>OX421972.1:56951801-59351801 GCA_949128135.1 Parasteatoda lunata | reverse complement strand
CCAGGAGTTCCCTTGCCTTCTAGATTGGGTTCAAAATTATTAGGCTACGGAGTTGAACATTAGTAGTCGTAAACCCAAAAAATTGGGTGGCTGTTCAACGACAGTTATAAAAATATGAAATATCAAAATAATGTTTGAGAGTTTAAAATTGGTGATCAAAAAATGTAAAAACAATTAATTATTTTTGTTCATAGTTGGTGCTAAAAGCTAAAATGTTTTAGTATTAGAATTTAATAGATTTAAAAGCTTTGAAATTGAAATGCCGTTTATACGAATAAGTATTAGCATATTTATCCTTAACATTACCACTGATGTTGAAATATAGTTTATCGTCAATTTTCGATAATTTATGTTTGCCTACGTATTTGTTTGCAGCATGCTTTACTGCACTTAAAATTATGAGTTTAGAGAACTTTAAAGATATTTAAGTTTTTCTATTGGCTTCGTCAGCTTTTATTTTTTTAAATACTTAGTAAAAATACTGCTTCCTCAACAATGCTCGTTTTAACACACTGGTTGTTTAGCAAATGAGCAAAATTGGAATGTTTCTCCATTTCACCATTTTCTCTTCTAACAACATAGGAAAACTTATTTTGCTATGTGGAGAAGACTGCAGGTTAAAATACTAGGTGCAGAACCGTCGGTGGGTTAATCGCTAATAATAGTTTTCATGAAAGAATTTTCGTATTTTCAATACTGTGCTCGAACCACGTAAAGCTAGAAAGAGTTTATTGTTTACAAACTATCAATAAAAAAATTGCGAATTGCTTAAAAAAACACAATCCAAATCATCGCACCCGTTTTCGAGTTATTAGCGAGCATACATACAAACAATTTTTCCCTTTTATATAAAGATGTTACGATAATTTTTATTGGAATGTATTAAAAATCTCTGTTCATTGTTATTTTAATTTAAGTTTAAAGAATTTTGAATTTAATTTTTTATTAACTAACTATTTCAAACTATACAGATAAGTTTAAAGTGTACTATATGGGACTTGGACATTTGTTTCTCCGACATTATTTAAACGTACTGTGGGAGTTTTTAAAATTTTATTTTTCTAATTAGAATTTTTTTTAATTCGAAATGTATGAAAGGTTCCAACGTTATCGAATTTTGGCAATAGGTTATACATTTTCTCTTTACGGATTATTTAAAGGTTAAATGTGATAAAATATTATCATTGAAAAAATTAAAATAATAAAAAAAATTTTTCTTTTCATTAAAGTTTTTTCAAATTAGAATATTTTTTTTAAAAAATAAGCATGCAAATATTAAAGAGTCGTAACCTTAAAATGTTATAATTCACAATTTTATATTTTAGAATAGAGACATTGTAACAACTATCCACAATTTATGTTATCCAAATTATTATTTATCCACAAATTATACATATTTTATTAACATATTAAAAATCAGAAAAAAAATATTTTAACCATAATTTAAAATTATACAATTTATGTTAACAAAAGAAAAATTTATCAATAACCCACTTCGCTTAACTTTTTTTTGATAAAATTTTTCAATAAGTGTCTTCTTCCTATAAAGGCCTGTCTAAAAACTATTTTCTTTGATCTGTCAACAACTAAGTCCGGCTTATTCTCTAGAAATATGTCCAAGACAATGATAACTTCCAACTCTTATCCTGGAGTAGAAGGTTGACTAAGTCCTATTCAGTTGTATGACTTCTGACATAGGACAATAACTCTTTTTGGTAAGTATTCATTCAATCTTTTCCTTATAGACCGATGTATGTCAAATCCCCAAGGTGCTATGTTCCCACGATTCTTCGAGAAATATAATTGTGATAGAAAATTTACTTTAATACTGGCATGATTTTTTTTAAAAATACTACCTTAACGTTTAGTAAATGACCCAGGATTATTTTATTTTTACTATTTAATTGTAATACTTTAGCCATAGAAATTCTTTTTGATATTTATTTATCTAATGAGACCGATAAATGTCAAATCCACGAAATGCAATATTCTCATGGGTCAAAGAAAAATATAATTGTGATATCAAATTCACGTTAATTCATTAACGAAATGGGATGGGAACAGCAAAACCTGAAAAAGTTTTACCGAAGTATTCTGGTAATGATTTTGGGAAAGTTAACACTAAAATATAGTTTTATAATATGTGATAAAATTTGATAATTTCATCATGATACCTTAGAACATGGCATAAAAATCATTTATTCCATAAAATGTATTTTTTAGCTTTCCCTTTCTTATTAAATATGTGATATAATTTCCAAAACTAGAATTTCCCGCAAAACGTTACATTATAAACGGAAAAATTACCAAATAAATGCATGGTTTAAATACCGTATATATCGGTCTTATTAACCAAAATAATGTTAATTATTATTACTTTTTTTAACCAGAAATGTCATTATTATACAGATTGATAATTTTACCAGAATGTTCTTCTCCGTGCTATAAAATCAGCTATAAAAGCTTTGACTTAGCTCTTAAAATAAAATTTTAAAAAATTCGCCAAACAAGGAAAAAGTATGAAATTGTTCAATTACATCCAAATTGTTTATTAATTGTTAATTAGTATTTGTTCTATATACAACTTTCAGAATACGAGCTACTAACGTACAAATAGATTTAATTACAGTAGTTCCCCATTTTTTTCGGCTGCGGAACCCTAAATAATCAACAATCAACCTTTTTTCGATGGAACCCGACTTTATTAATAAAGTTTGTTTAGAAAATAGTGAACGTTATATATTAAAACGTTACAGCTAACTTTAAAACTATGACTTTTTGAAGTTATTCAGGGTACTCCGTTTTTTAATTTTGCGTACTGAATCTCATAGATAAATATTTCAATTATTAATTATTACGACAAACAGAACTGTCTTGTTTCAACATAACCACTTCTTTTTTTTTTTTTTTTTTTTTGAAAGTAAGAACTGTCCTTTTCCCAAATGGGTATATCTAAATTTCAACAATGTTTAAGCTATATTATACTATTATTTTAATTCTACCTAAAGTTTTATAGATAACACTAGGAAATAGAATTTTTGTTGTGTTTATACAAATTTCTGATATTGCCTAATTCGGGTGTGTTGATTTTGAGTTTTGAAATCGTTTACACACTTTAAGCCCATAGTTTGTCTGAGTTAAAAGAAAGAATATTCATGCTTGTGTAAAAATATTGAAAATTCAAATATTGAAAATAAACAAAATAAACTATTGTAGTAATCTCACTTTCCCATTTTGGGAGACAGTGGATTATTACCGGATATAGTGAGCCAATGTAAAAAAAAATAGTTTTGAATTTTGAAATTATTTACATATCTGAGCCCATAATTTATCAGAATTAAAAGAAGGAATATTTATGTTTGTGTAAAAATATTATAAATTCAAATATTGAAAACAAACAACAACAAAAAAACTATTCTAGTATTCTCACTTTCCCACTTAATAGTGGATAATAACCGGATATAGTGAGCCAATGTAAAAAGAAAGAAAAAATACTTTCTTTCATCTCACTAGATTTTTTAAAAAGTTGAGCCGGAAAGGAACAGGATACTGTGCGCTCTCCTCCCGATAAGATTACTGTAGTTAAAATCCCAGTGATGGTCAGTCGGCTCTAATACTACTCAAAGTTAAAATTACTTTACCATCAAGTTAACTGAGTAGAAAATTTGCATTTTTTATCACCAAGTAACACAAATCTTAATTTGTTCTATCAAAAAGTCTTCGATGAAGGTGAGTTTGTCCCTGCTCGATCCAGTAGTTTTGCGTTCTGAATTGGTTTCAATGTAACAAGTCTCGCTTTGCACTGATCGTAAAGACACGACTCCTAGAAGAACACCGAAGTCCAGCTTCAATGACTGCGATCAGTAAGCGGGTTGTTGACCTCTTAAATCAGGCTGCATAGGGACCGAGGGTGAGCAGTATTGGTCCTTCTTCAACTATTCCATCGTAAAGTGCTTTATTTCGTGTGAAGATCATCGGGCTACCAAAGCGGGGAAGATATTCCCTCTTCAGAGGTTCAAAATTGTGATGGTATGTGTTCAGATCATCCTCAGGGATGTTTCCCAGGCCGTCGCCAATAGCCAACTATGCGACTAGTGTGACGTAAATAAAGCACCTGCCTACCTAAATGTAACGAGGCTACTGTGGAGAACATTATTAGTTATAAATTTAAAAAGGACCAACTGTTCAATGTTAATAATAAAAAGAACGAAAAAGAAATGTATGAGTAATAAATTGCCATTTTAATTAAGAATGAATCTAATAAATCATAAACACAATAAAAAAAAATTCTTGCATTTTAGTTCGATAAATATCATTTAATAGAGTTTAGGCTTCATTGCCTACATTAAAGTCAGTAGATTGCACAATTATTTGTTAAAAATAACCATGAAACATTTTAGAATACTGTTCAAAATTTAATTTTCGAAACACTGATTTTGTTCAAAACTTAAAATTTTGAAACAAAAAATTAGCTATAGAAATAGCTATTTAAATATTTAAGATAGATTCATTTATTAGAGATGAATATTTTTTAAATATTTAAAATAAACGAGTCCCTGTTTCCTAATTTTCTCTACACCACTACTACCCTTAACAACTAATATCCCTTCTTCCCTGTTCCCAGTTAATCTCGCCACCAGTATCACCACATCAAGAGATAAGTTGTTGATAAAGGGAGTGACGGGTTCTGGGATCATGTTGTGCATTTAAAGACAGGGGAAGTTGACAATCCCAGGAACCAATAAGAATCCAGGATCGATAGAAGAGCGAGATGCGGAAAATGAAAGGGAGTTGGTGAAAGATTTCCACCAAGTTGATTATCAACCGAAAGATGAGTAAATTTCCAACTAATAACTGCATCTTCTAATGAGCACACAGTGGAACAAAAGACAACAAAAAAAGAGAGGGTATAAAATGATAGACGTTAAAAGATCTTGAAGTTGTGCAAACGTTGAAACATTTGATGAGATTGCAGAAAAGCATCTTTTTACGAATGGTTGATCGAAGCAACTGAAGCGCATTTTGATCTATCAAAAATAAGGATCTCTTTGGAAAAGATAGTTCTTAAAGTAATATCGCTTTGGATTGAAAAGATAAAGTGAAATGGGGTAGTTATTTCTATTTAATTATCTTCGGCAAGAAGAATTAAACTTTGAGGTAAGGCATCCAAACAGTTGTTAATAAAATCAGTTGATCGTAAAAATTACGTTTGGTTCAGGTATTTATCAAAATTCACTGAAATGGTTTGTTTATTATGAGAGGAAAATAAATACTTCTAGTTAAACTTTATTTTATTTTTCCTGCTTTATTCTTAACAGTTAAATACTAATGCTAATGTGGTGTGCTTATTTCTCTCTTTAAATGGAAAACCTTAATGTTTTTCTATAAATAATAAAAGATAAAATAATATTATAAGATAAAATATATAATAGAGTCGCCCGGAAGTGATTTTCCAACCCAGTTGCCTTTAACGATCCGCTATCCTCTTTATTATTTTCTAAAATAAAAAATAAAAAAAATAATTCTTCACTTCTTCTTTAGTTCAGATAACATTTTTTTAAAATGAAATTTGCATAATAATCAGGACAAACTGGTGCCGTAAGGAAAATCTTCAAAAAAAGAGAACGACTCGTTAAAAGCTGCTGGTTTGTAAATTTGCTGCCGGACTAAATGGTTAAGTCTCTATGTGATCGTGGAAGTGACGGCTTAAAGCTTAGCAAGTTTTAAATCGATGGGCAGAATCTGGTTTGGGAAATACAGACGGCCGGTTCACAACCAATGATCTTGAAAATGTCAAACCTTAAGCTTCATGACGCCCTTCAATGAAACTAGCTGTTGCACGAATGCATTACTATTATTATGTTTTAAGTTAATAAATAAATTCTTTATAAATGTTAAGAAAAAAAGCACAAAAATGTAAATTCTTTGAATAAACCTATATATATATATATAATTTTTTTTTTTAAATTATTCGAATACTTACATCGCATTGTTTGAGTGTAGACAGTACTTAAGATGGTCTTGTACCTTGGAGGAAAACTTAATGTGCCAAATTCTGTTTTATTTATATTTAATTTTAATTTATAATTGGCGTTGAAAAGCAGACCCAATTTGTAGCTTTCATCTACCAATGTTCCATTCCGTGACTTTGTAATTTTGTACCCAACCCAGAAGACAGGGGACACCTGAGTTACACATTAGGAGAAAATAGCCTTCGTGAGAAACTTTGTGGTAGAACTAACCCTCATTTGTGTTGAATGGAGAAAAAAAAAACACGAAAAAACATCCGCGCGTAACCCGACGGGAAAGAAACTCTAATACCTGACACTGGAGATATTTTACGTCAGCACTGTGGTCGTAGTGAACCGGTAGCAGAATTCGTATCAACCAGCCACGGATGGGATTCGAACTTAAATCACCTTTTTGGGAGATGAGCGCTGTATGAAATGAGCCACCTGGGTTGACTTATATTAGTAATTTATAGCATAATTGCTGTCATATTTTACTAAGTTTCTTACATTTTAAAAAAGAAATCAGCAAAATAGAATTCACTTAATTAACGCTATGCTTATCTGAACTAATTTTTTGTATATTTTCAATTTTTAATAGGGACAAAACAGAAAAAAAACGTCTTGAAACATATTCCACTGTATAGCATCCTCATAAGGCGTTTTATTAACGTTTATATGCGACGAAAATAATGCCTTAATAACAGCTTGTAATAACAGTATAAGTGTAACTTTGTTAAAATCATGTGTAAACATCGTATGAATTATTGCTCAACGTTCCTTGTAGATAAATTTATTTGCACTATATTTGCTGAATCTTTCAGATATTTCCTTAAAACTCCTTTTCCCCATCTACATACATTAATCCAAAAAATGCATACAGGAGGAATCGAACAGTTTAGTGATCCGATTAAGACAATCTTTTAAATTTTCAAGCACTTAATTACCTAAGTTTCTGCAGAAAAGCTTGAAATTGGAGATCAAGGTAAATTGATGAACTATCCATACTTAATTAGAACTGAAAATTTGGCTCAAACTAAACTCTTTTGTGTGGAAAATTTCCTTATTAATTAATTAAAATGGTTGAGAAATTGACGAGAGGGAAGGTTTTCAATTTTTACCTCTTCATAAATATGGATTGCAAATTTATGGTAAACTACTCCGTGTTTCTGAAAGTTTTGTACGCAAATGAATTTTCACACTTTTTATATTTTTGAAATTAACTGTTTTGCCATAACTAAGAATCTCTGATCAATTTTTAATGTTAAGGGGACAGTGGTGGTTCAAAATGAGAAAAATCGTTCTAAAAAACATTATTTGGTTTTTGAAACATTAACCCCTTAACTTGTGCGCTCGAGTTAATTCGAGCTTGCTAAACATGCCAAACTGTACATACTCGAGATAATTCGAGTGGTGTTATATTTAATGCTGCTATAACTTTTCACACTCGAATATAACCCAGAATTGAAAATAACGATGTGAAAGCTAAGAAAAAAAAATTCGTTTTATTGATATTTATCATTTACATAGGATTGTAAGCTATAACACTTATTTATTCAAGAATAAAATATAGCCTTTTACCATGGAACAAAAGCGCAGTATAACAAAATTGTCCACTAAAATAAAAGTTAAGCCGGAAGCGGCAACAAATGGAAACCTTTTTTTACATAAAAAAAAAAAATTGATTTTTTTTGGACGGTTTTTTTCAAAAAATCTGTGCGTTAAGGGGTTAAAAAAATGTACTCCTTGCTTAGTAATAAGTAACAAACGATGTGTAAATCATACATCAATATGTAGTTCTCTTTGATAAAGTTGCTTTTTATCGTAATGGAATTTTTCAATGTTCTCACAACTTCAGAAAATTTTTTGCGCATCGGTTTTTGTTTTATTGTTATTAAAACCCTTTTAGATACTCTTCGAAGTATCTTATTTAATTCTAAATGCACTTGATGAACTCACAGAGGATAGAGCGTTCGCCTTCCAATGCGGCGAACCGGGTACGAATCCCAGTCGCTAAAAATTCCGTATCCGGCTTGCACCGACCACAGTACTGACGTGAAATATCCTCAGTGGTAGACAGATCATGGGTTAGACCCTTGGCTGTCAGGCTAACCGTGGGAAGTTCTTGTGTGCACAGACTTATACTAATGCTACCAATATTTTGTTAAAATTTGAATATGATAGAATAAAAATTGCACTTTTTTGTTTTTAATGTCCTGTGTTTCCTTAAGAATATATTTTGAATATAATAAACTAATATACAAAACGGTAATAAGCTGAAATTATCCAAAAGGGGACCAATATTTTAAATTATATATATATATATATATATATATATTAGATGACGTCTCGATAAAGAAGATAGACTTCAAAAAGCTAGGTAATTTTTTCCGAATTGCTTTGGTAATGATGTTTATAAAATTATCATGAAAATGTGATTTTATAAAATGTGATAAAATTTGGCAAAAGTGGTAAAAATTTGGTAATTTTATCATGATACCCAAGAACCTGGCATAAAAACCAATTATTCGATGAAATAATTTTTTTTTTTCAGTTTTGTATTTTGTAAGTTTGTGGTAATAAGAACTGAAATATTTAAATCCAGAAATTCCCTTAAACGGTTACCATATGAACGAAAAAATGGTCAAAAAATTTTGTAAATACTGTCTATTTTGGTTCCATTAACCAGCATTATAAGATTTTTTTACCGGAAATGTTAAGACCGTACAATTCTGTAATTTTATCAATTTTTTTTTCTTCGTGTTGGAAAGTTATTTATCATCATCCTA
Organism: Parasteatoda lunata; assembly: GCA_949128135.1. NCBI lineage: Eukaryota > Metazoa > Arthropoda > Arachnida > Araneae > Theridiidae > Parasteatoda > Parasteatoda lunata. Next base: position 59,343,004 of record OX421972.1, on the reverse strand, counting down.
GATAACATTTTCTTATTTCAAAATAACTCGTTTCTTATAGAATTTCCTTTTCTATTACAACTGTATTTCGTATTCATAATTTAGCACAAAAAAAACTTAACCACAAAAAAAAATATCATTTGTTTTTCTTGTGTCAGTAACCACTTCTTAAAGGACAATTTCTAAAAAAAATAAATAATGTTTATTAATGTGAAAATGGACTGTTATTTTTTGAAAAAATTAATTATACCTATATTAATCTATTTGGTAACTATTGAAAATACACCATCATATTACGAAAAATGCCTATTACCAAATTTCATGAAGCAACATTGGCCTCAATAATAGCATGTCGATTTTTTTTAGGTTTATCCTAAACAAATTAGTACCATTTCTCCGTTAGTTTTACTTTTTAGTACATAGCTTATTTCCTTATTTCATTAAGCGCCTGTTACTAAGCGTACTTAAGCTTCATTAGTGTTAATAATAGTATGGCGATTTCTTACGGTTACTCTAAACGAATTTACGAACGAGATTATTTTTTTTATTACATTACGTACCTGTTACCAAAATTAATTATCATTGGTGTCAATAGTAATATTAGTATTTTTTTGTATTTTTCCTAGTCGAATCAGTTCATTTACTCTATTCTTTTTTCTTTTTAGAACATTTTTTTAAAAATTTCAATTACCAAAATTAAATAAGGATCTCTAGGGTCAATAACAGTAAGGCGAGTTTTTACGCTTCTCTTAAAAAACTTGATATTATACAGCCATTAATTTTAAATTTCAATACATATCTCTCTTTTTTAAACTCAATCAGTACCAAGTACTAAACTTTATCAAGCATCAGTGACGTCAATAATATAGTAATAATATTTATTTTTTTACGTTTCAAATTACTTGTTACCATTTCTTCGTTAATTTTGCTTTCTACTACACAACTTATTGCTTTTTATTTCAAATACTATTTAATTTAAATTATTTAACTTTATATAAAGAATTTTTAAAAGCATAAGTATAAAAAATGAACGCGTGGTTTCCCATAACATTAGAGATATTAATTTGTTGATGCTGTCTGCTTAGACTATCACGTTCAAGTTGATCATTTATCTGACATAGCGAGTAAAAAATAAATATATGAGAACATACAATAAACTCTTTTTTCTAATGAGAGCTATATGCTGATATAATCTTTAACATATTTGAAAAACAGAATCCTCTGCAGTTTCATTCTAATGGATGGCAACTTTTAAAACTAAAGAACAATTTCTAATTTCTAACAACTTTATGGATCGTTGGCTAATATTGTCACTTTCACCCACCTTCCGAATTTTAGAAAGCTAGCATAAACAGCTCTGGAGTTATTGGAGAGACAAAGGAATCACACACAATCTTCATTTTATTAATATAAATTTACGCTCTCTTTTTAAATACCTAGAAGTCAAAAATTTACCCATACAAAGCTCTTATTTTTTTCTATATGTTATGGGCTACATATGTGACTACACACTGTAATTATTGTAAGCTTAAAAACTTAATGCTGAATCAAATAAAATATTAAAAAAAACAAGTCGACAAAACAAATAGTTATGAAGTTAGAAGGGTTTTATGCTTAAAGAGAATAATTTCCAACTTGGACATATTTATGCATAAAACCACCATTGCATTAAAATATACGTTCATTTCAACATGGTCTTATTTGATTTAGTAGTAAATAACCTCACTTGCGTAACTAGAAATATCACAGGCGTAAATAAGTATCAGATTTAATGAAAAAAATTATTTTTATGTACATAACCCTTATAACTTTTAAACTATAATTTCTTTCTACTTGGGATTGGTTTTAGTCAATTCAGGGTTAAAAAAAAAAAAATAGAAAATATTTCTTTACTTGTTTAAATAGCAGCGTTTAAGTTCCTCGCTTCGATCTCTTTCTTCCCTCTCAGTAAATTCAAGATGGCAGCGAAAGCTGACCTGGGAGGAGAGATCAAACTTTAACTTACCATATTGAGGATAAATCCCATCTTTTGCAACACTTTTAAGTTTTTCCTTAATTATTTCATTTTTAACTACGTATTTTAACTGGTCTCAGAGATATTTACTAAAATTATGACATTTGCTAAGAGATTCTACCAGAAGGTGCAATATTCTGTCGTTCTCTACTAAAAAAATGCTACTTAACTAAAACAAAATAACTCTGACTCCATTTTACGAAAAACAAGAAGCATAATCCTTTTTATTAACACACAAATTTTTTGTATAATATCGCTATAGCAACCGATGATACAAATTCTTACTTACAACTTACATATACTCAAATAACAAAAAAATAAAATCTTGCTTACAACTTACATTTACTCAAATAACAAATGAATAAAATCTAGCACTTTTAACAACCTTAACTTACCGCATTCTGGTAATTACTAACTTACCGCATTATGTAATTTACTTACTTACAGTAATATGGTATACATTCCTAACTGCATTATGGTATTTACAAATTTACCATATTATGATATTCGCGAACTCAACCACCTATAGGGGGAGTTGTTATTTGAGATGAATGACTGCTAGCCGAACAACACGATCATCAGTTGCACTGGAGACTTCTTCAGTGTAGCATGGTAACGTTCCTTCTTTATTGTGGCTTATTGAATTTAATTTAAAAAAGAAAAATGTTTGATATTCTTTCTTACGCAAGCAAATGCAAAATGGAATCGTTTTATTTTTTTTTTTTTTGTTTTTTTTTTTTAGAAAGAACATCCAAAACACATTTGAAAAATATAAAATATTTGTAAATTAATAAAAAAAATATGTATCTTATCTTCTTATTAGAGTCGAAACCTAATGTTTTCGAAATCGATCGAAATTTAATGATCTAATTTAATGATTTAATTAAATTTAATGATCTAATATGAAAGGTCTATTTAAACTTTATATTCCATACTTTTCTGAATCATATTACTTCAAACATTAAAATATAATAAGTTTACAGAAAAACATAATGTTTTTTTATATTTAATTTTGCAAAAAAGAGTTTTATGACCACAATTTTTATAAAAAAGTGTTACGTTTCAATAAAAAATCATTACTTATAATCTAAAAAATATAAAATAAAGAATGCTTACGATAAAAAAACAATACAAAAAATTCCTCATATTGAAATAAAAAATTTTCATATCATTTTTTTTTTAGTCTTAAAGTTCTTAATCAGACCTAGAAAATCATTCTGTAGAGAAATATCATCAAATTAGAAAAGTTTTTAGTATAAAAATTATAATACTTATCTGATTTATAAATCTGGAGAATTACAAAATAAAATGCCATTAGTTTGAAATTTTTATTCTCAAATAATATATACATAAATTATCCCTTCATTACTTTAGGATTAAATACCACATACGAAAATTTTATAACTGTAAGATCTTGACATGAATTTCAATATGTAACTTAAAAACAGAATAGCTGAATTCTATTTGAAATTAATCATTCAAAATTAAAAAACATACTTAACAAGAAAACTATAAAAAATTATTAATAATCGACACAAATTATACTATTTCAAAAAAATTCGGATGATTCTTGATTGTTGTTTTCCGAATTATGTAGATAGAGAAATATATACTCTTCTATAAAGAAGAAGACTATTCTATAACTATTACAGTTTTGAACGCTCTGAAATCACATTTATTCATTAAAATGAAGTAAGCAATGTGGACTTAAATAACTTCACTTTAATTCATAATGAATTGAAGACAAAAAAAAAAGTGTATTTTGTCGTAATCCACATATCTGTAAGTATGCGATCACGAAATCGGAAGTAATTGGTTCCAAGTTTGTTGATAAAGAAAGGAAAAAAAAATATTGAGAAATTTTTCTTTAAATGTTGGGTGCGTTTCAGATTCAGAATGATTTACCAATGTTCTGGGTCGTTTTTTAAAGTTCTTTTGCCTTTTCGTTTGGGAAATTTTGCTTTTTATTTGCTGCTAAAAAAAAAAAGCGCCTGACTCTACCGATGATTCCGATAGAACTAAATGAAAACTTATTAAATAGTAGCCTAAAAATATCCACCCCGCTAGAAGGCGTACTCAGGTGATTCTATCGCGAATATACTTTTCTACAGCATTATGGTATTTATTAACCGTATTATGGTATTTTTCTAACTGGCCGTTATATGATATTTACTTACTTTCTGTACTATAGCATTAACTTACTGTAACATGGAATTTATTTATTCACTGGTATTTATTATTGGTATTTAATGCATTATTGCATCATTTATTTATTATTAATAATACTAGCTGTATCCATAATGGCATTTACTTACTTACAGTATTACGCTATTTACTTTTAACTTTATTGTGATATTTATTAACTTACCGTATTATGGTATTTACTAACGTTCCGTATTATGGCATTTACTTACTGCATTATAATATTTACTTACTTACAATAATATGGCATTCACTTACTGGTATTTATTATTAATGTTGTTTACAATTTTATTTCATTATTCATGGTAACATCCATTTCTTCATCCATTTGTTTATTTCTTTGTTCTTTCTCTTTTTTTATCTATGTGTCAGGCATAGCTAATTTAATTGCATTTTTATAGGTTACTTAGTTCGTATTTTGTTAAAAATTTTAAATTTGGCGTCCATCTTTGACGCCGCTTCTTTGTTCTTTCTCTTTTTTTTTATCTTTGTATCAGGCATAGCTAATTTGATTGCATTTTTATTGGTTAACGTAGTTCGTCTTTTTCTGAAAATTTTAAGTTTGGCGTCCACTTTGACGTCGCTCAAACCAACCAAAACGTGGAAAAGAAAAGAAAGGAAAAGATAAATAATGTTCAACATTAAGTCAAAACTGACTTAAAACATTCTCCGGTATACATTAGGTTTTTATTATTAAATATTTAACTAAATATCTTTATTTTGAACAGGTTCTCTTATAAGTTATTAAATATTCGATGAAGTGGTACATAAAAAAATTGGCTCGAAATTCACTTAGCTCTTAGTTTTATGAAAGCAAACAATAGCAAAATATCTTTCATTTCTTCTTACACTCTTTTTTAATCAAAAGCATTTTTTCGAACAAGTCCATAAACATTACAGAATCTTGAATCTCATTAAAGTAAGAAAGAAAAACAAACAACAACCAGATGTTCACTAATTTCCTCGCTCTTTTCAAATGCTTTACTTGTAAACGCTAAGTACAGCCAGATGGGTGAAAGTTTGAGATAATGCTATCTTCTTTCTAAAAGCTCTAGCACATCTACTTTACCACTTTTAGCGTTTTATTGCTAATATTTCAGACTTAAAAATCTCTTCTCCAAACCACCTTTAAACTCCGCCTCTTTAATGTTCTAAAAAGTTGTTGAGATTCGATGATATCGAAAAAATGGCGACGAGTATAGTTCGTTTACCGTTAAGGTGTAGAGTATGCAACAGAAGTGATAGGAGGCTTATGGCAGTTATTGGAAAATGGATGTAATGCTCGCTTATACGCGGTCAGTTTTCGAAGAGGGTAGAAATAAGATTGGGTGAAATTTATTGTAAGTAGTTATGAAAGTTTAGATGGGTTTTTAATCTTAGCACTCTAAGGTACTTTATTTTAATATACCTGTGATGGAAACATTTTTGACTACTCTATTCTATTACTGCATAATAAAATTACGCCTGTAAATTTAGATAAAATTACATAGCAAAAACTATAGCGACACCATTTTTACACCATTTACATTCTCAGAAATAAAACCTTCCCTTTTGACGATTCAACAATCCTTGAGCTATATTTTGTTTAGTTTGAAAATTTTGTGACGAAATGGGAATTCTCAAATGTATGATGAAAATGTTCCCTCTACTCGAAACTTTATGATAGTGCATTGTGGGAGATTGCTAATTAAAATGACGAAACTAGGATGAAAACTAGACACTCAATAATAAAGAAATAAGTCGACCGGTAAGCATGGTGATCAATGAGTTGGCCTCGTGCCAGGAAGATCCCGGGTTCAAATCCCGCTTCGGGCATGAGTAAAATTTATTGACACATATATTCGGGCATGAGTAAAATTTATTATTAATATTCCCAATTCCCTTCAACACATGAAGAGTTTCAAGTTTTTTGCACTCCCCGATTTATGAACTACTCTCTTCAATGTCCATTACCCATTGAAAAGCCTAGTTCCAATGTCCAGTTAAATATCATATTTACGGTTTTGAAACCCTGTTAGTTGTAAATGGTTAAAAGCCTTATTCAGGTTTTTTTTTTAGCCGTATTAGGTGTAAACGGTTTCAAAACCGTAAAATTAAAAAAAAATGTTCTTTACCGTAAAATTTACGGTTAAGTGGACTGCTGTCGGTAATTTTACAATAATTTTAGAATAAAAATTCTAATAGCGCAGCGTGTATGTGTAATATTGCTTTTGGCTCATAATTAATACATTTTTAAACGTGAAACGTATACTGCGTTATAAAAGTACACTGTTATAAAAGTATAATGTTACAAAAGTATAATGTTACAAAAGTATAATGTTACAAAAGCATAAAATGTATTTTACAGCTACGCTTGGTTTTTTTAATGTAAATAACAGATGTAAAGGATACATTCAAAACTGTTACTTCGGACTTATTTTTATTTTATTACAGGAACGAGAAATGTTACAAATTATTCATCATATTAATAGTTAAAAATGAGTAATAGTTTGCTAACTGACATAGACGACTGAACATAATCGCATATAAAAATATAAAAAAATGGAAAGAAAAAGCCATTGAGCATGTTATGGATGATGAATTATTGCGGAAGAAGCCCATAATAAGTTGGCAAAGTTTTTATAATTGAATTTCCCGTTCGAATGAAGAATTTTATGTTTATAAATAAGAAGAAACAATGACATTAAGGATAATTTACAAGTTTCTCTTCAACAAATGAAAATGTGTAAAACTTAGTGAATGTCTCGTAAAAAATAGGAACCAACAAACTGTAGAAAATAAACAAAATTTATTAAAATTATGTTGCAATTTTCTCTTTCTGTGCAGTATTACAAACTACGTACTCTTTATATTATTACGTACTATAAGAAAAAATATGGTAAAAGCTACCAGAATATGGTAAAATTTATCGTGTTTTTAGCTCTATGGAAACACCAAAAAGTTCGATAGTTTTTACCGAAGCACATTGGTAAAATTATCAATAAAATATAGTTTTATAATATGTGATAAAATGTGGTAAAAGAGGTAAAATTAAGTGAATTTATCATGATACCTTTGTGCATGGCAAAAAGACCATTTATTCGGTTAAATTTACATTTCTGTTTTGTATTTTTCACAATATATGTGTGGTAATAAGAACTATAATTTTGAAAACGAAGATTTTCGGTAAACCGTAACTATCTGTACGGAAGAATTACGAAATGAATGAATTAAATACCGTATTTTGGTTTTATTAACCAAAATTGTGGTTTTTCACCTGAAATGTCATCATTATACACTACGGTAATTTTACCAGATTTTTTTCTCCGTGTAGAAATATGAAAACTTATAATTCAAAACTTTTATATATAAACTCGACTCTTCCAATCGTCTAATTAAAACAAAATTTGAACTTAACACAAGACTTAAAAATAATCTAAATGCAGAATAGCTGATTTTTGTTTAAAATTTTTGAATTATTTTTCAGTATTTTATGTAAATTTATTTAAACTATTTTAAGATAAAAGATGGAAAGAATTTATTTTTACCTTTTTAAAATAATCTTTAAAGCAGCCACAAGCAGACAGCAGATGTTTTAAATAGAGAGTATTTTCTTTTCTTTCATCGCTGTTATTTTATTAAGATAACTTTATACCTTCAAATATCTCGCACTCATTTACTCGTAGGATCTAGTTATCAAATATTTTGAGAAAATTTAAAGTATCTGAAAAGTTTCATTTAGATATGCCGATTTTTATTAGTAGTTTTCGTTTTTAAAAAAATTGCCGAAAACACAAATAGTTTACCTCATTAACTTCCACAAACAGTTTAAAAATTTCAGTAAAATTTTATGAAGAAATGGGAATTAAAAAACATTTTATTTTAATTGAGTATAAAGAAAAAGTTATTTAGTTATTTTGAAAAGTTTGTTCAGAAAGTAGAAAAATTATGCACTTTATATAAAATTGTAAATAAGTTTGTTTTGTGTTATCGATCAATTTTTGGATGATGCTTAAGCGTTTAAAATTTTTATCTAGGTTTTAATCTGATAGTTCGAGTTACAAACCATATTTTTCAGTAGTTTATAAAAATTTTACTTTACAAAGCTTTTATATGTGAAATAATGTAAAATATTTTGCATAAAAATTTGGGTGCGTGAATAATACTGGCAATTTTTCATTAAATTAACTAAGCTTGGAAATAATTGACTTTGAAACAGTATGATAAGTTTGAAATTAAAAAAAAATATTCTAGAAGAAATTTTTTTTTTTTATTTAATGTTGGTTTGTTCTGCGTTTTTACACTATTAATAAACAGCATTGTACAATTAATTGAAATATTTCTTTGAGAATACATTTATATCGTCCACGTTGATGAAATCTGCTAACATATTTTGACATAGAAAGGAAGAATAAAATAGCGGGAGACAGTGTACGCAACCATACATGTAGAGTTGCTCTGGATCTTGATGCTCTGCTATATCTATATATGTTGCTCAGCCTGGAAGTTGTTTTTCTGGCATAGTTGTTCTAGTTGTTTTTCTTCTTTTTATTTAATGGGGGTTTGTTCTGCATTTTTACACTATTAATAAACAGCATTGTACAATTAATTGAAATATTTCTTTGAGAACACATTTATATCATCCACGCTGATGAAATCTGCTAACATATTTTGACATAGAAAGGAAGAATAAAATAGCGGGAGACAGTGTACGCAACCATACATGTAGAGTTGCTCTGGATCTTGATGCTCTGCTATATCTATATATGTTGCTCAGCCTGGAAGTTGTTTTTCTGGCATAGTAGTTCTAGTTGTTTTTCTTCTTTTTATTTAATGGGGGTTTGTTCTGCATTTTTACACTATTAATAAACAGCATTGTACAATTAATTGAAATATTTCTTTGAGAACACATTTATATCATCCACGCTGATGAAATCTGCTAACATATTTTGACATAGAAAGGAAGAATAAAATAGCGGGAGACAGTGTACGCAACCATACATGTAGAGTTGCTCTGGATCTTGATGTTCTGCTATATCTATATATGTTGCTCACCCTGCAAGTTGTTTTTCTGGCGTAGATTATGGCACCGCTTTAGTTATGTATTCAAAGAGCTGGATTTCTTCTGTTTTCTGTATTCTTTGATGTAGACACGATTAATAAGTACGATAATGCGGTTTGAGTTGGTACCATATTAAAAATATATCTAAAATGATATTAAGGTAAAACTTCTAATTATATATATATTGTAATCAAAACTGTCAAATAAAATCGTCGATTTTGATATTGTTTATTTAAAACATCGTGAGTCAATATTGTTTATCTTATGAATTACCAGCAATTAAAATATAAAATGAAGATTTATAAATTAAAGACTACCATAAGAAAACAAATTAGAAAAATTATGATGCTAAATTATACAGCAGGAAAACAAATAAATAAATATATGCATGCATATATATTTATATATAATTTTTCTAAAATCTTTTCTATGTGATTTCTGAAACCTTTTCTTCATTGTATCTTTCAACTACTTTCACTACATTTAAAATAAGCAGTCATTGAGTGCTCGATTGTTGCATTTAAATTTGGTATCCCCGCAAATGTGGCTCTAACAAATACGCACTCAGAAAACAAACTCATGATTGATGATAATCATTAGTTTTCATCGTTGTGGTTCAAAAATAGAAGAAAATAAATCTCATGAGTCAATGTGTTCGAATGACTCTAGATACGTTCTGTTTATTTTTATTTTCCGTTTAAGTTACCAAATACATCAATTTTATTTACAAATGGAGGAATGATGTATGTATTAGTGGATCAGTTTACGAAAAATAAGTGTATGCAGTCTATGCAATCATTCTTCTTTCCAAAAGATCTCAAGCATTACGATTCTATTTTATTTTATTTTATAACCGTCGTTGAACAGCCGACCCAATTTAATGGGTTTACGGCTACTAATGTTCAACTCCGTAGCCTTGTAATTTTGAACCCAATCCAGAAGACAAGGGAACTCCTGGATCGAGTATTGGGAGAAATTTGCCTTCGTGGAGGACTTTTTGATGGAGCTAACCCGCATTTGCGTTACATGGAGAGGAAGACCACGAGAACCTCCCACGGTTAGCCGGACGGCAAGGGGACTCTAACCCATGATCCGTCTACCACTGAGGATATTTCACGTCAGCACTGTGGTCAGTGCAAGCCGGATGCGGAATTCGTATCGACTGGGATTCGAACCCGGTTCGCCTCATTGGAAGGCGAACGCTCTATCCCCTGAGCCATCGCGGCTCTTACGATTCTATTGTAGTTGCAACCCTTTTAGTATAAAATGTTAGCAGAACTGTAATTAATTATTTATGACTAGGGGGCTAAGCCCCCTGTTCGCTGCCGCTCACCAACCTCGATTATTGCTTCGCAATAATTGTCTTTTCTTGGCAGAAAACAGTTTTTCTACTAAAGTTAAAATTATTCACTTAACATATAGTATGTACTAAACTGTTTGCTTACGCTTGTGCCTCTACTTCCCACGTCCAAATATTACTATCTATTAGTATTATAAACATTTAGATCTCTTGGTGAACGGAAGTGATTTTTCGAAGTAATCATTTTTTTTAAATAACATTTATAATCTTATAACATTATATTGTTCAAACAAATTTGATGAGTTCACAACCATAATTTGATATTCTCGCTAATAATAACAGCACTGGAAAATAAGTTTAAATTAGAAACAATATGGAAATGAATGAGGGAAAACTGGATCCTGCCACGTGATTTTCCGGTCAATAAAAATGCGCCGACCACAATGGAAAACGGTGTCAGACCATTATGATTTTAATGTTATATAGAGATTTATTAATTTAAATATTGAAAATTTTTTATATTATAATATATAAACTACGGTGGCTCTGGGGATTGATTTACCTCCTCCCAATGAGGTGACCTAGTTTCGAATCCTACCGATGGCTGGTTGAAACGAATTCTACTCTTGGCTTACACCGTCCACAGTGCTGATGATATCCTCAGCGGTAGACGGATCATGGGGTCCCTTGCTATCACAACTAACCGTGAAAGATTTTTTTGGTCCATGCTATGCAGGTCAGTTCCATAAAAAAAAATTCGGCAGGATGGCAAATTTCTCCCTATGCAGGAGTTCCCTTGTCTTCTGGATTGGGTTCAGAATTACAAGGCTACAGAGTTGAACAGTAATAATCGTAAACTCAGAATTAGTTCGGCTGCTTTACACCAGTTATAAAATAAAATATTATAAAATATCAAATGTGATATATTTATATAGTTTTAAAAGAACAGAGATAGATGTTTTGAAGTAAAAGAATTGAAATAGGGTTATCAAGACGCATTATTGCTCCTACAAAGTTTTCTTAAGGTTTTGAGAATAGTTGAGCCATAATATCGATAAAGCAAGCTGCAATTTGAATGTGGTGCTCAATTAAACTATATTATCATGCTACTTAAACATGGTTATACAATACAAAAGTTATAAATTGAAAAAAAAATTCATTCTCTTTTACATCTGTACTGGCTCAAAGTACTGCTATTATCCATAGTTGATCCTGAGATGCTGAGTTGTAGCTGTATGAAAATCCAGCTTAATAAGAATGTAGCTTTATGAAAAAATTGACCAATTCAAAAGAAATTTGAGGATAACATTTTTAATTTTAATGATGCCATTTAGTAGTTTTGAAGATAATATAAGTTAGTTTTGGAGGAAACAATTTTAGTATTAATGATATCCTTTTCCTAGTTTTAAGAATTACTTTGAAAATTTTATTTTTCTTGTTTTGAAAAATATATTTTTAGTTTTAATGATGTCGTTTTGGAGCTAACTTTCAATATATTATTTGTTAATTTTGAAAAAAAAAACATCAATCTTCTAAGCCAACGATAAATTTAGCTACAGTGTAACAAATTAAAAACAAACATCCCAAACGAAGTTATTTAAATATTAAGTTTTATTTTTTCATAGATTTTAAACTCATTAAATACATTAAGTTTAACGTACATTTTTTTTAAAATTCTACATTTCAACTTAAATTATCGTTTATTTTTTTAATCTTTTTTTCTTGAATGTTATATTACTGCAACATTGCCGATAATCAGTTAATTTTAAAGCGATCTACAAACATTTTAAAACAAAATAAAAATTCTCTAAAATCATATTTAAAATATATGTAATTATACAGTGTTTAGAAAGCTGCGTTAAATAAAACGAAACAAGTTTGTAATTGAAGTAAACACTTTATTCCTCTACAAACTGTGTAATTTTTTATATCGACATCTTGTAAATCTTCACTAATATTTCTAAACCATTTATCTAACTTTTATCTTAAATTACATTTCATCTTCGTTAATAACGTAAAATTTTCCATATTAAAAAGATATGTTATATTATATTTTAATATTTTCAATTTTATGAGATTTGAAAGCGAACATTAATTGATTCAATAGTCTGTAATTGAATTAAATACAGGATATTTATTCTTAATTATATACAGTAATATTTGTTGAAGCATATTTATCCAAATGAAAATTTAATTTTAAAAATATGTTTTACCAGTAATTAGCATCTAATATATATAATTCTCTTAGGTGGCTCCCAAATTTTGGCTGTATTTCTTTTCCGCCGGTGGCAACGTTTGCTTTGTTTTGTTTACGTTTTGAAAACACCAAAGCATTCTGCTTTTTAATGATGTGTTTCTGATCTAATATATATAATTCTCTTACGTGGCTCCCAAATTTTGGCTGAAGTACTCTGAACAACTAAATAAGATTCTTTTCACAACACTTAAATATTTACTTTATTTTCTTCATTTATAGAGAAAACAATCGGCAAAGAATTCTGTTAGGTTAAAAAACATTTCGCTAAAAAAAGAACGAATTCTAAAAGAAATAAAAATAAACAACTTAAAAAATAAAAATGCTGTTGCCAGCCATAGAATTTTATGAAAGTTAACTTAGCAGCATAAATCAAAATGACATAGAAGCGCAACTAGATCAAAATTAAGATACCTGAGCGCTTAACGTAACAAATCTTTCAATTCTATAAGTGTTGTATCGCCAAATGCCCAAATTAACAATTGTGTTTTTAAAGAAATTCTCTCTCTCTCTACTATTCAGACTACTATTTCATATTGTTTTACAACACATGGCTTTAACACTCTGGTGGGAAAGACTTTAAAACAAAACTTACGACAGTTACTTTTCTCAACAACTGAAATTTAGAATAGTGTGATTAAGAAAAATATGTGAACTATTTGCAATTTCACATTAATATTGAAATGTACAGGTTTAGAATTTTCTACAGTGAAAAGTTTTCGGAACTTCAGTATTCAAAAAAGTATACAAAAGCTAGACGTTAAGAACGTATCCAATGAGCGAGTAAAGCGAGCATTGGATTGCGAAGCAATCCGAAATGAACTGCGAAAGCAGTTCCGGGGGTTGGCGAGCGCCACGAGCAGGGGGCGAAGCCTCCTAGTTTAATTTAATCTTCCATAATTGTTAAAACATATTTAATTTAATTTAATAAATTTATTAGTGACATGAATATCGTACTTCTATTAGTTTATGAAATACGGCTTAAGTTTTTATTTTTAATGCCATTAATTTCAATACAATCTTTAACTGTTTGATAATTAAAGTAAATTATTCATGAATCTTTTTTAATTTTAATAAAATAATTTTTTTTTAAAAATTTGTGCAATAATTTTTTTATTATTATTTTCAAGTTATTATTTGTTTGTATCAATAATGTTGTTGTTTTTCACATTTAGGAAATGAACCATATTGAAACCGAATATGCTCTCTAAATTTAATTGCCATTTAAAAAATATAAATGAATAAAAATTCTATATGTAATTCTAATAATAACACCCATATTATCTAAACTAGCAATACATCTATATTAAGCAGATTCTGTAATACAAAAATTTCGTGCTTTCTCTAAAATACATTTTTCAAACACTCGCAGATCAATCAAGTTTAAATACGAAACTAAAATTTCTTTTTTACTCTCTTAAGTGTCGAAATATACCGCTTTTCAGGATTAATTGCTTGAGTTTAACTATTCTCTTATGCAGTGACACATTGCAAACGTCTCTAAAATATTTCAGAAACATTTTTAAAATGATTGAAACTATTTGAATGCAAAAAAAAAGAAGAAAAGAAAAAGAACTTTTTTCAATAAACCTACAGTTTTTTCACCGTAAAATCCATTTTTACCCTAAAATCTCACGGAACAGAAACTCCGATACGTAATTTTTACAGCAATAGTTACTGTAAAAATACTGTAATTAAATAAATATTTCTGTAAAAATTAGGGTACGAAATTTTACCTCAAAAATGGATTTTACGATTATCCGGAATTTACGGGTACTGCACTTATGGTGCAAGTAATTTTTACAGTAATTTGATTTGATTTTGATTTGATTTGAGACATCTTTCGAAAGATTATTAATGTTTAACAACTATGATATATTAAAATGATAATGATAACCTGATGGGTTGATAAATGAGTTAATAACTTAAGGTGTTGAAACGATTTTCCTAAATTCAAACTTTTACACTGATCAAAACTGTAATATGCAGCAGATATAAGCGTTAAATTGCAGTTTTCACCATACCATATTTTTTAACCTTACGTCACTTAATTTTCAGAAACGGTTGATTCTATTCATTTCGTTTTTACCTGATTCTAGATGAGAGCAAATGAAATATATTTAATAAAAGAGATAAATCTTGATTCATTTACTGTTATTTTATTGTGATTTGCAGAAAAACAGAAAACGGATGACTGATATCTTCTAACTAGAATTCTGAATATCATTTGAGTGAATTGCAGCAATCAGAAAAATATAGTCTCTATAGTTTAGTCGAAAGAGCAGTCTAACATATAGATATTGATTTCGCTTTAATGTTAATTTATAATAACGAGTAATTTTAATTTCACTTTTTTCTATTTATTCGGAATTTTTAATGTCAAAAAATTTTGAAAATACTTTAAAACTTATTTCTTCAAAAATAATGTGTCAAACACTTTTAATACTTATTTATTTTAAAATTCAATAATAATTTTCATTATTTAATTTAATACTGTTAAAATTTATTTGTATAGCTATAAGATGCGTAGATTTTTATACCATTTCAAACTGTGTATTTTTAGTGACAAAATTCAAAGTTTAAAAGGTAATACGTGAATAGTTCTGTAGAAACGTAAATTTAAAAATTAGATTTAAAAAAGAAATCAATATTGCTCTAAACCAATAAGCTGAGTCCGTTCAAATTTTTTATTCTTTTTTCATTTAGTGATTCATGACTTTGAATAATTTAAAAAAAAATTTTAATAAAGTACATTCTCGGTTCGTGAAAATTTAATTATTAAATAAAAAATTATATTAAGATGTTTTATTTATTATTTTGCACTTTGTACACTCTACATGCTATATACTAGATGGGATTTCTGAGAAAAATGAAATGTTGCAAGTTACTGCTATATCTAACCAAGAATAAATCAATTTAGTGCACACTTATTGTCAAAAAACTTTTTTTTCTCTTTAGGAATTCACAATTTATAAAAGTTGATAAGAATCATTAGATTGAATCGTCACACTTCTAAGCGTCAAATTAATATAATTTTTACATTTAAACAAACTAGATTATCATTCAGAGCACAGGGAAAAAGAATTCCGAATATAAAATAGAAGCAAGTAGCATACAAATATGACTGAAAAAGGAAGCCAACGACAATTAGCTTATAAATGTCGATTGAGTGCATGTGGCCATTCATAATTCTAGAACGAAATGATGTAATTTTTATTCATGGGGTCTGCCTATCGTAATTCATTCCCCGGGGTGGAAAAGCTTCTAAAGATTGAATCCGGGTGCTCCTCACGCTTCGTAAATCGAACGAAATGAAGCGTCCCGAGCATTTAGATTTCCAAATATAACTGGAGACACACAATCTTAGAAGCTGAATCGTCAAGTATCCCATGCGGCAAAGGGGTTTCGTTCAATCTAAGAACCATTATAGCTGGAGATTTAGAATTGTAGGGACGGAGAATGGGTTGATATTCAACAAGGGTTGATGATATTCAACAGACGATTAATCTTCCAAGGGAGAGAAGGAGAAAAGTCTCTTTTCAACAGGTGTCGGGGGAGATCCATTCCCTCGTTCCAGTTTGTGTGAGTTTGGGAAATATTGCAAATTTGCCTTATCTAGAATATTCAGGCTCCTTTGGCTTCTAATCTGATCAGGAATGTGCAGAAATTTGGCGTCTTCTGAGTAAAAGATTGGCCGGCTAACTCAATCAAGTCCAACTTGTTTTCAATTAAGACAAAACATGTTTCATCGTGTATTGTTGACAAAACATCGTTATAATACAGAATGGGTAAAATAAATATTTTCCTTAAAAATGGTGTATGGGAGAAGGTTGGTTGTTTTGAATTATTTATTTTTATAATAAGGTCATTTGAAGTTACTTAAGATTGTTGCAGATGTTTTAAAAATGTAGTATAAAAATTCAATTTAAATAAATTAATCAGTTTTAAATCAATGCATTGTAAATAAAAAAATTATTTGAAGGGAATAATTTGCTAGTGTATATATTTGAGGGATTAGAAATGATATTAACTTTTTAAGAGACTTTTCTAGTACCAGTAAAAGAAAAAAAATGAAACTAGACTTGGAATGCATATTTTTAAACTAAAATTAAAAGTGTATCTTCTAGAATGCACTCTTATAAGCTTTTCTGTTTTACTAAAAACTTTCATGCTTCTAACAGTAAGAAACAAATGAAATAAAACTAGACTTGAAATGCATTTTTGAAACAAAAAACAGAAGGGAATATTCTAGAATGCACTCTAATAAGTTTTTCTGTTTCTCTGAAAGTTTTTCTGCATGCACCACTAAAGGAAAACAAAATGCAATTAAATTTCAAATATATATTTTTTTGCATAAAATGTAGAATGGAATCTTCTACAATGCACATTAAAACAAATAAAAAAATAAAAACTATCGCGGTTTTTAAATTTTAACAATGACAGCACTAAATTTGTGATTAACAAAACTACGACACCGTAATATCAAAATCATGATGATATTTTAATAGCATACTAATATCAAAAGACAGGCAGGTCAAAAAGAGATAGAGGATAGTTTTAAAAATTGCGAACTTATTGACACTTCCGAAGATTAAAACCGGTGTGTTAGAGTCCTGTGAGAGAGAAACTGTTTATTAGAGTCCTCTTAAGTCTAGGCTAACCGTGAGAGATTTTCGTTGTTTTCCTCTCCACGTAGTGCAAAAGCCAGTTAGTTTCTTCAAAACATACGCAACGATGGCAAATTTTTCCGGATACTTGATCTAAGATTTCCCTTGTCTTCTGGATTGGGTTCAAAATTACAAAGCTACGGAGTTAAACGTTAGTAGTCGTAAACTCAAAAATTGCGTCGGCTATTCAGCGATTGTTATGAAAAAAATAGTTCAGGTAAATGAAATTACTTAAGTAGCAAGTATTGCCCAACACTAGCTATAAAATATCTTTATTTGCAGAAAAATTTAATAATTTTGATTATTAAAATTATTAATAAGATGTTATTTTTTAAATAATTTATCAATTTTTATGCATACTACATTTGGAAGTAAGCATGGAAGTCTGATATTACTCCAGGAAAAAGACTAAATGTGTTTCCGTCTGCTAGAAAAACAATACCACCCCTAATTAAAAAACAAAAACTTAAATAACTTATAAAATTTAAATAGTTTGTTACTTAGCTATAACCGTTGAATGTATTTTAAATATCGGAATACAAGAACAGAGTTCTGGGGGGTTTATCTGCTTGTATCCTTTCAATTAATTTTGAAACCTATGTATTTGATATTTGAGTCTTTTTTTAAAGAAATTGTAAACAAAAACACGAAGTAAAACTATTGTTCTAACAAATTCTAAAAGTAAAATACTTTGCAAATTCAACTTGCAACATTCACGAAAAAAATATTGCTCGTGCTACCGTTGTAAACACCAATAATCAGTTCCACAATTTTACATTTTATTCATTTTATTACTAAGCGAACTCAAAGGCATTAGTTATACTCATTGTGCTTAATATTTATCATTTGTTAGTTGTAAATGGCAGAAAACAGACTGATATATTTTTTTTTAAAATTGAGATAAGCTTTCTTGATTTAAATTTATTTATTTCATAAAGAACGCGAGTCAAGTTAAGTTCCTTTTACTTGTTCAGTTAAGTTTATTTTTATATGAAAAATAAATATTTATTTTAAAATTTCAACTATTGTATGTGTTACTTTCTTCAATAAATTGAGACGTGTACGTTAGCCACCCAAGTGCTTAGAAATGCTTAACAGTTTTAATCTATGTACAAGTATATTTCTTAAGCAATAATGCTTAACCAATACGGTTTAGTATCTACTGAACCTGCCAAGCGATCATAAAGGAACAGCGAAAGCTGTAGTGGGGGTTAGCGAGCGATAGCGAATTAGAGATAGTGGACCACACAAATAACATAGTTTTAAAAATTATATTAATATAATTATGTTAACTGCACAAAAATAAAATCTTTCTGTGAAAAATTTTTTTAAAAATATCCTGTATTATTTTTGAAATACTTCATAAAATAAACGAATCGTAGAAAAACATTTCACAACGTTTCTAACGGAAATAAATTAATATTGCCATAACTCTTAGTATTCAACCCTTTATTTTTCCGTTTTTGACAATCTACATTCATTTAGGAGTACTCATTATGGTTGTCATGGAAACCACAAACACCACTAATTTTCTCCGTATGTTTCCCTTGAGAGTACAACAGTAGTTGTGCATGTGATCGCTTAGAACAACTTAGAAATTTCATTTTTGTCGCAAGGGGAAAGTGCTGTCTTGTAAGCGAATTGCATGAACAATCGTAACAGTATTTACTTTATTTGCTTAAACTAAGTTCCGTCCTTTGTGCCTTCTTGGAAATAAATTGATACTGAATTTAAACAGATGGGGAATTAAACAAGATGCGTTGACAAATATATTTATTATTGCCATTTGATCAAAGCCGGAAATTAAATAGGAGTGTTTGTTCTTTATACAAATTTATGCTTAATATTTTTTATGAAGTAATAATTTATAAAAATTAATTTTTAGAAAATACATCAAAATCTGTTACTAATTTTTTTGTCTGCTAATTTAATTTTTGGAGAACGAATTATGTCCGTGGTTGTACATTTGTACCTTGGATCAGCATCGTACTTTGGATTGGATCATTGATTGTTAATCTTCTGTTAACACTCATTTCTTTTTTCTAAGTTTGTGAGTGGGTTGAGTTTGGACAATCGTGCAACCAAAATTTAGTCTTGATTGTCCGCATAAGTTTAAAGAAATCAAATTCATCATAAATAATAAATAATATTGTATCGGAATATTTTTTTTAAAGGTTGAATAGGAACATCAAAATTTTAGTGTTGTTGTAAGTGTCCATAAAGGAAATATATTTGTGCTATATCTGTTTGCGATTGACGCTCTGCCTTCTGCGTTATCTAGGCTTTTTTTTGTGTGTGCCATAAAAACCATGCCTAGAATAGCCTTTTGCATATAGCTTGTACCAATCAAAGATACGAAAAGGATGCAATTTTTTATTTTGTTAGAACTATAAAAATAACTTATTTTTCTTAAACGATGATATTTTATCATAAAAAGAACGCCATTTTGTTATCTATCAATCGCAGTTCTGTTTTTAAATATAACTTTTTAAAGTCTCATTTTAGAATCAAAATAATTGAAAAAAGTATTTAGAAACTAGAAAATAAAAAAAAGTTCTAAAGTATATACATTGAGAGCTAGATATAGTCATCAGCTTAGCAAATACACCGTTAAAAAACTTTCGTGCATCTGTAAGCAAAAATGATTGGAGCCATTTTATAACAGAGGAGTGTTTCACTACACGAAAACTGAGGATAGTTTCATGAAGTGTCTGAAACACCTAGAATGTTCTTTTACACTATTTGGTGTAAAGTGGCCTCCACTATGTGATATTAATATTAAATTTTATAATTGTAGTAAAATATAATGCATATAAGTGCTTTTACGATACGAAGTTTACATACGTAATTACGCAGAAATAGTTTTATGATACAGGATAAAGCAGGACTCATAATTTTTAGATAGCATATGCACAATATTTCTTAAAATAAAATTAGTGGGTGAACCAAACATACTAACAGTTCAGACCGTATATTCATATGAATTCAAACAAAATCAAAGTGAACAGAAGTTAAATATCATAAAATTGTTTTATGCAATTGGTAGATTTATGTAAATCTTATGAAAACATAAATATCTTTATACAACTAAAAACTTGCATGCATTTTGTAACAGTTTATATGAGTAAGTTATAAAATCAAACAACAAATAATCGACCTCAATCAATATAATTTATCAATGAGTAAAGAGGATTTTTATAATCGTCGTTGAATAGACATCTAATTTTTTTAGTTTCGACTACTAATGTTCAATACTCCGTAACCTTGTAATTTGTCACTCAATCCAGAAAACAAGGGATTAACTGTTGAGAGAAATTTCCCTTCGTGGAGAACTTCTTGATGGAACTAAACGGTATTTGCGTTACAAGGGGGGAAAAACCACGGAAACCTCCCACTGTTAGTCTGAAGGCAACAGAACTCTAACCCATGATCCGCCTATCACTGAAGATGTTTTATGTTAGCACTGTGGTCAGTGCATCCCGGATATGGAATTCGTATCAACCAGCCATCGCTGGAATTAGAACCCTGTTCACCTCATTTGAAGGCGACCGCTCTATCCCCTGAGCCATGACGACCCGAAAGAGGGTATTGAAACTTACTTGGTATTAATATTGCAATTCAATTGGACAAAAACTCATACAGTATATGTAAAAAACCGTTTCCTTGTCCACCATATAGTAAATATCTTGAAATTGCGCAATTATCCTCCTTTAAACTTGTAACAATGGTCCAAAAGCATTTGTTTTACGATTCAAATATATACTCTACCATCACTTCACTCAAGAATTTAGTTAAATAATTTAAGTATACATTAATTTATTCTCAAGTTTACGGAAAAACACACCCTTTATTACAAACTGCAGACTGGTATAGACTTAATCAATTATTTGTGTTAAGATTTTAACAAACCCTTTTGAAGTATGAAAGACCACTGGTTTCGGCAACAACTTGAAATATCATAATCTTTTATGCAATTTTTTAGAGTTTCCTCTCACCAATTTCGTATAGGTGTTGCAACACAGTTTTTCTAGAGTAGTACCTGTTGTTTGTTACAATAATACTTACTTTCTACACTGAAGAGCTCAACATATTTGTACTGATTCGAGGTTTATGCAATCCATAGTACTCTATAAAAAATTCCGAATCAAATTACTGTAAAAAGAACTTTTTCCTTCTGTAAAATCTATTTTTATCATAAAATTCAATACTGTAATTTTTATAGTATTATTTCTTTAATTACAGTATACAGAAGATATTATTGCAAAAATTACGGTATATCAGATAATTTTGTCTCGTAAATATTTACCGTTAAAAGGGGTGTTACGATAAAAAAGTACTGGCATCCAGAGTGCCGATACTTTATCGAAATTTGATCCGGAATTTTTTACACTATACAACTCTCATTCCCGTGACCAGATTGAAAAATTTGTCAGAAAGCAACACTGTTTGAAATTTCTTGGAAAAAAAGGGTTAAGTAACAATTTATTTAATTGTTGTTTTACAAAATTTAAACAAAACAGTGAAATAACCTTAAATAAAATGGTATTACAATTTGTTAACTGAGAGAAAAACCGTTTATTAACTGCTAATCTAACTAAAATGTTTTTACTTGATTTGTTAAAAATGCTTTACTAAAACTAATTGTAAATAAAAGTACATAACATTTTTTTCTAGAAATAATGCATGACAGACAGAGATACTATGTTTCTTTTCTCACTGTAATGTAATGTAGTAATCACTATGTGAAATTATAATTAATTATCATTTATTTTCTTACGTATACTGTTTTCTATCGCAGTTCCATGGTATTTGAAGAATACATAAACAACGTAGTTTCTTGATCTCGAGGTTACAAATCCTTTTATTTGGGTATTTGCACTTCAAGAAGAAGAACACGGATACCCACACACGCGACCTATGATTTCAGCGCCAGCTGATCGTTGATGAGCAAGTTGGGGAGTTAAAGCTGAGCTAGGTTCCTCACATAAGTTAAAATGTTAATTAACGTGAAGTTAATTAAATACTAACTGTATCGCTCATCGAAATAGTTAAAATGCATTTCTTTCTCAGTATTCATTATTATTCATTATTCATTATTCATTATTATTCATTATTCATTATTATTCATTATTCATTATTATTCTCATTCATTATTATTCATCATGACCATGATATATTTTTGTTCCGTAAACCTGGCAACTTCGATGCATAGTTAGTTTGTTTATGTTCTACATGACTTCGTGCCTGTCTTTTAAGTAAGAAATATATAGTATAGTGAAAGAATTTAACATAGAATTTGTCATTTAAGAAAATTGATACTTTACTGGTTCGACTTACTTGAAATAGAATGGAAAGAACAGTTGCTAACGTAAGCAAATGCCACGTTTCACCAATATCTGAAATTGTTGTTTAAATTTTCAGTCCCAATTGTCTGAAATGTATTTCATTCCTGTGTTTACAAATTTGTGTCAAAATTAAAAAACAAAAATAGATATTGAAAAATAATGATTGTATTGAAGTATATGGATACCTTAGATGCATGGAGAAACAAAATATAGAAAACTTACCGTATTGTATGACATTGACATTTCTGGTAAAAAATATTTCTAGTTAATAAAACCAAAATATACGACATTAAACCATTAATTTGGCAATTTTTCGTTAATATGATAACGGTTTACCAGAAATTGTGGTTTTAAAATTATAGTTCCTTGTACTACACATTTAGTAAAAAATACAAAAATGAAAAGTAAATTTAAACGAATAAATGCTCTTTGTGTCATGAGGGTATCATAATAAAAGTACCAAATATAACAACAGATTAATAAAATATATTTTATAGTTAATTTTTAAAAAATGTTTACCAAAGATCCTCGGTAATAATTACCGAGCTTTTTGGTTTCTCCATAGAGCCAGAAACATGGTAAATTTAACCGTATTCTGGTAGTTTTGACCAGATTCTTGTTCTCAATGCATTCTAGTTCAATTTCTTGAAATTTATGCATTGAAAAGTCAATGTTACAAGTTTCTGTTTTACGATTTCTTTGCTTGCTTAAAAATAGCACAACTTATATTGGAATATGAACCTAATCTCTTAAAACACAGTCACAAAAGAAAAATGACTCAAAAGAGGTTAAAATTTTCATTGAAGCAATATTATATTTTTTAAAAAAAGGACTCCTCAAAAATATCTCTATTTAGCATATTTATGTGACTTTCAAGTAGGATTTATTCAACATTCAATGCTCATTTCAATGAAAAATGAGTTTCTTTTTACAGTCAATTTTAATTTATAAAATAAAAATAAAACATGATCAGGGATCTTAAGTTCACTACTGAATTTTGTTTTATTTTTTCTTATCTTCATAACAATTACTAGCAAGCTCTGCGGGTCAATTATTTAGCATAGCTCATAGTTTTTTTAAGGTAACTATTGGGGTTAAAAAGATTTTCTCATAAACGTTCGCCTTAAGGAAGGAAACTAGCTACGTTCGCGAATATATTTATTTAGACAAATAAAAATAAATTTAAAAAAAACTGTATGCACAGTAAAAAGCATTGATGTATATTTGCCACCATTTTTGTAATTGAATTAAACTAATTACATTTTTAAATAGGGAACTGAAGCGAAAAAAAGAAGAGAACAAAAAAAGTAGATTTTTTAAATAGATAGCAAAAAATTTGATAAGATTGACAAAATAACAAAATAAAATTGACAAAATAGCAGGATAAAATTAACAAAATAACTGTTGTCTGAAAGAATTAGTGCAAATATAGTACGAAAAATATGCTTGTTTTTTAAACGAAATGTTTTGCAATGAAGCCAAGTTGTTGTTTCCCAAGACAAAATTTATGTTGGTACCATCAAAGAATTTTGATGGTTTATGATGGTTTCACTAAGATTCTTGATGGTCCAGCATGTGTTGATGGCCACCATCATACAACAATTTCCATCATGGTTTGTTGGTTTTTGATGGACCAACAAATTCCAACATGGCAAGATGGAAAATGTTGTTCTACTGCTATGATGGTAAACCATCAAATAATGTTGGATTTTTCATGGACCAACAATAACCATCATATTATGATGGAATATGTTGTATTCCCTTTATGATGGTCAACCAACATGGTATGTTTACTATTGATGGACCAACAAAACCCATCAAAATATGATGGAAAATGTTGGTTTACATTTATGATGGTCAACCAACAAGTTATGTTTATTAATGTTGGCCCAACAATAACCATCATATTATGATGGAATATGTTGTATTCCCTTTATGATGGTCAACCAACATGGTATGTTTACTATTGATGGACCAACAACAGCCATCAAAATATGATGAAAATTGTTGGTTTACATTTATGATGGTCAACCAACAAGTTATGTCTATTAATGTTGGCCCAGCAATAACTATCAAAATATGATGGAAGATGTTGTATCGCAATTCTAATGGTTAACCAACATTGCATGTTTTTTATTGTTGTACCAACAATAGCCGTCAAAATATGATGGAAATTGTTGTTTTACTACCAGCAAGTAATGTTTATTATTGTTGGGCCAACAATAACCATCAAAATAACCATCGAGTATATTATGTTTAATTATGGAGCAGAAAAAAAATATATCAATCTATAGTGAAATATATTGTTTTACTATTATTAGCACATGTATCTGTCTCGAGAAGTTTTTTCTAAAAATTTTGAAAGCTTTGAAATACAAGCATATGGTCAATGTTATGGGAATATGGTCAAAATTACAATAAGAGGTTAAAAATAAATAGTTATTGCAAATAATAGCAATAAAACTGTTTATTACGATTTAAAAAAAAATTTAAGAAAGATTCATTTATTTAAGTACTCAAGTGCTCGATTAAAGAAGATAAAATTCTTATGCACACGTACACTACGCTTGAGCTTTTAATTATTAAATAAAGTGAAATTACAATGAAGGGTAAAAAAAATTATTGCAAATATTTTCATTAATGTGAATTTGAGAAATATAGAATAATTAGGCTTTATATCAGGACTAAAAAAGATAAGAAATATTCATTCATATTGATAGGAGAAAGAAATTACATTTTTATGTGCACGTGAACTGCTTGAGCTTTGTGTGTGACATTTTACTGAAAGGTTTAAAGTTGTTATTTAAATTACTAAATATGTGGTGAAAGTATTATTATGAAAGTTAAAAAATAAATAGCTATTGTTATTTAGAAACACAAAACAATGAGGCCCACGTCGGGTTTAACTTAATTTAAGATAAAATTCTTATTCGCGTGAGTTATAGTCGAATATAGTCTTGTGATATTTCGCAATATGGTAGGAGTTTGTGCTTTTAATTGCAAAAAAATGTAGTAATATGTTGTTAAAGGTTAAAAATTAATAGTAACTGCAATTAATAACATTAATTTGAATTTTAAATTCAGAAAACAATAAGGATTCTTATCAATATTGATAGGATTAAAAAAGATTCATTCATATAGGTACACGGCTGAGAAATTAAATTATGAGCACGTGTAGTATTTGAGCATCGTCTCGCGGCATTTTATTGAATGCTTAAAGGTTGTGGTTTGAATTATCAAACATGTGGTGAAATTATAACGAAGGGTTTAAAATAAATGGTTATTGCAATTCATAACATTATGGTGCATTTTAGAAACACCAAACAAGAAGGCTACATATCAGGATTAATTAAATTAACAGAGATTCAAAGAAGATAAAGTTTTTATTCACACGTGAGGTATAGTCAAACATATTTTTATGAAACTGTACGATAGGTTTGAAAAGTGTAATTTTAATAGCAAAAAACGTAGTAATATGTTGTTAAAGGTTTAAAATTTATATTAACTGCAATTAATATCTATAAGGTGAATTTAAATTCAGAAAAACAATAAGGATACATATTAGTATTAATATGATCAAAAAAGATTCATTCATTTGGGTATACGACTGTGAGATTAAATTATGAGCATCTCAGGATTAATTAAATTAAAAAAGATTTAAGTTTTATTCACATGTGCGCGGTAAAGTCGAACGTATTCTTATGATACTTGCCAATGGGATTGAAAGTTGTACTTTTAAATGCTAAAAATGTAGTAATATGTTGTTAAAGGTTAAAAATTAATAGTAACTGCAAATAATATCGTAAAGGTGAGTTTTAAATTCAGAAAACAATAAAGCTACATATCAGGATTAATGAAATTAAGAAAGATTCATTCATATAGGTACACGAGTAACTTTTTATGTGCACGTGCATTTCTTCATTGTCTGGTTACTGAAGGGTTAAGACTTGTGATTTAAATTATTTAACATGTGGTTATTACAATTAATAACATTATGGCGTTTTTAAAAAATACAAAACAAATAAAGCAACATATCAGGAATAATTAAATTAAGAAGATTTAAATAAGATAAAAAAAATTTTTAGAAATTCTGCAATTTGTATAAAAGTTCTATTTAAGGTTAAAAATAAATAGTTATTAAATATAATAACATTGAGGTAGATTTTCAATTTACAAAATATTGTACATATTCACATTAATGAATTTAGAAAAATTCGTGGGTTTAAGTAAACGAGTGATAGATAAAATGCAAGGAAAAAAAGTCTTTTCTTTGCAGTTTTACTTAAGTCGCGCATATTCTAGTAACATTTTACAACGGCGTGGAAATTTACTATTATAATAAATAAAATTTTTTATATTGCTTTGGTTGTCGTAGGCCATTAAAGTAAGGGTTGTGTGATTGTACTTGTTTTCCAGTCACACAATCTAGGGCCTAGAATTCAACTTCTGCCACACCCATACATCACACCCATTTATATGGTGGACCCATTCATAAATCCAATCATTCATTCACAGATCGTAATTTTGACCTGAACCAGAGAGCGATCAATCTCCATTCCAGTACACACAGAGATGTAATCAGTTATGAGATCATGGAGAACTTTGTGACCCGACAGATTTAACTTTCAACTGTCACCATTTATTACAGGGGTAGACTTCGGTGGGTAAATTCGTATTCTCGTTCTCACGAACGTGAGTCCAGCGCCTTGCCAACTAGGCTATCCCGGTCTATTATAAAAATGGAATAATATATAGTAATTGCAATAATTTATATATTGAATTTTAAAGTTGCAAAAGAATAGGTAAAAACTTAAAAAATACTTATATAATTTAATATTTAAGTATTTTGTTAGTGATGTAAACGCACAAAATCATAACTCTGAATAACTTTCGATCTAATGATAGGATTTTCAGATTATAAATTTTCTCCACATCCGTGTACCCATGGTGGTATCGCTAATTGACCGACTACAAGACTACGATTTTACAAGACCTACGATTTTACAAGATTGTACATCGCATGTACTCTCGGAGGGTCTTGGCTAAGTCAAGGATCGAATCCCGATAGATATTTTAATAGAAAATGAATTAAAAAAAACACTTTATATTTCTTTGTTAAAATTCCAGAGTATGCCTTAATTTCTCACAAAAAGTTTTGCATTCTTGCTTCATATAAGCTTTCGGTGTGAATGCTTCTTTATATATGTTGCTTCTATACATTCGATCCTGCGTCAATCACAATCAGCGGTGTAGTGTGAATGGTACTTAAGAAAGTGTTCTTTTCAAATTTTACGTTTGGGACTAGTAGCAAAATATCAGCTCAACTTCTTATTGTTTGTTGTCACCCTTGTGCCGGTGCTATCACGTAAGTTTTTATAAAATTATTTATTCTTTTAATTATTATATTTTAAGTATATTTTCTTCTAGATAATTTATTGGGGATATTTCCGTATCGTGATCTGTCGCGCCAACTACAATCGCCAAGGTGCCAAATAGATTTTAAACCTGCAAATGTTTTTAAAAATAAATAACATGTTGCATGTAACATAACATGCAATGTTGGGAATGGTTACGAATTATTCCTGGCGGAACTTCCAAGTCTTGGCGATTATTCTGTCACAGATCACGATACAGAAATCTCCATTTATTTTTATTCTTTACCTCCTTTGTCCTCCAATGTTTATTGAAAAATTACGTGGAACTCGAGCTATAAATTGGTAGGGGCTGGGGACAAATCATCATAAATTCTATTATTATTATCATCTACCATCAGTGTTCTCCCTAATCAGTGTTCTCCCCAATAAATGCACCCTTTTTATAAAAATAAACCGATATCTCCAACCGATATATAAATTCCATTTTGAAGACTATGATTTCACTGTTTAAATAATAATTAAACATTGATAAAATTATCTGTCTTTAACATAAACAGTGGGGATTAAATTTTTTTTTTATGTTATCTAAAAGATATTTGTAGCATAGAAAATGATTGATAAAATAATTGTGATTAATGCTGTTGAAAGTCTTATGAATTTAGTCTCTGGTGTAAGATCGTCATTCAGAAGCAGATGCAATTGTCGTACGCAAACACTCGGTGCATATAGCAAAGTTCTAAAATCCTGAACCTCCGTCACACGGAAGGACATGTGTCTGTGCGGCTGACTGAATCTCATGAGATAATCTCTTCTGAGATTGAGATTCGAAAGGGGTTCAGGTGGCCCAAAGTGTTGCAATAAGGCTTTGTGTCCCGAATCTTAGAATTAAGTCGCTGAGCACGTTACTTTTGAGACTAAATTTTATGACTGGTATCCTACAACACTAGTGATGCTCTATACATTAATAAGCAATTTTCTTTTTCTTTCATTTTATTGTTATGATCTTCTGTTTTCCCAATCTTTTTTGATTGTTTAATGTAAGCTTTTTTGTTATCCACAATGCTCACATCTATATTAGGTAAAGCAGTTAAAGATAAAGTATCTGGGAATTGTATTACTATAAATTCACTCCCTGCTATTTTATCAATTGTATGAAAGACAAAAGTGGCTTATAATTTACTACAATTTTAAGATTATTTATTACCATTTCATTATCCATATGCGAGTGCAATTTGCTGAAAATTATTGTAAACATAAATATTTCTTTTAGAATGTTCATCCCATTCTAAACAAGGTATTCCCATTTAAGGCAATAAAATGCAATTTATTTTTTTCTATTAATTGACTTACTTTTCAGTTCATTACTTTGGATTGACCATAATTGGGACATTTGACCAAAGAATTTGTTGAGCATTTGAATTTAGTTGAGAAAAAGGAGTGGAAGAATCTATCTAAGAGGATGGGTAAGTTTTGTTAGTGCAAAAAATAATTATTTTCATTTTTAAATTTAGAATTTGGAAATTTTTTTATTTTTTCTTCAATTAAATGTGTAAACTTATTTTTTATAATGTCTAACTTTTATTTTATAACTGTTTTTATTGCATAATCTAGAGTGATTTTTGTGGATCTAAAGATATAAAAGTCATAAGTTGCTAAAATATACAAGATCCTGAAAAGCATTTTATTTATAATAATTAAAAAACCACACTCTGTTCCTCAGTAAGATGGTCTTTAATGGAGGTTGGTCGTTCTTGGAGGTTACCTCCATCGACTCAAAGTTACGTGATTTTTCGCAAACAATTTTAATTATAGTCAGTGTCATTTTCTTGGTATTGAAATGTTAATGTGTGGGCGTCATGAAAACTGGATTTATGAATACAATTTTACATTAATAGAAATTATCCCTTCTGATATTATTAGGTATGAAAAAAAAATATATACCAATAATGTATGGTATAGTTATTTTAAATAAATAAAAAATTTTGTTTTTAAGTTAGCATTTTTTTTAAAAAAAATTCATCTGTAAAAGATGAGAAGGGGTTTGTTTGTTTGAGATGCTGAGTTTTTTCTAAATAATTTTTTTTACTAAAAATAGCTAAAAGTAATCCAACAAAAATAATTGATTAATCAAAAATAAATCATTCAACTCTGATTAGTAAATTGTCGTCTTTAGTGCAATTTGACTGCAACATGAGGTTCTGAGAGATCGTCAGAAATAACTCTTTAAATAAGAGCAACACAAATATTTAGAATACATTTTAAACTACTTATTTGTTTTGATATTTTATTGTGTTTCTTTATTTGACCTTTTCCTCATCTGGTGCAGAGATTTTGCCCAGTTGCTGGGAGAGGTTTTTAAGTCCATGGAAAAAATTCCTTGCCTACCTAAAGTGGTCGCAAATAGAGATCGCTGCAATAGAGGTGATCTTTCCTGGAGGTTTCACTGTATATTGTATTTTAATGCATGGCAACAGTTTTATTAAACAAATGTAAAATTGTAATTTATAAATGTTTAATCTTTAACTTTCTTCCAAGCAATAGCACTAATTATACCTATTTTTTTCCTATATTTAACAACTTTTAAAAAATGGGTTAAAGATTATATTTCGTCTCTTAAATTTCTATCTTATTTGAAATAGGAAAATTGACTTTAAATTTTATATAAATTTTTTTTTAAACAAATTCCAATGAACTGTTTAAGTACATTTAATCTCTTCATTATTTAGTTTATTTTAATTATAGTTTTAAATTGCTTACAAGTGTAAAATATTTAAAGGTTTACACAGTTGTAAAAGCTTAAATATTATACAACAAAGCAAATATTTGGTAGCTTTCATTTGAATTTTTGTGGTTAAATCCTACTATTTCACATGGTCAATAACTAACTGTATTATAAATTTTGCCCTAATGTAGCTGAATGAAAATGTGGGTTTGAAGTAATGTATTTTTATAATGTTAAAATTCAATAGTACCCACTGAAACATTGTTAATAATTGACGAAATTTTCTAGTTCTGAATATTTAAGATATTTTAGTTCGGTAAAAAGGTGTTTGAATGGGTTATGTATGTCAGGTATTACTTATTAAAATGATGTGTTATAAATTCAAAATTTTTAAATCATTTCTTTCATTTTGCACACTCTCTCAAAACCATAAATTTAATTCCCAAAATTTTTACTAATAATTTAAAAAGAATGTTCATACGATGTAAGTGATATCAAAACTAAAATATCTTTTGCAGATGGAAGCAGCAAGTTTCCATTTAGCACATGTGACCTTATAACGAATCAGGAATCGTTTTTGATTGCATTACTCACATAGGCCTTTTTTTAGTTTAAATGTTTAATAATTAAATAAATAAACACTTGGCAAAAGAATAAAAATAAGTTAGGATTGAAAAAAAATTAAAGACATGCTGCAATTGTTCATTCAAAAAATAACTTACTGAATGTGCTGAGTATTTCTGACCTTCCATAAATTGTTCCAATTTAAGTGCTTATTTAACCATTCATGCCTTAGTAATATAGAAACATGTTAAAAATACAGTGTTCAGTTTAATAAAATATTTTCGTTAACTAAATAGAATGAAATACCACAGAATTTCAATGATCAATTCTATAATATATTTTTATTAAATAATTATATTAAGATTTTGAACGTCTAATCACTAACCCCCTCAGTCTTTTTAAGGTATACAGCAATGTTCAGTTTTTCTAGTGTTAAAAATTAGGCAATATTTTTCTCCCAGGACTATATATCAGGGTTCGCCAAGTGGGCCCATATTGAAAAAACCTGCCCAGGTTTTATTGGGGGGGGGCCCACTTTGAAAAAACCCATCAAAAACCCACTTGGTGGGTTTTTTCACAAATTGGTTTTTTAAAATTTGTTTGCTCCTAATACTATCACTGGACGTTACTGGTCATCATGGAAGTTACACATATTTTAGAAATGTGCATCAAGCACATGGATGGGCAAATGAAAAAACTGCTTGATGCGCCAATTACCAAAAGTTCATATTGTGATCGCGTAAAAACTTATGCCAATAATTACTATAAATATCAAGAGATTGCTCTTAAACATCAAAATAAAGAATATAATAATATGTCAAAAATATTAAATAATGTTGGGCTTTACTAATAAACTATCAATTTGGAAAAACAGATATCAATTGTTTCTGAAGCTTTAAAAGAGCTTCAATCAGAAAACATTTCAATTTCAGAAGTTGTTGAAATATGAATTAACTTACTATCGTGTGATGAATTAGAACCCCATAAACATTTTGCAAAAAGATTCCATCAGGCTGTTCAGCCACCTCTTTTATTAGCATATGCATCCTGAATCCCAAAATAAGGGGAAAATTTTTAAATGATGAGCAATCAGCAAAAAACTGTCTTTCTAAGCATCATCCAGAATTTCTGCCAGGTGTTATGGCATTCAAAATTTCCGATCCTGAATACTCTCCAAAATCAATAATGTTTGACACTGTTGTTCAATAGTTTTCATCAGAAAATAGTGGAAAATCATGGCCCAAAAAAAAAATTTCAAAGCTTCCTCAAAATTTCTGCCAATTCTTTTTTCTTTATACTCAGCACCAGCATCCTCTGTCTCTATCGAAGGACAGTTTTCAACTTTCGGTTTAGTGTGGAGTAAACTACGAAATAGATTAGGAATAGATAAAGCTGCAAAACTCGTAAAAGTGTATCCCCATCTAAGAGAAAATGTAGAGACTCTGCTGTATGATAATAGTAATAATAATAAATAAAAAAATGGACTTTTTTTTAAAGTTAACTCTTAACATCTGCTGACAATTTTTAACTATTTGAAGAATTATCACCATTGAAAACAGTTAAAAATTAAAATATTACTTTTGAGATTTTTAAAATAATATTTTTAAGATTTCATTTGAATATAATTTATTTTGTTTCTTTTAATCATGCTTAAAAAAATTGAAAACAATCGAGAAAAAAAATTCTATTAAGTAATACATTAAACAACAATTAACAAGTTAAAAGTTTTATTTTCTGGTTTTAAAAAAATAAGCTAAAACTTTTTATACATGCTTTTTTATAATTTTAAGATTAATTTTAATTTGTTTTTAGAAATTATAAAGGTAAAATTTATCTAAGAATACAGTCTTTTTTCTAAGGTTGAATATTTGAAAAATGGGACAAGTAACTGATACTCCTTATAATACGTAATTTTAATTTCACTTTCTATTAATCGTATTATAAAGACATGGAAGACCATTAAATATTTATTCCAGTTTAATTTTATTAAAGGTAAAAGTCAGATGAAATTTTATTGATTATAAATATTTATTGACTATAAATTTTTAATGTAAATATATATATATATATATAGTGCTTCAGTTAAAAATTGTGAAACGTTGTGTATTTAACAAAAAAGATTAAATCATGTATTATTGATAGTGCATTATTTAAATTTTTATATATATATTTTATATAAACTTTTTGGATTTATTTCTATTTTTAAAAACCAAATTTCCCCCGGGTTTTTTCAAACCCTGTTATATATATATCATATGTTTTCATTATTATCACAGGACTGTCAACTTTCTACGAATTGTTTTTTCTTCGAAAATTTATTCTAGTGCTGCCTAAGTTTGTGTTTTAGCGTATTATTTTTTAAATTTATTTTAGCCAATTTTCCATGCCAATACGTATATTGCCCACGTATTTGCTCTAGATCTTTCGTTTTAAAGCTGTCGGCAAAATTAAAAAAACTTTTTAAAGCTTTGGTTTTTAAATGTCCACCACTCTAAAAAATATTTTTGAAAATGCATTTAAGCTGGCAGACCTGTTATTATTTTCAGCTTAAAAATAAGCTAAAAGCTAGTGTCATTTGTTTATCTAATGTGCTTTAAATTGATTTTTTTATTTTGCAGTTTTAATTCAAGAATTTATGGGAAAGAAGTTCATCAGTTTAGTATGTTGAAATTCAACATTTATGTATGTCAAATACTTTTGTAGATTATATGTGTAAAAAAATAGAAAATATTGTTAAAAGTATAGATGTATTTAAATAAATGTTTTCAATTTACATGTTTGCCTTTATTTATCAAAATTCTATATTTTGAAATTTATTATCTATTTTTTGTAAATTGTATTGTAATTTTTTTTTTTTTTTTTTTGCTCTTCAATCTTATTGTTAAATTAAAAATAAATTATGGTATTCTATCTTGTTTTAAATTTAGGAAAAATATTTCTGTAAGTTAGGGTCCGCCAAATGATTTTAGAGTCTCAAACTTTAATTTTGCTTAGGTCGAGACTGTCACGACCTTCTAATATTAAATTGAGAGAAATCAACTTGTAATGACGAATTATTATAAAAGAATATAATAATGAAACTTCTACATAATCATAACCGATATTGACATAGTATTCCATACAAATATATATATGTAAATTGGACTAACATAAATATGTTTCAATTATGCTTATTAAAAAATGCATGGATTGTGGCGAAAAGTTATGGTTGTAATCAGCCAATTTTGTTCACCATAATAAAAATAGCAACATATATTGGTTTTTTATGTATCAACAAACAAACCGAAATATGGGTAATGTCTAGTCTTAACGGTATAATCAAGAATTAGTATGATTGTTGTTGGAATTCGTTGATTTGCGTTTTGTTAAACTATCAAGCAAAGTTAGTTTAGCTTATATTTGTTCAACATAGGTTGTCCCAAATTCTAACATGAAGTGATGGTCTATCTTAATGTTACCATCAAAGAATAAAATGGTTTTATGTGACATTAAGTGGAAAACCATTAAATATAATGGATTGCTTTTGTTTGGCCACCAAACAAAACCATTAACCCATGTTGGTTTTGCTCATGTTAGTCCAACATAAAGTTGTTCCAATTCCTAACATGGAGTGATGGTCAGTTTTGGTGGTACCATCAAAGGTTTTGATGGGGTATTAAGTTGAAAACCATCAACACATGTTGCTTTTCTAACATGGGGTGATGGCCACTCTTGATGGTGGCAGCAGAAATTATACTGGTTTTTGATGGAATGTAAGTTGGACACCAACAAAATATGTTGGTTCCTGATTAATTTTTTTGTTGCACCATCAAAAAATACCATCAAACCATGTTGGTTTTTGATGGATTTTTTTTTGTTGGACCATTTGAAAATACCATCAAAATATGATGGTTCCTGATAAATTTTTTTGTTGGACCATCAAAAAATACCATCAAACCATGTTGGTTTTTGATGGATTTTTTTTTTTGTTGGACCATTGAAAAATACCATCAAAATATGTTGGTTACTGATAAATTTTTTTTGTTGGACCATCAAAAAATACCATCAAACCATGTTGGTTCTTGATGGATTTTTTGTTGGACCATTGAAAAACACCATCAAACTATGTTGGTTTTGTGTATGTTGGCCCAACATAAATTAGTTCCCAACATGTGGTGATGGTCAGACTTAATGGTACCATCAGGAATTAAGATGGTTTTTGATGGAATATAAGTCGAGACCAACAACATATGTTGGTTCCTCATTACTTTTTTGTTGGGCTATCAAAAACTACCATCAAACCATGTTGGTTTTTGATGGATTTTTTTGTTGGACCATCGGAAAATACCATCAAACCATGGTGGTTTTGTTCATGTTGGTCCAACATAAAGTTGTTCCAATTCCTAATATGAGGTGATGGTCAGTCTTGTTAGTATCATCATAAAATATGATGGCTTTTGATGGAAGTTCATGATGGTTACC
This sequence comes from Parasteatoda lunata, assembly GCA_949128135.1. Taxonomy (NCBI): domain Eukaryota; kingdom Metazoa; phylum Arthropoda; class Arachnida; order Araneae; family Theridiidae; genus Parasteatoda; species Parasteatoda lunata. The sequence goes on along the minus strand of OX421972.1, from coordinate 59,307,080 downwards.
ATCATATTCATGTTGGTCCATCAAAGAAAAACCATCATAAATTTTGTCTTGGGTTCTAATGCCACTTGCCAATACCAGCAAGCCTGCTGCGAATTTAAATCAGAGTGTGCGTTTCTTGTTTTCCAGTGGCGTCATCTATGGCCAAGAATACCACTTATGCCACACAAACACACACACACGTGACAGCCTGTTTATAGGGTTTAATTTTGACCAGAACCAGGGAGCGATCTATCTCCGATTCAATACCCCCCAGAAGTATGATTTGTTATCAAACATGAAAGACTTTGTGGCCAGACAGATTTAACTTGGACCAGTCACCATTTACAACACGGCCAGAGGGGGTCGAACTCGTGACATTTCGGACATTGACTCAATGCCCTACCAACCAATCTATCCCGACTTATATGAAACCAATAAATTAATTATAATGCCCATGGAAATATGTGTTGTCTGTAAACAGAGAAACAAAAAATGTATGAATAAATAAATAAAACTATAAAAATGAAAAAGTAAATAAAAATGTGATTATATGCACTGTAAAAAAAATTTGTTTACTTCAACAACAATGGTGGCAACTATACACAAAAATTTTTTACTGTAATAAGTAGAAAATTTTGCAAATGCTTTTCGTTTAATCTTAAGTGGTAAAGTGTTCACTCAATTTAAATATTAGTATATAATCACTTTTTAAATTAAAGAACATTTTTAGAATTGGCTTAATTTGAGCATAACGGATTTAAAAGTAAAGCAAATTTGATCCTATATGCAGAGAAAATTACAAATTTTTATAGAAAACTACAAATCACTAAACAGATTTCAAATTTACGAATGAGTGTATTAAATTATTACACTCAAAATAGAACTGAACACACTACACCTATTAAGCACAAGATTTAGAAAGATTAAGATGACATCCTCGAACAAAACATCCAGATGATTTCAGTAGTCTTCTAAAAACGTTCTAAATCGATAAGGGTGCTTTACAATGAAATCCTATAGTCTACCGCAAACGATTTCTATAAGGAATACGCTTTGCTCCAATTCAACTTTTCAGTGTCGGGTTCCCGTACTCAAAACTCCCACTTAATTCTCGGATTTCCTTCAAAAGCATGAGAGATGGGAGTGAGTAGTTAGGTGGGGGGTTCCCGTATTTGAGGGGAGGGATGGGTGCTCTCTGATTCCCTCGTACGAGGTGAATAAAAGCACCTGTGTAAATAATTGGTATGACAGAACCATTACAGCAAGTAGAATGGAGGAGTTAAGAAGAGAAGGTGGTGATAGCTTAGCAAACACTTTTTCTCTCCATCACCCTAAGTCCATTTTACGTATTTTGCCTGTACTTAGTACCTCTTCTAGAGCTTCCAGCGTATTCTTTAAATGCTGTCTCGATCGACGGTTGGTGTAAAGAAAAAAATATGACGTGGTTAAGGTAGGGTAGTGTAAAAAATGTGAGATGGTTTTAGAAAGTGTTTCATACCTTTTTTTGCTCGGTCATTTTTTTTTCTCTCTTTTTTTTAATTTCAAGATATTTCAGTTTTGAAGGGTTCTCAAGTTAGATGTTTGTCTTGAGTTTAAAACTTCTTTTTTTCGTTTAGAAAGTGTTTCCTTTTTTTTTTTTTTTTTTTTTTTTTTGAATAAAGGGTAAAAGGAGAGTGTTTTTTTCTACGAGAAAAAAAGTAGACCCTTTTCGGAAATATAACACTTATAATGCTATGAAGTAATGACATGCATAACGAATGGTTGGAAGTTGTGAGATATTGATAGATTATTTTTTTTCAAATTAGTATAATTTGTTAAAATAAATTTTAATACTCTAAACGCACGTTGCGTTAAATCCATGTAGCTAAACATTATGGTATTTCAAACAAAAATGTTTTTTGCGTTATTTGCGGGATATTTCAGGGACTTTAAGATAATATTTTAAATAAATATTGTAAGCTTAAGTACGTAAAATAAATTTAAATATAGAGTTCTCATCAAAAAATATAGTACAACACCTGTTAAATTCATTTTACCGTAAAATAGTATACCATAATCCTTACAGTATTACTTATTTGATTAGAGTGATTTAGCGAGTTTATGGAGTAATTATGGAGTAGTAAAAATTGCGATTTATCTGATTTTTTGTCCCGTAGCATGTTCTGGTAAAGATAGATTTTACAGTAAAATATACCAGCACCTTCAGTACCGGTACTTTTTACCGTAATTTATTTGAAATTTTATAGCGCATACTGAGCCTATAAAACTTGTATATTAAATTTCTCAGTTTTGTATATATGTTTGGCTGTGTTCTCATTTTAAATGCAACGTTTTCATTTCGGTATCCATAATGGTACATTAGCTGTACCTTTTTATGTCTATATCTATAGAATCTAAATAAAATTTTTTTTTTTTTACTTTTCCTATATTGCTAATATTACACACAATTCCTATATTTTTATTTCAATATGTCGTGTTATAAGTTATGAATTATTTGCACATAGATATTTACTTACATTATTTTAAAAATCCTTATTCAATTTCAATTTTTCTTTGGTTTTAAAAATGACATTTAATGAACTAATATTTTTCTATAGTTTGGTGTGCAATACGTAAATTTAAAAAGCTAAATACCACTCTCTCAATACAATATTGAAGGCTTGAGTGTTTGACGTTTAAATATGTGAATTAATTCATGCCGGTGATAATTTAAATCTCGGAATAGAGCACAAAAATATCTTTTATATGAGTATCCTTAATAGATTTGAATTCTTTACCTTCAAAACGATTAAAGAAGATGCAGTTTAAAAAATTATGTTCCCAGTAATTTAGTCACAGCGAGGTGAAATTTGGGCCACTTAATCTAAATTTCACTTATTGCGTTTTCGCCATTTATTAATGATTTTTAAGTATAGTTTTTTTCGAAACAAATTTTTTTTATGCTATTTTAGAAAAAAGCATAAAAAACCATTCAACGTTTAAAACAATTTCTACGTTTAAAAAGTTTTATATTTTGTTTCTATTTCATCTGAGATGTGTAGATATTGCCAATTTTTTTTTTTTTAATACAAAGTGATTAAAGCTTTTTATTTTTTGTTTCAGAAACGTAAAAGCATTTTAAAATATCACATATCGTAGTATTTACTACAAAAACAACGGTTCCCAATTTTTTTTACGGCTACAGAACCCTTAATAATCAACCTCTATTCGACGAAACGCAAACTTTAAAAATAAAGTTTAAGATAATTCTGAACGTTTTAACCTATACAAGACTATCTTTAAAATGTTTAATAACAGGAAAGGAGATTTAATAATATAAATAACAATCTCAAATCAGGCATTATGTCCGACAGTTAAGTTTGCAGCCCTTGTGCTATATAGTCTAGTTGTGAATTTTTTGTGCATATTCATAACCGTCGTTAGAACAGCCAACCCAAATTCGGGTTTATCACTACTAATATCCGTAGCCATGTAAATTTGAAACCAACCCAGAAGACAAGGAGATCGTGGAGGATGAGAGTGAACTAACTTGTATTTGCGTTACATGGAGAGGAAGACCACGAAAATCTTCAACGGTTAGCCTGACGTCAAGGGGACTCTAACCCATGATCCATCTACCATTGAGGATATATTTATCAGCACCATGGTCGGTGCGAGCAGGGTGCGGAATTCGTATCGAAGGTGTGCATACATAAGCTGAAAATGAATAAAAAAAGATCGGAGTTTCGGTTTAGTTCGAAGTGAAAGCTTAAAAGAACTGCTATAAACATTGAAAATGGTATTTTTTTTATGAAAGAATGTTCTTACTGCTAACATATTTTTTTTTGTTGAAAGAATTAAGTTATTTTGATTTGAAAAGCGCAATAGGAAATACTGATGAAATCTTTTATTAATACTTGTATTTTTAATAATTTTTTTAAATATATTGTTTTAAATATATTTTTTTCTTTATAAAATGCCATTTATATTTTATTTGCATTTTACTTAAAATAATTTAATGAAAGCAACTGTAAGAGTAAATGAATTATGAATTACAGATTGGATCTAAATGTATTCAGAGATTTTTAAAACACCTCACCTATTATAAGAAGTACTCACTCGCGGAACACCTTTAATTCTTCCAAGGAACCCTAAGGAACCATTTGTGAACAACTGTATTAATATGTTTGATCTCTTGTAGAAATTTTTTTATCTTTATTAACTTTAAAGAAATTACATATGAAATATTTTATTCTGATGAGAGTTTTTCATTTGATTTCAGAAAAAATAAAAATGTACGTTTAAAAATTTATTTTATCAATGTCATTTAAAATTTATTAATTAATAAAGAGGTCACAAATCACTTCATGTAACTTGGAATATATTTAATCAAACTTTACAATAGAACTTTTTTTCTTGAATTCGTTTACAATGATATCATTTGTCATCTTATTAAATAGAATTAAATATCAATTATTCCACGAAGTAAAATAAAACCACAATCATCTCAAAATTTTAATAGCAAAGGAGAATAAAAAATCATCCTTTAAGATTATTTTTTTATTAATTAATCTTCTTATTTTGAAATCATTTAATTTATTCTAACGTATCTTCATTATTTGAGATTTTAAATTCCGTTACGATTTTTAATAAATAAAACACTGAAATCATTTAGGTTTTCTTTTATTTTCCATAAAGAACTGGAAAAAAAACTTGACATTAAGTAAACCTGTTTTATTAAAATGAAGAAAAAAAATATTTATTCGAAGTATTTTATTACAGCAGGGTTGTAAATTAGCTTTGTTACTTTTATTATATCCCATGGGGTTAAGTATTCTAATTAATATTCGAAAATAAGAAACGTTTTTTTCCTGTGTTTTTTAAGCACAAGCCGAATTCAGATTGATAATAATGCAGATACAAAGAGTTTTATAATTTTTAAATATTTATTAAATTCAAATGTTACTTAAAACGCATATGCATAAGAACCTAAATGAGTTTTTTAGAATTTTTGATCAGTTCTTTTTTCATCATCAAAATGTTTGGAGTATTAAATGTTAATTTTTTTTTCATTTTTCTTAATGTTTTTCAAAGAAAAAAATCTAGTTATAATTATCTTTATTACAGAAATTGAATCTATTCGATCTGAGACTGGTCGCAAATAGGCAGATTTATAGTAATTACATTAATTTAAGGATGTAATTTCGGAATCTTTTAATTTTATAAACATGTTTTTGTTAATTTTATTTGCTGATGGGAAAGAAATAATTCGATGTTAGTTTTTTATCATTCTTGATGCTGTCTTTTTTGTAATATTGCTATCTTCAGTATATTTGCAATATTTAATATTGAGCATCAAAAAAATTTAATCTCTTATTTAAATAACTAATTAAAATCTGAATCTGACAACGAAATCAGCTTTTCTTGAATTTGCCTTATTTAATCTTAAATTATTATTGTGGATAGCTAAATAATAATAATAATGTGACGTTTTCTTTAAATGGCTACTATAAAACTTGCATCAACGATTTAGTATTCAATACATTTTCAACAGTCAATATTTAATCATTATTAGGAATAAAAAAGTTTGACTTTGTTTTTTAATCTGTTCTTTTAAATTTTGTTAAATTTTCTTGATAAATTATTTTTCTCAAATTTCTCTTTTGATAAATTATTTTTACTTTTAAATAAATTTTGTGTAAAACTGTGTTCATTCACAAAATGCAACTTAAATAATAAACACAAGAAAACTATTCGAAATATTGATAACATTATAAAGATTAGCTTTTCATATTATTGCTAAATAATCCCTTTTGAAAATATATTTTTATAGTAATCAATATTACAATAAGAATTTTTTTTAAAAGCAATTTTGAGGGTAAAACTGCTATGGTAAACGAGCGAAATCATTAGGTTTACGTTCTATTACAATCGGTAATTAAATTTTCAAAATTAATTGAAAACTAATAAAATAAAATAAAAATTTTAATATGATTTTTATTTTTTACTTAATACTCTGTTTGAAAAAACAAAATAGGGAAAAGTTAACAGAACATGAAGTTCCTAAGTAGTATTGCAGTGCTAAATAATTATCTAATAATTATAATAGTGCTAATATAGTGCTAATATAGTGCTAAATAATAGTGCTAATAATTTTAAACTGTACTGAGAAAAAAGATTTGATAAAATTATTGCACGGTAGGGTAATGTCATATGTGGTAAAAAAGGGATTCTGGTGAATAAAACCAAAATATTTAACCGTTCAATTGACAATTTTTCTGTTCATATGGTAATGGTTTATGGAAATTCGGGTTTTCAAAATTATAGTTCTTATTATCACATATTTAGTAAAAAAAAACAAAACTGAAAGATGATGATTCTCAACCATGCAGTGATCAACCATGCAGTGCAAGGCAGTGATTCTCAACCACTGTGCCGCGGCACTTTCGTGTGCCGCCTACTTCTTAAAGTGTGCCGCCAAATTTTAGAAATGAATACAGTAAAAATTATAATGCTTATTTTTTATTACGAGTAAAGTTTAAATTAAAGAAAAGTACTTATATACATGAATGAAGAGGAAGGACTAATTTCGCTTTCTAACAATCGATATTTAATTTTAAACTATTCGGAAGAATCAATTAATTCATTTTGGATTAACATTAGATGTGATTATCCCATGATAGCCAAAAAAGCTTTAAAAATATTATTACAATTTTCTACATCTTATTTGTGTGAATTTGGATTTTCAGTATTAACCAACATAAATACGAAAAAAAAGATTGAGACTGTTAAATGTGGAAGACGATATGAGAGTAGCATTGTCATTTTTACGATCAAATATAAATGAAATTATCAAAAAACATCAAGCTCAAATTTCTCATTAAAAGTATTCTTATTATTCATTTGTAATTAATCCCTTAATAAACGTTGTTTTTGTAGTACATATTATATTATTTTGTTTTACATTCCTAATTATTATCATTAACTACTTTACACAGTGTATATTATAGGTAAGTAAACAACTTTTAAACTTATTTTTTTCTTTGTAAGCCGCCAAATTTTGAAATCGTTAAAAGTGTGCCGCGACTAAAAAAAGGTTGAGAATCACTGTTCTAAGGGATCAGATAAAACTACCAATTTTACCACATTTACAAAATTTGATTACATATTTAACAATTTACCTTATTGTATTGTTAATTTTATCAAACTTTTACCAATATGCTTCGATAAAAATTACCGAGTTTCTTGGTGTTTTCATAGAGAAACACGACAAATTTTATCATATTCTGTTAGTTTCGACTTGTGCTTTTTTTTCTCAGTGTATAGAATACCTATGAATACTCTTTTTTCTAAGACAGCCCTTTGTAAAACAATTTTTTATAGTTAATTTTCCAAAATTATCACCGATGCTTTTTATTAAAAAAATAACGGGATTTTGGTGCTCCCACAGAACCATAGATTCGGTGAATTTTACTATATACTTAACTATGTGTGTACGAGGGTTGCTATTTATATTTCTGGCCTTGGCAACAGTAAGTGTTGCTAGGCGACCGCAGACGATTTTAATCGAAAGTTTGATATTTTTAAACATAAATTCAGCAGACGATTTACCATTATAGCTTCATTTGTGTTGTTGACAATAAATTGAAAAGTTCTTCTCTTTCAAAAAATGGAATTGAATCGTGAACATTTTCGTGCCATTATTTTTCATAACTTTCGACGTGGATTGTCAAGGCAAGAGTGCTTCGATGAACTTAATTCTTTATTCAGCGATAAAGCGCCATCCTACAGCACTGTAAAAAATTGGTATAACGAATTTAATCGTGGTCGATGTTCGATCCAGGACGAATCCCGTGCAGGTCGTCCAAAATCCGTTGTTGTGCCAGAAAAGATCGATGCTGTGCGTGAACTGATAAAGAAAGATCGTCATGTGACATACCGTGAGATAGAGGCGTCTTTGGACATTAGTATGACTAGCATCAATAAAATATTGCATGAACATTTGAGCGTAAAAAAATTTGTTCGCGTTGGATCCCGCATAATCTGACAAACGCTCAAAAAAAGGCTCGTGTCGATTGGTGCAAGGAAATGTTTGAAAAATACGTTCAAGTTACATCAAAGGCTGTGTATAACATCTACACAGGTGACGAATCATGGATCTATGCATATGAGCCGGAAACAAAACAGCAATCAACTGTATGGGTCTTCCAAGACGAGGCAAAACCAACAAAAGTTGTTCGAGGAAGAAGCACATCGAAACAAAAGATTGCCTGTTTCTTCGGCATTAACGGTCATGTGGCATCAGTGGCGTTAGAGCAACGCAGGACGGTCAATTCTGAATGGTACACGACCATTTGTTTGCCAGAAGTCATCGGAGAATTTCGAAAAAAGCAGAAGAACAGGCGAATCATTCTTCATCATGACAATGCGAGCTCTCACACATCGACTCAAACAAAGGCATTTCTGACGGAGCGAAAGATCGAACTGATGGGTCATCCGCCGTACAGCCCTGATTTGGCACCCAATGACTTCTTCTTATTCCCACACATCAAAAATAAATTACGTGGACAACGATTTTCGACCCCTGAAGAAGCGGTTGATGCATTCAAAACGCATGTTTTGGAGTTACCTCAATCGGACTGGAAAAAGTGCTTTGAAAATTGGTTCAAACGCATGCAAAAGTGTATTAATCATCTTGGAGAATATTTTGAAAAACAATAAAACCAATTTCGATCCTACATATTTGTTTTTTCATTATTAGGCCAGAAATATAAATAGCAACCCTCGTATTGTTATGTTTATTGTGCAGTGAATTTAATTATTAAATACATTTCTAACATTAAATCTCATTTTTTATTTTTTTTTTTATTTTATCTATTTATTTTATTTATTTGTTTTATTTATTTATTTTATTTATTTATTTATTTATTTTATTTATTCATTTTATTTGTTTATTTTATTTATTTATTTTATTTATTTATTTCATTCTATTAATAATTAATTAATATTTATTTATTTTAATTGACAACAAGACAATTTTGTTACTTTCACCACAGCTAATACTTTAATGTGCAGACGTAAATTTAAAGAGAGTGATTGTAGATTGCATATATTTGGATGTTTTCCCATCATTTGGACTGTAAATGCAATGACCACAGATTTGTCATTATATGTTAGGGATTACGTTAGTATTTGAGGAAGGAACTAATGATGAAAACGTTCTCCTCGACCAATAAACGGGGCTTTAGCTTCGGGGTGTGTTCCAGCTGTATATATATGTGTATTCGGATGGTCTGCTCATCATCGAATATAGGACATACTCTTATTAATAATTATGTATGCTGTTTAGAAGTTTCTGTAAAATTTATGAATACTAAAATTTTTAGCAGAGTAAATCTGCATCGCAAATGTAGGTTTTGAATAGTTAATAAAATGAAAAATTGAAACTAATTAGAATTTGAGCAACATAATGAAATCAAGCAGTTTTTTTGTTTTTAAAGTAATTAAAATTTGAATTGTAAAAATCAATCCTTTAATATAATTCATATAAAATACTTTTAAACATATCGATTAAAGTTATTACTTTTATTTTAGGCAAAATTTATTTTTATTGAATTTCATATTAATTATATTTATCAAATGCTTTTAAACATATTAAATTATTATTTATCTAATTTTATGTTAACTAAGAGTCTTAGAGTTTTTTTTTAACCAAGTTACATATGAGCTTAACAGATAATATAATTTATAAAATTAAATGTAATTAAATGAATGATTATAGAAAATTTATAATTATAATTGATTGTATATAATTTATAAAAGGAAATATCGAAAAAAAAAAATTTATTTGCTTCTTTTTCCTCGCATCATTTCATCTCTCTCTCTCTCTCTTCCTTTTTTTTTTTTTTTTTTTTTTTACAAATGCAATCTTAATTTATGCTTATCTAACCTAGGTTTTTTATTCCTCTAAATTTTCTTTTCTTTATAATATTACCAACAATATAACAATAAGAAATTTTAGTAAGTTTTTCTTCTTTTACTTTTTTCAACAAATGCTTGATTTGATGAAATTTGTTTACGCATTCTATGAAAATTGCCGACGAGATCACCAATGACTAAGGAGTACTCTGGATACCTAAGTTGATGACGAAATTATGATGATAAAACTGACCACACTGACAAAAAAAGTAGCCAAAACTATCAGAATACGTTAAAATTTACCGTGCTTCTGTCTCTATGGGAACACGAAAAAGCTCGGTAATTTTTTATCGAAGCACTTTGGTAATGATTTTAGTAAAATTAACAATGGTTTAATAATATGTCATAAAATTTGTTTAATGTGGTAAAATGTGGCAATTTTATCATGATACCAGAATAATTTTATCATGGCATAAAAATCATTTATTTGGTTAAATTTACTTTTTCAATTTTTTTATTTTTTACTAAATGCGTGGTAATAAGAGCTATAATTTTGAAAACCAGAATTCCCGGTAAACATTTGATATATTAACGAAAAAATTGCCACATGAAATTTAAATAAGTATATTTGGGTTTTGTTAACCAGCAGTATGAATGTTTTACCAAAAATATAATTAACATACAGTATGGTAATTGCGTAATCTAACAAAGTTAAGTTATCGGAAAGAGCAATAAATAATTATAAGTATGATATGTTTTAGATTAATTATGTATATGTCTTTCATTTTTGAGCTTAATTTCGCAGTATTGATCAATTCAGGTTTATAGATTATTTAATTTTTCCCAACTTATACGATGAACAGTTATTTAAATGGTATAACATAAATGCAAAACATATAACAATAACATTATGCAGAAAAATGTTTTGCGGCTCATTCAGGTTTTTAGGTTTTGTTTTTCAACTTTTAAAAATATTTTATTAAAGAAAATTTATTAGACGGACTGCAGCTTTTAGCCTGTCATTTAGAGCGTCTGACTCCAAATGCATTTAAATAGTTTCGAATTATGATAATAAATTCGAGTTGCTATTGTATTTTTTATGTATTTTTCATATTTGTATATTTTAGTTGTTTATAATTAGCAAATAAGAACTATACTTTTAGCCCAATGTATTCCGTTATCTTTTGGTTTGATTTTAGAGTGCGTTATAATATATTATGTAGGTTTCTTATAAATAATATTCAAGTACAAATAATAACTTTATAATAATTTGTTTTAAATACATAAACAAAATGAATTGCGTATTTTTAAATGAACTAAATCTCTCCTCCGCCGATCCATTCACAATAGTTTTCAGTTATGAAAGGGAATTTAAAAGATGGAGTAAGGATGAAATATAGCAACCCTTCTCAATCTACCAGTTAATTTCCTGATCATTGTTAGCGTGTGGAGCAATGATTGAGTGCTCGTTCTATACTCTCCATTCAATGCCGTTTATGGAACAAGTTGGATCAGCATTTAATGTAGGAAGTGAACAAGGATCGTGGCTCGTTCACCCTCTAACAACGCTGTACTTTAACAATCGAACAATGACGTTCATCTCTTAAATTTCGATTCGATTTCTGGAGAACGAATTTTCTAAATATATTAAATTCTGTGTAAATGGATGAAAGTAAATGGAAATCTTTTAACATTAATAAATAAATATAACTAATAAAATATTTAATTCTATCATTTTACAACTTAGATGAAATTTGACATTTTGTTTTATTTGTCCCGTTATAATTAAGTTCTCGTAACTGTCACGTGTCAGTGCAAGTTTATTTATAAGAATTTTAGAAGACTGAATTTTAATGAAACAATGGCATTCTTAAAAAAATAGAATACTTTTGTTGGACGTTTTTGGAAATGTAATAACGTGTAAAAAAATACTCTAAAAACTATTTTCGAAAACTGTAATTTTGGAGGTAATGCAAGATCTAACTTATCTTTTAACTTCAATTGCATTTTTTATGGAAGTATTTTTTTTCGAACTTACCCATGCTCGTATGTTTGTTTCATGTAATTTCTATCCGTGTTCGTTTCTTTAAGCCCATATACGTCTTTATATTCTCTCTGTTCCAAGCGTATATTTAATTGACAAACAAATTTTATTTTAAGAATTGGTGAGTAAATGCTTTCGAAATTAATAGTCCTTACTTTAAATTGTCCCATAGAAATAACTGTACTGACCCTTATGTGTATCTTATCTTAAATTTTAGTGCTACATAATTTTGGCAGCTACTTTATACTAAATAGTGTAAAAGACTATTCTTGCTTTCTTATCTCACCAAGAACTATATTTGGTTCTTGGTGTAATGGTACACTACTTTCGTGAAAAGTAGCTGCAACCATATTTGGTGTTAAAATAAACGAAATTTTTTTCATGTCCACTTTTGTTTAATTCCATTTCATATATTTTAAATGCATGCTACAAGTAGAAATGTTAAAAAAAAAATTATTATAACTTTAACATAAAAAAAAAAATATTTCTATGCTGGTTTTTAGAATGATGAATAGGTTTAAGTAATTCATTAATTGATTCAAGAATATTGTAAAAAATATGAAAGAAGAATCATATGATTTTTTTAAAAAACAATAACATTTAAAATGTAGAAAGTAAATTTGAAAAAATAGTTTCCAGTATTACGGTTGCTTCTAAAGTTTCCATTGAATAGTGTATAGAATACACTATTAAGGGGAATAGTAAATATTAAATAGAACAGTCCCTTAAAAAAAAAAAAAAAAAAAAAAAAAAAACTTCATTTCCTTTCAAATATTCATTTTGTAAATTTTGAGTAAACAATACTATAAATTTTGTAAATTTTGTAAGTTTAAAATACTAACCAAAATCCGTGGGGAGAGGAGTTATCGACTAAGTCAATCTTCATCTATGAAAAGATACCCCGACATAAAATCGAGTTACCATGTCTAGTAGTGAATTGGAATTGTAGTGGTAGACGCACTACAGTACTCCCCTACCAGAATTTACATGGAATTGATGAACGCATACCACTAGTTGATTCATTGCTGTTTTGTGAGAAACCAGGAGAACTGTTTTAAGATCACCGTACTTTTCAAATACTGATCGTGACAGCTGTAATAAGTTCAAGATCGTGTTTGTTCCTGCGTTGCTATTAGCTGTGGAGTGTATACAGGCCGACGTTGTGTGTGATCTTGACTGAGTAGCAAGGTCGCCAGGAGGTGGATAACGTCGCAGTCACAAGTAGAAGCCAACTGTTCAATGGGGAATCCATTGAAGTAGGCTTGTTCAAATTTATGTGGACGTTTTTGCCAAGTTGGGCGTATTCACATCACGTCCGGGTCACCTCTGCGGGGAGAGTAGTCATCGACCATCGAGTTAACATGTCTTATATACAAGTAAATTGAAATTGTATTTTTGTAGTAGTAGACATACTACAATATCATTGTTCTTCCTTTTCGAAACAAATCACAGTGGCAGAATTTTAAAAAGAAAAGTTTTGAAAATAATACTTTAGAATTGAATGAGAGTTTTGGAAATAGTATTTTACTGGGTTTAAAGCTTTTATACTATTGCTTCATAATGAGTCGTCTGTGTTTAAACAATACTATTTTTTAACCACTTGAAGTTAAATCTACCATAAAAAGACATATGTCAAAAAAAAAAAAAAAAAAAAAAAAAAAAAAAAAAAAAAATTAGAAAACTACAAAATCCCTCAAGTAAAATGCGTTTACGATCAAAATATGAAAACACTTCAATTTCTAATTTAATGTGAAAATGATAGAATATTACTCTCTTAATTCATTCTAATGAAGCGAACTACAATAATTACCATCCACAAGAAAATAAATATATCTTCATATCGATTCAATATCAATTTCGTCGACTAATTACGCTTCAATTTCTGTTCTTATTTCCATAATGAGCTTTCACTCTCTGATAGCAAGATATTGAATCTACATAATTGATTTTTTCCTCAGCGAATAAGTATAATTAATATGCAACTGTTTCCCGAAGTACTTTTTTTTTCCATTGTATTCTGATACACTAAAATCTAAACTTGACTTTCGAACACACGAATATATCCGAATGTTAGAGAGACACATGAATAATAGTTTTTAGATTTTGCATATTTAGACACATTCATTGTTGTTGGAAGATTAATTGAATCTTTCACAAAGCATTGATTTTGGTTTCTATAGACAAAGTATAATTAATCATATTCTTGGAGGCTAAAATAATTAGCATTTGATAGAATGTGATTGTTTCATTATGGTTTTAAATGAATAATCATCTCTTAATTAATTGTTTCTTAATGAACAGAGATGATTATATTAAAGTGACATTCATTAACTTTTAATTATTGCAAATGACGAAGGAAAATGAAATGTTTTAAATTATTATATAATCTTTACCCGCACAAATATTATTTAAAATATTTAAATAAGCATGTTTTTTCCTTAATAAAGTTCAATATATATATATATATATATATATATATATATATATATATATATATATATATATATATATATATATATATATATATATATATATATATATATATATATATATATTTAAGTACCCCAAATATTTTCTCCTTGATGGGATTCAATTAAATTTTTAAATATTAGTTTAGGATTAATAAAATATAGTCCTCCACTCAGAAAAAATATTATCTTTCAGCTTTTAAATAAACAGAGAGTTTTTAAATTTAGACTGCGTGTTTAAGCGTGCTTAAGATTAGTCCATTTTTTCCGTTTAATAATGTGTTTACAATTAATCAGATGTAATTTTATTTTTTAATTTAGAATCACTACCCAAGATACTATAGGCCAATTTTTCCGTTTTTGTCTTCCAAAAAGGCTTTCTAACAATATTTTAGGTGAAACATTTTATAACATTAATAAACTTATTAAAATTTTAATTTCGAAATTTTGCTAATAAAATAATTTTTTAAGGGTAATATCAGAAACTCTACTTCAGTTTTTTACGTGTTATCGAGGAAAATTTTATTAGTAATATTATCATTTTATTATAATCAGCAGTGTTCTTTACAATTTAATGTCTAATATAATGTGATAAATAATCTGATAAAAAAATCCGAGAAACATTCATTTGGAACATTGGAATTAAAAACAGACATCCAAATTGCAAATAATTAATTGAAAAAAATATTTGAATATGAGATCTAATTCATATCGTTCTAAACAATACATGTAATTTTTTCAAGTGTATATAGTTAAATGAAAATCTTATTTAATAACACTTTGCGGGTAAGACATTTGAACCATAATTTTGCTGAAGAAGAACCATAAAATAGTGGCCATTATACAAACGTTTAAATTGCAGCGATCTGTTTTACCTTTAAATTTCTCAAAACTTGAAGTTTCTGGATAAAATGCGCGTAGTTTGAAGGTTTAAGAGATTAAAACTGTAACAAATTTAATAATTCATAAAGATCAAAAATAAGTTTGACAATTTAATCATCTAACCTAGCGACCGCAAACTAAATAAAATATTTTTTTTTTTTCATTTATTTATTTTCTGATAGCTTTATGAAACTCATACTATATTCTTAAAATTCGATAAAGTTTCAAAACTTTAAAAGCTTTAATTTGTTTTCACCAGCAATTAACTAAAATGAGGAGCTAATCCTATTTTAGTTGATGGAGAAACATAAACTAACCATAATTAAAAACAGGATCATTATAACAAAATTACAATGTTTTCATTAAACAAGATTGTAGAACACATACTTTAAAAAATTAATAGCTTTTAGTGAAATTGGGAATAATTTAAACTTCATTAATCTTCTCTAAATTGAGTTTTCTCTTTTTTTTTACAAAGCAGTGATTAAATACCGAGAGCATATTCGACATAAAAATGAGTTTTCCAAAATTTATCATCCAAGATTGACCGAAAATTACAGTGCTGATTTATTAGTAAACATTAGTTCTCTTTGCCTTTCAGTGATAAAGTTATAAATTGACTTTCCTGTAAGTTTGATTGTTCTAAAAATTTAATTAAACTTATATAAGAGTTTAATATAATTATCCATACTACTATATCATTAGTTGTGTCCATATGCAGCAAATATGTATGACTAAATTGATTTATTAGTTGCTACCTAATGTGTAATAGTTACTATTTTTATGATATCTTTTTCAAATCTATTATAATAATTATTTTTTTTACGTTTGATTTTACTAATGGATAATAACAAATAAGCTTATGAGTGTCCTGACAACAAAGTAAAGAAAATCAATTATTTTTAAAAGGAAATAGTAGGATATAAAAATGTGTGGTTTGTTGTTTTCTGTTTAGAAAACTAGTGATTTTATCCTCTACAAGCTTGAAATAGCGAAGTTCATCAATAGATGGCTCTAATACCTCAGAAAACTATAAAACAATGTTTTTCTAAAAATCTCTTTTTGCTTGAAAAAAAAAAAGAGAAGCAGTCTGAAAACAAAAACAACAAATCTTCATACAAATGCTTTCGGAAAGATGCAGTGGAAAACAATATGATTTTTCTTCTGTTAAAATTACCGTACTCTTTAAAACTGACGTTTCTGGTTAAAAAATTATATGTAATAATTTTGGTTAATAAAACCGAAATATATGGTATTTTAATTATTCATTTGTTAAGTTTTCCGTTCATATGGTAACGGTGTACCAGAAATTTTGGTTTTCAGAAATTTAGTTCGTATTACTGTATATTTTAGTAAAGTATACAAAGCTGAAAAATAAATTTAACCGAATAAATGGTCTTTCCAGGCTTTGTCTAAGATATCATGATAAAATTAACAAGTTTTACTATGTTTTCCAAATTTTATTACTTTAACCATATTTTATTGTTAATTTTACCAAAATCATCAAAGCGCTTCGACAAAAATTACCCAATTTTTTTGGCGTTTCCATAGAGTCAGAAACACGGAAGATTTTACTATGTTCATGTAGTCTACTCTTAATTATAAGGTTCAAAATAAGCTTATCTTGCTCCATCTTTTGGCATAAAAGTTTTACACAGCAATTACTGTTTTTGATAAATATTCTATTTAAATCTTTATACTCTTGAATCGAAAACATTTTAATTCATTCATTCATTGAAAGAAAATACTATTGCGGTTTCGTTTTAGATTTTATCTAAAGTTAAAATGTATCTAGAATTCAAAAGCTTTCTAAAATGTCTATGACCATCAGGTATGATAGCATTCATATTAACTCGATTTACAAAGTCAACAGAAGAACATACATTCGCTTATGTTAAGTCATTTTTATTTAATATAATACATACTGTATTATATTAAATGAAAGCACCATACACCACTGTTCACCGAATACTGTCGCCAAATGTATGACAAAGGTCGCTCTAACATCTGTTAATGCTGTATAAGGCCTCTCCAACAAACCTCGGTATTTAAGAGATAAACTATGCGTTGGCTTAAAAGCTTTTCTGCTAAGAAGCACGAAGACATATGTCACCATTTGTTCAATCTCTGAAAATAAATTCTACTTTTTGGCAATATAATGTGTCTTATTTAGTTCAAGATCAAGATAAGAATTTTAAGAGCACGTGAAAAGAATTAAAGTTAGAACAAATGACTTGACTTGATAAATATTTTATTTTAAATGTTTTGCTTTACGCTCGAATAAAATTGTTTATAGTTGTATAGTTATTTAAAAGAAGCACTATGATTTCACTTTTCATTTTTGCTTCCAACTTTTGTTATTTTTCTACTCACTGAATACAATAAATTTATAGATTGTATTCAGTGATAAATTATATTCCGTTTTATCAAAATTCCACGCCTTTCTGTTGATTAATAAAATAAATAAATATGGAAATAAATAAAACAGCCAAAAAAAAGTTCTTTTGAACCCCGTAAGAAAAATGCTCATTTTTGAAGTTTTATATCTGTTTTTGATTTTGAAGAACTTCAACCATTATCAAGATGAGTTGTAGAACAGAAATTATGGTCCACAGTGTTAAAAAAAAATGCCATGGGTAACAGTTTTCGTGAAATTATATTGTATCCTTGATTCTGTAGTTTACTAAGCTGCCTTTGTCCTATTGAATTATAATTTTGTTATTGCGTGTAAAAGAAGCCATGCACATACTGGTTATAAGCCGTTATATTTGTTATAATCCCGAGAAAAGTAGCATTGTTGGGGAACAGTTATTGCCATATAAATTATAAGGAAAATTTATTGCATACTTCTTATTTATTGTGTACTCCTATCCAGTCGGCCGAAGACTTCCCGTGTAGTAAATGTTGACTGATGCACGTTAAATCTGCCAGGTCACAAAGCCCTCCATGTTCCTATAACAAATCAATACTGGTGGTACTCAATTGGAAATTGATCGTTTTCTGGTTATGTTCAAAATTACGATCCATGAATAAATGGAATGATGTATGAATGGGCATGTCCTATAAACGGGTGTGATGTATGGTTGTGGCAGTAGTCGTATTCTTCGCCATAGATGGCGCCACTGGAAAACAAGAGTAATCATACCCCCTCTGCCTTAATGGTCGACGACAACAACATTGTGTACTCCTTTAATCCGTTAAAACATCTGTTGGCAGCATTAATTCGCCTCAGAATTTCAGATATGATGTTGTTGTCAATGTTAACCTCAGAAACCAGATATGTAAAGTTATCAACTTTTGCAAATTTACATGTACCAATTTGCAGATGGGTAGTAGAGTCTATTACCTTAGTGGGCTGCATGTATTTAGTTTTTCCTGGTTAACTGTTAGAAGCATTTTACTTGTCTCCTTTTCCAGAGCTAGAAAAGCTTTTTTAAAATCAGCAGCTATTCCTGCGATGATGTCGCTATTATCGGCAATTACAAATTTTGCACAGATTTATCGAATGTATTTCCTCTGGTGTTTATTTTTGAATCACGAATGACCTTTTCTAATGCTGGGTTGATAAATAAGCATGCCAGAGCATCACGCTGCACG
Source organism: Parasteatoda lunata (assembly GCA_949128135.1). Classification (NCBI taxonomy): domain Eukaryota; kingdom Metazoa; phylum Arthropoda; class Arachnida; order Araneae; family Theridiidae; genus Parasteatoda; species Parasteatoda lunata. The sequence goes on along the minus strand of OX421972.1, from coordinate 59,288,213 downwards.
ACCCATTTCTAATTTCCATTGGTTCTGAAACGTCATCCTGAATGTTAATTTGTTGCATGGTCTTATCTAGAGTAAAGACAGTGAGTCTTGCAAGCTTGTCAAGGATATTAAATTCACGCAAAACTTCAAGGAATAGTTTTCTATTTATGCTGTCATTTAAAATCTACAAAGAGATGGTGAGTTCCAATTCCAAATTCTTTGTTTGATTTTTTCCAGAATCTATTGAATGTCGATTGAAGATCTACTCCATCTAAATCCGCACTGATAATCTTCTATAATATCTTCCACATATGGAAAAAGTCTATTAAACAGCATGTTTGAAAATTTTTTATAAGTAGTACATAGTGGACTAATTCCTCGGTAGTTAGTACTTTTAAGGTTACCTCCTCGTTTGTGTATAATAGAGAATGTGCTAAATCTCCATTGATCTGAAAGTGTCTCTCCCATACTGATAATAGGATATGGCATTAAGTTTGCACTCCATCTACTATCGAGTTTTTGATGAGTTCTGACGATTTTTAGTCTGGGCAAGAGGCCTTGTTATTTTTAAGTTTTTTTATTATGCCCTCTTCAAGCTTCTCCAATTGTGAGAGAGGGTAATACTATTTTGGTTAGTATTAGGTGAACTGAGCTCCTCAGTTTGCAAGCCCTATACATTAAGTAAATTGTTAAAATGTTTATTCCATCTTTCTAGAATCTCAGTCTTATCATTCAAAATAACATTATAATTCAAAATAACGACATCCTAGTCTTTGTAAAGATTGTTTTTAGGTTTGAAATCCTGTCTTTCAAGATTTATTCCACGAAAAAGAGCTCTGCTCTCATTTGTTGCATCTCTGTTTGTGTTCGAAATATTTGAAGATTTTAAAACAAAATATTGCTTGGTTGATTTACAAAAAATATCCTAATTACTTAATCCAAAATAGATGATAATGCTCTGATTACTTTCTCGGCTCTTAATGAGCATACAAAAGTGGCCTAAGCATACAAAAGTGGCCTAAACGATATCACCTTTTGGTTTTTTGAAATTAATTTTTTTCAACCTAGATTATATTGGCTGAAATTTCATATGACTATTGAAAAATTATTAGAATGTGTTTGAAATACTTGAAAAAAAAATTTCGTACAAGAATTTTTTTTTTGTACTAGTTTATGAAAAAAAATCAGCAAAATACAGAATAATGCGGGTACAGTGAATAATGTTTTTTTGTCATTTGTTGAGTTTTTATTGAATTTCTTTATATTACAATGTTTTCTTATTGTTTATAGATGAGCAGAGCAAAAGTTGTTCGTAGCTTAAGCTCGATACAACAAAAAGCCATAGTAAGAGGACGTAGTCAAGGAATGACATAATTTCTTTCAAAATAGTCTATATCAACTATTTCATCAATATGTCCATATCAACTTTACCTAGCGCTAGGATGTCCAGGATGGATATACATACACGAAAAGAGCCCTGATAGACCACGTATTATCAATCATGTGATGGATATAAACATTTTACGTGCAAGTTACCAAAATTCTCGGCCCGGTGCCGCTCGAATAGTTGTCGATATTTTGATTACTTGTGAACCAAATCCATCACTTAAATGAATAAGACTAAGAATCGAGGGAGGACTACATGGTAACCGAAATAACTTCATTATATAACAGAAAAAAAGACTCTTGGAATGGGCTAAAGTACATTTCCAGTGGATTAAGCAAGATTGAAAGAAATTATATATAGCGATAAAAAAGCGACTTGATGCTTGTCAATTCTGATGGGATTAAGTATATAAGAAGTACTAATGTAAATTATGATTCGATTCAAAGTAGCAAAAATACAAAATATGGGGGAAGGGGAGGGTCCCATATCATCTTTAGATGCTTCAGCATCCATTGCTTCCATTGCCTCACATTCTAGATATAATAAACCGCCATGCGCATAAAAATATCTTGAAGAAAACTATATTGCCATATGACGTACAAAAATTTGGACAAAATTTCAATTATCAAGACTATAATGATTCAAAATATCGTCTAAAAGATATTCAAACAGGATTTACGGTAAATGAAGGTTCGTTTAAAAAAAAAAAAATCAAAAGGTGACGGGGGTTGGTGAGCGCCAGCGAGCAGGGAGCGAAGTCTCCTAGTTTAAAAGAATTTCCTTTGATAAATACAGAAATTTTTTTAAAAACTATCAGGCATAGAAAAAAAAAATTTTTTTTCCTACCCAAGATGCCAACAGAAAGCCTTCTGCTTTCATTTACAGACAAAAAAATTAAAGGTAATAAATATTGAGAAATAAATCAGTTTTTGTTTAACTGTAGAAAAGATTGAAGAGAAAAAAAATCACTTCTGATGAATCTTAAAACTATATAAATCGATGCACTCAAAATACAACAAAACGCACTCAATTGCTCAAAATATAGCATGCAGCAACAAAGTGATCCGTATCAATATTTTAAGTAATTGCATGGATTTTTCATGCTGGAAAATTAACAAATAATAAGACATTAAAAGCTAAATAAAAGAAAAATTTTTTAAAATATATATTATAGAAATAAAAAAAAACTAGTTTTAGTATAAATAAAAGCAAAACTACCATTGTATTTGTTTAAATTACCGGTTAAAAGTAATCAGTTTAAATTACTTTATTGATAAAAATATCGATACCAAGCATAATTTTTTTTTTCATTTTTAGACAGAAAAATCTTTAAAAAATATGTTAATTTTTAAAATACCGTCGCCTTTTAGTTTTAAAATCATGTTATGTAATAATCTTGAAGCCCATCTCAATCCGGGGCATGAAGCCATGAATCTTTGAATTACGTTTCATGCTCTTGTCGAAAAAATTTGTTTTCTCCAGTGTCTCTTGAACATGATCAATAAAAAAATAAATCTTCGTATGTATAACATATTGGGACAAAGATAATAGATGGGATCGAATATTTTATTTTCTAAATTTGTATTCACTCCCTCAACTCAAACTTGAACCTACCTTGTCAAAAATCGAATTTTACGTTTATATTCCAAACCTGAGTGATTCTTGAGATCAAATTGTCGCCGCTGGTCTTTTGCTCTTAGCTTACCTCAATAATAACAACAATAAAAGTACTTTTGAGTGATAAAAACAAAATCAAGGGATGTTTAAACTAGTGCATGAAGTATTAAACCATTGACTTATGATTTTGGACAGCCTCATTGCTGCTTCCACTTACAGCTTTTCTATTCATTTGTGGTTATCGGCAATTTACGTAAAGAGCTTTTTTAAGCGGGGTTGTTCTTTTGATTATTTCAGAACATATTAAATATCCTTTGAAACGAAAAATATTTCTTTTTGTATGTTTTATCCTTTAATTGCGGGCGGTTTCGGATTATTTTCAGTTTCTGTCCACAATTTTGTTTAATCAGTATTTTGCCTTAAGCTATTATAAAAATGAAATAAGGGAATAATAAGTCACCAACAAAAAAGTTCAGAAGTTAAGGGGTATGTAAAATGTTTGAAAATATGCATATGTCAACTGTTAAGGGTTTTTGTGATTTTAATTACAAGGCTAATTAGTCGTGGCTCCAGTGAAGTCGTAAGTGAAGGGAAAAATGTCAGATTAAACGCTTCCGAAATGAAGCTGAAAGATTTTTTAAAAAAAAGTTAAAGCATGCATTTAACAAGTACAAAATCAAATCTTTTTCAAAAATTGGTTGTTTTTATATAACGCATCATGTGTTTTACTAAGAAAATTTATTTAGGTGGCTGCATATTTGCTTATATCAAAATACTCACACCATAAATAATGAAAAATCTTACATTTTTCAAACATTTCTCTACACTAACGAGAAGAAAATCAATGTCTGTGCTCTTACTAATTAGTATACATGTTTTCATTTATCTTAACACTTAAGACTGTTTTGTGAAGTGTTTTCACAATGGGAAATTAAAAAAAAAGCCTCTATTTGAATGCCTTAAGCATTTTGAAATTTGGTTGCTGTAGAAGCTTTGATTCTTAACTGCATCACTGAAAAAATAATGTATGAAAATTGCAAACGGCTTAAATAGTCAAATAAATATATTGACATTTTTTAAACGTTTGGTAAGATTTTTATACTTAAAAAAAAGGATTAAAGTCACTGAATATTTTTTTAAAGTTTTGTATATTTTTATGAGTGGATCCCAGGAGTGCCTCACTGGCTCTTGGCATTTCCGGCAAAATTAAATTCCTAGTGCACTTTATCATCCAAATGGAGTCTCGGTGCTGCCATCTAGTGTGGCAGAAATTAGACGTCCAAATTAACATGGCCAACGGTATCTCACCCATTGTGGTGGTCCTGAAAGAGTGGATACCACTTCTGGAGAACCGCACTAGGTCTGCTCATCGGGAAGACTGATTGTGACATTGGAAATAAAAAAAAATTAAAAATACATATATATTTTTTTATGAGTGCAATTAATATACCATGGGAGTTTTGAAATATTGAAAAATTAAAGCATAAACGCTTTAAATTTTTACAAACGTCTTCATATTGACATTTTGCGTCATTTTTATCTATAGTATAAAAGGCATGTATGATATTTACAATACTATGTGATGCAAAATATCACAATTTCGCTAAGCCTTTAAAACACAATTTTAAGACTTTGATGTTTTCATTACATTTTTTGCCACTTTCGCTTTAACCGAGATATATATGTACGAAATATATCCATGCATGACTTGTAATTGATGTTAACCATACGAGAATATTTTATAAAACTGATTTGGATAACACAGGTATGCATACAATATATAATGTATATCAAAACATGCATGGGGAAACAATTATAGAGGGTGTAAAAATGTTTGAAAATCGTCAAATACCTCGCAAAAAAGCGAAAATGGATGCATTCAATATTTTATTAAGAGTTATCCAATAATAGCAAATGCCAAACTCAATTTACCACCCCTATAGTCTATGGATGGGATAGAGAACAACTTTGAAATTTTAAAAAGGAACCCCTAATTTTTATTGCAGATTTGGACTCTCCAGAAAAAGGAAACCCTATTTGACTAATATGTTTATTTGTTTTACTTCTCAGATAGCGTTGTAACCGAGGAAGTTGAAAATAAAGTACAAACTGCTCGAAATTTAAAATGGTATCATGTCGAGACGCATCAGATTGAAAAAATAAATAAAAGATTAAAATGTTTCAGTTTTTTTTCTCGAAAAAAAATATGTATAAAAATATTGCGATCCTAATCTGATGACGTAGAGATTCGCCATTTTAAACAGTTTGTACCCTGTTCTAACTTTCTCGACTTCAGCGCCATTTGTAAAGTTCTAATAATAAAATTCAAGACAATTGCCGAAGTAAACATTGGCAAATCATTGTTGAAATTTTACGGAGTAAAGTATTTATTATTACAAGGAAAATAAATAAATTACGTGTGAAAAGTATAGTCAAGAGGAATATTTTACCTGATCAATTTCTTAATAAATTCAATTTTTAGTTAATTTAATCTAAAATTTGCAAATAAATTATGTGGTTCAATAAAATGTCAATTTACGCATTTGTTAATACTGAGAGTTAATTAATAATGTTAATTTCGTCAATTTGCCATTGAGTTCCAATGAGTAAATGAAATTAATTCTTAGTTTCTATTAAAATAATGAGAAGAGAATAAAGAAATTAACTCAAATAATAACTTCAGTCCTTTTTACAAAGAGTTACATCATTTCGCAGTAAACTTTAAACAGTAAATTCAAAATTTTTAACAATAAAAAGTAAATCTGACTTCTTTCTAAAATTGTAATTTATTTTAACAAGCTTCCTAGCATGTTCCATTCCGAATCATCCTTTAAAACACAATAAAACAACTGCTAAAAATAAAAATTTCAACATTTTTAAAGTATCTGAAACTTATAAATAAGTGCCTTCATTTTAAAGAATGTTGCCCCATTTCCCATGAGTGTGTATTTTTTTTTTCTTGATGCTGTCTAAAATAAATTATATTTTTCATACGTTGAAAAAACAATGCCAATAAATCTTAATTTTTAATTACCTCAAAAATTTTCAATTTCAATTGTCATAAGTATTTTAAGATTTTACGGAAGTTCGTGTTTTGAAACTAAATAATTTAAAGCTTATTTTTTAAATTAGACTGGTAGTGTCATGCCGTAATAAGCATTACATATTTCGTAGCTATATTTCTTTAATATAATCATAACTAATCTCTTTGAAACAAATAAATCAGAAACAATTAAATTCAATTTTATAAAGAGGGAATGCAAATATTCCTATTCTCAATAAATGTAACAGCTAATTCTTTATTTCAATTCAAATGTATAACTAATTATTATTCTATGTCATGACAATTGAACATCAAAATCTATTTTAACTTTTTTCATTCACATTAAACATTCGCATATACGTTATTAGGTTTACTTAATTTCCAAAAAACTTTTTGGCTTTAAATCTTCAGCCAAGTTATTGAAATATTAACACAAGGTTGGCTGAATTGGCTTTTCTTCTGGCAGTGTCTTTTTTTCGATAATACGCCTATAATGGTTCCTTTACTACAAAGGGTTGATTGAATACTTACTTTTGATTTGGCTTACTTTTTATTTGCAGGTCGTGGGGAATTTTTTTCCTATGGCCTGTCCTTATTTATGTTATTCAAAATTTTCGATTTTACTTAAAATGCCACTAGTATAACATTATTTATATTTTACACTTCGAAATTTGAAACGAATTAAAAAAAAATTGTTATGCTTATGATACTGTTTTTCTCATCTGCTGCAATCAGACATCGTCCATTTTTTATTTCTGCCATAATCAACGAAAACCTATCTATTTCAATCTACACTAAATGCTACACATTTTCTAGTACAAGTACGTAAAATTTCTTGATGACAACAAATAAAGGAAAGCATTATCTTTATCTTTAATTGTCATCGTAAAAACTTTCACGCTAATCAATTTACATTCACTAACGTTTCATTTAGGCTAAAATTAAAAAGACGCTATTATTAAAAATAAAAAATGTTCTTAAAACGACTCTGAATTTAAACTAAATTCAAATCCGATAAGAAATTAAATAAACATTCAGAACTAAATTTCAAACTTTTTTTTTTAATTGTACGAGAAATCGATACATGACTGGCACAAAACAAGTAAGCACGATTAGAAAGGAAAAAAAACTCAACAATTTAAATGATTCCAAAATGATTATATCCCCTCAAAGATTTAAAAAAAAAAAAAAAAATCTTACTTAAGTTCAAGATAGGAAGGATGAGGGATTGAAATTAAGAGTGCCCCCTTCCCCACCCTTTCCTTACAGGTCATTGCCGAATAAAACCGTTGTCATAGTAACTAATGATGTATGACGTAACGCCCTTACATCTTAAAAGCGCTAATGAGGGAAAACGGACTCGCGAGTAAATTGTGAAGCAGGCTAGTAAGGTGCAACGATAAAAAGCGCAGCTCAGCATAACGCTGCTGCATCTTTCATGGTTATACGAGGGCGGACTCATTTTTAGCTTTAATTGGCCATTTTGGGGATAGAATTCTTTCGGGTAAAGCTGGGAAAATTGGCTTTATATAAAAATGAAGGCCTTTGCCCCATACAAGTAAAGAAGTTACAAAAGAACTGAAAGAAGACTTCTTGGCTGATGGGATTTCGTGAAAGTCCATTTTGATTTACTTGTTCTTTAATATTGGGGGTTAACTGCAATTTATTATTGGTTGATTAAAATAAGAAAAGTTTTGTGATAAATTATTTAAAGTGTTCTACTAAAACATACGTTTGCATGAAACCTTAGTTAATGTAGCCTCTTCTGTGGTAGTAATAAAACGCAGTGTATAAATTTTTTAAAATTAATTTTTAAATAAAAACCATTAATGTAAGGATGTACAATTGCAATCGTTTACAGATAATTACTGCTATGTAATCAATTACTTTTAATCACAATTTACGATTACAAGTAGTCAAGATTTCTGATTGCATGAAAGTTGGGCAAGAATGTAATTGATTATATTTTTAGACATAACTAACCAATTACTTGTAGTCATGATTGCAAAATTTGATTACAACTGTAATCGTGATTACAATAATCAATTGCTTGTAATCATGATTACAAACATTCATAATTTTGATTACAACTGTAATCGTTATTACATAGCAATTGCGATAATCAGTTACTTGTAATCGTGATTACAAGTAATCAAAATATATGATTACATGTAATCTTAATTACATATAATTACTGCTTCAAGTTATCTAAATATATGATTTCAAGTCCGATTATATGATAATATTTTATTGTACAGATAGTATTATAATGCATTGTATAATAAAACATTTTGTACAGATTTACATATTTATTCATACATACCAGATATGTATGATTCAACGTAACTAAATTGGGTGTTCATGTGTATTTATCTAATGCATATGTAATTAAATACATATGTATATACATTATAGTTACACACACATACATATTGTATGTATATATCTAACAATGTATGTACGTATGTGTAAACAATGTAGGCATGCAAGTTTGTACAAAATGAATGCATACATTTAATGTAAATATTTGTGTGTATATGTTAAATATGTTGTATAATACATGTTATATATATGTTGTATAATATCTGTACAATGTATCTCCCATGCATGCATGTACAATATATTAACTTCCTAGACATGTATTTACAATATATGAATGTCCAATACATGTATATTAATACATGAATATTCGCATGCATGTATTTTGTATGCATGTCCCATACATGCATATACTACAACGTATGAAGGCCTCATGCAAGCATGTACAATTTATTTATGCATAATATATGAGCAGTATATATATATATATATATATATATATATATATATATATATATATATATATATATATATATAAATATATATATATATATATATATATATATATATATATATATAAATATATATATATATATATATAAATATATATATATATATATATATATATAAATATATATATATATATATATATATAAATATATATATATATATATATATATATATATATATATATATATATATATATATATATATATATATATCTGTACGTATGCACATTATATGCATGTCCAGCAGATGTAATCAAAATTATTATACCTTGTAATCATGATTACAAGTAATTGATTGCTGTAATCGAAAAATGTAATCGTTTACATTTTTGCCCAACTCTGTGACCAAGCACTTATCCCCATTTGTTATAATTTAACAACCTTGGTAAGTACTTCGGACTTAGGTCAGTCGACGTGGGCAGTGTCTGAGCTGGTATCCCTCTCTCCAAGCTTCCACAGCACAATCAACACGAGAACTTTTATCCATTGCAGATTTGAACTGCGCTTTGTCGCATATTCATGGCAGCTGCTTAGTCGACTGCTAGCTCTTAACACCCACTCTACTCCAAGTGAAGTAAGAGATTCTTTAGACTGGTGTAGGATTAACAAGATGGCTACCAAGTATTATGTTGGTTACTTTTGCGCAACCTTTGATGGCCCAACATAAGTCACGCAACCTAGATACTCTAGTTTCGCAATGACGGATAAAATATAATGCAATTTTTTTTTTTACGTTGCCGTCTATGATTAGAATAATTATGCAAATGAAACCAATTTAAGATAATGGATTCGAATTATAGTTGTATTATGTAATAATGTGTTGAGGGAAATAAAACTCAATACATGATTCTATGAATCATTTTGAGAAACTCTTTTAATGCAAATCAAGGTTTAAAAAAATTGTGTTCGGTTTAAAAAAAAAATACATATTATACGCACAAATGTAATATTGAATAAAAGTCGAAGACACGGGACAAATACTGAAAAAGGCCTGTTTTTTAAAAGATTTTTAGTAAGAAACAATATTTTTTCACGAAAAGAGAAAGTTCATAAAAAACCCGAGAACAATGGGTAAACAATTATTTATCAAGAAAAGCATGTAATAGTAGAGAGGTCAAGCTAAGAATAGTTAAAAATCAAATTCTGCAAACAATTCTCTAAATAGATTTATTGTTTGTTAAATACTGTTTCCCGTCTCTGAGATATTCTTGAGAAGTTTTTCCTTTTTTCTAACTCATCAGAAGGAGTTTTAAGCACCGATTAATATTATTGCCTTGAGATAATATATTCGTATGTGTTATACTTTAAGTACAGTCAAGGCGACTGAGATTCTATTGCTAATAAGCTCTGCACTCAATGCATCTTACACACAATCATTAATTTTGTCAAAGAGTTAAAACCGCAATTGGGTAGCTGCACTTCAAAAAGAAGAAGACCTCCCATACCCACACATGTGGTCTATGACGTCAGCACCAGCTAATCTTTATCAGCAAAATATAGAGTTAAAGTTGAGCTAAGTTTCTCTACATGAGATAGAATGTTTATTAACGATAAATTAATTAAATACGAAGCCGTATCGCACATCGAATTAGTAGAAATATAATTCTTTCTCGTCTTTTTCTTTTACTTAACTTGGAATTATTATTTATTTATATATTTTATTGTAACCATGATGTATTTTTGTTTCGTATACCTGGAAAATTCGATGCATAATTAGTTTATGTTCCACGTGACGTCGTGCCAGTCTTTGTGTTAAGTCTATGGGTAAATATATAGTGAATGAATTGAAATCTTTGAGAAAGAATTTAGAATGTGTTACTTAAGCGAAATGATATTTACGGGTTGGCTTACTCGAAATAGAATAGAAAGAACAGTTGCTAACGGAAACAAACGCCGCGTTTTAACAACCAATCGGGATCGAGATACCCATACTACGTCACCTTCAGGTATTCAATTACCCATTAAAAATTTTGGAAACATATATATTAAATAAATAAAATGATGTAAATGTATAACAAAACAGTTTATAATGCTGGATCCAAATTGACTAATATTTTTATCTCATATTTTAAGAAGTTAGTTACTATTTTTGCAAAATATTTACTACTAATTTAAAAATTACGTATGCTTCAATTTTCCTTTAAAGTTTTGTTTTTTCATTATGTGATCCTGTTTCTTAACTATTTAAAACGAAACATATTAGTAAATGTCATTAAAATTGACTTGAATTTATTCAATTGCCATGATCCACTTTAGTTGAAAAATTATTTTATATGTTACTAAATATTTACGTACATATAAAAGTGCTATAATAATTTTCATCAATATATCTTAAAAAGAGAATTGGTTTAATGTTGCACTTGCCTAATGTAAGTTAGATGTTATTCACATGTTCGAATTAATAGTTTAAGAAACGCGATACTCATTAAGAAAACGAAAACTCATTTGACCAGAGACTTATTATTAAAAATAAATAAATTTAACATTTTTTTGCTAAGAATAAAATATCCTTTCTAGTAAAACATCGAACTTCCAAACCTGCCGGTGTTAGCTATAAGTTGCACTGCTAGTAATAGAATATAATGTTAGAACTGTGTTATTTGATGTCTTCAGGTAAATCAAATTCTATATAATTCATATTATCATGTAAAATAAATAATACCACGTTAAATTATGTGATTAATGATATACTTTAGTGAAATTGATGTAGTTTTAGAAACATTTGAAATTTCTGACTATAGAAATTGTCTTAGTGGTATAATCGGAGGATAACACCTTAATAACTCAAAACTATTCGTCAACCTGTCACGTCTATGAGTTGGCTAATAGTCTCTGCAATTATTCCAATTGTCCTCATCCCCAAATTGGACTAACTAAGTACTTCCCAAACACTATTATCATTGTCATCAGGTTTATCGTAAACAATTTTGATAGATATTCAAATGGCGTTTTAGAATTTCAATGAAAACTTATCTAAGAAAAACGATTTTTTGACAATTATTTTTGCTTAATTATGAAAGCATTATTAAGAATATGATAATTATTAAGAATTATGAAAGCATAATTACTAATTATAAATAAAAATAGTTGATAGCCTGCATAAATTAGTTAAAATAATTTCAAACTCTAATGTCTTGCACAATTGAACTATTCTTTGACATCTCATTTGGTTTTATTTAAATTAATTAACATTATTTATACATTACTAAATGCATAATAATTGGATTTTACGCGTGAGAAAAGCAAATGGATGGCAATTAATAAAAAAATTGACTTTCAGAAATTGATTGAAAAGGTGACACAATTCTGAGTTAAAGACTATCAATGGCCTTGTAATTTTGAGGTCAACCCAGAGGATAAGTGAACTCCAGGATAATGCTTACTGTAATTGCTATCCTTTAACTTATATTAAATAAAAAGCATGAGCCATATTTCAGTAGAGATTAAAAATATCCCTCGTGCTGTTCGACAAGCTTTTCTAAAATTGTGATTAAGTAATTAAAAAACTTAACACTTCGGTTCTGCTTGTGAAAAACCCTAAGTTCTCGACTGCCTAGAGTTCTTAAACTTTAACTAGAACACTCTAGGTAATATCTGAAGTAGTGATACGCGTATTAGAGATGTGTTCGAATTCACTTTTATAAATTCGAGTTTGAAGACTTTAATCCCAAGCCAGAGATCGTCAGCTATTTTTTTTTTTAATCTCGAAATTAATTTAATATATTATTTTTATAAAAATGCAATAAATATCTTTGCCTGTATCTAACAAGTTACAAATTATTATCATCAAATCAAAAAAAGAACAAAAAAATGAAAGAATATTGAAAAACAAGAAGATGAATACTTTAAGAGCAAAGGGCAAAAACTAATCTTAAAATGTTTGAAGAAACAGTACTTTAGCATGTTCAGTTACTAATAATAATATAACTTGAATATAACTAATATAACTAATATAAATAACTAATATAACTAATAATAATATAACTTATTCTGTACTTATCTTTACACTAAACTATCAAAAGTAAATTCATTGTTCTTGGTAAATTTTACGATTTAATAAATTTCAAAAATTCTTTCAATTTAAAAAAAAATGTTAAAAGAAATGTAATAATGGTAAGGATTTTCTAGAATAGTTTAAGAAGAAAACATTCTTGAAATGGCATAAGTGTTAAATTTTCTATTTTTCCATATTTGTAATAGCTTACAACAAATACTAATACATTATAAATTATATTAGGCTATTGTTAAGTTTCTAAATTTTTATTATCAGGTATTATTTATTATGTAGGATATAGTAGATTTATTCATACTGTATATTTAGATATGTTCTTCGATTTCTCCAGCCTTGGTACTAATTACGAATACAGAAAGAAAAATCCCTTTGTTGTGAATACTAGGATATTTAAAATCGATCACATCTACTAGTTTAGAATAAAAATAATTTTTTAATAACATAAATTTTTTTCAGACGCAAATATTTTTATATTTAAAAAATACTGTTGCTTACGTTATGCTTGGTCTTTTCAAAGTGCAATAAATTAAAGCTACTATTACGGTAAAATACATTTTAAACCTATACCAATGTTTCTCAAACCTCCAACTAATGCTTTAGTGACATAATTTTAAAAAAAACAGTTGCTGTAAATTCAAAGAAAGCTGAACTTAAAATTGTACTTGTGATAAAAATAAAATAAAACTAATAAAATAATAATAAATAAAATTTTGAGTAATTTCAAGTATTTACAATGATTTATTGCGCACGGTACAGTTGGTCCTTCTAAACTATAACAAACTAAAATAACTATTTCGTCATAAAATTATATATATTTTTTCTTAATTTTTCAGCCTGAAGGTATAATTCCTTAGTAACAAATGAAGATAAGAAAAACATATGTTATACTAGTTTTAGAAATCTTAAAATTAGAAAGCACGTCTGACAGTTTTCAGGAAAAAAAAAGCGCTTTTAATGAAATTAAAGTCTCTTTTCAAACTCAAATATTTTTTTATATTAGAAAGTATCACATAGTGTTTAAATTATGGTTGCTTTTTTTTTTCAAAGAGTAATAAAATAAAATAACCATTTCGTGACAATTCACTCCAAAACTGCTCCCTTGTTTCTCCAACCTGCAACTAATCCCTTGGCAACAAAATTCAAAATAAAAATATAAAAAAAAACTATTGCAACAACTTCTAGGAAAGCTGAACTTAAAAGAGCACGTGTGACAGCTTATAATAAGAATGAAAAAAAATCTTTTTTCCCCGAAAATGCCGCCTAAAGCGTCGGACAAAATGAACATTAAAATTTTCTTCTTTATCATTTTCTCTTTTTGCCTATGAATGCTGAGTTCTTTTGTTTTTCGAACAAACAACTTACAAAAAAGGGAGGAAAGAGAGGGAGGGTAAAAAACAAAGAAAAAAGAAGGGAACAACTCCCAACATTCTCGTAAAAACTCTTGTAATTAGTTTTTATGCACAGTTTTGAGAAACGTTAAAACAATCAAAGAACAAGAGGAAGAGCAAAAAACTGCGGCCAAAGAACAAATAAAGCATTTGAATAAAATGGAATAAATGAGACTTTCCACCGGAAAGCACTCTACGACAAATGTCCAAAAAAAATACAAAGCAATTCAGAACATCATTTTGTATTTTTTCCCTTTATTCTCAAAGATAAGTATGGGTTTTTGAAAATAATTAATTCGGACTGCTATGCTTTTGCAGAAGGCGTCTAAGATTGTAAGTCTATAAATGAACCCAACAGATAATGTTGTTAAATTTTACTCGGTGCAGTATATATTAATTAGCATTATATCTATAATTATACTTTTAAAATTTTTCATTTCTAACAATCCTGATGCAACTTTTTAAAAAAATTCAAGTTATTTCTAAATTTCTTAGCTATGTAGGTATAAATGAACGGTTGTATAAATTAATACTTCTAACTTTATGTAGAATTTTTGATTTATGAATACATATAATATCAGTATTTTTTTCAATGTACGAGGGTTGCTATTTATATTTCTGGCCTTGGCAACAGTAAGTGTTGCTACTCGACCGCAGACGATTTTAATCGAAAGTTTGATATTTTTAAACATAAATTCAGCAGACGATTTACCATTATAGCTTCATTTGTGTTGTTGACAATAAATTGAAAAGTTCTTCTCTTTCAAAAAATGGAATTGAATCGTTAACATTTTCGTGCCATTATTTTTCATAACTTTCGACGTGGATTGTCAAGACAAGAGTGCTTCGATGAACTTAATTCTTTATTCAGCGATAAAGCGCCATCCTTTCAGCACTGTAAAAAATTGGTATAACGAATTTAATCGTGGTCGATGTTCGATCAAGGACGAATCCCGTGCAGGTCATCCAAAATCCGTTGTTGTGCCAGAAAAGATCGATGCTGTGCGTGAACTGATAAAGAAAGATCGTCATGTGACATACCGTGAGATAGAGGCGTCTTTGGACATTAGTATGACTAGCATCAATAAAATATTGCATGAACATTTGAGCGTAAAAAAATTTGTTCGCGTTGGATCCCGCATAATCTGACAAACGCTCAAAAAAAGGCTCGTGTCGATTGGTGCAAGGAAATGTTGGAAAAATACGTTCAAGGTACATCAAAGGCTGTGTATAACATCTACACAGGTGACGAATCATGGATCTATGCATATGAGCCGGAAACAAAACAGCAATCAACTGTATGGGTCTTCCAAGACGAGGCAAAACCAACAAAAGTTGTTCGAGGAAGAAGCACATCGAAACAAAAGATTGCCTGTTTCTTCGGCATTAACGGTCATGTGGCATCAGTGGCGTTAGAGCAACGCAGGACGGTCAATTCTGAATGGTACACGACCATTTGTTTGCCAGAAGTCATCGGAGAAATTCGAAAAAAGCAGAAGAACAGGCGAATCATTCTTCATCATGACAATGCGAGCTCTCACACATCGACTCAAACAAAGGCATTTCTGACGGAGCGAAAGATCGAACTGATGGGTCATCCGCCGTACAGCCCTGATTTGGCACCCAATGACTTCTTCTTATTCCCACACATCAAAAATAAATTACGTGGACAACGATTTTCGACCCCCGAAGAAGCGGTTGATGCATTCAAAACGCATGTTTTGGAGTTACCTCAATCGGACTGGAAAAAGTGCTTTGAAAATTGGTTCAAACGCATGCAAGAGTTATTAATCATCTTGGAGAATATTTTGAAAAACAATAAAACCAATTTCGATCCTACATATTTGTTTTTTCATTATTAGGCCAGAAATATAAATAGCAACCCTCGTAACACTGAGAAAAATATTATTGTAAAAGTTTTTTCTTTATAATATTTTACTTTCAATTACCACTTTGTAAACCAGCCAGAGATGCCAAAAACAAATTTTATTATCAGAAAAGAAAAGAATTCTTATTATTAAGGCCATATCACACAGCGACGAATATTTTCGTAAGACTAGCATACTGTACGGTGATGACATTAACAGGAAATTGAAATTCTGGTTGATAAAACCAAACTATACGGTATTTAAACGATTCATTTGGTAACTTAATAACTCATATGGCAACGGTTTAACTGGAATTCTGTTTTTCAAAATTATTACCGTACATTTAGTACAAATACAAAACTGAAAAGTAAATTTTACCGAATAAATGGTTTTTATGCCATTTTCTAATGTATCATGATAAAATTACCAAACATTAACACATTTACCGAATTTTATCACATATTATAAAACCATATTTTATTGCTAATTTTACAAAAATCATTACCAAAGTAAAAATTACTGACTTATTGGAGCCAGAAAAACGATAAATTTCCCATACTCTGGTGGTTTTCTCCATCAAACTCAAATCTTCTAATATAATAATGTGATTTATATATATATATATATAGCCTGGTAGGACTTTGAGATTGTGCTCGTGAAAACTGGAGTTCGAATACCGCCGGCAGAATAATCTCCGTGCACTTAATAATGCCTGATCCACGTTAAGTCTGTTGGGGTCACAAAGTCCACCAAGTGCCCATAACAAATAAATACCTCTGGGTACTAAATTGGAGATTGATCATTTACTCGTTCAGATCCTAATTACGATCTGTTGAAGAATGGGTGGTGTATAATCGTTTTCTCACTGTAAAACGGGCTGTGACGTGTGTGTAGCAGAAATCGTATTTCTGGCTATGTATTGCTCCACTAGAAAAACAAGAAACACACCCTCTGTCTTAAAAATTTCCTTGATTTATAACAAGCTCTCAAGTAACAACAACATATATAAGTTGGTATATTTTGAAAGAAAAATTATAAAACTTAACTCTCTATTGCTATGTTAAATTTTATTTGTTTTAATGTAAACTATTCTTATAAGCTAAATACGAATATTTATGTAATTATAATTATTATTGACATACAATTGTATTGGCCATTTTTTTCTTCTTTCGCCTTTTTTAGAGTCTTTGAAGAATTCGGTTCCTTACAGACGAAATCTCTGCCCTTTTAATAATGATTCCCGGAATGTTGTCAATTAAAGTTAGCTCAAACTTCTGAATTAATGTTTGTTCAAACCAAAAATTTAAATAATTAAATAAACAATGTATTTAAGCGTTGTTCTTTGTTTTACCCTATTGGTTCAAGCAATCAATTTTTCTTAACTACATTAATTATACACTTTTTTTTTATTACTCTACAGTACATTCCTAATTTTTCTTTAAATTAATTTTTCCTAGTACTTTTAAATATTCTTTATTTTACTTATTTCAGACTACTTCAAAGCATTAAGATTCGTTTTAGAAAAACAATTGTAATTAAATTCTTCGACTAAGGATTAAAATAAATTTAAATATTTGAGTTGTTGGAAAGCATAATGTTTATTTAGTTACTTCAATCACACCATAAAGAGAGATAAAACTTAAATCCTCCAAAACAGAGATTCCTACTGAAACTTCAGACTTTCGCAGAAAAATCCTCGCCAATGTTACCATTCCCGAGAACCAATTAGTCAGTCAAAAGTGAAGGCTATTCCTTCCAAAAGAAAACTACACAAACAGAACGAGATGGTACTTAAATTCAAATGAATGCGAGGGAATTTCCAAGCAGCCTTAAGTAAATATCGAGAAAGGACTTGTGGTTTCAATCCGCGCCAAGTACAGCCGTTAATTAAGCCCAGAGGATAATGCAAATTCTAAAGAGAGCTTCCTAGCTTACTACAAAGTGATAGATCAGACGGATTAGTTTATGCAAATTACGCTTGTTTTAATCTTCTAAAGATTGCCTACCGTATGCAGTATTCAAAGACTTTGAACAAAATCCTGTATTTTACAGTTCAGATTTTAAGTATTTCAATTGAGATGGCTTGATTTTATGGCGTGATAAATTTCTAGTGGGAATAATACTTTTAAGAATAGAACTAAGTTGCTTATAATTCATTTTATGGTAGAATTACTGAGATGAATTGTTTGTTCTGTTCGTTTGAGTTTATTACTGCTAATTTTTGTGATTTAATATTTAGCTCGAGTATATTAACATCAACTGAGACATTTGTGATACATAACAGTTGCAAAGAAAGAGTAACTGCAACAATAAATTAAACATAATTAAGTAGATTACTACAAAAGTAAGGTAGTGAAACCTCTCGAGAGCGATCTCTCTCTGTTCCACGGTAAAATAGTCATTGATGGAGGTTGGTTGTTCTTAGAGGTTATCTCCATTGACTTAAAAATGTTATCTAATGTACATGATTTTTCGCAAGTGATTTTAATTTTACTCAGTGTCATTTTCTTGGTGCCGAAATACCACTTGTGTTAGCGTCAAGAAAACCGGATCGATGAATAAAAATGGCCCCTAGTGATATAATTCGGTGTAAAAATAAATTTACCAATTATGAATAATATAAATGTTTTAAATGAACAAACAAATTATGTTTTTTGTTTATGTTTGCAGTTAATTTAATATCATAAAAATTGGTTTACTTTAAAGAATGAGATGTTTTTTTTGAGATGCGTAGTTTTTTTTCTAATTTAACTTCTAACTCAAAAACTAAATCATTGATAGCATCATCTTCAGTGCATTCTAACTGAAACATGAGGTTGTCAATCTCTTTTAAAGATTGCGAAAAAGAACCACTCACAAATATTTTGAATCTATTTATTTCTTTTGTTAATATTTTTTTTTTTTAATATTTTTTTTGTGTTTATTTGAACTTTTCCGCATTTGGTATGGAAGTTTTGGTCGCTTGGAAAGATTTTAATGGTCTCTCCTAAAGGTTTTCTTCAACGCAAAGTCTATGGAAAAAAATTCCATGCCACTCAAAAGTGGTCGTAAATATTCGAAGTGACTTCACAGGGGTGGTCTTTCCTGAAGGTTTCTCTGTAGTACCATTTTATCTTGTGTATTGAACTATGTATGCAGGGTTACGAGAAGTCACTTGGGTAAAAATTAACACCAAATATTCATGTTACAATATTTCCTAAACTAGTTTTGGAAAATGTTATGCTTTTTCGGAAATAAAAAACAGGGCCTTGCAAAAAATATCTTTCAAGCATAACTAACTAAGATTTTAATTCAACGGATTTTAAATCTAAAGGATTTTTCTGTGTGGTTTATCTTGGAGACGTTGGTCTCCTCTAAACCTTTTCAGACTTATGCATATCTAAATTAATCATTGTACCTACTATATTAGTAGTTTAGTTGCGTCACATAGCAGAAAATTTTGTGCCAAGGTTACACCCCAAAGGTCAAAGTGACACCTTAGAAAATTATAAACCTGTTAGTTATTAATCTCCATATGCTTATCTGAAAGTGCTGAACAGCTTTTATGGTGGTCAATGAGTCGTTTTCAAGACAGGAAGGTTCCGGGTTCGAATCCTGCTTCAGGGACTGATGCAATTTCTCTCTGTATGTTCTCATTGCCTATCTTCGACTGTTGGGGTAATGCTGATCTACTTATATGGTGCTCACAAAAAAGAGATGAAAAATACCACCCTTTAAGTACCACGAGACCATATGTTTTCATAAAGTAGTAGTAGTCCACTGTAAAAAAAAAAAAAAAAAAAATTATTTTATTATCTTATGATAAATAATTTCGCTCAATATCATATATGATAATAATATCTATCAAACTGCTAAAAATATTAATTTATGCTGTATTGCAATTGTGCAAATTTGCCAAAGACTATTACCATTTTAATTCATTTTCATCAATCAATTTTTTCCTTGCAGACCTTAAATTTATTATTATAATAAACTAAAACAAAATACTTTTAAAAAGTGCAATAAGTATTAAAGCATTATCTACTTTTTATAAACCGCAATATTATCTTTGAAATGTCGTGAAAGAGTATTTTATATATTACATGATTACTAAAGAAAGTATTTTATCGTCTCCACCAAAGAACCCAGACCAACGAAAATGTTTTATTAAACTAAGCATATCCACTTTGTTACCCCAGTAATAAACTTAAGTTTCAGGAGTATAACTTTTTAGAAATAAAAAGTTTTTAAACCTCACTATCCTATCTCAATCTCTTGATTGTAAACTTTGAGTTAAATTTTTTGCAATTAATTTACGAAGTCTGATGTTGCTGCGGGGTTACTATGGAGACCGCCACGGTTGTCACGGGAACGACTGTTTTATTTCTTCGGAAAAATCTGAAACTCTCCCCCCCCCGCTGTATCCATAAAAAGAGTAATGCTGTAATAAATATTCTGGGATCATTGCTTCATGCCATTTTTAAAAATACTCTTTCTTATCTGCCGAATGGGTAGGCAAATTAATATTCTTTTAATCTGTTAAACATGCAAGTGATATTTCTTAAATGCTGATGTTTCTTAGCGTAACTCACGTATAATTTGGAAGATAATTGAAAGACAAGAACGCTCTATTATTAATGAGTCATCGGTTTCTGCTGTTATCCTCCTAACCTTTAAAGCATTTGTTTGAAAATCAACGATCAGTTTTAAAGTAATCTTCATTAATTTTTAAAAGTTCTTGAGTTTTATGATGAAGTTTGTCCCTTTGGTAAACATAGTTAAATTATAAATTTAGAGACAAAACTTTAAATCAATACATTTCCTGCGGTAAATTCATGATATATATATATTTAAAAAAAATAATAAATATTTTAATTATTTTCTTTTAAATATTTCTATTCTAATAAAATTACAACCTTCATACACGCTGTGCTATTTTTTTTTTTTTTTTTTTTTGTTTAAATAGTAGATTTAAAGTCACCAGATAAAAACTTCATTCACTTCAAAAATATATATATACAGGAAATAATAGTCGAGAAGTTTCAAGCGGTCAAAAACAGGCGCCCAT
Organism: Parasteatoda lunata; assembly: GCA_949128135.1. Lineage (NCBI taxonomy): Eukaryota > Metazoa > Arthropoda > Arachnida > Araneae > Theridiidae > Parasteatoda > Parasteatoda lunata. The sequence goes on along the minus strand of OX421972.1, from coordinate 59,267,044 downwards.
TTTCTAGACTTCTCAGACGTGATTGAGAAGGAACAAAAGAACTTTTGTTGCATGCCTTGAAACATGTCGACTGTTATTTAATATTTGTATATTTGTGAAGCGAATGAGTTTTTTAATTAGGTAATATCTTACCGCTTAAGTTTCCTGAGATTATTTATTTAGTAGCATAGTTTCCGTTCTGATGTAAATAATATTTACTTTACTAGTTTATATTATTTTGAAAAAAATTGGTTGAACGTTGGGCAATAATATTGGAACTGAAGCCTTATTATTAGGCAAAATAGTTGCAACCTTTAGATGTAAACTCAATCCTTCTTATATTCAAGTCGAACTAAATTGTCATGCATTTATGTTTAAAAACGATTAATTTTCTCAATGATATATTTTAATTTAGTCCCTCGTTTCGAAAATTGAAAACAGTATTATGGTTCAGCACATATAATTTTTTTTTTAGATTGTACGCTTGTAGTTCTGGATCGAAATTGATTTTTTTTTTAAATACAATGGCGTATTCTGATTTTGGTGAATAAAGGAAGCTTATGAGCATTTCAGGAACTTGAATACATTAAAATCATTTTTCGGAGAAACTAAGTTATATTTTCACTGTAAAGTAGAAAGCAAAACGAAATCTCTAGTAAGCTCATTTTAAAATTCTTTCGCCATTGATTAAATTTTTTACTTGTTTCTGTGTTTCAAGAAATAATACTAAAATTGGTTTAACTACTACTATTACTGTATTTCTAATTGCACTTATAAAAGGTTTCATTTACTGTTAGAGTCTGGTTTTTATCAATGCCGTTATCATCTAAGGTAATAAGATAAGAGCACCGCTACTTCCATATTTTCTTTAAAAAAAGTTAAAATTAATTTTTAATTTTTTTGCTACTCACAAACAAATGCCATAGAAGAATTTTAACTCCCAACGTTTCTTGCTATATGTTATCTTACTTTTCTACAATAGCGATGTATAGAATTGAAAATTAAATAACCAAATTTATTATTAAAGATCACCATTTATAGAGTAATTTGTTAAAAGAAAACCTGTGTTCTGTTATAGATTTTCTCTTCATAAATTCATTAAACTTCTAACAAAATGCGATATATTAAAGTACTGTTTCCGTTACACATTATTTGCAAGAAATTATTGTGCACCAAAACTTTAGATTGTTTCACAGCAATAGTTTGTATCAATTTTTACAACAATAATTTGTAACAAAATGTTCTACAACAAAGGTTAGTAAGAAATTGCACTGCGGCAATAGTTTAGGTTAGTTAAGCTAAACATTGATTAAAAATAATACTTTCTATTACCGGTGTTGAACAACCAACCCAATTCTGAGTTTACGACTATCGATATTCAAACCAATTGCCTTTTATTTTCGAACTTAACCAGGAAAACAATTGAGCATCTAGATCAGTGGTTTCCAGCTGGCGGCCCGGGGGCCACATCCACCTTTTTTGTGGCCCGCGAACTAAAATATATCTGTTGTCATTTTTTTGCGGACAATTTTCGCAAAAAATCTATATGGGTTTAAAATACTTTTCTCGTTAATAAAAACCTAATTTTTTCGTTTCTGTGAAATTTATCATACCAACTGTGCAAAAAAAATTCTTTCTCAGGTTTTGCATCCAAGAAAATATTTATTTAAATACAAAAATAATCTTGTATGTTGCTCTTTTTTATTTCATTTTTTGTATTTTGTGAATATAATTTAGCTTGTGTGTATCAAAAATTATCTCGAAGAAATTTTCCGATTAAACTTTTTGAAACCACTCATTTTGGACGAAAATATTTACACACACATTTGTAAATTTTTAATTTAAAATGTAAATATCTATTCTCTGGTGGTTGCAGCAGACAAACCTAAATTTTGTCATTGAACATTTTGTGTGCTACTATGTAAGTCTTAATACCAACCTTTTTAAAGTTTTAGGAGAAAGTCGGGTAGCCCCGCCCACTTAAGGAGTATTGCTTATATTTCTGCATAATATTGAGTAATAATCAATATTTTTGTATGTTTCTATTGTTTTATCTTCTAATTAAATAATGCAAAAAGAATAAACCAAAAGAAGAATAGTTTAACTTAAAAAAATAGAAATTTAAAAAATTTGACTACTGTATTCAACATATTTTCAAAACTATTGTTTACCCTGTTACCAGCTGCATAAATACTTGAAACTTTCTTTTTTTAATATAACAATTAATGTCCGATGGCCCATTGACTTGAAAAAATATTCTATACATATGAAATTGACAGTTGGCGGGGGTACCCGCTGGGCGGGGGAACCCGACACTCCCCTATATCTTAACAATTAGATATCTGTTGCACATTAATTGTTTAATACATGGGTGCACATTAAAATTATTGTAGCCCGAATTTTTTAACATGCAATTAACTATTTTTAAAAATTTACTTCTTATTTTAATTTGTAATTCAGTACTTTTGTTTTGTACAACTTGGTAATATTCTGACAGTAACATTTAATGTTCCTTCAAACATAAAGGAGTCCTACATAAAATTTTGATAAAATTGCGGCCCGCCATTTGATTTGTGTTTTTAACTGTAGCCCCCGGGCTCATGTAAGCTGGAAACCCCTGATCTAGATCAAGCAGTGGGACAAATAAACCTTCGTGGTGGACTTTTTGATCGAAATAAACTGACTTTCTTTACATGGAGAAGAAAATCACGGAACCCTCCCAAGGTTAGCCCGACAGCATCGTTTACGTTTCATCAATAATATCAATCTATCAGTTGTATCAAACATATTTATCGAATTAAGTTTGTTTTTATTTGGGTTATATAGTCATTGTGCCCTTGGTAATTTGACCGAGTAAAAAAAATAAAAAATCAGCTAAGAAACGTGAAATGATGGAATAATGAAAGTTTTGATGTTCATTAGTTTGAATTTTATTTCTCTACAATAATAATAATTAAAAAAAATTTCTAATTCTTTAAATACAGATATATTGTTTACCTTTGTAACACGCTCTATTTTTGTTTTTTCTTTAAAACTCATAAAAACCGAAGATTTATTCTATGCTTCTGGTATAGGGTAAAGTTAAGTTTACACATTCGAATATCCCCCATGTGAGTCGTTTTACATTCTATTTATCAACACACTCTCAAACGCTTTTTCACTTTCATATCATCGGCTTTTTTAGGGTTAAAGTAAACAGGAGGTTTCCGCGAAGTACAGTTTGAGTGACGAAATAACGCCAACTGTAAATAACAAAGCAGCTAAGATAAACAGAAAAAAATATTACACCCACATCTCTTTCTAAATCGGTCATATGCCGCACGTATGTTCGATTGAAAAAAATCGTCTGCTGTTGAGTACGAAGAATAATACTATCATTTCCTTGTGCAAATTTTGTGGCCTGTTAGCTTTTAGTATGAGATAAAAATTTGAGAGATTAACAAATATTAGGAATCGAAACATATTTGGATTGCTTACATACATTCAGGGAAAAAAAAGATTAAATATATACAAAATATATATAATTTTGGAAAAAAAAGGAAAAGTATCGAAAAATAAAATTAATTAAATGTATTATGCATATGTTTATATTCATTTATTTGTTACGAACAAAGTGATAAATCCAGAATTGCATACAAAATTGAAAAATAGACAGGAAAAGTAGGAAATATGATTATTTCTAATTAGAATCATTGAAATTTATGAATGTTAATTGAAAATAATTTTTAGGTGCAGCAATAGAATTATTTTTGTTTACGTTGTTTTCGTTATTTTGATTTCGATTTTATTTTGATTTGAAAAATGACCCAGTGTGTATGGATGAGATTTTGCTTGGTTTACAATTTTTCTACATTGCTGAATCTTTTTAAAATAAAAAAAGCCATCATTGCTTATCGTTTCTTCCACTGATGATTTTGAGACATAAGTCCCGTACCCAGTATACAGTATACATTTGTTGTGTATTTTTACATTGATTTTTTATACTGAAATTTAATGACTGCCACGTTTTCTAATTGGATAGCATCAATAACTAAATATATTATTAAAGTAAACTTTGAGTTTTGAAAAAATCACTTTATAAACAACGACATTTTTTTCTTCTCAACTGCTACTTTTCCTCTTTTTTCTTTTTGTTTAAAATAAGAGAAAAAAAAGTAAAGTGAAAATGCATTTTTATTGATGATTTATATTTATGTAATTCTTATATTTCCTTTGACTAAAGAGCACTTGACATTGTATACTGTGAAAACTCTGATGTAATATCTCTTCAAGTACAATGTTAAACAATCCAAGAAATTCTGTTAATAAACCCCATATCGAACATTCATATATTTAAAAGGTGTGATTTTATTTTATTTTATTTCATAACCGTCGTTGAACAGCCGACCTAATTTTTTGGGATTACAACTTCTAATGTTCAACTGCGTAGCCCTGTAATTTTGAACCCAATCCAGAAGACAAGGGAACATCTGGATCGTGTATTGGAGAAATTAGCCTTCGTGGAGGACTTTTTGATGGAACTAACTCGCATTTGCATTACATGGAGAGGAAGACCACGACCACGAGAACCTCCTATGGTTAGCCTAACGGCAAAGGGACTCTAACCCATTATCCGTCTACCACTGAGGATATTTCACGTCAGCACTGTAGTAAGTGCAAGTTGGATGCGGAATTCGCATCGACTGGGATTCGTACCCGGTTCACCTCATTGGAGGGCGATCGCTCTATCCCCTGAGCCACCGCGGCTCATGGTGTAATCGATTAATCGAAACACTTAAAATTGAATAATCTTACATCGAACTCTCAGACTTTTACACCAAACGAGAATTATTTTCACCTCAAAAAATGGCACCCTTAATGTTGACGCTCTTTCAATATCAAAAATTCAAGAAACGCTCAGTAGAGTATCGCTGGAAGTTAAGTTTTTAATCTGAAATTATGTAACAAGAGTTTTTTTCTTTCTTTTCTTTTTTTTTTTTTTTTTTTTTGCAGCGCTAAAATTTATAAGCAAATACGAAAATTCCCAATTAAATATGTATTTATGGTTTCAGTTGCGCAATTAAAATAATGATATTTTAATTTTTAAATCTCTGAGAACTGTATTAAATAATTTTATAATGCATAATTTATATCCGCTTCTATGTTTAACGTGTAATTCGAATTCGTTTTAATAATCTTTGTGTTCCACATGTTAGTTTGATTTACGAACAATTTTCATTTTTAGAAATAATAGTGTTTATATGCATTCTAACTTAAGGTATCCGACTAGTTTCAACAACTTTCTCTAAAAATATTAATATAAAATTTTAAAAAAAAACTAGTTTATTTGTTTTATTATGGGTAAAAACTTTATAAACTAGCAAAAATAATTTATTAATATTGTTATTAGTTTTTAAATGGCCATTTTTATTTGAAAATAAAACATCTTTTACATATATACTAAAGTCAAAAAAGTTCTATCGCCTACAACAAAAACTCCTTTGAGGACTTTGTTTAGAAGGCTATTAACTATGCTTTGAAATATTATCTTTAAAGCAATTACATATTACTACTGAGTTAGGGATTAATACAGTTAAATAATTAAATTTTTAAAAATGTCCGCACTTGCGAGAAAACGTGCATAAAAAATTAAATTTTACTTTTTTATGTTAGACTGTAATATAAAACACACGTACTATAATCATAAACACTCCTCATGAAAAATTGTAGACAATTATTTTGAAAACAGAATCAGATATCGTGTTTAGGTGGTGTGAAATGTTAAAAAATCTGATTTTGAGATAAATGCATTTTAAGACTTGAAACCTATGATGAACTATTACCACCTTGAACAAACACTAATATAACTTTGTAAATAATTGTAGGACTTTAAAAATTTTACCCAAACCATGGTTTTGCACTAGTTAGTAGATTCTTTCATGATATCTACTTAATATTGTATAGTTAAAATAACTTTAATGACTCTATGTGCATCTTATCTTACTGAAATTATAAATTTTACGTTATCTAACTCAACTGCATATAAGAACACATGTGAAAGGGGAAAAATATTATTCGGAAGTGAGCCATGTTTGAAGGATTTTACCTTTAACGCAGAAAAAAACACCTTTGTTTCACCCTATATTTCATAATCATAAATTATTAAAGCTCTAAATATAGTATTTTTCACTTATTTTGCCCTAAATCAATTAAAAATAACGAACAAAGTATGAAAAATATATCGAATTAAATTCCTGCGTAATAGGTTTAAAATTATACAAATAATTAAAAAAGCGGAATATTGAAAAAAAAAGATCGATACCAATCTCAAAAAAATAAATAAATAAATAAAAGTAAGACAAAAATTTCAATCACAAATAACGAGAGGATATAATATACCAATTAAGTAATTAAAACCTTCATAAGCATTCAATGCCTTCAAATTTTGAAAATTCTTTTTTTTTTTCTCGAAATATTTTCAAAAGTAAGAGATATCTGGTTATTAATTACTCTCTTGGAAGTACCATCGATAATGTTTCAACCTAATCATCCAGCTCTGAAGCTTTAAGCGCCTGGAATTTACTGTCATTTATTCTTATTCATTTATGTCATCGAATGAGATATATCTTGTAATCGCAGTCGCATTCCCTCTAGAAAGTTCTCGAACAATACCCCCTCCCACGCAGTTCATTCCATCCCCTCCTACCAAAATCACCTGTAATAAGTGAAAGCAAAAGCAGGAGAAATTGGAATGGGAAAAAAAAATGGTAACACCATGTCAGAAATGTATAAGAATTAGAAACGATTAAGAGAGGAAGGACCTTCCTTTAATTAGTTTAACCAGAAATTTTATCTTTTCTCTTTCTGCCAACGAGATTACATTTTGCTTTAAGTGCGAAATAATAATGAAGTAATTATGTAGGCGAAAGGAAATTCTAACACAATATTTATTTCTTTTCTTTTCTTTCTTTTTTCTCGATTCCAGCTTTGCTCTGTGAAAAGTAAAATGTGAGATTTTTACACGCGAAATTTCAGAAAGCTATCCAATTAGGTAAGTTCCTTTTCAATTTCGTAATAAATAAAATTAGAATGGAGAGAGGGTTAAAAGGATATAAAAAAAAAATAATTTCTATTTCCTATTCTCTCACTATTTAACAAAAGAAGGTTGCCATGGTTACCTGCTGCAGAAATGTGGCTGCCAGACTCGTAATTAGAGCAACAATGGGTAGTACAAATTTAAAGGAAAACTTTGATAAAGTAAGTTTGAAAAAGTAGTTTTTACTTAAGATTAATTTTTTTTAAAACCTATATATTTCTCCGCAGCTTTATCCAGTCCCATAACGAGTCTTGTTTCTGCAAAACTATATTCGGAAATGCTTTAAGTTAACAGCAATGAAGTATTTGTATAGGATTACTACGTATTGTGAGAAGTGATTGACCTTCTTTTTTTTACGCAATATGAGATAATATTTTTTTTTTTACTTGATAAAAAAATTTTTACCATGAAAATTGTGTGTCAGATATGCAAATAAAGATAATATATGCTTGTGTATATAAAACATACAAGTGTTGTATGATGTACAAATTATTTAAATTTAAACTACGCATAATTACGATGGAATAAGTGCAAAATTTGCAGAAGAGTCTCTGAATAATAAAATTTAAAAAACGTTATACTTTTAACTTACCATTTCTAAGGAAGTAGTCGAGTACTTCATTCAAATTTGTAATTTTTCATTTAAAATTACAGAATTTAACAATGATGATTTAGCATTGCAAACTATTTAGATTACATGGTGATGATTTATAATGAGATCACATCAGATAAAAATTATTAAGATGTTCCATGTTTTATTTTCGTTATCATCAGTTATGGGCTTCAGATGCTTTGATGGTACATCAAATGTTATGTGCGTTAAAACAAAATAGTATAAGGCTGAAATGATGTTCTGCATTATCATCTATTATGCATTTACATAAAGTGCAATGTATATTCAAGTGGGATAGTATAAGATTGAAATGATATCTACAGTGCTTTGGTAGCTTCTTCTTTGTCATCGACTTTAGTTTCCCCTAAAATCAAGTGTGGTACTTGCCCAAATGAAAAGGTATTGCTTGAAATGATGCATATATTATTCTATGTATACATTCATCTAAATCAAGTGAGTTAAAATGGGTTTTATAGAGTTGAAATGATTTTTGCAGTGCTTTGGTAACTTCTCTTTTGTCATCTACTTTAATTTCATCTTAAATCAGGTGTAATAGTTTTCTAAATGTAAAAGTATTGTTTAAAATGATGTCTATGTTTTTTTTTTATATCTTCCTATCTATTATTTATTTACTTATAAATCAAGTGCAATGTATATTCAAATGGGATAGTCGGATAGTATAAGATATCTACAATGCTTTGGTAGCTTATTTTTGTTATTGACTTTAGTTTCATCTCAAATCAGTTGTACTACTTGCCCAAATCAAAGGATACTAGTTGGAATGATGTCTACAATATTATATGATGGCATATTTTATGCATCTATTTAGGAAAAAATCAAATACTTTGTGTTTCATCAAGTGTGGTTATACACACTGAAGAAAAAAGTATGGTCAAAACTACCAGAATATGGTACAGTTCAACGTGTTTCTGGCTCTATGGGTACACGAAAAAGTTCGGTAATTTTAAACAAAGCCTTTTGGTAGTGATTTTAGTAAAATTAACAATAAAATATGGTTTTATAAAATGTGATTAAATTTGATAAAAGTGGAAACATTTGGTAATTTTATCATGATACCTTAGAGCTCAGCACATAACCATTTATTAATCAATTAGTTTATTGACTTTTTAATTTTTTATTTTTTACTAAATGTGTAGTAATAAGAACAGTAATTTTGAGAACCAAAATTTCCAATTAACCGTTACCATATGTACGAAAAAATTACCAAACAAATGGTTTAAATTCCGTATACTTTGGTTTTATTGCCAGAAATATGAGTTTTATTTTACCAGAAATATCATTATCATACAGTACGGTACCGTTTTTTTTTTCGTTTAGGATTGAAATTTCATTTGTACAGTCATACCATGTTTTTTTTTTGGGGGGGGGGACGTCAATTTTGATTTTAAATAAATCAAGTATTATGTGTATACTAGCTGGTGGTGATACGTGATAATAAAAAATGTGATACATTATTATGATGATAATATACTATATTATAATAATGGGATAGCACGTGACGTGATGTATTGTTTTTCAGATTGCAATCTCTTATAATCCGGAAGATGTGCACACCAAAAGTTTCATTTTGAGAAATGAGGCTTGCGTTACGCTTTTTATGGTTAATAAGCGTCAAAAAATAAACATCTGGTTTATTTTTAATGGAGTGAATTATTTGTATACTGATGATCGAGAAAATGATTAATAATTTGAAATGCATAATATTAAAATATTTTTTAAAAAACGTGAAAAAAATAAACAGCCGCAAAAAAAGCATCACTTTTCGATAACCTTGATCATTTTTTTTAAGTCCCGAACTACATTCGACTGAATATTTTAAAATTTAACTGCATTAAATTCAGGCTCAATGATTCGAAACGAATGAGTTGCTAACTCATATTAAGGTGGAGTTTTTTAGGTTGTTTTACTTTTTTGGTAAAATGCAAAATCATATTTGTTGAAAAGAGAGGCCAATTGACAAATAAGATGTTTCTATCTATTGTACTGATATTAAATGGAATTTCCTAAAACTTGTAAATTATCTTTCTGGAAACAATATTAAGAATCATCATAATATCTCTTTAGAAAAACTTGTGATTCGCTGCACCAAATCCGTCAATTCTTTCTAAACAAAAAATCTTATTTGCATGATATTAGTGGACCAAATTTTTTCCTCCCCCTTTTTTTAACTGTACATTTCATCAAAAGCCTAAGCAATTACTGTTATTATCATTCTTAATTAATAATATATTTTGAAATATGAAAACAAAAAGTTGATTTAAGATAGTGAAAAAAAAAATAGAATCTTTATAAATGTGAACCTGAATCAATTTGAATAAGAAAAAATACCTGATATCCACACATTTTATTAATAAAATCTTTTCTGTCATTTTATATTGCATGGAGAGTAAAAACTATCGACTACGTTTAAATAAACATTCTTATATATTGATAATTGTATTCGAATACAATTCTTTCAGTAATATGTTTCAAACCCGAAATTACAAAGATATAACATAAAAATACCATTATTTTTCTAGTGCAGCAGAAACAGTTTAGGTGGTGCTCAATACTGAAATTTTATTTAAACCTATAATTAAAGTACGCTTTACTCTTTTTTCAGGCAATAATAACAGCTATTTTCTACTTCCATGTAACGATCTTTTCATCCGAAAGTAAACTCAACCTTCTTTTTTTTTTCTTTTTATTGAATTAAAAAGCATTTTTGGCCTTTTTTATTTCTTCCGCTAACTGCCACTCATTTAATAAGATACTAAATTATAAAAAAAAAAAAGATAGAAATGCGGTGATCCACGATTAAAGAAGTAATACGTATCACTAAAAAAAAAGAAGAGAAGGGACAAAAATTAATAGTTGCACGCACGATGTAAGAAAAGTACTCGAAACTCTTTATGTTCTCATTTTTAGAGTACTTTCTATGACTGGAGATTCGATCGCCAAGACTGTAGAAGGGAGGGAAAAAAATCTTTTTTTTTTTTTTTTTTTTTTTTTTTTTAAATAGTGTGTGGTTTTCTGATGAAAGCTTAAATAAAAGAAAAACGATTTGCGAACAAAGATTCGAAAAGGGATAAAAGCGGTGTGGTGAATGGGGAGGGATAAAATAAAGATAAAAAATTCGAATGACTTGCATGCGTTCGAAGGATGAAGACAAGCTGATCGTGATAGTCCCGCAATGTCAGGTCACGCCACATTTTCCGAATCTATGGGGGTTGCACGAACTGAGAATTCGAGATCTATCTAAATTTTTTTTTAATCGTATCACCAAGTAAACGACAAGTTAAAATCATACATGGAAACGTAACTTTTATTAAGTAACGAGTAAAAAAATCATGTACTTTCCGAAAAAAATAATGAGTTTAAGGGCTGTTTTGCAAAGGCTATCTACATTTTAAAAATTCTGGATAAAATTAGTACTTTTTACAGTAAAGTTCATTTTTACCGGAACATGTCGCGGAACAAAAATTCTGATATAGCGTAATTTATACAGTAAAATCACTGAATCACTCTAATTAAATATCTATTACTGTAAAATTTACGGTAAAAAGAATTTTACAGATGATGCGCCAAAGGGCAGACAATTTATACCGTTATTTGATCCAGAATTTTTCAAAGTGTGGTAACCATCGATTTAATGCTGTGTAGGCTTCAAGCGGCCCGAAAGATGAAATCTCAGTCATTGACGTTTACAACTCAGTGCTTGAAACCACTGAGCCACTGAAATGAGGCATTTAATCGAAGAATATCCTATTTTTATAACTACTATTACCTTATAAGAGTTGTATATACTTTATTTTTTAATTTTATATTATTTTATACCCATTGATGAACAGCCAACGCAATTTTGTGTTTACGAATACCACAGTTCAACCCCGTAGCCTCGCAATTTTGAACCCAATACAGAGAACTCCTGGATGGACTCCTTTGTGGAGGTTTTTTTATTAGAACTAATCCGATGGAGAAGAAAACCGTGAAAATTTCCCACGGTTAGCTTGACGGCAAGAGGGCTCTCACCCATGATTCCTCTATCACTGTGGATATTTTATGTCAGCGCTGTGGTCGGTGTGAGTCGGGTGTAGAGTTCGTATCGACGAACCGTCGCTGGTATTTGAACCCGGTTCTACTCATTAAGAGTCCAGCACTCTATCTCCTTAGCCACCACGGAGCCACAATCATATTTATAAAAATTAGAGAATCAAACTTAAATTTAGATAGAAAAATAAAATAAATTAAGCTTGAATGCTTGCATGCAATACAAGACTTCTTCATTCCATCGCTCTCTTCAGATCACATGATTCATGACTGATTAATTTCGGTGACTGAAAAAAAATATTTTTTATTCTTAGTTTTAAATTTGTTAAATATATTTTTTAAGCGTAAAAGTATTAATTTATAAACAGTAGTACTTAGAGTAATTGTATATAAGCTTCTTTTTATATGCTGTCTTTAATTGTTTCCTTGTAGTTCTACTCAACAAAACGTAATATTATAAAGTATTCGAAATTAGTACAGCTCAAAATGCGTATTTAAGATAATGGATACAGCTTAAAATTCGTGCTTAAGAAAATGGATTCAACTCAAAATGCGTATTTAAGATAATGGATACAGCTTAAATTGTGTGCTTAAGAAAATGGATTCAGCTCAAAATACGTATTTAAGATAATGGATACAGCTTAAAATGCGTGCTTCAGGAAATGGATTCAGCTCAAAATGCGTATTTAAGATAATGGATACAGCTTAAAATGTGTTCTTAAGAAAATGGATTCAGCTCAAACTGCGTGTTTAAGATAATGGATACAGCTTAAAATGTGTTCTTAAGAAAATGGATTCAGCTCAAACTACGTGTTTAAGATAATAGATACATCTCAAAATGCGTTTTTAAAAGAATGTACAGAGTTCAAAATACATTTTTAAGAAAATAAGCACAGCTAAAAATACGCTTTTAAGAAAAAAGAAACAGCTTAAAATGCGTGTTTCAGAAAATGGACACAACATTAAATGCTTGTTTAAAAAAATAAAGATGGCTGTTTAAGAAAAGGGACATTACATTCCACTTTTCAAGCTTTTCCTATGAAAATACTTCTTTTTTTGAAGAATAAACTATTGTATCCAAATAAATTAATAATGTGATATCGTTCATTTGCCTAAATAACATAGTAAATGTTTTAAAAAGAAAATATTCTTTTTGAAAAGATATTAAAAGCCAATAATTTTTACAAGATGGTATCAATAGTGGTATTAAATTGATTCTGAACGAAGTTATTCTTAAAATTATTTTAACCCTTAGTGTATTGAATACGAAGCGATGGTTGAAAAGTTTTATCTGTAATATTCCTGACACTGAAGTCCCGGATTTTGTGCCGTAATGATTGCGCTTATTCTTAAGAAAAATGAAAATTAAATTACATATGGGTTGAAGGCGCATTTTTCTCTGCATCTAATTTCTAAACACGCATTTCGATCTGCTTCCATTTTTTTTTAAATCGTGTTACAGTTTTGTCCTGCATGAATTGCGTCCAGTTTCTTAAACACGAATATCGATCTATATCCAAAATAAGAATGTTCACCGACAAGATATTTTTCTGATTTTGTTGGCTTTGTAGAAGATTAAGAAGAGAAACCTATTTTATGAGTAGGAAAGTTTCAGGTCAAAATTCTTAACATAATTCAGAGTTGGAAGCTAATTTTTCAGTTATGGAGAATCAGACGTACAATCTCATGTAAGCTTGGATTTTCCAATTTTTTTTCCCTCTTGTCTAATTTTTAACATTTTTTTTCTAATTTTGTAAAAGAAAAATACTTTATTTTTCTTAAAAAGCTGGTTTTAAGCTGGTTTTCAAAAAAGATTTTGTTTATTATTTGGATCTTTTCATATATATTTTCCCTAAAATTTGCAAAAGAAAGTACAGCATTGAATTGATATAAGTTCTTTAAGCAATATCACAAGTTATTTTATATTTTAGGGAACAATACCTACTAATTGCTTTCTTTTTCGCATGGATATTTTTATATCTTTTAGAGTCGAGTCTATATTTTTAAAACCACTACTTTTCATTTTAAAAATCTCTTTTATTTGGTCTATTGTATCAATTTAAATTTTCGCTATGGCAATCGCAACTATTCTTGATTAGCAAAAGAAATAAAGAAATAAACTGAATTAATGAATCAGCGAAAAGATGAAAAAATGAATTATGCTGAATCAACAAATAGGTGAACCTAAAATGGCCGAATACGTGTATCATTGAATAAAGATATTAGAAAACGGGCTTACAAGTTAATAATTAAATAAAATAGTTTATAAACCCGATTTCTGGTATGGCAATCGACAATAAATAAATAAATGATTATTACATTTTATGGTTTTCACTGTGAATTGGCCTTCAAACTAAATTTTAACAGGGTTAATCTGGTCGATAAACTTACTATTCTGGTAAACCTATACAAGGGTGAGGCTGTGAAAGATCAGTCGTCTTCAATCCCAGATCTTGGTCGGGAGGGGGGGGGGAGGGGAACCCCACTGTTGCATCTAGCGAACCATCTATCTCATCACCATGGAAACACAAAATGCATTACGATAACTGGTTCAGTTAACACGCAACAAGTTCGAAAAAGCTTTTACACGTGCTGATTTTTTTATCCTTATCTTTTTTTTCTTCTTTGTTTTAGCCACAAGATGAATTTCATACGTAGACGCTTATCATTATCATTATCCAAGCCTACCCTTTTCAAATGGGAGAGTGAAAAAAAAATGTTTAATGATAAGTAAGACCTCATCAACCTGAAGAATTGATACTTTTTGATTATCATAAACGGCAATTACTTTTCTTGATTACTTAACAATATATTTGAAAAAGTAATGATGTGTTTTGTATTATTAATAGTGTAATGAATGGTTCACACCTTCGGTTGCAAATTGCCGGATATCTAATCATCTGACATGATAGAACGTCAATTTATTTTTAGTTCAAAACTTATCATTTTGCGTCGATTCATTAAATTGATGATGACGATATTCTTGTCATCAATATTTATAAATGCATTTATTCTATTTTTTATGGTATTCTTTTTATGAAGGAAGTCTAAAAATGTTTTTTTTTTTCCTTAGTTTTTCCAATTACTTTGATCCTCTCATATCTTGTTTTCAAATTGCAACGAAATAACGTTGAAAATATAAAGCATTTAAAAGGATTGAGTTTGGGGTAAAAACAGTACATTTTTATCAGATTCGTGAAATAACTATATAGAATGCAATAATATTTGGTGTTTTTTTTATCAGAGTTTTTTAAACCTTTTTTAAACTTTTTTGAAAGTTTATAATTTAAAAACAAAGCAAAACAAAAAAAAAAAAAACAAAAAAAAACATTTTTTCTTGTGTGTTTTTTTAACAATTATTAAGTTTCAAAAAAAGTTTCTCAAATTCTTTAGTAAATTTATGCAAAAGTCGCTTTTTAAAAGGCAATTTACCTTTTGATTCTCGGAATTATTATTATTAATTTTAATTATAAATAAAATAAATTTTATTTTTTTTTAATTATAATTAATATTTATTTTGATTAATTAATCTTAATTATAATTATTTTAATTATAAATATTTTAATTGTAATTATTTTAATTATAATTATTTTATTTATAATTATTTTCATTATAATTATTATAATTATAATTAATTATATAACGCAATTATATAATTATACTTAAGATATATTTGCTTTCCTAATAAATTTTTAAGTAAAACTTTGTCAAGTCACTATATGCATTTAAGTTTTCCATACGCTATTTAAAAATTTTAAGAAATATTAGACATTAACCTCTCTATAGCGGAAAGTATTAAAATAACAAACAATTAAGCAAGCATAATTAAATAAATATGGCGATGAAGTAGCTGCTCAAAATGTTTACATTTAAAAATGTATTCTACTATAATAATAAACTAAATTACCATAAACTTTGGAATCTTTAAATTGGATGATTTTTAATTTTAATGTAACATTTAGTGTATTGTTAATAAACAAAATTGACTTCGAGTCAAACATCAGGATTGGTAAGCCAAGTGCGCAGGGGGTGTTGGTCTCTAGTTTAATAATAAACCATTAATTATCACTTTACAACTAAAATCAACCATGTAAAGCATACCCGCAACAACTCGATGTTTTCCATGGCAATCGTCTAGATTAAGGCTCTACAAAATTCTGACAAATGGCGTCGTTGTACAATACAAATTTCTGATACAAAATTCTGACAAATGACCTTAATGAGGTACTCATTAAGATCATTTTTACTTCTCAAACAATCAGAGACACATACATCTGAAACTTGTTGGTCTTCAAGCCACATCGGAGGATTGAACCTTAATTCGCTATTATCATTACTTTTCATGCCCATTCCCACATAAGGCCCCTCTACTATCTCCTGTTAATCACAGCCACTTTTGCTTTCTGCCAACTAGTCCATCTACACTTAAAATATATTGTATACTTCAACAAAACACTTAAAATATTTAAAATATATTAAAAATAAAATATATTAAAAATAAAACCAGACTGGTTTATGAAGGCCTTTATGATACATCGTTAAGGGGAAGGGAACTAAGCAAGTAATATCATTTAAATACAATAAAAATCTCCTTTTTGAATGATTTTTTGAATATCAACAGATTTTGAGATCTAGTCAGTCTAGATCTAAAATATAACCCATATAAGCAACAATAACACCCATATAACATCCACCCATATAAGCAACAACAATACGATAAAAATAGAGGACGAAAAAATTCAGATTCAATATTGATCATCATGATTTTCGTTGACCAAGGTAAATAAATATCCTTTAAAACTCATGTTATCTAAGAGGGTATTAGTTTAATTAAAAAGTAATTTTTTTTTCTGAATATCCTTTCCTTTTATTTTATTTTTCTAATCGCAATACTTTTCTCACACTTTTAAAAGCCACACCCTGTTCTTAAATCTATTTTTGTCTCAACAATGCATTAATTAAAATCGGTATATTTTTTTCCTTTGCTCCCCGTGGGAATCGCTCGACCTATTTGATAAACCAATTACAATTTCTAAGATTTCCTTCTTTAACTAAATTGAAACATTTTACGGATTTTACTTTGCAAGATTTTCCCTAACATATAATCGAGAGCACAACTTTTCGTACGCACTTTTCATGACTGCTCTGTCTAATAATTAATAAATAAATTTTGTACCCTCCTTCCCGGCCTCAGACCTGTTTTAATCTATCCACTCGACAACGACGTTATATATATATATAGTGAACCTTTAAGGGACTGAAATTTCGGTTCACTATAACCGGGAGTTCACTATATCCGTTCTGCAAACAATTTTAACTAATGGTTCCAAACTCCTTCCTTTTATTATACATTATATAAATAAATGACCATTAAAATGAAATACAAAAATGACTGAAAAAATAATACGTAGTAACCAAAAAATGTGTTAACTTATTTTTATTTTTTATTACTCTTCATCTTATGTATAATTTTTTTTTTTTTTTAATCTTTTGCTGATGCGAAGCTGATTCAGGGAAAATTTTGTCCATAGATCTGCCTGGGTTGGCCTTTATTTAGGGATGCGAAAGAGAGATAAAAGAAGAAAACAAAAAAGATGCTTATCGCTACCTTCCACTCTATAGATGGTTTTAAAAATCAGTGTAAGTATTTATTTTGAAGTAGACATTTCAAAATTATTACAAAAAAATAAAAGGAAAAAATATCAGTCGAAGTCAGAAAAAAGTTCATTATATCCAACCCAACTACCTCACTTTTTAGGTTCACTATAGCGGAGTTTGATTGTATATATGTATACATATATATATATATATATATATATATATATATATATATATATATATATATATATATATATATATATATATATATATATATATATATATATATATATATATATATTGATTATTGACATATCGATTCCTATAATTATTATTTTCTGCTACAAATTTCTTCCAAATTCCCGAATAATTTCAGAAAGATAAATTATTCGATATTCAACCCTTTCCAAACCACTGACACAGAGCAACTAATAAGCACACGCTTTACCAAGACAACAACAAAGTCGTCTATCATATATTCAGTCACCCGAATTATAACCCTGCGAATTTATTACACCACTTTCAGCCCTCCTCAGCCCTTCTTACTCATCTCAAAATCTCTCAGCCCACCCCACCCAACAACAAACTGGGGCTTGGGCGAAATGATTTGGCGATATATATGACAACATTAATTCGCGGAACTTCAAGCAAATTTGAAACTATTCCTTTAGAAGAATCCCCCCCCCCACCTCCCACTTAGACTACTACAACGAGCAAAGCGTATCTTTTAATGATTAGGAGAAAACTGAGTGATGGGTTGATGCCTGGTATATAAATGCCCAAAGCGTCATCGTTAATTTTGTTTAACAACTTGGCGAACACCCGCCATTTATCTTGTAACGATAGGGATATCTTAGCAACTCCAGAATTGCTTGCTACATCTCAGCTATAAGTGTTACTTTGAAAATTGTGCAAAATGCTACAATTTATGTAAGAACGCATTTATGTGTAATTTCCGAAAAAACTTTTCCTTTTATACTTTCGTTGGGTGTAAGTTGTTGAACTTGATACTTCAAAAAAGCTTTGCTGGCAAACAAAATTTGAAAAAAAAAAAAAAATATTGCTTTTTGAGTGTGCTCAATCTTTTTATTAGCATGTTGAATGCCACGCTAATTTTGCATGGCTTGTCCGTCCGTCCAAAATGATTTGTGTGTATTCTATATTGCATTAATTTTTTCAAACCGTTTTAGTAACGATAATAATATAAAAAATTTAAAAGCAATAAAAATTAACTCGAATTATGTATTTCTAATAATCTTGGCTTCGCCGGTCATCTGTGACCCCCATGGCATTCAACGTGTTAAGAGAGAATTTATTGCAACCAGGTTACAGATCACCGTTGCAGCAACAACAGAAATGCTTGCAACACTTCAGTATTAAGTGTTATTTTGAAAATCACACTAAAGGCTACAATTTATGTAAGATCATATGTATGTGTAGTTTTTTGGAAGAAAAAAAAGTTATAAACTTCTAGTTACTCATCCAGTATTATTTTTTTAATATTATTTATTTTTAACATCTTAGTAGAAAAATCAAAACTCGAAGTAGAAAATTATTTTATACAATATCGTGTCAAGTTTAATAGAGTATAATTTAAAATATTATTCCAGAAGTAATGTGTTTATGAAAATATTTCCAGCTCTTTAAAAATAGGAATTCATCTTAGTGCATCAGACATATCTTTGAAAAAAACATTAATCACAAAATTTATCGTTACATAATTTCATGATTGGTTAAAAATTGTGAGCTCCCTGCTTTTATCATGATTTATTATAACTTCGTAATTGGTTACTCATTTACGAAATTTAATCCATCCGTTTTCACAATAGGAGATAGGATTTCCATATCGAATCAAATCCCTGATTGATACTTGGCTTGTATCATAAATAATACATAGTTTACCAAACGTTACTTTGGTAATAGTTTAAATTCAATAATCTCTATAATAAGCTCCATTATTAAAGCTGAAAAGTTTATATCTTTATAGCCATATTCCAAAATCCATAAATAACGATAACACTTTATCCAAAATTATTGGAATTATTAAAGTTAGTTTCGGTCAGTGAAATATAGTCGGATTCCAATATCTTATCTATCTTTTAATCCATTTTGAAAATGTTTTAAATATAATTCATACTATCTGCGTATAATCCTCATTATTATCTACAATGTTTTAGTGTATAGCTGTCACCATTTTTGGCGTTGAGGTAAACTAAGTACATTTTTAAGTACAAAACTGTAGTTATCGTGCGCAAAATTCTATTAAAAAGAAAAATTGTTTAAAAGAATTAATGCGAATAATTTTCTAAAAATACACTTGCTTTTTAAACGAAATGTTTTTGCAATACATCCATAAATTGATTCTCATGAACATGAAAATCTGTGTTGTCAGTAAACAAACAAACGAAAAATAAATAGATAAATAAAACTATAAAAATAAATTTAAAAAAATGTGATTTCATGCACTGTCAAACATTTTAGATTACCTCAACACCAAAAGTGGTAACAACTATTACCAACATATTTTTTTTTTAAATTTATGCTAAATTATTTGTAAACGAAAGCATAAGAAAAGAAGTGAATCCAGCAACTACTTGTTGTGGGACTAAGGGTCAAGGAGTAAGGTCCTACAAATTTTGACAATGTGGTGAACATTGATAGTGAACTTCAAGTCGTAACTATCTAACTATCTACTATCTATCTATCTACTATCATGAATCTAATTTAGAGTATATAGTGTTAAGTAGTGTTGTTATTCATTTTTATTTTCATTTTCAGATATGTGAATAAAATTATTGGTAATGATAATTTATTAATTTAAAATGTTTTGTCAAAAAACGTCTATTATTTAGAGTGGTTGCATTTTTTAATATAAAATGTACAATTTTTTAAAATAAAAATCATATTTGTCCTTGACTATTGAACTAGAATAAATCAACAAACTTTATAACAATAATTCAAATGAATTTCACAAGACTTTTATCAACAGTTCATGCTATTTTATCAACAGTCATGCCGACCAGGTGGCCGAGTGGTTAGCGCGCCTGACTGCGGAGCCGCTGGTTGCGGGTTCGAATCCTGCTCAGGGAATGGATGTTTCTTTCTCTCTCTTTCTGTTCTATGTCCTTTCTCCTTTGTGTATGATTGTGTGAATGTGACCCGTCCTATAAACGGGTTTGTGGTTGTGTGACGTGGGCGACGTTGCTCCACCGCCGTGGTTTTGCTACAGGTGCCCAATGGGTACGAAAAGAGAACAAGTAGTTCTGGCATCTTCTGAGACCAATGGATCTTGGTCTCAAGTGCCCGCCATTGAAATAAAAATATTTGAGTCATTGAAAAGTTGAATAATTAAATTACTTACAGAAAAAAAAATTTTAACAATGAATCTTAGTTTCGTTAAAAATATTTCTCTTTCAAAACAATATTAACAATTTCTAATTTTGATAAATATTTTGCTTGATTTAAGCAAAAGTTCAGTTATAAAAATAATACCGCATTCATAAATTTCATAATTACTCCTGCGTAACTCTAAATATAATTTAAAACTAAAATAATAATTCAATTGTACATCTATTAGTCAGTCTTGCATCACGGAAATATTGGTTTAGTTACAAATGCATACCATATTAGTAATAATAATAACCAGTCTTTTTTAGACTCAATTTATAATTCAATTATACCAATAATACCGTATCCCTTATTTTTAAGTACATTTTTAATGAAATTTGTTTTTCAATTTTTAAAACTCTTCAATAAAGGAAATTACATAACATCACTTGATAAAAATTGTCTTCATAAAATTATATGCTTTTATCGATTTCCTGAATTCGATATAGTCTTCTTGCCAAGATATTTGACACGAAGCTTAAAACTAAATACCTATCAGCAAACACCTCAACTCTCTTCAACTCGCGTGTCAATTGTTCTATTCCCACAATTCTCCTTCCATCATTCCGTCCCATGACGTCATTGTTTCCTTCGTATGACATCCGATACTCTCGGCCCCAAAAATAATTACCTTCGCATTTCATTCAAATTTGTTGGAACTTGGAATACATTAAGATCGGCAAAGTTTAATATGACATTCCCCCTCTCTTCACAAGAAGGAGGCATTAAATAATTCAAGAAATGTCTCCCTCGTCTTTAATTTCAGAACCGCTATTATTGGTGGTGTAATCTTCACTGCTTGCGTCTTATACTATAGTTTGGGACCAGAATTAATTAATGATTTGCACAGAAGGGAAATTGGCTGCGAAACTGTGCCGATTGTTATTCGAATATCTTGAGATCTACCATTTGCTATGCTTTTCAATGGAATTAAGGTTTATTCAATATCTTGAGATAGAACTTCTCATAATAGCCATCAAGGGAATTAGAAAGTAAGCTTGATTTTCAGAAGGATTATTAAAGATGATATTATGAAGGCATTTAAATTTCATGCGAAATTTCATTTATCAAACTAAAATCTACAACCAACTTGTTTAATTTCCTTTCTTATCGAAATGGAGTGAAAATTTTCGTGATAAATCTTGTTTAAAGTGTAATTCTACACCGATTTATCAACTTAAATCCATCTAATTCATTGTTACTGATGTTTAGTAAATAAAATATTTGTATCACGCAATTCGCACTCTAAAATAGAGGGCAAAGACAATTTTATTGTTTACGAACATGTATATTTTACCTCAGATTATTAACACAGTTCTATAAACTATAAAAATTTCTATAATTTAATAATTTATAGAATTATAAATTTATAAAAATTAACAAAACTAATAAAAATTTCTATCAGTTAAATTGATCTTCTGTATTTTAACCATCATTAATACTGATACTTCACTGCTTGCATCTTATACTATAGTTTTTGACCAGAATCAATTAATGATTTGCACAGAAAGGAAATTGGATGCGAAACTTGGTCGATTGTTATTCGAATACCTTGAGATCTACCATTTGCTATGCTTTTCAATGAAATTAAGGTTTATTCAATATCTTGAGATAGAACTTCGCATAATAGCCATCAAGAGAATTGGAAAGTAAGCTTGATTTCCTGAAGAATTAAATGAATGCATTTAAAATTCATGCAAATTAAAATATGCAACAAGCTTGTTTAATTTCCCTCTTTATTGTAATGGAATGGAAATTTTCGTGATAAATTTCGTTTGAAGTGTAATTGTGCACCGATTTATCAGCTTAAATACCTCCGCCCTATTCAATGTCTGGTAAATAAAGCATTTGATTATTGTATTCAAAATCTAAATTAATATGCCTTAAGACAATTTCGTAGTCACGAACATGTATATTGTACATAAGAACATTAACATAATTCCATAAGCTATAAACATTCCCATCAGTTTAAAATATCGTTTGCTTAAAAATTACGATTAGAATAATTTTCAACCTAATTCATTAATAATCTAAATAATTTCATTAAATAAATCAAGATAAGTGTTCTTCGAATTTAATTTCGGAATTTGTATTGTTGAGATGGTGTAATCTTTACCGTTGGAGCGTTATACCACATTTTAAAACTAGAATTAATTGATGATTAGCACAAAATTTAAATTAGTGGGCAAACTGTTCTAATGGTTATTCGAATAAGCTGAGACTTATACTATGCTATATGATCAATTGAATGAAGGTTTATTCAATATCTTGAAATAGAAATTCCCATAGTAGCTATTATGGCAATTAGATAGCAAACTTGATTTTTGCAAAGAATCATTAAGCATGATATAATGATTGTAAATTATATTAAATTTATTTTATTGAACTGAAATTTATAACCAACTAGTTTGATTTCCATCCTAATCATAATGGAATAAAAATTTTCCTGATAATTTTTGTTTGAATTTTAATCTGCACAGATTTATCATTTAAATCCCACTACTAACTACATGGCAACTAGTGCTTGGTTTAAAAAAATATTTCGTTAATGCATTCAAATCTTAAATTAGTTCACCTAACTCAGTTATGTAGTTTACAAACTAAAACATAGGACACTAACTGTAAATATGTTTTTACAGTTAAAAGTATATCTTTTGACGATCCTTAAAAATTATATTTTGATTATTTAATGACTTTTTCACTGAAAGAAGACATTTAATAATTTACGAAGCTTACACTATTTTTTCAGCTTTAATCCTATCGTTCTGTTTATTATAATTGCAAATAAAATATATGATTATTAATTTCAAACTATAAATCTGGCAGTTTGTTTTCTGAGACACTACATAGTTCTTGAATTCAAACACTGAGCATCGGCGCACAACTGTAAGCATTTTCATATGCTGAAATTTGGATAGTTCTAAAAAAGTATGCTTTTTATTTTAAGTAAGTATCGTAATTCGTGAAAAAAAAATCAGACTAAAAAAACTATACTAGATTATCTTATCTCAGTCAAAAATAACTGACATAACGCTGATTGTTAAGACAATTTGTAAAAACATAAATTTAGAAGATTTTAGAATACTTCTATGTGACGTCACAACAACATATTTTCCATTTTTTGACATAGTCACAGCAGAGCCAATCATTAATCTTAACAGGAAACGTTTTGGTGAGTTAGATTTGAGGAATAAACAAACATTTAACAAGTGTCTTATCATTGTCTCTATCATGTGTCGCTATCATGTTCATCTTTTTTAATATTTTTCATTTATTATTATTATTATGTTAAATGATAAATTATTATGGATGGTATTTTCAATATAAATGTTAGTGTCAGCAATAACAATCTCGAGCTCAATACCTGCTCTAGTTCCGGTTAGAGAGCATGCAACTGCTTATTACAGCTTATTCTGCGAGGCGATATTTTCAAACGGATAATTTTATTTTCAATAAAATAAATAAATTTGTTAATTTCTGAGCTCAAATCTACCGTATTTCATAAGATATTAATATTATTAAGTAATTCTGGTGAGTTTGAAGTGAAAATATGTTTTAGTTATTTATAAATATATTGTTAAAAAAGGTGACATGGTTGCTAGATTTTGAATAACTCGCTTTTTTGGCAGTCCTGATTTGGTCTATTTCCATTTGTTTATTGCTGTTTGTTCTTGTTGCAAACTGTGCACCATCTTACGGTAGTGTTAGCAAATTGTTCGAAGAGCAAGATTAAGTTTATAATTTATAATTCAGGTTTAAAATTGAAAGTTGGCACATATTATTGACAAGGTAAGAAGTGTTTTATAACTACTCTTTTTTCAAATGTTAGTGTTACATATTTATTATTGATCAAACGACATGTTGCCACTACTTAACACTACTATTTCACAATTAATGTTAAAATTATATACTCTTTAAACCTTTGTAAACACAGGTAATAACCAAATACCACGTTTGCCAGAATCTCATAACACAATGATCACGCTATGAGCCAAATGGCTTTAAAATACATTGGAAACAGAAACCCGAAAGTATAGGCGGTATAAAGAGCTTGCAGAGCTCCCTAGTGTAGAAAACACCATTCATACTAAAACAAAAATCTTTCTTAAAATGAATTATAAAAACATTAATTTCAAAATTTATGCTGTTTTTATATTTTTATTAGAAACATAATCTGAAATTATGCTATAAAATTTTAAAATTTTATTTCCAAAAAACAGTAATGTTTTATTTTCGTTTAAAAAAAAAAAACCTATATCCATTTCAAAAACTATTTTCTCTTCCTTAAAACTTTCTGAAGACAAAAAATAAATTTCTTTTAAAGTAATTTTTTTAAAAAAAGTGTTCATATAGTTTTTTGTCTTACTATTATAATTTTTTTTTTTTATTAGGGGCGATCATTGTAAGCGGCAAGCGTATTACAGTAAGTTCAACCCAAAAAAAATTATCCCTTTTACATACATTCTGAAAACGATGTATTCGACTAAATTTAACTTTATTCAAAATATCTTCCCGGCCAGAATCTTCACAAGACGGAAGACTTTTATTTCTTACTTTTTACTCGCAAAGTATATTTTGGTGGTTTTCTTTCTTATTCATTTCTTTCGTTCGATAGAATTTTTTTTATTTATTTCCTTTTAGTTTATACTTTTCTACTTCGTCAAAGTTTTCTTCTTTTTTTTTCTTATACAGAGTGATTCTATATCGATATATACTTTTATATCTGCCCAGTATTTTATATATTCTTCACTGGTAATTTTTTTTTCTTCAGTTATGTCTCTTTGAGCGTGCTTCTCGATATTCGGTTGCTGCGTAATCGTAGATGGTAGGGTAGGCAAGCGCCACTTACCCCATTCCATTTCGAACATTTTCTTTTATTCTTTTTGATTCTCTTTCTTTTATTCACTTTCATTTCCCCCATCTACGTCTTTTTCTCCTTCTTCTCTTTTTTTTTTTTCCTTCGCTTTCCGCCTCCGTTACCTTTTCTAACATTCGCTCTATCGTTTTTAGTTCATTTCAATCTATCTGACTATTTGATCGTCTGCGAGCTCAGAGCGGGAAAATCGTCACGGAAAAGACGGCTTGCCATTGTCGAAACAACATAAATTTGTAGAGGGTACATTTTACGCGCATCGAAGAACGGTGCGATGAATTTATTTCGAAAAGATTATTTTTTTTCTTTCTTTCTACCTGCAGATGGAGTGCTTTACTCGCACGTGTGCAAAGCAGTTAGGAATAATTTACTGATTTAAATCGACATTGAGTTCTGCATGTTAAAAACGAAAATTTTGAGAAAAGCACGTTCGAAATATGATCATTTCTTTCAAATAAGGAGCGAAGCAAAACATCTCCGAGCAAACAGAATTTTATAAGAAGAAGAAAATTCTAAAGAGGAGAAAATTGATATCATCTCAACGATCACTTGCGTATAAATAGATATGCATGCGTTTTTAGAGAAAATTAAAGTAAAGAAGAAAAAAAAATTCTTCTAAAAAACGAAAATTGCATTTTTTTTTTTATAGTAATGTAAGCTAGACAAATTTACAAACATAATAAAATACTCATAAAAAATAAGCTTGTGAAACAAATGCATGGAAAAAAAATTTATTTATCACAATTCGCTTTGGGATTTATTTTAAGTTTAATAATAACCATATTTGTTTAACCGGCATTTAAAAACCATAAAAAAAAATTATCTTTTGCTTCAATCTTAGTTTATAACATCGTTAGATTTCTCCAGAATTGAATCCAGTGCGCATAAAGCATTCTTACAATTATCTATTTTTATACCGTATCTCAATCTGTTTTCTTAATCTGCTTCATTTTTTAGACCATATATTGCCAAAGTGATCATAGATTTTAGATCGATTTATAAATGAAGTAGGGAGAATTGACAAATTAGGCTGTTTGAAAATTTCCGAGTTTGCAATGTGCATACAAGGATTACTGAACAAATGCCATAAGCAGTTTGAAAAAAGCCAGATTTTCGAACTAATCTATGGCCTATAGATCCCTTAGGCTTCACACCGAACCACAAGAGGGCTATACCAATAAT
Organism: Parasteatoda lunata; assembly: GCA_949128135.1. NCBI lineage: Eukaryota > Metazoa > Arthropoda > Arachnida > Araneae > Theridiidae > Parasteatoda > Parasteatoda lunata. Next base: position 59,240,287 of record OX421972.1, on the reverse strand, counting down.
AAGAAAAATTTGATGATGAAAAACTAGTGATTCAGATAAAATTTCACGAGTCTAAGTTTAAAAACGTAATTTATCACCAAAGTTCAAGCATTCTGTTAATGATTTAATGAGTCTAAATATACATTTGCGAAGTATAGTATGGATTTATTGAAGTTTGTTGGATTATTTAATTGATTAGATTCCATGAACTTATGTCGTTGAGTACTTATTCGCTTCTGTAGTAACACAACATTGCAAAAAGTTACCAATAATATCGTATTGATTGTGCAAATGACAGTGGTACTGCTTGTTCAAACATGTATCAAAACTTTCCAATTTCAGCACAGGTTTGTAATACTTTTACTTGCAATAAAATTTACGTTTAAATTGAGCAGTGGTAGCCCCGGGGATAGAAGGTTCTCCTGCCTATGAGGTAATGTTCTAGTGTAAAGGTCACAGGCTGAATGAATATTTTAGAAACAATCCAAAGGAAGGGGTCTACGAAAAAATAGAAAAAGAGGCAAGTGGTACATAGAGGGAAAAACGTTTAATTTGTTTTAAACTTAGTCAGAAGACAGAGTAAAGATGAAACAGAAGAACTCGTTGCCCACAGATCATACAGTATTTACATTTTCTTTTTTCATAACTGAGATATATTAAGGAAAAGATAAAAATCATGAGAAATTCCACTGCTGTTAGCTTTCCTGGATATTTCTTGTTGTTTTCCTCTCCTGAACAACTCAAATAGAGGTTCTGATATTGCTTAAAATTTCAATGGGAATTTCCCCACTACTTGACTTGGGAGATTCTTAGCTTTCTGAGTTAAGATCTAAATTGCTATATTATAGAGCTTTTTGTTATTGCTTTAACAGACGTCTTGTTGATTAACAAGACGAGAAGCAACTTCAATCAACTCAAAGTTTGAATAAAAAACTAGCATTGTAAATAGATTTGATTACGATGAAAATACTTTCAACATCGATCATTTTAATCAGTTAAAAATGATCGTAATGGAAATGATTATAATTTAAAATTTCTCGTATAATACCGATTATAACAATTAGAACAATTTATAAGGAAACGATATAATTCAAACTTAGTCTTCAGTGTTTCATTTAAAGCAACATTTAAGAGCAACAGCCAAAAATGATACAATTATTCTAAGAAAAAGTGTCGTAACTTTCTTAGGGTCACTTTTATTACAGTATGGAAATGATTATAGTTTAAAATCTCTCGTATAGTATTTAATATAGCAATTAGAACAATTAGTTAAGAAATGAAACAATTCAAATTAAGTCTCCAGTGTTTCATTAAGGATTTTTCACTTCACTCTTTTACTTAATGAAGCATTTTAAAGTAACTGCGAAAAACTAATAGCACAATTATTGTAATAAATGTGTCATAACATTCTTATGACAATTTTATTTACAATACGGAAATGATTATAATTTAAAATCTTTCGTATAATACTAAATATAAGAATTAAAACAATTAGTTAAGAATTCATATTAAGTCTACGGTGTTTTAATATGGATATATCACTCCATCTCTTTCACTTAACGAAACATTAATAACAAACAATAATAATAATACAAGTATTATAATAAAAAGTACCATAGCATTCTTAGCAATAATGGTGTTTGCCGCCCAGCATGTAAAAATACAGGGAATGTTAAAGTCCTACCTCATCCAACTAAAATCTAACATCAAAAGAATTTCTTGACTTTCATTCTATAGGTGTATCCAGATCACTAGATCACTTGTGCCATTTTGACTTTCTTGTTTAGTGTATCACGTCTCGGTCCACCCCGAACCCACCACCCATACCTTCCTCAGTGTCTTCGGCTAATTGTGATCCGGCTTTAGGCCTTAGGTGGGGAGGCTCATCTTGGGAATACAAATTGGATCAACTCTGTCACAAATGCAATGTTTTGGGGAATGTTCGACCGGATGTGTGAAGCTGCCGAAGAAAACAAAAGAAAGCAGTCGAGACCTTTTCTGGTTCTTTACTAGCTTTGGGTCTTATAGTCAACAACATTACTTTGCTGTACTTATATTCTCTGAGGTGCGTCACGTTGTTGGATAGTATTAAATAACTAGGTTCCTTTGTAAGGAAAAATGTTTTTTTTTTCTTCTTCTGCTTTACTTCTGCAGACAGAAAATAATGCTCATACAGTATGTTTAATTACTGTATTGTACTCTAAGTGATATCTAAACTCTAATATATTCTGGAAGGAACGAAGTTCCTAATAGAAGACTTTTTTTTTTTTTTAAACTGAGACTAGAACATAACAATTATCATGATATTTATTATTATTATATATAACGATTATAGATAAACGAACCACCCTGAATAAATTTAAATCTCATAATCGGATCGTCACGGTCTAGGACTATCTTAAAGGTTCGAATGGGTAACCTAAAATATGCTGATTAATTAGTGCAGGCGATATTTTAAGTTACGAAATCGGACATAAAAATGTTGCTTACGTGAAAAACGTACTTCACGTAACATCACACCACGTACAAAAATGTACATTACATGAAGAGGTACAAATCTTTCACGCTTAACTCGACAGCAAGCTGATTCTAATCCACGATTCGTTTACAAGTGAAGATATTTTATGGATTCAATGTGGTTAATGCGATCAGATTCTAATCAATTAGACGTATTTGGGATTCAAATCAGGGCTCAGGGGCAACTCTATGAAAGGTGAACGTTAGGTCTGATGAGTCTCCAAGGCATCTTTATACAAATTTGTCCAAGGAACATAAAAAAATTCAATAAATTCATAAAGAATTAAAAATCTAACTAAAAAAAAATTTCATTCACAACGTTGCTGAAAAGTCAAAAAATTAATAGTTCCTCAACGCAATTAATATTATTTAATGGATTTTACAAAAATAAACAATAATAAATAGATAATTAAACAAATAAGCACTAATAAATAAATAAACAATAAGTAAATATTAATAATTAAACAATAAAATAACAGATTTGAAAAAGTCGGTGAATTCTAAGTGCCTCTTGTATTTTAATCAAGCGAACATTTCCACAAAAACCACAATTTTACAAATAAGTAAAGAATCTGCCATTTTGTTAAACGGAACTAAAAGAAACTAATGTCATTTTTCAACTGAATCGACAATTTACATCCGTAAAGTGAAACCAAAACTCATAGTTTATCTAATTTCTTTTCCCTTTTATACTTCAGATAAGTCTTACCACTTGTACAAGATGGAAATGCTTTTACGAATCCGTTTGGCTTTTGAACTTCAACTAAAAAAATGTGATTTCCTATCACAATGTTCCTTTCTTTATTCAATGGATCTTTCTTTTTGGAAGGAATTCTAAATCCGATTTGTGGTCAGCTTTTTCGGATGTATAATGTTCTTTTTCGAGTAAATGTCAGTGGTCAGTCGGCCTTTTTTCAGCTACATCTGTTTGTTTAGAACTCTCAATCTTTAAATGGGACTTTTATTGATTTAGTTTTAGGCGGAATAAAAAAAAAACTTTTATAAGTCTCAAAATGTTTATTTTTGATATTTTTCTGAGAATTCTCATCAAATTCCTCGATTACTTTGAAACTGTTTTTGGCAGCTTTGGCTTATTTAGAAACTAAGTCTCGTGATATTTATTAAGGCCAATAAATTACACATTTTTATTTTTAAAAAATATACGAGATGATCATAATATTTCTCCAATCGTTACAGAAAGCTACAAAAGATTTTTTCCCCTGGTAGACAAGATAATGTGATGCTGATTTATTTTTAGTTTAATGAATAAGATTTAGAACGAATTTCGATTAGCATCAAATGTAAACAATTTGATTACGTATAAAGAAACTTATTCGTAGTTTTTGCCACTGCTGATTGATTTTAATTTTAGAAGTTGGCGCAATTTTGAAAAGATTCAATTTTCTTTTAAAACTTTCTGCTTCCTCTCTCAACATTTGGGAAAGATATTATTGCTGGTAGATTTGATATTAAATAATTAGAACTGGACTGGTTCCAGTTTGATTAGTTATATGATTTGCTGAAATGCGCATTATTTTTTCTGCAAGTTTAGGAGGTCAAAAATTTTGCCATCTTAGTTTGTTGAAAAGGAATATATTTAATGTTTCTGACCAAACTTTTAATATAACTGTTAAGCAAGTAAATTGAAAGTTTTGCTTTCAAAAGCGACAAATATTTTACTTCAACCCATGTCTATGTTGCCTCATGTTATTGCTATGCTGAAATACACATAACATATTTCTTAACATTTAAAAACCAAGTTAAAAACGTACTATTTCTTCTTGAAACCAAAATCAACTCAGGCCTTATAAACTATGAAAAAACTAGGTTGGACTCTAGTTAATACAAAAATAAATATTTTTTAAGTGCTAAGCTGGCCAATTCTTAAACTGTATTTTTTAAAGATCTAAATATTTGAAACAAATATTTTAAGTGGAAAATTATTTGGATTTATTTTTTATTGTATTTATTTTTCTAAAGATCAATATTAATATTTTTTTATACAATTTGTATAATAATTTTAGTTCCTTCTTTTTAACGTCGTTCATTAGCTATTGTTTATAAATTTAAAATTGAGCTACCTATTTCCCTTATTTTTACAAATACAGTAATGCTTAAGTATCATTAATTTTTATAAGTGCATTTTTATTTTTAAATCTATTTTTATTTTTTAAATATTTTTCCGGAATTAATTTAAAATGCATCTTGAAAGTTTTAATGAAGTAATACTTTGCCATTGCTTTCATCAGAAAATAATTGAACATACTTACTCCTTTTTTTTAAGAAACAATTCACTTCCTGGTATTTTAAAAGACTATTTTAATGAGAATGCACTTGAACTTTTCAAAAGTACACAAAATTTTAAACAATAGAGTCTTTTTATATTTAATAACTTTGATCTAAAGGAGTTAAGACAGCTTAGTTTTATAAAGTAGTTAATTTATATTTGACGTATTGGTACATATTTATCAAACTATGAAAATCAAATAAATCAATAAAACAATATAAATAGATATCTCTCCAGAACATATAAACTTTATTATGAACATATATCTTTTAGAAATTTAATATTTTTTAACAAGAAAGATTTTTCATTCAAGAACCAAAAAAAAATTTATGTATTTATCTCAATCTCTAAATTAAAGTCATAAAAGTTAGTAAGAAAAAATAATAACATAAAGCATATTTATCATGCTAAAAATTTCATAATCTTTCAAAACTAGTTTTGCTGTTTCACAATTACGAAAGACTATAATCACCAACTTATTCGCTTTGGAAGCATGCTTCTGTAAGTAGCAACAAAGTTTATGTTTTAATATATTAAATTTTATAAATTTGATTTAAACTAATTTCGCTCACCACTTCTAAGAAATAATTAGATATATTGCGCTATAATTAATATCTGCGAAATAATTAATCAGCACAGAACATATATATATAAAACGCCATTTAATTCTAGTAATTTCATACTGAGGTTTTTAAATTATATTCAGAATTAGCCATCATTCTTGCAAAGTTTAGTGTTTAATATTCCACCACTTTAAAAAAGAAAATTTGCCCCGAAGCGGAGCAGTTTGCATGTCCGCAACAGAAATGACTGATCTCTTGATTCTATTTTTCTGCAGATTCTGAATTTCCGTATAAAAAAAATGACTTGTCATAATATATAAATTAATTATTTTTTGTTTTACGTTACTTTGGCGCTTTTCTGAAGCCAATGTTTCGCCAATTTTTTAAGGATAACAGGAAGGCTGGTGTCACCTCTTCTTGTTGTTCTATATATTCAATCGCACTTTCGATGACATTCAGTTCTTTATGAGAGATTTTTATATGCTTTGATTATCATCGTCACTGTCTTCCTCATCTTCGTTAGATTCATTTTCATTATTGACGTTATTAACGATCTATCCATCGGTAATCCTGTGTTGTCCGTCAGCTTGTTTTCTTGAATTTTTGGGATATAAAATTCAGAATTTTTTTCGGCGGTTGTTAAAAAAAAATTCCTTGAAATAATTGATAGCTCGGTTAAGGCCGAAACTCGGATAATCGGGACTCTACTTTATTTTTGTTTTGATTGGTTGTAACTAAAAATGGTTGGGTTTGAGGGATTGTAAGAAGAAAAGGATTCCTGTAGTGAAAGAAACGAAAATAGAAATCGATGAGATGATGTTGAAAAAATATGAAGCGTAGTTTTAACATGAAAAAAAAAAAAAACAATCTATATAACAGAACTATAATATAACAGAACAGCCTATAATAAAAATAATAACCTATTCGTGTTTTTATTTCTTTTCTTTATGTGTAATATATATTTTAAAGTTGGGATTGATTTTCTGTAAAAGTATCTGAAATTTTATATACATATACTTTTCTTTTGATTATTTAAAAATTAAAAAAAAAATATGTTAGCTTATAATTTTGAACAATCTTTTATTTCACTACTAATCTCGCCGGCTGCGCAACAACGTCAGCAGAATTTTATTTGAGTTCAAAATTACATAAATACTGGAATGAAAATTAGTTTTTCGGGTCTTGTGATAGTCCTGTAGCCATCTGACCAGTCGTGTTATTCATCACTATGTGTTTGCTACAGTACTTGACCTTGAAGTTTTTTTAAAATTTTATTTGATTTTTAAAAAAAAAAATGATAATACCGGAGAGAAAATAATTTCCATAATTCTACCAAATAAATAACATTTAAATCCAATTTCATAAAATAAAAAAAGTATTTTTAATAAATTATCCCCAGAGCGAGTTAATTGTGAAAATGGCTGTGCTTATCTTTTAAAAAGCTTACTTTTTTTGTTAAAGTATCAGATATTACCGTAAAGTATACATTTAATTTCGTAAGTTTAAATTAGGTTCAAATTTAACCGTTAAATAAAAATTTAATTTCTTAAGTATAAAGTCCAAACTTTGCCGTTAAGTCTAAATTTATTTTTTCAATTAAGTTTAAACTTGCTTTTAAATTAAGTTTAAATTCAGCGTTTTAGTTTAAATTTAATTAAAAAGTTTCCACCCTGCACAAATATAAGTTTTTATTTATTTAATGATTCAAATCTTCATAAAAAAAATTATGAAAACTTTCTTAATACTCTTTTCATTACAAACTTCGGCATTTATATTCATTAAGAATAATGCAAATACATACTTTTTTTTTTATCTTATCACAAAAAAGCGGTGAAATAAATCAAGACCACCAGGGAAAAAATAACTCTACATATTTCAACTTAAAACAACCCCGCGTATATCTATCACCAAACCGATCTTTCAACCATTTTTTCAAAAGAAAAGCAGGGAAATATACTTCACTGCTTCCTTCTTTTCAAGAAGAAAGTGAAAATAAAATCATCATTTCTGAATCTCCAATCTTCTTCGAAAGCTTGAGAATAAAGGTACCCCTACTTAGTTTTTTTTTTAAAAAAATCGCACTTTTTCACGCTTAGAATGTTGAGGGGGGAGGGTATAAAAACTTGAGAAAATCAAAATAAAAATTGGATATAGATAGCCAGAAAAACTCCCAGAAAACAATAAAAAAAATCGAGAAAAAGAAGAGTTCTGAGGAAATATATGAGGAGTTTAAGTGGGTCTGATATATTTATATTGGAGACTATGGCGAAAAGAGTGAAGCGGGAAAAGTGGTTTTAAGACCGTCAATAAATTGGAGACCAGAGCAACTCCAGTGTCTAGTCAGGATGGCGGCAGCCAGCTCTTCTCCATCCTCTAGCATCCTCATCCCTCCCACATGGTGATGCTGGAGCTGCAATGCGGCTGCAACAAGTTGTGATGAGGGTAGGAGAGTTGCTCTATTATTTTCTTCCCCTTTAATTTGATAAAGATAGTGTGCGCTTTTTGATAATTAGTAATTTATAAAAATGCATTTTCTTATTAAAGAAAACAGGAGATATTTTCAGTGAGTCTTACTTTAAATCCACATTCTAAAGCAAAACGCAATATATTACATAGTGTAATTATGTAACATTTTAAACTTTCCTTTAACATAGGTTTTCTGAATTTAAATATAATACACAGTACAGAGTTCTGAAGTTGCAATGCTGATGCAACAAGTAAGAAGAAGGCAAAAAGGCAAACTCTATGATTATGAAAGCTCTGTAAATTGAGATTTTGTGCGTTTATAATATTTTTTATTTAATTATGCAGAAAATAATGAAAAACTTTTCAATATTAGTTTTAAGAAAAATATTCGATATTCTTATATAATTTCATTACATGCATAATTTGATCATTAAATGCCAATATTTTAGGGGAAAAAAAAGAGTGATTTTGATAACCAAAAATAACGCAAGAAAGGACATTTTATTAATTTGTTCTTATAAAGTACTACAGCCTGCGGTAGGCCTTGGCTTGCTAAACAATGTAATTCCAAATCTTTCTACTCTTAGCCTTGGATTTCTAGATTGAAATTTTCATTTTTGGTACATTTTTTATGAAATTTTCTTTATGGTCCTAAAAAAGTTATTTTATGGGTCATTGATAATGTTTTCTTCATTAATGAACATTGCTATCGTTTATAAAAACAACCCTTTAATGCTAGTTTTTTAAGAAAAACTTTCAATATTCTTACGGAATTGTATCATTGGTTTAATTCACTTCTTACATATCAGCATGTTACAAAATAAAAGACAAATTTTAATATCTAAAAATGTCGTCAAAATACATTTTAATAGTTCTTCTTTTCAAGGCACTACAGCAGGCAGTATGCCTTCTTTTCTAAACAATGTCATTACAACAGTCATTAGAATTTCGGTTTGAAATTTTAATAATCGATAGATCTTGTATAACATCATCTAACCATCTGGTTTGGTTCTTGATGATCATGTCAAGCATTTTGTTTTTGTTTAAATAAACGGTCAAGTTCACTATTGTTTCTAATCGTTTACTGCCAATTATTTAATTAACTCGTACCACACAATTTTAAAATGATGCTCGCGATCGGAAAAACGTTATTTTTAATTGTTTGTGAGTTCCATATGAAATTAAGCGTCTTTCAAATGTTTTGAAGAGACAATTAGCACGTTTTTGTCTCAAATTTTCCCTGAGAACTCTCGAAGGCTGTACGACATTCTTTTCTTTTCCCAGAGCAAATGACGGAATGTTACTTCTTTTTTTCGATATACCACTGAATAATTAACAGATAAATACATATGCATAATTCCGAGAAACAATGCCCCTTTTTTATTAATTAAAATGTGCAAGATGGCTATCGCCATGATTTGCCTACATATGGCCAAAAATCGGATTGCTAACGCTATTTTTTGCGGCAAGGTGTTAAATAGTCGATATTTTGTTAGTTTTACTCTTGTATTTTCTTATAAAGTTTTTTTCATTATCTATGAGACGTTTTTTTTCCGTCTTAATTATAGTAAGATAATTTTAAGTTAACTTTAGTGAATGTTAAAAAGGGAAAACATTTTATAAAAATAGGGATAACATCCTTATTTTTTCTAATTCTTCTGCAATTATGTTACGTACCAATTATAGCATAGCATTAGATATTGTTTTCACAAGTATTTTTTAGACCCACAAACTAATTTAAATTCTATGAGTTTTTTTTTTTTTTTTTTTTTTTTTTTTTTTTTTTTTTTAACGTTATGATTGAAATATTACTTTTTACAGCTTAATGTTTTAAATTTTGATTAAGTTACAACAAAAAAAATTTTTTTTTTGTTATTATAATTATTTGGATATTATAATTATTTTGTGAATGTATTCATAATTTATATAAATTCAAACATTAATAATTTAAATACATCACATAAAACCCATGTTTTAATGCCTTAAAAAGCAATATTTCTGATTATTTTTCAAAATTGTAAACGTTTTGAGTCAAAATACGCTTTTGTTATAAATACTTGTTTTTTAACCACACACCATACAAGTATTTGATAAACCTAAATAATCTGTTACTAGATAACTAAAATTATTCTGAAACTATTCTTAATGAATAAAGCGCAAACATGTGAACTCTAAATCTCGCAAAAAATATTTAACCTTTAAGACAATTTACACCTATGCAATATATTTTATTCAAAATTTTCGGACTTCAAACTCCTATTTTACCCATTGTTACATTTAAGTTCATATTTTACTCGTTAAATTTATTCTCCAAATATTTTTGAAATTTTAAAAATATATTTTTTAACCTATGAGCAAGTAGAGTCTGAATAGATTGCATTAAAAACCATAACGATAGCAGAAAATATTGTTTTCGTACATGTTGACATAAAACATATTTCGTATTGTATCATGTTATCCCTTTATATCACTTTGTTGCATATCTGCAACATACACAAAAAGCCGATATCTTTGCCCCAACAAATTTTGAAGGACGATTTCGGCGATTGTCGGCCAAAACCAGTGCGCTAAGATGAAATTGGGCACTGGCCTAATTGGGCTAACAAAAGAATCAGATGCAAATACCCAAAATGCAAAGGATTTACACAAACTATTTGTGAGAAATATGGTGTAGGACTTTGTTACAACAAAAGTAACAACTGTTTTAAAAATTTTCATATGAATTAAATTTTTTGAATCTTTCAATCTTAGTGCCATTTTTCACAATGTTGCAGGAATGCGACAAGCACTTTTTTGTCCTTTTGCATAATGTTGCAGAAATGCAACAATCAATTTTTTTCCTATAATTTTTTTTTATTTTATGTTATAAAATTTTTTTATTACTGTTTACATGCTTAGAATGATGTATTCTAATGTATGAGTAATTTTTAATAAAATCAGAGATGTTGAGATATAAAGGATTATACCCGAATTTCAAAAATTTTAAATATATCATAAGTTTGCTAAAATATAGTTTGACTAAACAAATAAATCCCTCTCTTTATAAATTAAATATTTTTGCTTGAATTAAGATATTTATATTCTGTAAAACTTTTTGGATCAAATTATAGTAAAATGTACCGGCACTCAATGTGCCGGTGCTTTTCGACGTATAATGCGTTTTTTACCGGAACACGTTAAGGAACAAAGAATCTGATATACTGTAATTTTCACAGAAATTTCAGTAAAATCAGAAATATTATTGTAATTATTACGGTAGAATATTTTATAGTAAAAATGGATGATGCACCCAAAGTGCTAGTAATTTGTGCTGTAATTTGATCCGGAATTTTTTTACAGTGCAGCTTTTATTATTTTTCGATGAAATTTAGTGAAGAAATTATATTTCTTTGTCAAACTCAATGCAATATATAAACCTCAAAGATTAGAATAAAGCATTATAAATGTATTTTTTCAACAAAAACTAAATTAAACCACCATATTACGGAGGTGCATTTAAGTGTTCTTGATGTACATATAACGTATCTTATCGAATTATTCAAATTATTCTAAAACCACTATTAGATGCATAAACAGCTAATACACGGGAACAACAAATCACGCAAATGAAGTACAGAGAGCCAAAGAGAACATATAACTGCCAGCATGATGAGCAACCTGAGTTTCGTGTGATAGTGTAATAACATCCAGGTATGCATAACCTTAAACATCGTTTTCCTGCAGATTAAGCCGTCTGATTACAAATTGGATAATGGATTCGGACTTCTCCTCATGATAGACATTAACGCATTAAGGTAGCATCATTCATATAATGAGCAGCAATCCTAGAATACGTCCCGCAAAATAGGCTAATCATGATAGTTTCTACTGAAATCTCCATTACATCTTCTACTCTATCATAAGATGTAGTATTTCCAGGCACGTCGCGTCCAATTAAAGACTGGCATTTCTAATGTGATACATCGAAAAGGCTTTATGATTGGATGTCTACTGAGGAAAGATATATGATGAGCACTATCTCTAAACACACATTTACATTTTCTTATTTGAAGATAAAGTAGATTTCAAATAAGAATTGAGGTGAATATAAAATTATAATAAAGCATTTTCATAGTGTATGGGTTTTACTTTGTCATGGACTGTAACTAATCAATTTATATAAAATAGTTAAAGAGACACACAAATGTTAGATGATGTTTAAGTATAGTTGAGGTCGGTCGAATGTCAGTTGCGATTTACATGTATGAAGCATGTATGAAGGTTGTTATATTATTAGAATAGAAATATTTAAAAGAAAATAATTTACAGACACTATTAAAAGTTGTTTATAAGAAGTATTTAATATTTTATTTTTAATATATATATATATATATATATATATATATATATATATATATATATATATATATATATATATATATATATATATATATATATATATATATATATATATATCATGAATTACTGAAGTAAATTTATTGATTTAAAATTCTGTTATCTAAATTTATGTCTTAATTGTTTATAAATGTAATAAAGGATGAAAAGTACAAACATTCAGAGTGCTGGTACTTTTTACCGTAAAATCCATTTTTGCCGGAACATGTTACGTAACAACAACTCAGATATAATGTAATTTGTTTAGTAACAATTACCATAACTGAATCACTCTAACTAACTAAATATTATTGTAAAAATAACGGTGTACTATTTTATGATAATATTGGATTTTACGAATGATGCGCTCAAAGCGCTGGTAATTTATACCGTAATTTGATCTGGAATTTATTTTTAGAGTAGCTTTTATTTTTTAACATGTTTCTTAGAAATTTAATGAAGAAATGCAAGGCCTCGGTCAAATGTTAAAGAAACTCAATGTTTATAAAGAAGAGCAGTTTGAACCGCAAAGATTTTAACAAAGCCTTATAACTTTTTTTAAAGCAAAATTAAAAGCGCATATTACCAAGTTCCATTTGCGCGCACTTGACATACATATAACATCTCTTACCGAATTACTCAAATTATTCTAAAGCCACTATTAAATGCATAAACAGCTAATGCATGAACCACAAATCACGCGAATCAAGTACAGAGAGCCATAGAGAACATAACCGCCAGCATTATGAGCAACCTAAGTTTCGCGTGATAGTGAAATAACATCCAGGTATGCATAACCATAAACATCGTTTTCCTGCAGATTAAGCCGTCCGATTACAAATTGGATAATGGATTCGGACTTCTCCTCATGATAAACATTAACTCATTAAGGTTCTATCATTCATATAATGAGAATACAATCCTAGAATACGTCCCGCAAAACAGGCTAATCAAGATAGTATTCTACTGAAATCTCCATCACATCTTCAAATCTATCATGAGATGTAGTATTTCCAGGCACGCCGCATCCAATTAGCGACTGGGCATTTCTAATGTGATACATCGAAGAGGCTTTATGATTGGATCTCTACTGATGAAAGAGTTATGATGAGTGCTATCTCTAAACACTCATTTACATTTTCTCATTCGAAGATAAGATAGGTTTCAAATAAGAATTGAGATATATATAAAGTAATAATGAAGCTCATCCTTAGTAAATGTGTTTTGTTTTTATGTGGCCTGTAATTAATCAATTTATATAGAATAGTAGAAAGGACTTACAGATATCAGAAGTTAATTAAGCATAGTTGAGTATTGATTATCACGAATGTCAGTTTCAATTTAATTGTTTATAAATACAATGCAAGGTGTACTATAAACACCAGCTTTGCTGCCATTTTTCTTATATCTGTCGCAGATTAGTTGTTGAATATCTATGGGTTATTTATGAATAATTGTTTAATAGAAAAAAAAACATCCTGCATATAGTGATAAGCGCAGATTATGAGCAATACATAATAATTTTGTTGGTACATAATAATGATATAAATCACAAATATTAATATTAAAATAAATAGTATAACGTTTCTTCCTTCAATAATTGAAATTTTAATTTTAAAGTTTATCATAGTGCTTTCGTAAAAAGAATTAGGCCAATTTTAAAGAACCTCATTACCAAATATTATATTAATTTTTCAAAAGTATTTAAGTATTTATTGAGAAATTTTAAAAAATACACTTCTTTTTATTTTGCTTCTAAATTGCTTTATTGATAAATAAATTAATAACATAAATTTTCTTTTCATCTCAAAACTCAATAAACTAATTTGGCAACAATGCTGTAATTTAATAAACTCAACGCCACACTCTTTTAATCAAATTTATAAATTAATGCTAATTAACAGGAAATTAAAAATAAAAATTATAGAAGAAAATCTTGTTTACTTGTCTTGTTTTTTAATAAAATTTCATGATATGTAAAATTTAGAAACACAATTCAAAATCCGGAAAAGTTATGATAATCTAAAATTATGAGCGATTCCCAGAAATATTATTCTTAAAATTTTATCAACTGAATCCAAATAAATTGATGCAGTGAAACCTCCAGGGAAGACCACATCTGACCGGGCAAACATCTGCCCCAAATGTGGAAAAGGTCAAATAGGGAAACTAGAAAAAATATAAAAACTAAAAATTTAATAAAACAAATAATTAGTTTAAAATGTATTCAAAATATTTGTGTGAGGCTCTTATTCAGATAATTCTTTTTGACGATACAACCTCATGTTGCAATCCAAGTGATGCTATCAATGATTTTCTTCTAGAGTTCAAAGTTAAATTAGAAAATAAAGTAATTTCAGAGAAAACGAACATACTTCTTCTCATCGTTTAAAGCTAACTAATTTTTATAATACGAACTTAATAATACTAATAAAATTACAAACTAAATCAAAATACGATAAATACGAACGTATTTAATAAATACGAACGATAACAAAAAACATAAATTTTTATTTATTCAAAACAGCTTTATCATTCATAATTGGTAAATTTGCTTTTACACATAATTATATCAATTGGGATCATTTTTATCTACCCTAAATTTTGTCCATCTATGCGCCTTTTCATATCGTCAATAGAAGTATGATTTCCGCACCAAGAAAATGACACTGACTAAAATTAAAATCATTTGCGAAAAATCATGAATCTTCGATAACAATTTTGAAGTTTATGGAGGTAACCTCTAAGAACGACCAACCTCCATTAATAACCATTTTACTGTGGAACGGAGAGTGGTAGCTCCAGATAGGTTTCACTGTGAATAAATATTAAAGAAATTAGCACTTTTCTTTGGGAAAATGTGAAAAGCTACTTTAGAGTTGGATTTGAAAATAGAAAAGGCTACATCACCACAATATCATCGCTAAAACTGACAATAGTTGGTAATTTAAAAGAAATTAATATACTTATAAATAATTAGCTTGCGATGCAACGCTGAAAGTAGAAAGATTTATACGTATAACAATAAAAATGTAAAAAAGGAGGTTTGTTTTTAGTTTATCAATCACCAGGTCGAGTATTTTTTGTATATGTTTGGTGTTGAGTTAAATAAATTTTTTACAGAGTATGTTGCAACATTTTTAATTTAATTTTTCACTGTTATAACTTCATTTATTTATTCATTTTTTGCTTGTTTACTTACTGACAACACAAATTTTCATGCTCATTAGAATCAATTTATGACTTTGTTGCAAAAATATTACGTTTAAAAAACAAGCACATTTTCAGGAATATATTTTCACTAAGTGTTTCAAACAATTTTTTTAATCAATTTTAAATGATGTTTTGCCCAATAACTGCAGTTCTGTATTTAAAAATGCGTTTAGTTTACTTCAACACTAATTATACCTACAGAAAAAAGTTTGACATTGTATGTACTTCGAAAGTTCATTTTTTTTAATTACAAAAAATCGGAATTAAATTGGATTCTTAAATGTTTTATGATATTTTCAAATGTGAAAAAACGTCTTATATCCGAAATTTTTTTTTTTTACCTAAAGAAGTTTCTTCAACAGTTGCGGATGTAATTGGTGGTGGTTACATAATGAAAATTTGACTTTTTGTACTAAATATTAAAAATATATGAAAGTCATACTAATAAGTTAGCATTTCTCAAGATATAAAAAAAGTGAGTTTTAAATTAAAAAAAATAACTAAAAAAATAAATAAAAATTTAAAAGGAAAAATATCCTAAAGTCTCCTAAAACATATCCTAAAAAAATGTCCTAAAAATTTTCAAAAAATGTCAAAAATGCAAGTGCAAAAATGCAAATAAAAGTGCGGATGTTATCAAAATGTGAGCTCTAGCTGTCAGGTATTAAATAAAAATGTAATATTAATTTTACTTTAAAAAAATTGAAGTTAAAAACTAACTACCATAACCATGACTATTAATAATGAGTGCATAATGTTTATACGTACAAAATGTTTATTATACATTTTCTGAATAATTTTACGCTTTTCTATGAATATTATTCAATATATGTATAAAATAATTTCTTGAGCTAGAAAAACTAAAAAATAATGAATTTTTTTAAAAATAAATTTCATATTTATTATGAAATAGTTTATACAAATAAAACGATTAAATTAAACTGTGTTGGTTAACTATTTAATCTAGCTGATTGGAATGTGGTTACACAAATAATAAATGGATAAACTTTAGTTACTTCTGAAATATGTAATTATTTCTACAAATATTTTAATCTCACTAATTTTTTAAGCACAGTGTTTAAATAAATGTTAAAATAAATATTAGTATTCTAAACAATAAATATATTAATGTTAAACAGAAAATCAAATCTTCTATAAAATTGACATATCATATCAGTAATTTTGTTATTTATTTATTTCTATTTTTGTGTTATAACTTTTTTTCTTTTTCATTTGCTTATGACCAAGCACTACTTTTAAAGACAATTTAAAAATTCTGTTATAAAAATGGATAAATCAACTTTTATTTGGTAAGATTAAAAGTTATAAATTTTAAACGTCTGATCTTTAAATGATTAATTTATATGGTTATTGAAAAGAAAAACAATGTTTTTTTTAAAAAATATTTTTCTGAAGCAATAAATAAGTAAATTTTTTCCGCGCTTTTAATAAGTTTTTTTTTTATTTTTTATTTTTTTAAATAAAAAAAAATAAAAAAAGAATAAACGTTGAACACACACTACTTTAGTGATCCATGATGATTTTTACAAAAATAAACTATTTTGTATATTATTCATTATTTTCAAACTTTACTAAGAGTACATTGCATTATAACTTTCTAGAAAATGAAAATTCACAATTCAATTAATTATTTACCAACCATAATACTAAACTCCAAAAATCATCAACTTCACAACCAGCTGTCAACTTTCAAACCATAATTCTTTTCGTCAGCAACTTAAATTTTTATTCTGCCACTTCCGTAACATATCTATAATAACAACTTATGAATCCCTTTCGCGTTATAACTATGAAATGTATCAGTGGAAAGCATCAACATGTCGTTACTGGATTTCTAACCTCTCGCGAGTTTACCAGAGAAGAAAATTCTCAATAACCTACTCAATAGGCAATACATAGCATTCCCCTCAAATGACCCCCCATTCACTCCACTCCCCTCCCCTGATGCGTGGTAACACCTGATTTTACAAGAACTTATTATTTTGTAGATTATGTTGTATCTCTAAAATTTAAAAAAAAAAAATTATTGCATTAAAAAAATATTCTATTGCATTAGAACTTACTAGGAAATCGTAATTTGTGATTCAAATAATTGTAATAATAATTGACAATAATACCAGGGTTCGGAAATTGTCAACTTAACAACTAATTTTCAACTTACAAACCATAATTCTTTTCGTCATCAACTTAAATTTTTAATCTGTCATTTCCGTAACGCATCTATAATCACAACTTATGAATCCCTTTCGCATTATAACGATGAAATGCATCAGTGGAAAGCATCAACATGTCGTTACTGGATTTCTAACCTCTCGCAAGTTAACCAGAAAAGAAAAATCTCAATAACCTATCCATCAGGCAATGCACACCCTCCCCCTCAAATGACCCCCACCCCCACACACTCAAGTTGCCTTTCAGGATAATCAGGCAAGGGGTCTCGATGAAATATTCTTACGACGCTATAAAAAGGAAAGGATATTTATTGCCTACTAATGGAGGTTAACGCGACCGGTAATATCATTAAGGCTGTAATGGCTTCTTGCTGTTAACCCCTTTCTTTTCTTAGAGTGTCTTCGGGTTGTACGAGCAAACCGTCTCGTCTGCATCTAGGTTGCGGGGGTGGTTTAGCGTGGTCATAATAAGAACGATTGTGCAGTGAAGCCAGTGGTGCATAACTAAAGCACTGACACCTTAAGCAATTAATGTTAAGGTAACGCATGTTATATGGATGTATGGTTAATTAAGGCGTAATTATTCACGAGGGAAGAAATTATTACTGGTGAATAAAGTTTTGTGTACTTTTTTCTTTTTAAAATACTAGAAAGAAATATTATCAGTTTCTATTTTTTATTACCCTTTATTTATTCGTTTACTTGTTTCTTCTATTTATTAAAACATTTTTCACTCATTAAATGCTAGCTAATGAAATTAATAATAATACATTTTGCTCTTGAATAAACTACTAAATAGTTATTAGACTATTTTTGCACATCGAAATTGCGTCTGTAATAATTGAGAACTTTTCTATGGAATGGTTAGTATAGTAACGGACCCATATAGTGTTGTAAATATATATTTTTATTGTCCATTATTTTTATTTTATGTGTTGTCTTTTATTTATTAAAATATAACTTTTTTATTTAATGATACGGTTGCTAGCTAATATAAATAAAATAATAATAATAATACATTTTGCTCCTGAATAAACTGCTGAATAGTTAAAAGATTATTTTTGCACCTTGAAACTGCGCCTGTATTTGATCATTTTTCTATGGAATGGTTAGTGTAGTAACGCACCCATATAGTGTTGTAAAATTATATATTTTTTTATTGTCCATTATTTTTATATTATATGTTATCTTCTATTTATTAAGATATAACTTTTATTTTTTGCCCATTAGTATTTTTTATTTATTTTTGTTTTTCTCTGTTTATTAAATTATAACTTATTCATTAATTGATACGGTTACTAGTTAATGTAATCAATGATACATTTCACTACTGAATAAACATTTAAATGGTTTTGATTTACTTCCCCCCCTCGAAACTGTGCTTGGAATAAGTGAGAATATTTCTTTCGAATATTAAATAACTAGTTTCTGTGCCCTTTTCATTTATTTTATAGAATTCTGTAAAAAATATCACCTCATTCTAGTTTTTATTAGTCATTAAGAAATGTTATTTGTGTCTTCTATTTATTAAAATATAATATACTCTATTAATGGTACGAATAATAGTTAATATAGATAAAATAACAATACATTTTGCTCTTGAACAAACATTTTAATAGTTATAATTTTCTTTTTTTCCCTTCAAAACAATGTTTCTGATAAATAAGAGTCATATAATGGATAATTAATAAAGTCTTTTCCTAGCAACTATATATTTTTGTTAATAAAAAAATCGTATAAATTACTAATAAGAATGATGATATAATTAATTTATTATTAGAATTAAATATATGCTTTGTTTACTGAAAATGTTTGTTTTCTTTTTCTTTCCTTTTGGTACTAAGCTCCTGACTTACAATAAGATTAAGAAAACATTATTTATTTTTAATGCAAAGCTTTCAATACTAATTAGTGTAGTTCTCTCCATTAGTGTAACTTACTTTTAAAAGAAATTTTTCGTCTTAGCTATTCTTGATTGATATAGTTTATTTAGTAATGAGGAATCCGTACCATTAATGAAATAATGATTTATAAAAATTAGGTACTAAATATTGTTGGTTAGACCTTTTTCAGTTTAATTATCATCTCATAAAAATATATTTAAAAAACTATAATGATTACATTAATTCATTTTTAGGATATTTTTTATATTTCTGTTTATGTTTAGTTTTATGTCCTATCGAAATGGTATATTTGTTATGAACAGTAGTTAAAAGAAATGCATTTTATGAAGAAAGAAAATGTTTGGAAATTAGTAACGAATTAGTCCGCAATTAATTCATGTTTGGTTTTATTGAATTCTATGATACATGATTATTTTAAATAGGATCATATTTGATTCATATATATTCTTAAAAATGATAGCAGTTATACGATGTTAAATCAACTAACTACATTGGTGTCCGGTTTTTAAATAATGTCAGATATGCTTATTTTGCCAGATTATAAAGCAAAAGCAACGCTCATTTGAAAATTTAAATATCAGATGGTTTCGTTTTTAAATTTGGAATATTCTATTGAAAAAAAAACAATAAGTTCTCCAAATTTGATTTAAGTGGGATTTTTACAATACTTTTCATGTTGTTAGGTAATTAGAGTCAAAATTGCAACGATAAGGAAGTAGGTAATAATATAGTTACTCTGAACCCATTACAACTAATAAGATTATTCATATTTTAAGTAAAATAATGTTTTTTAATTTATTCAAAATTGACATCCTATAAGGTTGTTAGAAACTCAGCTAAAACATTTCCCCATAAGAAAACTGCATGCTTACAAAACTGTTGAAAATCGTCATGCCTAAATAGGCATAATATATTTTCTATCATTTTATAATTAAATTTATAATCATCTAAACCAGTGATTCCCGTCCTTTGTTGGCCGCCGCTCTCCTCTAAAAGTTTGCTGACATTTATCGCCCTTTTTTTTCTTTTTAATTGAAAAAAAACATACATTTTTGCAAATGAACATCAATAAGTTTGAATAAATGCTAAATTATTTCTGATTTTAATTTAAATTTAAATGTAAATAATTAAACAATTTTTTCCAGTCACTTTAGAAAATTGTTTTTTAAAAAATGTATGTCCCTTTAATTTTTTTTTTTCCAAAACAGGTAATATTTGAAGCGAAATAATTGAAAAAAAAGTACATTTTTTAAAATGTATTTTTTTTTTTATGTAATCTGGAAAAATTGAAATTGTCAACAACTAACTTAAATTGTCGACTCTAACTTTAAAAACTCAATTGTTCATTTTTACCTCTTCAATGACTGCCTTGTGCTTGGTGGAATTCAGTTAAAACTTGAATTTCAGGTTTTATATTAGTCAAATTTAAGTGTAGGTCTCTTTTGAACCAAATGTCTAACCTACATTTTTGTTTTGTGAGAAGCTATAATACCGAGCTAAACCTTCCTTATCCTAAATATGTTAACGGGACCCAGATGAGGAGTGATTCGCTGGCTTTTATATTATTATTAATTGCAATTTATTTTCTTTTGAATACTCATTGCCCCTTGATAGTCCAATTGAGGATTTTCTCCTCGCTGAGGATCCATATCGCCCCTTTTAAGACGATCGCCACCAGGTTGGAATCTAATTCATTTGTCAGTAAATATATTCATTAAGAATACACTTCTGAAAAAAACGTTGTAGTTGAATAATGTTTGGTTAATTAACTACCCTAGCAGCAAAATAACTTGGGACTATTGAGCAATATTTACGAATTTTGGCTCAATAAGGATTCAGAGGCCCTATATAGAACTGCCAGATTCAAACGATATTTTATATTAATTATTCATCCAATATAAACCCTATGTTGGTAATATATAGGCCGATATAAGACCAATATTTAAAATTCTAGTCACCCCAATATTGGTCCCTCTGTGCATGTTCATATAGGATACATATTGAGCCCAACTGGGACGAAGGTAAAATTGTTGATTGAGTACCTTGTTGAATGGCTTTTTAAAAACATCATATTTCCTTACCTCCAATGATCGTAAGAGCAAATCAATACACGTTTATAATTCTTATTTGTCTTTTGTGTTTTAAGTTCGAAATATTCCCCATGGTTAAAACTGCATTTTCAAGATTAGTTATCATATTTCTTGCAAAATTTTGTAAAAATTACAAGGGTATGGACTGCTGTTGTTAATGCGCGCGTGTGCATGCTCCTGATATTTTTCTTGTTATTTGTAAAACATTGAATCTGGCAGTGTTGGGAAAAACAATTCAGTTACAGCAATTCACATCCGAAAGTATTCCGTTAATCGAGAAGTTCGTAATTTTTATGAAATATAAGTGGAAGTGATAAGGTGTTTCAACCATCCTTGTTATAAATCGCTGAATATTAATCCAAAAAAAAAAGTATTACGCTATTTCAAGCAGCTTTAATATTAATAAAAAAACGAACGAGAACATAATCAGTTTCAATACATTTTCTGGTTCATTCTTATAAATTTTGTTTTGATTAGTTTAAGCTGACTCGGGCTCGATGGAGCATTCTGATTTAACGAGCGAAATGTCTCAGTCTCTATTGTTCTCGTTATAAGAGAGTTAAACTGCATTTTCAAAATAATTCACTTTGATAAGAAAGTTTTTTTTTTTTTTTTTTTGCCTTCAGAAAATAATAGAAATAATACCGTTTAACCATTTAGCTTATACATTCTTTTCAAGAATAAAAAGTTATTTTTTAAAATCAGTCCGATCTTTAAAATAATTATGCTTCAATATACTGTGCTTTCAACCAGTAAAATATCCAAACAAGTAATCTGAACTTGACAACAATTAATCGGAATGAGATGGGAATAAAATGGTTAAAACCACCAAGGTATGATAAAATTTACCGTGTTTCTGACTCAACGGGAACACCAAAAAGCACGGTAATTTTTACTAAAGTGCTTTGGTAAAGATTTGGTAAAACTGACAATAAAATATTGTTTTATAATACGTTTTAAAATTTGATAAATATGGTTAAGTTTGGTAATTTTATCGTGATACTTTAGAGCATGACATAAAAACTATTTATTCGATTAAATTTATTGTTCGGTTTTGCATTTTTACTAAATGTGTGATCGTAATAAAAAGTATATTTTAAACACCAGAATTTCCGGTAAAGCTGTTACTGTATGAAAGAAAAATTATCAAATGAATGATTTAAATACCGCATATTTTTGTTTCATTACCAGATTTATGTTGTTTTTTTTACCATAAATGTTTTTACCATAAATGTTTTTACCATACATAACGGCAATTTTACCAGATTTTTTTCTCTGTGCAGCATTGTTAAAGAGAACAGATTTATGTCATTTCGATTAATTTTCTTAAAGTAAAATTTTACTTCTTATCTAAACTAGTGGCGTGCAGAGTCATGTAAGGGGCAGACTCTTCTTATAAAATGAGTATAATAATCTGTGAAAGGGAGGAAGGCACTTTAATTTAAAAAGTAAACAGTGATTGATATATACATTCATTTAGTTCTAAATCTATATTTTAAGTTCACTTTTATTTAAATGTATGCGTAAACTATTGTGCTGTAAAAATTTATTATTTCTAGAAAATCTGTTTTCGTGGGTGTAAAAAATAATTAACTTTTAGAGATCAAAAACTTGATCATTAAAATTGTTGAAAATCATATTTAATTCTTCAAACAATGCTTTGCTATAGACCAACATTTATCTAGTAAAAAAAACTTAATTTTATACTAAAAATAAAATATATTTCAATTTTTAGCATCGTTTGTCGTCGATAAAACCACCCTACAATGGATTCCTGTGGCAATTGAACTCTTCGCCCCTCTTTGCACTTTGAGGACCAGTACGGAGTATTCTGAGAAGTATCGAAATATAGCGAGTAAGTGATATGTTCAATGCACTTAACGTTTAAAAAATTGAGCTACATATTTTCACACTACCATATTTTGTAAAATGCATTCAATGCTATTCATTTCCTCAAAACAGGATAAGAAACCCACCTGTTTTGAGATATGCAAATCGATTATAGTAAAACGCAGACGATACGGTCTACTTTATAACACATATATTTATATTCGACTCTTTTTCTTTCAAGAATAATTCAATCAGGCATTACAACCCTGTTGCCAACATAGACTGCAAAATAAAATAAAAATTGGAAATGTGTAGTGAAAAAGGCATTGGCCGGTATGAAATAATAAAAAAAAAGTAATAAGAAAACGATCCTAAAATGGACTGGGAAAACCGATCATCTGTCTACCATTTGTTTCACCTGCTACACATCTCATCGCAGTCAATAAATGGTAAAAATAGAAGCTATGTGAGTAGAAGGAAACACATGCCTTCTGGCAAACCTCATGGTCCGTTCCGGCCACGCCCACCCAAATGACAGCCATCCAATAAATGTTGGATGACGTCACAGAAAGCAGATGTCCATGTAACTGCAGTTAAACAGACGGATGCAGTTACTGAAGAAAATGGTGATGATACCACGAGTAATATTCCCCCTTCCTTCCTTTAAACACCTACCACGTGGTTTCTGAAGAAACGTTCGATACTATTTTTAGAATAAGGATATGAGTCCGACATTTTAAGTAAGCAAGATTGTCGGCCACTTGACGTTTTTTTTTTTTTTTTTTACTTCTACAAAGCAGTTTTACGACTTTATTTTGTAGTTCTGACTCATTTTATTCGAATTCAGGAACTATTTTAACCAAATTGCTGGAAATGTATCAAAATTATTTATTTTTAATTTTTAAATTTGGATGAGAGGCTATAATGGCTTTTAGTCTTATTGTGTTCTGGGTATTTTATTTTTATAAATTAAGGATTTTATCAGCTAAGCCTAATACATCACATAAATCAAAGAATTTTGGGATTCGTATTTATATGAACAAGTAAACTCTTCTTAGGGAGTGGAAAAATTGGAAATTTTCAAACCTGTTTTACTTCAGACGTATCCATGAAATACAAATTATATCGTCGATTTGGGTTTATGTTATTTCGAAATTAAAAAACTAGAATATATTAAAAAATTACATTAATTTTATTTTTCGTAATAATAAAATACTTATTTTGTTTCATGGAGAAGACATTCAAGTATTTATTTAGTTCATTATTGAATTCGTATAGCATGAAGTACCTAAAACAGATCAAATAATTAGAATCATTGCGCTAAACTTTTCCCGCAATGATTCTGATTAAAAAATCTTCTGGCAAATAAAGACTACACTGTAAAAAATTCCGGATCAAAATACGGTATAAAGTACCGTCACTTTGGGAGCCACTGCTTTTTACCGTAAATTCCATTTTTACAGGAAAATGCTTCGGAGCAAAAAAATTTGACATACTTTAATATTTACAGTCATAATTACCAAAAAATCACTCTAATTAAATAAATGTTACTGTACAAATTATGGTATAATATTTTACGGTTAAAAAGGATTTTACAGAAAAATGGATTTTCAGGATGATGCACCTTATTTCCGGCCCTTTATACTGTAATATGACCCCAATTTTATTTACTGTGTAAAGCTCAAAAGTATAGTTTGTTATCGAAGTAGTTATGTAATTTTTGTTAATGTTCTTTTTTAACTATTACTGGTGTCGGAACTATTTTAATGCAAAATCATTAGATAAAATAATGAAGCAGCTATTAACTATTATCATATCAAAGAAAAATTATTAAAACATAAGGTTTTTCTTCTTCCATGGCTGCCATGTTTCTGAAGAATGATTAGACCGATTTGTTTTTGTTTGCATTTTTAAGCAAATTTTGCATTTTTTAGCAAAGCATATTTAATTACTTTAATTTTTAGATTTTTCTCTGCCTTTTCTAATATTGTTTGTTCTCTGTTAACGAGTAATATTTCACACAACTTTCCGTTTTGAAATTTTAAAGTGATTTTAAAAATGTACCAAAATTAGTTAAATATAATTTTAATTAAATAAAATTTTCCTGAGAAAGACTAAAAGTCAAATGTTTAAAAAAAAATTTAAAGCGTTAAATTTTTCAATAATTTACTAGCTATATATTTGTATTTATATTTTTACAATTACTTTGATTATCCAAAATCCACTTACGCATGCGTTTAATAAACAATTCAAGAAATACAATTCTAAAAATAAAATAAAAAATCACTATTCCTTTTTGTTTAGCTAATAATTGTCAATCTTTCATCAACTGGACTAGAAAGGCATTTGAAATATCACCAAATAAAAGACTCAATCTCAAAATACGTAATTTGTACTGTACACTTTACTACAACAGAAGAAATGATAAGTTAAGAAAAAAATTTGCTCGAAAACAAATATCTATGCAGACTGGGTTTTTTTTTTTTTTTTTTTTTGACATATAGCTCACCTTGTAATAACAATTTACACACTTTCGTAAAACGGTATTTTTCATTTAAATTCTCATACCCGAAATTTTGTTTTCATGATTAACTTTACAAACAGTAGCTTATTACACTTTACAAACAGTAGCTTATTACAGTAGCTTATTGATTTTCGCTATTGCGCAAACACAACACATATAGATTAGAGCCTTGATTTTTGGAATCTGTTTCCGAATAACTCTGTAAGCTAAAATCGATGATGATTTTTGAACTCTTTTGGCGTGAGCATATTTTACTTGGAATAATACTTAGAATAATTTACTTGGAATTTTCGTTGTTTCAACCATCTTTTCATAATTACTAATGAAGTTAAATTTAAGTATCATGCCTTTCACTATTGCTTAAATGAAGAATATTATGTTATGCAAGAAAAATATATCGCGTAATGTAAAAAAGATTCCATAGAAAAAGCCTAATGTTGTTTGCAAATTCTTATACATTGAAAGTTATTTCTTTTTAAGCTATGCAAAATTTAAATAAATCTTAGATTATGATCAAGAAATCTGAGAATTATAATTTTAGTTGTTTCATCTGTCTCTCCATAACTAGTAGTAGAGTTTAGTTTGATCATTATGACTCCCACTTCTACGCGATATCGCGTAATGCGAAAAAGATTCCGAAAAAAATCTTATATTGTTTGCAAGTTCTTTTTCTTTGAAAGTTATTCCTTTTTAAGTAATGCAAAATTTAAATAAATCTTAGATTATGATTAAGAAATCTGAGAATTACAATTTTAGTTGTTTCTTCTGTCTCTCGATAATTAGTAGTGTAGTTCAGTTTGGTCATTATGACTCCTACTTCTACAAAAAGGAAATATTTTAAATTATCTGAGCAAGAAAGATATCGTAGTGTGTATCAATTCTGAAAAAAAAATAGGAAAAAAAATCAATTCAAAAAATCTGGAACTTTCAAAGGAATATAAATCAATGAAATCAGCGTTTAAAAAAAATAAAGAAGTCAGTTAATAGTTCAGAATTAGATGCTAATTTATAAAAGCGATTCATTATAGAAGAAAAGAAGAGATCAAACGATTATTGCTACTTAGATAATATTGAGATAAATTTTGAAGTTGCAAAAATTCGTGTTTTTAAGGTCTACTTTTAAAAGTATAATTCGTCAGTTCAATCATTCGTAAATTTTTAATAATTACATTTCAGTTTATTAAAATTGCATATTAAAATTGTATGTTTATTAAATTTCACTTATTTTGTCAATTATTCATTCATTAAATGATCACAAAGAATATTTTAATTTCATGCATTTTTGATTTAGTTTTATTATAGTAATAAATAATAAATTAACATCTCGAAAGTATGCATACCTTTTTTTTTTTTGTTTATTCGTACAGTATTGCCTACTATTTTACTCCAATTCAAAGTGATAAGCTAAATAAGTTCAAAATTTCGATTCTTTGTAATCCTCTTTTCTTCTTTAACTTTATAATCCTCTATTGCTAGAGGAATATTTTCAAATCATATATTCTAAGGAGAAAAAAAAAGTCTTGAAGGTATAATGATACCATGTAGGCGTATTGGTTATTTTTATTTTACCAATTCTGTGTTTATTTCAAAAACCGATTTGTTCTACTGTTATATACTTGTATGTAAAAATTTGACGGGAAAAAAAATTATGCAAGACAAATGTCGAATTGATTTTAATAACTAATGAAGAGATAATTAGAGAATGAATTTTAACTTATATTTTTCTAAAGTAGGTAAAGATTGTAAGATTGACGTTATTTTGCTTTTAAATTTGAGCAAAATAATCTGAAAAAAATTACTAAGGTTAAAAGGAGACTAATTAAAAAGGAATTAAACGTAACAAACAAAATCGCACTCTTAAAAAAAAAATTCTTAGTGGATTTTCTAGGAAAATACAGAGAGTTTAAAGCTCTGCATTCACTTTTTGAAAAGAAAAATTTGAAATTTATTTTTCAAATTTTAAATCTTGTAAAACACATTAAACATTTTCTAAAAATTTTTAAAGTGTTTTCTTTTTATTCAGATTAAAATTTAAAAACTGAAGTCTAGAAAATGATTTTGTAATATGATAGAATCGTTAAGTGGAAACCACATTTCTCTGTTAAAAACAATTACTTAACTTATGCAGAATTTATTATTTATTAATTAACTATTTTTCATTTATGTAATTAGTGTTAATTATTTATTTATTATATAAATAACTATTATCAATTATTAGTTCATTATTAATTATTTTTCAGTTTCTTTTTTTTTTTTTATTTGTTAATGCTTTATTTATTTTTACTTATTTTTTTTTTTAAACTTTTAAAAACATTATTTATTATTTATTTATTACTTAGCTATAGTTAATACATGTAATTATTATAAGTTATTTGTTTTTTTTTAATTATTTAAACTTCATTAATTATCTGTTAATTATAAATTATTCATTTATTTTTAGTTATGCATCAAATAATAGGAAAAAAATAAAAAACTTCATTTTTTTATAATTTATTACTTATTTAATTATTATAAATTATTTGTTTTTTTTAATTATTTAATCCTTATTAATTATCTGTTAATTATAAATTATTCATTTATTTTTAGTTATGCATCAAATAATAGGAAAAAAATAAATAACTTCATTTATTTATAATTTATTACTTATTTAATTATTGTAAATTATTTGTTTTTTTTAATTATTCAATCCTTATTAATTATCTGTTAATTATAAATTATTCATTTATTTTTAGTTATGCATCAAATAATAGGAAAAAAATAAAAAAACTTTACTTATTTATATTTTATTACTTATTTAATTATTATAAATTATTTATTTCCTACAATTATTATTAATTATCATTAATTATTATATTCCTGTTACATTCCTATGATATTAACTATTATTATTATATTCCTATTAAGAGCTTTATTCTTTTTAAATTGTTATTAATTATTTTGTTCATTCTTAATTATTATTATTTTATTTTTTTTTGTAAATGCACCATTTATGTTTTCCTTGTCATTTAGTTATTTTGCTAAAGAAGCACATTTATAACACGTTTGGGATTACACATTCATTCAAAATTTAGGATGACATTACAGCTAGTTCTAAGTTCAGAAAATTCTTAACGCATAATTTCTGAAAAAGTGTATAAAATTTTGTAGAATGTTTTCCCTTATCGTAAAATATTTATAATTTTAATCAAAGAGAAAATAAGGAATGAAAATTAAAATGAAATGGAATACTGAAGAAAATTAAAACTATTCTAACAGACTTTTCAGACTAAAACTTACTGCAGTGCTATAACCGTAAAATAATTCTCTGACAAAAAATTACCACAGTGCTATAACTGTAAAATAACTTTAATTTGACTCTGCGGGATTTCTTCTCAACTCAAAAAAAAATACTAGAGTATAATATTGTACATAATATATAGAATCTGTATAAATTGAATTGAGTTCTACTAATCACGCACGGAGAAATTGAAATATTGTTTGGTCACTATATTAATCATTTAAAAATTGTAAATTGAATAATATACACATAATCTAGGGAGAAAAGGACTTTATTTATTTGATTTGATAGTCATTCACTTTGCAGTTTGTCTAAGTTGAATAGCTTAGTTGATATTTTCAATGACCCTCAGTGAACTGATCATAAAGACACGATTCCCAGTAGAACATCGAAGTCATCATCATTGGTTGCTGTCAGAAAGCGGATGGAGGACCACATTGATCAGCTTGTGTAGGGACCGAGGGTGCGCGATATCAGTTCTCGTTAAACTGTTTTACCTTAAAGTGCTCGACTTTCTACCGTAAAGTTTCGTCGGGCTAGCAAAGCAGAGGAGTCAATCCCTCAGCCGAGGATCAAAATTGCGATGGGATCATCCTCAGGAATGTTTCCCAGACAGTCGCCAATAGCTCATTGTGCAGCTCTGGTGCAACGTAAATAAAGTGCCCATACCTACCTACACAGCGTCAATACAGTTACATTTTTCCGGTGTCAAACTGCTGTTACAAATGTTTCCTTCACTCAACTTTAATCTATAAGAAACAATTGTAACTAGCATGCAAAAGCGAAAAATATTGATCTGCGTGCGTTTTCTATTTTATAACCTATAGTATAACATGCAACATAATTACATTTTATTTTAAATAATTTTGTTTTAAAGAAAATAAACTGGTAACACTTGTAATTGATTGTTCACAGTTAAAAAATATTTATGAAAATAAAAACGTTAATTTATAAATAAACAATATGGTTTAATTATGAAAAAAACAATTTAATTTATAAATAAACAATTTGATTATGCATATTTTATCATAAATGATAAAATGTGCATAAAGGGTTAAACTACGCCCTTAGTATGTCTCGTATTCAACAATCATAGAGATATAATAGTTGTCGAAAATGTAATATTTCCTTTTCTCAAGCTATTTTAAATAATGTACAACAATTCATATCTTCTTCCGATTGAAGAACATTGAAAAATTCCATCTTATATTCCAATTGGCGAAATAGCTTTCACAGGAGCAACAATTCAATATGTTCTTCCATTTATCCCCCTGGAATAAAATATGAAAAAAGAACTAATGCAATAAAAGTTATCGTCTGCCTTTTTCAGAACTGTTGCCATATCGGGTCTCAGAATATCAATGACATCATTCTACTGCTATCAAAGTGTCGTGATTGGCAAGTTATCCAATAAGGATGAATCATGCCACAGAGTCCAACACCCGGATGTTCGATTTGAGAAGCTGTTCCTTTTTCTTCTATGAATGCTGATGGCATCACATAAGGAGGAAAACGACACCACCCACTCATCTGTCTCCTTTATTGATGCTTTTTCGTTTTGTATCATTGGTATCCGTCATGTTCGGTGTTAGGTACGGTGGTGTTTCGGGTTGAAAAACGGATTTGTTGTTGCGTTTGCTCCTCCAGCAGATTTGTTACTCTTTGACTCTTTCCAAATGAAAAGAAATATTTTAAGGAATCTATCTTAAAAGGAAAGGTTAGATATATCTTCGGATTTTTGTTTCCTTTCCGGTGTTGTTTTTGATTAAACTTATCTTGAATGATTTTTCCTTGAAAATCTTCCTGATTAAAACAGCCTCGAAGGGAAAACGCGTCGTGAAGTTAAGTTATGGAAACTATATGTTTTAAATAAATTTAAGTTAACCTTGTTCTGATTGTAAATATAGCTAAATCAATATTTTAAAAAAAAACATAAATGATGTCTTACAAAGGAAGATAAGATTCAAATATTACATTCCTGAATACTTTTATGACGTTTTAGCTTGACTGTTTAAGTTACCTTTGAACTAGCTCTCAAATTTCTGGAATTTTGACTATATTTGAATAAAAAGCAATTTTTTTTCTCTAGTTAACAAACCAAATTTCTTTAACCTATGAATATCACATTTCTCTCAAGAAATGCTAGGGTTATTTACCGTTTTTTCTTCGTTTTCTTTTCCTTGGTATGCTTGACAAACCAAATATGGCATTTAACTTCAAAATATAGTCTAAGAAATAGACAGGATCAAAATCAAGACATTTAACTATAATCACGTAAATCATAGATTACAATTACGCGGAGAAAGAAATTTTGGTAATTTTAGTGAAATGAATGGAAATGGCATTTATAGCAACAACAAAAAAAATGATAATTTTGTTAAATAAAATTAAAAATGTACGGTATTTAAACCATTCATTTTGTAATTTCTCTGTTCGTATGCTTTTCCGTAAATTCTGATTTTCAAAATCATAATTCTTTTATTACAACATATTTATCAAAAAATACAAACCTGAAAAAAATTAATTTAACCAAATAAATGGTTAAATTTATTTTTTCAGTTATGAAATACTCTAAAGTATCATTCTTGATAAAATTAGCAAATTTTACCACACTTACCAAACTTGTATCGCCTATTATGAGACCATATAATATTGTTAATTTTACCAACATCATTACCAAAACTCTTCGATAAAAATTATCGAGTTTTTGGTGTTTCCATACAGTAAAAAAAAATATATATATATATACGGTACATTTTACCATGTTCTGGTAGTTTTGACTATACTTTTTTGCTCAGTGGAGGATCAAAGCTCTGCATTTCGTTGACTTATGTTTTAGAAGTTAAATCCTCCAAGTTAAAGTTTGAGTCACTTAGCCCCCTCCCATTAAACCCTTGTCTCTTAGAAATTGTACTAACTGCAGAAAAAAATCAAAGATTGTGACGGATTGGCTGGTGCACCTCACAGTTTACTAATATATACGTAAAAGACCGAACTTGCCTTTGGCCCTTACGTGACGTTAAATGGGCTTCTCAACTGCACTGGTCAGACTTGCCTGTTGGTACGCGACGATCATGATTCTGCCGAGCATATTTTAGATTTCTAATATTTCTCTCGGAAGAATATCATCCATCACCCACTTCTTGTACTGGTCTTCTTATTGGATTTTGTATTGAATTTTGGCAAATTCGTCAGCTGCTGGAGTACAATAACAACTGCCTAACAGGACAAAATTTTCTATGTTCTATTTTCTGTTAACGATTTTCAGAGCAATTTTCAATATATAAAGTTTTTTTTATTTTTTA
Organism: Parasteatoda lunata; assembly: GCA_949128135.1. NCBI lineage: Eukaryota > Metazoa > Arthropoda > Arachnida > Araneae > Theridiidae > Parasteatoda > Parasteatoda lunata. The sequence goes on along the minus strand of OX421972.1, from coordinate 59,207,766 downwards.
AATGAAGCAAAACAGAGTTGGATTTAAAACTTTTAACTAATCAATTTAATTACCAATTTATTGTAAACTACTTCATCCAAACAATATTTTAATAATAAAAAAACCTATTTGAAGGTAAACCTATTTTTATATCTTTCACCAACTATCGTGAATGAACTCACCAATAAACACTACACCCCTATAAGAACGTGCCTACGATTAAATTAAGAACTATTTTTAAGAGTAAAGCATAAGGTGCTTCAGCTATTTTTAACTTAATTGACGGTGTCGAGAACGCTGGGGAGCAACTAATATTCATTCAGAGCAATAAAAAAATTACGATCAAGTAAAGTAAGGCTAATTCATCATTTAGGCTATTTACAAATGAACGGCATAAAAATAGAGACAAATGCCGGAAGAATTAATCGAAAATGAATGGCAGCATCAAGCGGCCATAGAGGGTCCATCCATTACAGGCGAAGGGTTATACAATACATACTCTTGGAGTTAGGTCATTACTCACACTAAGGGAAACACAAGAGGACAGAATACTCTGGGTGGACCACACCCCTGGATCTAGGCATTAAGGATAAAGTGACATTGAAAGACGTCGAAGGACTCTCTCACAGGAAAGATTGTTATAAATGTGAGTGCTGGCTTGGCAGAAGGGCGGTGTCTGAAATCGAAAGACAAAGAAAAGTTCCATTAACCCTACACTATTGTTGACCACCTAAGTTCGACATGACATTCCTTTTTTTTCAAATAAGACGTAGCTTTTAATGATGTAGTTTGTAAAATGAAATTTGCAAAGTAATGTTTGAGATGAATATATTTAGAACAATTCTTATTTTAAGGGATCTACAAGCTGTTCGAAAGATTGTGCCCATCATCAGTAATTGAATATTTAAATGTATATTATGTTGACGTATATTACGTTACCGAATAATAAACAGCATAACAGCATTTTAATGGCGTGTAGCGTTTTTAAAAAGTGCTTAAAGATGCTTCTTTTCGATTTTTGTTTTTTAAAAGCACTTAAAGGTGCTTTTTTCATGGGGGTGTTTTTAAAAAGTGCTTCATTTTCCTTTTTCGAAAATGAGATTTTTTTTTCCCTTTACCGTGTCGATTTTCACCACGCATTATGCAAAAGCGTGGTTTTCACATTGTTCTATTCAACGTTTTCACTATTCATTCCACCACAATCTATTTCGGCGTTCCGTCGGTCCATAGCGCGCAAAAGCGCCAATCATTTTACATGTTTGATGAAATACTAGCGTGTCTTCATGAGCGTCGACTGAACTGGGTTCGGTGAGATTATAGCACTCTCATCTACAAATCTGATGCATTTTGTAAGAGATTCTCAAGCTTCCTTTTCCACACTCTGATATCGAACAGAAAAATCTCTTCATCATTTTTAATGGCTTATAAAATCATGAAAAGAGTTCTTTATCAGAAACTAGTTATTTCATCATGATCATGTAAAGTCTGAAAATTATTTTGCATTCTGCAATGTATATAGTGCTTAAAAAGTACTTAAAAGGTGCTTATTTTTTCTTGAAAGATTTGGCTACTCACCCTGTTATTTTAAGGGATCTACGAGCTCTTCAAAAGTTAGGACCAATCTTCAGTAACTGGATATTAAATGTATATTATGTTACCGTATATTACGTTACCGAATAATAAACAGCATTTTGCTTTTATGGGATTATTGTTTTTACAAAAAAACAGTTATTGTTTTTGATTTATTATGGCCTGCAAAGTGGCCAAAAGTAAGGTATGCACTTATAATGTAAAGACAATCTTACAAACTGAACTCTTTTTATCTGCATAATATTCTTAATTAAATTAAAACTTACGTATTGATTTCTACACACGTTTGAAACTAACGTATCACTTAGATCGGTTGCATTAAATTTTTATAGGAACTATACGTCGAGTTCATCCAAGTTTATAACAAAAGAAGCGGATTTTAAGAATGTTCTGTTCTGATGTAATGTTTAAGAAAAACAAACTTATTTCTCTCCCGAAAGTATTCATGTTTTTTTTTTTTTTTAGATTTTAAAAAAAAAAAAACTAAACTTTGCAGAAATATCAGATGTTAGTTATCAATTTTTCAACGTAGTGTTGATAGGCTGCCCATGAATTGTAGACCCCTGCTTTTTATTTCTTCAAATAAAATGAACTTAAATAAAGAGCAAGGAGGAAGAACAGTTCATGTGTATTTCTCATAAAAATGACGATTAAATTACCATCTGTTACATTTTAAAGTTTTCTAAGTTTTGACAGATCAATAACGTGTAAAATTGGTTTTCCCTGAGAGTTAATACAAAGTGAAAATGGAATGTGCTGGGGAAAAACTGTTGCTGTCCGCCTTGAAATTGTTTTTTCCTCAAAATCAGCTTTCATAGTCATAAATCGTTTTCCCCCCTTGATCTTTAAGTGTTTAATAATTTAAAATTCAATATGCCACTCCGTAAAACAATTATACGAAAACAAAACTTAAAAAACAATGCATAAATTTACACCAGATTTTTTCTCAAAAACTAACATTTCTAGAAAAGAACAAATCATGGTATAAGAACCAGATAGCTGAGTAAATCAAAGTTTGAGCTCAGTAGAAATCAGCAAATGTGGTTGCATATCAAAACCATCAACTTTGCAGTTTAGAAAAAGTTATATAACCCTGTTCTTATTAAGGGGGAAGGACAGAAAAGAAATAAATGAGTACATATAACTTGCATCATCAATACAGTTAACTTGCATAAATAAATTAAGGAATTGAGATTTTTAGCTACCAAATTACGTATAAATAGATAGAAAAATATTGACGTCTTATAGAAATTCATGTTTTTAGAAATTTCAAAAACAAAAATATTGTTTTTGGCATATTACAAATAACCTTAAAAAATTTAAAAACTCTAGTTCAATTATATTTATTTTATTAGAAATAGTTTCAGTTTACGTATAATAATCTTATAATTAATTTTTTAAAATTTAATTATTTCCGTTGATTATTTATAAAAATTTATTTCTAGAACAATAATTCAAATAGATTATTAACTATTGATTAAACTTAAAAGAAGAAAGCAATTCTTCATTGTACTCGGAGCAATTATACTGAATTCTAAAAATTAGCATATTCTTCGTAAGTACATAACTTCTATTTTTATGTAAATTACTTCTTCACATTCAATACTTTGTGAGAAACATTTCAGTTTCTTATAGCGAAGAAATATAAATAACACAATAATTAGGAAAATATAATTTTACACTTGGACTCGAGTGAAAGTTTCCATTCCGAATTCTCTCGTTTTCTTCGAAGAAAAGTTGTTGTTCTTAAAACAAATCGTGACACGCATAATTTCACTAATGCTTACAATAAACAAATTCGAACGAATCAGTATCGGTTGCTCTTGAAGCCAATTCATTAGAACAAATTTCTAGCTTTGCAGAAAAACAGCCAAATTGTGCAAATTTATTCACGAATCTCACATAAGAAAAAAAAGTTTTATCTTTTAACACATTTTCATTTCGAAAAAGGAGAAGAGGATTTGTCAATCGTATCACGCACACGGAATTCGTCCATTTCGCCGCTTAAAAGTCAAAAGGGGTAGCGGTCTGGAGGTAGTGGGGGCTGCCTCTAATTCTTTCAGATTCGTCTAGCAAAGAAAAGTCTAGACTTCAGCAAAATTTTGGAGAAAAGCCAAAGCGTGTGATGGAATCGTTGAAAGCCTTCAGGAGAAAGAGATTTTCAGAATAGGGATGAAATGTAAGCGAAAGGATTTTGTTGGGGAAGCAGCTAGAAGTAAACATTAGTGACGATGGATATTAATGGAGCACGCTTTCATTTTATCTGCCACGGTTTTGGAAAGGGATTTCTCAATATTCTAGCGCTAGTCAAAGGGAAATTAAGTAGCTAAAGCAAATTGATTGGGGAAATGGGGCTTCCACACTTTGGGGTTTCCTCTTTTTAGGATAAATTAGTGCGGCTCTAAGCACATAATACTAAATAAGACCGTAATATTTTCGTTATTTTCATTAATTTATTACATAGTTTTCATACAGGATGATAAGTTTTAAAAGCTTAAAACATATATAAAATGACATTGTTTACAATTATGTATTATAATAAAAAGAATTAAACTATGTGATGAAAAGGGAGAAAGAAAGGAACTACTAAAATTAATTACAGATTGAACCTCGATTATTCGAACCTTCTTAATCCAAATACTTCTGTGAACCAAAGTTAATTTCAAAGGTAGGGTTTCTCTTTTTGACTAGCAAACTTTATTTATTTTAGTGTTCGCTGACATAATTTAGCTATACATTTGGCTCAAAAATTAAAAATTCTGTATGACTGCACTGTTAAAAACTCCGGATCAAATTACGGTACAAAGTACCTGCATTTTGCGTAAATCATCTATAAATTTCATTTTACCGTAAAAATTATTAATTATTACAGTAAAAATTATGGTATATCAGATTTTTTGTTCCTTCACATGTTCCGGTAAAAATTTATTTTATGGTATAAAGTACCGGCACCATGAGTGCTGGTACTTTTTAGCGTAAATATTCGAAATTATTTACAGTATACATTAAATTGATTATTTAAGTAAGTAAAAAATAAGCATTTTGCCAGTTGGTTGCTTTGTTTCTACTAAATAACCTGAAATTTGTAAGTGTGACCTGATTTTTACTAATAACCTAAATAACCTGAAATTTGTACCGTCATGAATTGATTATTCCTTACATTTAAAGTTTTTTTTTTTAAATTCACACGATTTATGTCATTAGATTTTTAAATTTCGGTTCATCGGATACAGGACTCATGTCATTATTTGTACAGGATACAAAATAAAGACAATAGACAGCTCGCAATAGCTAAATAGATAGCTCGCCTCCCAATGAGGTGAACCAGGTTCGAATCCCAACAATGGCTTTTTCACTTCGGGTGTTCTTTTGGCTCGTATTGACCACAGTGCTGATATAATATATTCTTAGTGGTAGACGGATCAGGGATTGGAATTGCCTTGCCGATCAGGCTATTCGTGAGATGTTTTCATAGCTATTCTTCTCCATTTTACCCAAATGTTGGTTAGTTTCATCAAAAACGTCCTCTATGAAGAATAGTTTGTCTCAATGCTTGATCCAAGAGCTTCCTTGTTTTCTAAACTGGGCTCAAAACTACTAGACCACGAATATTGATAATCGTCAAACAAAAACGGGTTCGGCTGCTCATCACCGGTTATAAAATGAAATAAAATTTTAGAAAAGGCACTTAATCGGTATTTCTGTTAAAATATTTACATATCCAGAATGATAATGTAAGGTTAGTACAAATCATCCTAGAACAGAAATATGCCTCAGGCATGCCGGGCAATATCATTTTCGAAACCTGGTTCATATGTCTTAATTTACATGATATAATTTTATATTTTCTGCAATATTTTTCGATTACCATGCATTCTTAAACACTATCACTCTGATTTATTTATTTATTTTTAAGTTCAATAAGATATTTCCATTTTTATTTGCCAATATCACTTTCAATCTAATTTTATTGCTTAGAGAAAAAAAAAATATTATATCCGCTCCATATTTCTTTAGAATGTTTTATTTCAGTGTGCATAAAGCTTTTAGATGTCAACCCCGTTCGAAAAGCAGACAGGCCGAAAATAACATTTATGTGATATCAAGCAAATTCACAAGCATTTTCTGAAAATGAATTAGATTAAAAAAAAAAAAAAAAAAGCAAAGATTCCGAAAAACTTATCTTTTTTTTTTTTCATTCAAGAAGAAAAAAATTTATATCTCTTTAATCCCTTGCAATCTTTTCTTCTCTCTAAAATATTGCTTTTTCTAAAATGAAAGAATAAAAAAAAAAATACAAGAATAAAATTATCCGCTTTCATTTTTACGCTTGTGTAAGTTTCGCTTTAGTCTTCTTCTTGTTTATCTTGATTTTTGAGTCGGCAACCCAAACTCCATCTGCAAGAAATTTTAAGTCTGCTTCTCTTGTTGAATCAGTAGATTGCCGAAATGAGATATAGCTTTAACTTTCTTAAAATCCTCTTTTTTTTTCCTTTCCATTTTTTATTATTTTTCTTTATACCCGAAAAACTATTTCGTAGTTGGAAAAAAAAAAACGGTCTAACTCGTTGAAAATTTCCTTTCCTTTTTCCACTGTTTTTCCTCTTAACAAAGATCTGTTTGGACGGAAAAAGTTATTTATAGTCAAGAAACAATCTTCAACGTTTACCTTGCACACAAACACACAATGAAGGTGGAATTGGTGAGACAAGTCGGCAAGAAATAAAAGAGAAAAAATTTGCTGTAATAAATGCGACTTCATTTCAGGTGGAAGTTGTATTTCAGCGAAGGGATTTTTTTTTTATTTCCCATATTGCTTTGTAGTGTAAACTAACCTATTTTAATTGCAGCTGAAAATGTGGGGAACGAAATTACTTTTCTCAAACTTTTGCAAAGTTTTGAATAAAAGATTACATGTATATTTTTTTAATTAAACTGAAATTAATTTTTTTAAGTTCCCCAGCACTGAATGGGTGTTTTTATTACTCTCTAAACTATTAAAAAAAACGCTAGGATACCATATGTATTAAAGAAGAAACCACAGATAATAGTGAACGACTAACTAATATATTTGTAAATTACTGCAGAATTATAATTCTTTTAATAGAATCCTCTAGAATTAGAATTAGTTTAACTGGCAAGAAAATTTTTGCTGTAAGAGTGCAACTTCATTTCAGGTGGAAGTTGTATTTCAGCGAAAGTGATGTATTTTTTATTTCCCATATTGCTTTGCAGTGTAAACTAACCTATTTTAATTGCCTCTGAAAATGTGGGAAACGAAATTTCTTTTCGGAAACTTTTGTAAAGTTTTGAAAAAAGATTATATATAATCAGGATATCTATCTATCTAACTGTATATATATATATATATATATATATATATATATATATATATATATATATATATATATATATATATATATATATATATATATATATATATATATATATATATATATATATATATATATATATATATATATATATAGTTAGATAGATAAATATCCTGATTATATATAATTTAACAGAAATTATATTTAAAATTATTATATTATTAAGATTATTACTATTTTTTAAATTAAAATTAATTTACAAATGAAACTGAATTGCTCATCTTTTTAACTAGCAAATTTTAGACGTAAAAAGTACTTGAAAATGTTATGTGCAATACCACACATTTATAAGAGTTTTGCAGTTTTGCAGGCACGATTTTTTTCAAAGCAAAATATCGATGAGAGGCAAAAAACAGAATTGCTTAAATTAAATAATTTAATGCTGTTTGCTTGAAAAATCAGTTTTTTCTTGTGATTTTAACAGTTTTTTTTTTTTTAATTCTACTTCATAGTTGAAGCTAGACGCAATAATTAATTCCGTTGTTTTATAAATCCTCACAGGCTTTTTTATAGATAAAAATTTTTTAATTACCTCGCATAGTATCCAATATCACAAAAATAACACTATGTTTTTAGAAAAGTCCTTGTACAACAGAGTCCCGGAGCCTTTAAAGTAGCCAAAGCATTTTTGCCATTCCAATCGTATTTCCATGTCCTCTGTCACCACAGCAAAGAACCATACAGATATTGTAGTATTAATCTGTTCACTTAATTAAATTGAAGACGAAATCCTAAATTGTATTTTAATAATTCTATAAAAGTGTAATTGTGTTTTTTCACTTTTTTTATTTAAAAAAAAAGGAAAAGAATTTATTTTTCTTCTGTGTTGCTATATTATGTTTGTCCAACAAAAACTATTTCCGACCAGTGTGACAATTATGTGTTAAACTTAATATAACCGCTAAGGTTAAACCTAGAATCAATTGATAAAGTATAATTTTTACCAGTTAAGAAAATCTTTCTCAAAATAAATTACTATCTAGGTTGGATAATGTGGAATGATAACTAGTTTGAAAAAACCCAAACAGAAGGGTCTTACACAATATGTATGCGGCAATTCAGATTAACTAACAAATTCCAGTTGAAACGAAACCAACTTAAATTGAAAATCATAGTCCAAAACATAGGATGGAATAAAAATTTGCTGAAACTACTGCCCTCGGGTCAATATATGCCCCAAAATGTTCCCCTACCAATAAAAGTTCCCTTACTAATAAAATAAAATTTAAAAAAAAAAAATTATCTTTAATGTAATACATGGATCGGTAGCCAGATGGTTCAGGGCATCGGATCCCAGCTTTGTTAGGTACTAGGACATTAATCTTTTGCTTACGGCTGGTACAACATGTGCACCACATGTGCTGGTACAACATGGTAAACCGTAAATTAAGGTTGAATGATTGACCTAATTTGGTGGAAAATCGACTTAATAAATAATGTTCATTACCGATTGTGAATATATTAAACCAATGAGACTGCTAAATATTTTAAAAATAATTATATTTTATATCCAACAATTGAATTTCGTATGCCTGGACCAGCATCAGTCCAGATCTAAGCTTGATTTTGCTGTAAGCATTAGCTGAATATGATTTTCATTAAAATGGAAACAAAAATAAACTACTGTTAGCACTGAGAAAGATGATCGAGGAAGCATATTTTTTTTTAACTGAATCAAATTATTTTATTTCGAATTTAAAAGCTCGACGATAAATGCTAATGGCATTTTTTATTGCATGCCCTTCTAATAATTTTTTAAGCTTTTTAAAATTTATGAATTTTTTTAAATTTTGACATTTTTTTCAATGGCACTTTATTTAAGTCATTTTCAATCAATAATTAATTTAATAAATAATTAAATGGATTATTGATTGGATCAAAATTCAATAACAGGCTTCAAAAATCATAACTGTTTAAAAAAATTCAAACTCTTTGAACCCGTGTATCCATTTTACGGAACCTTAAGGTTCCACGGAACTCCTTTTCGGAATCGGTGGTTTAGAGACCGGCCTTTTATATACTAGGGTGATAATTCTAAAGTTCTTTTAGTACTCAGATTTTAATTTTCATTTTTTTAAATGAAATTTTTTATTAAAACTCCGTATGCTAAGATTTATTTTTAAATAATTTAATACTTAGATATTTTCAAAAGTATTTTTTAATTAGAACTTAAATTTCCAAAAACTATTCAAAATAATAAAAATACATAATTAAAATGTTTTATCATCAATTATAAATCCCAAAGAGCAAATCGGAAATTTAATCTTTGAACCTTTAAATTTCAGAATTCAAATTTAAAATACAAAAAATACTTAAAAAGAACAGTAAAAATATACAAAGGAAATTTCCTAACTCAAACTATAACTAAATAAGAGCAATCAGAGATATATTCATTTAAAGCGAAAACATCAAAATTCGAATTTAAATTATTAAAAACAATAAACCATAAAAAGAAAATTTAATATTGCAAATTATAACTAAAGATAATCAGTAATCTGATCTTTTAATGTCCAAATTTTAAAATTGGAACTTAAGTTACTAAAAGCTGTTTATAATAATAAAAATATGTAAAGGAAATTTCCGCAAATTATAACTTTCCAAGGTGAGTCGTAAATCTAATCTTTTAATGTCAAAATTTCAAAATTCGAACTTAAATTATGAAACACTATTAAAAATAATAAAAATTTCTTATCCCAAACTATAACTCCCTAAGGGCAATCAGAGATCTAATCTTTTCCCTCAGCGCTTATCTTACATGTCTCGATATTTTTATGAATATCACACAATTCTTCAGGCTTTTCAAATCGAAGTGCGTCAGTTTCGTTCTTTATTCTATGCCCACAGTCAATTCTTAACGTATATTTCTACCCCTATAGTTAGAAATAACTCTCATGGGGGCAGAAGTAGAAATTAAATTTTCCGATTGGATTCGGCGAGGTGGCGCACTGGGAATTTTTTTTCCGGAATTGTAGCACTCGTTGGAACGGATTATTTATATATATTTTCTTTTCTCCTTTTTTTTTCTATCCATATCGCTTCTTTTCTTTTATGTTACCTCCTATTATTTTTTTTTTTTTTTAGGATTTCCTATGTGATGAAAAGAAATATTTCTGTAGGTTGGTAGAACTCGGAAAGGGAAGAAATAGGTAAACTGATGCGGCCCGAAACAAAAGGAAAGTAGATATTTTGAAAAAGATAAATTTATTATCGTTTTAAATTAGTTTTAAAATATTCGCTTTAATGTGAACAATATCGTCTGCTTTTCTTACGATTTCCTATCTCGGGGGAAGATAGATAATCAAAAATAAAATGATATTTAAGTTCTTTTTCTTTTTTATTTAGCAATTTTTTATTTATTTTTTAAACTCTTTTGTTATGAATAAACGAGGAAATTAAAAAAAAAGAATTCGGTAAATTTTTTTCAAAATTTTATTTTTTATACAATTATCTAATTTATCGTATCTGGTAATATTCAAAAATCATAAGTTGAACTTATTTAACCTAAAAATATACGATAAGTTATTGACGTCCTTTACCATCATTATTTTGGATTGTATGTGGTTAAAATGTGTTGCAAATTAAAATTATATACTTATTTTAAATGATAAAAGTTGCAATTTCAAGTACATGCTCTTTAGTTTCAGAAACTATTCTTTTAATTCTTTTTAATAATTACTTAAAAATTTGTTTGCTCATTATTTGTTCTTAGTACTTAACACTACAATTTCTATAAACCAATCGTAACTCCACAGAACAATAAGAAAATGATTGTGTGTGCAAAAGTATCAAAAGGTGCCTTTATATATTGTTAATTACTCATAATTCCTCATAAATGCAGACTATTAAAAAACATACGACACGATCTTTATGACAAAATGTATTCATTAAAATACAAAATTATAAAATTAATTTAAAGTTAAAAAGTCCACAAGGTTAAAAGGTTCACAAACATTTTATAGATGTTCTTTTTACGTATTTCAGCCCTCTGATTTGTTGTTTTTAATGTATTTATAAAGGAAATGGGATGCAATTGAAACTCTGTATAATATTGATTTACGTATATTGATAAAAATAGAAATAAATGTAGAAAAGGAAAAAACAAAATTAAAAATATTAAAAATATGACCACTGAAGCCGACGTCTTCAGGGGGTACCGGCCCCAGTGGCCAAAAAACAAAACCTTTTCTATTGAGGAAGAAGGCAAAAGCCTAAAAACCTTCCTCAGTACCCCGAAGGTTTTGTTTAAAAGTCCAGGAGAAAAAAACAAGCAAGACATAAAACTAATACAGAAAAGAAACTCATACAACTCATCAAAAACTCAAATTCTTCAGAAAATAAAAATCAACAGAAAATAAAAACTCACATAAACAAGGTCAGACAGCGAACTCTAAAGCAAACCAAATGAAAAGGAATCACTTAAACCAAAAGAAAAACAACGCCCTCTTTTAAAATGCGCAGATTGAGAAAAAGATAGATCCCAGTAAGGAAACTATGTCGAGATTTGGAAATAAATGCAACGACCATAAATTATTTTATTCATAAACATGATATAAATTTTATAACCTTTAAAACTCAGGAAATTCTGAAGACAAATAAAATAGAGAGTGGAAAACGAACCAAAACTAAGTATCGCCCATTTATAACTCGGTAAATAAACAATTTTGAGATTCGGAAATAAACTCAACGCTCATTGAACTATTTTAATCGAAAAGAAATTCTTTTAAGTTTATAAATTTTAATACTCAGGACATTCGGAAGACAAATAAAACAGAGTGGAAAAAGTACCGAAACTAACAAGCTCATCTATATCTCGACCAAAAAAAAAATTCATAGATTCGGAAACAAACACAATGATCGTTAAGCTACTTTAATAAAACAAAATAATATAAAGTATTTGTACACATTTAAAAATTCTGCTTATTCATAAGATAAAATTATTTTATATTTATCATTTAAGAAAGTGTTTCTTTTTCTACTTAAATTTCATTCGTAAAGGAAAAAAAAATTATTTGACTCAGACAATGCAAATTCTAACGTTTTCTTTTTGTTCTAAAAGTGAAACACAATTCTCTACACCATTTCCTTTAGATATGCCTAATTCAGCGAAAATATTCAACTTTATATTTTTTGAAGAAGAAAAAAAATTCTAAAATGTTTCACCCATCTTGTCTAAAATTTCTTTACTTGTCTTACGATGCAAATATAACAAGGTAAAGAAGAAGAAAAAAAATTTATAGGCGGAGAGTTGTGTGCCAGTTGCTTTTCGTTCTCACGCCAAAAAGACAGTTGCCATCACGAAAAAGAAAAATGCTGCCTCACAAAGAACTGACAGTTTTTCGATTCTGTACTGTTGTTGCTATGACTACAAAGACATTGGCTGTGTATATAATGTAAGGTCTATTCTCAATCCATATATTGGGTATAAATAGGCTATTTTTCTGACTTGAAGCTCGGCATGTATGTACAAAACTCATCATATTGATAGCTTCAGAAACGCTGATGAAGTATCTTTAAAATAGTTGCTTGTTGAGAAGTAATCAAAATGAATAATGAGCTTTCAAGTTATGAGAAAATGTTGGGAACTTGTTTCGGAGTTATTTAAGGAAAGTGAACTTAAAATGACATTCTCCAAAGTAACTATTAAGTAAAAAGGCTTAGTTTTTGAATTCCTTGCAAAATTTTTATGCTGGAACTTTATTGAAGAATTACTTTTTGTTTGCAGTTTCCTTCATTTAGAAATATTTTATAAAAGAGAAATTCAATTTGGTATCAAATATTCAAGTTCTTATACAAATATTTCACTTAAAATCACAAAAATTAATCTTTAATTAATAGTATTTTTTTTTTCTTCATAGTAAGACATTCATTGAAGAACATGGAAAAAATTCGGATAACTTCTGAATCGCTAGCGAGACAAGAACTAAATTTGGAGGTTAAATGCAAGACATATAGAGATTTATTTGAGCATGCGCACTCTTGTTGTTATCAAACTTACGGTGAATGTCAAAAGAAAGCATTTGTCAAGGCCACCCCATTCTTCTAATCTAAATCCTAGTGACTTTTTTTTGTATGGCGCTATTTAAGAAAAATTGACTCAAATAACCATGGAGCCCTAACTTGAGCTCAAAACTGCCAAACACAAGGTTATTGGAAAGCATCGAATTTTGATTCGTTTACATCTTATCCATGGATAGAACATCTTATCCATGAAATCTAAGGAGTTCAAAATTTTTAAGCACTGTCACTACAGATATTCTGATTGAGATTATGGCAAGTTCGATAAGTTTACATCTTATCTATGGATAGAAAACTTATCGAACTTGCCATAATCTCAAACAGAATATCTGTAGTGACAGTGCTTAAAAATTTTGAACTCCTTAGATTTTTACTTCCTGTAGCTCAAAAATTGCATCTTAGTATACGTACGTTATAACATTTCGCATATTTATCGTTCTACAAGTTTAAGAAATTTTAAAACAGTCTAGTTTTAAAAGCTCACTCTTGTTTGGTTATTTCTGTCACTATGCTTTGAAAAATTGGCGCTGTTCCTAAACAAAATAAATGTCTGAATTTTTTTTATGAAATTATTTTAATGATCAATATTTTTATAAATTTTCAAATTCTTCAAAGCATTTATACTTGATGAAACAAATTTATTCATACTTATGTGAATGATAAGTTGAAATATTAAAAATGGGTAAAATTTTTTTTAAAAATGTGAAATACTCGACAAGTTCACTCTGGTATTTTACGTATATACTTTTTTTTTAAAATTCCGTTGGGAGATTGTTAAATACATAAGCTTATACCGATGTTTGCTAATAAATATTTGTGTTACAAGGTCATGTACCATACTCTTAATTAATAGTCAAATATTTAAAAAAGAAATTGCAGAAACGAGCATGACCTGAAAAATTGTAGCAAGTCCTGAAAGAAGCACGAAATCGAGTTATTAATCCATTATCTGTAGCGGAAAACTGATTAGTGGACAGAGCATTCACAACGGAGAAAACCTAATTGTTAACTAGTGTGAAATACTTGATATTGTAATCTAATAAGAGTATATAGCCATGATGTTTTCTTTAACATAACTCTTTCCTAGAATTATTTTTAGCAATTCAACGTTGAACTATAATATCGGAATCTTGAACCATAGCATTGTGCAAACTAACTGCAATTTTATTAAGGTGTTGTATTTATCCATATTTCGTTTCAACTTGAATCATAGTATCATATTATCAAACTTAAGTATAACAATGCAAATAATTCAGATAAGCACCATATGAAGTTTGCAGAAAATCCAAACAATAGTATTTCTCAAAACGCACCAACATTTCTAATTTAGTAGGACAGGATTTAATAAAGTTAACTATTGTGGCTGTGACTAAAGCCCTAGATTACCTAGTTTAAGTATAGGTAGTCTTTTTCTTACATTTGCGCCGCTTTCGATTTTGACTAGCTGTCGCCGATCACAAGGATAAACAGTCGCCATTTTGTTGACTAGTTTGAACAATGAAGTATCAATCTGTTATTTCTATTTTCTCTTTTCGTTTTTACTTTATTTGTTTCATACTTTTAAACTAATAATAACAGGTAGTTGCGCATTTTGGTGTTAAGTCAAACGTAGGCTTTAATTTTATCGCTTACCTGTTGGGGATTGCAATAAAGAACGACGGAAAATATGGCTGCATAGAATTGGCAGAGATAAATGGACCCCAAATGATACTATGTACGATAAGATAATATGCTAAGAAAATGCTAAAAAAGCAACAACTGTCCCGTTAAACTTTATATTGCTCATTATTTCGTTTGCTTATGTTGAATTTCGATATTCTAAAGAAATGTCTATATTGAAAATTTGAATTGCTTTGATTTATTTTATAAAATAATAATGTTTCTTTTTCAATAAACTACAATTATGACAGGTATTTTCCTCTTTGAAGATATGTTATTAACATTATTACGCATTAATAAAATATAAAACTATTAAAGAATCAAATTGAATGCAATTTAAATACCTTTGTACGAATTCGGTAAAATATATATTTATTTTTTCATTTCCATTCTCGCAGTTTGATTGTTTTACTTCAGTTAATTGATAAAATTAAATTGTTTTTTTTAATATCAAGACTTATTTATTAGAATAAAATTTTTACCATACAATATTATAAATACTCAAATAATATATCTCAAACATTGTGAATCTGTATAAATTAAACAGCTTTAACTCTTTTGTAATACTGATAAGATAATAATAATAAAATACAATTATAGACTAGATCATTGTGTTTTGAAAAAAAAATGTGAAGTTTTTCCGAAAATAAATGCTATTCATGTGAATTTATTGATTTAATATTTATAATATGTGTCATATTTTAATTACAGTCACATTTTTTATTAATTTAGTATTTTAAATCAACAATTTTAAAATATTTTTTGATTTTGTCATATGCATCTAAAAGTTAAATTTTGATTTCATTTTAAATCTAATTAATTGTACTTAAAGATTTAGAAGTTTTTAGCTATAAAAAAGCCAAATAACAATTGGTATTGATTACGAATAAAAATATTTGAACTAATGGGGAAAAAACTCTCTTTGGACGCTGATAATAATGTCAATAATGATTTAAATCTTAAATTTTACCACCCTTTGAACCTCATAAAGAACAGAAAGCGAAAAATTTCAATGAATTTAGAAAATAAAAGTTATAGCAAATTATGAAAGACGAAATAAGAAAAATTTAGCTCATAGATAAGGTATTATTTTCACTGAATAGAATAAAAATAAGACGGAATCTCAGAAAGAAAAAAAGTATTAAAAGAAGAAAAAGTAAATATTTAAGTTATCGTCAAGAAAATGATAATATTGATAAATAAAAAGTGGCATTTAAGAATAGAAACTCCGTATTACATTGAGAGTTGCGGTCGCAAGAGAGTTGCAGTCATCAAAATGGCGGCGTGTTGCTACTTAATCCAGAGCTTTAGTAGTCACAATGTTTACCAGTAATACTATAGCCTCAGAAAACCAACTTTCTTCTTCGACCAAATTCTTAGAGGTCACAAGTAATGACCAGATTTTGATTATTATGGGCATCTTATAAGGTTCTCTCACTTTTATTCCATCAAACAATTTTTACTAGCAGTTAAAGAATTAGTCACTTTTTCTACTGACACAAGAATTTTTTAAATCATTTTATGTAAATAATAAAAACAGCACCCGTTGAACACAAATTCGAAAATCAATATTTGAAGCTATCACTAAACATTGAAAAAAAGAAATTTCAGTCAACTTCGTTTTTGCGGTGAGGAATTTTCGTATTTGGAAACCATAATGTGCTGGGACTCTCTTGGCAACTTGGCGGATTTTTATCATAGAGAAAAAACGAAAATAAAATTTTATAGTAAAATGTGTAGAAAAATTTATTTTTCAAACATAACTAATTATTAAATAGTAAAACATTCTAGTTATCTCTGTGTATTAGAATTATGATAGTAAACAATTGATTTGTTCAGACATCACTACCCAGAATTATTATTTTCTGAAATTTTCGGCTTATTTTTCATTCTGTTTATTGAATTATAAAACCACCTAATCGAATGTTGTTTTATACACTTGTAAATATGTCTTATCTTCACTAGAAGAGGTGCTGAGTCCATTTTAACTAATCAAAGGTGAAAAGTATATACGTAGAAACGTTTTTATCGCCTAGCTTCGAAGACTCGCCATGGGGATCCAAGAACAAGATATTTTCCGAATACGATTTCGGGGACCATAAACGGCCAAACTTTTATTGATGCTAGTGATGCTTAATTATTTTTAGAAATAAGTACTACTGATACAGAGCAAAATAAAAGGACTCCAGTGGGTAATTAAATGTAACATATAACGATTAAAATATTGTCTGCCAGTCATCAGCCAATCACGACTCTTTTTATAACATTCTGAAAGTTAAATTATTTCTCTCTTGTTTCTTAAAATATTTCTTCATTTTAGAAAGAAACCTTGCTATATTTTGAGAAATGCTTCAAAAGGAATTCCTGATAATTTCATTAACAATTTTTTAATCGTTCATTGTTATTTTTTTAAATCGTTTGATTTTTATCGTTTATTTTTTTTCGTTTATTTTTTATTTTTTTTTTATTTTTTTTTTTTTTTTAAAGTAGCCACATATTTTAAAAAGTGACCACTGTTACAACTGTCGCTAACTACGAAATTTCCTAATTTTATTCCTATAACTACTGGTATTGTTGTAATAGGCACTGTGGGAAAGCGTACCTAACTACGAAATTTCCTAATTTTATTCCTATAACTACTGGTATTGTTGTAATAGGCACTGTGGGAAAGCGTACCTAACTACGAAATTTCCTAATTTTATTCCTTTAACTACTGGTATTGTTGTAATAGGCACTGTGGTAAAGCGTACCTAACTACGAAATTTCCTAATTTTATTCCTATAACTACTGGTATTGTTGTAATAGGCGCTGTGGGAAAGCGTACCGAACGGAAAAGAGGTACATTTAATCTAAATGCCCATTGGTTCATCTTCAGAAATGTATTTTTTATATTTCTGTTTACACAATTTTATTTATCTATTGTTTTTAAGTTTAAAATGATTAATTTTAATAGCTAAATTAATTTAAAAATTCCAAATTAAATTTAATCTTGCGTGTCAATTAAACCACTGTGTAAACTTTGTTTCTAGAAAGTTTCATCACTTTTCCTAAAGTATTACCAGACAAACTCTTAAATAAGTATCTCCAGAACGTACCCATAAATAATCAATTCGCTTGAGTGTTAGAATTTCCTTGTAATAAACGTTAGATTAACTTTATTGAGGACATTAATCATTATCTTACGTCAAGTTTCAAAGAAATTTAATCACAAATTATTACTTAAAAATTTAAAACCTAAAATTTAGATTTCATGTTTAAATATTTATAATCCCATCAATCAATTCCAGCGTGAAAAAAATTTCCTTAAAATTAATAATTTATCAAAACCTAGACCATGGAGGCTACCTGGTAAAAAAAATTCACAGCAAAATATTTAACAATTCTCCTTTTAGATGGTCTGATATTAAAATAATTTTCTTTAAATATAATTTTAGCCTTATCAGAAAACTATTGAACTACCTTATCATTAATTTAAATTATAAAAAAAAGTAACAGGGATACCTGATGAAAAGTTATAAACACAATAATGTCATCAATCAAAGTAACATAAATAAAATATGTTTTTTTAATTATATTTTTAATACTTTTATAAAAAGATTGCATTCTTTTCGACTTTTATTTTCCATCAACTTCGAACCATGTCAAAAGCAGTGCATTCTAAATTTTGCTCCGAACCGCATTCTTTTGCACTTTTATGATAATATATTATCATTTTTTCTGCTCTTAAATGATCATCCCAATGTGATTAACGACGTCGGAGGATATTTTTTTCGCCAATTGGTATACGTTTGCCAAGAAAGAGTTTTTCGCCAAACCTTTTTGGGGAAAAGCGTTTTTCTTTCAGAATTAATTTATCTCTACTTTTTTTTCATTTTCCTTTCTAGCTGTAAGCCCTGAACTGTTATGGCATGAATAATTCTCCCATTATAACACGAAGATATAATCTCATTTATTAAAACAATACGTCACTTTAATATGCAAATTAAGAAAAAGTAACTCTGAGAAAAATCAAGCAATTTACATACAAATTCGATAATATTGAAATATTTTTCTGGGGCATTTGAATTTTTAAATAGCATTTTTCCCAGTTACAAAATATTTTTTTTATACAATCTTTCTTTAGTTGTCTTAGAATTTTGGAAGAAAGATGATAATTATTCGGGCTGTCTCATTTACTCGGGACTTACTCGGGACCACTTTACATTAAAATAAACATAAATGGAAGTCCGGATTGGATTTGATTTGAATTTATTTCTTCTTTCTTTCTAAAGTACTGATGAAAAAATATATTTTAAAGTTATAATTATTTGCATGTGAACGGCAACAATTTTTGTTAGAGTGAAATTAAAATATTTATGAAAAATATGGATTTTTATCGTTAGTGTGTAAAATGTGGAAAACATGGATATAAAGTAAAATTATTTATTTAATGTATCCAGTTGTGCTTGTAACAGTTTTAATGGTACTAAGTGATTTTCAAAGCTCGATTAAAAAAAAAAAAATTCTGTGTATTTTTTTACCCATTGGCATGGTGTTGTTTTGAGTTTGATGGCGTGAACGCCTTATTTGGACGTCATCACACTGTTCAACCGTGTTCTAGAGTTATAGTAAACAGTGCGCATGCGTCGTTATTGCATGCGTTGCTATGGCGTCGGATGCTGTTTGATAATTTTTTTTAGAATTCTTTTTTTTTTTTACTTTTAATTTTGTTATGCATTAAGTTGGTGAGTTTATTTTTGAGATATGGGACCAGCAAGATCATTTAAATACTTCTTGAGTTGTGAATAAAAGAGAATGTTATCATTTGAACGATATTTTGTTTTTATTGTTTTAATTAAGAATCAGAAATTCTAACCTACAGTTCAAACTTGATCGTTTTCAATACTAATTCAGGTGAATATCAGAAATAAAGAGGATCCCAAACTGATTGACACGGTCCCAAAGGATAGAGTTGGAGCAAAAAGGAAGAAAAAAAAGAAAAAAATGCCAAGGTCTAAACTTAACGAGGCTGAAAGAGTTCAAACCAAAGAACGTAGACGGGGAATACATTAAGAAAGAAAAAAATTGGACAACCATTTTGCCAAATTGTGATCGCCGAAAGGCGATAAAAAAATTTTTTATCCTTTTATTTTATATATTATTTTATTCATTTATTTATTTTTTTATATTTTCATTTCTCCAAATTGGCTTTAAATTAGCACTATGAAAGAAAGTTAATCATAAGAAAGAATAATCATACGAATTTAAAGAAAGTTAATCATCATCCTCCTGATGTATTTTATCACCCCTCTAAATTTTCTAGTAGGGTTTTAGTTGTGTATTTATCTAATTTCGTTAAAAAACAATTTTCGTTTTTCTGCACATTGTAAAAAATTCTGGATTAAACTACAGTAAGAAGTATCTGGTGCCGGTACTTTTTACCATTGAATCCCTTTCACAGGAACAAAAAAAAAATGTGATATACCGTAATTTTTACAAGAACAATTACCGTAAAATCATGGAATCACTTTAATTAAATATATATTACCGCAAAATTTACGGTAACAGTGAATTTTAAGGTAAATTAGATTTTACAGAAGATTCATCCAAAGTGCCATAATTCAATCTGGAACTTCTTATAGTGAACTCTTTTTAAGTATTACTATTAAGATAAACCTAAAAAAGAACGATTTATCTTTCACATTTGCAAGAAAACTTTTTGAATTCCGACAGAAATTATTTTTAACTTCCGTTTATACGCCAATTTTATTTAGTGTTTCACATGTGTTATATTTTTTTAAAATTTCTCCTGTTTCCGAAAAATACGAAAATAAAAAGACATTGCAATTCGTAAACTAAATTTTAAAATAAGGTTTAAAGTAAAAGTTTATTTTCTATTTTGTTTTTTCATTTGTTGGTAATTTCATATTGTGAAATATATCTAACTGGAGGTGAATATGTTCTTCATATTGAATTATATATTGGTATATATACACCATACGAGGCCTTGCTATTATTCTAAAATTCAAAATATCACTGAAATCAGATTTGTAATAGCCAAATACAGGATATTATATTCGCATTATATTAATAAATAAATATATATAATTAAACACTCCTTAATGATAATTTTCATTAAAACAATATGTTTGATCTTTTTTAGCAGCATATGTAAACCTTTCTTGCGTAGAAAATGTTTACAAAAACTGCAAAAATGTACTGTTTTTAACTGTTAAATTCTTCTTAATTTACTGGAAAAACTTTTAATACGATATTCAATTTATAAAAACTTTCATTACTATTTCAAACCTTTGAAAATTGCATACGCATAATACGTAGCATTACGAAATCATTTTAAAGTTTTTCGCATCCTTTTAAAATTCAACTAGCGATTCTTTCCCAGTTTCTGTTTTTCTAAAATCATCTATATTAATACTTCGCAAATAAATCTTTTTTTTAAGAGCTCCATATTTTATAAAACTCCATCCCTACAAAAAAGAACTCTCTATTTCTTCCCTACTTCCTACTTCCCTATTAGTCACGGTAACATTGTTGATATATATATATATATATATATATATATATATATATACTTCTTGAATAAAAAACGCTTACAAAAACTGCCAAAAATGAACTGTTTTTATCTATTAAATTCTTCTTAATTTACTGGAAAACTTCTAAAATTATATTAAAGTTTTCAAAAAAAAAAAATTGTTACTTTTTCAAACTTTGGAAAAATTGCATACGCATAATATGAAGTGCTACGAAATCATTTTAAAGCCTTTCACATCCTTTTTAAAATTCAACTAGCGATTCTTTCCCCATTTCCGTTTTCCTAAAATCATCTATATTAATACTTCGCAAATAAATCTCTTTTTAAGAGCCCAATATCCTCTAAAAACTCCATCACAACAATAAAGAACTCTCTATTTCTTCCCTACTAGTAACGATAACACTGTTCTATACAACTCGCCCTTCCCTCGCCAATAAACTGTCACAATTAGCTTCCATTCCACCCCCTACAGACTCATTTTCAATCTAAAAGCACTTAAATCCAAACTCAATCTGAAATATCTTTTCTTGCAATTTTCTCAGGGTATAGCAACCCGGATGGAGATGGGTAGCGGGTGACGCTACAACCACCGTTGTCGCTACTTTTTTTTTTTTACCCTCATCAGCATTTTTCCTCCCCCTAGTTTTCCTTACCCCCGCATGTTGTCTGCACTCTCTCTTCTTCCTTCAAAGTGACTTTTCATACTACTCAGCAGAATTCCTTTTAGCATATCCATCTTGTAGCTCCCAAGCATCCCTAGCATCCTCTGGATCTGCTCTTCAGCATCCCCCATAGGTGGATCGGTTCTCTCCATGGGATAAAACTCTTTAGTATAAGGAGGGATAGGTAGTTGGATATCTATTATGTATCACCCATTCCCCACCCTTTTCCCCTTTTACAACCAAAAACTTGATGAGTCGTCTGGTTTTCTTGTCTTTGGAATGGTTCTTGGAATTTTATACCCTATTGTTCGGGGCACGATCCTACCCTAGAGATAGATTTGAATGTTTGTAGTTGCGCGTGGCAACAGCCTTGTTTCGTTCTTACAAAACATTCAATGCGCTTTCAGGAAGAAAGTCAACTTCTTCCTATCACAATATTAATATTGAAAAAAAAGATAAACCACGTATGATTTATTTTGAAAATTGAGTAAATGGAAAGAACTGTTTTTTTTTTTTTTTTTTTTTTTTTTTTCACCTTCTTGGTTTATTAAAAAAGAAATCAACATTGTGTACACAATTTTTTAAAAAACTTATCAACTTATAAAAGGAAAATTGACAATTATGCATTAGTTATAAGATTATTATAATTGTTATTATTATTATTAATTATTCTTAATATTATTCAGACCATGTTTTTACATTAGGTATTTTTCTGTTTCTTGTCATGCTGGATCACTTGGTACACATTTTAAAGCTGTTTACTTGTAATATCGTTTGCTGATTTGAACCACATTATCTCACTTCTTTAACTTTAATACATGATTCCATGATTAATGGAGACATAGTTCAATTTACCGCCTTATTAAGGTTTCAGAAAATTTTCAACGAATTATGGTTTAACGTTGAAATAAATCATCTATATCTTACTAAATTAACACTTCGTTAAAGGTACAGCTAATTTACACCATAATTATTATTTAACATTGAATTGAACCCTACTATATCTTGCCAATTTGACACTTTTTTAAAGTTAAAACTAATTTGCACTGTATTATGGTTTAACGGTGAATAAAGCCATACTATATCTTACCAATTTGACACTTTTTTAGAGTTAAAACTAATTTGCACTGTATTATGGTTTAACGGTAAATAAAGCCATACCATATCTTACCAATTTAACACTTTGTTAATTTTGCATCTAATTTGCACCGTATTATGGTTTAACGTAGAATTAACCCACAACACACCTTACCAATTTAACACCTTATTAAGGTTGCTACAAAGTTGTAGCGTATTATGCTTTAACGTTAAATTAAACCATAATATATTTTACCAATTTAACACTTTGTTAAAGTTACTGCTAATTTGCAGCATATTATGGTTTAACGTTGAATTAAACCAAAATACGCCTTACTAATTTAACACCTTATTAAGACTGCAGCTCATCATTTTATGCTTTAAAGTAGAGTTGAATCATAATACACCATATACCCATATAGCGCTTTATAAAAGTTGTGGCAAAGTTCGTTCATGTTATAGTTTAACATTCAATTAAACGTTAATACAGTTTGCCACTTTAACTCTTTAAAATTGCAGCTAATTTGCACCGTATTATGACTTATCGTTGAATTAAACGAAAATACACCTTACCAATTTAACACCTTATTAAGGATGGGAGACTCCTCATTTTATGGTTCAACGCAGGGTTTAATCGTAATACACCATACTAGTTTAACACTTATGGTTAAAGCAAAGTTGCATCTTGCTATGGTTTAACATTAAATTAAACATTAATGCATTCTGTCGGTTTAACTCCTTAATAATATTTGCAGCTAATTTAAATCGTATTATAATTTACCGTTTAATAAAACTAAAATAAACCTTATCAATTTAACACTTCATTATGGGTACAGAAAATTTGCACCGTATTATGGTTTAAAGTAGATGAATTAAATTTTTACAAATGTAATTTTACTTTTGAAAAATATGCAGTTTGTTAAATATTTCATCTTAAAAATCAATATTTTATAAACCATCCATAAAAAATATTTATTTCAACCTTAGTGACCACAATAAAATGGAAAATGCGGAAATACTTTATCTTCCAAAATTAAATTTCATCTGAAAAAAAAAATGAAAACTGATAAATAAAATACTGAAAGACAAAAATGGATTTTTCACTTCTACTGTCGCTCAAGTGATTTCACTTATACCTCATCCAAGAAAAACTATAAAATCAAATCAAATAAAATATTTTTGCTAGCCGGAAATTCCGGTGAAATCACCTTTAAAAGATAAAAACATAAGAAGTCAGGAAAGCTCACATTTTGGGATTTTCAGGACAGTAGTTAAGTACCAAACACACGTTAACCTCGTACTTGGATTATATTCTGTAGATTTATGCCCGTGAATTCTTTTTCTCTTAAGGGGTGTTCTTTAATGGTCTTGGAGCTGTTAAATTTTCTTTGTTTTATGTGACGACATTCTTTAACTTTAGGACTTCTCGTGTTATACGGCCTCTAAGACATATAGTTCTGAAAAACATCAGTATTAGTTAGAGAAATGGAGGAAGATTTCCTAAAGTATAAAATGAACTTTGTAAAAGATTTCAAAACTATTTGAGGATTTCTTAGCTTAAGATGAGTCGTTTTAGTCAATTTTTTTTTGAAAATTGTTTCATGTGTTATCGTTGTAATTAAAAAAAGATTTATTTCTATATATTTATTTTAAAATATTTATTTTAAAATATTTATTTATTTGATTATTTGACAACTTTTTTTTAGCTTTAGGACTTTTCGTGTCTTATGGCCTTTAGGACACATAGTCCTGAAAAACATCAGTATCAGCTAGAGAATTGGAGAAAGATTTTTTGAAGTATAAATTTAAATTTATAAAAGACTTAATAGCCATTTTAAAATTTTTTAGCTGAGTCGTTTTAGACATTTTTTTTAGTTAGTTAATAGTTCTATGTTACTATTTTAAAAATATTTCTTCATGTTATGACATTTTTTACTTTGGAATTTCGTGGGTTTTATGACTTTTAGGACACATAGCTCTAAAAACATCAGTACTTGTTAGAGAAATGACGGAGGATTTCTTGAAGTATGAAACGAACTTTATAAAAGATTTCAAATCTATTTAAGATTTTTTTTGCTTAAGATGAGTTGTTGTTTTAGCCAATTTTTATTTTGTAGATTGTTTTAATGTTATTATTAACTATAATATATAAAATAATTATTTTTTATTTTAACTATTATGCAAAAGAAGAAATTAATAAAAAATCAATTTTCTTTTTTCTATTTATTTTGCGTATATATATATATATATATATATATATATATATATATATATATATATATATATATATATATATCGGTAAATCTTACAATATTCTAATAGTTTTGACTATTTTTTTTCTCAGTGTAAGAAAACAAATTTCTTCATAGATAAATTTAGTTAGTTTATTTCAAATTGAGAAGTTTGATGGGTATAATATTAATTCAATTTCTTTTAAAAAGGTATCTTTTTCATAATTTATTGTTATCAGAATAACAATTTGTACTGTTTAATTTTTACTGTTTCCTCAATAACATTTTACCTAGATAATTTCTTTAAAATGACTGATATATTAAATAAGTAATGGATTATTGATTAGATGTAATTGCAATTACTGGTTCCAAAAATAACTGGTTAAATAAGTCCTGATTTCTGGAGTCCATAACCCTTCCACGAATCCCTTGGAGCCCAAGGACCTTGCTTTGGAAACCGCAACAATATGTTTTCAAATAACGAGCTGTTTTTTTTTTTTTTTTTTTTTTTTTTTTAAATACATAAGAGATGGGTTGAATTGAAAGATCGTCCATACAGAACGTTTTCTACCTAAATTCAATATCTATACAATCCTTTAAAAGCATGATATCATTTCTTTATGACATCTGTATTTTATTTGGATTCGTTGCTTTTAAATTTCAATGTGCCATCACCAATTTTATTAATCTTTTATAGCAAAATTACAATTTTATTGACGCCAGTTTCATAATCTTCTCAAAATATCAATAAAAATGAAATGTGTATGGGGAATGAACTCTTTTTTTTATTTTCGAAGGATTTAGTAAATTTTATAACTAAATATCTATCGTAAAAAATATACAAAAATGTATGTGAAAATGAAATATATATTTTTAGATTTTCCATCCTTTTCTACATTTAGATCGACAATAAATAAAATATTAGAATTCATAGATTAAACATGATTTTATATTGCATTTTACGAAATATTTATGAAAGTTTATATCTTTGTGATAGAATTTCCGTACTATGTTTTATTTGTAATAAATATCAAATAAGAACATTTTATTTCCAAAAATGCCAATTTTATTTTCGATTTTTCTGCACCATTGTTTTAAAAAAGATATTGTAGAGGCATAAAAAATCACATCGAGTTATATGTATGTATAAAACTTATTTCATTAATAAATCTATTTATAAATATTAGAAAAATATTCATTACTAGGGGTCAATTACCCCCTGTTCGCCCCACAACTCCCGGAGCAGCTTTCACAGCTCTTTCCTTCCTGCGTCTTACAATTATTTCGTTCGTTCACTAATTACAAAGGCGTATTTTATGTTATTTTTTTAAGTGATATAGGCGTACACTAAGAAAACAAATCCTAACTAAAAACATATTTGTTCGGTTAAGAATTGATAATAAAATTACTAGAATACAAGCAGAAGTGAAAAAACTAGGTGAGTTGGCGGAACATTAAAAAAAATGAATAACTCCCAGTGTTGAGAGCCCCTATATAAGAAACAGAAAGATGGTCATCTGTCTTACGTGTCTATCAATTTAACATGTATTCGTTACCGTTAAAGCATCAAAAGTCGTTAATGTGCGGATTACTTACAAGGAGAAATAATTCTGGTAAAATTACCATACTGTATGGTAAAGGCATTTCTCGTAAAAATAAAACCATAATTCTGGCAATAAAGACAAAATATATGGTATTTAAACCATTAAAATGATAACGGTTCCGTTCATATAGTAAAGGTTTACCGGAAATTAAAATTATGGTTCTTATTAACACACATTTACTAAAAATAAGAAGAAGAAAAAAACTGAAAAATACTTTTTTATCGCATGCTCTAAAGCAGGGGTCCCCAACCATTTTGTACCTAAGAGCAAATACCAGAATATCGGTCGAATGGCGGGCACCATTTATTTTTTCAAGATAAATTTTTTGTTGATAGACATAGGTAATAATATACACTACTTAATGCACATAAAATTTATTGAAAAAATTTATTTAACATATGAATATAATTAGTATTAATATTCTTGTGTAAAATAAATAATTACTAAATTGCTTTCAAAACATACGAAGTATAAAAATTATTTATAAAATACAGTCAATGTGGTCTTTGGCTTGGCATTTCGCTGGCCAGAGCTTCATAATTGGGAGAATATGATGAAATTCCTGCTCGCAAGCAATCATCAAGGTGTTCATCGGTAAGTCGCGGTCTGATATTTTGATTTTGAAACGACTTTATTTTATGTGCTACTCTTTTTAAGAATGGAATTTATTCCTTCAACTATATTCCAGAATTTCTCTTGTAATATAATAGTTTTGAGGATAATGTCATTCTGAAGATCCACAATTTCCATCTCCACTTCTTCTAGCTTTACTTGAAGAAATTCTGAAATGTATGTTGCTATTAGGATTACGTTTATTTGGTTGGTAAAAGGATTAACAAAAAAGGTTATAAAAGGCTCGATGATATTGAATTGTTGAAAGCGCTTATCAAATTGATCTTTAAGCAATTTGAGGTTGATGACAAATGTTGATAAGTCAATTTCACTGTTACCTATCATTTTTTTTTTTTTTCATGTTTGGAAAATACACAAGAGACTTCATTTTCAAATGTGATACCCACAAAACTAGCTTAGCTATGAACGAGTTTATAGCCTCTATCATTTTTGCTATAAGTTTGTCCTTTCCCTGCAGCTCCACGTTTAAATTATTTAGTTTTTCCATTATGTCCGTTATGAAAGACAAATCTGCTAGCCAAAGAGGATCTCTTAGTTCTAAAAATATTTGATTTTTGGCCGCAAGATAATTTTTTCATTTCCTCAATTAAATGTAGAAATCTATCAAGTACTTTGCCTTTACTGAACCAGTGTACTTCAGTATGTATTTGCATAGCATAAAAAATGCATAGCATTTAATGGGAAAATGGAAAACTGAAATATTTTATCGTTGGGCACAAAAAACGGGCGCACCTAGACCGATCGACGGGCACCATGGTGCCCGCGGGCATAGGGTTGGGGACCCTTGCTCTAAAGTATCGTGATTATGTTATCCAATTTTATATCACTTACCAAATTTTAACACACTATTTTAAAACAATATTTTATTGTTGATTTTACCAATATCATTTACTAATCAATTTGATAAGAATAATCGTGCTTTTTGGTGTTCCCATGGAGCCAGAAGCTCCGAAAATTTAACTATATTCCGGTAATTTTCATCATACTCTTTATCTTAATGTAGCCTATCTGAAGATTAACTTGAGTGATCCGTTAAAGTGTGGAACCAAAATTTTACCGTAATTTAGTATTGTGAGCATTAATGATCTCTGTGCAGTTTAAGTATTCTGTCAACTAATCTGTTGATGGATTTTTGCATTAACTTGATTGAAAAATAAACTCATAACACTAGGATAATTTAAGCTAAAAAAAGCTTTGCAACTGATCCAGCAAAGATTTTACTTTCACTTTAACTCGCGTCTAGTCAATGATTTGCAGATTATTTAGGTAGTTCGCAAACTACATAGAATATTCTGATCTTTTTTCTTGCACCGTGATTATATGTCACAAACACATGCTTTTCATAGGCCTTTCAAGATCCATTTTCTTTCCAAAAAGGAATGTCTCAAATTTCCTTGGTGGCTTATAGGTAATTTTTTGATATGTAACACCTATGGATCTAGATTTAGTTCGAAATTACTAGCAGGTATTTAGGAGGAGACTCCACGACACATTCTTTGTGAGTGTAAGCTCTTTTCTGCTTAAGGATTTGAGCATCTTGGAAAACATTGTGCTAAGACCTGGGACTACAGGAAATTCCTGTCAAGTGTTTGCTGAACTTTATTTCAGCTATAAAGCTTTACCGCTAGTGAGGATATAAGGTTTGGGTACCATAGATCTCTGATTGATCTCCTTGGAGCTGCCCAACCTCTAAGTCCATCTATCTACTTAGGAAATTTGAGAAATGAAACAAATTTTTGGTATCACCCAAGTTAATCTGCACTTAAGCTACATAATCTGTAAAATAACTGATTTCTGCATTTTAGTGGTAAATTTTTTCCCTATGCTTTCGAAATTCCTCTTATTCTGGTACTATTTATTCTTTTCATTGTACCAAGACTTTTGGTACTATTTATATATTTCCTGAAATTAAAAGAAGGTACTTTAAAGGTCATGTTCTCTCATTTACTTTATATCGTTCCAAGAACTCCACGTATTACGGAGTTCTAATTATTAAAAATTTATATGACCCAGTAATTTTGAGTGCTTTCCATATATGCTGATAATAGTACTTTGAACAAAAAGTTTAAAAATGTGCTTTGAGAAAAAGAGTATATTCAAAACTACCAAAATACGGTTAAATTTATCGTGTTCCTGGCTCTATGGGAACTCCAAAAATCTCTGTGATTTTTACCAAAGCGCTTTGGCAATGATTTTGGTGAAATTAGAAATAAAATAGGGTTTTATAATATGTGATAAAATTTAGTAAATGCTGTAAAATTTGATTATTTTATCAGAACACCTCAGAGCATAGCATAAAAGCCTTTTATTTGGTTCAATTTACTTTTCAGTTTTGTGTTTTGTACTTATGGTAATCAGAAGTATTTTGAAAACCAAAACTTCCAGTAAGCCGTTACCATATGAATGATACCGTATATTTTGAATTTTATTAACCAGAATTATGTAGGTTTTTTTTACCGGAAATATTGTGTTACCATGCAATACGATAATTTTGCCAGAATTTTTTTTTCTCCTTGTGCACTATTCAATAAAAATATTATAAATTTTAACATTAATTTATCTCTTTGTTAAAAAATCTTTATGGTAGACGCAAATGCAAATTTCTTTCATTACCATCCGAATTTTTTTCATTCTAACAACTTATTTGTAAAATATTTCCATACATAATTCCAGCTGCTATTCAATTCATTTTTTTAAAGAAAAAAAATTCTTTTACAGAGAACAATGGTAAGACATCTATATTTTTTACATTGTTAGTTCGAGAATATTGAACTTGTTTCATATCAAGTATCAAAATTAATAAGAAACATAACGATGAATTCCAATTATAAATGTAATTACTCTCTGATTCGTTTTGTTGCAAACCTCTTTTACTGATCAGGAAAGACAGAGATAATTATAGTCGAGTCCTTTCTTGTCAGGCATCTCATTAAAGATAAGATGTACAACAAAAGTTGTAGAAGCCTTTCAATTATATATAGTTTTTGTTTGTCATTGTCATTGAAAAAAAAACAAAACATATATGTTTGATCTCGCTGGCGATGAAAACATTTGTACGAGAAAAGAATAATGCATTTTGAAAATATTTGCTCTTGTAGTTAACATGTTTTGAATGAAATTTCAAATGATTAATGTTAAAACAAACTGTTTTAATTTTTTTTACACTCCCAAAAATAAAATTCTCATTCTTGATAATTCAGCCATACGAGTTAACAAAAAAAATATGACGACTTAAATTAAACAACCGGTCACTTTTCGCGATTGCAATTTATTCTCAGAAACGTGTTTAATGTTTAACCCCTTAACGA
Organism: Parasteatoda lunata; assembly: GCA_949128135.1. Taxonomy (NCBI): domain Eukaryota; kingdom Metazoa; phylum Arthropoda; class Arachnida; order Araneae; family Theridiidae; genus Parasteatoda; species Parasteatoda lunata. The sequence goes on along the minus strand of OX421972.1, from coordinate 59,177,083 downwards.
TCGGTTAATTTTCAAGAAAACGGTCATAAAAGTGCCTATTTTTTGGCTTTTGTAACTTTTATTACGTATTTAATTATTGCTGCAACTAGTTTAAAATAAACTAACTATCTACAATTACCTTAAAAATATCCTGGTACTGCCATCTGGTGCGTAAAATGAGAAATAAAATGTTTTTCGGGCAAAAGAAATGAATTAGTTTTATTCTTATTGGCACGTTACTATTGAACACTCCAGCCCGTCAATATCACGGGAGCGAGAAATAGAGGGCGAAACCTCACCCCGTCATTTTCACGGGAGCAAGAGGGAAGAGGTTAATGATAGAAGTACATTAATCCAGAAAGATTCCAGAAAGCAGAATTTTCATTAAAATGTCCAATGTCTCCATTCAAAATTTTGATTCTTCATAATCCATCAACTTGTGATGGAAATATTCACGTAGAAGGAGACTTATTTAACGAGTTACATATTGGCATTAATGAATACATAAAATGCTTTTTGCCTTCTCAAATATTTTTAAATAAAGTTCTTTAAAATCAGTATGTTTAATTAAATTTTCTCACATATTTATTCTATTTTTATTCATTAATTAACTTTTCATAGCCGTAGATTATTTCTAAGAAAGTTTTTCCAAAAAAAATGTAATTTATTCCAAGCAACAACAAAAAAAAAATTTGCAAACAGTGGCTATTAAATAAAAAGGTCCTATCAATATCGACCACCGACTCATAAGGTTTGAGAAAAAAGTCGCTACTAAGTTATAAGATTCTACCGGTCTCTAGCTGCTAATTGAAAATTTAAATTTTCAGGTCTATTGAGAGTAGTGTTTTGTTGTTTGTGAAAGTAATTTCATCACAAAATCACATGATTTTTGACAAAACGTGTACTCTCAAAATGTTGACGAGATTGATTATTCACTCGTGTATCATCTCAGAGCACTCCGCGAGTTCTGCAGAATTTTATTCAAACGAATTTACTTGTTAAGTCTAACAGAATAGAGTCTAACAGCAGTTAGACTCTACATTCTATTAGACTTGTAGAGTCAATAGTTCAGGTGGTGGAAGCTTGCTTTTAAAGCAGGTTTTTAGGCTTGATTCCTAGGTATGGCGAAGTACTCAGTCACTCATGCTATTTTTTATACTTTATAGTGCTGTTTTTTTTTTTTTTTTTAATCTTTTCTGTTAATCGAGTGCATTGTGATTGTGTTTAAAGAAGTTCGTATCTTCAAACAAATAAAAAATTCTAATTTTCTCAGGTTGACGAAATATTCACTCGGAGTATTTCTCGATAAGTTTTGTCAAAAACAAAGATAATGTAGTATTTTTTTCCTCCATTTATTTGAAAGTGAAAATGTGATAGTAAAAATTTTATAAAATATTCGTTTAGCTATTATTTCATTCTTTATAGAATTGCATAAAATAGGAAAGTGTTGAGCCATGGTCACGGAAAGATGCGTCATGCATGCGTCACAAGATGCCCGTTAATAATGTCGCAGATTAATGGTGTTCCATAAAGTGACATGCGAAAGCTTGTAATGGGTGTATCACCTCAGGCGTCAACCTGGTTTCTTAATTACGTTTAAATCTTTTTCTTTATGCAGTTATAACACCAAGTCAGAAAATTTTGTTTCATAAAAAAATCAGTAAAGCCAGTGATAATATGAATAAATAAAAAAAAATCTAGTTGAATAAAATAAATCTAAATGTTGATAGGGCTAATAAGGCTATGCACGCAATTTTTTTTTGGACTAAATTTTGACTAATAGTTTTAAAAACGAAAAAAAAATTTCAACCTTTTAATTTATCACACATTAAATAGTCACAAAAATAAGATTTTTAAACCTCGTGGTGTTAACTTTTCTTGGAAATTCGATTGCAAATATTTTTTCTGAAACTGTTCCTTTTATGCTTTTGCGATAAGATGCAGAAGAACTACTAAACAGAATAAAATAATAAAAACAAATTGTGCACTAAATCTTTATACATATACGTTTACAATTTGAACCAACACTATTTTACTTGATGTAAGAAAAAATTACTGATAATGACACAACAATTACTGATACAGTTTAAATTTTAATTTTAAGTGAATGACAATTAAAAATGAAAAAAAAAATCAATAAAACTCCCTCCTCCATAGTTTTAGCTAAATACTCAGTCATTTCTAAATAGATATATTATTGATTTTAACATATTATATTAACAGCGTTTTGTGTTATTGTTCGCTTGCTAATCAAGTACATACCAAATACAAATAAAAGTCTCATTTTTAAATTTTATTTCTTATAAAAAAGTTAGTAACACAGTTTATATTTAAATAACCTCTATTTTTATCTATTTAATGAATGTGAAAATAAAATATTAGGCATACATTTTAAATTTTAAATTATGAATCGAAAAATTCCCATTTTTTAAGATTAAAAAAAAAAAAACTTTAAACGTGTTTAGCTTCGATTAAGTTTATACAAAAAGAAAAGGTTATATTTTACTTTCTTGCTTACTCATGGTTTTTCTCAATGGGTAACAGTAATCATAACTTAAACTGTAAAAGAATATAACTCACATTAGAAAATTCAATTTTTCCACAAAACGCTAATATTATCGTTTTATTCGCAACGTTTCTGTCACGACAAAACGGCATAATACGAGATTGAAACTTTCGCCAGAATATTAATAGTGAAGAACTAGAGAAAATCTTACGGAATTTTAAAAAAAAAAAAAAAAAAACACTTTTATAACTTAATACATTTTTGAAAAGAACGCTAGCGGGATCTGCCAAATTGTAGTACCGCATTGTATATACCAAAAATTTTTGAATACTAAATTGTAGTTTTAAAATAAAGGTAACTGAGTTAATTTTGAAAAAAAAATTACCGGAATTTACTATACGAATTTACGTAAAACGGTCCAGTTTAAAATTCATTTCCCTGAAATAGAATATTCATCATTGCAATTTGTGAATCTGATCTTTTACGAAACAAAGAAACTGAAAGATTTAAAAATATTGTTTAAAGCAAAATATTTTGTCTCCTTTTTTCCGCCATCTTTTAATTCTTTCATAAGTATTTACCACCAAACTATGAATAAAATATATATTCAGTTATCTTTAATTAGATTGTTAAGTATCTAAACCTAAATATTTAAAATATATACCCATATACTAATCATGTAACGAGAATATAAATAATATTAAATATCTTAGAAAAAAAGTTCGTAAAATTCAAAAACAATTTTTTACAAAACAGCGTAGAACAAAAGAAAAACTTTTCCCCAAATGATTATGATTATGAACAAAAGAAGAATAAAAAGCTTACGCAATTTAAAAACTTCTTTAACGTAGAATACTTTTGAAAAGAAGGTTACCTGTACAAAAATCATGTTCTTTTTACACGCAGAATCTGCTGTACAAAATTGCAGGTCTGACGTAAAACGCTACAGCTGTAAATTTATTTGCCTAAGATACAATATCCTTCATTGAACTTGAGATTATTCTTTTAAAAAAACAAGGTAACTGGAAATAGGGATTTATCATTTAAATCTCAATTTTCAATATTTTTCTACCTTCTTTTTCAACAACTTCGAATTCTTTTGACATAAATACAACAGAACCAAAGAAAATATATTTTATTTACCTTTAATGTTGCTATTAAAACATCTGAACTTTAAAATTAAAAATAAATAATAATTCTATACGCTTTTATATATATATATATATATATATATAGCATAATAAATAAATACAAAAAAATACGAAGAAAATTACGAAAAACAATAAGATTTATTTATTGCGCATAAGCTGCAAGTAAATAGAACTCATAAAATAAGTTTAAAATGAAGATAAAACAAAGGAAAATTACAATGACAAATGAAAAAAGGGGAAAAAAGAAAATTATTAAAAATAAAAATTTAAAAAAACTGGAAGGGGGAAAAAAAAGATAGAATTTTTTTTAAAAATTCGGAAAAAAAAAGATATGATCTTTTCATCAGCCCACACGATTATAACTGCAAAAAAGAGTGCTATCTAATATTGAATTAATATAGCCAAAGCAAAATATATCAATACAATAGTGTTAGGAGCACTCAAAAAATTTTACAAAAATTACAACAAATAAAATAGAACACAATAAGTAAAAATAACCCGTAAAAACAGAAAGTAAAATATAAAGAAAAAACAGAATTAAACATAAAACATAATCTATAAAGCGAGTAGCGAAATCAAATGAACTTACATGAACGGGAAATTTTTCAAGAATGATTTAAAATATTTTCGTACAAGATTGCAAAATATGAAAACAAAAGCACAAATTGAGATAGCGTAACTAGAGGAGTTTTATTTTAAAGTGCGTTTTCGCTGCATTACTGAAGTGCGTTTGATTTGTTAGTTACCAAGGATGGGCCCGAAAATGGATGTGCGCAAGGTAATATTATACTGGATAATTTAAAAAAGTTGACTAAAAATAATTTTAGAAAATAAATATTTATTTAAGAAAATAAATATAAAATAGAAAAGAGAAAGAAGCATGAATTGCCTGCTTTGCACATAATTTTAGCCACGGATTTGCCCAAAATGGATTTGCACATGGAAAAATTATATAAATTAACAAAGAAATCTTTTTAGTAAATAACTTTAGCCATGAATTTGCCTGAAATGGATTTACACATGGATTAGCACTCTTTTTTGCAGATATAATCGTGTGGGCTGATGAAAAGTTTATATCTTTTTTCTTTTTTTTTTGATTTTTTAAAAGAATTCTATCCCTTTTTTTTCCCCTTCCAGCAGTTTTTTTTTTTTTTTTTTTTTTTTTGTATTTTTATTTTTAATAATTTTCTTTCTCTCATTTGTCTGTAAATATATATATATATATATATATATATATATATATATATATAGAGAGAGAGAGAGAGAGAGAGAGAGAGAGATTTATTACTTTAAAACAAAAGTTTCGTTATGTAAGATGCCAAACTATTTTATATGAAAAGGCGTAGAACAAAATGAAAACTTTTCCCCAAATGATTATGATTATGAACAAAAAAATAAGAAAAAGCTTACGCAATTTAAAAACTTCTTTAACGTAAAATACTTTTGAAAAGAAAGTTACGTGTGCATAAGTTATATTCTTTTTACACGCGGAACTTGCAGTACAAAATCGTAGTTCTGACGTAAAACGATCCAGCTTAAAATTTATTTGCCTAAGATAGAATATTCTTCATTGCACTTCGTGAGTTAATTCTTTTACGAAACAAGTGAACTGGAAACAAAGATTATCGTTTAAAGCAAAATACTTTTTTTCTATCTTCTTTCCCGCCATCTTTGAATTGTTTGCAGAAGAATCAATTCAAACATTTAATAGGAAATAAAATTTTTCCTTCTTTTTCGGAATCTTTTTATTACTTTTCGCTTTTTTTCCGTCTCTTCTACGAAATAAGAACTTCGTCATGAACAATTCATTTAATACTTAATTTTTTATTTGTTTAATTGAAATTTTTTGCTTAGGCTCGGATATCTTTAAAACTCTTTAGGAAATGGAAGATTAGAAGTTATGCAAATAAATGAATTTTCAGACATCAATTGTTCTTTCTAGAATTCTTTAATTTTTTTTTTTCTACTTTCTCAAATTTTTTTTTCTCATTTCTTCTCGAGTTCTGTTTGCTGATAAGAAAAGACCGGCTTCAAGTTTGTCTACTGAGCAGAATCGAAATCTAAGCTTGAATATTCTAGAAATTTCTCTTTCAATGTGTTTAAATTAAAGGCTAAAAATAAAGTAGAGAAATGTGTTAATTGTACGCTCGAGTTTCGACATATTCCATGCAAGAAGAAAAGTAAAGAAAGAGAGAATATAATTTTTTCTTCAATGGCACTAATGAATATATAAATTCTAAAAGCTATCGTATTAAACTTCCAATTCTACAACTTCATTATTCAAAGTGCAAAAGTTTACCAACAAAGTATATGTAGATATAGTAAAGTGTTAGTATGTTTAAGAAATGGAAAATTAGAAGTTATGCAAATAAATGAATATTTCAACAACAATTGTTCTTTTTAGAATTTTTCCACTTTCTTCAATTTTTTTTCTCAACTATTTTAGAGTTCTCTTTATGATAAGAAAAGAACTGTTTCAAGTTTGCCTACTGACCAGAATGGAAACATAAGCTTGGATATTCTAGAGTTTTCTTTCTCAATATGTTTAAATTAAAAGCTAAAAATGAAATAGAGAATTTGTTAATTGCATGCTTGAGTTTTGACATGTTCCAGAATGTAAGAATGAAAATAGAGAAAGAGAGAATTTAAACCTTATTTAATATTTAAGTGCAAATATGTTAAGAAATGGTAGATTCGAAATTATGCATTAAATTTCCAATTTTATAATTTTATTATTTGCAGTGTATCCCATCTAAATGAGGTCACCTTGATTTTTTTACCGTAAGTGGACTCAAAGAAAAAGAAAACAAATGAGAATCGAACATATATATATATATATATATATATATATATATATATATAACTTATAAATATATAACTTAACTAAACTTATATTTGCAATGGGTAACTCACTCCCTGTTCCATTTGGATTCACAGGATTAAGTAAAAGAGGAGGGAATAGTGCTCTATTGAAATCATACCACGTCTAGTTATAGCCAAAATATCCGTCATATTAATAAAATATATAATATTGCATACCATCAACCAATACCAGGAGGACAATAAAATCAAAATTTCCCGATGATAGCATCACAATGATTAACATATCTGCAAGAGACTGAAACTGCTTCTTTTTTTAATATACAAACTTACTGAAAGAACCCTTCACCCTGTCTTGGATATTATGATCATGAGAAAGGACAAGTCATCCATTACATGCACCCGATTATTCAAAAACTATCACTTTGAAGACTTTACAGCGCATATGAAGGCATTCTCTTGCTAGAAAATTTGACTTGGGTTGACAATTTTCGCTTCAAATGCAAATAAATGAGATTCTAGCATCAGCAGTCTCAATGCGACCTGGAGGAAAGACCACGTTAACTTAACTACCATAACCAATGCCTTCCTTTTGGATTTATGATCCTCCACCATTTCCGTCTATCCGGAAAAGATTCTTTCTTTTGTCCTCATATATCGTTTCGTTTCAAATATCCCACACAAAATTTTCAACCCCCCCCCCAAAAAAAAAAACAGTAGCACATGTTGAAAGCAAATTAGAATGGAAAATAAAAGGATTAAGATGACCCTGGCAGTTTTGTATGCTATTGCAATTACAAATAGCTCAATATAAGATTTAAGGTGATTCAGACAATTTTGTGTGATAAGTGGAAGCTCATTAAATGTGTGACTTCAGATGTGGTGGTAAACATAACCTAGCCTTTTCCCTCCCTTATGAAGACTGCCGATAGTCAAAAAAATTCAAGATATCTCTTTATTGCTATTCGTAGAGAGAATTGGTAGCCCGAGTCAAATTTCCCTGCAGAAAAATGCCTCAGTTTACGTTTTAAAATCTTCACGGTGGTGATTTTTAGATAATAGGGTGCCTGTCGTGAAAAGTCTGTCTTTTCACCTGACCCGAGTCTCCAAGGAAACGTGAGGGCTATCCTCAGTTGGACTGTACATACCAAAATATAGCAGTTTCAGTTTGTGGCAGAATTGGAGGCTATCTTCATTGAAATCTGGGATAATATTGATGCTAATGTCCTTTGGGATTTAGTAAATTTTAAAAACATCATCTATTTCAAATCGTAAGTAAATATAACGGAAATAATAGATATAATCAGCAGTGGTTTTATTTCGATAAGAGACTTTTTTTCCACATTTTTAACTTCCACTTTTAATTTGTTATTCTATGTAAATATGTGTTTAAATGTTGAATGTTTAAATACATATGTTTGCCTACAAAGTATGTATATAACGACTATTTTTAAATAAAAGCATTAAAAAACGTATCTAATAAGGACAATAAGTTACACAGGAGAAAATTGTGATCACATTATTGCTATTCTTGCTGGTGACCCACTGGTCAAATATTTTTGTTTTTCCTATCAAGACTTTCATGAACGCTACAACATTTTATGTCTTGGGTTGTAAACACTGAATCAATTGATGCTTGTCCCCTTGTCTTCCAATGGACTGCGTTGATTTTTATTTCCAGCCAATAGAAGTTTCTTAAGAAGTCACATTTTTTTTTCCTTTAGCATTCAAATTGATATTGAAATCGTCACCAATACAGTAGATATTAATGGAATAATCAAAAAAGGAGCATAAAAATATATTAAATTAATATTATGTAAAATAATTAAAAATATGCCTGGTGAAAATAAATCTGCTTTTTTTTTTTATTTGATCTTGTTGTGCTGGTTTTTATCGTGCTTATGCTAGCCTGGTTCTAATCAGCTTTGCAACTCTTTATTTGTGGTTAGTGTGGGGAAGTTGATCCAGTGGATGAAGTTGATCTAGTGCGAGAGTGTGCGGACAGAAAATTCGCATTAAGTGCTGCTACAAGATTTTAATTTTAGTTTTTTTAAAATGCGTTAAAAATAATCATTAAAAATAAAATTGAGAAGACAAAGGACGAAAATTAAATTCTTTTCTCCTGTTGAGCTCACTTCAAAAACGCAACTTTCATAATTTTAGTATTTTTATTTTTAAAATGTAAAATTAATTAAAATATATACGGTTTATTTACACTGATGTGCTAGGATTTTCTAAAATGCTTGCTTCATAATAAATTAAAAAGACTTTTTAACGTGAGGTTAAAATAGAAAAAAAAACATAATACTTATTTGATTTTTCAAAGTCGATATGATTGCAATATTACAATCATTTCTTTATTTTTTTTATACTAAATCCTGTTATAACTTTATTTTAAAAAAATTGCCGTTAGTGTGCTCTGATGTGAAAATTTCAGATTGAAACTTTTATTATTGACGCAAGGAAGCCAACCAAATATTTCTATAACTGAGATCTGGATATTTTATTCTTTTCATAATCATGAGTTTTATTTCTACACGAAGCCTGTATACATCTGTAAATAATAAAAATTTGTATCGATAAAACTAGATATCATTATAGTACAAATATGTTGAAAAAGTTGACAAATATTAAATTCGCTGAATGAATTTAAATATATTTTTCTCGTACCTTAGTTGTTGGTATCAATCTACAAAATCAATATTTTTAAGATATTTAGTCAGGTAAAAAATTTTCGCAATGATTATTCTACATTTTGAACTTAAATCTCTGTTTTGGGTAGTGCACACGTATAAAGTTAAATGTCTCATCCAAGGGATTCTTGTTTTGTATTTCACAAATATAATTTCCGCTTCAGCATGAAAACAAGATTTTTATTCTGAAATAAAATTATTATTAAGCGAAGAAAAATTTTATCAATAGTTAAATCCACTATACGAGATACGCAAATAATAGCTTGGCATTAAAGGAAGAATACATTAGTTAACAGTACATATTTCTATTCTTTTACTTTTAGCATACTTATCAAGTTATTTTGATAAACTTTTAAAAAAGGTCTGAAACAAGTATCTTTCTAGATAAAAAAAAAACGCGTTAACCTTTCCCTATAATTTTGTTGTGCTGCGCAAAAACTGAAAGACTTAAAAATTTGAAATTACGAAAGCGTGCAGAAAAAACGTACAGGGAGAAAATTGGAATAAAAAAAATAATCGATTATTAGTTAGAGAATTATTAACTGTTATACTTGTAGCAAAAATATCATATGAGCAGATCTGCTGCCCTCTGAAATACAAATACGGAGTTGAAATTCAAAGTGATGAAATAACTATTCATGTTTATAAAGTTATGGCAATTTTTTTTTCTTTTTGGAAATTTTTCCTTGTTCGAAAGTTATTGCAACTAAGTAGTCACACGCATTTATTATCACTCAACTATTCATCCATTGTTGTAAAAAAAAAATCTCTCTCGGGACTTTTATTTTATTAGCTCGAGCTTAAATTCAATACCAGCTAATCGTTCAAACCATTATGATTTACATAATGAAGAAACGTTCTTACGCAAACTGCAATCTATATTTTGTTTAAAAAATGTTCTTTGTTTTGCGGGAATTGGTGATGGAGCCTTATAGTAAAGAAAAAAAGAAATCCAATTTAAAATAAAACAGCGTTTAACGCTATTTTTATTTTATTACTTTAAAAAAAAAAGTCTCATAAACATTTATTGTAGGTAACTTCTTTCAAAGTATTTTATATTAATTCTCCATTCCGTTAAAATTTTCAATTTTTACACGATCCCTTAAACATCGAATCAATAAAATTTTATATATCTTTATTAACGAGTTACTATCGTGTCTCTTTCTGCCTTCTTTACTATGAACTCCATTTCGAAATGTACTCATTCTTCGATATATTTATACACCCATTGGATGGTATATTAGTAGCGTATTTTCTATAGGACATAAGAGTTTACAAATATGTAAGATCATCTTTCCTTTTAAAACTCCAGCAACCTTATTCAACATGCACTTTAACGACAGTGCTTATCATAACCAATTTAAAATATTTATATCTTGGACGAAGAATTGACATAGAGTTTTAAAAGGGCTGCCATGACATTTTTATAGAGAATGCTCCATGAAAGGATTCCGTTTATGCTTTACACTAAAATCGTTGGTTGACGTTTTGAAGTTTTATTTTTAATGAAATTTTGTAACATTTTTAAAAGGTTTTCTTAGGTAAGACTTATTGTGTTTGATAATGTTAGTTCCATTTAAGTAAAAATGATTTTAAAATTTTATGAAGTAGTGTTTTATATTTCATTATTATGAAGAGCTCACTTAAAGGTGGCGAATAAAATAAAATAAAGATGCATTTCATGATTAGACTTTCATCTTATTATCGGATTGCAGTGCAGTCTTAAAGATTTGAGAAATAAACCTCAAATATGCAAAAATTACAGTCTGCGAAATATAAGCAAACAGCTCAGAATCACTTTTGATCTTATGATAGGATCTTTACTTTCTAGGTCTCAATCTTAATAGTTTGAGTGGTTGACCTCAAATAGGCTAATTAATTATTGTAGACGATTTTTTAAGTTACGAAATCATACACAAAAACATACTTACCCTGAATAAAAATACTTTCTCTGATTATAAACATATCCTTTTTTCGACGGATGTAGATTTCTGAACACCCCCCCCCTCCGCGATATAGTTGCAATGGTAGCCGCAATCTGGGAAATATGGTCCCAATAGTTTGGTCAGGAGAGTTGACCAAAGTTTGGACACCTTAATATTAATTTAATTTTTCACGTATTTCGCAGTACCTAAGAAACTTGTTTGGTTAATTCAAAAAGTTTTGAAAAACAATTAGAAATTCATTTAGTTAAACATAATTACATACAAAAAAACTGTTAGTAAATATTTATTTAATAATATTAGAAAACATTTTGTATTTTAAATTATACAATGCTTACACCAGTTTAAAGAATATAATTTTAATTGGAAAAATATAAAATTGGAGCAAAATCAGTCGAATAGTTCCTGAAAAATAAAAATTTTAAAATATGACATTTTTTTTGTCTTGCGCATTGTGCAGATAATTTGTTAAATGTTGGAAGAAATACATTCTTTCTATGAAAGAAAACATATTCATTCTGTTTGAAAAAATATTAAAAGTCGCCAATATAACAAATTAAAACGTGTTAATTTATATTAAACATATTTTAATTCTTTGAAAGAAAAAATATTGAACATAATGTATAAAATTCATATTAATTTTAATAACAAGAATACTTTCAAATAGATGGTAAAAAAATTATATTAAACTAAGATTTTGTCAAAAGTATTGGCATTGGAAATCGAAGATAAATCGAGAGTCGTTATGGAGAAATCTTCAAAGGATAGCATTGGCTCACGATGGGCTGTTTGGCCAACTATGATGATGATGATTGGCACTATTTAAAAGAAAGACACGAGTAGAATTTATTTATTTATTTTCTAGATTGGCTCCGGTGAAGATATATGAAATGAACTTTCAACTGTCCAATACATCATTACGAATTCTTTTGCATTTTTACCTGGATAACAGCTCAGTTTGACAGCCATTTTAGGCACATGTGGGACATAGTTTTAACGAAGTAAACGAGTAAAAAATTTTTATTTTATACAAACTCTAGCCACCCTTGTCGACTAGCTGGTCTGCATTTATTAGAATTTTAGTGATAAGTAGAATTTCTAATACACTCTATAACAAAAAAATCGACGCACCAAGAAGGAGTTGTCCGATTGAAACGAAAATTGGTGGATAGGAAGACAATGTGCAGAATAGTAAATGATTAAAATTTCAGAACAATTGAATAATTTATTGCAGAGTTACAATAACAAGTTCAATAAGGTGTTAACACGCCTATAGCCTGGATACAAGCTGCCACACGGTGTGGCATAGACCGATAAAGCTCCCGGATGGTCTCTTGCGGTATTTCCTGCCAAATTCGATCCAATTGTCGAACGAGGTCATCAACATTCCGTGCCAAATGCAATCGCCTTCCTATCATATCCCAGACATGCTCGATGGGAGAGAGATCTGGTGATCTGGCAGGCCAAGGAAGAGTTTGACAAGCTTGCAGACAGTTCATAGCAACACGTGCCGTATGTGGTCTGGCATTGTCTTGCTGAAAAACCAGCCCAGGGCGCTGCAAAAGGAACGGTAGCAAAACAGGTCGTTGGATGTCGTCGACGTACCGCTGTGCAGTAAGTGTACCTCTAATGACGACCAAAGGGGTCCAATTGTCAAAGGAAATGGCACCCCAGACCATAATGCCTTGTTGAGGGCCGATGTGGCGTGCAATAGTGAAGGCAGGATCACCCCTCTGCCCTGTGCGTCTCCAAACACGCCTTCGATGATCGTCAGGACACAGTTGGAAGCGGGATTCGTCGCTAAAGACTATACGTCCCCTGTCGGCATCATTCCAGCCTGATCGAGCCATGCACCACTGTAATCTGGCTCGGCAGTGTGCGTCGATTTTTTGTTATAGAGTGTATATCGTAAATTAAAATCATAAACTTTCAATCGCGAAAATATATACGTATAAATTCATATTGCATAAGTTAGAGTGGTTTTTATTTTTACCACTAGCAAAATTTTCGCATTTTCAGATTTTGGAAGATTATTTTTTTTAACTTGATAAAAATGAGTACCGTGGTAAATTTGAAAGAAAAATTTGTTGTTCAGTACGATGCTGTATGATTTGTGAAATGCTTTTAATTATCCACTATATCATATATATATATATATATATATATATATATATATATATATATATATATATATATATATATATATATATATATATATATATATATATATATATATATATATATATATATATATATATATATATATATATATATATATATACTCACTTTAAATGAACGAGTGAAAATAACTCAACTTGAGTGCTATTTAACTCTTTCATCTTGAAAAAAGCGGCCTTCTCTTCTACAGTTAAAATCACTCACGTGAAAGAGTTAAATGGAAATAGCTCAAGTTTGAGTGAAAAAAATTTCACTCAAACTTGAGTTATTTTCACTCGTGTTTGAGTGATTTTCATTATTACTTGAGTGGATCGTTTTCACTCAAACTTGAGTGATTTTAACTCGTGTTTGAGCGATTTTCAGAATTCTTTGAGTGATTATATGTATCACTTGATTGGGTCCTTTTAACTTGAATTTGTGTGAATTTCAATCATTTTTTATTCATAATTAGCATCATTTAAGTAAATATATTTTAACCATACTGTTGCGTTACTGCGTGTTCAAATCACGTTCGGAGGTCACCAATGTGGAGGGAGGAGTTATCGACAATGCCAATCTTCTTCCAGCAAAAGGTACCTCATGATCGAATCAAGTTAGCATGTCTTATATACCAGTGAATTGATGTTTATTTTTCGTAGTGGTAGTTACGCCACAAACTTAAAATAAAAGCGAAGACATACTCTATTTAGATCCCAGAACTTAACAATTTTATTTAGATTTATTATCGTTTGCTTTTTAAAATAAAACGATAGGAATTCTAGCTTATAGCTCGCACACAATTAAATAATAAATAAATCACTCAAGTTTGAGCTAAAAGCACTCAAATATTGCTTAAATAAATACCACTCAAGTTTGAGTAAACGCAAAGCAAGAATTTCGCTCAAATAAGAGTGTATTTCACTTAAGTTAAGTTAAATAAAACTTAACTTTTTTTTTTGAGTAGGGGAAATCGCTCTTTCATTTTAAGAGAGTATATATATATATAATACCATATAAACTTATCCTTTATATCATATAATTCCTCGAAAAGTAAAAGCTGTTTACACTTGCTATATATGCAAATGCAAAATGTTGAGTACTACTGTAGAAGTATCGTGATTATGTTAAAATATTATTTATTCAAACGAAATAAAATTTGTCACACCTCGCAGATCAAAATATTTTTATCGTTATTGAAAGAAATATTATAATTTATTAAAAATACTTGTTTTCTTTTCGCGTGAAATTATCTTTTTATAAAGGAGTCTTACAGTTGTGTTAAAGAATAATTTCTTTTCACCGAATTTAGAGCTTTGATCGAGATAAGCATACAGATCCTCGCTCATTTAGAAGGTCAAAAATCTGATTTCGTTTTAAAAAAAATATTCCCTTTATTCATAGGAAGTATGTTTTGCGCATTTCTATGTACGTTAATATGGAGCTACCTTAAACTATACCAGTACTTAAACCCAATTACACCATAATTTTACTACGATTAATTTTGAATAAAAATATTGTTCAATTTAACTCTTATAACAAAGTTGCAAAGGTTATAGCAAAGTTTCACCGTGTAGTTAAAGTTGTGTATATTATGGCTGAAAGTTGATTTGTTTTCTCAGAGGAAAAGTAGAAGGAAAAGTAGAACTGTAAAAGATTTATTTGGGTCCAAAGATAAAACATACGAATTCATAAAGAATAAATGTTTAATATATTGAGAAATGAAATAAAAAGTCCATACAAAAATAGTAGTTTTGAATAATAAAAAATATAAGCTATAAGTGATTCTATCACCCCCAACTCGCTGTCGCCTGTCACCCCCCCCCCGCAACATTTTTCGCAGTTCACTAAATAGATGCTAAAACTTAGTGGTCTAGGATTTAAATAGTTTGCTATATGAAGATAAAATCTATCAGGCATTGGGGCAGTACTTGTCCAAGCCTATATGTTCTAGTCGTTGGAAAAAGTAACGCAAAAGGCAAAATCTTGAAATAAATATCAGTAATTTTCTTTCAATTTATAAAAATGTACTGAAGTTACCAAGTAAAAATCACGTAAATTCTTGGTTTACAAACTAAAAATTTGAAAAAAAATTTTCAATTTAACCCAAAGAAGCGTATCTCAATAACAAAAAATATTCTGACCAAGTAAAAACACGTAAATCCATTCCTTTTTGTATGTGTGTGTGTGAGTGTAAACATTGAATTTGCAGAAAATTTGACATTAAGAATTAATGAAAACGATAATTCCCATTTACATTCATTTATTTTTACATTAAAGTGAATGTGAGCTTTAACAAGTGATGAAAATGTTTTACGATTATTTATTTAAATAAGTACACATATTTAAATCATCAGTATTTTGTTGGTTATTGTTTGACTGAAAGGAAAGGATTACAATTCCGCAAACATTTCAGTTTCAAAAATTTATACAAATATTGAAAAGTAACGAAAGGCTGACTTAATCCATCACCTCGTGACCAGATCTTAAAACTACATTCAATGGGTTATAAATGTGTAACAATCAAACTTGCTCTTCAATGTTTCGTTTTTAAACACTTCCGATGATTTTTGTTGTCAACGGAACGAAATAAACTGAGCCTTTATTATTTGTTTAAGTCAGCCTTTATTAACTATTAATTCATTTATAAATTAAAGTGCTGACACTAAGGATTCCGAAATTTCTATTAGATAACAACGGAATATACAAAAACCTCTTATGTCTTATATGAAAAATCTTGATTCTTATATGAAAAATTTTTAACAAAAATATTCTCCCGTACAACTTGAAACTGTGTCTTATCATTATAATTACTCCCAAGCTCTAGATATATATTTAGTAAAAAACGGAGTTTAGCTAATATTAAATTTATTTGAAATTAAAACTGAAATTACGCCATCATCTATTTGTCTTCCAATGCTCAACTACACATCAATGACTGTAAATTATTCAAATTAATTTATCCCACCATCTTACGAGATAGTTTTCAAAATAAGTCTCTGCATTCTAACCATTAATCAAAATATTTCTCAGAATCACAATTCATTTATAAAGATTAAAGGTTAACTTTAAACCAGTTCAATCTAATTAACGGGCAAATTCTGCCAGTATGCCCGGTCTGAAAGCTTCTCTTCCAAAGAAGTTATTTACTTTGGAAATTTCATTAGTCATTAATTAAAGTTAGAGCGTAGAGAAGAGGGGGACGCTTGAGTTACTTATCCCAAAGAGCTTATCACAATGTCTAGGAGGTAATGGGATAACCATATACAGATACCTCCTCCTCTTTCCTGGTCCGTGTATTTCTTATTAAGAAGCAGGGCTGTCGCAGATTCCTTCTTCAAGAAGATATATTAGCCTTGTTATAATTTTCGTCCTTCATGGTAAATTAAAATCTTTTAAAAGTTAACGGAGATCGAAAAATAACATGCCAAGGATATCAAATGATAATAAAGTTGGTGTCCAACTTTAAAATATGATATAAAATTTTAAATTTTGAATTTAAATAATACTTCAATTAAATAATTTGTAAATAAAATTAAATAAATGAAAGTTAATTTTTTATGTTTATTAAGAAACATAGCTGTTTTATATTATTTATATAAATTTTTATACAGATTTACATAAACATTTTAATAATTATATTTTTTATATACATTTTTAAAAAAGAGCGATTGTTTTCTTTTGTTTAAAAAGGAGAACGTTTAACAAGAAAAAGAAATACAATGTAAAAAATTTGTTAAATTTACATTTAAAAAAATTTTAAATTTTCATAAAATCGTTTATTTCATATTTTTTTTTCCAATAGCAGGCACTGAATTTGAATCTTTGCCTTTGAAGATGCCAGAATTGCTGCTCATTTTGCGTTACCCAGTGGGCACCTATGAACCAAAGTCACGGAGGCGAGCAACATTGCCCACGCCACAAACCTGTTTATAGGGTGAGCCACATTCACACATCACACACACACACAAAACAGAGGACAGCACAAAGAGAGAGAGAAACATCCATACCCAGAGCGGGATTCGAACCCGCAGCCAATGTCTTCGCAGTCAGGCGCGCTAACCACTCGGCCACCTGGCCGGCACATTTATTTCATAATCTGGTATAAAATCGTTCTAAATCATTTTACCCAACTGTGCCAGTATAAAATCGTTTATTTCATAGAAAAGTACTCTTATTTTAACAACAACAAAAAAACTCTGTTAATTTAAATAAAGTTAATAGATAAGTAATAATTTAAGTAAAGTTAAATAAGTTAATAAAATAAATATGCCAGCATCGAGGTCAGGGTGAACCGAGCGAAGACATACATCAGTGTTTCCCAAAGTGTGGTACAAGTTCCCCCAGGGGTACGGGAACAGTTTAGCGGAGGTACGCATTCTTATGCGAAATATCTTGCAACAAACGAAAATTTCAAAAAATTTTATTTAAAAATAAAGCTAGCCATGAAAGTTTACGATTACTACGTATTTTTCTATTGGCTATTTTTTGCAGAGTTAACAGTTAATAATTAGTGGTTTCAACAGCCAGTTGTGATTTTTAACTTTTGTGCTTTTTTTTATAGTAAAAAATACATTCATTTTTTTTATTAATGGTACACAGCATTACGAAAAATTTAGAAAGGGTACACAAAAGTCATAAGTTCGGGAAACACTGACATACATGAAGAAGAATTCACGATACGAGAATTCACATGACCTGTCAATACCGGTACTTGTAATTCATATGACCTGTCAATGTCGGTACTTGTTGGCTCTATCCCCTGAGCCACGGCAGCTCTAGTGGTTTTGTGGTTTTTTTATTTTTTTATTTTTATTTTATAGCCGGCGTTGAACAGCCGACTCAATTTTGAGTTTACAACTATCAATGTTCAACTCCGTGGATTTCTAATTTTGTTTCCTTGTAATTTTGAAACAAGGGGACTCCTGGATCAAGCATCGGTCAGTAGAGGGTTTTTGTTAATCCGCATTTGCGTTACATGTGGAGGAAAAACACGAAAATCTCCTATGGTTAGCCCAATGACAAGGGAATTCTAACCTATGATCCGTCTATCACTGAGAATATTTTACGTCAGCACTGTGGTCAGTGCGGACCGGGGGTCAAAATTCGTACCAGCCACACCCTTCTAGGATTCAAATCTGGGTCACTGAGCCGTCGTGGCTGTTTGGTTATAAAGGAAAATCTTAAACTGCCTTTCTTAAAAATTTTACTTATTGAAATCATATTTAAGTGTAAAAAAGTTTAAAACTATACAAGCCCACTCTTTAAAAATGCCTGTCAATTTCTTTTACCGAAAAATTGTATCTAAAGACAGATAATAATCAGTTAACAAGTAACAATTTGACAATAATGTCGAATCGCTATTTTTTTATAAGATGATATCCATAAAATGATATCTGTAAACTAAGAGGAAGTAGACAAAAGAAACGTTAAATGACTTGAAAACGTTAAAGTTATCTTACGATAAACAAAACTGCATGGCAAAAACTTGATTTTGAATTGACCATTTTAATTGCTTATAATTAGGGCGAAAAGATAGGATAAAGATTTTGTTTTCCAATGCCCATCTGGAGAATGACCGAAGTCATGCAGGCGTCTGAGGGGCAGATTTGCTGGCCATTCTTGCCGGGGTACCATATTAAGTGGAACTACTTTGCGCCCACAGTAAGGACAGATAGTTAAGAGAAGTTAAGAACATCCATGCCTTGCCCGGGATTCGAACCCAGAACCTTTTTGATGCAAGGCCAATTCCCTGACCCCTACTCAGGCCGGACGGCTAGATAGGATAAAGATAGGGTGAAAAGAAAAAAATCTGCATTTATCTACAAAAAGTTTTTTTTCTGCAAAAATATGTCTTTTTTTTTCTGTAGAATTTGCAGGGTTTTTTTTTTTACAGAATAAAAGTGTCATTCACATTTATTATTCATAAAATTTCTTAACTAGTTATATTTACTATACTAGCTAAACTACCTGTTTTAATGGAATAAATTAAGTTTTTTCTTGGCAAGCCAATATTTTACATACGAAATAAGCACAGCAAGTTGAAGAAATGGAGACATTAATATATTTCTTAATTTATATAATAATAATTCTTAAATAAAATTTCTTAATTAATAATCTTCATTTTGTGAAAAAAAAATTAAAACAATAGTTATATCGTGACTAATTTCATAGTTAACATTAAAATAACATACAATAAATAAATTAATTACCTTTCCTCTTCTTAGTGGAATTTATTTATTTTTACGCTTTCTACTTTAAAACGAGTTTAATACTTTATTTTTGAGACTTAAATGAACTTTCAAAATATTTATTGAGTAACAAAATAACTTTTAATTTATTTCAGTCCATGAAATAAGTTAAAAATTGAATAATATCAATTCCAAAGCTTATTTAAAATCTATTTATTCATCCTCGAAATTTAGTTCAAATATTCTTTGTGATAAATATTATTCTTTCTCTCCTACCATTGGCGATCAATTTAAAACGCATAAAATAAAATGGATTATTAAACTTGGCGTATTTTTATGGCATCATCCGAAAATTCTTTCAAATCTTAGAAATATGGGATGCTTTTTTTAAGGCCTTCGATGATTGAACTCTTTATTCTTGGAAGAAATAAATAGACTTTCTAAAACGTTTCTTTTAGAGAAACGTAAAAGGAAAGCTTATTTTACTATTTTATGCGCACAAAACATTTTGGAATGTATCAATATAGAATTGTATACATTTCGACTCCTACATTATTTTCCAGGTATGGAAAATATTTTCCTACCTCACCCCAATATTTTCACATGCATTTCAGTTTTAAAAAAAATAAAAAGAGAAGAGAGAAAGTCATCTTTCAACATTCTGCTTTTATCACACATCCTGCTCCCTTATTTTCGGGGAAAAGGCTCTTATTTTTCAAGCAATAAAATGAATTTGTATTTCTTGAGTTGTACATTCTTTTTTAAAAAGAAAGCAAAAAGTAAATTTGTCTCATCATTTTTGTTTTGTTCCGATTTTGCCCATTTAAACCTTTATAAAGTCACCAAATGATTGATTATCATAACTTTTTTGTATTTCCCCATTTTTAATTTGTCAAAAAATACAAAAAAATGACTTTGTTTACATAAATGAGGGTAACAGTAAAGTTTAGCATGAGTTCACTCTCAGAAATAAAATTCTCACCTTTTACTATTCAGCAATCCTTGAGCAGTATTTCGTTAATTTGGAGAATCACTTCTTCAATCATGCAATTTGGGACGAAATGCGAATTCTTAAATATATGACGAAAAGGTTCTTTCAACCCGTAACTTCATACTGTAAAAAAAAGAGACACTCAAATTTCACAAAACTTTCTCTTTTTTTAACGAAACCGTTCCCTGGTATAGGCTCCAAGCGAACATTTCGTCAAAGTGGTGAAATTAACTATCGTTACACTTCGTCAAGGAAGCGAATTTAGTTAAATTTCGTCTTTCTAAGTTCCGATCGTCTTGTCTTCATTCTTGTTTCGCCGTTTTAGTTCTCAGTCTCCCACAGTGCACTGCGATGAGGTTCCGAGTTGAGAAAACATTTTCGTCATATATTTGAGAGTTCGCATTTGTCTGAAATCACGTGATTTCGTGACGAAATGCATCTGAAAATTGACGAGACACCGCTTAAGAATTGCTAAGTCGTCAAAAAACAGATATATTTCCGAGAGTGCTAGGCGGTAAATTGTTAACTATAATGACGAAACTAGAATAAAGACTAGACAATCGAAAATAAAGTGATGTATCAAGCCGACCGGAATGCATGGTGGTTAAAGTGTGAAAAATTATCTTAACCAGAAAACCTTTAACCTTTTAACCAAGAAAAAAATTGTCTTAAAATGAAATTAATTTTAGGTAATAAATTAAATAAACTTTATTTTATAAACCAATCTCAATACCACAAATATTTTAATATAACATTACTTAAAAAAGATACCCTATAATGGGCTAAATTAAGCTATAAGAATGAACTAGAGTAGATTTTCGGATTATTAGGTAGTTCTTGTAGTTATTAGGCGAGTAACACATATATTTAAATAAGTACAAAGTTGTTTTGATAACTGGGAGTTTTATTTCTTTTTCGCAAATATAAATCGTAGAAAATGTAAAGTTAGTTCACACATATGCTACTGACTTTTCAATTTTGACACCTATGTTGTAATCAAACTAGAACTTAAAAATTAATGTCCAAAAAAGTTTAAAAAAATTCCAATTTTAAAGTTCTTAGTTTCAATTTTTCACCATTAACTTGAAGTTATGAGAAAATTCAACTTAAATGGATTGTTAGATTTTTATTTAAAGTTGTTTTTAAATGCTAGTATGTAAAAGTCCCATTCATTCCAATCATGAATACAAGATTTTGCAATTATTTCAACAATAAATTTTATTCTTAAATACAAATAACAAACACAGGAAATTAAAGATAAATTTTTTAAATTTATTATCATGAATATAATTTGCCGAAAAGGTCAACTCACTGAAAACACAGGAAAGGTATACATGTGGGTTATTTTATATTCAGTTTTTAACGATAGAAACAGTATCAAGTTTTTAATCTGAATGAATAATACTCCAAAATAATGTTTTTTTTTAAAACTATTTGCAGTTATTGTTAAATGTTAAAAATCATTTTTATGTAAACAATTATTGTGTACCTCAAACCCAAATCATGAGTCTGAGTTTTTTTTTTTTTTTTTTTTTTTTTTTAATTATTACAATAACAAGTTTCTTTTTCATAAACATAAATCAAGAACGTAAGAAACTGATCATAATTTTTTTTTATTTCTTTTCCTAAATACAAATTATCGAAAATGGTCATTTTGAAAAATGCCTTTCTTACTTATTCAATTTATTACAATAGAATCTGTATAACGGTTAATATAAACCCCTGTTACAAATAAGGAGAACGAGATTTTTTATTACAATAACTAGTTTTACTCACAAATAAAAATCACGAGGACATTTAAAATTAGTTTTCTAACTTATTATAACATACAAAAAAAACTATAAAGGTTCTTCTGTCCATCTGTATGTGCTCTTCATCTGTATCTGTATTCTTCAAAATTTTGAATATTTAACTCGTCTTTATCTCTTTATTTATTTATTTTTTTATTATTTTTTTTTTTACTTTTACGAAGGTATGAAGCCTCGTTACGTCTGTTGCTTCATTTTGTTTTGAGAATATCTTGTCGACGAGACGTAATTCACTTAGATAACACGCTATGTTAGTTCACTGCTTTTCATCTGTTTCGAAATCATAAGATGTAGATTGTGAAATATATTCATCCGTAAATATTTAAGTCCTACAGATCATTTTGTTCAAACAGTTAAATTTTACCTTCCATTTGTACATATTCACCTCCATCTTGTTTGGAACTGTGTTACCGTTTTGTTTTATTGTATCTTAACTAAATCCCTGGATGCATCATGCGGGGCAAAGCGGGGTTAAGAACAAATAACATAATTTTCCTCTGAGTTCAAAATTTCCTCTTTCATTTCGTCACCTTAATAACTATCAAATTTATTTAGTTTTGTTCTTAACGTTTCTTTAGAGCTAAACTAATTTGCTATTTTCGGTAATCTGGAATTCTTCATTAAACCCGAAGAAAATTTTGCACGTGCACACTACCCTAGTGCAATTAATAACATTATTAAACTAATATTTTATTCTTCTATTATGAATTAATAATTTATATTTATATTATTAATTTTTATTTTATAGAAGAGTGAGCCTCGGTCGCTCAGGAAAGCTTGTTTCTGAATAAGGTGACTCAGGTTCAAATCCTAGAGCGCCATAGCGCTTACATAAATATCCTCAATAGTATAGGGCAAAATTAATGGTCGCCACCAGTCACAAAATATCACAAATGGCGATTAAAAAATATCTGGTGGTTACCATACAACCATCACTTTTAGTAACAAAGTGCACAGCATGTGCACTTTGTTATTATTTTTTAATAATTATAATATTCTAAAAACTATATTTTAATTTATGTTTTTGAGAAAGATGCACTTTGTACTGTTTATCATATTTCGAGAAATGCTTTAAAAGTAATGCCTTATAATACTTTACTGCCTTACTTAAAAGTACTACAGCTGACCACTGGCCAATAGTTAATATTCCTAATACTGACTCAGTGGTAGACGGTTGTAGATCATGAGTAGAATTCCCTCACCGACAGGCTAATGAGAAGTTGACAGGTTTTTTTTTTCTCCGTGTAAAGCAATGACGGGCTCGCTCCATCCCAAAGTTCTCCACGAAGACTAGTTGCTTTCTATGCTTGATCAAGGAGTTCCCTTGTTTTCTGAGTGGGATTTGAAATAACGAGCTCGGATACTTGAACTTTGATAATCATAAACTCAAAATTAAGTCAGCTGCTCAATTCCGGTTATAAAATAAAATAAAATAGTTACGGAGGGAAGATAGTAGTGATCATTCGATCTCCATTCCATTTTCGCCAACCGCCCAATTGGGGCCGGGATAGCCTGGTCGGTAGGGCGCTGGGCCCATGTCCAAGAGGTCGTGGGTTCGATCCTCGCCGGCCGAAGACTCCCCGTGTAGTAAATGGTGACTGATGTACGTTAAATCTGTCGAGTCTCAAAGTCCTCCATGTTCCCATAACAAATCAATACCTCTGGGGGTACTGATCCAGGAGTTTCCTTGTCTTCTGGATTGGTTCAAAATTACAAGGCTACGGAGTTGAACATATGTAGTCGTAAACCCATGAAATTGGGTCGGCTGTTCAACGACGGTTATAAAATAAAATAAAAAAAAAAAACCGCCCAATTGTGTGTGGACTTTTCGACTCTGAGAACACCGGGAAACTTAGAACGGCGTGAATTCCGAAAAATCAAAATGTAATAGGATCAGATACCCAGCTTTTAGTACAAAGAACCAAACCCCGGCATGAGCCGTAGAAGGTGCAGGTCTAACTCCTCACACACTGAACAGCTACAACCAAAATGAAAGTAGTTCGTATTATTTTCCACTTTAATTGAAATTCTCAGTGATAACAAACCAAAGTGAATTTTCGGTCTATTTTTCAGTTATTTTCAATTGTTCTGTTCCCTTTCTGTTCATTAATTAGGCTAATCTCATCAACTAATCTATAAGTAATTATTGTCTTTAAATTAAAAAAATAAATAAATAATCAACAAATTTCCCCTTCAGTAGATTTAATTTTGCTCATCCAAAGCTGGAAGAAAACAAATTTTCCCTCCGTATAATCCACTCTCTATTTTTCTAAGACTTCCCTTTCTAAAACAGCTTCTCTTATTATTATTAAAATTAGGTAAACTAATTTGGTCATGCCATGAAACGTGCTTTATCTTGTACCTTCCTTTCAAAAATTCTTCCTACTCTTTGTTTTCATCTTTCTCCATCCCCTTTTGAAGGTTCTCTTCCCTTCCAGCATTCTAAAAGCTGCTCGCTTATTCTTTTTGCTCCAGAGAAAAGAGATGATGGCGGGAGAGCGAAAAGATCTTTCCCATTTAATGCATCCCTAGTGCTGAAAGGTTTAGAACGATGTTTCAAACTTGTGCCTTGAAGATGATACCTCATATGCTTGCAATGAAGCGTCAAGAGTTATCGATGTTGCTGAAATTTCATATGCAATATTCTTTAAAGAGTACTACGGTATGTCTTAAATACAGACGGAGCGAGAAATTGTTCTAAAAGAGTTGTCTTAAATTGTTTACCTCTGAGGAGGTTGTGTTGGCATTTGTTCTCTTGGGAGGGAAAGACTATTGTTTGAAGATTGTGATCCTTTAGGGCAAAGCGGCAAGGGAGACTCATCAGAATTCCAAATTCCCTTTCGAATAAAATTTAGGAAACAAACGATATGCAAAATTAAAATTTAATATAATGTAGAAGCTTCAGGGAATAGAATTGATAGACGTTTAAAAATTCTTTGAAAAATTATTTGAAATGTCTTTTTACTATTGCATTATTCGTTCTTTATACCTAGGTAAATACGGGTATTATATTATTATGCCTGTATTTCGAACAAAATATTAAATAGTTTATTATATAAAATGAAAAAAAAAGATGTTTCTTTTAGTTTTTCAAAGTTAGTTTTTGTTTTTAGTTTAGTTAAGTTTAGTTTTTTTTTCTTATTGTTTTTTAATAATCTAGTATAAATTAATCTAGTCTAAAAAAAACAAAAGTTTATTTTTAAAAAAATGTGTTAACAATGTACTGAAAAGAAATTTTGTTCAAACCGTTGGGTCCGACAATCAGGCCAATGAGAGCACTACGACGATCATGCCAATAAGCACACGTTTGTCAATTTTTTAAAAAAAAATACAATGAAAAATTTAGAATAAATTATCATAATAATTTCTATTAAAAACTCAAAAATTCATTTTTAAAAAAAATTGTTTTTGACAATATATTTAAAAGAAATTTTGGTCATATCGTCGAGTTTGACTATCAGGCAAATAAGCGCATGCTTGTGTTTGTATTTTTTTATTGTTTTATATTGTTAACAAAATACTTAAAAGAAATCTTGGTCAAATCGTTATGTCCGACGACCAGGCCAATAAGCACACGTTCATTTATTATTTTTTTAAATGCAATCTAATATCTAGTATAAATAATAATTTGGTATAAATTATAATGATAATTTGCTATTAGAAACTCAAAAAAAATTCATTTTTAAAAAAAAATAAATAAATAACTTTTTAGCAAATATATCTTTCTGTCCGACAATTTGGCCAATAAAAGAACTCAGAATATCAGGCCAATAAGCACACGCTCATTAATTTTTGTTTTAAAATACAAAGTATATTTTTGTTTTAAAATATAAAAATTATCACAATAATTTTCTATTAAAAACACAAAAACTTGTTTTAAAAACAAAATAATTTTCTTGATAAAATACTAAATAAAACAAAAATGCATTTTTCAAAAAAAAAAAAAAAATCAATAAATAAATGAATACTGTTGTTGGCCAATAAAAGCAATCTGAAGACTGAGCCAATAACCACACGTTTGGATATTATTTTCTTATATACAATTCATAATCAAGTATAAATTAACTTAACAATTTTCTGAGAAAACCTCAAAAATGCATTTTTCAAAAAAAATTACCTCTTAAAATGTACTGAAAAGAAATCTTGGTTAAACCATTGAGTCCAACGATCAGGTCGATAAGAACACTCCGACGATCAGGCCAATAAGCACATGTTCGTTTATTTTTGTTTTACAATTAATAATCTGGAATATCTTAATAATTTTTCAATAAAAACTCCAAAATGCATTTTTCCCGGAAAAAATTAGTTTTTGGCAATATATTTAAAAGAAATCTTGATCAAATCGTTGAGTTTGACGATCAGGCCAATAAGCGCACGTTTTTTTATTTATTTATTTTTTTAAATACAATTAATAATCTAGAATAAATTATTGTAATAATTTGTTTTTTAGTTATCTTAATAACTAAAAAGTCAAAAATAATTTAAAATTTTTTTTTTTTTAGTTTGTTACTTAATTTTTTACTTGTTACTTAGCCTGTGTCTTGTTACTTAAAGATATATTGGTCAAATCGTTATGTCCGACGATCTGGGTACTAAGCACACGTTCGTTAATTTTATTTTAAAATACATTTACTAATCTAGACCTATCTTTTCTATTAAAAACTCAAAAATGCATTCCCCCCCCCCCCCCCAAAAAAAATGAGTTTCAAAATGCTCAAAAAAAATGAGTTTCAAAAAACTCAAAAATGCATTTAAAAAAAATATTATAAAAATATACACAAAAGAAATCTTGGTCAAGACCGTTGTGTCCGACAATCGGGTCAATAAGCGTACGTAAAATGTTTGAAGCAAAAAAAAAAAGTAGTTATTGTTAAAATTCTAGCAATTATAAATAATTATAACTCAAACTAATTACTGAAACTATTATCGACTAATTTTGAAATTATGAACCGTTATTTCATTAGATGCACCAGACCTCAGGTGATTAATTTATGGTTTTGTCGTTGTTTTTTTAATAACTTTAAACGTGATTCAATGTAACTCATACAATTGCCCATAAAAGAGAGATTATACCAACGTTTAAGAGATTGTCCGATTTTCTAGTTCTTAGAGATTCTACTTACTTTAAATGACGAAGTATAACATGCATGGAAAAGGCTAAATTTAATAAATACCAAATTAAGCACAGTCATATTTAATACATTTTAGAGCTACTGTTAATGTTGTAATATTTTTTTTTTATTCTATTGAAAAATATTCAAACTATAACTTAGTAGTAATATTTCACAAATAAGAATTTTTTTAGATTAATATGTACAGCCAAAAGTACAACAAAAACTCAAAAACTAAATTATATATCTTTGCGTGCTGAAAATTATAATGAGGCATACTACCGAATAATCACTATTTATATGAAGCTTTTTTTTTCTTTAAAAGATTTTATATGTGAAGGAAACCTTGTTTTTTAGATTGAAATGAATATCTAATACAGCTTGTATGTTTTCGTTTTAGCTATTTAAGCTAGATAAATAAAAATAATGAATGGTAAGAATCTCAGAAAAACTCGAAGCGATATTTATAAAAAAAACATAATAAAAACTAAAAATAATATTGTTCATAAATATTTTTTGTAAGAAAAAAAATTCTTTGTGAATGTTTCGATCTAAAAAAAACTTCATTAACTAATTTAAAAAATATTCTCTTAAAAAATGGATACACTTAATGTATTCCTTTCCATACAGAAAATATTACTTGAAGAAAAAAAGTATTGTTTGTAGGTTTTTTTAAAATTTATGTATCATAATATTATCTTAATGAAGAGAGAAAAAAACTATAATATTCTTTGTTTTATTTAAAACTGTATTTTAATTTCATTTTTACTAGAAACCTTTGAACTAGAAATCTATGTAATGTCATTTGAGGTAAATTTATTCAAATTTTCATTCAAACTCATTTAATAGTTACTAATTTTCGAATGTTTATGTTTTTATTTCATTATACTTAGTGTACATTTTTCATACACGCCTTCGTAATTTCAAATTTCTAAGTCTTATAGTTTTTGTGCAGCATAACAGAAAGTAACGTAAAGCAAAAGAAGTGTGAAAAAATTCGCGAGAAAAACATTTAAAATTACTATAATTTTCGAACAAATTTACATTTTGAAAGAAAAAAAACTCGTGTGAAATTTGTAATTTTAATTAAAATTGCTATAATTTTCTAACAAATTTACATTTTAAAGAAGAAAAAAAAACTCGTGTGAAATTTATAATTTTAAATGGACTCTTCAGCAGGTCAAATTTCAGTTCTGTAGCTGCATTTCTGTGACCTGTAGAGCGGCCCACGTGGCATTTTTTCTACTAAAAATTTATCAGTTAATTATTGAACTAATAACTGAATGTTAATTTTTTTTTGTCTCATTGCACTAAAAATAGCGGCATAATAAAACAGCCTTCTAAATAAGCTGCACTCTAGTTCAATTTGAAAGTAAACATAATTCAATTTAATGCAACAACTTTGCATCATATATTAGATAAATTTACCAATATTATGATTTATGCACTATCATCAATTTGAAGACTCCATACAACTACATGGTACAAAGTAGCTACTTACAAACTACATGATTTATACAAACTGTAATGACGTATGAAGTCATATAAATTTGTTTATGCAACATTTATAATTATTTTTTATTCTTTTACTTTTTATTTTGAGTACTGATCTTTAAGCTTTGGTACAAACCAAAAGCTTTGTAGCAGCTAAAATGTATTTCTGAAAATAAATTTCTCACAGTATCTGAAAATAATCATAAGACACGTAGGTGATTAAACAGTACTCTTGAAGTAATTAAAATATTATTTATGTCTCTAAATAATCACAAAACACGTAATTGATTGAATTAAAGCAGTTTTGTCTTTTGAAATGTTCAAAAACACACTTAGCAAAGCCTATTAAAAAAAAGGGGGTGATACTTAAAAATGAAACGGGAGGAAAATATTGTAAACATATATTTTTATTTTTTTGCCATTCTAGTTGATGAGCAGAACTAAACACCTGTCATAATATTTACCAATGTTGTCAACAGTGGGAGACATCTTATAAAATAAGTACAATAAAAAAAAATTCAGCTATTTTCGAAGAAAGGTATATAGATCATCAAAAATATGATGTTACCGCTGTGCAAACGGAGAAGAGTGTATAGAATGGACATGCAATCTGCTCGTTAAAGAGAATGGCATTCGCTAAGTCATCAGCGCCATTTTGTTTTAGAGCTTCGAACAAAATACTGATCTACGTTTCTTCGACGTTTAGATTTTTGTTTATCTTTTACTGCTATTTTCTATTTGAAAAGAGATTTGGCGTATTTGATATCCGCCTGACTATTCACTTTGGTCCATTATCGTCTTAAGTAAAGGAAAAAAAAAAATGGCGCTGGTGGTCTTAAAAAATGGAAGGAAGTAATGAAAGAGGAAATAAAATGAATAGTTTTAAGACGTATAACGAGTTGCCGACTTCAATTTGATGTGCTCAAGTAAAACTTGGGAAGAAAATACAGTTTTAGCTCACCATTTTATCATCAGTAAATTGAGTTGTGTTCTTTTTTTTTTTTGTTCTTTATGTTTCTTTTTCTTTCCTTTGACAGTCACAATCGGACGAAATCCGATCTATTTCATGGTCCTCCCTTGCTGCCTGTCCCCCTTTTAAAAGTTATCATTATCTATCATTGCTAATAGTGTCTCTAGGAAATGAAATGTTCGTGACGAAGAAAAATAAGTTATATATACTCTCAAAAGATGTTCGAAACTAAGTTCTAAATAGTGTCGGGTATCGGGATTAAATCGGATTAAAACGAATCGCCTAAAAGCAATCAAAGAAGCAGTATTTTCTTTGATTTGAGAATGAAAAAAAAAAAAACAATACTCTCTAAGCTTTCGTTGCAGAAGTAATATCTGTTTCGTTTTTTAAAAAAATAAATAAATAAAAGATTTGAGATAGAATAAAAAGCGAATGTTTTTCGTTGTCTTTCGCATGGCTCACCTTCCTCAAGTTTTGAAGTTTTAAATGATAGATATCATTTTGATCTCCACATAAGATCTCAACTATTTTTAGTTTCAGTATTACGTAGAGATCAAAATAATAATTATAATTTAATTATCTATCACAAAATGATTTTTAAGAAGCAGTTTAAATTTAAAAAAAACATCCAGTTTTTAAGCAAAGTTGTTCTAAAATTTGAATTTCAAGATTTACGGAGGTTTTATTCCGTTAATTTATTATAAACACATAGATAAAATTTTTACTCCCATTTTCAGTGAAAGATGCTTTAAAATTAGTTTTTAAAATTAGCAAAATAGTGTAGAGAAATTTATAAGAACTTTACCTTGGCGCAGGGGGCAATTAAATTGTTTTCACCAAATAAGAGTAAAAAATTACAAAAATTATGGCTCTACAAAATTAAAGAAAAACAATGCTGGTACCCATCCGCCATGCTAGCAATATTTGAACTGGAATATAGGGTGACATTGTCTTTAGACAGACATAAAAGACGAAATTTATACCGAACCTTCGCCCTCCTAGTCACAAGACCTTATTTTACGCGACTTTTATTCTAGGGTGCATTTGAAATCTCAAGTGTAGGCGAATCCCCCGGTTTACTCTCAAGGCGAGAATCATTGTTGCCGCTAACAAAATTAGCACCTCACCGATGTAAACTATGCAATGATCCACGAAACCGCCATTTGTGGACACTTTTGTGAGGTTTTCCTCTTTAAAATAAATTAGATTCTGCAAGTTCTTGCAGCACATTTCCGTTTTTTTTTAAGCAATTTTAAATTTATGTTGAAATACTAATTTTACTCTTTTCTAACTCAGAGTCGAATGTGATCCTGTATCCCAGTGTTTCCCAAACTTATGACTTTTGTATACCCTTTCTACATTTTTCGTAACGCTGTGTACCACTAACAAAAAAAATGAATGTATTTTTTTAAAAATATGTTTCTTTTTGGTACAAAGTTTTGTAGATACCAACCAGCGTTCCATATTCTATGTTAGGAAAAAAAATTATATTTTATAAAAATAATCAAAGTAAGTAGAATTTATTACAAACCTTCACTATAAAAAAATTGCACAAAAGTTAAAAATCACAACTGGCTGTTGACACCACTAATTATTAACTGTCAACTCTGCAAAAAATAGCCTATAGAAAAATACATAATCGTAAATTTTCAAGGCTAGTTTTGTTTTTAAATAAAAGTTTTTGAAATTTTCGTTTGTTGCAAGATATTTCGCATAAGAACGTGTACCCCCACTAAACTGTTCCCGTACTCCAGGGAGTACGCGTACCACACTTTGGGAAACACTGCTGTATCCCATAATAATTATTGCTCTCCTGGATGGATATTAGAAACCCTATTACTTTTAATAAGTAGTTGAACTCTATCTGTGTAGTTAAAATAGATGATATTCAAAAAGAAAGATAGGTCTAAAAAAGTGCGGATTGGAGTATTTTTCTTCTCAACTAATTTTATTTTTCATTTTACAACAAACGTATCGTTTAAATAGCAAATGCAACTATATCTCTTATATTTTTAAACTGTATGTCCTTAGCATCCATTATATGTAGAAAGTGCCAGATGCTTCAGATTATTTTAACGAATTAAAGGGATTTCTCTCGATTTATTTCTTACGCAATTAAGATATTCTGTCTGGATTGCTTTAAAAAAGTTTATTTTTCCCACAATTGTCCGTCAAGAAAATCATACCAGAAAGATAAAATAGAAAAATTTAAACTTATAGAAAAAAGACAAATTAAGGAAGATACATCTTTTTTTCTGATATCCAAATTTATAATCATATAAAAGGTTTAAATTAGCACGTAGAATCAACCTGGTTTTGATTTCTTTACTACTTTGTTTTATTTTTATTCGGAACATCTCTTTTTAGAATTTTCCCTTCTTTGAGAAAAAATAATTCAGTTTGCTTGGCTGTTAACGTCTCATTGGAACTACAATAATGATTTTTTGGTGTCAATTTCGAATTAATTCTTAATAATGATGAAAAAGCAATATGACGTATACACACTCTACACTGATATAATTTAAATCGAAGGATAGTTTGCGGTAGTGATCACTCCATCTCCTTACCACACTCCAGAACCTATTAAACCATAAAAATATTATATTTCAGTAAAAAACTTCTTGTAATATGAGGTGAGAAATATGAAAAGTTACTGTATCACAATACCATACAGTGCTATATATTGGAAAAAATGGGTGGTTCTGTTCTGTTACCAAAATATCAGCAAGCAGTAGAAGTAGCTCAAACATTAACACTTTGACAACTAATTCGTTAAACGTTTTTCAGCTTATTTTCTGTATTAATAACAGCTTGAAATTTGTTTATGAAAATTTCCTGCAAGGGATATTTTTCATGTGGTTGATTTTCCTGCAATTTGTATACTTTAAAATTAGTCTGAAAGCAATTTTCACTTGATAGTAAATTTTAGGTTTTGAGATTGATATATTATAAGGTGTCAAAAAATGTTGTGTCAAATTTTTTGGGAAGATAGGACATTTTAGAGTTTCAGACATGTCCCGAATCCCACTCGTGTAATGCTGGTGTGTGCTTAGCAGGCGTTACTATGAATGACTGACTTTTTTGAAAAATTTGGACATTTGAGAATTACAGAGCAGCCAATGAAGTGACAGGAATTTACCGCCGCTAGATGGTGCTTTGCATCCGTCATTTGTAATGCAGTTTTCCGTTCCTGTAAAGCAGCATGGAGCAAGTGCTACTATGGGTCCCTCGCATTATACTGTAACCCGCACTATGTTCTGATTGACTGGCAATTAAGACTAATGCGCCCTACTGGTTTTTACAATTTGATTTTTTTTCCTTCGGCGCTGTATAGCTGTATTCGGCTCTGTACCGTTTAAATCAATACACCATAGATGGATTTTATATTACCAATGTTCCCGATAGTTACTCAAAAAAAAAAAAAAAATTAAAGCAGAAAAATTAAATAAGCAATAAACATATTTCTTAGTAAATTTGTACGCAAATAAGCTTACTTAATAAATACTTAATAAATTAGAAGAACAATATATTAAAGGCACAGACAAAATGGTTAAATACTACTGGCGATCATTTCCTCATTAGCGACGATACATTGAATATATACTATATTAAAAAAAGAGCTTGTGGTGGATGGATAAAAAGAAATGAAAAATTATTTTCTTCCACTTTAAAACTAATTGAAACATTCTTTGGAATAAAAATAACCATTTCTTCTCAAAACACTTAAAGCTATAAATTAAACTAATCTATTTTTTCCTTATTCCATTTTTACTTCAAGTTTAAATATTTTTATTTCTTCAATTGCAAAAAGTTAAAAAGTATGGCTCTGTGACATAGTAAAAGTACCTCAGGGTAAACTAAACCTAGTGAGTTACTGAAAAAAGAGGAATGGTGCATGTGGTGTGTGTGTTTTTTCATGACTCAAAAAAACAAAACAAATCATCCCCCAAAGGGTCGGTGACAACTTGTTCACCAAAAAGAGCATACTCCCTGAGGCACTGAAACTCAAGTTTGTGACATGTTCGGAATTAACCGTACTTGCCCTCAGAGACGGAGAGAAAAAACTGAGATCCCAGAAAGAAAAGTAGACATTAGCTTCATCTGCAACAAGCAGCCATTTTATCCGACCGCGCTTGCTTGAAACAAATCTGTTGCCATGGAAACTGGGATGTGCTTTTGTTGGGTTGACTATTTAGAATGCAAAGATTTTCCTACGTGACAATTAGAGAGAGACAGAATTTCTATTTATGGGTGATTGGGAAGTCCATTTGCATAAATAGTAATGCATTTTGTTAACAAATGTATTCTGTGTAAATGTGTTTGAATTGCAAATTGGTTTTGAGTAATGTCATTCAGGAACGTGTTGTGAGATATGTTTTTAAAAACATGTTGTTTATTTCGAGTTGTAAATTTATTTAAAGCCTCTAATCCATGCAATACTTCTTTCGTTAAAATTTACTTTTTCTTTTCTCATAGCATTTTCATTAAGATTTTTTTATATATATATATATCTAATACATTTCAGTAAAAAAATTGAGAAATGCATTGTTTAAAAGTTTAAATTGCATCGTTTTTTTTAAAAATTTATTACCGCTCGCTAATTATTTTTGGTCAAAAAAATTTTTTTTCAGTTATTTTATGTTTATAGCGATCTTCGGGTTCGATATGTTTAATTAAAATTTCGAGTTAATATCAAAAAAGCTAGCTAATTCCAAGAACAGCGGTGATTCCTCCTTACCAATTAATACCACCATTCAATTCAAAGTTCTCAATAATCTCGATACGTGCAAGTTGGATGAATCATGGGTTGGAGTCCTGTTTACCGGGCTAACCATAAATATGTGTGGGTTAGTTTAAAACAAAATGCTTCTTTACCCTAAGAGTACTCTTGTCTCTACAATAGGCTTTAAAATAACTATGTTAAAGAGTTGAAAAAAATTATTGTCTTACGCTAGTGATTGAATGAAATATGTCGTTGACATATATTCGAAAGAACAAACTTTACCAAAATGGGAGGAAAATAACATTGAAAATTAATATTTTTCGAACAGAATCTATTCTATCACTCAAAAAATAAAAATATTTTTGAGATTCCTATTTTAATAATTTTTTTCATAACACACTTCTTGAAAATCAGAAAGTTTTATCTGTCCATATGTAATCAGTACAGTGAAACACTCTACAAGTTTTAATATTTAATTCCTATTGAACTGCTATGTAGCATTTAAAATATTTATTGAAATATATATAAATATGTATTTCCTGAAGCATGTGTTTCGAGAAAAAAAATTATATTTCAAGGATTTAAAATCGCTGACGTTCAGCAAGAAAAATAAGCTGAAATTAAATTATCTCAAATTGATATAAAAGCTAATAAAAAACAAAACTGCTATCTAAATCTTATGAATTACTACTGAGGAAAGCAGACCATGAAACATCAAAGCCTGTTTTATTGCTTTTGGAAACTGGAAGGAGTTGAAAAATGCTAATTAAAAACACCTTAAAATTTTACTAGAACACACTGGTTAAATAGTTTTTCATTCCACTCTACTTACTAGTAATTCGACAGATTCCAATTGTGTTTTTTTTTCCTGGCCTATAACCATTAGTTTGAGAACCCTAAAATGTATCATTTTATTACTTCATTTATGAAAAGAATTCTAGAATGTATATTAAAGAGCAGTCACTAGAACACCCTATATATGCCTCGATTTTCCAATTTAGGCATTTAACAACCCATTCCCCTGTTCGGCATTTTGTTTTTATTTCGAGTAACAAATTTTTGGAAAAAAAATAAAAGCTTGTATTACAATTGCAACTAACTACAGCCAAGAATAAAATCTCCTAAAAGGAGAGCGAGTCATTAAAGACCGTTAGATTGCAAATTAGAGTGAGTGTAGGCTTCAAAATATAGGTAGCTTTTAATGATTAAGTTTTAAATAAAAAAATTATTACTAATTTCTTGTAAATATTCTAAAAATTGTTTGTAATAAATAATTATACTTTTAATTTTTTATAGGACTTTCATTCTTATTTTTTTTTTTTTTTCGATAAACGAAAAAAAGAAATATATATTTTCGAATTTCTTTCATTTGACATATTTCCGGAAATTCCAAAACTTCTGTAACCGTAATTAAGAGAAGTAAATAAAGAGAGGAAAATAATTGAACAAAATTTGTCCCTAAAGTTATATATTGTTAAGCCTATCTTTAATTGTTTTATTGCTGTACGGCTTAAATTTTTTTTTCTCCTTTGGGCTTCATCTTCGCTTCTTAGGAGGCAAAATAAAACTTTCTCATCACTAATTACGTCTTCTTCTTTAGACGTCGTGCTAAACTCTGCTGTTTTGTAATTAAAGTTGCTGTTTTCATTTTAATTGGATGCTAATTGTCAGTACGATCTAGATTAGATCTAGAAAATAAAAGTGTTTCTTCTAAAAAAAAATCGGAGAACTGAAAAACTCCGTTTAAGCACACAAAAAATTGTTTAATACAATATCCTGTTTTTTTTTTTTTTTTTTTTTTTTTTTTCAAACCGAAAGTATTTAGTAGTTAATTTTTTTTTTCTTGTGTGATTATTTTTTAGTTAAAGGATTTTAGTAATAATATCATTAATCACGCATATAATTTATCATAATACTTACTAAACATGCATTGCAAAAACGAATGTATTAAATTACTTAGATATAAGAAAAAGGTAATGATAAAATGATGTTAAATAAATGTATTAGGTAAAATTTATATTAAAAAATGTTTGTTATGTGAATTTCGTAATGAAATGAAAGTATTAAGAAACAATCAAATAAAAAAGACATAAAATGAATTGCATGGAACTTATTCTATAAAATTAAAAACTTTGCAATGAATATTTTTTATCTACATCATTTCAAATATGCTTGAAAAATTTATTTCTTAAAAAATGTGTTGCATGCTGCAGGAATTGAGAGATAGAAAAAAATCTCTTTTTTAAGCAAAACTAAGTATAAGAACAAAATTTTTTTTTTTAATTTCTTAATTGGAAAAAAAAAATTTATGCTCATATAGCGACATAGCTGAAAAATAATTTAAAAAATCAAACACTCGTAGAAATAATTAGCGCACGTAATTAGAAATGAAATTATAACTCTAATAAATTCGAATTAAAAACATTAAATTATTTAATTAGAAAGTATGCCATTTTTTTTAATAAATTTTTGAATAACAATATATGTAAGTGGCAAAAAAAAAGCAAAGCATTAGTTTCACGTACATTAAAATATATCTTTACAATTATGCTTAAAGCTTCTTAAGAAAAGACAAAACTGAAGACAAAAATTATTCAATTTAAACTACTTTCGTCAACCTCAGAAAGAATAATTATGGTAATAAAGCTTGTTTTTTTATGTGATATTTCTCTCTTTAATTCTTGACATAAAAATTAAAGTGTTAATTAATGTTAAATTAAATAAGATTTTATCTTATGCACTGTATTTTTAAAATAAATACCATACCATAGACACACTTTTAAAAAAAGGTTTTAAAATTAAGCAGAAATGTGTTAAGATGTCAATATAATTTACGCAAAATTAAGTAAAATGCATGATGTGTAAGAAGAAATGTGTGAAAAACATGTTCGTTAGCTACCGGCAGGAGCTCCGGGTTCGTAGTAGAATGATTTAATCATCATAGTTGTACACATCAGTCCAGGGTAAGTTAGGAAGCTTTATATAATGGCAACCTTGATGACACATCATGACATACAAATTTATTATTTCAAATGATACAAACAGTTGCAATTTGAAACATATGGTCCTAATAGCCTAGTCAAAAGATTAGTAATTCTAATTTCATTTTTTTCTTATTTCACTTTATCTTAGAAAGGCGTAATATATTTTATGATGCGGCATTTTGGTCGCCACTATATAAAGTTTCCCAACTTTCCTTGGACTGGAGTGTAACATTATATGGAGTGTACATTTTCTTATTATACATTATAAATAATTATCATTTGAGAATAATATATAATAATTATCATTTCTGAATATCATACAAATAATTATCTTTTCAGAATATTATATAATAATTAATATTATAGAACATCATGTAAATGATTATCATTCATATTAAAATTTTAGTTTGTTTCGTATGCCTTGAAAAATATGTCATTAATCCAACAAAAATAAAAATTACTTTTAAAATTTTTTTCTATGAGTTGTCTTCAATTATATTATTACAGTGCTTTAGTTTTTACAAGAGTTAAGTTGAAGAGTTGGCTATTAAATCTATGCAAAATATTAAATTTTTTATCTTTCTCAAATAGCACCTTTTTTTAAAATCAAAAATTAAATCTCTTAGGATCTTCAACCGCTTGTACATTTTCCATTTTTCTATTTCCATTCTCACGTTTTCTTTCCTTTAATTATATCACGAGAATATATTTTTATTATAAACACATTATTAAACAACAAATTTTCATCTCATAACCTTCTTAATAAGATAGATATTGATGTTTTTAAATTTTTTTCATAAAGAAACGAATGATATAACAAATAATATTATTATTTTTGACCCACTTTAAAGTTCAACACGTCTTAAACCTAAAGATAAAATACATTTCAAACAATCATTAATAACAAATATTGTTTGATAATATTTTTATATTTCTGAGGACAACTTGAATAACTAATATTTTAATAACTAGCTGGTTGATTGATGGAACAATTGGCTTTTAATTATTTATTCATATATAGAAATTGCGAGTTTTTAATAAATGCTTAGCAAGACAAATTATTTGATTCTTTGGTAGCTTAATGCATTGTGATTAATTAGATATTGTGGTAATGGTTCGAATAGAAATAAATGTACTTCAAGTTAGGTTAGTTAAGTCCCTATTGAGAATGCATATTATT
Source organism: Parasteatoda lunata (assembly GCA_949128135.1). Classification (NCBI taxonomy): domain Eukaryota; kingdom Metazoa; phylum Arthropoda; class Arachnida; order Araneae; family Theridiidae; genus Parasteatoda; species Parasteatoda lunata. The sequence continues at coordinate 59,138,385 of OX421972.1, read as the reverse complement.
TATTGAAAAAGCAAGTTATTTATCATTACATATTGCAGAGTGGCATAGTATAAGAATTCGTAACAATTGTGCTCTTAATGATTAAAGCATGACATACTTATCATTGTTAATGTATGATATGCACATAATTTTTAAATATTGGAACACATTATATTCTATCTCTAAGGGACATTTTGGGGGAGACGTGGGAATACAAAAGCGGTAAATATTGATGAGGACGTGTTCCCTGTGTATTTATTACACTGAAACGTATGAGATCAAGAATAAGATGGTAGAATAAGTAATTTCGAAGTATTTTATTAAGTACAAGGATTTAAAGGACAAGAATGTAAAAACGGTGTATGCCTATAAAACCTGATTCGGAGAAAAAATAATTTTGCCGGCTGGAAGGAAAAAGTTTTTTACAGTATTGCTCATCTTTATTGTGTAATAACTCTCGGGGGGAACCGATTTTTCAGGTTGTTGATTTTATTAAAACTTGATTTGGCTCCAGTTGGCTATCCAGTAATTATTCTTGTAAAAAATGGACATAAACCGTTCTTTGCCTTTGGCCTTCAATTTGTAATAATCTCAGGTGTGCAAATCAATTTACACAATAAGGAAAAAATATGGTTGAAACTACCGGAATGTGGTAACATTTATCACGTTACTGGCTCTATGGAAACACCAAAAAGCTCCGTAATTTTTACAGAAGTGCATTGGTAAAATTATTAATAAAATAAGGTTTTATAATATGTGATATAACTTCGTAAATGTGGTAAAATTTATAAATTTCATAATGATACCTTGGAGCATGACATAAAAACCATTTACACGGTTAAATTTACTTTGTAGTTTTGTATTTTTACTAAATGTGGGGTAATAAGGAACTATAATTTTAAAAAGCAGAATTTCTGGTAAGCCATTATCATATGAACTGAAAATTACCAAATGATTGTTTTAAATATTGTATATTTTGGTTTATTAACAAGAATTATGTTGTTGTTATTTTTTACCAGAAATGTTATTATCATATATACACTATAGTAATTTTGTCAGTTTTTTTTCCATATCTTAAAGTAGTTTTTTGCGCAAAATCGAATCAATTCCAACACACGAAGCACTATACGGCAGAACTGATGTTTTAGAAGTAATGAGGGTTTTTTGTTTGTAAATTAAAATTTTCATTTCATACCTTTTCACATATAAAAACCTTTCCGCTTCGAAACTATTAGTGTCAATTCCATTGACTTTAATTGGTGCGTAAAAAAGTTAATGAAAGCATTAATTCTTTTGTTAGACGTGCAATTTTACGAAACCTGTAATGTAGTTTTAAAAAAAGTATTTTTTTATTCATAAAACATTTAATAATATCTAAAAGTTTAGTTCTATCGATTCGCGATTGGATTAATTTGATTTAGTTTGAAAAGGTTTAAACACTTTCTAACTTCCAAAATAAGGATAGGATAAACTTTGTGCTATGTGTGCCTTACGTGTTGGAGAACATTATTTAATTTTATTCCCGTTTAATTATTCTTTTCCCTACAGGATAAATCATATATCGGTGATTCTTAGAAAACATGACAATTCGGACCAAAAACTTTCTTCAAATTTAAAAGTCTTCAAAACAATCTAAATTTTCTTTGTATATTTATTTAGTTACATTTATTAATTTCTTACAGACAGCAGTGTAGTTTATTGAAATTTGCTAATATTGCAATTGCAAGAAAAAAATAAAATAGATATTCACCACATTTTGATTGCCAGGAAAATGACATATTAGCTTAGAAGTTTGAAGAAACAGTCATTTTAAGCTATTAGTAAGTAACAAAACCTAAGCCTTTATGTTAGATGGACCATGAATAACTTAAATTAATTCTTTTATCTACTGTAGAAAGAATCAAAAAAAAATTTGTTGCTGATATGTACAGATTAAAATTGTGTAAAATAATCAATCATTAAATAAATAAATAACTTTGATTACATTCAATCTTATTACAATCATACATAAACTTGGTATTAGGTTAATATTTGCTTCTCCCTCTTTATAGTGTTAGCAGTTAAAAAAAATTTCTTGTAACACTTCAATGTCCTGGCATTCATAAGCCAGGATAATGACAAATTCGCCATTTTATAGCATATAACTTTACTTTAATTTAATATTTTGGCCTAAGACGTTTATATTCTGCAGAAAACAACGGGAGTTTTTAAAATAACTCAGATAAATCTATGTAGTTTATGTTATTAATAATTTCTAGAATCCAGGAAAATGACAACACAAAAACCTACTCACCTTGAAAAAAATTTTGAAATAGATTTTGAACCAGAAAGTTGGTTCTTTGTTCATACAACAAGACATGTTCAGATAAGAGAGTATCTAATCAATCTATTAACATAAGTGTTTAAGATTTTAAGTCATTAACGTATGTATTTTTAACAGAAGCGCCACCTTTAATTTTCTTTAGATTTATTTGTTTTAATATTTCACTTTAAGGTTGCGTGGCAACCAGATATAGTTTTTTTTGTTGTTGTTCTTTTTTGTTTTAATTTAAGTTTATATACATTTTTAGAATCCGTTTTGATGCTAAATTATTGGTTATTAAAAGATTAAAGTTTTGTATATTGTTGTCATTCATCTGTAGAACTTGTAGTTCATTTGATTGATTGTATTTAAAAGGCGTCCGCATTATTTATTTCAACTTATTGGCGACATTTGTGGCGTCCGCGACAGGACGGTTATTACGCTACTTCTGATTTGAAAAATGTTTTTAGCACCAAAAGGATTTAAAAAGGAAGATCTTATTATTGTTGCCCAAGAAATTGGCGAAGTATTACCTCAAAAAGCTACTGTATCGGATCTGAAAACAATCATTTTGAAAAGTAAAGAATATTTAGCTGATCCAGATTTTGTAACAAGTGTATTGGTAGCTACTGTCAATGATCGACGACAAAAGGAGGAATACGAAGAAAAATTGAGACAACGTGAAAATGAAGAGAAACTAAGAGAATATGAAGAGAGAGAAAATATAAGAAAGCATGAACTGGAGTTGGCGAGACTTCAAGCTACATCGTTTGGAACCGGTGAGTCTCCTCCAAATATTATTAGTGCCAGTGTCAGAAAGCAGTTTAATTTGCCAAAATTAGAACTTAGGCAATTTAGTGGAGATTTAAAAGATTGGCTACCATTTTGGGGACAATTTGAACAAATTCATAAAGATACAGGTATTGCCCCCGAAAACAAATTTCAATACCTGATTCAAGCTACAACTGTTGGATCTAGAGCTAGAGAAGTTGTAGAAAGCTTTCCGCCAACCGCTGCAAACTATACCAAAGCAGTTGATAGCCTCAAAGCCCGATTTGGCAAGGATGACCTTTTGGTCGAAGTTTATGTTAGGGAATTGTTGAAGCTCATAGTTTCCGTTCAAAAGCATGAAAGAATATCTATGACCTCTCTTTATGACAAACTAGAGTCATATCTTAGAGCTTTAGAAACGTTAGGTGTTACAACCGAGAAATGCGCTTCAATACTATTCCCTATGGTAGAATCTTGCTTCCAAGAAGAGTTTCTGAAAGCATGGAACCGAAGTTCTTCGAGCGTTGCTTCCGTTGACGCCAAAGAGCGATTAACAAACATCATGGCTTTCTTGAAGGCAGAAACGGAAGGCGAAGAAAGAATTAATTTGGCTATGTCAGGTTTTGGCTTGGGATCTGATGAAAAACGCCAGCCCTTTAAGAAGAAAGCAAGAGGTTTGCCAACAAGAAGATTTCCAACAGCGGCAAATCTATTGACTATAGGTGTAAAGGATTTGAAGAAAGGGTGTGTTTTTTGTTCTGGGAAACATAAAAGTTCAGATTGCTTTTCCGCTCGAAATATGACTTTAGCTCAAAGAGAGAACATAATAAGAGAAAATCAATGTTGTTTTGCCTGTTTAATGCAAGGACATCAGTTCGTAAGTGCAAAGCTTTTATAAAATGTGTCGTATGCGGTAAAAGACATGTGGTACTAATGTGTGAGTCTTTAGCTGCAAGAAATCGTGAACCCGATATATCTGGGCAGAAAAGTGAAAGTTCTGAAATAAACATGTCTAACATTACGTATGGTCCGAAAGTGTTCCTTCAAACTATGAAACTAAAGCTGATATCTGATAGAAAAGAAATTGTGGTGAGAGCAGTTTTAGATTCGGGATCACAAAGAACATATATTTTAAAAAATTTGGCTGAAGAGATGGAACATGTTCCCTTGAGAAAAGAAACTCTCATACACTCTTTGTTTGGTGGTTATAAATCAGATAGATTTGAACACACGTGTTATAGAATTAGATTAAGGAATCAGAGAATAATTTGACTTGTAACATGGAAGCTTTGGATCAAGCATCTATTTGTGATAGTATAACACCGGTTAGTTTTGGACCCTGGTTAGAAGAACTTGACGAAATGAATATAAAGTTGTCAGACGTCGGAAATGAGTCACTACCAGTTCAAATTCTGCTCGGAGCTGACGTAATAAGAAAACTTATGACTGGAAAACGAAGAGTTTTGGCCAGTGGATTAGTAGCAATAGAGACACTACTGGGATGGACTTTAACAGGGAAAGCACCTGAATATGATTTACCATCAAGCAATGCAATGTTGGTTACTTCCCTTTTAGTAAAAGAAATGGATATTTCGGAGCTGTGGAGATTAGATTCCTTAGGAATAGAAGATCCTTCAGAACAAAAATCTAGAGAGGAACTGCAAAAAGCCTCAATGGAGCATTTCCTAAATACAGTGAAAGTTGAAGGAGATGGTTGTTTTATAGTTAGTCTGCCATGGCTTGATGAGCATTTGCGTTTGCCAGATAATTATGATTTGGCGTTAAAGAGATTGCAAATGACAACACGCAAATTGAAAACCGACAAATTGTATGATGCCTATGGAGAAGTGTTCAAGGACTGGGAGAAAGAGGAAATAATTGAAGAGGTTCCAAAAGAAGACATGGGGATACCTTGTCACTATTTACCTCATAGACCTGTGATAAAGGAGAGCAGCACAACTAAAATCAGACCCGTGTTCAATGCTTCTTCTAAGAGAAAAGGAGTTCCTAGTTTAAATGATTGTGTTGAGAAAGGGTTAAATTTGATAGAAGTAATTCCCTCAATGATAAATAAATTTCGAAGTTATAAATTTGGTGTAACAGCTGATATACGTAAGGCTTTTCTGCAAATAAGTCTTTATGAAAATGATAGAAATTTCTTACGATTCTTATGGTATGGAGAAGATGGACAGCTCAAGCATTTTCGTCATCGAAGAGTTGTGTTTGGCGTTTCCTGTAGTCCGTTATTGCTTGGAGCCACTATTCAATACCATTTGAATAATAAACTAGAGGAAGCAATGGGCGGGAATGAAAAATACCCTAAAGAGATTATACAGGAACTAATATGCAGTTTTTATGTAGATAATTGCCTCACAAGCGTGAAAACTGAATCAGAGTTGAAACAATTCATAGAAGTTGCTACTAATATTATGGCTGAAAGACAATTCGATTTACGAGGGTGGGAGTCTACTAACCCATCAGAGCCTAATTCTAGTGAGACCAACATTCTGGGAATGAAGTGGAATAGAAAAAGTGATACTCTGTTAATTAATATTCCTGATATGAAAGACGCAAAACATGAAAAAATCACCAAAAGAAGCATTTTAGCTGCCTCACACAGAGTTTTTGATCCTATGGGGATAACTAGCCCGGTATCGATACGACCAAAATTGTGGTTACAAAATTTGTGGAAAACTAAAATTGGTTGGGACGATGAAGTTGACACAAAATTACGAGAAGATTTTACAAAGTGGCTAAGTCAGCTTGAATATCTGAAGCACATAGAAATCCCAAGGTGGTTACATTGTGACAAAGGTTACGAGCGCATTTCATTACATTTTTTTTGTGATGCCAGTAAATTTGCGTATGCCACAGTAGTTTTCCTAAGAATAGAAGACGAAAGCAACGTTCAAGTTCACCTGATACAAAGTAAAGCAAGAATCGCGCCTAGCGGGAAAAAGGAAACAACGATTGCTCGACTTGAACTTCTTGGCGCTACAATTGCAGCTCGTCTATCTATTGAAATAGTAAAACAGTTTAAGACGGACAAAGTTCATTTCTGGACAGACTCAACAACTGTATTAGCTTGGCTTAAAAGAGAAAACACATGGGGTGTATTTGTGGAAAATCGAGTTCAAGAAATCAGGAAATTGACTCCGGTAAAAGCATGGAGGCATTTGCCCGGATCTATGAATCCCGCAGATCTACCAAGTAGAGGTTGCTCTGCTCAACAACTCGGCAATTCGAAATGGTATGAGGGTCCCAGCTGGCTATATCTTTCCAACACGGAATGGCCTGTAGCAGCTGACGAAATTTCCGTTAATGAAGAGGAAGTAAATTTGGAAAAAAGAAAACAAATAGTTATTTCCATGGTAAATGTTGAAGTAACGGAAATATAGTGTAATTACTTTTCAACATATAGCCGAAATGTAAGAGTAGTCGCTTGGATCCTACGTTTTGTCCACAACGTTTCACATCAAGATAAGTTAAAGGGAAATTTAATCTGTGAGGAGTTAACAAAGGCAGAAAGTGTGATTTTTAAGTCATTGCAAACAACGCATTTCCAAGATGATAAATTTCTCGCCAAAATACAAGCTTTTCGAGATAAAAGTGATATTCTGAGAGTAAAAACCAAACTGGTACATAGTGATGAGAATGAGAATTTCAGATGTCCAATTCTTTTACCTGCTAACAGTGTTGTGTTAGAATTAATCCGAGAAGAGCATATAAAAGCGATGCATGCTGGTCGTTCTATCTTACTCTCAAGACTCCGAGAGCGATACTGGATTCTTAAAGTTAAAAAGTTAATAAATAAAGTTATTTCCAAGTGTGTGACTTGTAAGCGTCATCGAGCTAAACCAGTAGAAGTTCCTTTTGCGCCTCTTCCAAGAGAAAGAGTTACTCAGACAAAAGTTTTTCAAGTGTCTGGTGTGGACTATGCCGGTCCTCTGTATCTAAAATCGAAAGAAAAAGCTTGGATAGTTTTGTTTACCTGTGCTGTGTACCGAGCAGTCCACTTTGAATTAGTACGGTCTCTAACTACAGATGCTTTCATTCAAGCATTCAGACGATTTATCGCAAGAAGAGGTAGAATATCGGTCATTTACTCGGATAATGGAAAGAACTTTGTAGGAGCAAACAATTATTTAAAGAATTTAGATTGGGACAAGATTGCTGTGTACTCAACCGCTCAGAAAATAATTTGGAAATTTATTCCACCCACAGCAGCATGGTGGGGTGGGTGGTGGGAGCGGATAGTTGGAATGCTTAAGACTCTTCTACGTCGTGTGTTAGGTAAATCTGTTGTAGATTATGAAGAACTAACTACAATTTTATGTGACTGTGAGTCGGTTTTAAATAGCAGACCGCTGACCTACATTCACGATGATCTATCTGAATTAGTACATTTAACTCCGGCAACGTTTATATACGGGGAAGGTAGCAACAGCAACGAAACTCCAGATCTAGACCTTGTGGATCGAACCTCTATGTTGAAACGTGTAAAATTTTTGCAAAAATTACGTGAAGATCTCAAACAAAGATTTAGAAATGAATATCTTGCTCAGCTAGTGCACAAGGGAATAAGAAGGAATGATGTAATAAACATCGGTGATATTGTTTTAATAGGACAAGATAATACTCGACGCATAGATTGGCCTCTTGGAATTGTCTTGGAGCTGTATCCTGGAAAGGACAGTATTCCTAGAGTAGCCAGATTAAGAACCTCTCAAGGAGAAAGGATCCGACCTTTCCAAAGACTTTATCCTTTAGAGCTATCAGAAAAGAACGATGTGGATGTTCTGGAAAAGTCTTCAAGGAAAATTAATTTGGAAGTTGATAATGTTCACAATTCCGTTAATGTGCCCGATAATTTGGAAGTGAACTCTCTTAGTAAAAGCAGATTAGGAAGAATCATAAAAATTCCACAACGTTTAGATTTATGAACTTTTTGTTATTTATATAATAACTGAAGATTTTCTTAATTAGTTTCATATAAAGGTGACCAATATATATGAGTCAGTTTGTATTTCTACGAAATGCTAAACGCATGTTCCAAAGTGCTATTTATAATATCACTTTGCAAGGTGGGAGTATGTTTAAGATTTTAAGTCATTAACGTATGTATTTTTAACAGAAGCGCCACCTTTAATTTTCTTTAGATTTATTTGTTTTAATATTTCACTTTAAGGTTGCGTGGCAACCAGATATAGTTTTTTTTGTTGTTGTTCTTTTTTGTTTTAATTTAAGTTTATATACATTTTTAGAATCCGTTTTGATGCTAAATTATTGGTTATTAAAAGATTAAAGTTTTGTATATTGTTGTCATTCATCTGTAGAACTTGTAGTTCATTTGATTGATTGTATTTAAAAGGCGTCCGCATTATTTATTTCAACTTATTGGCGACAATAAGATATTGATTTCTGGCTCTATCTATTTTGGTTATAAACCACTCAATAAAAGAAGCCAGGAAAATGACAGATTTTCTTGTGACAAACAAATTATTGACAGAAAAAATTATTTTAAACGAAGTTTTTGTAAATAAAACCCTCTGCGTATATTCTAGAAATGCTGACACCAGTGGAGATAAAAAGAAAATTAGATATTGAAAAATTTATGAGAAGTTTTGAAGCTAGTTAATATTGGAAACATTGTTTGTGACAACATGAAATTTTGAAGTTCAATTTAATTTTTTAAATATGCAAAATAGTCGATGCTAGTACTAGGTTATTTTAAATTGCTAACAGCAATGCTATTTATTAATTTTTTTTTAAAAAAAGTGCTTTTAGTAGTTTAGAATTAGATCTTGGTGCAAGTGACTGCAAATTGTCATATTTCGTGAGAATCTCCCATATGTAGAATGCAAAATGTCACAATATCTTAAGTTCATATTCATATCTTGTACTAACGATAAAAAATTATTTTTAATCGCTAAGTGCTCTTTTTCGCTAAACTGCCCCACTAATAAGAATAAGGAATTATTTACGTTGATTCCGGCAGAGATGCTGTATTATTTTGAAATAAGAACACTGAGTCACGTTTTGCATATAAAATAAAACTAGTACTGATTTTTTTTTATTATTATTATGTTTTCAGTAACAAACTTTAATATCTACGGACTTGAAATCAAAATTTTTGACCACTTCCAAACTATTCAAGTGCTTGAATGTCATACGGAGCTCTGTAACCAGAGAAAAAACTAGTTTCTCTTGTTTTATCATCGCTGCAAGCAGAATTTATCACCGTATTATCGTTAATCAAAATTTTAACTAATTTTCAACTAGCCAGAGTGCTTAAGGTTTATATGAAAATTTGTGCCTCATACCGGTAAAGGCTATGATTATTTCTTGAATGTTACAAGCAAACATATCGCATTTTTATCGACATTCTAATTTTTGGCCACTCTTCAATTAATTGAGTACTCCAATCACAAATAAAGCTCTGCAAATAAAGAAAATGCTAATTTCTTTCAAGCAGAATTTATCGCAATATTATCGTCAATCAAAATTGTGATCAATTTCCAACTTTCTAGAGTGCTAAACTCCAGTCGAAAATTGTGCCTGATGCCGATACAAGTTACAGTTTGTCTTCAAATTTTGCAAGCAAACTTTGTCACCTTTTCATCGCAATCAAAAAATTACGACCAATTTTTAACGTAAACATGCTCTAACAGATACAAAACTAAAAAAATTAAAATTAATAAATAAAAAAAAACATCTATACATTTTTAAGAATACTGAAATATTGAGAATAACCTGATTTCTGTTAAACCTAAAACGAAAAATGTAAAGTGCATCACTTTCATAAACTTTTATCACCACTGAAAATTCCTTCCTATCTCCAAGTTCTTGCGAGAGTGATGTGACATAAGTTTTAGCTTTAGGTCTGAGACAACTAAAATATTTTTTTTTCTAATAAAAAAACTTTTTTTTAATTAATTATTAATTTTAACTTTTCATTTCTAAAAAAAATAAGAAGTAGAAAATTATATTTTGAGTTATAAATATTTTGATTTATATAATACATTTTCAGTTTATAAAACGTTCAATTTGTAAGTTCAATTCTCGTGTCTAACAAATGTATAACATAATAAATGTATAACATAAGCTAAATAAAGTTAATTTATCTATGACTGTCCATCAAAAATATAAGTGTTTATTTTACTTATGCTTCAACACTATGCAAAATCAGTAATAATCAAGAAAAAATTAACGCATTAATGCATAGTTTTAACAATATGACTCATTCACTTTTTCCAATAAATTATTCACACACTGATACTCATTAAGATGTTATTCGAAATTTAATTTAATCTACATATTTAATCTATAAATACATATTTTATTTGATTAAATATATATTATTTAATATTAATAACACAGTACAATAAAGAAAGCACACGAATACACTGAGAACTACTAAAAAGAGGTTAAACGTCGACAAAACGTCTTCATCAATTTGAAAGCCATTAAGTCTGATTATAATGTTCATCTCTATTACATCAAGTTGAATATAAGAGCAGATGGTATCTGCCTAACTAAATTGAATGATAACACGCGATCTATGTAAAACCAGTAATTTAGTATCTAGGGGTGAATAAAAGCATCAAAAAATGCGAGTAAAATGCATAATATTGAATAAGAAATAATGCTCTTTCCGTGTTATGTGGATTTTGTTCAAAATGTCTATGAATATTCAAATTTTAATCTACAGAATGTAAATAAAGACATGCAAATTTATCTGATAACAGTGAGGCATATATTTTTTCTTGCATTTATACAAATAACTGAGATTGTCTAATTTCGGGTGTGTGAATGAGGTTTTTAAATGACATTTTTAGCCTATTTTCGTCAAAATGTACAAGTTTAAAAACTTTATATATAATAAGGAGTCGCTTAAATGTGGCGACAAATGTTTAGAGGATTTGAGACACATTATCATGTGTATAGAAAACCAGACCCGGAAATAGAATCGTTTCCCTATTATGACCTTTTCAGAAATGCACGAAGAAACAGCTAAAAATAAGGGAAGCGCCCGTAGTGGCGTATAACAACATACACTTGTACATTTTATGAAAAAAGGACTGAAAATATCTTTAAAAACTGTATACCAGAAAGATAAACCAATTGCATATTTGAAATCGTATATATGAAAGTATCTAGGATCTGTTTAAAAAAATTTCATACAACCGGAAAAAAAAACTATAATAATAATTGTTCCCCAGGGTAAACAGTAATCTTCATTTTATAAATTTTAAGGAAATGTATTACAAAAAAAAAAAAAAAACTGTGTTATTTTACAAATAAATAGCATTTAGATTCAAAACTTAAGACTATAAATTTTTTTTTCTCCTCGATGATTTTAGATGTTCCTAAATTTTAAGCATAACGGTAAAATTTTCTTATAAAAATAATCAGATTTTACTCATTTGAAATCCTAACAAAATTTGCTTGTATTTTAATTCATAACCTTTTTTTAGTCAGTAGTTTGAAATCAAATTGTCGAATAAAATTAATTTCTTTATTTTTATGAAAGATGGTTATGATAAATGTATTTACAATCTTTCATAGTTGAAATCTTATTATTAATCATCTTAAGATTAAACAACAAAACCTTCAGTGAACTTTTTAATTGATGTAAATCTCCAAGCATATATTTAAGAAAATTAACACAGCTTGAAAAGCAAGTTGGATAATTGGTTATAGCTTAAAATATGCATAGAAGGAAATCGACATAACTTGAAATACATTGTTTAAAAAAATGACATGGCATTCCATTTTGTTTCTTAAATTACTCTTATGGCTATTATAATTTGAAAGAAGTAACGAGTATTTTTCGTATGATTTTAAAAAGAATAAAGTAGATTTTCATATTGATTTTACATTTTAATAATTTATTGAAATTTCATAGTGAATTTACATTTACACAAGTTTAATACCGCTATATATAATACGGGAGTCACATAAATGTCGCGGTAAACTTCTAGGGGAGTTTAAGAACATTTTCAGAATTAAAATTCCATTGGAATCCATGCTCAGAAATATCATCACACGCCGCTAAGGACGCTTCCCCTATTATGAACTGTCTATTCGTGTGCTTCTGAGCAAGTCATAATAGGGAGGTGCCCCCAGTTGAGTACGACAGCATTACTTTTAATTCTGATGATATGCTTTTACTCCCCTACAAATTCGTTGCTACATTTACGCATTTATAACGTTTTTAAACTTGTATATTTCGACAAAAAAATAAACTGCTGTTTTAAAAATTCTGTAGCTTTAGGAGAAAAACTAATTTCAGATTTGAAACCCCCACAAACAGTATTATTCATATGGATTTAAAAAAAAAAAAAAAAAAAAAGCTCAGCAATTTCTTTATTGATTTGGTACGCGCCTTTTTTAAAAATAATAAATATGCAATCATTTTATTTTAAAAGACATAACTATTTAGTAATTATCATTCTAAAATTTTAAAAAAAAGCGAATTTTCCATTTTTTTTGTTTGTTTTTTTTTGTACGCTCTTTTTTAAAGTGTAACGTTGGTATTAAAGTTTCGATTCATTGAAAATCATTAAAAAAATACACATCATATTCCATATCCTATTTCTTTATTTCAGTATGCAAATCTTCACGGAATAAACTGGATATGCCATGTGTGGAATCGACCTATTACAAAAGATTTTTATTAGAATACATGATTCAAGATTTTATCTTTCACAAACTTTTCGAACAAACATTTTTCTTTAACTTTATGTAATATAAACACAAATTGAGAAAAATTCAGGCGCGATATCGAAAGCATTCTTCCCGATCAATTATAGGAAGTTTTTCCTCAGATGACAATTTTCGTCTCGCCTTTCAGACGCTGACGACGATTTCCAAGTTTCCAAGAAGATCACTTGACTAGATCATCAAATAATGTCTTGTCTGCCAAGGAAGAAGATATCTAAAAAATAAAAATCAAGTTAACTATATAAATGGGTATATTATATTTCTTGTTCGTAATCCAGCAGAATAAGGTGGCCATATTTTAAATTTATCCAGAGTTTTTTTCTGTCTTCGTTATCTCTAACTATTTCAAGTTGTTTTTAATTTCTTAAGAATTGATTTTTTGAAATATTCGAATACCCATGAAAATCATATTAATACAGAATTAAATGAATAACATAGTACAGTTAATAAATGTAAATTTAAAGTGAAAAAATTTTAAAATTCACATTTTACTAGGAAAAAAAAAGTTTGAAATGTAAAGTTAACGTAAAAAATGTGACATTTACATTTTACTAGATTAAATAAATACATTTTACTAGATAGTAAAATTTACATTTTAGTACATTTTGAAGTGTTTATTCGGAAGATGAAAGAAACCTTGTCCTAGGCTTAGATGCGTTGCGCTTTCAATTAGTTCTGCACTTGGACACGTTTTTAATAATGTTTAATTTTTTACCTGAAAGAATTTTTTTTCATTTATATATATATATATATATATATATTCAAATTATTACTTATTTTCTAGAAACCCAATGCAACGCAGGAAAATTTCAATCATAATATTTACCAAGAAAAGCCATACGCATTGTGATCATCGTATGCATCTGCACAATGAAGCTATTTGTACAGTAAAATATTCCGGTTCAAATTATGGTACGAAGTACTGCACTTTGGATGCATAGTCCGTAAAATCCATTTTGCCATAAAATCTATTTTTACCGTAAATTCTATAGTAATATTTATTTAATTAGAGAGATTTGGTGATTTCACGGTTATTATTACCTTAAAAATTATGGTATATTCAATTTTTGTTCCGCAACATGTTCCTTTGAAAATGGATTTTACGGTAAATAGTAAAGGCACTCTGAGAGTGCTTTTTCCTTATACTTAACATAATTCAAAGTTTTTGCATAAAAAAGGATAGTTCATGAGTTAAACTCTTACAATTTTAGTGATTAATATTATTTTAAAAAAATAAATAAGTGGTATAGATTTTATTCTCGCACCCCTGAATAGGCTAAATTTGTTTCAACCATCACCTGTAAATTTTGCAAAAGTTTCTGTAAAATGCACTTTTTTTAGATATTGTAACTTATGTTTCTTTGATAGGTATAAATAAAGTTTTGATTTGGAAATAGAGCCACCCTTCGGAAACGACAAGCGAGGTAGATCTATATTTTTTAGCTCTTTACTTGAATAACAATTTATTTATTTTTTTTATTTTCTACTTTTTCATAGATCAAAAGCTTCTGTCATATTAATACACTGCATCGATTCTTTTTAACTAACATTAGAGAGCATGCTTATCACAAATTTAACTCATATTGTTATATATGTAACACAAGAGCAATGATCTTCAATTTTTTTTGTCCTTATACTCCTATGAAGAGAAGAATCATAAGTTGTAATCCTTATCTATATATGGACATAAACTGCTTTAAAGAGGGTGCTCGAGAGGACAAACTATTTTGACGGCATACCACCTAGAATTTTTTGCATGCCCCAGTTTTGAGACCACATTATTAGAGATGTTATTACACTTTCAAAGTAAATCTGTTCAACGTTATACCCTCATATCGGTATCTTGAATCATAACGTCTAGCATGTTTCTAGGTACATTAAAAGGTGTTAAATTGAAACTTCATCGTTATACCCTCATATCGGTATCTTGAATCATAACGTCTAGCATGTTTCTAGGTACATTAAAAAGTGTTAAATTGAATCTTCAACGTTATACCCTCATATCGGTATCTTGAATCATAACGTCTAGCATGTTTCTAGCTACATTAAAAGGTGTTAGATTGAATCTTCAACGTTATACCCTCATATCGGTATCTTGAATCATAACGTCTAGCATGTTTCTAGGTACATTAAAAGGTGTTAAATTGAATCTTCAACGTTATACCCTCATATCGGTATCTTGAATCATAACGTCTAGCATGTTTCTAGGTACATTAAAAAGTGTTAAATTGAAACTTCAACGCTATACCCTCATATCGGTATCTTGAATCATAACGTCTAGCATGTTTCTAGGTACATTAAAAGGTGTTAAATTGAAACTTCAACGTTATACCCTCATATCGGTATCTTGAATCATAACGTCTAGCATGTTTCTAGGTACATTAAAAGGTGTTAGATTGAATCTTCAACGTTATACCCTCATATCGGTATCTTGAATCATAACGTCTAGCATGTTTCTAGGTACATTAAAAGGTGTTAAATTGAATCTTCAACGTTATATCCTCATATCGGTATCTTGAATCATAACGTCTAGCATGTTTCTAGGTACATTAAAAGGTGTTAAATTGAATCTTCAACGTTATACCCTCATATCGGTATCTTTAATCATAACGTCTAGCATGTTTCTAGGTACATTAAAAGGTGTTAAATTGAAACTTCAACGTTATACCCTCATATCGGTATCTTGAATCATAACGTCTAGCATGTTTCTAGGTACATTAAAAAGTGTTAAATTGAATCTTCAACGTTATACTCTCATATCGGTATCTTGAATCATAACGTCTAGCATGTTTCTAGGTACATTAAAAGGTGTTAAATTGAATCTTCAACGTTATACCCTCATATCGGTATCTTGAATCATAACGTCTAGCATGTTTCTAGGTACATTAAAAAGTGTTAAATTGAATCTTCAACGTTATACTCTCATATCGGTATCTTGAATCATAACGTCTAGCATGTTTCTAGGTACATTAAAAGGTGTTAAATTGAATCTTCAACGTTATACCCTCATATCGGTATCTTGAATCATAACGTCTAGCATGTTTCTAGGTACATTAAAAAGTGTTAAATTGAATCTTCAACGTTATACTCTCATATCGGTATCTTGAATCATAACGTCTAGCATGTTTCTAGGTACATTAAAAGGTGTTAAATTGAATCTTCAACGTTATACCCTCATATCGGTATCTTGAATCATAACGTCTAGCATGTTTCTATGTACATTAAAAAGTGTTAAATTGAATCTTCAACGTTGTACCCTCATATCGGTATCTTGAATCATAACGTCTAGCATGTTTCTAGGTACATTAAAAAGTGTTAAATTGAATCTTCAACGTTGTACCCTCATATCGGTATCTTGAATCATAACGTCTAGCATGTTTCTAGGTACATTAAAAAGTGTTAAATTGAATCTTCAACGTTGTACCCTCATATCGGTATCTTGAATCATAACGTCTAGCATGTTTCTATGTACATTAAAAAGTGTTAAATTGAATCTTCAACGTTGTACCCTCATATCGGTATCTTGAATCATAACGTCTAGCATGTTTCTATGTACATTAAAAAGTGTTAAATTGAATCTTCAACGTTGTACCCTCATATCGGTATCTTGAATCATAACGTCTAGCATGTTTCTAGGTACATTAAAAGGTGTTAAATTGAATCTTCAACGTTATACCCTCATATCGGTATCTTGAATCATAACGTCTAGCATGTTTCTATGTACATTAAAAAGTGTTAAATTGAATCTTCAACGTTGTACCCTCATATCGGTATCTTGAATCATAACGTCTAGCATGTTTCTAGGTACATTAAAAAGTGTTAAATTGAATCTTCAACGTTGTACCCTCATATCGGTATCTTGAATCATAACGTCTAGCATGTTTCTAGGTACATTAAAAAGTGTTAAATTGAATCTTCAACGTTGTACCCTCATATCGGTATCTTGAATCATAACGTCTAGCATGTTTCTATGTACATTAAAAAGTGTTAAATTGAATCTTCAACGTTGTACCCTCATATCGGTATCTTGAATCATAACGTCTAGCATGTTTCTATGTACATTAAAAAGTGTTAAATTGAATCTTCAACGTTGTACCCTCATATCGGTATCTTGAATCATAACGTCTAGCATGTTTCTAGGTACATTAAAAGGTGTTAAATTGAATCTTCAACGTTATACCCTCATATCGGTATCTTGAATCATAACGTCTAACATATTTTTAGGTACATTAAAAGGTGTTAAATTGAATCTTCCGCGATGAAGCTGAACCATACTTTGTAAAAAATTTTGATGGATGGTTGCCACCATTTCTTTGTCGTTGAGACTAACTAAAGACCTTTTGAAGAGAAGAACTGTAGTTATCCTGTTAAGGATTATATAAAATTAAAAAATTTCAAATATATTATTAAAAAAATTTCCTAAATTTTTGAATGAAATGTTTTTGCAATGAAGCCAGAAAATTAATTCTAATTGATATAAATTGAATTCATTAATTATAATGTGCATAAAAATATGTATTTTCAGTAAACAGACAAAAAATGAATGAATAAATAAATAAATAAAACAAAAAGAGTTAAAAAAATTAATAAAAAATGTGACTATATGCACTGTAAAAATATTTCAGTTAACCTCAACACCAAAAATGGTAGTGGCAACTATACACCTAAATTTTTTACAGTGTAGTATTATGTAATCAAATTTATGATTATTTAAAATTCAAGACAGTAGGGTTTAATTTAGAGCTTTAAAATGGATAAATTAACACGATAATATAGTTCGTATTGTTATTGCATTAAGATTACAACAAATTTGAACGATAACATAAATCATCATGATGAAAAATTTCTATATAGTATCGATTTGTATTCTGGAATTGATAACATTAGATTTACGGTGCTCTAAAACTACACTAGCTCTAACCTCAATCTTGTAAAACAATGCAATAGTTTTGTATTAAATTTGTACAGCCGTGCATTTGAAAAAGCAACGTAAGTGATAATAGAGAAAATAATAGAGAAAAGTGGTTTGAAAACTATTTTTTTTCTATTGCTAATGCTATCAACGCTAAAATCAAAAATTAAAAGGTATGATTAAAAATGACTTTTGAAAAAGAAATTTGTAATGGGTAGCTTATCATACAAAAAATATCTAATATATAAAAAAATTCTCATTATTGAATTTTTTGTCGCTTACGTTGAGTTTCCTATTGCACGGGCAGTGTATTAAATTTTCAATTATTACTATATTGGCATCACATTACTGCAGTACCACTTCACAAATTATGTATGGACAATAACTCGACCATAAATTATATAGGTAGCACTAGATTTTCTTTAAAGTAAAATTAGTTGTTTCTTACCATATTTGTAGATTGTATACGGGACAGAAAAAAACTACAATAAAAAATTAACAGGTATCAATTAACAGGTTTAAAGATATCAATAATTCGTTGTTTAATGAAATTTCTTAAACATATGCAAAAAATAACTAATTATGATACGAAGAAAATAGTTAAATTTAAGTGATGAACTTTTAAGCACTAACTGGTAATTGATTATTTGGTTGCTGAAATATAAAATGTCAAATTATGTTTTCATAAATCAATTGGTTAAGGAACGAGTCGAAATTGTTGAAAACTCCTATCTTGTATTCATCCTTGTATTCATTATAAAAGTTCTATGTACTCAAGGCAATAAATTAATTTTTCTCTTATAATCAAAATTAAATATGTCAGTGAATTTTAAATTTAATCCTTGTTAGACTGGGGGAAAAGTTTCAGGTTCAAAATAAAACTAAATTTGAATAGTAAAGGAATTTCTGATTTTAAAAAAGTTTCCAAATATCTAGCAATTAACAATAAAATTTACTGTATTTAAATTATTTGTTTGGTAATTATTTGGTTTATCGCACATTTTGGTTTTCAAAATAATAGTTCATATTATTGGTATAAGTACAACACTAAAAATTAAATTAATAACAAAAATAAAAGTAGTTTTCACGCTATACTATGAAGTATCGCGATAATATAACCCGCCCATTTTTCAGAAAGAGACCATTTATTTCACCATTGATTTGGAAATTTCGATGGCTATTCTTTTTACCAAGTAGTCAACAACAAAAAACATTTTCATTTCTCATAGTTATGTTCCTTTGTTTAAAAATAAAATTATCGAAATTCAATAAAATAATTACGATTATTTTACTCTGTTTATTGATTAAAATTTTTGAATTTCTTATAATATATCTGGCCATGATTGTTTTCAAAGTATCTCAAACCTATAAAAAGTGCTATCTGACTCTCTTTGCTTATTACATGATCTTCAAGAGGTTATGAATTTGCAATAATTGATATCTGTATTTTGTGCATTGAATCTGGAATCTATGATTGTTTATAAACAATTTTGTTAACATCCTGAGAACAATTTCCTTAAAATTACAAAAGAGCGGTTTAGAAATAAAAAAAGAACTTATCGTATTTTTCAAATGAATTTATTCATGTAATTTATTTTTAATATTAAGTTCACGAGTAAAATTACAGTCGCGTCAGCACACATATCAGTAAATAGTCTGAGACAGACCTGACACAAATAGTCTGAGACAGACCTGAAATACTCAAGCAATGCTGTTTTGCATTGATTACCAGATTTGTTTAACGTTTCTGCAACTAGAGTTCTATGAATGTTAGGATATTGTTTTCTGATGTCTTATTTAAGATCTTTATTACTAAACAATAACTCATTTTTAAAAACCTAGATTATGTTCTGCATTGAACCCATAGATGCATATTTTCTGTATAAAATTGGGCAAGACAGTTTATAATCCACAATTCCTATTATTTTTTTTATAATTTGTTCTTATATCGTAAAACAAATGCACATTGAATAACAAAAAAAATGGATAAAATTTTGGAATATGGTTCTAATTCGATATTAAGTAAAACCACGTTCAATTCTAGTGGCATCTTATTTCATCATTCTAATGTTTCGTTGTCGCCAAAAGTAATGATGGAATTTGTATTCCAATTGGATTGGAGAATGAACTATTTCCTCCGAACTAGAAAAGTAGCTTGAGAGGTATAAAAGCGTAAAAAAGAAATAGGCGTCTTCGCCAGGTGCATTTGTTTACATAAAAAAAAAAGAAAAAACTTGAGATTCAAGAGTAGAATTCCGATAAAAACGGTTTCTATCGCCTCAGTAGCGCTATGAATAAGAGAAACAGATTCGTATCCGGGAATGAAGAAACATATGGGTTTCCCCAGAGTTAAGATTTTTGCGTTTTCAGGCAAAGATTCCAATATCACTTGAGAAGCCGGAGTCCTATAGATGGGAGGGTACCCCTTTGGGACATCTAACTTGAAACCTATCTTATTACACTCGCGAGGAAGATCTCCTATTTTTCTCCCATGCATTCCAGTTTCGTTCTTTTTCTTTACCGTCGCCAAATCCTGTTTTTTTTTTTCCTTCTTTTTTTGTGCTTTTCTTTTCTCGCCAAAACTGCCTTGAAAATGGGCGCCGGAGAAAAAGAGAAAAAAATGAGTTCTCCCGTCAAATTTCCTGAATGGAATTAGATGGTAAGATGGAAATGAATCTATCCTCGAAATTCGGGATTCATCAGAAAAGAAGAAGCCTGAAAAAAATGAGAAAAAAAAGCTTGAAAATGTCTATGAAGGAAAAAAAAACTAGGTCGACACCAATAGGACTTGGGAAATGCTCCTGGACGTGTCCGGAATCTTGGATTCTAAGCAATCGCCATCAAGTCTCATAGCTTGGCGGAAGTATGTAGAAGTTTGACCAGCCGGCGCCGATCTGAGTTCTTTTATCCTCTTTTTGTCTATTTTTTTGTTTTATTATTTTTTCTTTGATGAGTGGATTTTGTTGACTGAATATAAACAACGGAATTGCCTGTGCCCCCGCGACAATAATATACTTCGTGTTTGGTTGTAAATCAAAGAAACCCGATTTGATCTTTACGCTTCAGACAATGTTAGTTTTACGCTTTTCTTTTATTGTATGCAATATTTTATTTTTTGCTGTTTTAACTCTGGATTTACTTTTATGCTTCTTTCTCACGATCGAATTTATTGGCTGGGGGTGTAACGCCGGAAAATAAAGTTCTACATATGGACTCCTTTCAGGGCAAAGTGTTTAGCATAACCCTCTTTGTGTGGAATGGTCGCACTTCATTATCATTCTGAAGTGTCATCTTTCAAAGTCTCATTTAAATCTTCCATATTAAAAACTGATCACGTTTGGATAGTCGACATTCTATAACCACCTAACTTAAATTGTAAGAAATATTGAGTCACCACTCAAAATGTTTCTTCATTTTCATACATCGGGATTTTTTTTCTTTTCATTGCTACAACATCTGTTTTTAATAATCATAACCTTATTAAAAAATGCTAAGGGAGTTTTTCATGAAATCCTTGCTACCCAGTTGGTCTTGTGGGTTTAGTCTTCGGGGGGGGGGGGTCAACTCTCCTGCTAAAGGCTGGACATCTAATAGGACTGCATCTACCTCTATTTCTTAATGGTTTGGAATCCACTCTAATATAATGAAGAACTGAAAAAGTCCTAGCAGGATTAGGCAGTTGGGGTGCGTGGTGTGGAGGTAAGTTGTTTACGATTACATTTACTCTAAGATCAAAATTTTAAAAGCGTAATGTGCAGAGAATTGTTTTGGATCATTATTAAGTGTGAATACCATACCATCGCCAATAGCTGGTTTAAGTAGCTCTAAAACGATATTAATTGCTAAATCAATCACGAAATCAATTTTCCCGCAAACATTCAAATAAATGAATGCTTGTCTGTAGGTCATTTCATGCCATTTTTATTTCAATTTCAAACATTTAATTTTGATGTTTAAGAATTTTTGTTTTTTGGACTAAAAAGAAAAAAGAAGATCATTGTAGCCATTTGTCTTAATTCTCCTAATTTTTTAGATGCATTGTATATTTTTGTAAAAAATATCCCGGAGCCCCCTCCCCCTTCACAAAAAATTTCAATATATCTTTCTTTGTTTATTTCGAGAAAGTAGGAGTGAACTAGATAAGCATTCCGTGTTTTCTAACAAGTAGCAAACAATTAAAATCTGCATGATCCTAACTTTTACACTTTCCCATTAGCTTCATCAAATTCTTATCGATTCTTCTTTTGCTTCTTAATTTGATTGATCCGTACTCCCTTGTCCATCAACTGTATAAAAATTTAATTTTATGAAAAAATGTCTAAAATAGAGTTTTGACTTCAGGTAGGTGAATCTCTTTCATTTATACATTGCAAAATGTCGGATTAAATCAAAATCAGATAAAATATTTAACAAGAGTCATTTTATTTGCAGTGTCTATAGCTCATCAGTTTGGAAGCAGAGATTCAATAAATGAGCAATGCGAATCGATCAGTCATCAGAGGAATTTGAACCTGGTTCGTTTGATTAAAAAGCAAGTACTCTATGAGTGAGTAGATTGCCGACTTAAAAGATACCTAGCGGTTGTCAGATTATGGTTTAGAGTTCTCTTGCTGTCCGGCTAACAGGACAGTTAAGTTTTCATGATTTCTCTATCAATGTAGCACAAACATGGCTTAGTTTCACTTAAAAGGTGCTCCACGAAGCCAAACTTGTCCTAGTCTATGATCCAAGAGCTAACTTAGACATAACGCTCGTTATCCGGAATCCAACCTTCCGGAATTCACCCGACAATGAAAGATAGTTTTCAAAACATCAAAATTCAGTTTGTTTCTAAATAAAATTTAGCAATTCAAAATTCTTTCCAATATGCAAACCTATGCTTTATTTTCTATAAATCGAACGAGAAAATTCATATAATTTTTCTAATGTTTTATGTAAATTAATGTTAATGTTGTTTTATTTTTTAATGTATATGAGATATTTTTTAAAAAGATTATGGCAATACTCTTAGAAGTTTTAGAGAAATAATTCTCAAAACATTAAAAGTAATATTTAAACAGTTTGTTTCTAAATAAAATTTAGCCAATTTTTTCTAATATGCAAACTCATGCTTCATTTCATATTACCCGAACGAGAAAATTTAATACATCTTTTCTAATGTTTAATGTAAATTAGTGTTAATATTTTTTTTCTTTTTTTAAATATATTTGATATATTTTTTAAATGCATATGACAATACGTTGCGAAGTTTTTGAGAGATGTTATCAAAATATTAAAAGTAATATTTAAACTGTTTTTGAATAAAATTTAGCCATTCTGAATTCTTTCCAAAATGCTTTATTTTATATAACCCGAATAAGAAATTTTAATACATTTTTTTTAAAGTTTTATGTAAATTAATGTTCAAATTTTTTAAAGCATATTTTATATATTTTTTCCATGCAAACGACAATGTGCTGCAAAGTATTTGAGAGATAATTCTCCAAACATAAAAGTAATGTTTAAATAGTTTCTAAATAAAATTTAGCGATTCTGAATTCTTTCTAATATGCAAACCCGTGCTTTATTTATGTTGCCGAACGAGAAATTTTAATATATTTTTCTAACAAAACACTATATCTTTACTCTAAAGGTAAAAATGTTTTATGTTATTTATCCTGACCTAATATCTAAGCAATTTAAATGCAACTGCGAAAGTAACCCGCGGAAGTGATAAATTTTCGTTTAAAATTAAGTCCATGCAAAACATATATAACCCATTTATTATGATACTCCAGTAAAAAAAAATCCCCAAGTTTTCCTCACTTTTTCCCTTTCTACATTACCATTTTATTAAGGGAAGAAAAATGAATTCCCTCATTCCTTCTAAAATAAGTCTTGAGCGTGAAAAGTTTTCCTGAAGGGGGCCAAGGATTTCCTTCTCTAATCCTCTGAACTTGTCCACCAGCATTACTGGCCCCGATCCATCAATCAAGAGCGCTTAAATCTCCACCTATCCACGTTTTCCAAAAAACCATCTGGGATATCAATCCTCGGTCCTCTAGTTGAATCTCGAAGAAAATCCTCGGATAGTGTCTTCGAAAACCACATTAAAAGAAAAGGAGACAAGAAGATAATAAGTCTTTCAATTTTTTCCTGATAAAAATGCCGATCTCCCTTTCATTTTACCATTTTTTTTATCGTCAAAGTTAGTCTTTTTAAGAATAATATACAATTAGGTTTTTATTTCAAAAAGGGCTAAGTTCATAAACATTGTTTAAAATTACAGAAATTACCGAAACATAGTATTTAAAAAGTATTTACCTTACATTCATAGTAAGTCCGTAAAGATTATTTAAATTACAGAAATTACCAAACAGAATAGCTAAAACGTATTAATGACATTACTTATCTTGAGTAGATCTAAGTCCGTAAACATTATTTAAAATAAAGAAATTACCGAACATAAAAAATAAAAAGCTCTATAGATACGATTAAAATGGTTATTAAACAAAATTAATGTAATAACTTAGCGTAACGATGGTTTAATATTGCTGACCTTACGTGACATTGCAAAGTTTAAATTAAGATCTGAGTTAGGCATGTATAATATCCTTCAATATGCATGTATAATCCTGAAGAAAATCTTCGAATAGTGTCTTCAAAAACCACATTCAAACAAAAGGAGACAAGAGGACAATAAGTCTCTCAATTTTTTCCAGATATGTTCCGATGTCTCTTTCATTTCAGCATTTTTTTTTATCGTCAAAGTTAGTAAAAATAAAATACAATTATGGTTTAATTTAAAACGGAGTACGTTCTTAAACAATGTTTAAAATTATTTAAAATTACAAAAATTACCGAAACATATTAGCTAAAAAGCGTTAGTAACCATACGTTTATGGTAAGTCCATAAAGATTATTTAAAATGCAGAAATTACCAAATCTTATTGCTAAAAAGCATTAGTTACCATACGTTGATGGTAAATCCAAAAAGATTTTTTAAAATTCAGAAGGTGCCAAACATAGTAGCTAAAAAGTATTAGAAACCATACATCAGTGGTAAGTTCATAAACATTATTTAAAATACATAAATGACCGAAACAAACATGTAAGAGAGTAACTATTATATGAGAGTGTTTTCCAGCAATTAAACAAATTTTGATGTCATCAATCTTACTTTCCTCGTTAATAAGTCTTTAACTTTTTATAACGTATTTGACTTATATTAGTTTCTTAGATTTAGATAAAGATTCTAAATGTATATATTATGGACGGAGAGAATATACCATAAGCATAACAGTTAAAAAGTATTCTTTAGCATACATTTATGGTAAGTCTATAAAGATTTTTTTAAAATACAGAATTATAGAAACATAATAGTTAAAAAGCACTAGTTACCATATGTTGATGTAAGTCCATAAACATTAGTTAAAATACAGAAATTACCGTAACATATATGTGAAAGAATAACTATTATGTGATCTTCTGGCAATGAAACAAGTTTTGATATCATCTGTCTTCCTTTCCTCGTTAATAAATCTTCAACTTTTTATAACTTTTTTTTTCTTGATTTATTTCTTGGATTTAGATAAGGATTACAAACATATATATTAAGGGTGGAGATAACGTCCCATAAACATGATAGTTTCAAAGTATTCTTTACCATACATTCATGGTAAGTTCATAAACATTATTTAAAATACAGAAATTAAAGAAACATAAAAGTTAAAAAGCACTATAGATACGATTTAAATGGTCATTAAACAAAATTAATGGAATAACTTGGCTTAATAACAGTAACAGTGGTTTAATATTGTTGAACAATGCGTGCTATTGTAAAGTTTAAATTTAAATCACTGTTAAATATGTATAAATTCCTTCAATATAAGCATTGTTTTGCACATTAGCCAATCGAAAACTTCATTCGTTTAAAAAAAGGGTAGAAAAGGTATTGTAGTTTTCCGCTTACTTTTTGAAACTAATGAAAATTTATTTCTTTAGCAAGAATTATAGTTTACCGCTTCAGTTTATAGAGATCTTTCATTTCGTGTTTTGCACATGCCTTTAACATAAAAAGCTGTAGGTCAAGATATTATATTATATTAGAGATTAAAAGATCAATTTTGGAAGTCGATAACTTACGTTAGCACTGCGCTACGAAGTTCAGTTCATTCATTTTTAAATATTGCTTTGAGAAATGATATTTCTTTCCTTTTATATACCCTAGATTTAATCCTATGTTTATATGGGTTACCTTACCCTAGTGGGATGGTTACTACCCTATAGTGACGTTTTTATTTTAAAAGAAAATGAAAAAACTAAAGAAAAATGCTTTTTTAAAACTATGCACTTATTAAATATAAGATTAAAAAATAATTTTTTTATTTCCTATGAGCTGCACAATCAGTCTTCCCGATGAGCAGACCTAGTGCGTTCTCCGGAAGTGGTATCCACTCTTTCAGGACCACCACAATGGGTGAGATGCCGTTGGCCATGTTAATTTGGACGTCTAGTTATTGCCACACTAGATGGCAGCACCGAGACTCTATTTGGATGCTAAAGTGCACTAGGAATTTAATTTTGCCGGAAATGCCAAGAGCCAATAAGGCACTCCAAGGATCTTTTACATGCCGCATAATCATACGACATGGTCGCTGAGGATTTTCTGCATCCCGAAAATCCGGTGTCTGGGTCGGGGATCGAACTCGCAGACTTAGGCTCAGAAGGCCGACGACAAACCAACTGCACCACCCAGCCAGGGATTAAAAAACATGAATACACGTTTTTTCAATTCTGAATTTCCAAATTTTATGTTTACCAGATTAATAATTTAATCAAGAGAAACGCTCTGGAGTACGACGCTTCGCTGAAACAAATTACGTACAGTGAAATCTGTCAAATTGACCAACTGTCTAAGTTACTTGTAAACTTTATTACCAAGAACCGAATTTATTCTTTATAAAAATATTGAGAAAAACCTTTATAAATGGACTAGCTGTGTATCTTGAAAGTTGACTACTAAAATAATACAATTGTGGTTTTATTTCAATAGCAATACGTTCATGCACATTATTTAAAATTATAGAAATTTCCGAAACATAATAGTTAAAAAGCATTAGTTACCATACGTTGGAATTATTTAAAATTCATTATTAAAATTCAGAACATTATTTAAAATACAGAAATTGCCAACATATAATAGCTGAAAAACATTAGTTTCCATGCTTAAATGGTAAGTATTTGTAAATAATAATTTTGTATAAGTAAAAAAAAAGTAAAACACATTTTTCCCTGGACACTATTTTTAAAACAATGATTTAAAATAAAAAATTTTTCTCTTGAGGGTCTGAAAAATTATCTAACTTAAAAATTTTCTCAGTAATTTAGTATCTCCTTAGATCCTACATCTCATAAAATATTGAAAGATAGTTTTAACTCCATGTGAGCTATAAGCAAAGTGACTTTTATGCGGGAAGGTAAGAATGTCTTAAAGTTTACTTTCATTAGAATTTCTAGCTAGCAGTTAATCCAAAAGCTCTTAATTAATAAAAGCTTACCTATAGGATCTTAAACTGACAAGACTGATTAAGAGTTTATTTCGTGTGCCGACAGATAATGAGAAGATGGTGTTGATTTTAATTAACTACACTCGGAGGAGAAGAGCGTAAATCATTGCATGTATGGCAACGAAATTGTTGTATTAGATCTTTCTTCGTGGATCCTAGAGTTCTCCATGACAAAACTGAAGAACTTTCGGGGGAAATGCAAGAAGAATAAAACTCTTGATTTTAAATGGAATTGCTTTTGCAGTTTTTGAGATGCTGTAATCAAATATGTTATTCGTTCGAGACCCCTCGAATGATTCCTAAGTTTACTCAAGTAAACAAATTATCCATTTATAAAAAAAAGGACATAGAAACAAACATAAGTCTCCTGTGACACTGGAATAGTTTTAAATGGAATTGTTCTCACATTTTTTGAGATGATATAATCAAATATGTTATTTGTTTCATACTCCTCGGATGATTAAGTTTATTCCAGTTAACATCTTATCATAGTATATTGCAAAAAAATAATTCAATAAATAAAAAGAAAGATATTGCAACAAATATAATTCTCTTGTGCCGCTGAGGAGAAATGAAACTACCAGGTATAACTTACCAGGGTTCAAAACCTTTCTTGTATTAAAATTAATTCAATTTGATAATTTATTTTAGCAGAAAAAACTCCAATTTAAAATTATATTACTGTTACGAGGAACAGCTGGCTTGTAGCGTAAGTACCATTTCAATTATTAAAGTCCCATTCACTAATACATAAGGTGGCGCCGTACTCCATCCCATCAGTGGTATGCTGGCAACCACCCTGGCCTATCATTATCATGCTGCGGCCCTCGGCCTTTCCAATCGGCCATGGCCAGATTTCCTAGTGGCCATCTTAAGTGTTTAAGGTTTCAAAATGGGGAGAACCAACCTTGTTCCTGCTCACAACCTTCTAGTCCTGATCATCTTTTTTTTGTTGCCTTGGCGCTTCTTTTAAGCAGCTGCTGGTTGATCGGGACTTTCTGCAGATATATAGGGAACTGACGCGACGGGGCCTTCTGGACCTGGTCTAGGCTTTCCTTCTCCAGGGGGATGGGTAACAGCAACAACAACTAATACATAAGGCATCTTAGTACGATTCTATCTTGGGGTATCTTTTGATAGATGATAATTGACATTGAAGGTAGTCTACCCACATTGGTTGAGAGTGTAGGTGGCCAACTCCTCGTTGGTAAAAGCCGGACGTAATATGAACACCGCCACCTTGACAGAAACGCCCATCTCGATATGAACACGCCAAGTTTGTTCGACGGAACACAGTGAATAGTTGACCTGCTGTTTGTAACTGCGACACTAGCCTCGCCGCGCTGTTGCTTCTCAGTCGCAATAACACAACGGGCTCCTATACACACTCAACTGCTAATAGCAACACAGAACCACGCCACAACCGCGAATTTAATACAGCTCTCACGGCCAGCACTCAAAGCCCGGTAATCTTAATACAGCACTCCCGGCCTCTTTCAAAGCGGCAATGAATCAACTAGTGGTATCCATTCATTGAACTTTATCACAGATAAATATCTGGCGGAGGAGTAATACAGCGCAAATACCACTACAATTATTAAATTCCCATTCATTAGTTTATAACACATGTTAACTCGATTCTGCCTTGGATGTACTTTTTGATAGATGACGGTTGACATTGTAAGTGACCTACCAGGCTCATATTCTAAGCGTTCAAGCACAAAGGTTAAAGTTTAGTGGAATTCGCTCACGATGGAGACTTATTGTGATATCCTTAGAAAAAAAAAAAAGAAATCCTGCCATTATTAGGGGAGAGACTGTCTTTCTTTAAGAACTTCAGTAATTCAGATTCCATAACTAATACTTCGTGCAAATGAAAAAACAGAGTAAGTACTGCAAGATAGATTTCGAGAAATGTGGCTGGAAAACTATTTTCTATCTATTATCTCATTATTATTATTATTATTAAAATATAATTTCAGAAAAACTAATAAAAAAATTTATTTTATAATTTAAAGTGACTTTCTTTTTTATGCATATGTAACTAATACAAAAGAGCCAAATATATAAAAATTTAAATTTTGAATTTTTTGCTTCTTACGTTAATTTTTCTATTACAAGGCAAAGAGTATCAGTCTCTTAATATCTGAAATTTCAGTTATTCGGTATAAATCTGAATTTTCCATTACTTTGCATAGATCGTAAAATTTCTATTACATTATAGATACCTGAAATTTCAGTCATTCTTCATGTAGTTCAAATGTTCATTACTTTGTGCATAGATATAGAGTACCATTTACGAGTATTGTATACAGAGTGCCTCATAAAGGTTAAAACACACTCTAAATTTTCAATTGAAAATATAAATTTTAAAAATGAATCGAAACAAGGAATGATTTAAGATTATGTGGATGGAACTGTTTTACAATTATTATTCAAAAAGTTACAAAAAATATAGAAAAAATGCCATTACCATTTATGCCATTTTACAAATAAGATCCATTGTGAAAAAGCTGAACAAATGCACACTTCTCTTAATAACTACTGAAGAGATTTCAATCATTTTTAAAAATAGTTTTGACAATAGTTAAAAATAATCTTTTATTTTGAACTTTTACCAGAAGGTGTTCATAACTCCTAAAATTTACCGCAAAGGCTTGGTAAAAGTTCGAAATGAAATCATAATAAAACACATTTCGTTCATTTTTACCAAGTCTCTTTGGTAAATCCATAAGTTTCGCCGGTAAAACCTAGAATTTACGTGACTCCTGGCTTTTATAGTAACAGATTTCTTTTGCTGTGTTGTTTTGCCTCAAACGCTGTTTTCAGATTTCCCTACCTACATTCAATTAGTCAAACAAATATGGAAAAAGATATTATATATTTATTCATATTAGCAAGAAAATAGAAAACTGTTTACTTATCTTATATGTTTACACAAAACTAAATACAAACTTAGCTTGTATTTATTTCTAAATGTTTGAAGAAGTATCAGTTTTTCACCAACACTGTGAGCTTTTTATTTCAAAGGGGAGGAAATACACACTCAAAAATAAATAATCTTAAAAAGTAAAAAAAAAAAAAATTATCGTAATTGAGATATCAATCATTAAAGATGTGATATTCTAGGAAGTCCGAATTGTTACCAACTCAGTGTTTTTGTTAATTTTTCATCACCTTCTGGAAGACTATGTTTCGCAAGTTGTTTTTAGATTTCCACGCACATCAAATTTATTAAATACAATATTCATGTAAATTAAAAATATTTCTAAGAATCGTTACAGTTATATTGTTAAAAATGCTGGTGCCACTTAAACCGTTTAGCTCAGTACATTTTGAACACTGTTTTAAAAATTTAGTTTTAAATAGGGTTGTTTACTTTTAGGGCATGAGTGGCGTGTTTTAATGACGCTTTGAATGAATTGGTGGCTCTACTGCCTGCTCGGCTACCTCCGTGATTGCCTTTCATGCATCTTTCTTTGTTGATCCATTTTAAAGTTAATATTTTTCAAAACAAATTTATTTCGTTTTTAAATTTATAATTATAAGTTTATGTAAGAAGATTTTGTTAATATATTAATTGTAACAAAATGGACGTTTACTTGGATTTGAAAATTAATAAACTGTACTCGGGAAAAAAAAATTTTTTGACTAAGGAATACAACGAGGAATAATTTTATTTGTTAACAAAATAAATGTGCAATAATTACTTTGCATTCTATAACAATTCGATTTGGATGCGGTTCTTGCCTCCCTTGAGTCTTTTAGTTTTTTTTCTTTTTTTTTCAAAAATTCATTATAAATGTAAAGATTAATATCTGGCGGCACCTAATCTCTTTTTTTAATTTATAAATTTGTTTTTCTAATTTATATATTTCTCTTATTTATTTCAAATTTATATATTTCTAATTTATATAACACAAACCTTTAAAATGAAGACCTCAAGAGAGATAAATTTTTCTACGCATAAAATTATTATTTGAAGCCAAAAAAAGTAAATAAAACTACAAAAAAACACTTAAATTGTAAAAGCTTTGAAGCAAATAGGAATTTCAAAGGAAAAAACTCGCGTTAAGTTCCTAAATAAAAGTGACCCATTCAGCACGTCGTAGTGCAACATTGTAGTTGCATTCTTGAGGCCTGCAGGGCGGCATGTATTGTATTTTTTACTGCAAGTTTAACAGTTAATAATTCTTCGAACTAACTATGGGATATTGAATTTTTTTATCGAATGTTTAAAGTTGAGAGACATATTTTAATACTGAGTGTGTTTTAATAGTACGTTATTGAGATAATTTCATATATTTTTCGCAACTTCACCAAACTCGTATTTTTAAGTCAAACTTTTTATAAACACTTTTAAACATAATTCCTAATAGCACCTTTGTTGTTAGTTTGCTTTATTGTTTATACTTCCCTATTCATTTTCTCAATATTTTTAAACTCGTTGTATGAAATAAAAAAGGCCACCACTTTTCCGCCCAAGAAATTGCTTTAGTTACGCCTAGGATCATATTAGGTGTTAAAAGCTCTGGGGGACACTTGAATAAAGGACCCTAAAAATGAATTATTTTCGATTTAAGGGAAATGTTAAAAGAAACTTATTAATTTTATCATTGAGACTTTTACATAATTTATTAGAAAATTCAGACGTTTTTTTTAATAAGCTGAATATATTATGCCAATATTTTAAACATTATTATTGACGCAGTAAATATCCTTTTTTTGAAAATCATAGGATTACTTTTGTAACAACATTTATCTAGAAAATACATCGCAGGAAATTAATTTATTTTTCAATAAATGATCCATTTAAAAAAAATACTAAACGAAATAACGAAATTTTGATTCATAAAATATATATTTAAATATATGGTACTAAATTTTTTTAACTGTTTAGATTTTGTGTAATTGTAACATAAATTTCATCTATATAACTAAGTCTAAAATGAAAAATAACTAAAAAAAATGAGACTTTAAACAATAGTGAATGGACAATCTAGTTTCATGGTAGAATAAAAAGTTTTACAGATAAAGAGTTTTAAAAAGGTAACCAACGCTTTTTGTGAGTAAAACTTAACATCGTTTATTTGAAAATTTATGATAACTATTTTTTTAAAAACTTACAATTGCTGTATTTGTTTTAAAAGCTTAACATTTCATCTTTAAGATTTTATTAATTTTTAAAAAAAATGTAGCCAACCTTAATTTGCTATCGATTTTTCAGAAATTCAACAATAATTTGATTGTTTCCCACCTCTGTACTACCTTCTTAGAGATCTGTAACAAATCTGAAGTGTATTTGAAAACAGACTGGGTATTATTGGAAGAAAAATAGAAGTTTGGCGTTTGTTTGGCGGAATAACACCAAAATTGTGGCGCAGTTTCTCTCTTGGCTACATTTCGTTTTGTTCTACTACCATCAGAATCTGCTAGCGAGAGGATGAATCAGAAGTGCTCCGACTGTCCATCGACCTAGTGATACGTGCAACGAAGCATTTTCTGGACTGACCACGGATTTCGGGATCAACTTGGAAACTCCCGTTTTTCATCCGGGAAGGTCACGCCCGTTTTAGGGTTAATCGGAACTGGACTATGAATAGCTCTCGCCGTTGTGACCATATTTTTCGATATGCGGCCGAATGGTTTTGGTTTCGTTTTTGGACTAAATATAAGTTTGGATAGTTAAATTGAAAAGTGGTAAGTTGTATAAAGTTTATGTTTAATTTTTTATTGATTTTTTTAAACATTTTTGTGGCTTTTCGCGACATTTTAATTTCTTGCCGTATGGGAAATTTTTAACGCAAAAATATTCTTTTTTTTAATTAAAATATTTTTTTCCAGTATTTGTTAGTTTCCTTGCATAAAGACTATTTCAACATAAGTTTTTATGTTTTAATCATAGCTGCTTTGAGATGAAATATCAATCTTCTTTGCTTTAATATATTAAAAATATATTTTTTAACAATATATTATTGCGAAATTTTTTATAAAATACAAATTTATAACCTTTTTTTATTAAATGATATCCTGAAATTTCAGTTTTGTGCGAACGTAATCGTATTAGTGTATCTTTTTAATTTGAATTTTACTCTTTAATGTTAATTTATTTGTTTGTTTTTTCTCTTTTTTTAAAATTAATAAATCAATTTTAATTAAGCATTCATCGCGCTTTTCATATTTTAAAGACATTAAACAGTTGTTAAATTTTAATATAAATTCCTTTTAAAAAATGAGCATGCCTTTTTTTCGGATACGTTTATTTTCAAAACTTTTTTTTCAAATGTACGTAAATTCTTGATTGATTAATGGGAATTAATAAATTGAATTAGCAAAGAATCAAAAGTCTTAGAATTTTTATTTTTACGCATGCTAGCATAATTTTAAATATTTGAATAGGTTTTATCAGCATGGACAATAGGTTTGGATTAACGTTATGGTAAAACTCTGCATACAATTTTTAATTTAGTAGCTATTACGTATGGAAAATCAATAATCCTCTTAAGCAGTGTGCGGCATGCATACAAGTAAAAGGTTTCTTCAACTAATTTTTTTATCATAACGATTTTAACTAATCACAAGCCTCATGAGCTCTGTAGTTCTCGCTGTTTTTAATTTTTTAGACTTGTATTATTCTTTTCGAAAAACATTCACGATATTGCTGTAACTGTTAGTATTATCTGCCTGTTAGAAATTAAATATTAAATTTTACTCTTTTGCCTACTTCTGCGTTTAACAGAGAATTTTTTTATTTCTGAAATAGATTATTATCAGTTTTTATACAGGGGGAAAATTTTGTTAATTTTCCCATTGAAAATAATATTATTTTATTAGGTTGCGTAGCTTTTTTAAAAAGTGCTTAAAGATGTGCTTATTTTTAATTTACGTTTTTTAAAAGCCATTAAAGGTGCTTTTTTATTCGGGGTTTGTAAAAAGTGCTTAATTTTCTCTCTTTTTATAAAGATTTTTTTTTCTTTGCCGTATGGATTGTCTTTCTAGATTAAAAAAAAATGCATGATTTTTCACAATTTCTCTGCAATATTTATCAGAAACTAGTTATTTCATCATGATTATGCAAAGTTTTTGAAATTTTTTTTTTTAATTTGTGGATTTTATGTTGATAAATTAAGATCTTGAAACGATAGAAAAAGAATAATTTTTATTACTGCACAGATCCTAGTTATGAGTTTCTTTTTTTTGGATAATAATAGAAAATATTTTAATCACTTTAAAAGTACTTAAAAGGTGCTTATTTTTTGTTCAAAAATTCTTGATATATAAATATATGTATATTACATTTAATATGACGCTACATCTTTTTATAGATTGCATGTAAAACAAGCATTAGATCGAATAGTACATAGACTAATACTTTTTAAATAAAAAAAGCAATAATTTGACTCATTTTATGCGTAAATTAAATGAATATATAAAAGTGCTAATAATGTTTAAAAATTATTAAGGGTCTGTGCGTAGTTACAATAATTCCTACTTACAATTGCAATTCTTAGATGGATATGGAAGAATTGACTGATGGACCGCTACCAAGAATTCTGTCTGACCAAAAAGTTTAAAACACGACAGCTATGTTACAGTTGTTTCGATGCTATAAAACGAGTTGTAGGGTCCATGTCCAGAGGAAAAATGCATAAGTCGTAGTAAAATGATGGTTGTTAACGGTTTCGTAAAACTTTCAATACCCCGTGAGCTTCTTTCAATTGTACTTCATACAAAACGGCTGTAGCTGTAAAAAATTAAAAGAAGGAAAGAAGAACTGAAGAAGACTATAGAGAGTTTTTGGCTTGGATGTAAAACTTTATATATATATATATATATATATATATATATATATATATATATATATATATATATATATATATATATATATATATATATATATATATATATATATATAAACATGGGGAAAAATACAGAATAATGTAAAAAAGAAGAAAATTTTTCAAAGCAAAATTATCAAAAATTATTAAAAAAATCAAAATTTATCATAATTATTTTATTGAAATTTTTTTACTTTAAATAATTTTCATCTTTTTTTAAAATAATTTTCTTTTTTCATTATTCTGTCATTTTTTCCATGTTTTCTCTAATTTTTGAACTTATTTTACTTGCAGCTTTTACGCAGTAACTAAAAACTTATTGATTTTCTCAATTTTCTTCGCTTTTTTCTTTTTGTGCTTTTTGTATTTATTTATTGTGATATATATATATATATATATATATATATATATATATATATATATATATATATATATATATATATATATATATATATATATATATATATATATATATCACATGGACCAACAAAGCGACTTCCAGAGTTAGAACTTTATATTACGTAAAAATTGTTGATGGTTCGATTTTTAATTTATGATGAATCTCAAAAATTGCGAGTTATGAAGTATAAAAAAATATCAGCTAATTCCGCACTTAATTTCCTCATATTTCACTTAATTTCCATTCGATTTATTACCAAACCTGAATCAAAGATCCAACTTGCTGGACTAGAACTTTTATATTTTTAGCCGTTATATTAGGATATTTCATTGAAATAGATTATGGTTCAACATGTGCAATATACATGATTTGATAAATACCATTACATATGTGATGTATCAAAATATACGTATAAGGAGATATGATTTTTTTTGTTGTTTATTATTCAATCAAACTTGGATCAACAAACTAACTCTGGTTAGAAATTTGTATTTTTAGCCGTTATTGTAGAATATTTCATAGGAAAAGCTAATGGTTCGAATTTTAGTGAGCGATTTACAAAAAAACGCGGGTAATGAAATGTAAAAAAATATATGCTCATTCTGCATATTTTACCTGATTTTCATTTGATTTTTAACCAAGAAAAGCTTTTTTTTTTGCGTGAAAATAAAGTGTGTTACAACAAGAAGTTAACAAAACACTTTAGTTGATTTCAACTACTTCCTCCGCAATAATAAAAATATTTGTATTGTTCGTTAAATTTTTTTTTAATTCAACTGTTTGGTTCAAGATCACCGTTTTTTGTTATTCTTCTCTGTTCTATACAATGTTTCACCATAAGGAAATACTAACAATTATAAATTGTGAAAAGGATAAGACGTTTTTAAAGGAATAGTTGTAACTAATCATTCTAATTTTGGCCAGTAGCCTATAATGTGTACGTACACAACACAAATAATCTAAATTTGTACAGTTGTATATGGTTACAGGACATGACTTGTTTGTACAATTAGGTATTGAAGATTAGTCGGTGTTTTTTACAATTGTAATAGAAATTTAATACATTAATATTGTAACATTTTTTCTACTATAGTTTATTAAAATGCTAACATTAAAAAAGGTCTGATAAAGTTTGAAAGTTTTTTTCAGTATGATGAAAAAAATAAGGAACACAGTAAGTCTTATTTTTCTGTAGACATTTAGCAATGAAAGTGATTTCACGATCGAAAAAAATTTTTAAATTATAATTTTTACAGGTTTTCCTATGAATAGGAATAAAATTATTTTTTTTATATTCACATTTGGTACTACACTGTAACAAATTCCTGAACAAATTTCGGTGTTTTGGGTGCAATCATCCGTAAAATTTATCTTACCGAAAATCCTTTTTTCACCTAAAATATTTTACCTTAATTTTTATAGTAATATTTATTTAGTTAGAGTAATTTACTTATTATTGTAAAAACTACAATATATGAGATTTTTGTTGTTCTGTCACGACATGTTTCGGTAAAAATGGATTTTAGGGTATAAAAAGTACCCGGACCTGATTGTCGGTACTTTTTACCGTAATTTGATCTGGAATTTTTTACAGTTTAAATATCTTTCAGGCATAGATACGTATTTACATAAAAAGTTTGACGAATATATTAATTTCATGTTCCGTTACATTTGAAAAAAAAAAAAAAAAAAAGGAACGTGTAATTGCCCATGACTATGTCCTGACAAAAAATGAACTAAATATTGCAATTAACTATCCGTTATGTTGCAAATCTACTTGCTCCAATAAAGCTGATGAATAAATAGATACGTACAATATTAAAATATAAGTCTGCACCGTTTCATTTGTTGAGTGGTATAGGCGTTAGATCATAACTAATATAGGAGTTGCGATACAATTCTATTATTGGCCGAAAAAAAGCTTAATTTATCCGGAAATGCATTAAATTGTTGTGTGAGAGTACAAATTATTGACCATTATCACAGAAGTCCTTTTCCATTTTATAAATCTTAGCATTCCTAACGAGTGATTTGATGCGTTCAAAATCCACACATGTCTAGAAATTGTAGGTGAAAGATCAAACACGTGTTAAACATCAACTTGAGTGTTGTTTTTTTTTTATTTTGAAGGACAATGACAATCTGAGGAACGAAGTAACAATGCGTATCACCGATTCCATTAATAATAAGAAAAATACGATTTTCATCGGAATTGTTATTTAATAACTTTTAAACTACTTTTACAAAAAAGTATTATCTAATATTATATATCCGACGCAATTTAACTTTTGAGGTTGAGTTCAAAAAAATTGTTTGACGTTTTTGTAAAAGCGGAATGGTATCGAAATGTATTAATTATATATTTTTATTAACAAAAAAATTAAAAATTTTTATTGGCAAAAAATTTATTTATTAACAAAAGATGTCATTATTTTTTAAAGTTTGGCGAAATATAAAACGTAGCCAATTTTCGCATTTTTCTTTAAAAAAAGATATGTTCGTATCATCGAAACGAATTAAGTATTTTAAAGATTGAGGAAATAGGAGAAATATAATTCGTGATATTTTCATATTAAACGTTAGTTCACTGTCAAAAAAAATTTTTTTCCATCATTTTTAAAATAAGTTTATGATTTTTTTAAAAAAAAGAATGTCTGTAAATAGGATTAAATTATTAAAAAAAAATTTCGATTGTATAGGCATGTAAGTAGTTAGAAGAATGGACTGAAGATTATTTTATTTTTGAAAATTACTCGTAATTGCATCACTTCAATGATGTTTGACTTGAACTTTGAATTACAAATGCAACATTAAATTTTCCTTTTTTTTAAAGTTTTTATTTTTTGTTAAGATATTAAACATTTTCAATTACGTACAGAGATTATAGAATCTCTTTGATTTGATCAACTAGTTTTTTTTTAAATAGCATTTAACACAAGTATTCTAATTATTTGCGTAATAAAAAAGTATCACTATTTAAAAAAAACAACATTTTTATTAAGATATTTTGTTTTACTTTATACGTAATAAAAAATCTTAAGTTAGGTCGACATAATTTATTGTTTACTGAATTTCAATAATCATGGGTAAAGCAATTTTATGTTTTTTTACTCCTTTTTTTTTTTTAGATTCAAACAAAGATTTTTATTGCTTCGAACTTAATTTAGAATCTGTTACTGGTTTTAGTAATTCAAAACTGAACATTAAAATTTTTTTGTAAAGAGTTATAAAAACACTAATATTTCACAATCACAAACAATTCGATTTCGCATAAATTTTATTAGGTACAAAAAGCATTTTTTATTATACTTTTTAATGAGATTTTTAAATATTTAAAATAATCAAGACTTTCGCACGCATAATTTTTAATTTACTTTTGGTTAAAGTTCAATCTTTTTATGCGTTTTTCGTTTCTTTTTTAAAAAAAAAAAATCAAAATTTTTCATAGTCTTGTTTTGTCTACCTGAAAATAAAGTGCATTTGGCACTGACTAATTGCGCTCTTAATTTTTACATTAATAATAGATTATTTGGTTTAAATTGGCTTCGTTTAATGAATATTTAAATGGTTCGTTTATTTTTTTAAATTAAAAAAGGGTTTGCTGTTGAATATATCAGCACTCATGTATTTTTTATCGAAAAAAATTAAAACCAAAAGTTTACCCTTCTCTTATTCATTTCTTATTAATTTTTTTCTGATAAATATATCGATTATTTTGGTAAATGTTTGTAGGGAAAAAAATTGAATGAATAAATAATTAAACTTATAGAAAATGGAGACGGTTGAAATATCTTTAGTTACAAGTCTATTGTATTTACGTTTTTATTTATTTATTAATTTATTTTATTTATTTATTTATTTATTTTATTTTTTTATTAATTTATTTTATTTATTTATTTAATATTTATTAATAAGTAATTTATTACAATAAATTAAAACAAGACGAAGAATGAAACAATTTAGACGCCATATACCACTACAAGTACACCCTATGCAACTTACAAACAAAGCAAAACATTTTCTATCCATTACATAAGCGAACCATTATGAAAATATAATTATTTATATGGTATTTTCATAAATACTTCAAAATTTATTTCGATTTTACGTGAATTCCCTTCTTTATATTAAAAATAAATAAATAAATAAAAATTGGAAAATTATTTTAAGAAATTATTCCCAAGAATATCAAACATGTTATTTAAATTTATAAAAATATTTTACCTATATAGGGAAAAAGATTATATAAGAAACCTATATAAGAAAATATTATAAGGAAAAAGTACTTCAGTTTTTTATAGTGAAATCAAACTTTAAAATAGAATGTTTTAAGGACAAGTTTGTGTGAGTTGGTAAGAAATATAAATTATAGTAAACATTCTTTTATATCGTTCTAATCTCAATTAGTTTTTTAAAAAAACTCCAGTGACGGGTGCAGCGAATGGGATGCGATAGGGCTGCATAACTTCACAGTTTGTACAGACAATGTAAACTAAGGGCGTATGCCTTGTTCTTTCAAAGCCGGTTCCATATATTCTTAGTGTCAAGGTCATTTATTTCATCAAGATTTACCTCCGCAGACGTCTTTTCCTTTTTTGTTGAAGAATATGCCATTGTTTCTATAAAAGTTTAAACACCCTTAGGCATTCCTTCCCACATCACCGATTATTTCGAACTTTACCCTTTGATCCAAGATAAAATTCGAACATTGGTTCCTTTTTATTATTGGCCTCAACTTGTTGTTGAATGTCTTCTTAAACAGAAAGGGATAATGTATTTAATTACTGTATGCAACAGGTATGTCTTGACTTGAAAAATAAGTTCTTGTTTGTTTAAAAAAAATTCGATATTTTTTTTTTTTTTGATAAATTTAATGAATCGCATCTTTTTTTTAAAAACTCCGATGTCTTGTCTTAATTTTTTTTTAAAAATTACATCGCATGCTATCTTGATATGAACTTTCTGACTTAATAAAAAAAAGGTTGGATAAAATAATGCAAATTGCATGAATACTTAAAATTTATAAAACTTTGATTCTAAAATATTTATTAGTTTTTTTTTTTAATTAAAGAATAATAAATGACCTTTTTATACATGTAAATGTAGATGTGGAGCTAGGCTACGGACAATGTCAACCGTCATATATATAACTTAAAAACAAAATACATTGTACCTCTAAACGGAATCGTGTTAACTTTTCTTGTATAATACTAGTAAATTGGAATTAAATCATTGTAGTGGTAGCTACGCAACAATATATATTTTAGAAAAAACGAAATTTAACTTTCACAACCTTCGGCCAATATGCTAATTGTGGCCCTCGAATAATTTGTATGCGGTCCCCGAATGATTATTATGCGGCCCCATGTCTAAATAAAGAATAATGTGAAAGTGTCTGAAGAATGTTTTGTGATTTTAATAAATTCTAACAAGGCTTATAAATTTTAACAAACAAAATCTAATTTTATTCTCAAATTTGAAACAGCTAAAAATAAAAAACATGTAGTTTTTAAAACAAATGTAGTGCAGAGATTTATTTAAAAAACAAAAGGTAAGATTTATACGTCTTCTAAAACACTACAATTGTTTTTCGACAGAAATATTTAATTTTAGTAAGAAGAAATCTAAGCAATTATTTTATTATTTGTTCCCACTAATGTTTTATAAATATAATACTTATCATATTTAGGTTGTAATTTTAATAATCTAATTAAATTTTAATTACCTAATGTTACTTTTAGGTTATAGGTTTAGTTTTCACATGATCCATGAATTTTGTTTAAATTGACTTAATTTTTTTGAAACCTTATGGCCCTCAGGAGCTCAATTATTTAACTTGTTGTTTCTAAAAGGTTGCATACCATTAATTTAACTAATTATTAATTATTTTTATTTATCAATTCATTTACTGGCAATAGTATCAAGTATTTTATGAAATAAACTGTTCTTTTTTAATTTGCCCGTGTCATTTGTTCAATACCATTAGATAATATACTGAAAAAAATTTCCGGATCGAATTATGGTTAAAGGTACTGGTACTCAGGGTACCGGTACTCTTAACCTAAAATCCACTTTTACCGAAACGTGTTACGGAACAAAAAATCTGATATACCTTAATATTTAATGTAAATATTACTCATATATATTTACTGTAAATATTACTGTAAAATCGCTCTAATTAATAAATATTACTGTATAAATTACAGTATAATATTTTTACGGTAAAAATAGATTTTACGTTGGAATTTATTTTATGGATGATGCACTCAAAGTCCTAGTGATTTATACTGTAATTCGCGGAATTTTTACTGTGTATTTCACTTAAGCATGTGAAAGTTCATGTATATTTCACAAACAATTTATGTTAAAACAGTCCAATAATAATATAAATAATTTCTTCCCTAACTAATTATCTGATCTGTATCAAACATCTGGGCACTTGAGACCGCTTGTGGCTCTTTTCCCATTCATCTTTAAATTGAACTTAGTGGTGTTTCGATTAGGTGATGAGATGCAAATAGAGTAAATTACTCTTCATGCGGATTGATGATCATTGAGTTCTGACTGTGCAGTTATAAGCAGTTGGGTGATAAGACCATAATGTAAAAATATGAGGTGTGACTTGAGCTAAGCTGGTATGGTGAAAATGAGGTTATGTATCTGCTATTGATAGCGGAAATATGATGGCATCACTGCAATAGTATGCTGCAATTGGTCTGATGTTCTTGCTTCAATTAAATTTTCATATAGGAATATTTCATTGGAATTTACTGCAGAGCAAGAAGTTGAATGGAATAGAATAGATATTTAATTTAGGTATATGTTTGTCTATTGCATCTATTTTGAGGTCGTGGTGTATCAACTAATTATCCATTTTCCGCTACCCGTAATCCTATTCTTTTAAATTTCTCAGCTCTCAGTTAAAATTGAAGGGGTAGCTAAATGATCAGTGAGCTAAAAATAATGACATTATCAGAATGTAGTGAATAATTATCTAGATCAAGATTTAAAATCTTCTTGATCAGTCAGTTATTAATTAATATTTTAATTAATTTTTCCAATGTTTTGCCCGGTTTCACAACTCAGGGGTCTGTCCAGATATTTTGTGAAAGGTCCTGTTTTTGTAAAATAGTGAAAAAACTACTCATAATTTGTGAATATAAAATAAGCGTTAAGTCACATTCTTTCAACCAGGTTCCTGGTTTTGTGAATTTGTGCAAAT
The DNA here is from genome assembly GCA_949128135.1 of Parasteatoda lunata. Taxonomy (NCBI): domain Eukaryota; kingdom Metazoa; phylum Arthropoda; class Arachnida; order Araneae; family Theridiidae; genus Parasteatoda; species Parasteatoda lunata. Next base: position 59,095,687 of record OX421972.1, on the reverse strand, counting down.
GGGGTCCTTTGTTATTGCAAAAATTGCTAAAAGCATTTTCTAGAAGTTTTTAATTTGTAAATAGATACAAGATTCTGCTCAATAATTGCTGCTACTAACTTAGAGATGCAACATACAAATATTTGGTATTTAGCCTATACTGCTCAACACAGAATATTCATTTCGGACGAATAATGGAAACAAAATCACTCTCATTTTTAATAATTTCAATTGACATAATTTAAATAACACAACTTAGTTATGTATGACTTTTAATGTGTTACCCTAAACAATTCTTAAATTTACAATATATTATTTAAAAAATTGCCAGAAATTTATTTTTATTTACATAATATTCTATTAATTTTATGAATAAATAGAACTTGATCAATTATTTATTTACAAAAAAAATTATCATTTAATATCAATAAGAATGTGCACCTGATGTTTGTAAAAGTCGAAATATTTTCTTAGAATACTATATTTGGAATTTAAATTTAGGGAAACTTGGAAAACTTAGTTCGTTTCGAACCGTCTTTCTTTTTCTTTTTTTTCCCTGGAAGGGTTTATTCTATTAATAAAACAATAATGAAGATAAACAAATTTGTGAAGGGTCCGTTAACAAACCCAAATTTCGTCTAAATGGACCCCTGCAATTCCTCATATAATCTTTTCTTACTGCTCCCCAATCAACCGAAATGCTTATATACACATTTATTTCAGAGGAAAAATATACATTTTTATTTTAGAGGAAAAAATATTAAGAATTTTCTTTTTATTCATTTAAAAATAAGAATTTATTAAAATTGCAGTTTCTGCCCCAGTTTTCCTTTGTTGAAAAGCGACAAAACTGGCTATTTTAAATATATTTTCCTTTCAGTTACAAGTTAAATTCTAATAGAGATAAGTTGATTTTCTTTAAGATTATTTCAATAAGAAATAAAGGTGAAATATATTTGACATTTCGCACAATTCACAAAGGTACCTAAATTCATATAACATTTCTTTCAATGTTAAAAAATTATTTATTTTTTTAAACTTATTTAGAAATAACTATTTAAAACAATAATTTCTACCCCAAACATATTGCAAATTTCTTTTTATTGGGAAGTGACAAAAGAACTGAATTTAAGTATATTTCTTTCAAGTCCTAATAAGTTGAATTTCATTTAGAGAATAGTTGATTTTCTTTAAGATTATTTCAATTAGGAATAAATATTAGTATAAGTACCCTAAATGTGTTTGACATTTTTCATGACCTACAAAGTTACCAGTGGATAGGTACCTAAATTCTTATAATGTTCTCATCAAATCTATGATTTTAAGCAGAAAACTTAATACATTTTTGTTTGACGTTAATCACGGAAGTTGACTCGATGATTGAAAAATGTTCGATAGTTGAAAATCTTCAAAACATCAAACTCTGTATTAACAAACAATATATTATGTAAATAATGCTGAAAAAGTCAAAATATTATTATTTTCAAAATTTATTTTATTTTTTAATTATTCATTTATTATTTAGGGGTTTAACAAATTATAATAAACGGGATACCCCCCTGCTTTTCCCTACATTATTGCGCACTAAAAATAATGAAGATTTTTAAGAAACATAAAGTTTTAATGATTACATATAAAAAAGCTAAAATAACAAAAATAAATTCTTTAATGTAAAGAAATTCAGCATTTAAACATAGTGCTGTTTGTTTTCTCCTCATTTCCAAAACATACTTTTACTAATAATGTTTATTCGATGTCTTTTACTCTAAAGAATTATTAAAATGGTAGTCCGCAATTTAGATAAATTTGAAGACTTATATGAGGCATAGAACATTTATTTTTGCTTAAATAATGGAAGATCGTAAAACAATAAAACAGATATCATCATTTATACGTAATTGTTATGATGTTTTCAAACTGCATTTCATTTTTACAAATAACAGACAAGGAATTCATTGTAATGTTCTTTTTATTTATATTTATGTTTAGGGAATGTTATTCCATGCAAAATTGCAAATTGTTTTTTGTTTTATTTCTTAAAATTCAAATTCATTCTAATCATTGTAATATGAGTTAAAACTTAAACTTCAATTCGATTGAACAATTTAAAACATTACCCATTTGTTCTATTTTTATTTCTAAAAATCGTATAATATCAAAAGTTTATTTTTAAATTGCGTAACTGTTTGGATTTCCTGGTTTTCTTTTTAAAAAAGATTACTACCATTAGTTCGCTTTATACTCACGTTAAACGATATCTCAGATTTGTATGTAAGTTATTATTCTAACAAAATTTGTTTGTTTTTTCTTATTAAAATTTTGTTTAAGCATTTCGAAAAAAAGCATTTATTTATTTTAAATGTATTGCTTTTAACTTACGCATCTACTGAGATAAGTTTTATTAGTTTTAAAATTTTAGGAACACAAAAATTTTAAGGGTTATTAAATTTAGAAAAAAGTAATTCGAAAGATTTGAATCACAACATTATGAATTGTTTATTGTTGCTGAGGCATTTTTTTATTTAGTTGTTGTTCCTTTGATGTATGCAATATATTTTAAATGTAAACCACCTCTTTGTAATGAATACTCGAATGTAATAACAATCAGTTAATAAAATTCACTTAATAATGTAAGTTTGGAGAATTTAAAGTTGATTGGATGTATTTTGATATATATTTCTTAAAAAAAACGTAATTATTATTTTTTTTAAAAATTAAATTAACTGAATTCTGTAAAAATTTATTCACATTATAAAAAGAGAACGTTTCGTTTAAAATATTTGATAGTTACAGTTTATAGATTGTAGTTTTCGAAAAGTAATAACGAAAATAATTTTGTGAATTTGTGTTTTCTTTAATTTTACCGACAATATTATACAAACTTAAAGCTATAAAATTATTCAATTTAATCATAATATTTTCCATAGCGCTTTTTTTTTTCTCTTTCGAGTTCATAATCTATGGCGAAAGGTTTTTGTTTCATTATTCAAACAATATTGTGTGTTGTTTAACTGTTTTTCAAAGCTTTATTTTAAAATTTTGGTTTCTGAAAAGTCTTTTTATTCTTAATTCTTTTCTCCACACTTATCACCTGATTAAAAAAAAATTCTTGCATCATGTTTTTTTTCTGTTTTTCAAAGCCTTATTGCGAAATTTGGGTTTCTAAAAAGGTTTTACTTTCAATTCTTTTCTCCACTGTGAAAATTTAATTTATTATCTTCACACTTATCATTTGAATAAATTTGCTTTTCTAGCATCATGTTTTTTTTTTAATTCTTTTTTTCAAACCTCTATTTTAAAATTTGGGTTCCTAAATTTTTTTTTAATTTTTAATTCTTTTTTTGAGACTGAAAAATTAATTTATTATCTTCATTACTTATCACCTGAATACATTTTTTCCCCTCTAGTATCAAGATTTTACTATTTTTCAAAACTCTATTTTGAAATTTGAGTTTCTAGAATGTTCTTTATTTTTAATTCTTTTTGCTCTGAGGGAAAACTTAATTTATTAACTTCACACTTATCAGCTCAATAAATTTTCTTTTTTACCATGGCTTTGATATTTTAAAATTTGGGTTTCTGAAAAATTCTTTATTTTTAATCCTTTTTTTCTGTGAAAACTTAATTTATTTCCTTTACAATTAACAGCTCAATAAATTTTCTTTTTTACCATCGTGTTAATATTTTAAAATTTGGGTTTCTGAAATATTTTTTATTTTTAATCCTTTTTTCTCTGTGAAAACTACATTTGTTATCTTCACACTTATCAGCTATATAAATTTTCTTTTCTACCATCGATTTAATATTTTAAAATTTGGGTTTCTGAAAAATTCTTTATTTTCAATCCTTTTTCTTCTGTTAAAACTTAATTTATTATCTTCACACTTATCAGCTCAATAAATTTTCTTTTTCAGCATCGAGTTTTTCTCTTAAGTTTCTTTTTCTTTTTCCATTTTCCCTTTCTTTATTTTAATTCTTTCAGACTATATCTATTTATATTTTTGTGACATGAAATTCAAGGCAGGGACTGCATTACCATGTTTTGGTTAAGACGTAAATTATTGTATTATTAAAATTATTAATAACTCAACATACTATTAATAACTCAAAATTTCTAAAAGGGGAGAAAGCTAATCTGCCTTTGTCAAGATTCTGGTTTAAGAATCATATCCATTGAGATGTTTTATTTTCTTTACATTTCCTATTAATTTTAAAGAAAATTCCATTTGAAATAAAAGCAAGTTGCATTCAAAAATATTTGTGTTAAACCTTAAATACCAAAAATCTTAGCTAATTAAAACTTTTAATATTCACTAATTTTTTTCTTTCTTCCATGAAAGAAAGAGAAAAAATTATTAGTTTTTTTTCTCTCAAATAACGAATGAGTATATAAGTGAGTTCCTGAAAAAATATTTTTTATTTTAGCATTTTCTTTTCTTTTTCTTTTCTTTTTTTTTTTTTCGTTGCAAAAACTTATTTTATTATTTCCAAACTTTTCATCTTGATGCAGTTTCCTTTTTGGAGATCTTGAGGTGATTTTCCTTTATTGTTTCTAGTTTTTTTTCAACTCTCTTTTGTTTTCTTTTTCTTTTTTTTTTTTCAATTTCTTCGGCAAGGAATTGAAAGCCTGGACCTCATCATCACGTTAAAGTTGGGCGGAAAATATGAAAGAAGCGGTATAATATCAGTGATAATCGCTAGTAGAGAATAAAAAACGAATCTGTTTTTGACAAGGCAATAGGATTGAGAAACTTATTTATTGGGTAGATTTTCTCTTTAAATCTGTTACTTTATTAAACGAAATTCTCGTTTCAAAATCAAAGTAAAGTATGATGACTCGCTAGAAAAAATTTTTTGAATTTAAATATCACAAGGCAAATTTTGAATAAAGCAAAGGACGTAGCTTTTATTTTGATTTGAATAAAATAAGTAAGTGGCTTATCTCAACGTTTCACAATTTAATTTAATCTTTTGAGACCCAGCGTCCAACATATAGCACAATATTTGGCACAATTTTAACACTTAAGAAATAATTTGTATCATTTTTTTTTTTGTGTTTTTGTGCTTTCACATAGCGATTGTCTGGATAAAAATATAGTTGTTTTCATCCTCTTTAATTGAACTTTTTTAATTCGACGAATTATAAAAAAAAAAAAAAAAAAATTGATTATAGTAATCTTTCAGACACTCTTATGGGGTGTATATATCTTATCATTTGAGTCTTTGAAATTTTGTTTAAATATTAAATTGATTAGAAATACAATATCCAGCGATATGCATTAAAAATCTAAAAATTAAGAATTTCCATGTGATAATTGGAAATAATTTAAACAGTAATTAAATTTAATTAGTTAAATTGTTAAAGATAAATTTTCGATCGCATTTACATACTTTCTTTCTTCTAATATATACATCTCTTCATAAAATTTGAAATTTTTGCTATTTTCTAAAGCTTGTATTTTAAGAAGAAAGGCATTCTACCTATTTCGTAGTAAAAAGTATATGTCAGAAATGTTTTTGTTTCTGGCACTATTTGAAATAAAATTGACGTTGACGTTTCAAAACGTTCTGGTATTGCATTTCAGAGTGTTGTAAGAGTTAATATAATTTTAATTCAAGAGCCGCGTCGACTCAAGAGATAGAGCGTTCGGCTCTTAATGAGGTGACCCAAATTCGAATCCCTGCGCTGACTAGTACGAACTCTGATCCCGGTGCGCTTTGATCACAGTGCTGCCGTAAAATATCTTCTGTGGTACACGGATCATGAGTTGGAATCCCCTTGCCGTCGGGATAACTGTTGGAAGTTCTCGTGGTTTTCCTCTCCATGAAACGCAAATGCGGGTTAGTTCCATCAAAATGGTCCTCCGCTAAGGCTAGTTTCTGCCGATTCTTTATAGATGAGTACCCTTGTCTTCTGGGTTCAACTCTTAAGTTACAAGGCTTTGATAGTTATAATTTAGAAAAACGGTCTACAATTGTATAATAACTTTATTCTCTACTACTGATTTTTTCTGAACGTATAACTTTACGGACATACATAGTGTACAATAAATAAATAATTAACAAATAATTAAATATAGCGGTTTATTTCAAAATTGAGTATGTTAGCGTGTAATAAAACATAAATCTTTTAAATTCGAAGTAAAACTACAATTATTTAAATATTTTCGTAGTTTCATAAACTGGCGTATAAATTTGGGCATATGCAAAAAAAAAAAAATAATAATAATAAAAAAAAAAATAAATTTAACCGAACATTATTTTTTTTTCTTCTAAAAAATATTTGTTATTTTTATTCCTATGCATATTTTAAAACTTTCTATTTTGCTCACCCTAAAAAAATCATTTGATTTTTTCCCCCATCCAATATTCAATAACAGAAATCAGACGTCTGGATAAACACTTATCACGAAATTAATCAAACCAACTTTGTTCATGTTACATGCTAAAATAAATCGTAGTCGAACACAAATCATAGTGAATAATTTTCATGCTTTATCCCGATTCTATAATAGATAATTACCTGTTTATCTAAAAAAACAAAAATGCGAGTAAATTCTGTTTTCTCTCTCAAATATTATTCCGCCCCACATTGTGGATTGATCAAAGTTTAAGCATATAATATGTCGCTAGAGGCGTGTCTTTACATGTATTCCACAGCCACGACAACACGAAATCTTTAACCATGTGAATTGGAAAACAGAATTAAAAAGTAGGCACGATATTCAGCATCGATTTCCCAAGGCAAATAAAACAGGAGTTTTCGCATATGAAATAAAAGGGGAGGTAACGAAATTTCTGATTTTTCTTTATAAATTGATTTTTGAAAAATTGCATCAATTATATTTCAAATATACATATTTGTATCAATTTTTTTGCGAATTTGTATGAATTATTTTACAATTGTATCAATTATATTAAGAATATGTCGTTCGGCCTGTGTAGGGGTCAGGGACATGGCTTTGCATCAGAGAGGCCCGAATCCCGGACAAGGCATGGATGTTTTTTCATTCTCTGCACTATCCGTCCTTACTGTGGGAGCAACGTTGGCCCATCTAATATGGAGCCCCTGAAATAGTTGCCAGCAAATCTGCCCTTCAGATGATTCTCCAGGTGGGCATTGGAAGGGGGAAAAAAAAGAAAAAAAAAAAATATATATATATATATAAAATAAATTGTATGAATTATAATTACGAAATATACTCAAATATCAATAAATTGATGATACCTGCTTATAATTAATATGAAATAATTAGTTAAAATAAATTGATATTTGCAAGAATTCTGACCATTATTCAAGAATGGTGTTAAAGTTTTATGCATAGTAATTTGAATTTAATTTTAAAAGCATAACAAGGATACCATTTCAGAAAACCTAAAATTTATGTTTGTTTTTTTAAGTGTGATTCCTAATTTTTTGCTATGTTTTCAAGTTTGTAAACGTCCCCTAAATTTAGTATATATATATATATATATATATATATATATATATAACGATTTAAAAATAAACCCTCAATTTGTATTGTAAGGCCAAAATTAAATATTTGTTTTGTAATTACATTCAAAGCAATATTTGATATTTTTTTATAAACTCTGGTTTCAAAGTTATAATAAAAAAATATTAATAATTTATTGAGTTTAAATTAATGTCCTATTTTGAATTTTGATGTTTAAAAGCGTAAAATTATATTTATTTATTTTAATAAAGATGTTCTTTCTATTTTCGTAAAATATTATACTCTCTTAGATAATTTATATATAGGCTACAGATTTGTTTTGTCTTTTTGTTTTCTTTTTTATCCTTTTTTTGTTTATCTCTTTGTTTTCATGTGAGATTTCGTTCTATCATAATTTAGTTGGGTTAACTTATATGTGTTAGTACTTAGGCTTTTCAGTCTTAAATTTAGAGCAGTGTAGTCTATTTCGGCTCTTTTCTATCACTGTATATATGAATAAAAGTAACAGTTTGTATAAATGTATCTACTTTGAGAACTTAACTGGATCAGAACTTGTTTTTAGTAAATTTTCACAACCGTCGACTTACCGAGTGTAATGCATTATCGGAAATATGTTAATTCTTTGCTACAGATTAAATTTGCATAATATTTTTTGAATAGTTTTTCCGATCGGTACAACGTATTTCCTTCAAAATGCTAAAATTTTTTGGGATAATTTTGCGTTATTTTTCTTCACTCTAACTTGAATTGCATACCTGCTAGTGACGTCATCGTAGTTAAATAGTGGCATTTGTCGATTCGAAAGCCAATCAGGTTCGACGCACACCCGTGACGTCGTTTACAGGTATCCAGTTAATCCGTTTTTAATCACATGCTTAAGCTTAATCAATGTGCAATTGTATAGAAAAAAAATTTAAAGGGAAAAAGATTTTTTTTTAAGTGTGAGTTGTTGGGAAAAACAGCATCGTTAAAATAGTTTATCTTTTTATTCAAATGCAATTCAAATGAACTCACCGCTTCTCTTTATACTTAATAAAGAAAAAAGTAATTGAATTTAAGCTATTTTATTTTAATGTGAAATATTGTTGAATGTGTAAGCATAAGCTATATTAAAGTTGCGTAAATTATTGCAATGCCATAGATTAATTATTATGAATGTATTCAAAAATGAACTGCAAAATCGAACCGAGCTGTTGTTTTAGGTAGTTAAAAATACAAAATATTTACAAAAAGGTTATTGTAAGCTGAAAAAGTTGAAATGTTCATTAAATCTACAAGTATACATACAAAGAAAGTAATTAAAAGAAATAATGTAAAAAAGAAGGGAAAAAAAATACAAAATAGAGAAAAATAAAATGAAAATAGAGAATGTAATAGGCTGATTATACACTCTATAGAAATGTCCATATTTCATTGATTTCTAGTTAGCACATAGCATTTTGCTAATTAATGTGTACAATAACATTTTACTATTTAGTGCTAAATCTATGGCTAGTGGGAAAAGTACACTAAAAGATTCCAGATCAAATTGCAGTAAGGGTGCCAGTATTTTTTCTGTAAAATTCATTTTTACGGGAACATGTTACGGAGCAAGATATCTGATGAACTGTAATTTTTACAGTAACAATTACCCTAAAAACACTGAATTATTCTTATTAATAAGTATAACTGTAAAAATTGCGGTATAATATTTTATGCTTTAAAAGGATTTAATAGATGATGCACCCAAAGCGAGTGTACTTAAGGGGGACCCCACTCTGAGATGGTAAAATATTAACATTTTTCTTGAATTTTTTTAAGTAATAGAGACAATGCAGAGACTCTTTGTTTTTTTAGCTACAATTTAAGTCCATTTAAAAAAAATTTCTTTTACAAAATAATAAAAAATAAGTTGGTGGCAGCTCCGTGTTTGGCTGGTCATCCAAAAGTAGCACCTCACTGGCCTCACGGAATTAGAAGTCCTGAAACATAGGAAAACGATTTTATTTAGATTTTCTGAAACATAAAGACATTATCTAAAAAGTAGCTTAGCGGTTTTTTGATATTCGCAAAATTACCAAAATGGCGGCAACTTAAAAAAAGGTTTAGTTTTTCATTTAAAAAAATATTCATTCAAATACTAATATAAAATCGAAATATAAAAATATCAAAAAAATCCTATGCTACTTTCTAAAGAATACATTTTTACGTAATTTAAAATAAAGAACAGCTTATTTCATTGTATAGATCATGAGAAAAACGTTAGGCCAGGTCAAAAAACAGCGTTTTGAGAAAAACGCGTTTAAAGTTTTGTCTTATGGTAGGGAAAAACATTTAATTTCACATATATAATGGTCGATAAATGAAATGCCTACAATATACAGTCAACAGAATGGATGAGACACAAAAAGAATGTCGCCCCTCCTAATTCGGCCGAGCGGGCCTTTCTACCTGCTTAGCGACGACTCTCTATTTTCCGGAATAACTTCCAAACGAAGTTAGGTACCGAGAAATCGTTTTAGACAGACATTAGGAAGGGTACAAAGACTCAAAAAATGCAATAGAATTTTTTTCGAATGTTTGAAATATTCAGGATGGGGTCCCCCCTTACCGTTATTTGATCCGGTATTTCTTACAATCTAAATATTATTGGAAAATTTTTCGAAATTTGTATACTTGAGCATTATTTGTTAGTGAATATCGTTTTCAGTTAAAATTATTTAAACATTTAATTTTAAATTGTAGAATGAACAATCCAAGCTCTTCTACGGTGGGGATCGCCTTGCAACTTATTTCAATTTGTGAATGATCCCTTAATCTGAGTTTGGAAATTTTGCTGTCCACTTTTAATGTTCAATATTTATTTCCCGCGTTTTACAAATGGAATTTACTTTGGTTTATAGGACTCATATTTTTTCTGTGGGTGTTTGTCAAGTAGGTGGCGTATGACATGTTATGTTGTCTTGGGTGACATCGCATTCGCACGCAAATTTGCGTTACGATCGTCGTTTTTTATTTGCGTAATTTCGTGCTGTCTTGAAATTCTTACGGATTCTTGTAGTGGAGAATCTCAACCGTTGCCATTAAAGAGTAAAGTTATTAATGGATTAAGATACTTTTAATGAGATGATATTATAGGAATAGTTTTCTACGCGAATAAAATTTAAATAGTTTTTTGTATTTAAGAATCGAAATATATTTTTAATTATATTCCTTTAGTAATATTAAAAAGGCGAATACTTTTTTTAAAAAAAATGTTTTTCTCTAAGCAGTTTATTAATTATTTTCTGAGCTTCAATTTAATCAGCAATGAAATAGATCGTAAAAAGTTCCTGATCCAGGCACTTAAGATGCAATCTCGTAATATCCATTTTTACCTTAAAATATTGCACTGTAATTTTTACAGTATACACCGTAAAAAGTTCCTGATCCTGGCACTTAAGATGCAATCTCGTAACATCCATTTTTACCTTAAAATATTGCACTGTAATGTTTACAGTATAAACCGTAAAAAGTTCCTGATCCCGGCACTGAAGATGAAATCTCGTAATATCCATTTTTACCTTAAAATACTGCACTGTAATTTTTACAGTATACACCGTAAAAAGTTCCTGATCCCGGCACTTAAGATGCAATCTCGTAATATCCATTTTTACCTTAAAATATTGCACTGTAATGTTTACAGTATAAACCGTAAAAAGTTCCTGATCCCGGCACTTAAGATGCAATCTCGTAATATCTATTTTTATCTTAAAATATTGCACTGTAATTTTTACAATATACACCGTAAAAAGTTCCTGATCCCGGCACTTTAGATGCAATCTCGTATTATCCATTTTTACCTTAAAATATTGCACTGTAATTTTTACAGTAATGTTTATTTACCTCGGTTTTCTCCAGTCTCAGTCATATCCATTAAGTAACATTAAAAAAGGTACTACTTTTGTTTTAGTATTTTTCTCGAAACCGTTACTTGATTATTTTCCGTGCTCCAATTTAAGCAGTAACGAAATACATTGTAAAAAATTCCTGATCAAATTACGATATAGAGTCCCGCCAAGTACGGTAAAACATCCGTAAAACCCATTTTTATCGTAAAATTTTTTCTGTGATTTTCACAGTAATATTTATTTAATTAGGAGAATTCAGTGATTTTTTTTTTTTTTTTTTTTTTTTTTTTTTTTTTTGTAATTGTTATTAAAAAAATTTCTGCATATCAGTTCTTTTTTTTTATTTTGTAACATGTTCCGTTGAAAATGGATTAAAGTATATTTCAGTATATTAGTATATTACGTATTGTATATTAAAGTGTCGAGTTTTATTAAATTAGAGGCAATTAAAATATTTGTTTGCCTTACGTTAAAAAAAAGTGATAAGAAAAAAACGCAAACATTTATGACACATGACATATTTTGTGTTATTTATTTAATTTGATATTGAGATAAGCACGTTTTTAAATATAAAATTTATGTTGTATAATAACAAAACTCCCGTTGTTCCTGAAAATATATTTCCTTGTGAGGAAAAGATAATGTATTAATGTTTTAGTTAATTAGAGTTAAAAGAATTTATTCTACTATTGTATACATATAAACAATTTAACGATATACATATATCTAACCTTATATGGACCAAAGTCCTCCATTGGAGGATATTATAATAATTTGTAGTAAGTTTTTTGTTATTATTTTCGGCAAATTTTCTTCTACTGTGGGTAGAATTTATTACTTAATGTGCAAAGTTGGGTTATAAGTGAAACTTATTATTTATTTTTTAAACTGAGCTTAAAAAACTCAATCTTTTAATCCAGGATAAGTTTTTCTTATCAAATTAAAAAGTGGCGTTAATTGGTTGATTACCAGGGGGTCAACTTATACACCCGTAATAAAATCTGATATTAGTAAAATATCGTTGTATTAAAAGCAATGTGATATGAATAACTCTGTATTAATTTCCCCCTTTAAGCTATTTTTAATATGTTTTATACCATTAATTTTGCATTTTTTGTCATTTTTTCTTGATTTTATTTTTTTAGAAAATAATATTAAAAAAGCTAAGATATTGAATTCAAAACTATTTCAAAGTGTATAACAGAATGAAAACTTAAAAAAAAAAAAAACATAAATCTGCTAATTTAAAGATTACAGAATATCGTCTATGTCGTATTCAATTAATGTTAAGCTTCTTAGTTAAATGTAAATTTTATCATATCAAGAGACAATGTGAAATATTTCTAACTTGAAAAAATGTTGTAGACTTAATAATTTTAATTTTTTTTTTTTTTTTTTTTTTTTTTAATTTTAAAAATTTTTATATTCATTTTTTTAGCGCTTGACTTATACAGAGGACATACCAATTTGCCCCATCCTAATCGAAAATATGGGGTTAATCTATGCAACGAGTCGATTTATACAACCGAAATATATGGTAAGCTATTTTGAGACAAAAACACAGACCAGAACACAAAATCAATTTTTTTTAAATTTTTTATTTTTTACATTGTTAGTTAGTCCGGATAACCACTAATAATTATTCATGGTAGTCTGAGCTAAATTTTAGTGGTCTCAGACCAACGAATCATCGTTCAGTTCAAGTCATGCCTTTCATCTCCGATACGAAGTTATCTTGATGGATAATAATATTTAGTTTCAAAAAAAGTTTCGACTACAAAATTAACAAGTTGAACATTTTTATTTATCTAGAAATAAAATTAAAATTTTAAAATCTTATCTCATATTTTTCTTCTTTTTAAAATATTATTTTGGAAAAAAAATATTCTAGATTGAATCTAATAAACTAACACGGAAAAATTTCCACCTGACTTCAGCTGTTTTAAATATGATCTAAAATTATTAACGTAATACCATTATTCTTCAAAAGACAGAATCGTAACAAAATAATGTACTTTTTAAAAGCATATTAGATTGAAATTATTGTTTGTTCGGAATATTTTCTGACGCAGAAACTTCGTTAACTACAGAACTGCAGCTTCAGTCTTTTTCGTTTTTTTCGTTATAAAAATTTTTTGCGAATAACGTATTAACTCGAAATAACTTCTCTTGATGAAGTTGATATTGGATTTCCTAACTCGATTTTCTTTCGCATTTTAAAAATCTGATTAAACTCTCTTGTCTGCTTTAATCTAAAAGTAAATATCTCACAAGTTATATTTTTTTTTCTTTGAAAGAATTTTTTATCACTGTTGATCTTAAAAAAGTAATACTACAAAATGATTTCAGTTTCATATTAAATCGCCTTGAGTTCAGATGAAAGTTTTTCTCTTCTGATTCTCTTTTTAAAAAGAGAAATCAGCAAATTTCTCATGATGTCAATTTTAATTCTTGCACTAATTTTTTGATTTCGGGATAGTTATATTTAAGTTCCAATGTTTCTAACACTATTTCGCATTAATAGAGTATAAAAACTATGTCTTAAAAATTATATATTAATGATAGTCAACATCTGTAACCATAACACAACATTTGGTGCTATTTTATCGCAATCAAATGTTTTTGCAAGTTGATTTCAATGCTCAATAATAGGAATTTAGAATTATAAGAAGAGAATTATAAAAAAAAGGGAAGAATATTTATTTGGACATAAGCAAATTTTTTGACTTAAACTTTCAGTTTAAATTTGTCGTCTTTGTGGCATGACGCAAATGTACATGAAACTATAGTGAAAATGTTACAAATGCTGTAAAATTGTTAAAAATCAAAATTGCATGTGACATTTTTAATTAATAAACAAAATTTAATTTAATTAAGTAAATGTGATTTTTGCTGACCTGAAGAATTTTAAATTTTCTAATTTAAATAGATTTTATTACATATCAATTATAATCCTAATAATTAGGATTAGAATACGGATATTTTTCTTAAATAACCAATAAGGTTCCTTTATATCTTGCGAGATTAGTAATTTTAGGCCCAATATCAGTGATCTAATGTTCGAATTATAGCTTCACCCGAAACTTCAGCAACTATTTATATATAATAGAAAAAAATGAAATGCTGAAATTAAAATTTTTTTTTGAGAGAAGGAATTATAATAGTTTTTTTTTCAAATGCGTATTAAATAAGATAATTTATTTAATAATCAAATTAATATATCATCACAGTACCTTTGCAACAATTTTTTTAAATAAAGGTATAATCATTCATTTTGTGGATGCTTTACATGCTCATTTAACTTATAATCAATAATTTATCTTCAAAACATAATTAAACTGTTTAACTTTTTTAAAATTTAAAAAAAAATTGAAAAAATTCACAATTTTTAAATCCCTAAGGCTTTTTTATTTTAACATATTTTCAAAATTTTTTTTTTCTTCTTGCTTGGAATATACATCTTAATAATTTTGTGCATTCATTTGTTGATACATCAATTAGAATATTTTTTATAGATTATTTTGTAAAAAAGTAGAAAAAAATGGTTAAAAATTCCTGTTAGGTACATATAACATGTTGTAAAAATTGTAATACCTCCTAAAATGCTTATTCCATGCACAGTTTAAATAAGTGTATTATACTTAAGATAAAAAAGTTTACTTCAAAGTTTTATCTTAAATAGAAAAAATTCCTTAGGGATTTAACTAAGATTAAAACACAAAATTATCAACTATGAGAAAAGGCACTTTAAAGTCTGTCTGCTAAGCAAGTTTCTGTATTAGGACCATCTAAAATCATTCATAACTTTTTTAAAAATGTAGATAGAGAGATGATGTTTTTTTCAGTGCATTCGAAATAGTTTGAAGTTTTATTGTAAGCAATAAAAAAAATTTCGATAGTTTGGTCATTTTTTGGGTACTGTGACCCCTTAACTGTAAAATTTATTTAATTTTTTTTTTCGCTAAGGATTTTAAGGATTTACGTTTAAGCTATGAGCAGTTAATATGCATGGTGTATGGTAAAAACCAATGAAATAATCGTTTCAATGAAATGAAATACCATATACAATCGCAAATTAATATTTTATCAAGGAAAAAGCAAGAGCGTTATCGTAGAGTTGAAATATGATTATTAGAAGCATCTTCAATCTGCAGTCAAACCGATTTTGATATTTTATACATTCGCCTTCCTTCAGTGACGGATTACGGTAGCTTTTTTTTTTTTCTTCTTTTTTTTCTCCGTTTAAATATTAATTGACTGCTCCCAATGCGTATACATTTTTGCTTTCATTTTTGAAAATGATTATAAAATTATATATTAAGTGTGATGTTAATGCATCTCAATTTATACATTTCGTTTTTGAAAAATTTGAAAGTTAATAGTCAATATAATTTGCAATTTTTCTTAGATAAGGCTAATAAAATGCTTGTAATATTTTATGCATAGTTTACCAATATAATAATAATCTAACTTATAAAAGGATAAAGGTTAACCCTTGAAAATATCGAATACCGCAGAGCTTTTGTATTTTAAATTAATTTTCAGCAAAGTTCTTCTGTCCAGGGAAGAAAGTTTATTTCTCTTTTTACTTTGTCTCTTGAATCAATCGACCAGTGTACTTGTGGCTTAAAAATGGAAATAAAAATCGATCTTGAAATGTCAGGACACTTTGAGGGCACACCTCAGCCCCAAAAAATTTTATCGACCCTCCACCCACTTGTCCGAACCACACCTGGCGAAATGAAAAGGTATCCATTGATTGGTTGGTCACCTATGTGACGTCACCACGAATTGTAACTATGGTAACCGTTGTTGTAATCGGGGAAGATTTTTCTCTAACCATATTGCTTTTATATTGCAAATGTTTATATGTTTTACTAATGTGTGAGCTTTTTTTTTCCCAAAAAAAACTTTTTCTTTCGAGTGAACAATTGAATTTTTTCTGAAAAGTTTTATTTTTTTAATAACTTCTTATAATCGATTTCCCTTTGTTTTGTTTTATTATATAAATAAATTACTCGTTCTTCTTTTAGAATATTAATTTAGTGCGTCGAAGACTAACTTTTTCGCGCAATGACTCCTAAGGGGGGGTATTTTAGACAATTTGTGAAAGGCTTGTTTTCATGAAATCTAAAGGAAAATTGCAGTCCTTGCAGACTCATTGACTTTTGTACCTTTTTTATTTGTTTAATTATTGTTTAATGTTATTTTATTCTATAGTTTATTTTTTCAATTCATTTTTATTAGTGCAGAGTGTTTTAATCTGGCGAATGATGTATATCAATTGCTACTGCCAGCCAGTGATAAAAAGATAATGCTTTTATGAAATTGAAAAAAATCGACTCATTTTGCGAAAGTAGGATCCTGATTTTGAGATTTCGTTAAAGATAACATAAACCAGCGGTCTGTTTAGTCTTTTTTGTGCTAAGTCTGCTCTTTTTCAAATCTAAAGTTGCTGTAGAGTTCTTTTCTTCAAGTATCTTCAAAAAAAGAATTTCAATGAGTTGGAGTTTCAAAATTATACGTTTAAAACAATTCATTGTTTTTCGAAAAAACAATTTTCGGATCTGATTTTACGGTTAAATCTTTTGTGAAGGGACTATAAAAAATTATATGAAGGGTTCGTTTTAACAAAAAAAATTTTTTTTATAAAGGACCTGTTTTAAACACTAAAAAGTTGTATGGAGAGTTTGTTTTAACTCATAAAAAAATTTAAGAAATGTCCGTTTTAGCGATTAAAAAAATTATGAACGATCCGTTTTAACAAAAAAAAATTTTATGAGGGTCCGTTATAACTATAAAAAAATTTTTAGTGGGTCCGTAATAACTATAAAAATTTTTATGAAGGGTTCATGTTTTTTTATGGAGGATTCGTTTTAACAATAAAAAATTGCATGAAATATCGGTTTCAGTAACAATAAAAAAAATTTGAGGGATTGGTTTACAGATTTAAACTTTTCCATAACTGACTCCATACTGATTTCCATGACTGATAACTTATGCCTTTCCAAGGCAATTTCTTCATTGGGTACTTTTTTTAAATTCATATCCATCGTTTGGAAGCATTGAAATATTCAATGACATCGTGGAGCAAACTTACAATCTTTTTTGTCGTAGTTCGTTGTGTTAACATTTCCGCACATTTGTCGGCCTAATATTTGCATCGTAATAACAATTTGTAAAGAACTTATTTTGTATTTGTTTTAGCATCAGTTTAAGAATATCACCACTACACTGTAAAAAACTCCGGTTCAAATTACGGTAAAGGGTACCGGTACTTTTTGCCGCAAAATTTAACGGATAAGAAAATCTACACCCAAATTTACACAAAAGTTACTGAATAACTCTAATTAAATAAATATCACTGTAAAATCTGCGGTTTCAAACTTTAAATATAATAATGGACTATACGGATGTTAAACTCAAGTTGCCAGTACTTTTTACAGTAATTTGATCTGTAATTTTTTATTGTGCAGTCAAACGTTTCACTTTAACAAGAAAAGATATAAGTTAGTGTTAATAGTGTTCGTAATTGCTCTGACAAATACTGACAGTAATTATTGATATTTACTAAAATATTGAATTTTTTGATTTTCTTCTGAGTAACAATAATTGTTTAAATTATGTCGTTAATATTCTAAATTGTAATCAAATTTATGTTGAATTCTTAGAATATATATTTTTCTATTGATCGAATTTTAAATTTTGTTATTGTCAAATGTTTTAATATAATGTTGTGTGTACTTCTCATCTTTCGCATTTTGCAAAAGATATAAAAAAAATTTCTGTTTTTATCATAAAATTAAACTGCGTTTTTCTTTAAATAAAAGAAAAATTTTGAGTAAAAATATGAAGTTTTAACTTTTTTTTTTTTATAAATTGTGAAAAATATTGGTGTGCCGTATTAAAAGTTTTGTAAATGGCTGTATATATTTGTCTATATTTTGATACGCTTGGTGCTTTTCAATACAAATACGACCCACACTTGCTAAATAATTTATAAACTTTTCTACAAGTTTTTTTCTTTAAATTAAGTAGAAAAGCATGATGGTGTGCATGAATTTACATTTTTCATGTAAGCATCAATGTAAAAAAAAGCATTCACGTAAAGTTTATTCTTCCTAAGCAAAAACAATCGCAAATCTCTTCATACAAATGATTAATTTTTGGTTGATTCTTAGATTTTATTAAATAAAAATATCCTTTTCTTTATTTAAATTGTTTTTATATATTACTTAATTTGTAAAATTAAATTATTCTTTTTATTTATTTGTTATTATTGTAAAAAATACTCTCATTAAATGAATCATTTTAAGAATAAATTGTATTTGGATAAATTATAAATTGTATTTCTGAATATACGTTTAGTTCATATCATCAACAAAAAAAAAAAAATAATCATTCGCATAAAGTTAATTCTCCTTAAACAAAACAAAAATCCCATGTCTCTACACACAATTGATCAATTTTTGATTGATTCTTAGATTTTATTAAATAAAAATATTATTTTCTTTATTTTAATTATCTTTATATATTACTTAATTTATAAAATTCCCTGATTTTTTTAAAAATTTTAATAAAAATTACTTTTACTAAATTACTCTTTTTAAGAATAAATTGTATTTGGATAAATTTTAAATTGTATTTCAGAAGATACGTTTAGTTTTGCGAATACAATGCATACTTTCGGAAACATTTCAAAAATGTGGCATTAATAACTTTATTTTTTTTTTGAAAATTATTCTCTGCTTCTTCTAAATGTAATTTTTAAGTGTAACTATGGTGAGTAATTACCGTGAGCAGACGTATATATCATTGTCATGGAAAATATAAAATAAGTATGAATTCACCTTGCGATAAGTAAATACTGGTTTCTGTCATAACCTGGGAATTCTGAATTGTATTTCAATAATAACCGAGACATTACGCAAAAAGAGATTGCTTTTGAAAAATGTTCCTTTTATGAAACTAAACATGTTTTTAGTATTTGCATTGTCATTTAAACCTCATTTCCTTTATTTGTTTTGTAGGTGGCTTACATTTCCGCTGAGAAAAATAGGACTATTTTTGAAACAGAAATATATTGCCAGTTCTGTGGAAATGGTATTAAAAATATGTTAAATCATCACATTCGTGCTTTTTCCTGGTAAGTTGTTTTTGTTAGCTTCTTTCTGTTTATGTTAGGAAAACGTTTGCGAAAGTTTCTAGTTATTTTTTTTTTAGGGAAATCGATTATTTTTGTGTAGTGATTTAAGTAAATTCGAGTTTTGTTGTTCCTGATGTGATCTGCAACCAAAGAAAAACAGCAATTTCGCAGGTTTTTTTTGTGATTTATATATAAATAGAACAAATTTATGAGTTTTAATATAATTTAATCAGCTGCTTTTGGCATCTGATCCGTAGAAGGATGTGCAACTTTATTTTTAGCTGCCGTAATTGAATTGAATTGAGTCCAGGAGATAAAATAACTTCTAAATAGTTTACGACTATCAATGTTCAACTCCGTAGTCTTGTAATTTTGAACCCGACCCAGAAGACAAGGGTACTCCTGGATCAAGCATCATTGGAACAAACAAGCATTCGTAGAGGAATTTTTAATTGAACTAAGCCACGATTGTGTCATAAGGAGAGGAAAATCTCCCAGTGTTAGCCCGAGGGCAAGGAAATTCTAACCCATGATCTGTCTTCCACTTATAATATATTACATCACCGTTGTTGTTGGTGCGAGCTGGGGCAGAATTCGTATGAACCAGCTACCGCTAGGATACGAACCTAGGTCGCCTTATTGGAGGCGAATGTTTTATCCTCTAAGCCCCAGCAGTTCACTTGATTATAATTTTATTCTATTTTATAACCGTCGTTGAACATCAGATCCAATTGCAAGTTTACGTCTACCAATGTTCAACACCGTAGCCTTGTAATTTTGAACACAAACCAGAAGACAAGCGAACTCCTGGATCCAACGTTGTGCCAAACAAGCTTTCGAGGAGGGCTTTTTTGATGGAACTAACCTACATTTGCGTAAATGGAGAGGGCGTTACTTCACACGGTTAGCTGGACGGCAATAAAATTCCTACCCATTATCCGTCTACCACCGAAGATATTTTACGTCAGCACTGTGGTCGGTGCGAGTCGGGAGCAGAATTCGTATCAACCAGCCAGCTGGAAATCGAATTCGATTTACCTCATTGGGAGGTTACCTCATACCATCAATCCCCTGAACCACCACGGCCGAGAACCTTTGTATTGAACTTTTAGGAGGATACTGTACCGTTTGAGATCGCACATTGTTATAAACTTTCCATTTTTTTCGCAAACACCTAGAACTTCTGATCCTAGCCCATGATTGGTCTATTACTAGATATTTTGTTTCAGCACTGTATACATGAGTTTTCTAACCCGGGTTGTTTCAATGGAAAGCGAGCCCCACTTTATACATTAATTTATCTTGCCGGTCATTCCAGCAATTCTCAACAGAATTTATTTATTTCATAATCGATGATGAAATGATCAGATAGACATTCATGGAAGTGAACTGCTTCATAAAATGAAATATCTGTTGGACAGTATATCTACTAGATCTTTCATTTTATTCAGTTTTTAAACAACCTTTATTTATTTATTAACACGTTAAATGTCTTGTTAATTTTACCCGATGATTTCAATACTAATTTGTTGTATAATGTACTGAAACTGAAACTTATTTAAATTTGCTCTACTTGTATGTTTCTTATAATGAAAAGTAAGATTTTTATTTAGGAAAGATGTTTTTACTCCTTGAAGTAGAATTTTTATTAAACATATTTTTAACCTTTTTTAAATTATTTTGTATTAATTTAGGTCAAAAGAAATGAAAAATATTATATTTAGCATGCATTTCATAATTTATGGTTATAAAATACAGCGTGAAACACCGATGACTTTTCATGCGTTAAAAGTAAAATTTTCCAAACACGGCCGACTTCCTAACAATAACTGTTGGAATTTGCAGTTATTTATATTTAAGAGTAACAATTATTTATCATTTAAATTTCTTTGATTTACAAAATCAATTATTGATTCATGTTTAAATCTAAATTAATTTTTTTTTCAAACTACTTTTTTGGATTTTTTTATATTTTAGTTCAAATGTAATTCGGATAATCTGATTTTTTTGGAAACAGACTGTTTTTTATGATTAAAAAATATTTTTTCTTGTGTCAGAAAAAATATGTTATAGGGACACTGGTCTCCCATCTGCGTCAAAGGGCGAAACGGCGGTATAACGTACAGAATTATAGTATAAAATGCATAAAATCTTGGATAAATAATGCTAACTTCTAATGTTGAAAATTGTTAGAACATTTTCCCTCCATGTAATATTTTCCTTTATCTCTTACAAATTATCCTTACTATTAACAAATAAAAGTATTTTATTTGGCTTAAAAATAGCCGCTGATTGGTCTCTTATTGTACAAATGTTGTAAACGGTGTCTTTTCTTTCAGGATATTTAAATACAAAATATATCTTACAATGTAATTGATTACTTCCCACACAATAGAATTCAGGATTTATTCCGTATTATGTTCCTTTTTTCCTATGTAACAGGTATCAAACAAAAAATAATACGACAGTTCTTCCTCTTATGATTATCATTGCGTGTTGCCATAATCACTATAATGGAAGTGTTTGTCCCCCCCGCCTACATAGCAAACAAAAAGCGAGGCACAATAAATTCGAATTCAATTATTTTTGTTCCATTCCACCTAAGCATTTCTTTGCTCGTCCGTTGTCCATATACTCTTTAGCCAATAAGAATCCCTACTATTCATCACTTTGGTCAACAGAAGAGGTCGTTTATTTATTTTGCTGCCTTTTTTTTTTCCTCTTTTTTTTCGATCATGTACTCCTTTTTTAGGGATGAATTATGGTTAGGATGTTGGCAACTCGTGTGTTTTACGGTTACGGGCACCACCCTGATGTGACTTTGTGTTCTCGTTTGTTAAGTAGTTGTTCGCTGGAATCGCCTGCCCTCCTTGGGCGTTGGTCCCTGACCACTCTATATTATGTCAGCTGGAATGCTTGGTTATTCATTAGGTGAATATTAATATAATGGTTCATTTGCCTGCACATTTAATTAGCCCTTTTAATTATGCAACTGACACTGCTGTGAAAGGGAGGCTTAACTTGAATGTGCTTTCAAAGAAAGGAAAGTGCTAGATGGAAGATAACGAAGCTGATGAATCACAAAGAAAATGCTAATTTTCTGATGCTCTGCTTTTAATTTTTAAATCCATTTAAAGGTTGTTGTTATTGCTATTTAGAAACAATAAAAAAATTTCAGTTTTGTCTCTGGTTTTGTATTCGAGTTATTTGTTTTAATTTTCAAAGAACATTTTTTTTAGTGAGTTAAGACCTCTGCATTAGTTTTGGAGATAGTAATAAATAAATCGATGATAAGAGAACAGTATGTGTCCAACTTCAACCATTTACATTCCTTTTCGTTTCTTGAGATCCAAATCTATTGATATTGCAGATCTCTACGTATAACGTGCGTAAGCTGACAGTATCCTTCAGTTGTGCTCTGGGTTGGAGTGCTAATGGCACCTCTGTTTTAGCGCTGTGGTTATGGGTTCGATTCTGGAGTGTATATGGTGCAAGATGCATGTTAATCTGCCGTAACCTATGGAAATCTATTGTGTTATATAAAAACTGGAAAAGAAAATTCTCCGGCTGTTGCGTTTGACCTGAATCCGCAGAAACTAATGGCAATGACTTTCCCTCACGTTCATATACCCATGTTCTGAAGTAACTGCGCATGCCCAAGACAGATAGACTCCAAAAAAACAATACATTTTTACGGTTACACTTTTCTTTTACGGTTTCTCTTAAGGTTTTCTTCTACGGTCTTTTACGGTTAAAAGTCTTTTATGGTTACAGTTTAGGGTTACAGAAAATATGCATAAGGATCATGAAACGTTATTTACTGTAACTCTCTAGAATGTAGTGTTTCGAAGTAACTCTTGAAAGATGAATCGCTGAAAAGGAAAACTACTCATTTGGGTATAAAAGCCGTGTGAATGAATGATCCAGCATTTTTGTTTAGGACATATGTGCGCAGTTTACTCATCTGAGGGTTTATCTTTAGATAAATGCAGGTTTCACGACTCTTGAGTTGTCTCAGTATTACTCCCTTTTTAATTGTTTGTCTCCGAATCTCTACTAATTTTTGTTTCTGCTTCATTTCACTCTAAGGACACAGTTTATAAATTGTCGTATTAAAGATTACTCTTGCCATGCGTTTGCTGATTTCAAAATTTTGGAATTAATTTTTTTATAACCGTCTTTGAACAGCCGACCTAATTGCGAGTTTACGGCTACCAATGCTCAACTCCGTAGCCTTGTAATTTTGAACCCAATCCAGAAGACAAGGGGACTCCTGATTCAAGTATTGAGATAAAGTTGCCTTCGTGGCGGATTGGATTTTTTGAGGTAACTAACGCGCATTGCGTTACATTGAGGAAAACCTTCCAGGGGTAGACGGCAAGGGGACTCTAACCCATGATCCGTCTACCACTCAGGATATTTTACGTCAGTTCTGTGGTCGGTGCGAGCCGGGTTCGTAATTAGAATCACAACGATGGCTGGGATTCGAACCCGGGTCAATTCATTGAGCTACCACGGCCCAGAATTAAATTTTGTCACATACCGCAATTTGAATCTTACAATGAATATTTGGCGTTATGGCTCCGGTTCTATTAGTTTTTTTTTCTCTTCTGATTTTAATATGCTGCTAATGTTTTTGTAATCTAGTTTCTTCTTCAAGTTTTCTAATCTTCCGCTTTTTAAGTAATTATGCTATAAGTTTTAACGCTGTACTCATATAAGTTTTAACGATATATGGTTAATCCATTCAATGATTGAAATATTTATCGAACTGTTTAAAAATAGTAAGTTGGAAATTTTTTGCCAAATATAATCGTTTTTAATCAAAATTTTTAGGAATTTTTTTTTAAAATTTCGTTTTCTGCATAAAAAAATTAATTACTCCACACATTGCTTAAATAGAGGATAGGATATAATTCTTCATATAAGTTCCTAAATGCATGGTTTTAATGCTGAACTAGTGATATGGAGGGAGAACAAGGTGAAATTACAAAAGAATAAGATACTTAATTTAATTACACTCCTGATCTTTGAAATCTCCTGCATTTCGAAATTTAAGTTTTAAATCGGCTCTTTGATTTTTACTTGTTTTTTTGAGCAGTTTTTATCAATTTTACAAACGGCTACTAATTATTTGCACTTAGGATAGAAATGGATTATATTTATTTTGATAAGAATAATTTACACTTTTGTTTGAATCGTATGTTTTTAATCAAAATAATTTTTTCTTATAATTTAATTCAAGGTAAGTTTTTTAAAAAAAAATGTTCGCTTTTATCATAATGTGAAATTTGTTTTTATAGTATAATTTTTACTTATAATTTAACTCAATCTAAATTTTTAAAAAAATGTACACTTCTGTCATAATGTGAAATTTGTTTTTATAGAAAATAGAAACAACGGTAAAACAGATCCAGGGATTCCACAGTCTGGAAATTTTTTTTAAAGTGGTAGCAGCAGTGAGATAAATCTATATGTTTTAAGCTACTTATAAATATTTAATTTAAAGCAAATATATATATGGGTGCAAAAAATAACTCTGGAATAATTTTGTAATTCACAAATGAAAGATAAATTTAAGCATTTTCCAGTAGTCCTGAAAAATCTTAGCAACCACTCATTTATTTTTTCTAGATTGGGGGAACCTTGTGACTTGTTTGAACAGCATTAGTTTATACCCATTCCGATCAGCATTTAGTGTTATTAATTTCACAAATGGATGGAAAGTTTATTCCATATATTTGTTTATACATTAATATTTATCATATCCAATCCGATCAGCATTTGGTGTTATCAGTTTCACAAATGGATGGAAAGTTTATTCCATATATTTGTCTATACATTA
Source organism: Parasteatoda lunata (assembly GCA_949128135.1). Classification (NCBI taxonomy): domain Eukaryota; kingdom Metazoa; phylum Arthropoda; class Arachnida; order Araneae; family Theridiidae; genus Parasteatoda; species Parasteatoda lunata. Next base: position 59,070,391 of record OX421972.1, on the reverse strand, counting down.
ATAGTTATCATATCCAATCCGATCAGCATTTGGGGTTATCAGTTTCACGAATGGATGGAAAGTTTATTCCATATATTTATCATGTACAAATCCGACCAGCATTTGGTATTATCAGTTTCATAAAAGGATGGAAAGTTTATTCTATATATTTGTCTATACATTAATAGTTATCATATCCAATCCGATCAGCATTTGGAGTTATTAGTTTTACGAATGGATGGAAAGTTTATTCCATATATTTATCATGTACAAATCCGACCAGCATTTGGTATTATCAGTTTCATAAAAGGATGGAAAGTTTATTCTATATATTTGTCTATACATTAATAGTTATCATATCCAATCCGATCAGCATTTGGTGTTATCAGTTTCACGAAAGGATGGAAAGTTTATTCCATATATTTATCATGTACAAATCCGACCAGCATTTGGTGTTATCAGTTTCATAAAAGGATGGAAAGTTTATTCTATATATTTGTCTATACATTAATAGTTATCATATCCAATCCGATCAGCATTTGGAGTTATCAGTTTTACGAATGGATGGAAAGTTTATTCCATATATTTATCACGTACAAATCCGACCAGCATTTGGTATTATCAGTTTCATAAAAGGATGGAAAGTTTATTCTATATATTTGTCTATACATTAATAGTTATCATATCCAATCCGATCAGCATTTGGTGTTATCAGTTTCACGAATGGATGGAAAGTTTATTCCATATATTTATCATGTACAAATCCGACCAGCATTTGGTGTTATCAGTTTCATAAAAGGATGGAAAGTTTATTCTATATATTTGTCTATACATTAATAGTTATCATATCCAATCCGATCAGCATTTGGAGTTATCAGTTTTACAAATGGATGGAAAGTTTATTCCATATATTTATCATGTACAAATCCGACCAGCATTTGGTATTATCAGTTTCATAAAAGGATGGAAAGTTTATTCTATATATTTGTCTATACATTAATAGTTATCATATCCAATCCGATCAGCATTCGGTGTTATCACTTTCTCAAATGGATGGAAAGTTTATTTCATATATTTATCATATCCAACCCGACCAGCATTTGGTATTATCAGTTTCATAAATGGATGAAAATTTTATCTATTTTGATAAAAAAAAAAAAAAAAATTAATTAAGCTTTTATTAATTTTCTTAAAAAACAATTCGCACTTATAAAAAATATTTTATACAGACTCTTTACAAAATAAAGAATTTGGTAAATTAATATTATTAATGATAATTTTGGTTTCAAAAACTATTTTAAAATGCTAAACATAAGATTTTGTTTTTTCCGTGACGAATATAAGGAAATTAGACGCTACTAAGTTAAACTAAAACACCAAATTCTTCAATATTGCAAATTATGACTGTGTTTAAATCTGAACAAAGCTATCAATAATTCACTCACAACCTGATATTTTTCTTTTTTTAAATACTCACAATCGCCTCTTCAAAGCAAATTGACTGAATTTAGACAAAATTTAATCCAGGCATCGCAAGCAATTGCTTTTACTCGTCCGAAAAGACCAGAACAGAACTCAACGCTATTTAATGTATTAACTTTAATCAAATTACATCACCCCGAAATTGGCAAATGATCTTTTAAATGGGAAACTTCAGAATTTTTCCCCATGGCGAGTATTTTCATGAGAAAATGGCGAATTGAAGAAGAGAGAGAGAAAAAAAAAAAAGGAATTTAAAAAAATTCCTTTGCTCGACAAATGCGACCCCAATTACGAGCATGCCGAACAAAAGCGTAAAAGGTATTTACAGGAATTGTGAGTAAAGTAAGCAAGCCAAGAAAATTCGATCTTAATTGAGACTGACGTATAAAATTAGAGCTTTAACGACGATATGATTGAATTAGAGCTACCGGGTTTTCGTTTTCGGCTTCTTTTATCGGAGCAGACGAATATTTTCCATTTAAGTTGGTATGGATAGAAAAGAACTTATTTCGAAAATTCGGAATTTAGATTTAATTTCACTATGTTCCAAATTGAGAATTTTCGGTTGAGAAATGCCTAAGGTGAGTTAAAGGTGGTTTTAATTAAATAGATTCTAGAAACTTCGCACTTCGCGGAATGCCTTGAAGTTAATTTTATTAAATATTTTGACGATAAAACTATTTTCATATGATCTTGTTAGAAATAACATACAGTCAGTCTTAAGTATTCGAGGGGTTCTAAATTAAAGTAAATTGTTTTTGAAAGTTAAAGTTACATCATGACACAAGTCAAAGTTTGAGAAGTGATTGTCTTTATATTTTATATATTTTTTTTTTATTTTGAGCTTTTTATTTCCTTGCTTTATTTATAAATAATAAATAGCAAATTATTTTTTTAATATTATGCCTTCATTTTATTTACTGTTTGTCACATTTATGTGATTTAGAATTTTATACATAATTATACAATCGTATTATTTCAAGGAAAATAAATGATTCTAAAAATAATTATTTTTATTTATTTGTTATTTGGGTGAGTTTTGACTTCATTTATTTTTATACTGAAGGAAGGTTATTTACGCTTGCACTGTAAAACATTCCGGATCAAATTATGGTAAAAAGTACAGGGCGATGGTAATTTTTTTTTTATCGAAAAATTCATTTTTACTGCAGCATGTTAAGGAAAAAAAAATCTGATTTACCAAAGTGCCAGTACTTCTTACCGTAATTTGCGGAATTTTTTACAGTGTAGTTTTCCGATTCTTATAAATTTTCCATTCTTCGCGGTTTTCAAATCTTTCTGTAAAGAATAACTAATCCTTAACTAAAAACAACTGCAATTTTTATACTATATTATAATAATTTTCTTTTAACTGTATAAATTCGTTATGATAAAAAAAATATAGTTAAGGTGGTTTTGAAAATATTGTTTTTTTTATTTAATTAGTACTCGTCAAGATTTTCCTCGTGTTTTTTCGATACAATCCATTATCAATAACTATTGCTGATGAATAATTATACAAAAAACTGCATTAGATTTTCGGTTTATTCTTAATGGTTATTCTGAAATACTCAGAGAGGAATTTTGAACTATTTTTAAAATGTAATTTCATACGTACAGTTATTTATTACATATTAAGTACTATTGTAATTTTCTATTGGAAACTTATTAATATAATAATGGATTTTAAAACTTTCTGAAACAATAAAAATTTTGAACAACCTTATATTAAAATACTCTATAAATTTGAATTAAATAAAATACAAAATGAATGAATTAAAATACTATACAAAAATTCTTTTGATTTAAATCAATTGTTTTCAAAAACCCCGTGATTTAAATCATGTTTTTTTTAAAAAAAAAAAAAAAAACTTCATTTAAATCATGATTTAAATCGTGAGTTAAATCAATGAATCGGGATAATTAAAAAAAAAATTTTTTATATAAAATAATTGATAAAAAAATTTTGAAAATTAGTTCGAGTTGAAATCATACAACTGTTATCAAAACAACGAAATACAATATAATTATGAAACGTTTTGTGATATGAATACATCAAATTTAAACTTATTAAAAGTGTAAAAAAAAAAATTGTGTAAAAAATTTGTAAAAATAATACCGACAGATTGTTTTACCTCCTCACTTCCGTCAAGCTTAGAAATAGTATCGTTTAACTACTAGGGCATCAATTCTACATAATCATCTAAATTACATCAATCTTCATATTAGTAGATCCATAGTTCCATAATTGGTAATCTAGATCCATTGTTTACTACATTAGTCATAACCTTAGCTTTATTAGATCAGTCTAACATTTGGGAAATGAACTTCACTGTAAGATCGCGATACGCAGATCGGTAACAAATTAACCAGTAATAGACATGTAAGTGAATTAACAACTCGAATATCTTTAACATATCGTAACAGGAATGATGTTCTCAATTGTTAATTTTATTTTCTTACTTTATGTTTGAGCGTATCTCCCATTTTCCTGGATTTTTTTTTTTTTTTTTGAAAAATTTAATGGAAGACTTATGTTAAATTTGATGCGTTATGTTCTTCTAAGTTTAATAAATTTAATATTAAAGTAGGGGAGAGTGGGGTCAATTGCAACAGAGTACGATTGTAACTGAGCAAAAATTTCGAGTGTCGGGTTCTAGATTTGGTTCCTAGGTGGCGCATAAGGTGTATTTAATAAATCTACATGAACACCCCTGCTGGCAACCATTTTTATGTACTTTTGAAAGAGTTACATCACAAAAGATATTTTCACGCTACGTAAGTACTTTTTTTGGTATTAGAATATTATATTGTGACAAAGTAATTTTGTTTAAACAAATAAAAATTATTAACCGAATATGTAAGTGGACACCTTAATTAACATTTAAAAAAAAGATTAGATTTGTTAATTCACTAACATTGTTTTTAACAAATGAAGCTGAAATGGCGTCTTGGGGACGATTGTAACAATAAGTAAAGGGACGAATGTAATAGCTGAAAATAAATAATCTTATGCTTACAAACCATTACTTAACTCTTTACGAACCACCAATAGTTTCCTATATAATTTATATTATGTTGCATGTGCATTATTTTATTTGTCACCTTTCACAGCATAAATTAAAATTTTTAACCCCTTAAAGTTAAAAGTTTAACCCTTTAATCTCAGCTCATTATTATTTTTACTCCTAAAATATCACTACTATTTTGATCAATAAAAAAATATATTACAACTATGATAATATGTATAATTAACTATGTTTTAGTTGAATTTATGAACTGTTACAATTGACCCCGTAAGTGGGGACAATTGTAATAAGTGCACGACTGTCAAAAAATTTTAATTACTAATATAATACCATTTAAAATAAGGTATTTATTTTTTTTTTTCTAGTAGAGGATAGTCTACTTTACTCGTCTGTCAATTAATACTAATAATATATTGGATTTTTTTTAGTTAAAAATAATTAAGTAAAAAATGTTACAATTCACCCCACTCTCCCCTACTCATGGTGGTAACAAATTAACCAGTATTAGGTTATCCGGGTCTTTAGTGAATTTACTTCTCTAATATCTTGACATCTTGTAACAAGAATGTTGTGCTCAATTGTTAATTTTATCAAATTCTAATTTTATTCTTATTTTGTAGCTCTGTCCCATTTTCTTTGAAAAAACATGCTAAGTAAAATTTTGATGTGTACTAAACCTTATGAATTTTATCGTAGAATCCTCATAGTCAAAGCGGTATCAAATTAACTAATAATATTTCGAGTTTTAAGTGAATTAACACTGAAGTATCTTAACATCTTGTAACAGGAGTGCTTTTCTAAGTTGTTAATTTTTCGTATCCTTACAGCATTCTCTATTGAAAAAATAGTTGAAGAATCTATTAAGAACATTAAAGCAAAAACTCTTTTGAATTTAAAAGATTTCATTTTAAAATGTGTTTGTACAAGAGATTTAAAAATCATATTTTCCATTATTTAAAGATTTTAACAAAAATTATTTAAGTTTCAAAATGTGCAACTAACCAATGAGTTTTCAATAGGCAAATTTTATGTGCTTTTAAAATTCATTCTATTTCACCTAAAACATTTATTGTTTTTTTTTAATAATTAAAATATTTTAAATTAGGATTTTAGAGTACTGGAACTGCGTGGTATAGTGTTCTCGTGAGAAGCTTATCAAAGCAATCTTTAAAGCCTATAGTTTGTGTAAAGTGAGAACTCCCCTAGCCATTCGTCTGGACCCGAGGCGGTGACTATGGTAACAATGTATAACTAATTCTAGTTGGGGTGTGGGGTAATTTTTTAAAAACAGGTTTTGTCTCGGGTCAGTGAGAGAAATGGAATCTATTTATTCGGTTTATTGTGTTAGCCGCAGAATGAAGAGAAGCTTCCCTCCCTAAAATGCGCTATTCTTGTTTCCACAGCAGCAGACAGCCTCAAACTTTGGCGAGGGGAGTTCTTACCGTAGACAACTATATATGGTAAGGACCACAAGTGATTATCTAAATATCAACTATTCATATATTAGTTAAACATGCTTTTGATGACCTCCTTTGTCGGCGAAAATAAGCAAGTTGCAAACTTCTCACTTTTATACATCGGAATTTTTTCCAACATGAAATATTTTCCGAAATTTTAATTATTTTTTTGAAATTTAAAAGCGATATTTCTCAGCTAAAGGGAATTTAGGACATTTGGAAAACAATTTATATATCTTGTCAGCAAAAGCAGTAAATCGCTAACTCCCTTACGTCTTTTAATGATTAGATTTAGGTTTATACACATTGGGTTAATGAAAAAAAAGTCTTACTTTTTTATTTATGTTGTACATATTAACGTATGGATAGCTCTAACCCTCTTCACTGATATTTATCTGGAATGCGATGCTTATGCCGATAATTGGTGATGATAGTTCTAATTTAAAAGAATGTTTTTTTCTTCCAATGCTCGCCTGAGGAGTGACTTACGTCATACAGGCATTTGAAGGGCAGATTTGTTGGCCACTTTTTCTGTGGATCAACGTTGCTCCCACAGTAGGGGCAGAGAGTACAGAGATTGAAAGAGCACCCATGCCTTGCCCGGGATTCGAACCCTGAACCTTCAAGGCAAGTTACCTGACCCCTACACAGGCCGCTCGGCATTTTAAAGAATGTTCTTCGAGAAAATTCTTTTAATATTTCAGCTCATTTGCATAGATATACATTTCTCTTCCGGTACAAGTTATATTTTGTTGGTACGGTACAACAATGTATAGTTTTCAACAAGTTATATTTTCTGAAATATTGTACGAGCTTATCGATTAATACTCATTAACTTCTGAATCTCATGCAGCATTACTTTTCTGAAATTAGGGTAAGTTTTGCCACGTTTTTATCTATTTTCTCTGTGTTTATAGAAAACTAAGAAGAGTTTGATACAAATTCTCTATTTTGTCGAAACCGATTTTTTTTAAAAATTTGGTTGCGACATGATTCCCTAAGAAAAAGAAAGATTTCTCTTACTTTGTAGAGTTTATCATTGTTTGTGAAGTTGTTAATAGTTAAGGATTCGTGAATCGAGATGGCTTATGAGTTAATTACAATCACCATTTTAAATCGTGGACCAAGTGTCTCTACAGTGTGTGGCAAAATATCCTGGACAAACAATTTTAAATATAACTTTATTAAATATAAATAAATTTAATTAGTTTTAAAGTGGCCACCTTATGCAACGATGCAGAGGCGCAAAAGCTTATTGAATTTTCAGAAATGAGCCCTTGAGTCTTCTGCCTTTAATCTATCCCGCTCCAGCCGAAGTTACAGTTTTGAGGGTCCTGACTTGGGTGAACGACAATTGTGAGCAGATCAAACGAACGATTTCACACTAGAGTTTTTCTTGCTTAAACAACTCTAAAACTGCAGATCTTTTGCTTGATCTAAAAAAGCCCAAAGCAATTCTTAAAACTTAAGAGACAATAAAAAAATCATAATTAAAGTGGCAGACAAAAAGAAATGAACACACAAATTAAAAATAAATTAGTTAACTTCCTATTCTATGATTCAAGAACTAGTCCGAGTTTTTATGCCGCTCTCTGTAATCTTTATTTGGTCTGTACAGTACAGTCTAATTAGGCTGGCTGTAACAAACTAGATGAAACTATTATTCGAAAGGATTTTAGATTCCTGCAAAACTTTGTTATGAGATTTTTGCTTGAAAAAAAAATTTTTATTTTTATTTTTTTGGACAAATGATTTCCGAAATAATTATTTTTTTTTCCAACAGTTTTAAATTGAAATTCTATAAAACAGTCATATCCTTTTTTTATTTCTCCATGAATTGAGCATTAAAAAATAAAGATAATTTTCAATTTAAATATCTTTAATTTTTTTTTTCATATGAATTTTAATTTTTTATTCAAATTTCCTCTCGAAATTGATATATTTTCAGCATCTAACATCTGATAATGGAATATTTTCCGAACCTATCTTGAAGAAAAAAAATATCTAATAATAAGGGGGAAAGCACCCATCCAAACTTGTGGAGAATAACAATGCCGTTGTCATAGTAACCGTAACCGTTGCCCTCAGTAACTGCTGCCAACAAATCACGTGTCGGATGCATCAAAAATATTCGAAATTTTCTACAGAGTGAGAATATAATATGAGTTTCTTAATTCCCATCACCATATTCGCTTCCTTTTTTGCACCCTATTTTTATTGCTGTCTCTTTTTTCTGTACCTGCTAATGCATAGGAATTGAAGGTCAAATTACTTTCTCTTCCAGACCAGTTTCATATTCCATTTCATGTCTGAGTGCCTAGATGGGTTGAAAAATCTTCTGGGAGCATAAAAATCTATGTTTGGAATTTAGTATGCGTTTTATGAGATTTTTATGATTTGATTGCGTGTTACTTGCAATTTGTTTGGAGAATTGATTTAGGTTATGATCCTGTCTACTCATGTATAACCACAGACCCCGCCATTTATAGGTTAGAATCAGTAAATAGACTTTTTTTTTTGTGTGAAAAAAAATTATTTACATAATGTTTATTTATTTATTCATACCGTTTCTTGCTCAAGTCTATGTTTTTATTCGTTCTGAACGCAAATAACATTAATTTGGGTTTGAAATTAGTTTTTAACAATGAAGTAATTCTAAAAAATGCTAATAACGATAATTTGTAAGTGTTATTTTTAAAGATCAATTTTTAACGAGATTCTCTGCCGACGCTAAGAAACGGTTAATTGTGTTTGAAATTAGTTTTTAACAATGCAGTAATTCTAAAAATTGTTATTAGCCATAACTTGCAAGTGTTATTTTTAAAGATCAATTTTTAATGAGATTCTCTGCCGACGATAAGAAACGGTTAATTGTGGTTTAAAAAAAATAATATATATATATATATATATATATATATATATATTAAATTGAATTTTTTTCTTCTTTTTTCCTCATAAGCCTTTGAATCAAATTTTTATTGAACATATTTTTCATATTTTTTTCATAATTTTGTATTAGCTTAGGTTTAAATAGGTGAAAAATATTATATTTAGCATTTTAATAATTTACGGTTATGTAATATAGCATGAAACACCCGTGTCTTTTTTTGCGTTAAAGGTAAAATCTTCCAAACAAAAATTACCAAAAAAAAAAAATTTGTTTTCCATTTATTAGACTGATTTTTATAATTAAAAAATTCAAAAATATATTTTTGTGTGTATAGTTAGAGTGTATAAAAAGTATTTAGAGTGTCAGAAAAGAGTGTTGACAAATATATGTAGCCAAAATACATAAAGTGTCAGAAAAAAATGCATATACTTCATACATGTGTCCCAACTACGTAAAAAAGTTAATCAAAACCCCTCCCAAAAAAAAAATACCAACTTCAAAATTTACTTACGTAGGAATCTTGCATTACTAAAGTGTATTTTGATTTTAGCTTTTCGAAATGAGGCAAATGTTCTAAGCAGGATGAGTATGAAATGAAATCAGTTTAATAAAAAAAAAGTCATCTGCAATAAAAGCATCGGTTAAAAATAATTAAGATTGACGAACTAATTCATAAGTGAATTAATTAAAAATATACTTATATCCTGTTTTACTACATTATAAAAAAAATTCTAGATATAATTCCGGTAAAAAATACAGGCATTTAAGGTGTCGGTACTTTTTATCGTAAAAATCATTTTTACCAGAACATGTTACGGAATCCTATCACGATAATTTTTATAGTAATAATTACTGAGCATCACTGAATCTCTCGAATGATAAATATTACTGTAAAATGGTGAAATCTTACTGTAAATTGTAAAAATAAGGGCGAAAATAGATTTTATGGATGATGCCCCCAAAGTGCCGGTACTTCATGCCGTAATTTGATCTGAAATTTTCTCCAGTGTACGAGATAAACTTGGAAATGAAGATTTTTTCTAAGAAAATAATTTTGAGACGCTATAAAGCCCAGTTTTAAAAAGCCCGAAACCCAAACTTGAGACAAGAACCAGAGAGGCTTGTTAAAAGCATACTTACCAAGTCAAATAAAAATTATTATTAAATAAAATATCTAAAACAGTAGGAAGTTGTAAGCTATTTATTATAAGTTATGTATTATTTTTATTAACACTAACATCCTTCTAAAAAAAGTTGATCTTGAGTATATGTATTAAGTACGCCTAAGCCACCAGAATTCGAATTTTTAAATGTAAGAAGAATTTATCGATATAGTGTATTTTAACGGCTGGCAACTATCTTTACCCCAGCAGCGAAAAGAAGAAAAAAAGCATAACTCTTTTGTTATACTAAACTTACATTGCCACATTTCAATTGTTTTTACGTTGGTTACAAAACTAATAGCTTATAAGAAACCATGTGCGATGTTTTTTTTTAATAAATTTAAATCGATAAAGGCAACTATGTAACAGAGATATATAACTGTATAACTTTATCGCATAATTTTTTTTTTAATAAGACGGTTTTTTTTATCAAAACTTTAATCAAAAAAGTGTTAGTACAAGTGTCTCATTATTAAGATACGTTTTGCAGAAGTAAGCTAGTTCTATCAACGTAATATATTAATAATATAAACAATAATTTTTGGACTTGAAATCAATGTACAGTACTTTTTTAAAGCTAAAATGGTAGGTTACAGATATAAATATCAACTTCATACAAAAAATTACGAATTATTTCTTTTCGTACAGGTGTTTTTTTATAAGAAGACAACTTTTAGTGCGTAGCCTTAAGTGGATTAATAAGTCAATTATAAGGAACCAGTGAAAACGGATCCCTATACATTAATGTCGTGCATGCTCTGGAAGTCTAGTAATATAGTCTTCTATTGAAGATTTCAGTTAAAAAATTTGATTTTCAGTGAAACTTACCAGGCTCCAAACGGTTCCAAGTATACAAAATTCTTGCTCCTCCCAGTGCTCCATCAAACAGAATGTCATACCACATTTACATTATTCAACTCTTATTATCTATTATTTTTGTATAAAATAAACAACATTGTCATTCAGTTAAACAAAAACAAAAAATATGTATCAAACATTTTATTGGAGAAAATATCATGCGTCACAACGGCATGAAAATTGTTGCTAATTTTCTGCCACGAAAACTCCAATTAGATATTTTCCAGACAGAAAATGTTTCCATTCCTATAAACATAGAACTTTCTTCCCAATGCAAGAGATTGTCCCTGCAAGAGAAAAGCGCGTTTTTAATTAAACAATATGTCTCGGAACTCGGCAACAAATGGCTCCCTAGTGGACTTCCGACTTCCTTTTCACTCACATGTAATTAGACGTAGGCCGACGCATTTCTATTCCCTGCCTCCCTAAATTATTCATTTACGTTTGTTATCAAGCCCTCTTCGCTCACTCATGCCGTCTCTATAATAGCACAATCAATAGGACACACCAACTTTCTTCGCTCTATTATAAATAAAAAAGATCCAGGGACTGTTCCCAAATATAGATTCTCGAATATTTATCCATATGTTTGTAAAGACATAAATGTATGCCTTCTACGTAGCACTGTTAAGAATATAGTAGTATATGCTTAAAATACCAATGCTAAATGCATATTAAAAGATTAGTTTAAAAGACGCAATTTGTGTTTTTAACGTTATGAAGTTAAATCTGTATTAACCACACGTTTAACGTACCGATATAAAATGAATATTAGCACATGATCAACATATAATATGTATATACAAGGGTGAGCGCATAAATATTGTATTTTAAACATATTGCAAGTAAAATATTGATAAAAATAAGATTTTAAAAAATTAGTCAAGAATCGAGATTGTCTTGTTGCATCCCTCATCACTGAATGTTGCAGCCCAGGATGCTGCAGTCTGATTTTGGAACCTCTGGCGTTGATTGTAACAAAGATATCTTAAACAGCATTTTAAAGGGGGGGGGAACTTAGTCAACTAACTTTTTAAAAAAAACACTCAATACTTGGGTGGGTTTAGGAGATAGAGCGTTTGCCTCCAAATGAGATGACTTGGCATCGAATCCCAGCGATGGCTGGACTATACGAATTCCGCCCACAGCTCGCACCGACTACAGTGCAGACGTAAAATATCCTCAGTGGTAGACAGATCATGGGCTAGAGTTCCCTTGCCGTCATGGTCAAACGTCTTCTAAAAGGACCCCTGATTTAACTATTTCTTGTTTAAGTAAATAAAAAAAAATTAAACTGGTAGTTAAAGAATTTTAAGCTATGTTCTTTTTTCTAAAATCATTAATCAGCATTTTTTTTTTTTTTTTTTTGTTCTATTCCAAAAAAAAAAAAAAAAAACAATGTCAAAAAAATCTATATGAAGTAGTTCACCATTTCATGATGAAGAAATAAGAATGTTTACTGTATTTTTGAAGAAAAAACATATTTCTTATTCTCATATAAGTTCCTTTTCTTCTTTACTTTCATACGATGTTTTATAGGAGACCAGCTTTCTTCATGAGGGCCGAAAAACAATTCACTTTTCTAAAAAAATAATAAAAAAATATTACATTTATGAATAGAAGAAAAACTGTTCGAAGCAATAGTTGTCGACATAGAAGTACGGGCGCTTTTTTAAACAATGAAGTAGCTACCGTGCATGTCAATTTTTTTCACACATTTTACTGCAACATATTTTTTCTTCTGAGATTTTGTTTCCTTTTTCTAACATCAGTTGTTTTGTTTTTCCAGTTTTCCCGCCCCCGTGCTATTCCCTGTTTCTTTTGTTATAAGCGCTCACCTTTTACAAGTTCCAAAGATTTTTTTAAAGAATAAAAACTTTTTATTTTAGTTTTATAAGAGTGTTGCCACACCATCTTTTGTATTTTCCTTTTTCTATACTTCCTTCCGTTTTCTTCTGCTCTTCTCGAATCGGTACCTTTTTTCCCACTTTCCACTCGTCCTCACTTCACTTCATGTTTTTTATTTATTCCCTTCTTTTTTTGATATCGTCTGCACGACAAGTCTTCTTACTACTCTCATTTCTTTTATTTTACTCCGGCGATTTTTAGGTCATTGTTTCTCGCGAAGTCGTTTGAAGTTACAGGAAGAAAAATGGTTTTCCAAAAATATTGGACTTGTGAAAGCCAAGAAGGAGAATTTATATATAGATATATATATATATATAAACATCCTGAATAAGAATTTTATTTCTCTGCGAAGTTTGTATTGGGTGTCATATGAAGCACGCAGTCAGGGTTGCCACTCGACGGGGAGAACATGGAAAACCTGGAAAATACAGGGAATTTAAAAATCACCAAAAATAACGGGGAATTTTATTTCTTATTTTCGTCTTTTAAAAGTGGTGACCACTCAAAGCGCAATCTATGTGATATTTAAGGTGATACTTCAGCTATACTAAACTATTTCATTTTCTATAGCATTATTTGTTTTAAGTATGTTAAACTGTTCGTTATTTCTTTACGTTTTTCTAGCAATCAAAACTAATATAGTTAGTATAATATACCTCACTTAAGTGCACAGTATTTTGTGTGTTACCTCTTAATATATTGCTTATAATATGGAGTTACGTAATAAAGGGAAAACACAGGGTTTTTTTTCCAAATTTGAGTGGCAACCCCCTACCAAAGTTCTAAGAAATTAAGTCAGATCACGAGAACTCAATTATTAGGATTAGGAAACACGTTACTTATTATTATTTTAATTGAGTGTGCGTTTTTGCATCATTTATTTTTGACAAACTGATTCTAGTTTCCATAATTTATAAAAAAAAAATTATTAAAATTGAGGGATGATAGTTATTATTATGCAATCAACTGCCAGTAAAGTAAATTAGAATTTTTAAAATTTTAAATTATAAATTGATAATTAAATTATAAAAATTCAATAACGATATTCTTTTTTATATGTTTACTGTTATATTTTCAAGGATATTGTATGCTTATGTATCCATCACTATTATTTAAGTAAATTAATTTTTTTTATTGATTTGAATATCGGTACTTTAACTTTTTTCGGTACTTATATATTATCACGTTTACCATTTTCCCCAAATCTGAAAATAAATGTGAATGTTGTTCGAATTTAAGTATTTTCTCACTTTTTTACACGCAATAGTCTATATTGGTATTTTATCTATTTCTTTATGATCAATTAGTATATAGAAATAAGTTTGGAAGATACCAAAATGACATATGGTGTTGGAGAAAATGGTCGACGGTATTATTCGTAATACCTTTTTTTTTCAATTATGATTTAAATTATTTTTTTTTCATTTTATGTATTTTAATATTTCTTTTCTTGTTATACTGGGTTTTCCCCGCAGCAACATGGGCCGTTCCGGGTTGACTTAATAGAAGGAGATGTCTTAAAAATCTCGAGCCATTTTTTGCTTCTAGTTTCCTTTTCAATTTAAATGTGATTCTTAATGTTTAAAAGTGTTATTTTGTAAATAAAATAAAATATCTTAATCTTCAAGCATCATTCTGTGCATTTTTAATATATTTAGCATTATAAATGCGATTCTGTCTATTTTAAATGTGATTCTTTACTCTTGGTGCATTGTAAAATATAGTGTAAATACTTTGAGCCAATACAGTTAATATTAATAAACTATCTATGCGCGTTTGAACTATAAGAAACAGCCCAATAATTACTAAAAAATTCTGTAAGATTATCGGAATTATATTTGTATTGAAATATAAAATTTAAAAGAAAGTAGTTTGAAAAGAATTTTAATTCATATTCACTAATTTATCAAAAACTAATTTTGTAAATTAAATTAATATAAATGATGAATAACTTTTTTTCTTCGATCTAAATAAGTGCAAATTTGAAAAATTATCGTTTGCGAGTAGGCCCTGTTGGGAAGATTTTACCTTTAAAGCAGAAAAAAACACCGTTGTTTCATTCTGTATTTCATAATCATAAATTATTCAAATCCTAAATATATTATTTTTCATTTATTATAATTTAAGTTAATACACAATAATGAAAATAAGTATAAAAAATGTTTTTTAATAAAAATTCTGCATTAAAGGGTTAAGAAAGCCGAGAGAAATAAAGTAACTTAAAGAGTTTTTTTAAAATATTCATAAGGATTCTATATATATATTTTTTTAAATAATCGGATGGCGACTTGCAGATAATTTTTATTATATTTAATCGTCCTGTGGCCGGTTGCGATTTTTTTTTGCCTTATGCTATTAACACATTTTTATATATTGTTCTTAAAAATATTAATAACACAAAACTATTGATATAGAACTGTTAAGGATTACATTTATTGTTATAAATATAATTCTGAAAATAATATCAATAAAAAATAGGGTCTTTTCCATCTGCTCATCGGACTTTCCATCCAATATTCTCCGAAATAAGTTCGATGACGAAAGAAAGTTAGTGTAAGTGAAAAAGGGCTATAGCAACTAGAAAAATACAAACAAATAAAAGATCAATTGAGAAAAGCAGAATCCGTAGGAAATGGTCAATGCAAGTCAAAATATCTTTTCTGTGAGACTAAAGCCAGTCGACAGTACTAGAAATACCCAGTACTACCTACCCTATGAAGGTAGAAATAAAAGTACAAAACTAAACAGACTGATAAGTAAAATAAAAAAAAAAGTTCCTGAGTGGCTACAGCTTCTACTCACATGGTGGATTTATCGAGTTCCTATTCTACCATTTTCTTTTTCTTCTTAATTTTACTTGTTCTTTTTTTTCTTCTACCCTGTACCTTCGAGCTGTATTTACTTTTCTTCTCGATTTTCTTCAAATCACAATTGTTGTTTCATTCGAAGCATCTCAAACAAAAGGAGGTTGTGTTACAAATAACTTGAAAACTTTTAATGGTTTTATATAGATGTATGTTTTATTTTATTTTTGTTTGGAAAGATTTTGGAGCACGAATACATCTATATGTCTCTTTTTTATTTTTAGTGATTTAGAACTAGCTGTAGAAAAATAGAAGCTAGCTAGATTCCCTTGACAAATAAAAGATTTTACAGCCGGATTATCTGAAGTTGTATAAAAGTTCTAACTTATAAAAGCCTAATTTTTTTTGCCATGGTCAATTGAAGATTGAATGAAGGGAAGTGAATGGAATTCTAAGTTATATGAATTTTTTTTTATTTATTTATTTTTATAAAAAAATAGATGAAGATACAATCTTTGAATTATTTCAGAGGGATTAAATATTTATTGTATACTTTTTATTTTAAAACTATGCTTACTGAATTATTCTTTTTTTTTTTTAAGTTTTGCATTTTCCCCCCTTTCATAAAAATAACAATAAATGAGATGTACTAAAATTTTTATACATAATGACTTAAAATATAATTGAAGCTGTAAATTTTGAAGTTTTAAGAAACAATAATTATTCAAGTATATTTAGAATCTTAAATTTATCGAGCATATTTAGAATCTATTATCGCGTATATTTAGAATCTGTTGTAAAACTGTTGTTGTTATTCGAGTATATTTAGAATTAAAAATGGATGAAGATACAACATTTGAATTATTTCGCTGAAACTAAATATTTTTTGTATACTTTTTATTTTAAAACTATGCTTCAGTGAATTATTCTTTCTTTTTAAGTTTTGCATTTTTTTTCTGTCATAAAAATCAACAATGAATAAGATGTACTAATTTTTTTTTAAATATTATTGACTTTACATATGATTGAAGCAGTCAGTAAATTATGAAGTTTTAAGAAACAGTAAAAGTTCGAGTATATTTAGAATCTGTTATAAAACTTGTTGTTACTCGAATATATTTAGAAAAATTAAAAAAAAAAAAATAGAGGAAAATATTTTGTGTATAGTTTTTATTTTAAAACTTTGCTTCAGTGAATTATTCTTTCTTTATATTCTTTCTATTTAATTTTAATTTATTCTTTTTATTTTAATGGATGTTCCTTTCTTTTCAAGTGTTGCATATATTTTTCTTTCTGACATAAAAATAAACAACAAATGAAATGTTTTAATTAAACTTTTATATATTATTAACTATAAACATAATTAACGCAGTAAATTTTGAAGTTTTAAGAAACGATAACTGTTGCAGTATATTTAGAATTATTCTTTTTTCAAATTCTCTTCCTTTCTAAACTTTACTTCAGTGAACTATTGTTCCTTTGTTTTGAAGCGTTGCTAATTTTTTTTTTCGTTTATTAAAAGCAAATACAAATAAAATTTATTTAAATTTTATATATTATTAGCTTTAAATATAAGTATAGCAAATAAATTATTTAACAGAAGATCATAATTTAATGGAAGAAAAAAAGTTTTTACTAATTTTTTTATTGAATTATTCTTTTTTTACTTAAATTGTGAACCCAACCCAAGAAAATACCCAAAAGGTTAATCATTGATGATAGACATCTAAACCAGGACCTATACAATTCTATTAAATATTTCTAAACTGTTTAGCAATCTATGAGAGCAATGTATAAATGCTAGAAATATAATTGAAAATGTATTAATATTATTGTAACGTTTTGAATATTATTGAGCATGTTAATCATTGATGATAGACATCTAAACCAGGATCTATACAATTCTACTAAATATTTCTAAAATGTTTAGCAACCTATGAGAGCAATGTGTAAATGCTAGAAATTTAATTGAAAGTGTATTAATATTATTGTAACGTTTTGAATATTATTGAGCATATTAGATTCGAACTATTTTCGTCCATTTTTCTAACTAAAAAGAATGACGATCTATTTTATGTTATAAAAACAAATGATAAGAAAAACACCGTAAAATCTCCATCTGATTTCTGTTAATGCTAGAGAAATTTCAAGAACAGAAGAAAACCTTGGAAACGATTTGATGTTCTAATCAATATTGTATCTGCTTTTTTACTTTCAGTATTATTTCAATCAATGTTAGAACAACTGTGATTCAATACCCACCTTTCCTGATCATGCCGGTTCCATTATAGAAACACCTGCTGCTAATCACGCTGGCAAGTGCTCTTTCTTTGTGAAATAGCTCAAACTAAAGCTGCTCATTTTTCTTTCGAATGGAGTTACGCTTTATGAAATTAATATTTTGATTCAAGAATTTTGATCTAAATAATTTTTAAGAAATATTTTGGAACTATGAAAGATTTCAATGCAAAATGCCGTTTAAATTTTTTCATGGTAGTGTAACCTTCGTAAGATTCTTACTTGAGAAAATGGCGTTCTTTAAGGGCGTTCTAAAATAGTGCAACTAGTTATTTGCATATATGATCACATGACCTTAAAAGAGGAAGCTCGTGCTTAAAACATTTAATTATGCTTCTATAATGAGATTTAGCTTACATGAAAACAAAGCAACCTGAAATAATAATTTTCTGTTATGTTTTCCACGAGAAGCAACAGCTTTTACAACTTCGCATTGACCGCATCGATTCCATATCGTATAGTATTTATCTTTCGTTTTATTTTTTTACAAAATCTCTTCACAGCTTTTCCATTCCTTTTACATCTGTTACCTCGTATATAACCAACATTGCTTTAAATTTTAAATTTCACTAATATTTTTTTTAATTTAAAATTAATTGTAAATTCTGCGGTAAATTTGATACATCACAAAATTTTAATGTTATTTTAAAGACAATATATTTAACTAAAATCATTAGTGGCATCAATAGTAAGGTATCAAATGGTTAGTAATAAAAATGGAATTAAACAATAATTTAATAAAGCAAATATAAATTTTTTATTTAAGTTTGTAAAAACATTTTCTTTTAAAATCAGAAACTTGTATCTTCTACAAATAGTAAAAAATATTAATGTATTTGATTTCTCATTTTTTATGACAAACTCGTTAATATAATTATAATTTTTATTACTTAAAAAAAATAAGAAACTTTCCTCTTTAGAAAACTTAGTCCAATTAATTATGTATAATTCAAAAACTAGCCGAGTTCCTTGGTAGATTATGAGGACTATAAACACTCGCAGGCTAACGATAAATAATTGCATTAATCGTTAATTTCATTAGTTAAAAACGTTATTCGTTAAAGTTGGTTTCTGTAGAGATCGTAGAACTTTATTTCTGACTACAAACATTGAAATATACGTTGTGAACGAATATAGAATAGTTTTAAATACGTGATTAACATGTAATTTTAACAAGTAGTAAGTATTCTAAGATAATGATTTATTATAGTTAATTATAGTTAAGATATAAATTATTATAGTCAATTCGTAAATAGTTATCAATTTATCTAAATTTTTTTGTCATGATCAAAAAAAAAAAATCTCCGAAATGAAGTAGATACTTGCTGCGAAGGAGTTATATATATATATATTTCGCATTAATTATTTTAATTGTAACTTAATTAAGCATGTATTATTAAAATAAGAATTAACTTCACTAAAAATATAATAATTATAAATAATCACCAAAAACTACATTACACTCAAATTGATTTCCCGGTTGAGATATTAATTAATTTTATTATTGAAGTATTTGCTCCGAAGAAGTTATAGTATATATTTATTTTTATGGGATATATTTAATTATGGGAATTATAATGTAATTAAATATATATTATTTAAAAAAAAGTTTTAAATTTGCTAAAACAAAGAATAATTATGAATAATCACCTATAATTACGATTGCATAATTTACTACTCAAATCGAATTCCCCTTTGAGATATTAATTAAAATGTACTAAAACTGAATATCTTCTATTTTAAAAGTTTGTTAAGACTGATGAAGCAGTATTTTTAAAAAGGCTGAAAACCGACAAAAAGTTATTTTTAGCGAAACAATAGAGAAAGTGCAGCTCTTTAAATTCGCTTTTCGTCATAAAAATTCCATTATTTCAAGTAAGCTTTAAAGAGGACCAAATAACCAACTTCAGGACTCCTCCGTTTCGTTGTTTTTTAAGGAACTAATTCCTCTGCATGAAAAGACTACCATATCCATCAAACTCGTACCTTTAAATAGCAACTTAGAAGGATATTTATTTGGCGGTCAAGTCAGATCATCGCCAAAATGTCTACTTCGAACAAAAAAAAGTTAATTTAAGTGTTTCTGGCACTTAAGGAGTTGTGCGGCATTATAGAAAGAAAAGAATGACTTGCAAGATGGAAATAATGCCCTCTCTGTTTTCCAAGCACTTAAGTTTTAAAAGAGAGAAGAACTTCGAAAAATTACCTCTGGTAAGCGAAGAATAAGAAAGTATAACGATTATTTTTAATGCTAAATGTAAAAGTTTTAAAGTTAGCAACATTTTTATTTTTATATAAGGGTTACTGTTGTTGATTTACTCTTTGTTTATACATCTACATTTATTGACCTCCAAGTAAGTTGAGCAGAATTTTCATCATTGGATGCTATCTATATTAAGTAGTAGGAATAGGAAATGATAGATGTTCTGTAGAACGATTTTTAATTTATATTTTGAAGAGAATTTGTTTTGAATTCTAATGTTGCTCTATTGTTTCTAAATTTAATGGAAATGTAAATTATTCAAAAAATATTTACCTATCTTTTTTTTTCGAATTTATATTTTTTGCTCTTCGTAGTCTTATTTTTTTAAGAAAAAATCTTTTAGCAGTTTTGATCAAAAGTAGTTATTGCCATACTTATTTTATAAAATAATTACACATAAATAATAAATAAATTTTTTAAACTAAAAAAAGAAACTTTTTATTATGTATTTTTATTGAATGTTTTATTGTTGATGTTTGTATTTTCATTAAATGTTAAATAAATATTTTGATAAAATCTGTGATTTTCATTGTAATTTTCAAAATAATTTGAATTGCCCTTGACCGTATAACTTTCAAAATTGGAAAAAATTCCGGATCAAATTACGGAATAAAGTACCGGCACTTAGAGTGCATCATTCGTAAAACCCATTTTACCGTACAATATTATACCATAATTTTTACAGTAATTATTTAAATAGAGTGAATCAGTGATTTTATGGTAATTATTAGTGTAAAATTACGATATATCAGATATTTTGTTTCATAACATGCACCGATAAATATAGATTTCACGGTTAAAAAAAACCTTTGTAATATTGAGTTACAGTGTCGCTCTCTATCTCTATCTCTCTATATATATATAAAACTATTCGGTGTTTTGCATATACATATTGTTTAAATTTTGAGAAAGATGTATTTATGATTCGCTATTAACATCAAATAGCAAAACAAAGAATAATTTCGCTACTTGTACAGTATTCATTTATTATCCAAAATAAATCTGACAGCTGTAAATAAAAATTTTTATTTATTGAAAATTTAGAAGCTAGTTGGAAAGTAATATGTTACAAATGCAACAACTTATTAAAAAAATTCAATTTCGTGGACAAACTATTATTTTTTATTTTAAAATTATAGTCGTTTTCTTATCTTATATATGTTTCGAGGTTAATAAATGTTTTCTAATAAATTACATCGTGTTCGTAATGGATATTTTTTAAACTCATGCCCTAGGGACAACAAATTTACTTTATTCCTTTTACAATAACATCACGATTTACTTCATTTCTAACTCTATTTTTCTTACCCAGTTTACTCCATTTCAATAATTGAACATTTATCGCCGGCGAAATAGCAAGCAGCCATAAATATAAAATCCTCCAAAAGCCTTCATTTTTCCAAAAGGGTTTTTTTTTCCCCAAGTGGACTTATCGCTTATTTATTATTTATTTTTTTAATCTCGAACCCACCCCATTCCTTTTAAACTCTTTTAAGCGTTATTTACCTATTTTAAAAATGAATGAGAATCAACTCGTCGGTCGTTCGTCTCCTATTGTTTCTAGAATAGAATGGGAACCATTTTCTGTGTGGACATTTCCTGCTTAGTTTATATTCTTCATTGTTCTATGTACCGAAGACTTATTGTTTCCGAAATTGGTAATGGTTTTTCTGAATCCCTGTGCACTGGAGCTGTTACTAAATCTATTGATTGGGTGAGAAATTGGTGAGGTTTTTGCAGAAATGATTAGTTGGGAAATTAATTTTGATTTATTGTGGCTAGAACATCCCGTGAAAAGCTTTTACTCCGCTGTGTTTTTTTTTTTCTTTAATTTTGCGAATGAAAACGTTTTAAGATAAAATGATCTAATGATACATCATGCATTAAAGCAAAAGTTCACAAA
The DNA here is from genome assembly GCA_949128135.1 of Parasteatoda lunata. NCBI lineage: Eukaryota > Metazoa > Arthropoda > Arachnida > Araneae > Theridiidae > Parasteatoda > Parasteatoda lunata. The sequence goes on along the minus strand of OX421972.1, from coordinate 59,048,357 downwards.
ACTATTACCTCTGGATTCCCCTGACTGTCGGTTTTAAAGTTCCATGTGCCTTTTTCCCATAATTATTGCAATTTAAGAATTATTAATGTATCTCGTAGTTTTAGTTTATACTTTTGTCCAGAGAGCGGAAGCAGTACAGTTGTTCACAATAAAAATACTGTATATATATATATATATATATATATACACACACACAAAGAAAACAATTTCTTACATGTCGTGTATTTTTAACAGTCATAAACTCAACATTAATATATATGTTACTTATAGGTAATATGTTACTTATGTAAGCAATATGTTACTTATAGGTATGGTTTTATATGTGTGTTTCATTGTATATATATATATTTTTTAAAATGCTATGGGGGCTATTTTTTATCTTGCCATTAATCCCTTCAGTATAAATTTATTTATCATTTATTATTCATCATTTATCATTTTTTATTCAACATTAATTATATTTCATAACTTCAAATAGTCCAAACTTACAAACCATTTAGATTCCTTCTTTCACTAAGCCTTTCATTATATTATTTATAGTTATACACTGTTCTAAACATGCAGATGCTGTTTTTTTCACTCGTATTTATTACTTCAGCATTATTAAAGAATTGCGGCGTAGTTTGATAAATGGAAATTTGATATAAACTGTGTGCCTGTGTATTTTTAATGACAAAAAAAACTATAACCATTATGTTTATAATTAAAACAAAAAATAAAATAAGTTTAAAAATATAGATACTTTTTATTTAATTTAAACTGGTTATGTTACATAATATAATTCAATTATTATCATCAAAAAGTAGACTCATTTAAGTTTTGTTTGCTGTTTTGATGTTCGCTTGCTTAAAATAGAGAAATATAATACTTTTTTCTTAAGAATCCTTACAAGAGAATCTGCTTATAATTAAGACGTAATTTTTTTTTATTCTACTATTAACTCCATAGATATTAAGCCCCCTACAAGAAAATATTTACATTAATTTTCAGAAAAAAATTTGGATACTATACAATTTTCACTTAATTTTAAACTTTTCAGCAATAGCATTTTATTTATATGCTAGCATAATTTCTACTTTTGACCTTACAGTAAATGGAATAAAAACAGACTTATTTTGTCTCTAATTTTTTTATTTCGATAGAAAATTTCTGTTACTCAGTTTTACAAGCGTTCAGAAGACAATTTTTATATTAAATACACGATCCTCTGTATGCATGTAAAACAAAATGGTTTTTTATTGTTATATTTGTATTTAAAGAATTTTTCGCTCATTTAAAAAAAAAAACCTTTATAATCTTTATTTGCTCAAATTAGAGAAAAACGTTACGAAAATTCGTCGATTGTAACGTGGAGGTAGCTAGTTCGAATCTCACCATGCCCCATGCTACTTGTAAGTGCTACTTTCTCTATCGTGTGCTAGCAGTATATCGCTTTCGGCAAAGGTACATTAGCCGAGCTTTTTGATGAGCCCACATGCCTGCATATATAGGCGAATCTCAAGAAACATTAACCTATATGTCTTCAAACTTTTCTTTTAAATATATAACATAATAAGCGAAAATTAATTAATTCTAATAAAATTACAGGAATAACTATGCATTACTAACTTTAAGATGCGTACAGTTTTGATCGCGAGTAACTTGCTTTTGGCTTTCATTTCTTACTTCAATCCTACTTTTCATGAGTGTCGCTTAGAGTGTTTAACATACTTTTTTTTTCAATATGTATTCCGTTTAAAAAAAAAAAAAAAAAAAAAAAAATGAAAATCACTAAAAACATAATTTAGTAGCTCAGCTGTACTATCATATTTTCTTGAATGATATTTTTCGTGTATATTGACGTTTGCAAACACTTAAAGTTTGTCGCCAAATTTTGGCACGTCATAACCATCGAAAATTGGAAAAAAAAGGTATACAATCCAATTCTGCGAGTTACAAGTTAAACTAATGATACAAGTTTGTTCTACTTTAAATAAGCATTTGGAATATCACTAACATAAAACTCGCAGAATCGGATTGTATACCTTTTTTTTTTCAATCTTTGATGGTTACAGTTTGACGTGCGGTTTGAAGACATATAGGTTAATTATTCCTGAGATTAGATACAGATAACGATGCCGTACAACGCCTAGGCATGCTGAGTATCAAATTATCAATCTGATCTTGGGAATATTACACCACTCATCAAGCAATGCCCTCCGAAAGTCCGGTAGACAGGTGGGAGGGGGTTGACGAGCTGCAATTCGTCGGCCAAGCATATCCCACACATGCTCTATTGGATTCAAATCCGGTGAGCATACTGGCCAATCCATACGGGTGATATCCTCCGATTGAAGGCATTCGTCTACAATGTTTGCACGGTGAGGACGGGCGTTGTCGTCCATAAACAGAAATTCAGCACCCATGGCGCCCCGAAACAAACGTACATGTTGTTCCAGAATGACATCCCTATAGATGTGGCCTGTCATCGTTACACTCTGAACATGAAGGTCAGTTCTGGAACCAAGAATAATTCCTCCCCAAACGAGCCATCCTGCACCACCGTAACGGTGTCGTTCAGTGGTGTTGTCTTGGTGGTAACGGGTACCTGGCGCTCTCCATATGAAAGTCCGGCGAGAATCAGACTGCAAACTAAACCTGGACTCGTCGGAAAACATCACACAAGACCTCTGTTGCGATGTCCACAATGCATGCTCTCTACTCCAGGCTAATCGCAGGCGACAGTGAGTTGCGATAAGTGGAACACATCTGACAGGCCTACGAGCATATAGACCAATGTGCCCTAAGCGTCTGTACAGGGTCTGCCTTGAACTGTCGTACCGGTAGCTGAAGACTCGGGGGCGACCTGTGCTGTAACGTCTACTCACATTACCATCATCTTGGAATCGTTGCCAAAGCCTGGAGATGACACTCTGGGCGATTCCAAGTTCCTCGGATACTTCCAGCTGGGTACGTCCACATTCCAGTCGTCCAATGATTCTGCCACGTAAAAAATCATCCAAATGCTTCCTTTGTGCCATAACTAAAAGGTTATTGCACTGAAAGGCTTTTAAAGCGCTTGTGAACAATTTTACTTCTTTGCCACCATTCCTTATATACCCCTCTCTTACACTCTCGTCATTGTGACGTACTACCAGCGTCATCTAGTGGTTTCCTGTAATTTGCATATTCTTCTTCAGGATGTGTGTGATAATTCTACAGGTGAAATTTTAATTTTAGAGTTTGATTTCCGTGTGATTCTGAATTATCCTTAATTTATGGACATGAGTGTAGATGCATCCAGGGTTACAGGAAGATTTGAAACTGCTACCTCTACGCTTCCATCGCAGGATGTTGGGATAGCTCTGATGAAGTAATTTTATTTACCCTAACTAGTATTTATTTAGAAACAGTTAAGCTACTGATTTAGTTCAGCCTTGTCCAGACATTCAGACATATACAATACATAATTTTGATGTTTGTAAGTTAGCAGATGTTAGCTTACTGCTTGCATAGGAAAAAAAACCCATCGTCGAAAAACAGAGTTAACAAATGTTTACTGAACTGTTAAAATTACTGACTTTTGCTTAAAATTATTCAATTTTGCCGCATTTACTACTAAACAGCATGGTAATGAAAACCAAAAAGTCATTACCTTTGGTAAAATTATAATTTGACTTTGGTAAAAATTACTTGGTTTTTTGGTGTTACCATAGAGCCAGAAACACGGTTAATTTGACCACATTCGGGTAGTTTGGCCATGCTTTTTATCTCAGTGAATTTCACCTAATTGTAAATTATTCTTATTTGGAGAAATAGGAAAAAAATATTTGCAAGTAAATAGAATTAAAATAAATTTTATTCTTGGAAAATAATTTTCTGTAAAAGCAGAAAATTGAAACAAAAATACCTCAATTTAATAAATTAAAAAAAATGATAGATGATTAAAAAGGAATAAATTTCAAGTTATAAAATTAACTTATGACAAACTAAAAATAACACTTATCGTTTTACAGTACAGTTTTACACTTGGAATTTGCGTATAATTTTCGAAACAACAATTTTCTACCTATAAAGCACTAAACTTAATAACGCTTTAAATGTACTAAAAAGCATTTCTAACACATAACTATTAACTGTTGACTTATTGCATATTAATACTTTAATATAAATACATTTATCAATTTCCAACATTATGCAGGAAACAATTTTTAAATTTGAAAAATTAAGACTAAATTTCTGCCTTACTACTTAAAGTTTTTGTAGAAAAACTAGAGTTTATTTTCTAAATATCTATCAAAGAATTTATTGTTTTTTCTTAATATTTTTTTCTATTAAAAAATTTCTTTTTGACTTAAGAATAAACTAGTTTTTTCTCTTCATGAAAAATAAAGAAAAAAAACTGCTTGAATTATGCACAAAAACAATTGTTAAATAATTTAAATATGCTTTTTTATTCACTCACATTAAATAACAAAAGCTTTATTACATAATAATATTTAAATATGAATACATTTATTAAGTTTCCAACATTATGTGGAAAACAATTTTTAAATTTAAAAAAATAAAAAAAATCCACAATGCTATTTTACATCTTTTTGTTGAAAAATCAGGTTTAATTTTCTAAATATATCACTGTATTAATTGTTTTTTCTTTAATATTTATTTCTATTAAAAATAATTATTGACATAAGAATAAACTAATATTTTCTCTTTATAAAAAATGAAGGAAAAAAACTTTTATCATACACAAAAACACTTTTAAAAACAAAATTGAAAATTCAATCACATTAAATAACAAACGCTTCTCTAATTCCATTACATTATATAAACATTCCTTTCATTTTCGGTAAACGAAAACAAACACGACGCGTGATAAATTTAATTAGTTTTTTTAATAATAATTTTTTTTACAGAACACGATGTTAAGCTGTAAGTGTCATTTTTTGTGTGCGTTATTTTTTATTAACAAAGTTTTGAATAAAATTCATTTTTTTTACAAGTTTGCATTCTTTAAATTGTAGTTGTTTATGTATACATCAAGGTTTACCATTTAATCGCTGAAGCTTAAACATTAATTTTGGAAACAAAAAGAGAGATTTAGCGGGATGCTAGTTTGATTGAATATATAATGCCCCTTGACTTTATGTTTTTATGTTTACTTTTCTTCATACAAATCTTTGAAAAAAAAAATGTTTGTGTATATTTTTCCCCTTTTTAGGCGCGAATTACTATTTTTTTTTCTAAAAAGGAGTCTTATGTGAGCGTTGGTGAATAATTTTTATTGATATCAGAATACAATTTTAAGTTTTAATAGAATTTATAATGTTTTTTCTGTAATTTGATACTAAGGTGTTTTGTATAGCTAAAATTTTGTATAGCTAAAGTTTTATTAAAATTTAAATGAAATTTTAAGTTTTATTTTAATCCATAATGTGTTTTTTCTTCTGCAATTTGTTTCTTTAGTGTTTCATGGATATTTTATTACTACTTCCATATATATTGAAATTTTTCTTTAAGATTATGTAATGATGTTTTTTAAATAAACCTATAAAAGTTATTAATTTTCTCGTTAGCTACTGTGTTTGAGTCTTCGCTTACAAATTTTTAATAGAAATTTTTCGTGTTCCTAAACATTAAAATAATCCACGTATTTCACTTTAATCTCCTTAATATATTAGACTAAGGAGAAAGCTATCCAATTTTTTTTTCAATTTTAATAAAATAAACTTTCAATTTTAATAAACTTTCCAATCTTTAATAAAACTTAAAAAAAGTATCCTTTCAAATTTTATATGTATTTATATTTATTTCTTGGTTTTTCTTGATTAACTTTCAAAAATAAATCGATCAGTGAATAAAAAAATAGCTATTCAGACGAACATGTCCTTAAATATTAGTATACATTTGTGTACTAATTACCTTAATAAAAATAATGTATTATACTATGTAACTAAAAAATTAAAATATAATACTGTAATCGTTACTTTTTGAAGGCATTTCGGTGGTATTTTCTCCAGGTAAATACAGTTTTAATGATCTCGATACACCTTACTGTAACTTCTTTGTGCTTGTTTTCTTTTCTCTTTTGTTTTTGTACCATAGTTTTGAGTTTATACCATTAACTTGAATTATGCAAAGTTGTTTGAGTTTGGCACAGTAAAGCCGCTTCTAGATTTTTAGCTATTAAACACTACATTCAAACCAACCCTTAAAATAAAGGAACAATAATCTGAACTCTATTTGCAAACTAAATCACTGTTTTTCTATCTATTTGGTCCTGCGACCCTCTAATAAGCTCTTCTCGTCAAAAGTTTATAGAAAAAAAGAAAAAAAAACAGGACAAATGTTTTATTCGCTTCTGAAGTCAAGCTACGTATGGACTGATTTTTAATGGGAGTATAAAAACCATTTCACTCATTAATTATATTGCTAAAAAATCAAAATTTTGAAAATAATACAACAATATTTTGTACTATATTTTAAAAAAAATGCTTTTTTGATTAGAGCCTAAGGGAATACGTTTTTTTATGTGTATAAATTTGTATTTTTTTAATTTTTAATTTTGAGACTTTTAGGTTGTGAAATCCTGAAATAAGCATTGCACTTTTTTTCGTTTTACACCTTATTTCCTTTCTACATTGAATATATATTGCTCATGGGGTGCAATAGTAGCACAACTCAAAAAATACGCGTTTTGTACTAAGAGCAGGTGTAAATATGAAAATACATTCTTTTCAGCAGCAATACTAGCACAACTCATAATTCAACTTGCAGGTAATCTTTCTTTAAGCAAACAAAAGCACTTCTTATGCATTTTCCTTGGCAATGAAAACTTTAAACCCACTTATCTCAAAACATGATTTTTTAAGTTGTGCCGCTATTGCAGTTCATGAGCGATATGGTATTAGCTTCGAAAAATATTAATGAATAATTAACTATCTATAATATCGATTTAACATTTGTTTTAGTATTTATCAGCAACTACGACGTCTCGGAGAAAATGGCTTGTAACCATTATCCGCCCATTATAAATGTCTGTATACTATGATATATGCCATATAGTATATACTATACTTTATATTATAAGACAAATACTGTTATATTAAGACTAATTTTATGCGTTAGTAAATTAATTTATAATAACAGAATATTATTACAATAATTAGAATATATTTCCTACACCTGTTTTACAAATCATGTTAAAAACCTACTCCTATTAACTAAATTATGACATATAAGTAAATAAAATATTTTATTGGATGCAGGCGCTAATGAACAATGCACAATAATAAAAGCTCACCCTATCCTTCGGATCATAAAACTCGTTTAATCCACGAGCATAAAATCTATACAATTTAATTTCGGAGACAAAATCGACTCTTGGCAAAATGGGCTGCTTTGATAGAAGCTCGCCAAATGATTAAATGAAGGTCTGAGTCGTAAACTCTGTCTAATATGTCCTGCCAGTATTGTTCCCTTGTATTTGATTTTTGTCACATTCCCGACTTTGCAGCTCTATGAATCGCACCTCTCCCATCACACGGGGAATAGAACCTGATGACTGTATTTCCACATTACTTCCTTCTCCCAGTGCCTGTAATGACCTAAAAGTACCGTGACTAGGATATCTAATGGTCTGGGCTCGCTTTTGCTCTTGGTTTGCCCCTCTTTTGATGGAGTCCGTCTTCTCATACTTTCAAAGTAAATTGCTTTGACGACAAGGGAAAAGGTATCTGTGATTACTTCAGACGGTTATTCCACGTTACGATCGTTGGCTTTTAATGATATTTAACGAAGAATATATATATTCTTAGAGAATTTCAAACTGTATTTCTTTTGTTTGAAGAAAATATTTCGAAAAAAGTAGTGTTTATATAAGTTTTGGTGGGCTATTTATTGATAAGATTTAACACGGAAGAATTATGGTTGCGTATCAAACTTCTGACTATGTGTCCGTTTTTACTGAAATTAGGGGAGTTACGATTGGGTTGCCCATGTGACTTGGAATACAGGAAAACGTAATGAAATTATATATATATTTTTTTTAATGTAACGGGGTTCGAGCATTCTTCGAGAATTCCGAGCTGCGCTTCTTTTGTTTAAAGAAGATACCTTAAAGAAAACTAGTGTTTATGTAAGTTATGATATGAAAACTTCATAGTACATGTCTCTGATTTTATTGAAATTAAGAGTGATAATATTGGATCGATTGGTTTTCCTATGTGACTTAGAATACCTATGTAACGAAGAATGATATTCTTAGAGAATTTTGACCTATGTTTCTTTTGTTTAGAAAATACTTCTGGAAAGCATTGTTGATCTAAGTTTTGTTAGACATGCTACTGACAGGATTTAGCACGTTTATACCTTAATAGGAGAACTATGTTGCTTGTTAAGTAGGAGATACATCGTATGAACACTTCATTGACCATATATCCAATTTAATAGAAGTTTGGGATAATAAGGATGGATCGCTTGAAAAATTGATCTCTCTTAATTAGAATGCTAAAATATTTAACGAAATTATTATTTATTTTTTTAATGTAACAAAGAATAACTACTCTTGGAAATTTTCAAGCTCTGTTTCTTTTGTATGGGAAATGCTTCAGAAAAGTTTTGTTGATTCAAGTTTATTAGACATTTTATAGACAAAATACTTATCTAAAACAGAGATCTGTGATGTGATGCGTATTATCTTGTTTAAAACCTTGATAGCCTATGATCTAATTTCATGAAAATTGAGGTTGGGAAAAAGTATTAATTTGAAAATTGGCCTACATGGCTTGGAATACAAAAAAAAAAGTTATGATACAATGATATGTAATGAAATGAACTTCAGAAATGCAACGAATAATATGTATTCTTCAAAAGCCTAAAGATGTCTTTCTTTTGTTGGAAGAAAATACTTCAGAAAAATTATTTCTGACCTAATTTTCTAATTTATTTTAGGCTTTCTGTTTTTAATATTTAGATAATGCGTTTGAAGAGGAGATATGTTTCGCCTGTTGAGTAGGAGATACATCATTTGAGAAAATCGTAGGCCAAGCACCTAATTTCTTTCATTAATGGGTGTTAAAACCGGGTCCATTAGAAAATTAGCACATATCATTTGGAGTAATTCTTATTTCATGCATCTCCCTATTATACATCAGAGAAAATATAAATAGTGTAAAGACACGGAAGTCAGGCGATGTTCTATTCATATTCTAAGAATTTCTAAGGAATTAAATATTTTTGAACACTCACATTCTAAAGTCGTGTCAATTATTCTGTTCAAAGTTATTTCAATACTGAAAAATTCTAGTCACTGTAATAAGTTGCAGTGATTAGACTAAAAACTTAAGTGATTTTAATTACGGTCACTGGTTGATGTTTTAAATCTAATGATTAAATGGTTAACTTTTTATTTGTCGTTTTAACCAAGAATTTTTTAATGACAGTACTTGTATTTTTTTTGCACTTTAATTAAAAAGAGTAAATTCTTACACCAATTTCTTAAGTCAATGGAAAAAAATTAATTTATTACCTTTGTTATTTTGTATTTTTCTTCAATTTTTTTAGACCTTTTGTAAAAAATTAAAAAAAATTTCGTTATGTTTGTTCATATTTTAATAATTTTTAATTTTGAACTTGCTTTTTTTTATTATATAACGCTTTCAAAAACTGCACAATTGTCTTAAATAATCTAATTAAGTGAAACAAAATTTAAAAATTTTAAAACGTATTTTTTTTTTTTAAATAATAAAAATTTGTTTTTTCGAAAATAAGTTTTTAATATTCTATGTTTGAATATTTTCCTTTAAAAATATTTCTAAATAACTTTCTTCCAAGCGTAACAAATTCATTTCAGAATTTCATCTTTTTTAAATAAAAAAAAAAACTAGTAAATTCATCGTTATTTTCAGTTAACATCACGAACGCTTGAGATTATGAAATTTTAAATACCAAGACTTAAGCGCAGCGTAGAAAACATGGAACAAAAGAAATAATTCACCCGTTCTTCACCTGCTACCTTAATTAATTATGCAACACTTTTAAAAATCGATATTTCGAAAAAGAAAATAAAAATACCGGGACACGCCGTAATTACAGTTTTCACAATTGCCGTTTTTAAACCATCGCCATTTTGACCAAAGAGCTTTTATCTCAAGGCGATATTAGCTAGAAAATTACAAAATAAAAGAGTAACCGAACAACAACAAAAAAGGGCTTAATTATTAGGAGAAGCCTCTTTTACTCATAGCTTATACATAAAATATGGTGATAATCAATTTGCAGTTCATGCTCTCTAATGAAATCATCCAGAACACTAACAATGATAAATCATTCGCCGATAAGGTTTAATCGCCGGAAAACATAGTCCCTTTTTCTCTTAACAGATTGCGGATTTGAAGAATTGTGTTTTCTTTTTAGCCTCCTGGAAGGGTATCTTGCCAGATCAATACTCTCTTATAACTTGGTGCGAATATTTTAATACAACTGATGGTAAAAAGAGGATTTTTTTTTTCTTTCTTTTAGCTTGCACATCTGCAGAAATTAACGCTTTTCGCTTATCGCTTGCGAAAGCAAACAATAGTGTTTCTAAAGAAGTAAGCTGTAAGCACCTATCGTGGAAAATGATTTAATTTGGCACATTTTTCCGATTCTTGGCGTAATGATACTCGTTAACCTTTCCAATGTCATAAATATTAAAGAGATACCATTTTTTTTTTCCTTTATAAAAAGCATGGTCTCTGAAAAGCTAGAGATTTTGTATGTTATTGAGTTTAAGTACTGCTAGAGATTATAAGTTCTGATCCTTTAAAACTATTTTCCAATCGTGGAGTTCATATTTTCTGCCAGAAATATGATTAAATTTACTTTTAAATGTTATGTAACATCAATTTAGCATAGAAAAAGTACTTTTGCGGAATTTTTCGGTTAGCGGAATTTTTTTTTTTTTTCTTCTTTCATCTTTAAAAAAAACAAAATCTTTTATTTTATTGTTTTATGAGCGTCTACATGTTCAGTATTTTAAAAAAAAGTAGTAAACAATAAAAAAATAAGTTGGTGGGGGGTACATTTTTTAGCGACTTTTCCCTTATAGCCGATTACCCAGAGGTACCAAATTAACTATCCCAGTTTACTAACTAGAAATGTAAAAAAGTATATTAATTAGCCACTGAATTATTAATTAGCCGCTGATTGGTTAACTACTTAACCAGTAGGTTTTCTATTAGTGAAATGTAGGAAACTTTTAAGTTCATATTTTCTACAAGAATAAATAAGATTAAACCAAGAATACATTCTACAAGAATAAATAGCAGCAAACTATTGCAGAAAAATTGTTTCTACCCTACATAAGGCCACTACTATGTTACTTAAACGGCTTACTTAAAATTTTGCTCCTTTAATTATTATTATTATTTTTTTTTTTTGGTGAAATGTAAGAAGTCTTTGAAAGTTAATTTATACATATTTCTTAAGAAAATGTATCAGTTGATTTTTAATTGTTTCTATTGCGTATTAACTTGACACTGATTAGTTTGATATCCACCTAATACCTGCGTAAATACCTTTTAAAGTGCGTAAAAACTATTTTAGAATTTTTGCTATAAAAGAATATTACATTACTTAATACATTATTCGCATAACAAAATGTTCTACTAAGAAGTTTAAAAAAAAAATATGGTATCCAATTTCAAATAAACCATTACAGAGAATATAGATAAAGAAATTCGAAATTTGAAGCTTTCCAGCATTTTAATGGGAGAAATGGTAGTAAGTGAAGTAAATTTTTTGTTTAATTACTATATTAGAATAAAGTAATATTTTACCAGTATAAATTTGGTAAAATGTTAGGGTTGTAACAAATTTCATAATTTAAAGAAATTAAGAAAAACTATGAACATTTCATGTATATATATATATATATATTTATATATATATATATATATATATATATATATATATATATATATATATATATATATATATATATATATATATATATATATATATATATATATATATTGCAATGTTCAGGTGCTTAGTTGATGAGGAGCGATGTTGAGAAAAATGTTAAATCACTTGTTAAAATTAATTCGAGCAAAATTTGTGTTTTACTTTAATCTTACATAATATTATTACTTTATATAACTTTATGTTACTTTTTATTAACTTTTATATGACTTTTTTAAAAATATTATTACGTAGTATTATTACTTTTAACAATGTTAAAAAGCCTTGTCGAAGACCAATTTGATTGACGTTTCAATTACCTTTTGCAAAATCATCACTAAAATGTATGGAAACACCAGTAGAAGGTTTACAAAACACATTTGCTACCAAATCTATATTTTTAATCCTACATAATATTTTTACTTTATATAACTTTATGTTACTTTTTATTAACTTTTATATGACTTTTTTAAAAATATTAATACGTAGTATTATTACTTTTAACAATGTTAAAAAGCCTAGTGGAAGACCAATTTGATTGACGTTTCAACTACCTTTAGCAAAATCATCCCTAAAGTGTATGGAAACACTAGTAGCAGTAGAAGGTTTACAAAACACATTTGCTACCAAATCTATATTTTATACTACTTCGCTTTTTTTCAATGTTGAAAACTTAGTAGAAGACTTATGTTGATTGACGTTTCAAATAATTTGAGCAAAATAAGCTCTGAAAAAAAATTCACATAACACCATATGTAGCCAAAGCTATATTTTATGTTATTTTACTTTTCACAATTTTGAAAAGCCAAGTGGAAGAACATGTTAAATGACATTTTAATGAATTGAGCGTTAGAAGTTTACAAAATACTTTTTCATTGATAAGCACCGCATTTAAATATTGTTCGAATAAATTTATGTTTATGTACAGCAGACGATAACAAATTCTGAAATCTATGTAATGGGGGTGTTTTTGAAATGACATATAACATGCTCTTCCACTAAATTCTATAATTAATGTTTGATGTACAAAAAAGGCCTAAATGACAGTGATAATTATGCTGCAATAAGATCGCATCCCACAATCAACTCTCGTCTATTTACGTCTTACGTTCTCAAATTTAAATGATTTTTTTTTTTTTGTTATTTACTCTTCAACCTGAGAATTATTTCAGCCATTAAATATTAACATGGATTCGCTGTTTACTTAAATGAGTAAATGACTTCGCCTTTTTTCCCTCTATGTTTATTCACCTGCCCACTTAGCACGCCTACATGCGGTTACTGACTAGCCTCCAAGTGAGTTATGCTAATTCGAACAGGTGATTTGTACGCGTTTTTAGGACGGTTAACTCAAATCATCGTGATGCAGCATGTGATTTCGTATGTTCTCATCTCAAGGACGTGACCACTTTGCGAGTTAATAACGGGCACTGAAACAGACATTAAGATAATTTTAAAAGAAAAATTATAATAATAACGTGTATTTGTTAAATGACCAATAATAAATGCATTAATGATTATATTTATTCTTCTGCTGAGGCCCAATGTTCAATTTATTAGAGTTATGATTATTATTTTGTTTAACATAATATTCTACTGCATATAAGTACAATTCGATTATTATTTAGTATTAAAAATAATGAAGATGTATTTGTTACATAGACCGTAAATGTCTTAATTGATTATATTTATTCTACCCTTAAGACTAAATGTTAAACTGATATGTTATTAATAATTGTAATAATTAATCATAATCATGACTTATGATTATTCAATCATAACTCATGATTATTATTTAGTTTAATAATAATCATGAGTTATGATTATTATTATACTAAACATAAGTACAATGCTATGATTGCAGTCATTCTATTACATTTAAGTACAAGTGGTATAAATTATTATTTAAGAGAAATAATTAACATAAGTGCTCTGTTCGTTAAATAGACAATAAACAAGCTCAAATACTTGGATAGATTAAGCTAATTCTTCCCTTACGCCATATGTTAAATTCATTGTTTTATTCATTGCTTTATTTTGCTAATCATGACTAAAATACTATTCATTCTACTGCGCATTGACTCAATTCTGTGTAGATACTTGTTTCAAAAAAAATTAAACGAATGTTTGATAAATTAGCACATTAATTGTGTCGATCAATTTTATTCATTCTTAGTTTAAGACCAAATGTTGCATTTATTGATGTTTTTATTTTTATTTTATTACACATTAGTACAATACTATGTATTTTACTACATAAAAGTTCAATTTGATATAGAATATTACTTAATAATATCATATGTATAATATTTATTTTATCCCACGTGCTAAATGTTAATATCGTATTTTGAAATCATACTTTGTAAATCAAAGTGCTGTATATTAAAAGAAGGATTATACTTACTTTACATTTTTTTAACGTTAATATATCCCAATACCTTATGAGAATTAACTTTAAAATACTAATTTGAATTTCTTTTTTGATTTAGATTGATAGTAGGATTGTAAAATTGTGTATTACATTATTCTTAGATGTAGTAAAAATTTATTTTTCTACCATTGTAATAAAAATCAATACAATGGCTACATTCATTCACATTACATTCAATTCTACAATACATTCATTACCATTTTTACCATTTTATTACGAAAGATAAACACATGGTAATAAAATGGTAATGAATGGTAAAAATTTTTAAGAAAAGATAAATAAATGGTAAGAAATAAATGAAAGTGCAAATTTTAGAAAAAAATTAATAACAAGCTACTAGTAATTAATGTTTTAACTATTTTTTTTGTTATGTCGATTAATATTCAATTTAGGGAATAAAACATACCAAATTAATAGAAAATATTCTAAAAATTTATACTGATTGTCTCTTTCTTTCACTCTTACTTTTTTTTCTCATTTTAAGTTCTCAGTGTTATTTTTTTAATTCTTCAAGGAATTAAGAAAAATTCAATATTGTACTAACAACTTGAATTACAGTTTATTTTTAATTTTTTATTAAAGAAAAATTCAAGTCTAATAAAAAGGCATTCTCTTATCAAATCTACAGTAATTGTGCAATGGGGCATTTTAAACACGGGTTACCAAATCCCTGCCAAAAAAACGCCCCAAAAATTCGTAATTGACAGCCAAAATTTTTTTCCAAAATTTTATATTAAAACTGTAACGTTATATTTTCTATTATATTACATGCTATCTTTTAAAAGCCATTCCTGTATCCTAAAAATTCTGTATTTTTTGTTTAATAGGCCCTTGAAACGCTAAGTAACAAAAATTAAATGCTTTAAACCAAATCTGGAAACAAATCTTATGAATAAAAATATTCTTTTTAGATGTATAAATAAAAATAATTTCTCTAGAGCGTATGTGCACTTAATTCACTTACTTTTTATATATTTGCTTAGTATAATTACATATATGTTACAATAACTTTAATTTTTTGTTTATATAATTAAAGATTGCAAACAAACTGTTGATACAAACCTTATTAATAAATCATTCGCGTGAATTATTTTAGAAATATATGAACCAAGATAATTACTTTTGAATCTATGTTTGGTTAAATAACTTATTTCTATGTGGGCTAGGTTATTATATTAAAAAAATTATTTTTCTTGACAATACAATAAAAGAAATCTTATTTATAACACCGCAAAAATAAATAAAAAATTCGAAATCGGGGCCAACAATTCCTTTGCTTTTCTTAATTTCCAAAAGAAAAAGAAACTTAACCTAATCTACTGTATCAGGCCGAAACCCCACGTCGCCGACTGAAATTCGATTTTCTCTTTTTTCTTTACCTAAAAAGAAAAATTTTCTGTATTTGCTTACATTCCCTTGCGATAAGTTATTTTGAGCATCATCCCAAAGACAATTTTTTATACTTTATTTATTTATTACCATTATTTGTATTTGCTCGTAATCTTCTTACAACCTTTCCCAACGTAAGACCAGATTCTTCAAACCAATATATTCATCGGCGTGATCACTTAGTTGATTTCTTCCACCAAAAGTCGGAGCAAACTTCTCTTTTTATGTTATTTTACTTGTTTTCTTTCTCTCTCTTTTTCTTCGTGGAATAGTATATATATCCCCCCCCCCTTCATAAGTTACCTGAGTTAGAAAAATAAACATTTATTGATTCAGCTGAGCATATCAGTCAATATTGTTATTGTGTTTACTGCTATTCTATTGCTTTGAAAGACATTTTCACCTCATTTGAAATTCCAATATTTCTATTTTTTTTTTTTTTTTTCGCTACATAAAGATTAATTTCTTTTCACTTTTGAAGTACTATTTTCATTATTGCGTGTTTTATTATATGTTAGTTTGATTTTAATTACTTCTTTAAAAATACTGTTTTTATGTATTTTAAAGCATTCTATTTTTTCGTGTAAATACATTCTTCTCAGAAGTTTGTATTCTGTTTCTTTCCTGCCATTTTCTTCAAAAATATTTCTTACGGATTAAGAACTTTTTTTCCCATTCAAAAAATGGATGTTGTTCTATGTTTTTCATTTCGAATAGATCAAATTCATTAACTAAATCAAATCCAACACCACAATTTAAGTAAAGTGTTGAAAGAGTCATAAAAATCCGGCTAACATAAGTATTAATAAAAAAGCAGAGCAACAAGATCAAAAAGACTAGATCAACTTCCACGCCAGAATCCCAAATAAAGTGTTGAAAGAGTCATAAAAAATCCGGCTAACATAAGTATTAATAAAAAACCAGCATATGATCAAATAAAAAAAGCAGACGATAATTTTGGAACTTTGAGTTAATTGTTTTCCAGAGTCGGTTTTTATTTTTATTTACTCCAGCGTGCATTTTTTATGTTTTTACTTAATATTAATTTAAAGTATGTTCTTTTTATGATTAACTTATTCTTAATTACTGTCTTGACGGATATTTTAATATAAATCAAAAAAAGGAAAAGAATTTTGTGACGTGTTAAGATATATATATATTGGCTGGATTGAAAATCAATCCAGCTCATCGGACGATTAGAGGCGATAAGAAGACAAACATCAATTGATGCAGTTTTTGCAACCCATGACTTGAAATGTTGTCGCATTCACAAAAGTCAATCCGGGAAAAAAAAAAAAAGAAGTAACATTTGACTTATTGTATTGACTTATTGATCACTGTAATGGGATCACAATTTTCTCTCTTTTGTTATTAGAAATTCTCTCGTCCGTAATTTTTGTATAATTTTGTATTTTATGACATGTAACTATTTTTTATTATCAGTGTATTATATTTTTTTAATTTATTTATTTTAAGTTTATCAAGTTCATTATTTCCGATTTCGTTTAAGATAATACTTTAAAATCCTAAGACCCAGCGTTCAATATATTTTATAATATTTGGTGCTATTTTATAACTTAAAAAATAAAATGTAAGATTTTACTCTGTTTGTATACTTTTACAAATCAGTTGTCAATATTACAAAAAAATATTTGGAATTATTTTCAATTGGTCGGAGTTTTTATTTTCAATTGAAATTATAAGAAAGGTCAGAAATTCGATTCAAGTAACTCTTTGTCAGTTTTATGGCATACAAATATTTTATTATTTAAATCTAATAAATTTTGTTTCATTACCAAAATGTGAAGAGATAACTATAAAAATATCCTGCAGGCATGCTAAAGTCTAAAATTTATAATTTTTTATGTTTATGTAATAACTAAGCAAACTTAACTAAGTTAAACAATTGATTTTTTTAAAATATATATTACCGCTTTTTTGAGTTAGCTCTCTCCTAAGTCAATCATTTTTAAGTAAAAATCGCTTATTATGCTTTAAACTTTTGAATTTAAAGCTCGGGGGTCGGGATTTTTAGTGAAGTTACTGCTAACATTTTTGAATTCATTATTAAAAACGCTACTAACTTATGTACAACAATAATACAAAATATTAACTTATCTTGCATTTCATTACTTATAACAAAACAATCTTTCTAACTTATGTATCTTTAATTAATTCTACATATTTCAAATAGCTTTTCTGTGAATTAAAATTATAAAACTATAAAAACACAATATCTTATTAATCTGCATAAATGTTGTTCTTATATCCTACATTTTGATCTTAAATACTCGAAAAGATATCAATTTTTAATATACGAAGAAATGAAAAAAATTTTTTTATAAAGATTGATACATCTTGTTACAAAAAAATATATATATGGTAGAAAAATAACCGTACTAAAATAAACATAAGAATTAAAACAATACATGGGTGAAGACAGAAACTTTTAAAAAATTTGGAAACAAAAGATTTAGAAAATATTACACTATTAAATGTAGCACATTTTCTCAAGTCTTATGATACAACTGATCATAACATGTTTGGTTTTCGAACTGGATCAAGTTTTGCAGTTAAATCTTTCAGACTATCTATCTTGTTTTCGGTAGAGTATGGAGTGAAGCCTCCACCAACTTTGACAAGCAATAATGCTCAAAAAGCTAAGGAATCACTAAGTTCTTTTGCTTGTAGTACACGTTACAATTACAAATGAATTTTTATTTACATTACTTATAATTATTTCTGTGTGCTGCTTTAATTAATTTCATTCCTATTTTTAAGTGTTTCTGAAATTACATTCATTATTAACATATCTGTACAATGTGTTGCTTCTTTTTTTCATCATTGACTCGTAATTTTCATTTTTTTGCTTTTTCGTTAATACTTCTTCTTTTTAATTTGTTATCTTGTTATGATTTCTATAAACTTCTTTTGTGCCTTTTTTGTGTTCTTTCCTGTAGTGACACGTTTTATAAACATAGCTTTGATAATTTATTTTTTGTAATAGCAAAGCTGATCGTAACCCGAAGAAAAAGAGAAAAAAAACTGATAGCAAAATTATTTAATTTATACCAAACTTTGGATAGGAATATCTGCGCTTGATTACCAAGGCTTGTTAACAGTTATTTTTTACAGTTCGAAACCGTCCTGTATAGACATTATAACTGTTAATAAATCTTGATAGTTCGGGACTTATTCTCTTCCCGAAAACAAGCTAGATATGAATTGGTTTTACTACCAGTTTTTTTCCCCTTTTTTGGCATACAAATGAAAGTTAATGCTTGTTAAAGAAGTCATTGCGTGTTTAAGTTGGTCAGATAGTTCTTATTTATGGTGCAGTTAGCTATTCATCGTGATTTGATATACGATTTTTCTCGTTTCAACAAGCTATTCAAAACTGTAAATCTTTGTACTTTACCCACCAAAATTCTTACGTATATTTGTTCACTTTATTAAATGTATTAAATTACTGAATTACCTTTTTTTTTTTTTTCAATGACTGAAATAGCTCTTATAATTACTTTTGCAATAGTGAAGTTTGTGAAATTATTGCATCTGTCATAAAATATATAATCGTCCAAAAGTTGAGTTTTGGTAGGACGAAGATCAATGTTGCTGATTTATAACTTTTCTGGTTCGCTATCACTATCCTATTGCTTCTGAAAAAACTCATTGCGGGTTTTAAATTGCCAGGTGATTCTCATCCAGCCTGTAGTTTTTTTTTTATTATTATTTTTTTTTCATGTTTTTTTTTATTCGTGCGATATGATGCACTAGTCATTTGAAACCATAAAGCTTTGTTCATTTTCCATTAAAATTGATTAAACAGAACAAAAAACAAAGAAAATGAACCAGTTGGAGAAACTATCGGGAGTTTTTATTATTTTCCTCCCAATTGGGATCGTTGAAATTCTCAACGCTCTAGTGGACGAATCGGAATTCCTAACATTACGAGGTTTTTATTCAACTTATTGAGCTTGTTCATTGTATTCAACGATGTTCATTTTTTCTCTTGTCTGTCCACTTTATTTATAGCATTAAATTACTCAGAGACAAGACCTTTTTTTTTTAATGACTACCGTAGCGGTTGCAGTTACCTTTACGATAGTGAAGTTTGCGAAATGATCGCATTTAGCATAAATAATAAGCTCGTTCAAAAGATGAGTTTTGGTGGAACAAAGACTTTGGGCTGCTGATTTATAGCGCTTCCTAGTTCGAGACCGTTATGTTTATTTCACTTTCTCTTGTGTCCCGCCATATATTCGCTCCAAATTGGTACTTAAAGTAACTGATTCTTCTTTTCTCTTTTCCCCTTTGTCTTCGATTATGTGTAGGTGGCTTAGAAGGTATTTTCTCTAAATGACACCTTGAATAAATTGAACTTTATTTTTCATCGTATATTAACAGTCGCTTTATTTAATGAGAAATTTTAATTCTCTAAAATCCAGGCCAGTAAATTTGTTTAATTTTTAGAAGATATTGATAAGTTTTCTTTACATTTGTTTTATCATTCCGCATAATAGGAGTGGCTTATATTTTTCATAATAAAATGGAAGTATTTTGGACTATTACAAAATTAATAAATAAATAAGTAGAGGGCTGTTGAAATAGCTAAAATGCTATATTTCATCCTTTATTCTAAATGTGGTGATTTAATATTTCAACTTTTATATATTTTTAACACTTTAAGAACTAAATTCTATTCGTTTTTTCTTCAAATTTAGTGAGCATCTTATTTTCTTATACTAACTAAAAAAAAATTAATTTATATTACAATTTTTATTCAAATCTATGTTCAAAATTTTTTTATATTAATCAAAGGAAAATCTAATAAGTTCTAATTCTAAATCATAAAATCAATGTAATAATGCATTATAACCCATTTTTTTATTTTGTTACATTTTTAAAATAATCAATACAATTTTACTAATGATAATCGTCTTAATTGTCACATTTGTAGTTTCTAGACAGTTGAAAGCGTAAAAATTTATTCTAATAAACAAGATACTTTTCACTTGAGGAACATTTAACACTAGAAACAGTTAACATTCTAATAAGCAAGATGCTTTTCACTTGAAGAACATTTACTATTAGAAACAGTTAACATTCTAATAAGCAATATGCTTTTCACTTGAAGAACATTTACTATTAGAAACAGTTAACATTCTAATAAGAAAGATGCTTTTCACTTGAGGAACATTTAACATTAGAAACAGTTAACATTCTAAAAAGCAAGATGCTTTTCACTTGAAGAACATTTAACATTAAAAACTGTTAACATTCTAATAAGCAAGATGCTTTTCACTTGAAGAAAATTTAACATTAGAAACAGTTAACATTCTAATAAGCAAGATGCTTTTCACTTGAAGAACATTTAATATTAGAAACAGTTAACATTCTAATAAGAAAGATGCTTTTCATTTGAAGAACATTTAACATTAGAAACAGTTAACATTCTAATAAGCAAGATACTTTTCACTTGAGGAACATTTAACATTAGAAACAGTTAACATTCTAAAAAGCAAGATGCTTTTCACTTGAAGAACATTTAACATTAAAAACAGTTAACATTCTAATAAGCAAGATGCTTTTCACTTGAAGAACATTTAACATTAGAAACAGTTAACATTCTAATAAGCAAGATGCTTTTCACTTGAAGAACATTTAGCTTTTCACTTGAAGAACATTTAACATTAGTAACAGTTAACATTCTAATAAGCAAGATGTTTATGTTTTTCACTTGAAGAACAATTAACATTGGAAACGGCTATCTATTTAAAACCATTGCAGTAAGACCTGCTGTGTTGACAGTTTCTGTCTGTTGATCACCTAATGATCACTGGCCTAAGCAATTGAATACCCCCTTAATAAGTTGACTATTTGGTTAATAGAACCATTGAACTGTGGTCCACTAAATATTTATTAAAATTTGGATATCAAATATCTATTTTACTTTTTTAAGTCATTAAGTCAATCGTAAGCGTTTAGATAATCGTACTTCGTTTTCAATAAGCAAATATTATACTTAATTTATTTTTAAGTTTAAATAACATTTTTAGCGATTCTTATAAAAAAACAATATATTAACACAAATTGCTTTAATTTGGATTTATTTTGGATAGTTAGTGAAGAAACTATTGATAAAATATTCTTGTTATAAAAACTTTCTTATTTAAGTTGCATTTTTAAAGATAATTGTAAAAATGTAACTATAAAATCTATTTTTAAAATGTTTCTTGGAAGAAACAAACTTTTTGCGTGTATTGTTTTAGTTTAGATTAATGTTGATTAAGTTAGTAATAATTTTTTTGATTAAAAAAAAAAAAAATTATGGACAATTTTTTGAATATATACTAAAATTGAATGCCTTGAAATATTTTCTAATTTATATATCTTTCTTTTTTAGGTAATATGGGAGACTAAATTAGGATAACAACCTAAACATATGTAAGTGTTTTAAGACTATTACTTTCCTCGGTTGAAATTTTAGTAAAAAAATATTTATATATATCTATTCATATATTTGTGTTAACAATACAGATTGTATGATATGTCAGCAAAAAATTTTAAAACGGGTCCTTTTTATACCGAAACGCAATCACTTGCCAAAATTAGCTATTATCAGTGTAAATTCATATCTAATCAACTAGTTTTAAAACATGTGGAATTGTATAATATTAAACTAGTGCTATTTTCTGCTCTCCTTTGCTTGTGCATAGCTTTCAACATGGGCTACTGCTAAAAAATTCTATAGCGAAAAAATATTTTAGAATTTATGAAACGGAAAAGTAGATTTGAAAAAAAAATGAGAAAATCTTCAAGTAATCAACAATGTAGAAGCTCATAAATATGGTGAGAAAGCATCGCCTGTGGTGATTAACTTAACTTTGCTTCTTCCCTAGGATATATGGAAGCTACGTAATACCAAAAAATGCTGGAACTGGCATGCTGGCATTTAAAGGAGAACTGTTGACTCAAGTAGGATTTTCCAGCAAGAGAATGCCTTCATTTACGTTGCAAAATCTTACCCGCTGGTAGTTTTAGGATAATAGGGTGCATGTCATGAATGACATGTCCTTTTTCTTGACCTCAACCCCCAAGAAAACATAAAGGGCTATCATTAGTATTACTGCTCATTCAAAAAAGAAGCAGCCTCAGTCTATGGCAGAAATAAAAACTACCATCATTGAAACTTGACATAATGTGACGTAATTGACAAAGAGGTGAACCGGGTCCGAATACCAGCGATGGATTCCACACCCATGTCTTACCGACCCTGACGTAAAATATCTTTAGTGGTAGATGGATCGTGGGTTAAAGTCCCCTTGCCATCGGACTAACCGTGGATGGTTTTTGTGGTTTCCATCTCCATGTAACGCCAATGCGGGTAAGTTCCATGAGAAAGTCCTCTAGGGAGGCTAATTTCTCCCAATACTTAATGCAGGAGTTCCCTTGTCTTTTGGATTGGATTCAAAATTACAAGTCTACGGAGCTGGAACATTAGTAGTCGTAAACCCTAAATTGGATCAGCTGTTCAACGATGCGGTTATATAAAAGGAAATAATATTAATGCTATTGTCCTCCTGGGATGGATAACATCATATATTTTAAGTTATATAAAAATATGACGGATATATTGGCTATGGCATCATTTCAATTAGACTTTTTTCCTTCCTTTTTCACATATTCGATAATTTTGTCGATCCCGGTGGGGCAGGAAGTGAGTTATTCCTTGTAAACATGTGCTTAGATATAAAATTTCTTAATATATATTTTGGTTCTTAATCGATTTCTTAGCGTCTGGTTATGAAACAAACTCAAGGGGGTTTTATTAAAGAAATACAAGTGGCGTTCGAAACATCACACTATAGTTATTGAGGGGATCGATGAGCGAAGCAAGCAGGAGCAGAGTTCCCTAATTAAATATATGACGTTTAGAAATAAGTACTTTTTTACGAAAATATAATTATCTATAAAAAATAGGCTCCTATCAATATAAGGTCGTATCCTCCCTTTATATTTTATGTAATGTGAAGTTTTAAAATACGAAACAAGTACTTCTCTAATAAATCAAAAAATAGTTCATATCCTACCTACAATTTTATGATATACTTAGTTACAAAATACAAAACAAGTACTTTAGAACAGAATCCTCAATCAAAAATAAATGCATATCCATACGTATGGGCATCTGAAATTTAACAGCTTTCCAGGCGATGCTTTTCCGGAATAGTTTTCCTGAATCTCATTCTGAAATTGGCAACCCTTTAAAGTGAATATGGTTGCCATACTGCTTCTCTTATTATCAATCTTCATGGTTGAAGTATCCCATGTAATAACCAACCACGTGTTAAGGCGACCTTATTCGCAGATGGTGACTCGGTTAGTAGGGCCTAGTGAAGATGTGTTCTGGTCTGGGGAAGAGCGAAACTGCTAGAGACCACGACCCAATATTTTTCCAATTGACCGCTTGACTAAACTCTGCCATATGGCGGGTATCTAGATTGTTATACGGGATGATGGCTGTAGTATAAAGTGGTGTGTTGATGGTGCCGAGTTAATTGCATTTAGATCTGCGTGTTGAGACATATCGACAGTGTGTCAGTTTTTTTAGTGATTGATCGCAAATTGGAACGTCTGTCTCCATTTTTGTTGTTGTCATCCTCAAGAAGAATTTTTTTTCCCGTTCAACGGCAACTATTATCTTGCATTTCGTATAAAGCATACTATAACATTCGAACTATCATTTTATTTATAAAAGTATCATTTATTTTAATTCTTAATTTCAGTTGAAGTTTTTATAAATCATTTGAAATTTATATTTTTGTTACGTTTTTAATTTTGGAGGTTCCCTAAGCATAGAAACACTGAAATTTTATAGTTATAGTTGCATATGTTGTTTTCCGCCTTGTTAAGAAATGTTGAAGCTTTATGAATATTAGTATTGTTCAGGTTTGATATAGTCTTAATATAATGCTAATTTATATCAGTATTTCTTTAAGTTTGATTACGATAATGGTTTAGCTTGAACTGAATTAATCAATTTATTTATTCCCATTTATTTATTTTTTTTTTTTTGAATCCCATGATTCATTCCATACTTTAAAAATTGACTTCCATTTCTTGTAGATTTTACAAAGCTATTTTTATAACAATCATTATCTTCATTGTTTTTAGGTATCAAGTGACAATCTAAAAATGTGCGAAATTTTAGTTTTAAAAGAGTGTTAAGGTCAGCTGTATGTGAAAAACATGATAAATTTCTTTTTTTTTTTAAAGAAAAAAAGAATTCGATGTTGCTATGCAGGGTGTTCTGTAAACACAACTCTGCCTTCTTTAATTGTGATTTGACAGTCTTTTATACCATTTTTACTTTTTTTTTTTCTTCCCTTCCTTTGCTTTTTGCTTCCTTCTTTTTTCCTTTGTTTTCATTCGATGAGGATTCGTAAAAGCATATTTTAAAGGCGTTATTTACAGAACATTCTGTATTTTCTAAAGTTGATGTTTCTAAATTGAAAAAATATGTATATATAATATTTCTTTCCTTAAGCCTAAACGTATTCCATTGATGCCATTTCAATATCTAAAATTTTCCAAGTTCTCCTTCTCTAATTATTTTTCACCATCACATTCTATATTCGTAGTAATTTTTATTTTTTAATCAAAAACATTTGGGTAACGAGTGAAAAATTTTAATTATCATGCCTTGAAAATATTTAATGTTGAAATAATTGCACAAATTACAACTAAAATGTGTTTCTCTCGCACACTTCTTTAATAAAAACATTCTAAGAAAATTTAATTTTTATTTATTAAAATTACAACAATTATCCAATAGTTCGAAAACTTCACGTAAAAATTAAGTTCATTATTTTTAGTTCCATCTGATTCTCTTCAATTTTTCTTTCGTAGCGTGTCAAATGTTCTTTAATATAATTTGTTTCATAATTAAACGTGTCTTATTGGAACTTTTAAAGTTCCATTAGCGGATTCCTGTTGCTGCCTCTTTTCTTTTTCTTAAAAAGAATGATACCAAAGATAATTTATGATACCAAAGATTGAAGATGGATTAAAAAATTTTCTTCACTCTTAGCATGCTAAAGAAGAATTTCTGCAATTATCTTGTTGAGTGATGCATGAAATTAGAGACTTAAAACTTTAGCATTCTTCAACGTGAGAGTCTTTTCTCGAATTTTCTTGCTACCAAAATAGCTTATTAGTGTAGCCGATGAAGTTTGAAACAATCCTTATCTGAGAAGCGTAAAAATTAATACATAACGTAAGGTGTGATTACATTTCCAAAGCTACGTGGTGAGGGGCTCATTATAGAGTCTTTATTTTATGAACGAGGAAATGTTTCTGAATCTCTTTAAAATTGCTTTAATTCATATTTATTCTCAACTAATCACATCAAACAACTGATTCATATTTCCAGGAGCTAATTATTTTGATGAAATTTCACACTACAAGGGGGCTGCACTCCCTGCTCGCTGCGCTTGCCTATCCCCGTAACTGCTTTCCCTTTTGTTGTTTTTTCCCAGATCGTTTTGCTTGCTTATTGAATTGAATACTTATGTTATATGCTCTAGATCAGCGGCTCCCAACAGGTCTTCCTCGGATCGGAACCTTAGGGTTTTGGGAAAAAATCGCTGGGGTTCCGAATTTTTTTTTTTTTTTTTCATTCCATTAATGATTTTTTAAACCTGCAATTATATTTATAACCAATCACCAATTCATCATTAAATATTTCGGTTATTTTTATGAAACGTTGACCAAAATGTGTGATAAAATATTATTTTTAAATATATTTTCTAATAAAAATATGTTGAATAAATTAATAAAAAAATGGCATTATAAAAAAAGAATTGCATTAGTATTTTCCATCCGATATTTCAATTCAAAGAAAATAACGCAGGCTTACAAAATACAAATACAAATTCTACAAAAAGAAAATACAAATTCTACAATAAAGAAATGTCTGGCTGATAACCATTCTCAATGTTTTATAACAATTCTTTAAACGTTCATAATTCATTTACATTTATTACAAAATCATAATCCAGCTTATTTTATACATTTTCATCTTACAAATACACCAAAAACAAATTCATTACAAGACTAGATGCAGATCCAGTCTAAACTGTCTAATATTGAGCCTAAAGTTAGAATATTATTGACAAAAGATGAAAAAATTAACGTTAATGTTTTCAAAATGATTAATAGTGTTTCTTTAGTTTAGATGTTTGCAATTGCTAATAAACTTTTTTTGTTAAGTCAGGGTTCCGCTAAAAGAAATACGATAATTTAGAGTTTCTTAGCCAGGAAAATTTGGCAACCGCTGCTCTAGATCAACGGTCCCCAAATGGTGTTCCGCGGAACCCTAGGATAACTTAAAGAGGTTCCACGAGTTAGTAGATTTTATAACCAGTGATGAGTTTTGAAACCCAGATTATATTTAAATCTCCCTATAATTCATAATTTATTTAAATTTTCGGTTCCCTTTATGAAATTATTTCAAGTAAAATACCAAAGAAAGAGAAATAACATTTTTGAAAGAAAATATAATATTTCTAATAACAACATATTGAACAAAATGTGAAAATAACAAGCTTTTATTAAATATTGTATTAAAATTTCCTATCACGCTTTTTAAAACAAAATAAAATAACTAATATTTTTAATGAAAAAATATATTTCTCTAATAACCATTCTCAACGTTTACAGCAGTTATTTTAAATTTTCATTTCGTAGTAAATCACACTTTGTCTTATTTTATTCATATTCAGCTTTTATTCAGTGTATACACCAGAAACATATTCATAACTAGACTAAATAGAGCACAAGGACTGCAAATTCAATTGTTGGAAATATAACATAATTTTGTATTATTATTAATAAAACAATTGAAAATATTCCTATTTCTAATTAAATATTTAAAAAATAGTATTTTATCTTTTTTATAAAATATTTTTTAAAACGTTCGCAATTACTTTAATAAATTTTATTTATGAAGTCGGAGTTCCGCCGGAGAAATTTGATTATTTAGGGGTCCTTATCCGAAAAAAAAATGATAACCGCTGTTCTTGATTGCTACATTGCTGGTATAATTTTCAAAATGAAGTTCAAAAACTATGCAGCACATGCATTATGTGAAATCTTTGATGTATAAACATTTTATTCAATTTATATTTACAATTTTTTTTATATACATTTCGAGGCTACTTGAAAATGTCATTTGAAATAAATAGCTCAAAGAATTCACACTAATTTTTTAAATTGTTTGAATAAACAACCTTTTTAAGTCTATTCTAACTAAAATTCGTAAAATGTACAAAAATTAAAGAAACAAATGACGGTAACAAAGTAGGTGAAAATGAAAGTATTATACCAAAGTTTTTTTTAAAAAAATGGTTGATCCAATCAGCAGTATATTTCAGGCTGATCTTTGATAAAATGCGTCATTCTCCTACGTTAATTATTAAGCGTTATTAAATCTAAAACAGATCTAAAACATTATGTTTTCTGCGTAAATAAATAAGCATAATTAAAACTCAAATATATAACTCATTGTTACGTTAAATAGTTTTATTTATTTTTAGCAATCTAATCTTATTTAATTAAGGCTTAATGTTATTAACATTCCATTGTTCTAAGAAAATTTGAACATTTATTAAAACTGTTATAGAGGATTAAATTTGCGAATTTTTTTGTTGCTAGTCCTCATTGAAGCAGCATTTAAGCAAAAATTGGTTAGTTAAGGGGACACTTCAGGTTAAAAATGATTTTTTTTAAATATCAACCAATTTTAATGAAATTTTCATAGATTGTGAATAAAGCATTTAGAAAGATATTCCCAAAATTTGAAGCAAAAATATTAATTTGTTGAAAAGTTATAATGTTATTAATAATTAATCCGCAAGTTAAATTACAAAATGTTACAATATTTCAAAATGTTCCTTGCGCATGAGTTTTTATCATAGTAGTTTGAAATTCATTTATATTACAGTTTGAATAAGTATAAATAAAATTGGATATGTTTGAACAACTTAGCACTTAATTTTAAACAAATAAAAAATCAAAATATCATAACCTTTATATAATTTTTAAAAATTTAAATTTAAATAACAATTTAACGTAATTTAAAAAATATTCAGTGTATATTCAGCTTTTATTTATATCACATTGGTTACAGAACATTATACTAATCATTTATATAAAGAAAAAAATAAGATTTATTCAAAACTCATGCGCAAGGAACATTTGGAAGTTTGAATATTATCGTAAAAAACAACATTGAGAAAAACAGTTTAACAATAAAAACACACATAGAAAAATTTATTTCATAATATATGTGAAATAAAAAATAAGCATAAGAAAATATGAACTGTTTTAAACAATATAAATAAAAATTAGATTGAATTTAATGCTTTTTAGATAAAAAAAATGTTTATCACAAGATGTAATGTTGACAAAAGTTCATACACCTTTTTTTAATCTTTTTGTATATAAGATTTAAAATGCTCCAGCTGCATATGTACTGTTTACATTTTTTATTTGTTTTTGTTTATATTTTTTGTTGTTACATAACTTTTTATAACTATCTGAAGATTTTCTCTTCATATGATAGCTGCGCCTACCATCGCGGATCTTTGCATTGGTCAAAGACGCAGAATTTACATCGCCTTTACGTAGAGCTAAAGTCCTTTCACACCCAAAGTTGTATTCACTAACTGCTAATGATACGGCATAATCAAGTCTTTTTTTAGAAATGAAGACATCTTTGGGGCACTTATTCCATATCACGGAATGGAGGCTCTCATTGGCGTTTTGTGTTTTTCCCGATATACAGCGCTGCATAAGCTCATTTGAAGCAAGTCGCTGATATACCGGGAGGATTTTTTCTACAACAACTTCAGATAATTTCGTTTTCATCAGCTCATGGCTTTGAGGCTTTTCACCTCGAGCTAGAGCCCTTTGGTAGAAACACCATGAACTTTCGCCCTTGGGGCATCTAGTATGCTGCGGCTTTTTATCACTGGACATACAGTGATAAAGCGAAGCAAATACAGCAGACTTCATCGAATCAACATTCGGAATGTTATCCTTTATCGCTTTGCGATAATAGTTTTGTAGCTTCATGATAGTTTGCTCAGTTAAGCTACCTTTCTTTCGTCCACCGAGAGTCACCCCTTTGACCCTCCACTCCTTCACTTTGTTCCTCAAACCAGTTCCTAATCTTTTGGAAACATGGTTGAGGCACTCTTCTTTTTGAATTACATAGTCATCGCCATATATTTTCAGTTGATTTAGGGTAGTAAATGTTTTAGAATCACCGTCACTTAAAATTGTCGAGTAACGCATTCCACAGAATTCAGTTGATCGCTTCCACATGGCCACTGCAGCGGCAACCTCCATGTTTCCAGACGGTCCGTCGAAATTTTTTTGGCACATCGATTTATGGCCCTCATGCCAAATAAAAAATTCTGGACTCGTTTCGTTCAAGTCTCGTGCTGCATTGATGCATTCTGGGCAATATTTCGACAAAATCTCATAGTCTAATACTAAATTCGTCAAAGAGTCAATTACAATACCAATTCCATAATGAGAGGTGTGTCCACGCTTCTGCCACGTGCCATCAAAAGAGACTGTAATATCTGGAACTGTTCTACTTGAATCATTTTCTAAACTCATATGTGCCTTTCGCACTGTTTCATGGGACAGTTTCCAAACATTCTTTTTAAAATTTTCATTTTCTTCACTCAATTGGTTGAAACATGTTGAGAAAGTGGAAGAATTCATTGTCGATGTACCCATGTGCATGGAAAATGTTTCCATGGCTGAATGGCCCTTGCCAAAAGAAAGGAAAGAGTTCACAATCTGCCTGTTGACATCAAATTTTTTGGTGCATGGTTGGCGCTGACTCGAAAAAGTTGAACCAAAACTTTTCAAACACAGCGTACAAAACACTTCCAACTTTACAGCATATCCAAAGGTATCTAGAGCACGAACATCCAGAAATCCTGCTCCACACTTA
This sequence comes from Parasteatoda lunata, assembly GCA_949128135.1. Lineage (NCBI taxonomy): Eukaryota > Metazoa > Arthropoda > Arachnida > Araneae > Theridiidae > Parasteatoda > Parasteatoda lunata. Next base: position 59,017,581 of record OX421972.1, on the reverse strand, counting down.
TCACAAGACAAATTACGGAGCAATGGTGCAAAGGTTGATTTACTCATGATAATGTAATCATTTGTAACACTAGGGGTGATGCTGTTACTATCCATATTAGTAACACTCTTATCAGGTACAACAGAATTTTCAGAAACAGACACATCAGGGTTTACATCCACATTAGAATCATCAGCATAAGAAACATCAGCGTTGGAAATATTAGAAACAGCAGCATTGGAAACATCACAATTAGACACTGGGGCAGATGCAGAAGTAGCTTTCATTGCTGCACTTCTTGCTTTGTCCTTTTTAGTTTGCCTTCTCTTAGGCTTTCTCCAACGGGAGCATGCGCTATGCATTCTTAAAAATTATCAATAAAAAAAAACGGAAACAAAAAGACTAATAATAAAACAAATAACAATAACGTAATAAAATAATAGTTCTGAAAAGAACTGTTGTGTTATGTTTTAGAAGCGAACAAAAAGACGATGAAACGAAAATAACTATCACTCGTTGAAATATCAAACAATGTGTAAACAAACATAAAGTAGAAGTTAAAGTAATTCCATATGTTGCCAATTAAATTTATCATAAATTTAGCTTTTTTAATAATTATGAGGCCTATCAACCAGAAATCGAAAAACAGAACCGAGACTTGAGAAATGGAGTGGAAAGATGCTGTTTACATGTTTGACGGCCATTCGAGTGGGCGTGGCACCTTGTTTACAAATCTTGAAATGCTTATAACTTTGCAAAAAATGACTGAAATTGAAAATTTTTTTTTTTAAATTGTAGCTAGATATAACTATTATTTTTTAAAACAAAAATTGAAAAAAGTATAATTTGGTCGATTTTTGGGTTTTTCATCGTGAAGTGTCCCCTTAATAAATTTATTACACACAATTGATTTTTAAAAGCATTTTTTTTTATTTCGCATGTTATTCCTATTTTTCTCCTTTTTAGCTATCTCTTATTCAAAAATAGTTACGAGAAAAATATTAAAACAAGCTATCCAATTTTTAAATCAGTGGTTTTTAAGATTATAATCTAATTCATTAAATCAAATATATCAAAATTTATTACTTATTGTCCAAACTTAGTATCGCCCTCTTGACCAAACTATTGGTACCATATTTCCCAGAATGCGACTACTCCCCTATTTCAGGTGTTCAAAAATCCGAATCCGTCGGGAAAAAAAATGTTTATTCAGAGAAAGTACATTTTTCTGTCCGATTTTATAACTTAAAATATCGTCTGCACTAGTTAATTAGCATATTTGAAGTCACCCTTTCGAACCGTTAGGATAGAGTCCTAGAGCGTGAAGATCCGACCATTAGATCAAAAGTTATTCAAGATAATCCTTTTTTTATTTTGCGCATTGTACATTTACGTTTAATTTCTTATTTATGGTATTTTAATGAATAATCTCCACAAATTATTAATAAAAATGAATAACAGAGCAGAAGTAAACAAAAAATGGATTTTATTGTAATTTGCATTTATCAATAATATTATATTGATAAATTCATTTATTAATTGCATTCATTTGCATTTATTAATAATATTATACTTCTATATATTTCAATTTGAAATTTTAAGTATCAGCGACAACGAACTTTTCTTATTGAAAGCAAGCTCACCATTGAAAACAGTACCGTAATGGTCTGATTGGGTTACTATTTTAGATTCATCTGTTCTCTTTGCTATTCATAAAAATTTATGACATTAGACATGCAGGTCAGGTTTTATGACAGTCACGGGTGTGTAAAAATAACCAGCAGTTCTAACCCACTTGGTACAGCTCCAAGATTCGTGGAAATATCTTATTTATCTGTTCCTCATTTTCTTCTGTCCTCATCGACACCCAAGCCAAGAAATGATTATTATCTGTGACATGAAGCGTACAATATGAAAGGTACAGAGAGATCACCTTCAGAATACCAGTTTAGTTGCAAAGTGCGATGTGAATCAAATATTTTCCTTCCAAATATTTTTGCTCTCAATCTTATTTTCGTCTGCAATTTTTCTGTTTAAAATTTTTTCGATAGCAATTTGTGCATTTGCAAGTTTTTTTTTCTTCAGATTTATCATCTGAAATTTTTTTTTTAAGTTTTTTTTTTCCCAACAGTAATTTTTCTGTTTACAATGTCTTCGAGTGAAATTTGTCCGCAAACAATTTTTTCACTTGCAATTTATCGGTTTGCAAATTGCTACTTTTTTTTTTCTTCCGTTTCGACTGCAATTTGTTCATTTCTAATGTTTTCGAATGTAATTTATCGGTTAGTAAGTTTTTATTCTGTTTTTGTTTGAAGATTTATCGTCTGCAATTGTTTTGTTTATGGTTTTTTTTTTCGACTGCAATTCTTCTTTTTTTCAATTTTTTCCAACCGCACTTTTTTATTTTTTCAAATTTTCCGGCTGCAATTTGTTCGTAAAAATTTTTTTCGCCTGCAACGTATCGATTTTTAAAATTTCTTGCTAATTTTGACGTCTGCAATTTTTTCTTTCAGAAAAAAAATGTATTGACTGCAAAATAGATTTTTTTAGACTTAAATTCAACACTGTTATAAGGAATTTATCGTTTTTAATTTATGTTGGCTTTTACTGACTTGAGTATTATAAAATTGATCCTCTATTCGAAACAAATTTGATTGAATTGTTAAAATTTACTATATTTTATTTATTTTATGTTATAAGATATTTTAATATACAGAAAAAAGCATTTTGTATAAAATTATTTTGTTTCAATTTCAAAACCACTGGTTTAAATTCTGAAATTTTATCCGTATATATTTATCTGTGATATGAGAGAAAAAACAACTTTAGTTACTTGATTTAAACTTGTAATTACTTGTGATTTTAACTACAATTAGTCAGTTTGTGATTACTTATCAGAACATGTTCTATGAATAAATTTTGTTTTCATTCAGCATTAAAATAATATAATACAAATTAAAATAGTTATTGACTTCAAATAATTGACTAAAGTATTAATTAGAGCATAATTTGACATAAATATTCAAATACTTATATTTCGGCTGGAAAATTGTTCATAAATAGTCAAAAAAAAAATCTTCACATTTTTTCCCCGCTGAGACTTACATTGTTATTTTCAAAACTTAAAATTTTTTATTACCATAACCAGAGGAAAATAAACAAAAAAAAAAAAATTTCACAAACATCTTTTTTTTTTATTATTCTCCCAGTTTCCCTGATCTTCCACCTTCTCTCAAATTAAAAGGACCCCAAATGTCATTATGTCTTTTAAATCATCGAAATTATATTTAAATACGTAATTCATTTCCTTTAACACACAATAGATGGTTGAATGAAAAACTAAAATTTTATATAACGTTAACGTTTTTTCCTTTACTACGAAATTTGAAAATTAATGAACAGTTATTTTAAATATGTCTTAAATTTGAAAATAAAGGAACAGTCGGCTATAAATTAAACATCGACCATGCATTCGCAGCCAATATATTTCATTTCTTTTTCACATGTATTAAAGTTAAATAATTAGAATCTACATTTGCTGTGGAGTTATAAAAGAATCCTTTGTAGTTCCATTACTCTTTATGATTTTAAATCAATCTTTATTAAGCAGCTCAGTAAAAGCCATAAATTCGTCTTGATTGTTAAAATTAGTACCGTAAGTAATGGTATTACTTCAAGAAATTTATAGCTCCATCGAGTTAGGGAGATCTTAATGAAATTATCGATTTCTGAAAACTGACTGTTATGTGTAAAGGAAACCACATGAATATTTAACAGTTAATTTAAGTTTTAGTGCTATAGGAGAAGTGTAATAAATGTCCTTTCATCTTAACTTGTTCAGTCTAATGTTTTGTTTCATTAATATTTCGAGCTTTTCGGACTTAAAAGCAGCTTTTTAGGTTTTATCAAAACTATCATTCATATTGTAACTAATGATGGAGCATTTAAATATTCTTATCTCTTCAATTTTAAAAATTCTAGCTGTAATTTAATTTACTTTCTTCTTACGAATCTTTTAAAAAAGCCATTGTCTATATTTTTTTAAAATAAGCAGTGGGTATTTGATTTGAGAAAAGAAATAATCCAATTGATCAATAGAGTGCGCTGACCACCTCATAACATGTTGTTTAACTCTATGTCCATAGTTCATCCACTTCGACATGGTGCGTACATAAAAAATGCATTTTCTTCAATGCAATTGCAGATGAGTTACCGTATTACAGCTTTACAAGCAGATTTCGATTCTTCAATTATGGAGTCATAACTAACTTCTCTAATACTACAGAATAACGAGATCTGCAACTTTCCTTGTTGATGATATTTCTCACAGATGGCGCTTTACACAGTGTTGTATTATTTATTCAGATTCGATTCTGACGAATGTAACATTTGCAGAAGTAATTTTTTCAGGGCTCAGTTGGCAAAATAAACTTGCCATAATAATGTTCATGGCTGTCCAACATGTATGAAAACGCTGTCTTGACAAGTTCACAACTCTGTTTTTTGTCATTCTTTGAGTATGAATCTGGTTCCTCATTGTGAAGAATGCTGTGAAATATTTGGGGCAGTTCTTTATCGAAATGTATGTTATATCTAAAAGGAAAAAAATGTTTTACAAAAAGTTAGCTTCAAGAATTTTTTATGATAACGCGATTGCTTCCCGAGTCAAAATATTAGGTAACAAAATAAACTCTTCACAATATTCTCTCGAACTGATATTTTTAAAGTATAAAGCTCTGGAGTACAGAGCTTTGTACTTTAAAAATCTGGAGTTCCAAAGCACAAACCTAAAATAAGTTCTGGAGCGATATTCTCGCTCAAGTTATTGCAAAATTAGTAATTTCTTCAGGCCGGCCAGGTGGCCGAGCTGTTAGCGCGCCTGACTGCGAAGCCACTGGCTGCGGTTTCGAATCCCGTTCTGGGCATGGATGTTTCTCTCTCTCTCTCTCTCTCTCTTTGTGCTGTCTTCTGTTGTGTGTGATGTGTGAATGTGACCCACCCTGTAAACGGGTTTGTGGCAGTGTGGCGTGGGCAATGTTGCTCGCCTCTGTGACTTTGGTTCACAGGTGCCCACTGGGTAACGCGAAATGAGCAACAATAGGAAAATGAGCAACAAAGATTCAAATTCAGTGCCTGCCATTGGGGAAGGGGGGAAGTAATTTGTTCATTCGTATGAGCCGTGTGTACATTGCTATAGCTATATGACACTTCAAAAGCGTATATTATAAAAATAAAAAATAAATAAAAATTTCAAGATTATAAAATGTCGTTACTGTGATCTCATGTACTTACCAAAAAATAAATATATATATTTAAGTTGAAAAATAGTAAAGTATTCATAAACGTTTCATATTTTTTGAGTTAAAAACGTAAATTTAATTTTACAAATATTGAAGTCCAAAAATTTTAAGTTTATAATGTAAAGTAACAGTAAAAAGGTTACAAATGAAATATAAATTTAGGTCTTACTAGAAGATTATGAGGTCTAGATTCCTCGCTAGTCTAATTTCAGCTGGATTTCGGGAAACTTAGCATTTGTTTTGTCTTTTTTTAATTTGAAAACAAGTAATTCTTTATGGAAGTCCTAAGTATTTTTCAATTTTCACTTTTGTTTTATTGATAAATATGTGGTATTACTGACAACTTTTTATCTGCATGATATTTTCGAAAACTGTTTTTGATACACGCGATTGTTTGATGTCTGATGATGAAGCTACCTTGTAAACTGCATTTGCACTGCTTTAACAAAAGTTTTATTAATATTTAACTTGGAAGCAATTTTTCATTAAGACTCAAGATTAAAATGTCCAACTTTATAACTCTCGTAATTGCCCTCTAAAGCGGAATAACATTAACTGTTTAGGGTGTGTCTGTTGGGTAAAATTTATTGTTTCTCCTTTGTTATAAGTGTCAAATAAACTATGTTCTAGTGCTAAGGTAGTGAATATTATTGTAACTAAATAGTATTCTTCTACATTCTAAGTATCTTTTCGTTGACATCCGGGCAACTTTTAATAGATGCGTCTCGAAGGGTGTGGAAAAATTTGAACCTGTTCCAAGCTTTTCTTGTCATTTGGGAATGATGGGCTAACAAGACGTTTTACATTCAATTCATCTTAGAAATGCAAAGCCTCTCAGAACATTTCCTTTACCCTTCATAGAATATTCTTTGTAGATAAATTGTGTATTTGCGCGTGACTCGAAATCTAAGCGTTAGAAATAAAGGCTTGTAGGGATTATTTCCAAAATAAAGACTTTTGAGCTAATTAGTTAGGTGCTTTTTAAAATTGTTCGACACATTTATTGTTATATATATTGTAGTTTTTAAAACACCAAAAAAGGGGATTTTCATCAAATGCTGAAAATATCATTTGACAATGGTTTGCGAGGCTTTTTATATTCCTTTCATCTTAGAAGTGCAAAGCCTTTCTGAGAATTTTCTTTACCGATTTCTCTTCAATTATCTTTTTTCAATGAATATTCTTTATAGATAAATTGTTTATTGGAGCATGACATGAAATCTAAACGCAAGAAAAAGAAGGTTTTAGGATTATGGCAAAATAAAGACTTCTAAGATAATTAGTTAGGTGAATTTCACTAATGTGTCAAACATATTTATTGTTTGCCTAATGTAGTTTTTACAACAACAAAAACAAAAAATGTTTATCGCCAATTGCATAGAATGTTTTGCACATTGTTAAAACTATCTTCCTTTTAGGAAAATAAGCTAATAAATATGCGCATGTAATGCACACTATTTCAAATGCGCGAAAGTTAATTGTTATCTTTTACTTACTAGAAATATTGTACATTCAAATTAAATCTATTATTTACTGCTACTAAGATGACAAAAATTGATAGAGATTCTCTGAATCTCATTTTAAAACTGTAACTGTTGAATATTAAAATAAAGTTTATTTACTATATTTTTTGATGTTGCGAAAGATGTTAAAACAGCCAGAAAGAACAATTTACAAAAAAGAGTTTAAGTCTGAATCTATGTCTCACTGTAAAATTCGAATCATGAAAAGTTTTCGTCACCTTGTAGCATCTGCACTGTAAAAGATTCCGGTAAAAACTAACGGAAGTCAGGGTGCCGGCACATTTTTATCGTAAAATCCATTTTTATCGAAATATTTTAAGGAATAAAACATCTGATATACCGTTACTTTTGCAGTAATAATTTTGGTAAAATCACGGACAATTACAATTTAATCCTCAATTTACACAGTGCAGTCTAGGGTGAAAAATAAATTATTTAACAGAAGATCATAATTTAATCGAAGAAGAATTTTTTTATTGAATTTTTATTTATTTTTTTTTTAACTTAAATTGTGAACCCAATCTATGAAAATACCCAAAATGTCAACCATTGATGATAGACATCCAAACCAGGATCTAGACAATTCTATTAAATTTTTCTAAACTGTTTAGCAACCTATGAGAGCAACGTATTAATGCTAGAAATTTAGTTGAAAAATGTACAGTGGAAGAATTAAATGAATATTCATTGCTCTATTTTCGAGAAAGACAAGCCCATATCAATCGACTGTAGTCCCATTAGTGTTTAAAATAATAATTACAAATAAATTATAATATTTATACAATTGAATCAAACTAATTTATAATAGAATTTTTAAATTTACTTATTTCGAAGAAAAGAAATGCTGTATCGTTAAGTTTGTCAGCAATCACTATTCTAGGACTCCGCGTTACATAATATTATCATCATAAAAGATTTTGTTTATTTTCGCAATATTATGCAATGACAACTGTCGTTTGTTACTGCATAATAGACCATCCAATCCTTTAGAATGCTTTATCGTATATTGTGCTACATGATAACCTAATACATCATTTTTAATTACTGTTCAAGGATTTTATTTTCCTGTGTCCCAAGGTCATTATTGACGTTAAATATGTATCAGAATAATTCTACCTTAATATTTTCGTTAATTAAATTAATTCCATATCAACTTTTCAAAGTTTCTGTTCTGTTTTAGCTGAAGAGGGTATGTTATCGTTCGAAAAAGCTTATTCTTTAGCAAAATAAATTAGTTAACTTACACTATAAATTCCGGATCAAATTACGGTATAAAGTACTGGCACTTAGGGTGCATCATCTGTAAAATCCATTTTTTCCCTGAAATACTATACCATATTTTTTACAGTAATATTTATTTAATTAGAATGATTCAGTGATTTAACAATAATTATTACTGTAAAAATTACTGTATATCAGTTTTTTTTTTTATTCCGTAACGTGTCCCGGTAAAAATTGATTTTACGGTAAAAAGTACTAGCACCCCAAGGGACGATACTTTTTATCGTAATTTTTTACGTTGTAGATTACGCGTACCATTAAAATTTGCATTCATCTTTTCGTGTAGACTTAAAGCTTTAGATGCTACTCGCTAAGATATAAATTAAGAATATTAAATACTTTAAAATACGTAATAGTTATAATTTAAGACTTAAATAATTTACTTGGAAATTCAATATATCAATTTCCAATTAATTAAACACTATATGAATGCAAAATAAACAGCATTATGAAAACAATATCTAATAAAACTTAAACGAATAAAGTTAAAACTTATCAGGCAGATCAGTAATATACGTAACAAGCTTACTTTTTTCTATAAAATTTAACATCAATGAATAGTTTTCAATGAAGCTTTCTTAACAGCGTTAATATTTCCTAATTTGAAAATTATATTACCAACCTTTTTACCAATCTCATTGTTAGGCAATACCTAACCATGATCATGATAATTAGGTAATACTTACTTTTTAATCTTGCAACCATCCTTATAATAATTACCTTAATTTACTAATGATTTAATTTAGGACTTCTTTCAATTAAGAATATTTTTGCGTTTCTTTCTCCCTAATTTTGATTAAGATCTCTTAATTTGTGCTACGTAAACAACGTTTTGCAAGCTATTACTTTAATTATTCACACTAAAGTTTAAAGAATTATCTTCATCACATTAATCAATGGAATGACCTAAATTGAAAACTCATTTATTTAAACTGAATTTCATTCGAATCACTTTGGCAAACATTTTAAAATGATTAAAATTTACGAACTGGTAAAATATAGAAAGCCGTCGACGCAAGTGACTTTGCGAACGGGAAACGCTTTCTACCTGTGACATGCATGATTAAAAACGTGACCGGCTTATAAAGCCGGCATTGTGCGTAAAGTTGTCGACAAACAAGAAGAAATACGTAACTCCACCTCCATTCCGTGACAAAAGCGTAGTAGCTAGACACTCTAAAAATGATTGAAATACATTTTCAGGCACGAACATGTTTATGTATTCATTGGTTTTGTGTAATGTTTGATATTGATGCTTAACACACGAAACAATGCACTTGTTGGTGTGCTTAATTTCGAAAATTTTCCAGTTAAATGCATTTTATGTTTGTATTGTAATAATAACCTAGAGAGTCCGAAATTTATTTATTTATTCAGTATTTAATTAATAGTTTTGAATAATGTTTGTTTTATTTTATACATTAGAATGTGTTTTTTTGAACTTAGTTACCAGATTGTAAGTATTTTTAGAAGTTTAAAGTTTTTAAGTTCAAGTAAAAATTAAAATGACTGAATAAGCTATTTACTCTAAAAATGATTGAATTACGAGCATGTTTTTGTATTCATTGGTTTTGTGTAACAGAATGCATTCACGCTTAAACAGAGCCCTCCCTTAAAAAGATTAATCAATATACCCCCGATAAAAATTTAACCAGTTGACAATAATCCTGACTAAATAAATATCTGTAATATTAATCAGAATTAAGCCTATAAACACAGATAATTTTACCAGTGTATAATTATTTTTTAAAGAGTGAATTTTTTTAAATGGAATATAAATAAAAAGGCAATGTTTTTTAAAGGATGGCGGTTTATTTTTACAAAAAGGTCTAAGAGGGCGCATCAAAAGGCAGTTAAGGCGGGCCGCCCTCCTATAAACGTTTAGGGGGAACACTGCGCTTAATTCATAAAACAGTACACTTGATAAGCTCAGTTTGGGAAATTTTTCTGTCTTCGTTTTTGGTTTGTAACACTATTATGATTGTTTTTATATAAAAGCAAATAATAAACTGGAGAAAAAAAACGAAGTAATTGCTTTTCAAAATGGCATTGGAAACAGTTTTTATCACTCTTCAGTTTTTATATATTTAAAATTTTGATATAAATGTTAAGATTTATTTTTGACAACATTTCATCTCTCTCTTTTTTTATTTATTCATTTTTTGTCGTTGTTGTTACTCTTGACGTCAAGTCAAGAGCGAGCTTAATAAAATGAAAATCGCGTCATTTAAAAATTGAAAAAAAAGCATTTAAAATAACATTAACTTTCAAACAAATTAGAATTTCGGAAAGTTTTAATTCGAAATGATTCTACAAAGCACGTCAAAGCAGTAAGTAGATCGATCAAAATATTTTTTTACTACTAGTTCTTGAACTTATAATCAAATTGCATTTTTTTCCTTTTCAGTTTTTTGTTTCATGGAACTCCTTCTATATTTCTACACGCCTTCGTAATTTCAAGATTTTAAGTCTTACAGTGATTGCTCAGCAAAATGAAATATAACATAAAACAAAAAAGTGAGAAAATTTCGCGAAACAAGCACTTAAATTGCAATAACTTACGAACAAATTCGAATTTCAACAAAATCTCCAGATAAGTTTAAAAAAAAAACAAAAATAGCCCTTTCAGCAGATCAAATTTCAACTGCATAGTTGCATTCCTCCATCCTATAGAGTGACTTTTTTGGTATTTTTTCCAACAAGTTTAACAGTTAATATTTTTTTATTCCATTGTGTAATCTCTGAACATTTTACTTCACACCTTCTTTAATTCAAGTTTCTAAATCTTATAGTTTTTGCACAACAAAGCAAAATGTATCCTCAAGTTGGACACCCAAAACGATTAATATTATGATTTATTTAATATTAAGAATCAGTTATTTTAATTTGTATGCCCATAAATATGTTTTTGCAATTCATAAAGAAATATCCTTTTTATATTGTACTTTGTCCCATTGCACAGTGGGCCAGAAGACCATGATCTTTGGCCAAAAGTCAAAATTAAATTTTCAACTAAAATATGTGTAGGCAGTTTTAATATCGCCCAAATTAAGTAGTATTCTTAATCATTCTAAACATTATAATTTACTTTTTGGACCGACAAGAGTACAATGTAATGAAAATATGTTTAAAAAAATTTTTTTTAATGTAACTTTTAAATTTATATTTCAGAAATATATATAGGAATTTCACCTATCTGTTGCATTTTTATCAGAGTAATTAGTCTGAAATTATAGTACAATTTTTCAATTTGTTGAATTAGTTAATACTCTTGACAAACTTATAGTTTCTATCTTATCATTTGACATTTTACAATGTTTGACTCACTTTCGAAACTTATCTCCAAAAAGTTCCACGAGGTAATTAGCTAAACTTTTTTTTGTTGTCTTCTTTGATGTTTCTTCTTTCGAAAAAACCTGCCCCATTTTGCCCATATTGCAAAGGTGGACTAAATATACCGAAAAACAAAAATTATGTTTTTTTCATGTTTTCGCGTTATTTTGTAATTAATTCGCGCCATTTTGTAATATTATTTCAGAAATATAATTTGCTTTTCATTTTTAATATAAAATTACGAAAATTATTATATTTTCGTTGCTATATTAATTATTTAAACGTACTATATTAGTATTTTTATTTTTGCTCGCCATATTTCAGCCGCCATTTTGTTTATTTTTTTGGAATTTTTAGTGTATTTCAAAATTTCAACTATGAATTCAATTTACCTGCACATGAAAACCCCCAAATTTTGAAACAAATTTTATCGAAATACTAATTTTGGCCACGAAACCTTGGATGCTGGCCCACTGTGCATTGAAATCTCACTACCAAACTTTTTATCTTTTTGGCCCCTCTTATTCAACTCTTAAAGTTGCAAGACCCCTTTTTAATTGATACTATCTGAACATTTAAAAGATTAAAAAAACGTTGTTTAATACATTTATTTAACATCTGACTCGAGTCGTTTGCATAGATTGATCTTCCTCTTGTTTTCTTTTATTTTTTTAAAAATTTTTTTTTTATTATTATTATAATTTTTTTTTAAAATTAAATTTACAAAACCATTCAATCGCTTTAGCTAGATTGCAAAACCAGTTGATAAGTCAAGTTAGTTTGCAAAATCACGCTTCAGGTTGCTTTCAAAACAATTTTATCAGTTTTTATAGCTTACTCAGTCAATACGAATAATAAGTTAATTAATACGAATAAATCAACTTAGTTTTTTTTAGACTGGAGAGACTTGACTAGAGGGATTAAATAATTTACTTAGAATTAATAATTTCTTGCTTTGATCATTTAGTTACTTTAACAAAATCGTTTGATCAGCTTAACTTGCATATAACTATTATCATTTACATCTGGCACAGTTAGAATATTCCGGCCTATTGTGCCCTTACGTTTTACCTACAATTCAATTTAATTTTACTATTATTTTAGCTTCTTTTTTTTATGCCGGACTACGTTACGTTATCGAAATAGATATAAGTTAAAATCAATGAAAGATTTATCATAAAGAATATTTCACCTTAGTTTACAGCTTCAGTTTAAAATGTTAACGTTTACTTACCTCATATTTAAATTTTTGTTCTTGGATAATAAACATGACATCGTAAACAAAAGGGTGTTATTTTTGTTAACAGTGTGTGAAAATGTACTTTTCTTATAATTATTTGTTGAAAATGTACTTTTGTTCCTTCCTGAATTAAAAATTTTAAATTACCTTGCTAAATTATGTAAAACATGTTTTTTTACTAAATATTTATAACTTTATAAACCAATTTTGGGTTCCAAAGGCAAAATTTTCCTCCTAATCTTATCAATTATTCAATTGACAATACTAACTTAAATATTCATTAACGTATTATGTTGTGTGGGGACAATAAAAAAATTTTTGCATTGAAAACGAACTGAAAAAAACGTTTATTATATGTGGAGTTATCAATAAAACATGAAAATCGTATTTGTATTGATAATTTCTTCTCTAATTCATTCAGCTGTAGAGCTCATTTATTTTTGGAGAATTACATTATTTATCCTTAGAATAAACTATATCCAAGATATATAATGTATATTATTTAATCTTCTTTAGGGAATAGTAAGCTATCTCTTAACTGAAACTTAGAAAAAAAAACTTTTATGTCAGTGTTCATTATTGATTTTAAGCATAGAAGCATTTTTTAAAACATTTACTATATAGATTCATATTAATTTTGGGAGTATTTTAAGAATAAAATAAAAGCAATTTTAAGGGATTTTTGAAGCTTTAATGATAAATATTTAAAGATAGTATGTTAATTGAATATTTTTTCACAAAAATATGTTTTGATTTTGTTGTATAATAGTATGACGAGTAGCCTGGTTTCCTCAAAAAAAGCTTTAATTTTTATTTAAGTTATTGCAGACCTATAGTTATTCAAAATGCTTGATTTAAGGCATCTGACTAGTGTAAAAACATTATTTTGGACAAAATTTTCGAAATTGAGTTTATTAGATATTTAGAATCTCTGTACTCTTAGGTTTCAAAAAATGCTTTACTTTTGTTTGTACTCTAATCATTTATAAAGTTATAGCAGTTTTTGTGCGAGGTGATAACAGTGGATAGACTAGTGATTTTAAGTCTTTAAACGCCTTTATCTCAAAATCAGGTTTTCTTTCACATTTTACACCATCTTAAACACAATATCTCATGTTGTTTTTAAAATAATAGTCTAAAATTTTTCATGAGTGTTTCTGATTGAAGCTACAGGCTAAGAGAAAAAAGTAGAATTTAATTTTTTATGAATTGTTTTTTTTTTTTTTTCGCAAAGACGAGTACGAAAATTTAAAAAAATAATTAATTTTTAACTGCATTGATCCTTTACCCAGATGTGTTTGCTTTTAAGCTTTTAAGATAATAAATCAAAACACAGTTGATAGCCTTCTAAATAAAATCCTCTAAGATTTTTTTTTTTTTTACTATAAAATTTTTTCTACACTGCTTAGCATATATGCTAAAAATACTCCTTACTTTGATCTAGAAATGGCCGTTTAAAAAAATAAACAAACTAATAATAATTTTTTGTTTTGTTTTATAAAGTTTTGCACGTAATGAAACATATTTAAAATCTGTCTTTCATTCCTAATAAACTACAAATCCTTGAGAGAATACCCAAAGTAAATAATTCAAATTTCGATTATCATAATATCTCTGCAGAAAAAACGTGTTGAAGAAAGTAATATTATATATTTTTAACCTCGTCAGGATCTTAATCACAAGTTACATATACGCATTCGTGGATTCTTTCTTCACCGCTTACAATATCATGCATGAAACAAGCTTTCTAGCGTTCCAAGATCACATGTAAGTGATCTCAATACTGCACACTCATTGCAGTATCGTATTAGACATTTACGTACTTCTTTAGTACTTATTTTATCCTTCAGCTGGTCACCGAAGGAGTTAATCCTTGCAATGAGATTTACACTTTTATTTTATGAGCCGATCCAATTTTTCGGGTTTACAACTACTAATGTTCAACTCCGTAGCCTTGTAATTTTGAACCCAATACAGAAGACAAGGGAACTCCTGGATCAAATATTGGGAGAAATTTGCCTTCGTGGAGGACATTTTGATGAAAACCCACATTTGCGTTACATGGAGAGAGAAACCACGAAAACCTCCCACGGTTAGCCGGACGGCAAGGGGACTCTAACCCATGATCCGCCTACCACTGAGGATATTTTATGTCAGCGTTGTGGTCGTTGCAAGCCGGATGCGTAATTTGTATCAATCACATCTTATCATCGGGATTTGATCCCGGTTCACCTCATTGGAAGGCCCCCCTGAACCATCTCGGCTCAGATTTACTCTTGCTAGATAAATGACATTTGCTTTATTGCATGACACTAACAGCTTTTTGTTTCATCAGATTTAATTTAATACTATCAAACTTTTAGTTAGTGCGAAATTTACTCCTCACTACTCAGTCTCCATTGAGTAAATAAAATGAGAAAAAGGTTTAGTCGACAAGAATATAATGTTCCAAAACATCTACCCTACCCTTAATATTTAGATTTAAAATTTTGGTTTATTATGAAATGATAATTATCACTATCCATTAGGAATCGCAAATTAATATTTACATGAACAAAAACAAATAATAAAAGCGTTATCAAAATCTTAACGAATTATTATTGAAGTCTATCTCATCAAAAGTGGCATCGGAATAATCTGAAGCAGTTTATGTTTCAAATGAAACTAAAAGGCATATCAAATGTTTCTTTCATTTCCTTATATTATGTAATATCCTTTTTAAGGGGAAATTGAAGGTCTAGAGCCATGATAATATTAATGTACTATGAATTACCTATCTAAAAACAATATTAAGAAACGGATTACCTTTTGGAAAAAAATGAAACTATTTTTATTTCAGTATAACGATATTATTTTTGATTGATTACATTATCAAAATCGTAAAAAAAAAAATATGTAAAACTCTCTTCTTTAAACAAACAGACCTCACATAAATGAGATCCCATTTTTACGCATTAGCTTTTATTATTCCAAATAAAATGTCTAGACTACAAAATGGTTGTTTTAATGTCAGAGAAGATAATTGAGAAATTTCGAAAACCGAATCGAATATTTGTATTTGTTTGAAAACAAAGTTCTCCACATTAAATGCATATTCTCTGGAAAGATACGTACGTTACTTGAAATAACATATTCCTAAAAGTTCCTCTTCGTAATATGTCCCAGGCGGATGCACAACTCCGGTATTTCCCGTTTTCCCTTATCCGGGCTTTATTCCAACTGTCATCAGATATCGTTGTATGATTAATGACCCCGGGCAATCTTTAAAATCTCCCTAGCAATTGCTCAGACCGTCTACAAGATATCGTACATGCCATTTGCTCTGTTTCTCTATCCGGAGAGAATTTTCCTTTGATATAATAGTTTGTTATGAAGACTTTCAGGAGATTTTAAAATAAAATTTAATGTAGTTTACTATCATTGCTTTCAAAGTAATTCATATTTATATATATATATATATATATATATTTCTGTATAATATTGAGTAATAATCAATATTTTTGTATGTTTCTATTGTTTTATCATCTAATTAAATAATGCAAAAAGAATAAACCAAAAAAAGAATAGTTTAACTTAAAAAAATAGAAATTTAAAAAAATTTGACTACTGTATTCAACATATTTTCAAAACAATTGTTTACCATGTTACCAGCTGCATAAATACTTGAAACTTCGAAAATAATCTTTTTTTAATATAACAATTAATGTCCGATGGCCCATTGGCTTGAAACAATATTCCATACATATGAAATTGACAGTGGGCGGGGGTACCCGACACTCCCCTATATATAATCAATAATTGATTTTGTAAATTAAAGGGATTTCAATTATGAATTACCGTTTTTCTTAGATCTAAAATAACTGCAAAATTATTGATAGGAAGTGAGCCGCGTTTGGAAGAGTTTACCTTTTACACAGAAAAGACGCCTGTGTTTCATGCTATATTTCATAACCATAAATTATTAAAATGCTAAATAAACTATTTTTTCAGTTATTTTAACCGAAATAAATAAAAAAAGTATGAAAAATATGTTTAATAGAAATTCTGCGTTAATGGGTTATAAGGGTAAAATAGTGTCATTAACTAAATACTTGCATCACATTTGCGATAATCTAGTTTTAATACACACAAAAAACAACAAAAAAATATTGAATTAGAGAATCATTCGTCTTTTCTTAAAAGCAGCCTTTATTTTAAAGTAATTACGCCTTTATAACTTGAAATGGTGTTTAGTAACCGTTAGAATTCGATGTTTTCTTTTTGCAGTCTTCCCGTTTCTAAAGTTTTTATTACAATTAAAATACTTAAATTCTGTTTTCCATAATAAGCTAAATTTAATTTCTTTAAAAGAAGAAGGAATATTATTATTTCCGGCCACATTTATTTCTGAAATTACCTAACTGACACTGTTTATAATGCTTTTGTCAAAATTGTTTTACCATTGAAAATCAAGCACCGCGAACATATTTTTGCTTTATCAAAACAAAATAAAAATGGATGGTAAAAAATGAACAAATTTTCTTTGCTTACTTGTTACGCGCACGCAATTTTCTATTGTTATTATTGGTTGTAGTAGTAATAGTAATATTAGTATTACAGATTATATAGATGGCAGTCTTTCGTGCTAAACGAAATGGACTATTACTTATATTTTTCTCCAGATGTATGTCATTCATTTTATGCAATGTGTAATTAAATTAAGACATTAAAGAATTATTAAATCAACCGCTTGTCAAGCAAAGTGACACCCTCCCATATTGTAACATTTATAAAAGTCATGTAATTTCCTTATCACGAAACCAATTCTGTCAAACCGTATCTTGAACCCAAAAACACCAGAAAAATCCCCTTTAAACCCAGCATCGTTCAGTCGCGTCGCCATATAATGAAGGAACCCCGTGGGTTTCATGATTAAAGAACTTTTTTAAAACTAATAATAAGACCGGGGCTATTCATACACCCGTCATGTCATAATTATTTTACTGTCACTTTCTCTCTATGAGACATGGTAGTCATTTTGAAGAAAAGTCAGTCATCATCTGCGATTATTGTGTTGTCAATGGGCGTTCCTTGCTAAGTCATTTGACTTGAATAGGCATTGTTTCTTGTCATTTAACTTGGCGAATTCCAAATGAAGTTGGCGAACGAGCGGCCTGACCCTACGTTTAATGTCATCCCGGGCATCAATTATATCTGGAGGGTAAATTTATTGCTATGATGGTTTGACCCCTGGGCCGAAAAGAGTTTATGAGTAGTTGCAGGCTCTTTTTTTTTTAAAAAGCATCATGGCGGAAAGGATGTTTATCACGGATGATAAAATCCAGCTGAGATTAATGAGGATTTATTATTTCTTTTTTTTTTTTTTTATCATCAGTAAAGTTGTGTGTATTAAACTGTAGAAGGTAAGAGGAGGATATTGAACTTTATGGGTAGAAAGAGTTAAACGTTTTTAACTCTTCGATTATATGCTCTTAACTTATATATATTGGGTATTTACACTAGTTAATAAAATTATTTTTGAAAATGCAGTATTTTTTATATTTTTTATCAACAATGAATTAATTTTTTCATAGATTTATTTTCTCATTATTTTTATTAATAGAGGTATAATTATCATTATTATCTTTATTATTCTTATCTTTATTATTATTATTATCTTTATTAATATTTTTTAGATTATTATTAATAGTATTATGATCTTGTTTTCTATTCTCATTATTTTTATTAATTGTTATTATCATTATTATTGTGATAATTAGTGTGATATGATTATTATACTAGTAGAGTTGTGTGTATTAAATTGAAGGTAAAATGATATTGAACTTTATCTGTAAAAAGAGTTAAACATTTCAATAAATTAGATATTTACCCTAATTAGTTATAGTGTTTTTAAAATTGCAATCGGAAATGTACTATGATTATTACTGTTATTATTATGATTATTATTATTAATATCATTATTATTATTACTTAACTTTTACTTGAATTAAACTAATAATTATTTTTTACCGTTTAAATTTTAATAGGCATTTTTTTCTCTAAATGAAACGTAATTTTTCAGCATTTGTCATTACATCAATTGAGGATTATATAGGGTATTCTAATAATTTTGAAATCATATAATATATATATAATCGAACACTTATCTGGTGGGTAAAAAAACGTATTTAGTATTTTAAAAAATGTCTTTTCGACGATTATAAAATTATAATATCCCTTTATTTCCAAGGAGAACAAAGGTTAGTAACATTTCAAAAAAATATTAGATCAAACGTATATTTAGTTAAGTATCAATCCGGCATTGTTCTGTCAGCTCCAAGATACAGCACTATTCCGTAATATCACGCATGTGCTATAGCTCTTTTACGACATAACTAATTAATATATATTTACACTAATTAAAATATTCTTCCAAGTTCTGTACTCGGAAGAAAATATTCTTATTACTAAGCACTTACTTATAACTTATCCAATTCACCTTTAAATAACATCGATTTCCCTACTAACACTTTTTTAATACTTAAAAAATATAACTGCTTCGACTAACGAACTAAAATTGTTAAAAACTGATTTCAATTTTTTTTTAAAATCTCAAAACTATTTTTCTTTACAAAAATCATGACAAATAATTAAAAATTAAGTAGTTCTAAATGGGGAAATTTATAGTTTAGCTTATAACTTATATAGTTTAACTTCCTATAACTTATATACTTAACTACTAGTACTTGTAATTTCCTAAGCCGTACACTTTTTTTCTGCACTTAAAAATAAACCTGTTTATGACAGCTATGAAAAAGAAATGAACTAAAAGTGTTATAAACTGATTTCTAATTTTATTTTTAATCTCAAAACCTTAAAAAAAATCGTGACAAGTAAATAAAAAATGGATAGTTCTAATTTCGGGCTTTTATAGTTAAACTTGAAACTTGCGGAGTTCACTTTCTAGTACTAGTTATTTCCTTAAGACACACTTTTTTCTGTACTTAAAAAAATAAAATTTTCCATAGCAGCCTTGACAAAAGAATTAGCTAAAATTGTTGTTGTTGTCGTCGACGATTAAGGCAAAGAGGGTGCCTGTTTTCCAGTTGTGCCATCTATGGCCAAGAAGTGACTTCTGTCACACCCATACGTTTATAAGGCGGACCCATTCATTCATCCACAGATCATAATTTTGACCTGAACCAGAGAACGATCAATCTCCAAATCAGTACCCCCAGAGGCATTGATTTGTTAGGGGGAATAGAAGATCTCTAAAACACGACTAATTTAATGTGCACCAGTCACCATTTACTACACAGGAAATCTTCGGTCGGCTAGATGCGAACTCCTGTTCACAAACGTGAGGCCTGCGCCCTGCCATCCAATCTATCCCGGCCACTAAAATTGCTAAAAACTGATTTCGATTTTTGTTTTGAAACCCGGAACCTTTTTTTTTAAAAAAATAAATAAATCGTTACATAAATAAAAGTATGTAGTTCTAATTTGAGGGACATATCCGGCTAATCTTACACTTTTGCGGAAAATGTTTCCCAGATATGAACTTAAATTCAGTTAATTTTTTGTATTACAAACACATTACGCAAAAAGCGCGTAATTTTTTTTTTTTTTTTTTTTTGTTTTTTTTTTTTTTTTTGAACTGCAATTGAGAAAAAATAGTTTTGAAAAAAAATTATATTAACATGAAGGGGAAAAGGTAGCGAATATTCTTAAAAATTACTTAGTTGAAATATTTTTTAGAACGTTTATGACACCTGGTGTTCAAGTAATGTTTTAAAATAAAGGATAATAACCCTTAGTTAATCCCGCATTTAATAGGGTTTTTAAATAATCCGCTTACTTATGTAAAATCAAAAAGTAAAAATCTGTCATGAGCTATTAGAAATTTTTTTTACATTTTTTAATTACTTCTGGTGTCGATCGTTTTTACTATTTCATTACCATATCTTTTCTGTAAATAAAAAAGCAATTTATAGAAGATCTATTGCAATTTTATAAAAGATCTATTTTTACAAGGTCTCATTTATAAAAATTTAAATAAATTACCCATATTTATAATTGAGAATCTTTATTTTTAAGTTTGTAGCATAATAAGTATGAAACATTTTCTTATAGAAATCTTACAGTGAGTAACCTGCATTTTTCTTTTTGATGTAATAAAAATACCAAAATTGGAATTCATTTTTTGACATAGCTAAGTTTAATTATCATAAATATCTTTATTGCTATATTTTCAACGATACTTCTTATATTTAAAAAAATATATATATATATAAATATATAAGCAAGTAGCATTCATGGTTTTGCATATCTATTTATTTTCCTTCCAAAAATAATTCTTGCTAATTACAAAAATTTTCCCAGGGCGTTCTATTCATGAAACGTAACGTACGTGAAAAAATAATGAAGCTAATTAAAATAAATGACGAAGGAGAAAACGCAAATTTCATTTTGCTTTTGTTTCAAGAACTATTTAAGTCATGTAGATTTTAAAGTTATTACATTTACCAACTCTATATCTTGCTTAGAATTCCTTTTTTTTTAAATGTAATTTTAAAATTTATTACTTTTCTTTTTTTTTTTCCTTACTAATAAGCATTTTTTTTGCTGAAGATGTAACTCTTTCCTGGGCTATTATTTTAGAAAAGAATAATTAGTAAAAAAAACCTTCAGCACTTTTTAAATATAATTATAATTAGCTCTATATTTTCTTTAAATATAATATTTAATTAAATGTTTAATTATTGAAAATTTAAGAACTGTTTCCATTCATTATATTTCACAGCTTCTACTTAATGTATAAACTTTTCCGCGTCTTGAATAAAAGTAAAAATATTGAAATTATGTGCTATATAAAAATTTAAAACGTTATAAGTATATCTTGTTATTGAAATGAAAATAAAACTAAATTTAAAATTTTAGATTGCAAATTTTTGCATTGTTTCAGTTTTTTAAAAAAAAATTGCTCTATTACCGCTTTCTTGTTTCCTTAATAGTTACTCAGTATTGTCACTCCTGAGAAAGACTAGGGAAAACATGGAAAATAACAACGAAATTGCTGGGAATTTTGAACTTTTCTACACAAACTGTGAATTTTATTTCTTATTTTTTTCTTTTAAAAAATACAGAATTCTCAAAGCAAAAATACAGAATTCTCAAGGGTGTCGGGAAAAATTTTTTTTAGCTATACTATATTATTTAATTTATTACAGCATTATTTTTTTTATGTTGAGGTGTTTCTTATTTCTCTAAGTTTTTATTATAGCAACTTAAAATAGCATCGTTATCCTAATATAGCTCACAAGAGCGCAGTGAATGAATGCTTCCTCTTAATATATTTTGCATAATATGTGCTGGGAAGACAAGATTTTTTTTTGCAGATATGAGTAGCAACCCGATAATATTAAAATAGTATTAATACATAAGAAATACATGAAATAATAATCTATACATTAAAAAACATACTAGATACATTAAATCGGGTGCTCATAGTTAAAGCCGAGACCAAAATGCCAAGTTCTTTATTTACAGGCCACTCACGCTACATCTGTCATCTAAATTTTGAGAACGTTTAGCAATCGCGAGAATATTATATCGTAAACAAATATATCTGTAATCTATGTGTGTTTATCTATCTAAGGTTTAGACTCTGCATTTTACCATTTATATTCGTTATTAAATTTATCTATATAAGTTGAACTACAAAAACGCAATTTTAAATCCAACCCAGAAGACAAAGAAATTCCTGGTTCAAACATTGGAACAAGTTAAGCAGTCTTTCATGTAACGAACTTGCAGTTACGCTCGATGGAGGCTAAAATCATGCAAATTTCCCTCTCTTAACCCGGGATTAATCTATGATTAGTCCACTATTGGGAGTATTTTAGTATTGTAGTAAGTCGGAATAAGTTTACGAATCGACTAGCCATCACTTGTATTCGACATTGGTTCAACTCAGAGGAATGTGATTCGTTATTATATTTATATCGTTTCGTATCGTTTCGTACTTTTATAAAGAAGTTGGGAAATGCCGAGCATCTTCTCAATCGCATGCCAAATTCAAAACTGCATAATAAGAAATGAATGTATGAAATAATTTGAAGAAAAAAAAATTGCTAAATTTAATTTTATTTTTCTTTCTCACTCATACTTCTTAAATCCCTATTTTACGATTCGATAATTATCGATTTTGAAATTAAAAACAAATATATTTTCGGTGATTAATTTACAATTATAATCACTAAGAATATTCAATTACAAAAAAAAAGAAAAGAAAATATTAGTCCCTACAGCAACAACAAACGTTATTTAGTGTTACAACCAACGAGGAAAAAAGTTAATTTGTATGTGTGATGGTGTTTCAATTTGTACTTTTAGAACAATAAAAGATAATACTCAATTTGATGAAACTTTTAAGTTGTGTAGCTCATTTAAGGCTGTTGTGCTTAAGGAAGCTAAGTTTAAGGGTTAAGAAATATTCTAAAATAAACTTCTAAATTTTCTCAAACTTACATTTAATTATTATCGCAACAATTTCATTACAAAAAAGTGTGTACGCTACGTTTTCAAAAAAATTAGTTTTTTTTTTTTCAAATAAATTATTATCGTTTTCAGAAAGAGAGTATGCTATCGGTTTCCCAAAAAAATCTACAATCGTTTTCACAAAAATATTTTTCTTTCTTAAAAACGCATTATGTCGTTTTCTTGAAAAAATATTCTATCGTTAAAATACACGTTATTATTTACATTTTAGTGTGAGGAATAACTTTTTGTTTACATTCTGCCCAGTTTTTCAATTTTACATTTTTCTATTGAAAGAAATTTGCGCGCACTATGACACGTTTAAGTGTGTGTGTGTGGGGGGGGGGGTTAAAGTTATTATATTTTTTTTTTAGAAAACGAGAATTTATTTTTTTTTTCGAAAAAGATAGAATGTGTTTTAAAAAAGAAAACGATAATAAATGGAAAAATATTGCATTTCAAAAATTATTTATAGATTGAAAAATATCTTCAACATATTTTTTGTAGAATATATGAATTTTTGCCTTTCTACACTTTTAAAGAAATTGCTACATCATTCAATTTATTTTATAAGTAAAATCTTCTTTATTTCAGAGTTTGACATTCGGCAAGTCTCTCGACATTTTTGGCATCGAAACACGAGCGTATTAAGATGGTCCAGCATTGGGCCTATCGGGGAAATTGGAGCGGAGCCAAATTGAAAGAAGTGTTCTTTTCTGTGAGCCGCAGGTGTAATCTTTTACAGGTACAGAAGACCATTTTCACTTCGAAATTATATATATATATATTAACTTTAAAGCAACGTCTTCAGCGACTGCGGTCTGCCAGATATTATATTTAACCTCAATTAAAATGAATAACAGTGTGGCGTGTGTTTAGTTCATTAGGCTCTTGGTGAAATATCATTCATCTGAAAGTTCTTTTACAAACACCGCTTCTAAAAGAACGCGCTTTTCATAAGCCCTTATCTTTTTGGCGTCAAACTTTTCGCCTGTTCTTGTTATTGTAAAGAAATTTCATGGCTTTCACTTAGTGTTGTTTGAATCGTTTCAAAAAAACCAGCTGGTTAATTTTAATCTTTTAAGAGTGCAGATTATCTACTGATATTTTTCGATATCAAAGCGCGGGCAATTATCATTTTTTTTAATTATTATTAACCTTATGTTCAACGTTGTTCATAGCACTAGAAATGTATAACCAGTTAGTTGCTTATAATATTAAGTTTTTTTTATTTACATACCTTTCATACAAAAAGTTTTCATAACTAAATTTAATTTTATTTTTTTTTCATTATGTGAATATACTTTTATTTACTTTATCCTTTTACATACCTTTAACAAATTTATCTGACCATTGTAAATATACCATAACTGTTTGATATTTTTACCAGCTCCATCGAATATGTCTGCATGGCCTATTGACAACCCCTAAAACTTTTTATTCTGGTCATATATGACTTTTAAATTTAAGCACTAAGCCGAAGACAGACGTAGGCGTTGAATATAAAAAAAATCATACAGTTTTCCCCAAAAATCTAGAAACAAACCTTGTGCTTTGCTGTATAAACATGTCTAAGTATAAAAATTGTATTTCAAATAACAAAATCGCTTTCCATGCCTATAATACCTATACCTTGATAACTCCAGTGTAGCTCGCAACTTTCCAAAACTTTCCTTTACCCAAGGGAATGGCGAAAAAATATATATTTTGCTTTTATTCCGTCCAACAAACACACCCCCAGAAACAAAAACACAAAAAGGACATTCGAAAAATCTGATTCAAAACATATCTTGCAAGAAGTTTGAAATCTAGCTTATACAGCACGATTCTTTTTCTAAAAAAACTTCGAAGCAGAACACGCACCCCACTCCGAATCTCCTGCTTCATGTCCGTGTCTGTATATCCAGAGGAACCTATTCCCTACTTTTATCCCTACAGCCAACGAACCACCTTCTTTTTTCCCTTAAACTACTTCCAGATATGTGGCATTGTAACAACTCCAGTCGAAAAGATAGGTAAGGCACGTACTTCAAGTAAGCATCCCATATATTCCATAGGAATAAATAAAACGGAAAGGTTTGACATTCGGAAATTTTTAGCCACCCCATACAGAAATATATCTCTCTGGGTAGAATGGTGTATGTTGACGATATAGTCATCGATCCATAATGCCACTTGCCGCCTCTGCAGGCATCGTTGGTTATTTTTCAGTGTCGTCGGGTTTTTTTGGGACTGTTCATATCAAACATGTATGCTTACGCAGTTCCATCTTTATTGGTTCGTGATGATCGAAGTTTTTTTTTTCTTTACTTTTTTTTTTCCTTACTCGTGAAAAAATGTTTGACAGGTGGGTGCACGTCGTGAATAAAATCTAACGGCTTTTTGAATAAAGTCTAACGGCTTTTTGAAAATTTAATCTTTACTTGTGCAGCGTGCTCTCTACCTTTAGAGATACGGCATGCAGCTCCATTTTCACGAATATTGGAGCAACTGTGAAAATGACTTGGGACTTTTTTCTTCGCCATTTCTAAAGGAAGCAGCGGAAATAGTATTTGTTCAGTTGTCGCTCAGCTATTCGACTGTGGATGGTGGTTTTGTAGGGGACGAAAGCGAGTTCGTATAGACAAATAGGCGAAACGTGCGCAGAGATAGATTATTCCAATGTTTTCATACGTGATTCCAATTTTAATGTGCATGGACGAGGCAGGTGGGAAGGAAGTCAGTGTTACACGCACTGAATATGTTACTTTATTCGTTTTAAAAATCGGAAATGTACGATTTAAATATTTGGATGGTTTTAAGTTTGGTTATTTTCTCTTTTTAATATTTATGCGCAAAAAAATTTACAATTTATTTACATTCTGCATATATTTTTTGAAAAAGCTTTTAATCATAAAACGAACAAAAATAATAAAATATCGTTTGGCGGAGCGTAAGTTAAATTGCAAAACTTTTTTATAGTATTATTTCGAGGTGGTCTTAACTCGAAGACTCCTACTATTTTGAATTTAGCAGCCACCCTAACAGCAGTCTTACTGTAGTCACCTCAAGTTCTGAAGTGATTATCTCATATAAAAGTAGCGTGTTCTGTTTCCAATAACATACTGCTATGATTTTTTCCAAAAAACGTTTTCTGTAACTTTTTTAACAGCATAATTGCATAAAAAACTTTTAAGTTTCCAATTGATTTCCATTAGATTGGCGAATCAGGTAAACCAATTTTGTGGGATGGTTTACATCGCACCAAGTTTATTCTCAATCTGATTAAACACCTCATCGGTTAGGGAAAAAAAAAGTTTTGTAGGGATTAAAATATAGTCGCCACAAGTTCGGTTGCCACAAGTTCGGTTTTTCTTCAACCTACCAAATTAGTTTTCCTTGGTTGCTGAGCGGCTGCAAGTTCGGAAATCAATTTGTTACAACATATCTGAAAGGTGGATGTATTTATAACACGAAATAACAATACCGCTAATGTGAGAGGAAATTTAATGTGCGATTCATATTTGTATATTTTAGGAAATGAATGGGGAATCAACTTAGTTAATTCTGTTCGAAATCAATTAACCAACTTAAATTAGATAGCTCTCATTTTAATGACCTTCTACATTCACTGTTGTGAGAAATGATCATCATTACTTCATGCGCCTACCCTTTCCGGTTCTACTTCTATAATCTCTGTTTTAAAAGTTTTCTTAAATTCAAGAAAAAGGGTCACTGCAACCAAATAAGACATTCCTATTTCAGGCTTGCCTGATTGGAAATTGCGAATTTATGCTGCCCGATATAGCTAGTCTCGTTCCCTGTTGAGAGTGTTTAAAATATACATACTAGATTTTTAATAAGTTATTTTCTAAGAACTAGTTCGAACTAATAGTTATTTATCTACTCTATTCTGTTTTTAAGTTAATAATGGCGAAAATTAATCTGTGATTTTCAAGTTCTCAAAAAAGACTAATTTTAAACTTCATAAATCTAATTTTCAGTAATCTAATCTATTGAGTAATTTTAGTAAATCTAATTTTGAATTGTAACACTGTTTTTTTTTTTTTTTTTTTTTATTTTTATTTTTTTTTTTTAAATTGACATAATTTTTATTTTGTTCGTTTTTTCTAAATCCTCCATATGAAAATTATTTTTATTTTATCTATAGTGATATATTATTGCAAAAAAAAAAAAAAAAAAAAGCAAAAAAAAAAAGCATTTGTAAAAAAAATATATATATATATATTTATTGAACGCAGACCGTTGTGACAAATACTGAATTTCTAACAGACTTTTACTACTGTTTACATATTTTATATCTATAAATTTTCCTTCCCACATTTACCTTAGCAATAAAATGAAATTTGCAGTAAAAGCATTCTTTCTGCTATAAATCCTTATTTTTTTGTGATATATGTACACCATTATTATCTATCTTGAACTCTTCTGATATTTCAATTTCGCAGCTATACCCAGCCTAATAAATTGTAAAATATTTTGCATATTTTAGTTATGTAAATTTAGCGTATAAATGTATTAGTGTATCAATGTATTAGTGTATCAATGTATTAGTGTATAAATGTATTAGTAATCTAGTGATTTTTTTAAAAGTTTGTAAAATATTGTCTATTTTCTAAAGTTTTATATAACAGCTACCATAAATATTCAAACCAAATATTCAACTATTCCATAAATATTCCAAATATTCCATAAATATTCAACTACCAAACATTTTATGCAATAATTTGACCTTGGACTAATATAATATTTATTAGCGTTTCAAAAAATTTTGCTGTTTTCTAAGATCAATCGGTAGTAGGTTTCAAATTATGTATCCAGTGTTCATAATAAATTTCATTAGTTCAAAGAATTATTTGAGCGTTTATTATTTAACATAAAATCTTTTCATTTATACTCAATAAATCTGATATTCTATCGTATTTCTTGAGAAATTTCAAATGTTTTTAATTCTTTTGAAAATGCCCTACTAAAAAAAAAGTAACTATCCTATGACTTTTCTATCTAAAATATTTGCTTTAAATCTTTGTTGGCACTGTGTCTACCTCATTTTTCATCTATCAATTTTTCATATGGCACGTTTACAAATTTTTCAATTTCATGACATAAGAATCCTTTTTAAGAAACAGTAAATCAAGTTCTTATAATAATGAATGCTTAAATTCATGAAATTTCAATTATTTTTCCCGATTATGTTGCCGGCATTTTATTATTTGCATATGAATAAACGTCAACCGCTTCTGGTAAAAGAAAGTATATCAAGTATTCAACTAAATCATGCCTGCTAGGCTTATCTCTAAACAGGAAAATTTTTCAAAAAAAAAAGGAAAATAAATGGCGATATAAAAATAAAATTCACATCCTATTCTAAAGAATCATAAAAAAAGAAATACTATTTTCTGAAAGCATTGATATTCCAGACGCTTTTGTTATTTTTCCAAGTCCTGTTTCCAGAGAACAGAATGGTAGACTAGGGGGGGGGGGATGAAAATGCCATAGTACGCGATTATTGTCCTATCTATCCCGTTTCTGGGAATCGGGAATGATTGATGCATCTTAGAGTTGGTAAAGCTCAGAGGAATTTTGTTGGGTATTAAATCCTTTCTTATCATTCCATGCTATTCATATTTCTGTAACACTTTTACTTGAGTGATTATATCGAAATGGCGAAAAATAACGTATCTAATCGTTTCTAAAATACGTCGCTACTCAAAATTGAATGCAATCTAGAAAAGTCTATTATTTTATAAGAATAAAATTTTCTGCCTGACTTTAGTGCATTTTATATAGAAATTAATAAATAAATATAAGAGATTAGGAACTTATTGCATGAATAATTTCCTTTTGTTCTTATTATTTAAAATTCGAATTAGTTTAGAAAATTGTTTACTAACTATCGATCTCACAATAGCATTTATTCCGCTACTCAAAATAGAATGAATTTCGGAAACTCTGTCATTTTATAAAAATAAAACTTTCTGGTGATTTTCTTCCTTGCTTTGGGTATTTTTTTTATATAAATAAATAAATTAAAATAACAGAATAGGAACTTTTTATGAGCATAATATGGCTGTTATTCTAGGTCAAGTCTAGTTATTTTATGAGAATAATTCTTTGTGAAAACTATTTACCAACTATCGTTCTTAAAATGCATTTTTACTCTTAATACTCAAAACAGAATGAATCTTGGAAAGTCTGTAATTTTATAAAAAAAGAATCTCTCTGTCTTGGTTTGGTGCATTTCATATAGAAATAAATAAAATATAACAGAATAGGAAATTCTTATAATCATAATGCATTTATTTTTCTAGGTCTAGACTAGTTATGTCATGAGAATAATTCTGTGTAAAAACTATTTACTAACTCAAAATAGAATTTTCACTGATTCTCAAAACAGAGTGAATCTTGGAAAGTCGGTATCATTTTATTAAAATAAAACTTTCAAGTGACTTTTTACCTTACTTTGGGGCTTTTAATATAGAAATGAACAAATTAATATAACAGAGTCGAAAATTCTTACAAGCGTAATGTGGTTTTTATTCTAGGAAAGTCTAGTGTAGTTAATTTGTGAGAATAATTCTTTGTGAAAACTATTTTCTAACTATCGATCTTAAAATAAAATTTACACCGACTTTCAAACGAAACGAATCTTGAGAAGTCTATTATTTTTTAAAAATAAAACTTCCTGCCTTCCTTTGTTGCATTTCATATAGAAATAAATAAATTAATATAATTAAATATAAACTTGTAAGCATAATGTGGTTATTATTTTAGAAAAGTCTAGTTATTTTATAAGATTAATTTTTCGTGAAAACTATTTTCGAACTATGAATCTTAAAATAAGATTTACATCAATACTCACAACGTTATAAATCTTGGAAAATATGTAATTTTATATAAATAAAACTTTCTGGTGGCGTTCTGCCTTGCTTTGGAGTTTTACAAATGAAAGTAAATAAATTAATATAACAGAATAGGAAATTTTATAAGCATGATGTGGCTCTAATTCTAGGAAAGTCTAGTCTCGCTATTTTAGGAGAATAATACTTAGTGAAAAATCTCTACTAAATATGAATCTTAAATAGAATTTACATCGATATTCAAAACAGAATAAATCTTGGAAGTTTATCATTTTATAAAAATAAATCCTTCTGGCGATTTTCTGCTTTCCGTTTGTTCATTTCATTAGAAAATATAGGTAAAAATTACTGAATAAGGACTTGTTTGCTTAATGATCTTAGCCACACTGTTATTGCGATTTTTGTTACGAATTCTTTTTTAAAATTGTTAGCTATTGACCTCGTCCTTTCTAATCTATTCTCTGTTTTTAGCATAACTATATATCATTTTTTTTAAATCGTCGATGCTAAAAAATAAAGTATAATCTAGGAAAGTCTTTGATTTTATAAGCATAATTAATTATGAAAAATATATCTAACTATCGACCTCAAAATAGAATTTACATCGATACTCAATTTAGAATAAATCTAGGAAAATATCATTTCATAAAAATAAATCTTACTGGGGATTTTATTCCTTGCTTTGGTGCATTTCATATAAAAATAAAAATAATAGAATGTGAACTTCCGGTATGTGTAATACTTTTCCCCCCCTGTTCTTCCTAATTTAATTTTGTTTTCTTTATAAAAATAGTTTGATTTTTAAAAAAATATTTACTCTAATATTTACTTATTATAAATATTTACTATATAAAGAACAATTTATGTGATTCTTTTCAAGAAAAATATTCGCCAACTAATAATCCTGTGCTTTATTCTTTTTTCTATTTAGATGTTTCAGTTTTCTGAACATAACTATCTAATCGATTCTTAAAAGCCTCGATACTTGCTATAGAATACATGTTAAGTAAATCAACAGCTGTATCAAAACGAATATTTTAAGTGTATATGTGCTTATGAATTTGATGCATGTGTAATATAGTGTATTCTTTTGTTCTTACCGCTAATATTTTCTATTGTAAAATTTTTTACTAACTATCAATTCTGTTTGTTACTCTATTTAATTTTTTAAAGCAGAACCTTTTATTAGTTTTTAAATAATTCTTCAATATTTAAATTTCGAATTAATTCCTTAAACCTATTGATGAAATTTTCGAGCATTGTATACAATTGACTAAAGTTTACAGGAAAAATATTCTTGTTTGCCTGCATTAAAAAAAATAATAATAAATAAATAAATAAATAAAGAACTTAAGAGTGTAGCACTAATTTACTGTCCAGCGACCTTTAACTAATCGCTCTCTTTCTTGCAAAATTTCCTCTTGGTTGTAATTGGTCGCAATTATAATGCTAACTTTTATTTCTTTAAAAAATTGTGATCTGAACTAAGAAAAAGTCAAGAATCAAGTTTTTTCATTTATTTATAAAATGCCTAACAGAAGAGTGGATCGTTAATAGACACTGGATTGGAAAATTGCAGCCACCGCTGCTTTAGGTGTTCAACTTTACTTTAGATTTTATTTTGCTGCTCAAAATCTATAAGACTTAGAAACTAGAAATTATGAAGATGTGTAAAAAAATGTACAAGAAGTACGATGGAATAAAAATATTTAACATTCGATAGTCAGTACTTATTAACAGTTCAAATTGTCGCAAAAAAATATCATTCAAGCCGCTCAACGGCTTCCAGAAATGCAACTAAAAAGTTGAAATTGCTAAAAGGGTATTCTCATTCACTTTTTATTGAATCGCACCCATATCTATTCCTTCGTTTAATTTTTTTTCCCAAGTATAATCTGGTAAGTTTCAAATCTTGATAATCGCTTATGACTTAACGATTAATATATCAAGAAAATGTTCTCACTTAAAATTATAAGAATTATATCCTCTATTAATAAAATGTTTTTTTTTTTTTTTTTTTTTTTTTTTTTTTGTAGGTTTTGTGGAAAATATAGGCTAAAATAATGAAGATAAATAAAAAGTAAGCTTGTAGGCTGAAGCATATTAATGTATAAAGTCTTCTTATGCAATTATATTTCGATAACACTCCGACATATTTAATCATGTGAAATCAAAAATTGTAATAACAATTATGTTGTTGTTTCTAATGTCACTTTTTTTTATTTTATTTTATAACCGTCGTTGAACAGCCGACCCAATTTCATGGGTTTACGACTACTAATGTTCAACTCCGTAGCCTTGTAATTTTGAACCAATCCAGAAGACAAGGAAACTCCTGGATCAGTACCCCCAGAGGTATTGATTTGTTATGGGAACATGGAGGACTTTGAAACTCGACAGATTTAACGTGCATCAGTCACCATTTACTACACGGGGAGTCTTCGGCCGGCGAGGATCGAACCCACGACCTCTTGGACACGGGCCCAGCGCCCTACCGACCAGGCTATCCCGGCCCTCTAATGTCACTTGTCAATACCAGCAAGCCTGCTTGATGAAACCAAAGAAATTTTAGGCTGAGGATGCGTTTTTTGTTTTTCGGTGGCGCTATCTATGGCCAAGAATACAAATTTAGCCACACACACATCACTGCCCGTTTATAGGGCAGAACTATTCATTCACACAGATCGTAATTTTGACCTGGACAAGAAAACGATCAATTTTCAATTCAGCATCCCCAGAGGTAATATTTGCTATGGGAACATGTAGGACTTCGTGACCCGACATATTTAACGTGCACCAGTCACCATTTGCTACAAGGGGAGTCTTCGGTCGGGGGGATTGAAATCACGACCTATTGGACATGGGCGCAACGCCCTGCCAACCAGGCTATACCGGACCCTATAATAATTATAATAACCATATCAATTTTGCCATACGTCCATACTTTAAATAGTATACAGTTTACGCTGAGAATATGGGAGAGAGTTACTAGAATATGGTAAAATATACCGTGCTTCTTGCTCTATGAAGCCACAAAAAACTCGTTATTTTTTCCGTAGCGTTTTGATAAAGATTTTGATAAAATTAACAATAAAATAGGGTTTTATAATTTGTGATAAAATTTTGTAAATGTGAAAAAATTTTGTAATTTTATTATGATACCTTACAGCATGCCATAAAAACCATTTATTCTATTAAATTATTTTTCATTATTGTATTTTTTACTAAATGTATAGTAATAAGGACTATAATTTTGAAAACTAGAAGTTACCAAACGAATGGTTTAAATGACACATATTTTGGTCTCATTAACTAGAATTGTGATTTTTGTTTGATCAAAATTTTTTTTCCTATGTGTTGAAAAATCTATTATTTTACAAAAAGTAATTTTTTCCGTTAATTCAATGTATATTACAAAAATATTAGTAAATATTATATTTTTTTCTATATATAATAAATATATAAAGAATCATCAATAAATATACTCGTAATGTTTTCTCCATATCGCACTATACAGTTGTTTTCAGAAAATACTTCATTATTTTTTTTTAAGAAACAACCATGGTTGAATTTCTTCTCCTTTTGCTTTATCAACTTAATTCTGCACTCTGAACAACAAAATATAGCAATCTCCATCCCTTTCGGGTAGAGGCTACGTCACCCGAAATTACGACTGCGGAGAAAGCAGTTCCTTCTACGAAAATGCTGGCTCGCATTAAAAGGTTTCTTTACGACGGTCGTTAACCGGACAGTGGTTCACAAGACGATGTCATCAAGTCCGGTCACTTCGCAGATACGACGATGACCGATACCAGCCGCATGTGTTCGTGTACTTACAACTTCTTGCAAGATTGCAACCGAATGCAGTACAATAAAAGGGTAGAGAAACCGTTATGAGAAACTCGCTGCTCCCCTAATAGCATCACTTTACTGCGAGAAAAGTGGATTTATGAAGTACTTCTCTGTTCCTTGATAGAAGAGTACATAGCTGCTCCGCTTATCGCACATTTGTTGGCCATTGGGAAGACCCACGCAAAACTGGCTACATTATCGATTCGATGCTTCTGGTTTAAGTGGCTTGGAAGAGAAA
Source organism: Parasteatoda lunata (assembly GCA_949128135.1). Classification (NCBI taxonomy): domain Eukaryota; kingdom Metazoa; phylum Arthropoda; class Arachnida; order Araneae; family Theridiidae; genus Parasteatoda; species Parasteatoda lunata. The sequence goes on along the minus strand of OX421972.1, from coordinate 58,983,457 downwards.
GAGTAAAAACTTTGGCTAAAAGGTTTCGAACTCTCTTAATTAATGGTTACGGTTGGCTGCTTTCCTGAAATTTGTTGTCATTATTGATTACTTGACAGTTTTAGCTTTGTATAAGTATTTTGTGAAATTGTGTTACGTAGTTGTGAAATTTTAAATTACTTGTGTTCGAGACTGGATAGAGATACGTCATCAACATGATTCTTATATAGCGCAGTGATATCTTCGTGTACTATGTAGTTCTAAATTACTTGTGTTAGAAACTAGGGGCAAAATGAATAAAACTACACTACCAACATAATTCTTAATAAAGCGTAGGGCTTTAATTTTTTTAAACTTCTTTAAGCAGTTTTAAATTACTTGTGTTAGAGACTATGAGCAAAAGGAATAAAATATTTTAATTCTCAATATAATTCTTGAAACGAAGCAACATAATTTTCAACAGTTTTAAAGGTCTAGATGGCATATTTAATAATTATTCAATTCTTTATATGCAAGAGATGAAGACTGAAGATTATTGTTTACGATGTTGAGGACTGCCTCAAACTTTCAAAACTGTCTCTATTTTGATAATGTTTCTAATTTTGTTGTCATCTTCTCCATCATCAGCCGGGCCACGAAACCCCCAGTTACAATTGTGTTTTCAAAAAAAGTATGGGGTATATTTTGAGCTGTATAAGCTAAAGAAAGAAAATGTTAATATAGCACAAATTAATAGAAATGTGCAAAATTTCATTTCCTTACTTTCATTTATGCTTTATTCGCGTTTTTTTTCTTTGCTTTGCGGCTGTGTGTACTATAATGAAAATCCAATAATAAATGGATGAAAATGCCTGCCTTATAGAAAAAATGAAGGAAGAATTCGGACTTGCCTATCGCTTTTCTCATTTTAGACATAAATAACAATTACATTAAAATATTTTTAAAAAATGTGACTTTATTTCATTTAGTTATGACTTATAAATAATATTATTATCACCAAAAGCAATAAACAACTAAAATTAATTTTAAAGTTACGGTTTATTGTACTTTTATTGTAATAATATTAAATAACTCACTTTATCAAGTTCTTTTATATTTTGATAAATTTTATAAGATGAAAAAAGTAAATTCTTTTATTATAATTGCAGTTTATAACAATCTATCAGCAGGATATTTTGGAAATTTGTCATTAAAACAAAAATTATTATGAATTATCTTAATTTATTATCAAAACAAAAATTATTATCAATTATCTTAATTTATTATCAAAACAAAAATTAACATCAAAACTATCATTTTGTTAGTAATTTTTATTCTGTTTGTTATTGTTTTGTTAAAACAAATATTTTTATTTTGTTTTGATAATACTAAATTATTATCAAAACAAAAATGCAGAATTTCGAATAAATTTTAATGGAATTTAAAATGAGTTTTAATTTTAATTAGTCGTTAATTGTTACTTTTCTAGATACTTCATAATTAGAAATAAATTAAATAATTATTATTTTTTATTCTATTTTTATTTTTAACAAATATTCATTCCTTAATTAAACATTGAACTAAAATTCTAATTCGCATATTCTTTCACACTCATATTCAATTAGATTTTACCATTTATTATAACATTCAGTGCATTTTCCTCGTTACCAAATATATGTAATAAAAGGTAAATATAACTGTGTAATAAATTGTATATTTAGCTATCTATTAAAATGTACATTCTAATTATGTGAAAGATATATTTTGTTCATGATAGGAATAGTAATTGAAATGAATTGAATATGTTATTTATTCACATTGAGTTATTTAAACCTTTCTGAATTTATATTTCTTTTTAAAGGTGGCATTTATTTTATTCTTTTATCAATAAATGGCAAAATTGGTTCTATATTTCACATGCAAAAGAAATAGAGTGAAAGTTTATTTTTTGCTTAAAGACGAGAAGAAAAAAAAATTATTAAACAAGATAGTCTTTTTAATTTAATCTTTTCCAACTTTTTCTGTGCGTTTTATTTTTCTTTTGAAAAGTACTTTACTTTTTCATTTCAGATTTATTAAAAAAATTATAATCTATTTAATCCATTCTCTGCCAAAGGGGCGAAAACGCACCATTTTAATAAATATTTTTTTATTAACACTATGAGGAATATTTTTCACTGTTTTTATTTTCCTACTATTGTCCAGGGTTCTGAAGACATCTATAAACTATAAGTAATTCAAATGAAGTAAGCACTTTCGGTTGAGACATTTTTAAACTACGCTAGTTTCTAATCTTGAGAGGGTTACTGATTTACTCGACTTTTTGAAAATGTATAATTATTCCATTTGAAGATTAGTCATATTTTTATGATGGATTTAAGTTTCAAATTCTGCAAATAAAGCAAATTTCATAAAAAAAAAACTAATTCGCTAAACTAACTAAACTTTTAATGGAACTAACTCGCGTTTGCGTTATATAGAGAGGAAAACCGCAATACCCCCCAATGTTAACCAGAGGGCAAGGAGATTCTATCCCATGATCCGACTGCCACTCATGATATTTTACATCAGCGTTGTGGCAACAACTCCTAGAAAGAGTAGGCCTCAGCCAGGGCCGCCATAATATCCATAAATATCCTTTAGTAGTCCAAACGTAATGACATATTTCGTATTTTCAACCACTGCGCAGCTTAGTACCCCGAATGTAATGACATCTTTCTTATTTTTCATCAACTGCGCAGTTAATTTCGTCACATCGGACTACTAAATTGATCCGTGCTGAGGCCTTCCTTCTTCTGGGAAGTGTTGGTTGTGGTCGGTGCGATCTGGGGCAGAATTCGTATTTACCAGACACCGCCGCAAATCGAACCCGGTTAACCTCATTGGAAGTCGAATGCTCTGTCCCCTAAGCACCCACGATTCTCATGGTTATTATTTTATTTTATTTTATAACCATCGTTGAACTGCCGATCCAATTTTTGTGTTTACGACAACCAATGCTCAACTCCGTAGCTTTGTAATTTTGTACCCAATCCAGAAGACCAAGGAACTGCTGTACCAAGTAGTGGGATAAATTTGAATTCGAGGAGGACTAATTGCTGGAACTAACCTGCATTTGTGTTACATGGTGAGGAAAACCTCGAAACCTTAAAACGGCTAGCCTGACAGCAAGGGAACTCTTAACCAGAGATCCATCTACCACTGAGAATATTTTTCGCCAGCACTGTGTTCAGTGCGAGCCGAGTGCGAAATTCCAATCGACCAGCCATCGCTGGGATTCGAACCCGGAAACATCCTAGTCCGAAATGACCCCCTTTTCCTTGTTTATAAAATATCAGTTTTTATTTAAAAATAATTCCATTTTTTACTCTGGTTGTAAAATGAATTTCATTTTTGTAACTTATAAATCTTAATCTTTTATGTTTTGGTATGCTGAATGCAAAAAGAAAAAAAAAATAATCCTCGGTAACTATTTCATCATAGTTCAAATATTTTATCATAATATAATCTGGATAAATTACGAACTTTATTTCAATGTTTTCTTCGAATTTAAAATTCAGTGAATGTGTCGTATAAACCTTAAGGTTGAAAATCTAAAATGAACATTAGACGACTGAAACAAGAAATCTTTCAAAAACATAAGCATGATATTTGCCTCTTCAAAATTCTTCCAATTTTCCAGAAGATTTAAAATATCATCGATATTTCTCTACGCTTTCATTCATATTAATATGAGTGAAAATATATTTCGTTGGTGGAAAAATCTACATCTATGCATTATGTATGATGAAAGGCATCCAAGTTCTGCCTCTCTTAGTGAAGTTTTTTTTATATTTTATCTTTTCTTTTTGATGTTAAACAGTCTTTCTTTTCCAATTTTACATATTTCTCGCTTGAAAAGGAATCCAAGAAACAAAAGAAGCGGTTTCTTGGGAAAAAAAGTGTAAGAAAATATAGTCCTAAAACGATCCCGGATTTGATTTAATTTTTTGGAAAAGTTTTAAAATATTTCCTCCCTGCAACGAATAAAAGAAACTCATTAATAAATTTACCGCGCCGCCATCTTTTCGATGCTTGGCGCACTGGGATTCCTAATTACCTAAAAGAATTATGTAAATTAATAAGCTACGATGAATTCTGTAATTAAAATCGTTAAAAGTTTTTAATAAATTTAGTCTGTCATGTCATTAAGTTCCGGGATGCATTTTAAAGTTTAATTTATCATTTATTTTGATTTTTTGTTGATCTTTAGATTCAAGAACATTGCATCTATGATTATTTACTTTTACGTTGTGTCTTTAAACCTGGTAACGAATCTGATCTTGCAGGTTAATGTATTGTTATTTAAATGTTATTTGTATTAAGCATTTATATTAATTGCTTGTATTATTTTTTATTCCAGATCAAATGGCAGGCGTTTTTCTTCTTTTTAATGGTAAGAAAATATTTAATTTTATTTGAAATAATAAATACACTTATGTGTTACAGTTGTCTTTTCTAATGAATAACTCCCCCGTTTTTGAAGTTAATTATGTTTGTGATGACTTAAAACAAATAACTTTGCAATAAAAACTTAAAGTATTTATATTTACAAATTTTGTACTGAATATTTATATTTTATCCATTTAAATTTTAAATTTCATTCTTTTTTTTTGTTTTTGTACATACTATCCTTTAATACATTTATAACATAAAGATTTAACTTTTAATATAAAAATGATGCATTTTAAGAATTTTAATCCGACATTACAGAGGAGATTATAAAAAGGGTATTAAATTTTGGGTCGAATGTTCCAGACAAAACGGTACTGCAGACGCAACATTTCTTTGCTAAATTTAGCTTCGATATCTCTTTTGCTTCGATAAAGTGTTCAATTTTTAAGTGTTTATCGCAATTTCATAAATTTTTATCAAAATTTTTTGACCATATAAAGCAATGAATCTCAAAACGAAATGTATTCATTATATTATTAAATTTTAAAAATGAGTGAGGAAAAAAAATATATAAAAAGGACACCGCTGTCCCATTCGTGTCAAAGGATTAAACTTGATAATACAATATCATGATTCAACAGAACAATTTAACAAATTAGATAGGGTGTTAAATTGAATGGAAACCTCATTCAGTTTAAAAACATAGTAAGGTTTCTGCGAATTTCCACCATATTATGATTCTATACCATATTATGATTATGAATACCGATATTCTCGATACTCATATTATGGATTGTTCAATATTTAATCGGTTTTTTCTGAGAGCATAAATAAGATGGTTCCTTGTAAATGAGTTGTAAAATTTCTGTAAACGGATAAAGCTGATAAATAAATGCTCCTTTTAAATAAATATCAATTGAAATTTAAAAAATATCTTGTAAGTATATAAAAAAAAAAAAAGAAATTCTCTATGTTTGAGAAAAAATCTTTATTTTGTGAATAAAGAGCGCAAACCCAGAGGGATTGGCGAGAAAAAGAAGATGCTGAATTCAAGAGAGAGAGAGAGAGAAAGAAACAGGGGGCTATCCCCCCGGGCGCAATCTCCAGTGTAATCCATCAATTTACGCAACACTACCTTCTGACCAAGGGATCAGGTCCAGGATTGTTTGTTTCGCAAGGGGCATGACCCCCTACTTTCCCACCCACAGGAAGAAAGATGGAAGGATGTTTGTAACCAAGGGGCTGATACTGGCGGTTTCTCCTGCTTCTCCTTTTTTTTTTTTTTTTTTTTTTTTTTTTTTAAGGGGATGTTTCTAGTGAAGAAAGGGGAAGTTCAAAGATTTAGGATGAAAATTCCTTCGGTTGAAAGGCAAAAGATAAAAGTTCTGCTATAGCTTTATAGTAGGATTTGCGAATGTTTTTTAACATTTAAAACGATGGCGTTGAAACGTAGTTGTAAGTTCGAAATATTCTGGGAGATTTAGCGGAAATAATTTTTAACAGTTTTTTTTTTTATTTTTTTATTTTTTTTTATATTTTTTTTTTTTTTTTTTGAATTTTTGTGGAAAAAAAACTTGTTTGAAATTTTTTATATTACACAACCAATGGGTAAAATAATATTTTATCGTGAAATAAATGTAACCATTTTTGATCAGTTTACTAAGTCAAATATCTACTAAATATAAATTATTGCTGTTTTTATTGTTTTTGTTTTAAGTTTTTTATCCGCTTTTCGAGATTTTTTTACAGTGAAATAATTAAATCATAATAACCTTTTCAATAGTACTACATAAGCCTTGGTGATTCAAGAGATGATGTGCTCACCTCTCAATGAGGAAACCTGGGTTCAAAACCCAGCGATGGCTGGTTGATACAAATTCCTCACCCGGCTCAGTGAATGACGTAAAATGTTCTCAATGGTAGACGGATCATAGGTTGGAGTCCCCTTGCCATCAGGCTAGCCGTGGGAGGTTTTTATGGTTTTCCTCATCGTGTAACGCAAACGTGGGTTAGTTCCATCATAAAAAGTCCTACACGACGGCATATTTCTCCCAACACTTGATGCAAGAGTTAATTTGTGTTCTGGATTGGGTTCAAAATTTCAGACTACGGAGTTGAACTTCAACAGTTGTAAACTCAATAATTGGGTCTGCTGTTCTGCGACAGTTATGAAATAAAATAGTACTACTTAAAATTTATTTTTATTATTTTTTTAAGTCATTTTATTTTTTCTTGTGTTTTTCGTTTAAATTATCCGCTTTCTAAAATATTTTTACTTTGAAATTAGTATATCATAATAATAAGTATATAATAATTCTTTTAATAGTACTACGTTTAGTTTATTTTTGTTAATTTTTAGCTCTTCTGTTGACTACCATTTTGTACATTTCTTTTAGAAAAATACAAAAAAAAGGGGGGAAATACACGAAATATACTTGAATTGTAAAACAATTCATTGATTCATTGAGAATAAATTCATTAGAGCGAAATTGATTTTTATTCGGTAATTGTTTTAATTCATGAGTTAAGAAACTCAATGAACTGTGCCTATGCGCAAATATCATCTGCGATTATACACGCCAGAGCTACTTAAAATAAATAAATGATAATGAATATAAAATCTGATTATCAGCATGCAGAAAAAAAAAAAATAGAAATTTGACCTCGTGTCTTTTAACACCCAAAATCATATCAAAGATTTTGCTTTGTTAAATTTTGTTTCAATTAACTGTAATTAATGTATATAATATGTATAGAATATGCATATTTGTATACCTAGGATAATAAATGCGACGTTGTTTGAAATTTTATGACATATTTAATCATAATGTTAAAACTTGTTAAAACCTTATAATGGTGCAAGCATGAACGAAATCATCGTAATTCTTAAATTTGATTTCACTTTGTTATGATTCAAATTGAACGGAAATGTGGCTTAATTCAACATTTTATAAAAAAAAATTCAGCAATTTTCTACTGTTTTATGAGTAAATGTTGAACCGATTTTTCTGTGAAAGAAGAGTTGTTGCTTGGCCTGTTGCTTTTTACATTACAGTGGGATTTAGGTATGACATGGAGTTGATGTGTAATTTGTCACCCAACCTTTACCAAATTAGCCAACATTTACCTATATTCAAAAATATTGTCCTACTTTTTATGAAATTGAATATAAGTTAAACTTCTTTTAAAGAAATATGAAAAGAAAAAGTTTTTGAATTTTTGCATTTGCACGGATTCGAGCATTGTTTGTCGTAAACTCAAAATTGGGTAACGGCGATGATAAAATGAAATTAAAATGACTTCGCTCTTTTTTTCTATTTCATTGTTTACAGCTTTTTTTCTGAATTTCAATACAATACTCGTTGTTCTAAAAATTCCTGAAAAAATGCCCTTAAAATTCAAGCAATAATAAGTTATATTAAAATTATTTAATTAAATTAATTCAAAAGAACATTCATGACATCAATACTCCCATTCAATAATATTCACTCGAAATTTACCAACGAAAAACTCAGTTTGTTTAACCTTATTTTTAACGAAACCTTGCGGCTAATAGAAAGTTTACTTTATCTTAAGTATTCGATTAACAATGAATTATTTGAGATGTCTCTTATCCACCAAATGGCTGGGTGAATTGTGTTTAAAAAATCCATATCTCTATGTATTAAGTCAAATTTATTGTCATTCCTCTCTATAACCCTTAAATAAACATGACATCAATTTACACTTTCAGATCAAAATTTACTGTGTCACTCTTCCATTTGTCGCCAACGAAAAAGGAAATATTTATCTTGTGTAATCAAAATAGTGTTTTTGACAACGAAATATCATATTGAAGAAAATCAAATATTTGTCTTTTCGAGCAAAATTCCCAGTATCGCTTCGGAGCATTGTTTGTTTTCTTTGCTTGAATAAAATATAAGAGACTAAAAATACTTTTATATGAAAGGAAATTTTTCCCATTGTTTCATTGTAATAGAATTTTAGTGTATCGCTCTTGCGTGTTTTGATATTATCGTATTTTTAGATTGAAATATATTGAAAAATTTCCAATTAGTAAATTGTTTTAGACACGGAAAAGATTTTGTATTGAACATTTTTTCTTCTTCAAATTTTTACAATTTGAAGAGTTTAATAGCTTATGTATATTCCACCTATGTAGAAGTATTAGTTTTCATTTTCCCCCTTATTTTTCCAAGAAAAAATGTATTGTATTGATTTTAAAAATAAATTACTACTTTTCGAATTATATTGTTATGATTTTTTCTCTATTTTCAAGTTTGCTATGATATTTTTAGGAAATAATATTGTAAGAAGTCATGTATAATTTGTAATGGATTTATCCATATCTTATCTGCTATATAATGATACGTTTTTTTTTAACAGTATCTTTACAATATAAAATAGACCCAACATTTCCATTTATAGTTGTAATGTACTGTATAAGCTTTATTAATACATACCGTTAGGATTTAATAAAACAATTTGCATAATATACCATTTAATTTAAGAAAAATTAACTTTTGCTGCAAGATTCAGTTTATTAGAAATTTCAAATTTAATTTATTATTATAATCAACAGTAAGTTAAGTATCATTTACTACTACTTAAAAAGGAGTTAATAAAGAGGAGTTAAGCGCAATTCTGTTTTGGAAAATAAAAATAAATAATGTCAGCTGATATTTTCTTGTACTAATTTTCAGTGTAAATATGAAATAAGGGCTGTGTAAAAAGGAAGAATTAGTTGAATCGAATCAAAGTCATATTCCAGACAACCTACCAAACACTAAAATAGTTTTAAACGAGAGAAATGTTAATAAAAATTGTTTTGCATTTAACCTTTAAATAATTGGGGGGAGGGTGAAACAAATTCTTTTAATAATTAGACCAATATTGTGCTCGTACTGGAACGAAACCCCTTAAGTTAGATTACAAATGTTAGTTGATGAAAGTTGCAAATTATTGCAAATATTAGTTGATGAATTGCAAATTATTAAAATCTGAAGAAAAAAAATCGCTTGGTGCATATTTTATATTTTAGAATTAAGCTAAAAAATTTTTTAATCGATGTTAATCGTTTTAAACAACTCCGTACCGAACTCTTTTTACATTTAGTTTCTTACTTTTAAAATTTTAAGAAAATAAGGTCGTGTTTTTTTATTTTATTTATTTATTTTATATAGTATAGATTTTTAGCTCCTCCTTACATTAAACTCTTTGTTTTTTTTAATTTAATTACTAAAACAGATGAGTGATTAGAATTTATTTAAGCATTTATTTAAAAAAAAAATTTTAATGAAGATTGTGTATGAATAAACTTTTTTTAAGAATTTAATTTTTCTTAAACTATTTTTTTAAAAGATGAGTAATATTCTCTAATAGATCAAGTCGCAAATTATGTCTTATAACAATAATTAATCTTTTTTATGTCTGTGTGTTTTATATCTATATCTATTTCACTCCATTTGAAACAAACTAGTAGATTCCATAAACTATCTTTAATACATATATTATTTTATTTACCTAACAGAAAAATTATAATTAGTGTTACTTAAAATTTAATTTTGTTTAGTTAAACTTTTAATTTTAATAAAAATGTTTGTAAGTGTCTGTTTTTTAGCGACTTTTATTTATCATATGCAGCATGCTTCGTATTAACAAAAAAAAATAATAATAATGAATTTTATTTCTACAACGTTCTAAAATGTAATTTTTAATAAAAGCTATTCATTTTTATTTTAGTTACTGCCTTAAAACCTTAATGTTAAAACGTGAGTTAAAGAAAATGAATCCGTCTACTCATTAGCACCAAAAAAAGAAAATAAAAATAATTATTATAAAACTGAAAAAAATGGAATAAAACGTAGGAACTTCTTTTTATTTCCACATGTCCCATTTTATTTAAGTATTCCAACGAGCTGAAGAAGCAGAAATTCTTTTTTTTCTCTCAACTTCATTAAAACAGCATGTTGAATGTATTATAGAAATGAAAAGCTAAATGCTATTTTGTCACTAGCTGTAAAAGATGTAAAAATAATAATGAATGGAAAAAATGAATGAAGAAAAAGATTTTTTTATTTTATTATTATTTTGCTGGGAACTACACGATCCAGACTTTTCCGCCGGAAAGTCTAGTTGATCTTGGCGCTGGATCAAGGCTTCGTAATTTTTTTTCTCGCCAGATCTCTTCTCTATGCGACTTTCCAGACATGTAAGATGAATGGGAGGTAAAATGAAATGGTATTGGGAGAAACAAAAATTTGACGTGTGGAAATGACGAGGAATGGCACTTTTTTGTCAGGAATCTTTGTTCGATCTTTTTTTGCATCCAATATTTCAAATTTATGTTTATAACTTTTTTTCTCCAAAAAATGAACCGGAATAAATGTTATCCATGTTTATTGTTTGACATAAAAATTGTAATCCTAAATTATGTTACATATTTTCTGAATTTATTAATTGTTTTTCAAATTTTTTCTTTAAATTGTAAGCGTATTATGAATGAGATGTAGGTTTTATTTAGCTGATAAAATTTATTTTTAACTTTTTTTTCTAAAAAATAATCTGGAATGACTACTTGCTATGTTTTTTGTTGCATATAAAAATTCTAAGCATAAATTATTGTGCTTTAACAATAAATTAGCCATAAATCAATGATTTTCTAACTCTGTTGTAGATTTTCTACATATGTTTTGAATCATCTACACTATAAAAAATTCCGAATCAAGTTACGGAATAAAGTATCGGTACTTTCGTAAAATCCATTTTATCGTAAAATTAATTTTAACCGTAAAATATTATACCATTAATTTGCTATAATATTTATTTAAATAGAATGATTCAGGGATTTTACTGTAATTGCGGTATATCATATGTTAGAAAAAAAATACGGTATATCATATTTTTTCTTCCATAACATGTTCCGATAAAAAAGGATTAGATTTTACAGTAAAAAGTATCGGTACCCTAAATGCCGATACGTTTTACCGTTATTTGACCCAGAATTGTTTTACAATGTTGAAAATATGCGGTGCATTATGAATTAAAGGTTCCAGAAAATATATACGTAAATTGAATTAAATGTTGATTTATGTTTCATAATAATAAAAGCTAGTTTATATTTGTATTATGTCTTAACTCAATAACATTTGTACCCTTGGTCCATTTTCTCTCTAGTTCATACGGTAAATTCATAGTTTTCACTTAAATAATTTCATTTGGTTTTAAAAAAAAAAAACTAAGTTTCTCAGGTTTAAAAATGCAAACTTTTTAGGCAAACTATATTAAACAGACAAAATGTAATAGCAAACCATATTTCAAAGCTAAACTAGATTAAGACCTTAATTTAGTTATACTAGTAAAACTAGATAAATTTTCAACTAATTTTTTGATGGTGAAATATTTAAATCTATCGAAAAGGGGATGTTGATTCTGAGAAAATATGATACAGAAAATGACTCTGAGAGTATGACTGTATCTGTTTCCGTAACTTAATAGTTAGCATGTTTGAGGTCATTCTATTTACCACCAACATTAAAACTTTATTTAGTGAGAAATTTTCGCATTAGAACTAAAGTTATTTCGGGTGATATTTTTATTTTGTGCACTGTACATTGTGGCGATTCATCCGGAGAAAGCCAACACCTCCTAGAAAGAGAAGGCCTCAACACGGGTTACCATAAATATCCTTTAGTAGTCCAAACGTAATGACATATTTCGTATTTTCAACCACTGCGCAGCTTAGTACCCCGAACGTAATGAAATCTTTCTTATTTTTCATCTACTGCGCAGTTAACTTCGTCACATCGGACTACTGAATTAATCCGTGCTGAGGCCTTCCTTCTTCTAGGAGGTGTTGAGAAAGCTCCTTTCTTTTGCGTTTGGGATTATCTAAGATGATCTATTTTCATCTCCAAGGGAGATGAAAAGCGTTTCTATTATGCTGTTGAAGTTTTAAGTTGCGTGTGGAAAATCGAATATAGCCTTGTTTTCTTCGACCAATTTAAGAATAACCCAAACACTTAATCTCTATACTTTACCATTCTGCTGCTTTTTCGGACAGTCGTTCAAATGATTGGTTAAGGGTGTCGGTCAGTTCCTCGATTGTTGTACTCGGATTTTCTATCTCCACTTCACCGCTCAGTTGTCTTTGTAAAGGACTGGGGTACGATCCCCAACGAAGATTTGAAACTCACTCATCTTGAAATTGATGGCTACTCAAATCGAATTGCCATAATCATGCCAATTGTCAGAAAACACGAAACCTTAATTTTCATAATACCCCTCTCCTTCAAAGGGCTGTTGAGAAATGCTTTTATTTTACTTACTTTGTCTTAAATTGTTTGTCTTCATAAAAAGTCTTTAATCTTAGGAAACCGCTTTTGGCAGGGCTTGAAAAACCGCCCGTCCTCCGCGGACAACAAATTTCTCGAATCCGATGTCCGCGTGGACGGCCATTTTCCCGTTAAAGTTCGTGATACATTTTCAATTTTTGTTATCTTACAAGAGTCTATCGCCTCACTTCTATAATGACCCTCTAATCTAGAAATACAGCAACATACTGCGCTTGGTGGAATTGATGTTTTCTCTGCCTGGGAGTACTGCAGCGGTTGAAAGGAGCTTTTCAGTAATGAACTTACAAAAGAAACACATTACGTACTGGTCTTAAACAAGAAGCGTTAAACGCAATTATGAACATCTACCTAAATGGAAAACCCCTTTCAGATTTCTGTGCAGAAACCTCTGTAAATCATTGGATTGATTGTGGAACTGGCAAACGTCATATTTGATTCATTTAAAAAAACGCACTCGGATAAACTGACATTCCAGATAACTCGACCTTTGTCATTTAAATTATTTCATAAAATAAATACTAGGTTACTATTAGTAACCTAGTATTTCTTTTATTACTGTATAATGTATCCTAGTATTTGTAATCCTAATAACTACTAATTCCTTGTGCAATTTATATGATAAATGTTTGTAATAAATAAGAGAAAATTATATTTTTATTTATTTAGAAGTGACGGGGTAGTTTCAAAGGAGGACGGGTACATTGTTGGACAAGCCGTCCTCAGGGACAGTGAAAATTTCCGAGTTTTTTCGAGCCCTGGCTTTTGGCATTTACTAACACTTATTACTCTTGGAATCGCAAATGGTTTTGGTTAGCAAAGGTTGCATTCAATCTTATATATATATACAAATTTTCTGGTCTTTCACTACCTTTTTCATCTAAAAATGCCAAAATAAATGAATAATTACAAATAAGACTGAATTATTTATAAATAAATGACTTCAAACTTGATTTTTTTTTCTTCGTATTTACACAAATATTGACACACGCAGAAATGACGTGTTGTCCTCTTAGTGCTTAAATATAATAAATATTCCATGGGTTACTGTATTACCTGCGTCGAATAATAATAAAACTGTTGATCTGTTTCATTTAAAATCTGGTTAAATTAAATTAAAGGTGGATTTTTAAAAAAAAAACTGTGACAGTTTATATTCTTTTCTTTGGGGAACGGCTAAAAATGTTTTTGAATTAAAAAGTAAATAAATAATTTGAATACATAATATATATCATGAATAATTCATGAACCCCTTAAAATGATCCACTTAGAGGGGCGTTTTATAAAGATTACGATTGCTTTAATTTGTGTGGAAATCTTTTTCACTTACTTTCCTTCGAAATTTAATTAAGGACATGAAAGCGAAGAATTTTTCTTTCAAAAAAAAATACCCATGCAAAAAAAATATTTTTGATATTCCTTGTGTTGAATGACGAAGAGTTTGGAATAAAGAAAATGATTGTGTTTATTTGTACCCTAGTTATCTATTCTTTCTTTTTTAAAAACAAGATGAATACAAAAATCCACATTTCTTTTCAAAAGTATATTTCGACTATGTAAAGGAAAAATGGCAACTTGCGAAGAAACTTTTTTTTTACCGTAATTGAAAGAAAGAATCGAGTTTTCGCTTATATATTACCTAATTTAAATATTTTCGCTTCAAGAGTGGGTTTTTTTTTAATTTTATTCATTTTCAGTATTTAGTTGTAATTACTCCCAGCTAGTATTTATAATGCAGTCTGATTTTTTTATAACCAAAATAAAAGTTTGAAGAGTACGGATGCAGTTAGTACAACATTATGAGAATTATTCATTCAAATAATCAAGCATTTTATTCGTTCAGGAAACAAGGAGGAAACGAACATTCAATTTCATTTCTAAATCTGATTTTTTTTTTATTTAATTATCTCGTAAAAATCGTAATTACGCATTTCACAATGATTTTGCATGTTTTCTATTTTGTTGCATTTCTTTTAAAGCACTATAATGAGATCTTTCATGAATAAGATTTTTATTATTTTAATTTTTTACTCGAAAAATCTGTGCCAATTAAGTAGAAAAAAATTGGAATATTTCATTAGTTTTTCCTTTTTCACTTTCGTTCAAGTAAGTTGTAATTTTTTTTTATTTATTAAATTTAATTTAACATTTTACTGAGATCTTATTTTGAACAAGACTAAAATAATAATTTATGTAGTTAATCATTTACGTATATTAACGCAGAAATTCTTAGGTCGTTATCACTACACAGATGGACGTACAATAAAATATGGTTGAAATTACTAAATATGGGGTAATTTAGCCTGTTTTTGGATCCCATGAGACCCACAAAATGCTCAGAATCTTTACCTAAGTACTTTGCTAATGATTTTAACAAAATTAACAATAAGATATGGTTTTATAAAATATGGCTATGGAATTTTGAAAATGTGGTAAAATTTTGTAATTTTATCATGATACTTAAAACATGGTATAAAAACAATTTATTCGGTTAAAATAACATTTCAGTTATGTATTTTTTGCTGAATGCGTGATAATAAGAACTATAATTTTGAAAATCAGAATTTACGGTGAAACGTTACAATGTGAACAGAAACATTACCAAATCAATCGTTTAAATACCGTATATTTTGGTGCTTATTACTCCATTTACCAATGTTTTTTAAACAGAACATGTCATTACCATGTAGTACGGAGGCATTAAATCTCAACATTTATAATTATTAATGTATTATTTACAGTTAGTAGTACTTGTACAATTGGCAAATATAATTATATACCACTTTGTTTTAAAGATAATAAGCAATTTCATGTCGATCTACTTTTTTATATTTTATTACCTAGTATAAATCTTAATTACGTGTTTTTAATGTATTGCCGTTTTATTGTTGTTTTTTTTTAAAAAAATTCTTTATTGAGATCTTTCACCGAAAACTTTCATAAATATGATCCGTGTTATCATCTTTACTTTTCTGCTAGTTAACTCTGTGCCAAATAAATAGTAAAAAAATTTATTATTATTTATTTTTTTCATTATCTTTAATTGTGTCGTAATTTGCATATTGATAAAATTCATTACAAATTTTGGTATATATTTATTTTTTAATAAGACTATATACTATATTAATTAATTATATATACTGATAGATAGATAGATATAGATATGCTTCTAAGAAGCATTATATCTGTTATTATTTTATTATTATCAATTTTTTATCAGTCACTAAGTATATATATATATATATATATATATATATATATATATATATATATATATATATATATATATATATATATATATATATATATATATATATATATATATATATATATATATATAGCAAAATAAATAAATACAAAAAAACCAGAAAAAAATTAAGAAAAACAATAAGTATCATTAGTATAAGCATCATAAGTATAATTTACCTTTGTTTTATCTTCATTTTGAACATATATATATATATATATATATATATATATATATATATATATATATATATATATATATATATATATATATATATATATATATATATATATATATATATATATATATATATATATATATATATATATATATATGAATCATGAAGAATATTAGTGTTAAGAGACTGTTTTTAAATTGTAAAGTCTTTCAATGACATGTTTAATACAGAAGTCAGTAGCGGAAAATATACATTGTATTCTTAATTATAATTTCCTTTCGTTTTAATTCTTTCAATTTTAATTATTATCTTTATCAAAAATTAATTATCATTCTTGGAAGCGCCCTTTTAGTTGCTTGAATAGAAAATTGCTTAATGCTTTCAAAACAGTATTTCAACCGTTAAGAAAAGTAACGATTTAAAACATTGTTAACAGAAATTTAATTAAATGTACCGAGAATGTTTTAGAGACATTAATTTGTACTGATTTGCCACAAATTATGCATTATTTTTATTATTGCTTTGTTTTTGATACAAAAATATTATTCTCTCGTCTATTTTTGAATATTTTTTAATTTAAAATAAGTTCACTGATAAAAGTATACGGAAGAGATTGTGGTAAATCTGCCATACTCTATGATCATAATATTTCTGATATAAAAGCCAAAATACATGGTATTTAAACTTTTCATTTGGCAATTCTTGCGTTTATATGGTAACAGTTTACCTGAAGTTAAGGTTTTTAAAATAGTTCTTGTTACCACACATTTAGTAAGAAATACGAAACTGAAAAGTAATTTTAACCGAATGAATTTTATTTTATAACCGTCGTTGAACAGCCGACACAATTTTTCGGGTTTACGACCACTAATATTCGACTCTGTAGCCTTATAATACTGAACCCCATCCAGAAGACAAAGGAACTCCTGGATCAAGTATTGGGAGAAATTTGCCTACGTGGAGGACTTTTTTAATGAAACTAACCCATATTTGTGTTACCTGGAGTTTAAAACCACGAAAACTTCCCAATGTTAGCCTGACGGCAAGGGAAAGCTAACCCATGATCTGTCTACCTCAGAGGATATTTTACGTAAACACTGTGGTCGCTGCAAGCCGGATGCGGAATTCTAGTCGATCAGCCTTTGCGGGAATTCGAACCCGGTTCTCCTCATTGTAAAGCTAACGCTCTATCACCTGAACTATCACGGCTCAAACCGAATAAATTGTTTTTATGCCATGAATTATTTTAGTGATATATAAAAAAAATTAAAAATCAGAGCCGCGATGGCTCAGGGGCCATCCAATGAGGCGAACCGAGTTCGAATCCCAGTCGATACGAATTACGCATCCGGGTTGCACCGACCACAGTGCTGACGTGAAATATCCTCAGTGGTAGACGGATCATGGGTTAGAGTCCCCTTGCCGTCAGGCTAACCGTGGGAGATTATCGTGATCTTCCTCTCCATGTAACGCAAATGCGGGTTAACTCCATCAAAAAGTTCTCCACGAAGGCAAATATCTCCCAATACTCGATCCAGGAATTTCCTTGTCTTATGGATTGGGTTCAAAATTACTAGGCTACGGAGTTGAACTTTAGTAGTCGTAAACCCATAAAATTGAGTCGGCTGTTCAACGACGTTTATAAAATTAAAATAAAAATCTCAACTTTACATTTTCTGAAGGTGTTTTTTTAAACGCCGATTATTGGCAAAGCTGATTGTTATTTTAATATATCGCTTTTACTTTATTATTATTATTTTTTTATTTATTTATTTATTTATTTATTTATTTTGAAGACATGGACTGTGAAACTAACGTAATAATTGTAGAAAATTTGGTACTTTTTCTTTAAAGTAAATTGACCCTTCAAGTGTGAGCTCTTATCTAAAATTGTGCTGAAATTTCCCTGCTATCGCTCTATTTTTCCATGGATGATTTTTACTGCAAAAGATACAATACTCCTTCCTTTCATATATACTGTTTCCTTAACATAACTTGAACCTTAACATATAGCGTTGTGTCCACTTATTTCCTGTAGACGAATTATTATATCTATATTGTTTGAGTTAACATATGTTATTTATTATTGAGCAAGGATGCTCATGTTCATATTAGTATATATATATAACACATCAAGAACATTAATTCAATTTAAAACTAAATATTAACTACATAAAAACATAAGCTATAAAACAAATATTTTTGTGCAATAAATAAACTTTACCTTTTTGTGATCATTTTCCCTTTTAGAGATCATAATCCCTTTTGATCACTTCTGTCTTTGTGTTGTTAAGGCGACAATGATCCATCTGTATGGGTGCCATGCCGACAATAAAGTGATTATTCGAAGATAGATTAGACAACAAATAGATTAGACACTACTATGTTTATATATATATATATATATAAAGTGGAATGACGAAATATTTATTTACTATTACTGTAGAGGTGACGATAGGTCACTTTGACGGAATGTTCGCTCGGAGTATATACTAGGATACGGTTTCGTCAAAAACGCGAGAGTTTCGTGATATCCGTGTTTCCATTTCTTACAGTGTAGACTTGGGTATGAAATGAATTTGATTAGGTCTTCTAATGCTAATCGTAAAATACATTTTTTTTATAAATATATATCTGTATTAATGTTTATGACGTTATTTTTTAATGTAAATAATTAATGAAAAAATTAAATTAAAATTTATTCCTCAAACCCTAGCGCAATCTTCAGAAATTCCAGACATGTCTCAACTCAGTCCCATAACTCAGACTAAGTTTGAAACCGACCACACCGCCGCCTTTACAAGTGCATATTAAAAATTTTTCCTCATCCATAAACCATATTTAACTACCCAGAAGATGATTATTCTAGCTGTGATCGTCCTCTTGCATCACTTCGACATATAATAATGGTTAAAGAGACAGATTAATTGAAGTCTAGCCTACGTAAATTAACTATCTTATACCATTTACCCGACGTCCGACTGGTCAAGCAACGTTCAGAGGGGAAAACGCAGACGTTGTTCGCGATATATTAATGACGTTATTTGCATTGTGGACGCGCGCGTTTCGCTTGACAACGCGCTGTTGCGCTTCTAATTATAGCCAGGTATTTTCTCTATGGTAATGAATTCTATTGGAGTAGGAGCGGTCTTGTATCCATGTGATTGTATTAAGTTCTCCCGGAATTATTCTGTCAATTAAATTAAACTCGGTTTAAACTGTGTTAGCGAAAAGATAGACTGATTTAACTACTTGAGAGAAATGCTTTGGCATTTTTTACAGTTCTCTTTTATGGGCGTTATTAGAAAAAAAAATTTCGATGTACTTTTAAAAAGGGAAAATATTTTTGAATACGTTTTAAAATGCAAATTAAATAAATATTTGGGGAAATAAAATGAGGAGTAACACCTTCAAAATGTTTAGGAAAGTGGTTTGGGGGGAAATTCCCCTGCGATTTTCATTTAGGCATTTAAGATGTTTCGTTGCATTCTGCTGTTATTTATTGAACACATTCTGAAGCTTGTAAATTACTCATCTTGAAATAATGCTAAGGAATAACTAAAGAAATTTGATTTTGAAATTGCATCTTGCCTATCTTTTGAGAATTTAACATCTGAATTCATTAAATAAAAAGACGTTTTTCCCTCGTCTGATTTCTCGTCGTCTACCGTCTGAATCTCACACTTTTCAATCGACTATATAAATCATATTTACTTTCTGGTATCACAAAGCAACTAAGCGATCGATATTTCTTTTATATGAAATATTTTAACTTTTCTTTGCATTTCATATATTTATACTAATTTGTTTCTTATTACAAAAGGAAACTGACATCTGAATTTTAAAAAAACTACTTCATTGAAGTAGAAAAATATTCCATTAATGAAAGCAAACGAATACTAAGTGGACTTTCTGTTAATCTTGCGTTTCTTACAACCACAATTTTTTTTAAAAAAATTATGAAAATTTGCTTTTAAAATTACATCTTAACTATCTTTTAAGAGTTAAAGTGTGAAAAATTTAAGTCATCAAATAAAAAGGCGTTATTTCCCCATCTGATTTCTGCGCCAATGGTCTATCGTCTAAATCTCGCACTTTACACTCAACTATAATACTTACTTTCTGGTTTCACAAAGCAACCAAACAAGTTTTTCTTTTAATTTTTTTATACAATTTCTATATTGGTATTAATTTGTTACTTAATTCAAAAGGAAGCTGACATCTAATTTAAAAAAAACTACTTCATTGAAGTAGAAAAATATTCCATCAATGAAATCAAATGATTTCTAAGTGGACTTTCTGTTAATCTTGCGTTTCTTACAACCACAAATAGAACATGCTGCTCAAAATCAATATACTCACTATTTCTTTTTAAAAAATTTAATTAAAACTCGCTCTTCAAATTGTATCTTTTGTGAATTTAAAGTCGGAAGAACTTAATCATCAAATAATAAGGCGTTTTCCCCCATCTGATTTCTGCGTCAATGGTCGGTCTATCTTCTAAATCTCACACTTTACACTCAACTATACTACTTACTTTCTGGTTTCACAAAGCAACCAAACAAGTTTTTCTTTTAATTTTTTTATAAATTTTATATCTTTGTACTAATTTCTTACTTAATTCAAAAGGAAGCTGACATCTAATTTAAAAAAACTACGTCATTGAAGTATAAAAAATATTCCATCAATGAAAGCAAACGATTTCTAAGTGGACTTTCTGTTAATCTTGCGTTTCTTACAACCACAAATAGAACATGCTGCTCAAAATCAATATACTCACTATTTCTTTTTAAAAAATGTATAAAAATTCGCTCTTCATATTGTATCTTTTGAGAATTTAAAGTCGGAAGAACTTAGTCATCAAATAATAAGGCGTTTTTCCCCCATCTGATTTCTGCGTCAATGGTCGGTCTATCTTCTAAATCTCACACTTTCCACTCAACTATAATCATTTTTACTTTCAGCTCTTACGAACCAACGAAACAGTAGGTTTTTCTACCATGTGAAATGTTTTAATTCTTTTTTATACATTTCATATATCTATACTAATTTGTTACTTATTCCAAAAGGAAACTGGCATCTAAATTGAAAAAAACTGCTTCATTGAAGTAGAAAAATATTCCATCAATGAGAGCTAACGATTTCTAAGTGGACTTTCTGTTAATCTTGCGTTTCTTACGACCACAAATAGAACAAGCTGTTCCAACTCCATATACTCATTATCTCCTTTCATATTTCCTTCAACGTACCAGAAAAAAAAGGGAAGGAAATTTAGAACTCGTCGGCCACCAAAATTCTCTGCATCATGATTTTTCAATTTTCTCTTGACTCCTTCCTTTCCCAGACAGCGAAAAGATATACGATGCACCGATTATGGGTACTTTTAAAAAGTTTCTGAACTCCGTGAAGACCATTAAAAACGAAACTAACATGGCGGAAAAGATATTAACGAGATAAAAAAAAAAATATCCATTTCGTTGCAACATTAGTGAGATTAGAAACTTAGATAAGTGAAGTGCCTGACAAAACGTGAATGTGCCTTACGTCTTTATTACACGGTGGTTTGGTTAGTTTTTTTTTAAACCCCCCACGCATGTAAAATGTTTAAATAAACTTATCTTTCTTTGATAAGATTTGTTTTTAAATGCTCTTTATTTCTAAAATAATGTGGTTTTGTAATCCACATTAAATTTATATTAATCGCTTAGTAGATTTTGTGTTATTACGATTTTTTTCTGCTGAATTTTAAAACATTTAATGTAATTTTTTACACGATTTGAGAAAGTAATTAAGTAGAGGGATTAATTTATATTGCAATTTTAATATATTTATTTTATTTTCGGTTATCGTTCTTAATGTCATTATTAACTATGAATCCTTGTATATAATTATGTCTGAAATTAGGTCATTCGTTTCATAAATAACGAAAAGGTATTTATTAAGAAAGTGATATGACTGTAGCAACACTTCTGTTTCTTACTTGATCTAATTAAGTTTTCAACTAACTATTGGTCCATAACAGTGTAATAAGAAATCTACTGGTTAATAAATTGATAAAAAAAAATTAAATCTACTTTCACGATTTCAAAATAAACAAATTTTAAACCACTCTCAAAATAAATTAATAACGTGCTTATTTTTCATCATTATTGATATATATTTGATTATATTGACATATTATTGATTGTATTTCTCATTATACATGATATGATTAGTTTTTATGTATTTCTTAATTCGCTGACATATATTTTCTTTTCTTTTTTATGACAGAATGCTAATGATTTCTAAAGAAATTGCTACTTTGTTAGATAAAGTGAGTATATTTAACATTTTAATATAGTTAGTTACAGCTGAGTTGTATTTTTGTTATAAAATAACTTCAAATATACAATCTTCGAATAATATAGGTGACGTTTTTTTTTTTTTAATTTCGGTGTGTATTTAGATGAAAGGTTACATTAGAGACTGTATAAACTATTAGAAATTTCCCTATCAGCTGTGATATTTTTCTGCTACTTTTATTAATTTTATTGGTAAAAACAATTAATTTTAATTTAGCATCCAAGCATTAGTCAAATCTGTACTGAAGTTTCTTGTTATAGATTTCTCACTGATTTCTCCATGAATAAAATGGGGCAACACCGGTTCTTGTTACAGCAAAGCAACTAGGTTGCCGTTGGAAAAATCTGTGTCTAAACGCTCAGAGGATTAATTTTTTAAATACAATCCGCACTCCTTATGGTATAATGATAATCCGTTGCATATTTCTACCTAATATATTGCTTTTAAATGATCAGTTTGTATGAACTTATAGCTTTTAGAAATAAAACTTTTTGAAGAAATTGTAATGTAAAATATTAACACAAAGACTTTTATCTTCTTTTTTAATCAATACTTGCTTTAAATATATAATGTAAATAATGCACTGCATTGCTTCCTAAATTAATGTATGCAAGGGAATTAACTTATGTTACGACTGTCAGTTATCAAAAAGACATGGATTTAAAACAGTTTTGAACAGTGAATGAAGGTCAATAATTGAACGTGTTCAATCAAAAGAATTGTTTGAAAATGTTTGTGTTGCTTATTCAATACATGATAAACCAATATTAAAAATAAACAAATAAGCTGTTTCTCTATAAAATTTAACAGCTTTACAAAAGCATTCTTTTCTTTTCTTTTTGGAGAAATTAAAAACTTCTTAGTACAAAACTCCTCTGAACGATAAAAATAGCCTCTCAAACTGCTGTTGTTGCATAACTACTTTTAAGAAAGTAGAGCGAAAATTTATGTGCCCCCCTTTCATCCTTTTAAGCATTTTAAGTTCTTTAATGCTTAACAATATTATTACCACCTTCCCTTGATTAAATAATCAGAATTCTGAAGGTAAAAATGAAGCAATCAGCGTAAGTGCCTCCTTGCACCTACTACACCATTCACCTGCTCATTGTTGCAGATTTTTCCGGAGTACCACCCATTCATACCTGATCCCAGAAAAAAGTTGGAGAAGGGAGAGGATCTGGAGTGGGGGGGGGGCGAGCATGATGCCCTCAGCAATCCTTTAGTAAGGCACACTCCGAAAAACCAGACTCAGAAAGGGCATAAAAGAGAAATTCTGGGCGTGATTTATTCTCCCGAATTTTTTTTTTTTTACTTTATATTTCCTGCTTTTCTTCCGGGATCGATCTCAACAGAGGCCCTTTTTCCTTTTTTTCCCTGGAGCATAGGGGAAAAACGGGATTAAGGGAAATTCGGTACGTGACACTTCATATTCCACCCTTCCTTTGGGGAATAATTTTTGGACTCCCTCCTCTCCTCTGCGCCGTACTGCCCACTCCAGGTTATGCCTTCACGTATCCAGTGGTAAAGTATTCCAGGTGTATGGGGGTGTGGAGAGAACGGGATAGGTGTGGTAAAAGTGATAACATTTAAGTGGCATTTAGAAAGTTGTTTGGGGGTGCATATTGTTTCGTTGCGTATCTTCACGATTTGGCTGAGAGACATAAAATAAATTAGAAGGCGTGGTGGTGACTGAACTGGTGCGAAAAATTAGTTCTTTTATTTCAAGTGATCTACTTTTCGCTCAATGGTGCTTTTGAAACTTTGATTGTAATTCTGTTACCTTCATTGATGCATATGTAACCATAAAGAGTTACATCTTAACTTAATGTTATACCGTTTGAAACATGGCAGTTTATTGATAAAAATAGATTTTACTTTTAATCCTGTTTATATGCCATAGGCTAATTGGAAAAGTCTTAAGTTTTTCTTTTTTTAATCAAGGGGAAGTTTTTTAAGCTTATTGAAGTGAGAAGCTGGCTCACATAATTTTAGTAGTTGAAATAGGAAATATATTATTATTCAATGAGCCCCATTTACGCCAGGCAATTAATTATATGCTTTACGTTTGTAACATTTTTTTTTTTAATTTGAATAATCTCTGAGCTGTTTGCTTAAAAGTATGAATAAAAAAATGTCTAAAATATTTATTTTGTGATATTTTAAAGTTTTAATTTTCTCACTCTATTTTCAAAAAACACTACACTTTTCTCACTTAAAAACTCATCTACTCAGTTTTAGACATAAAACAATGAAACAGATATCTTTCTACAAATTTTAATGAGGATTGAGAGCATATTTCAGTAATAGAATGACAGTGGTAACAGAATTCCGTGGAATAATTAGCAACAATTAAATAATAATTAAACAACAATTAAAACATTATAGAGCAAACTGGAATAGTATTGCATTTTACTACTATACTTTAAGAAATCGTTTTTCTTTTTCAAAGATAATTTTGGATACTCCAAGCAGTTTTTTATTCCAGTTTTACTACTGTTATATTTTTTTAAAAAAAATAATAACTTTTTAATTGAAATTTCTGCGAAAAACTGTGTTTTAAGTAATTATCTCTTTAAAATATGTGTTGGGCAGGGCATTTTTTCTTTCTTCTTGTTCTCTTCCTATCCCAACACTTAAGAAGTATGATTATTTCCATTAAATTAGTTGACATTTATAAATAAGCCTTTTGTATTACAATAGTTCATTTTTCTTTGTTATGATTTGTGATTATATATTGTTCATGAACTTAATTTTCTGACATCTTAACTATAAATCACGATCTCAAATGAATATATTTTGACATATTCTTGTTTTAAAATTTCGCTTTTTTTGACAAAGATTTCCCAACTCTAAAATCTAGTACAAAAATTTTTCATTTTTCGAAACAGAAATTTTTTTTCTTACCATTAGATAAGTTGCAACAAGGTAAAAATCATAGGGGATTTAAAAATGTTAAGCAAGCAAAAAAAATCCACACATAAGGAGTATATGTTTTTCGATATAAATTTAATTTCTAAACACTTTATATTATTAGGGCCAATGAAATTCTAAAAACCATAATACCAGTATTTTTTATTGACTGGAACAGAAGTTTCTTTCTCGATATTAGATAGTTATAAACAAAATGCTTCTTCTTCAATGGCACGCCAGCCCAAGGTGAGCCATAGCCTTCCTCTGAATCGAGTTCCAAGCTGCCCTCTTCTTTAATAGACTCTCCCAATTTAAAGCTTTGAGAACTTTTAAATCTGTTTCTAGGCAGTCGATCCATCGGATTCTTGGTTTTCCTCTCTTACGAGCCCCGGATTTTTTAATCAACTGTCCTGTACATTTTAGTCTTTGAACTGATATAAATTTTATTATGTTTGGCTCTTTGTAGATCCTATAAAGTTCTGAAACTGTTCCTCTCCAAGTATCATTACACCTCCCTAAATACTTCGCAGCATTTTTCTTTCATAAACCGCTGAGACTTCCTTATCACTTTCAGTCATTGTCCACATTTCAACAGCGTATGTAACTATGGTGATCAGAGCTTTGATCCTGAGCCTTTAGTCTGATCAAAGCTTTGTAGAGTAGTACTTTTGCTTTCCTGCTGACGAGACAAAATTTTAAATATTTGTCTACTCTGTAAAAACATCTGTTACCTGTTGTTATTCTGTTACGTACTACTGGCGTTAAGTCATTAATAGTGTTTAATTCAGATCCCAAATAGGTGAAACTGTTAACTACTTCAAAACTTAAATTAAGAGGGTTATATACTTTTAATTCAAATTATAATATTTATACAGGGTCTGTCATAATTCCATCTGAGATTTGGATGGCTTGTAACTAATATAGTATTACCAATGCATCAAAAAAATTTGGTTTACCTGATTAAGAAACATTACAGGTTTTTTTTCCACAGATGTTCCATTTGTGAACTTTTGTTAATATACCATACTTTAAGGCTACAGTCAAATTTTTGTCGCACTCGCTGCAACATGTCACGATCAATGGCGGCGAATGCGGTTGTGATCCTTCGTTGAAATTCTGCTAAATCACGAGGCATAGGGGGCACGAACACATAACTTTTCACGTAACCCTATGAAAAAAAAAATCACGGGAAATTTAGTCTGGAGATCGCGGTATCCATGGAAGAAGTCGATTGTCGTCGTCCGACCACTCCTTGATACAACGACGAAGAAGCTCATTGTTTAAGAAATCAAGAGCGTCTGTCTGATAATGGGGGGACTTATTAAAAAATGAAGACTCATAATCTTCTGGTAATTGTGGCATTTACCACAGTTGCAGCATATCGACAAATGAACGCCACCGCTGCTATTGATCGTGGCATATTGTTGCGAGTGTGGCAAAAATTTGATTAAGACTCTGCTGCATTACCGCAGGTTCACATCTTGAACATTTATGATACAAGCTCATTTTTATCAGGTAAAATAAAATTTGTTGATGTATTGACTATTGACAATATTTTTTTAGTTATAATCCTTACAAACCCTGGAGACAATTATTTGTGACACGTCCTGTATATTTGATCTCCAAGTTTTCCAAATAAATTAATACTTAATTATAAAATAAGAAAACATTTGAAATCCTTAAAACCTTTCATCTAATTTCAAAGAGCAGAAACCAAAATTGAAACCCAATTTTAAAAAAATTTAAATATAAAGAACATATATTTTTTAATAGGTTTTATCCTAGATATGATACATATTCATTTAATTTCCAATCACTTATAGTATTTTTTGAAATATTAATATAAAATTTTAAAAAACTAGTTAATATGTTTTATTAGGTGTAAAAACTTATAAAACTGACACAAAAACAATTATATATAAATTTTTTTTTTAAAAATGGCCATTTTTAAGTAACAATAAGGCTTTTTTTTCCAATATAAGCTAAAGACTGAAGAACAATTCTATCGCGCAAAGCAAAATATCCTTTGAGGATTTTATTTAGAAGGTTATCAACTACGTTTTGACCTATTATGTTAAAAGCAAGTGCATCTTAGTCTGTGGTTCAAGACGTGTGTGCTATAATCATAAACACTCATGAAGAATTGTAGATAATTAATTATTTTGTCTAGAATTCTTCATGAGTACAATTCTTCTTAATTGTAATTATTTTAAAAACATGGGATATCGTGTTTTAGGTGGTTTAAAATTTGAAAAAAAAAAATACTAATTTTGAGATTAACGACTTAAAAGACATTTAAAGACTTAAAATCACTAGTCTATCCACTATTTATCCCCTTGCACCAAAACTGCTGCAACTTTACAAATAATTAAGAGTACAAACAAAAGTAAAGTATTTTGAGAAAGTAAAGGGTTCGGGGATTTAAAATTTATAATAAACTCAACTTCGAAAATTTTGTTCAAAGCCATGTTTTTGCACTAGACTAAGTACTTAAACTAAAATAACTACTTCAAAAAAACAAAACTCTTGTAATGCTGGAAAAAAACCATACAACCAACTATTTTTTAAAAAAAATAAAATTCCTGGATGTTAGATAGTTACAAGCAAGATAGAAAAAGCTGTAAAAATAAAAATTGTAACTCAAGTAAAAATTTCAAAAATAAAAAATAAAATATCTATATTTTTATGCTTATATCACAATTTTTTCTCCTCTTGTGAAAGACGACCGACAGCCTTAAAGATTGATGAGGCAGTATTCCCTTGAGAAGAGCCATTCTTCCCTCGGAAAAACTTCATAGAGTCAATTGCATCTCCAATTCCTGGCAATTTATTTTATAATATATATGGCTGCTTTCTTTTCGAGAAAAGGAAAAGTTTGTGTAGGGAGGACTAAAAAAAGGATGCTTTTTAAAGCACGGGAAAATATATGAGAGGATAACTTAATTTCGAAGAGTGCACCCGCAGAATTAATGGAGTTATCTAGACTCTAAGTAGGAGATAAGCCCCCTGTGATATGGACTTTGGAAATGCATTCAATTCCATATTCCTTTAAATTTACTTCGAGAAGTGCCACCAGGCCGCTATCTGGTGTCTAAATATATTTAGCGTTTTGTCGAACAAGTGAAGGCTCTGCAACAGTATTTCTATTATCCTAAAAAATATTGTATTTAGCGAGAGTTTTTGTAGCTTTGGTTTTGGAGATTTAAGTTTTCTTGTGTTGAGCAGATGGTTTATAACATTTGTTTAAAATAATAATAAAAAGTGTTGCGCATTCCTTTGAGTTGGTCTAAATATCCTTGTCTTTCGATTTGTTTGTTAAAAAAATATTATAAATCTTTAAAAAAATTATCCTCTAATTTAATAATTGTCAAATTATTATGATGCTAATAATAATTTACTTTCAAAGTTAATTCTACATGTCGAAATTTCTTTTCGACGTCTTAATTTCGACAAGTGCAGCTAGAAAATGAATGAAGTTATCTAGACAAGAGTTATGTAAATTAACAATGGATAATTCCCTCGCATGATAGGCTTCGTAAATGTGTACTCATGCATATTGCTTTAAATTTACTTTAAGCAGTGCCACAAGGCCTCTATCTGGTGTCTAAATCAGGGTTGGAGTTTTTGCCGGCAAAAAGGGGTTTTTGCCAGGAACCTGGCAAAAACCTGGTAAAAACCGGCAAAAACTGGCAAAAACCAAATTATTTAAATTGCTGATTAAATATTATTACAAAATACTTGAAGCAAATTTAAATCAATCATAAGGAATAATAATTTTGATACATTACATGAAAAAATTATTTTTAATATATTAATAATTAATATAACGGTAATAATTTTTAAATTATTGAAAGTTTTTGACCTCTTTTCATTTTAGAATCCTTAAATAAATGTTTTTAACAAATTGTATTTTTTTTTTTTTTTACTTCTTCATAATAACTTTTGATATGTATTATTTTACATATCACTCTTACACTATATTTAAAGAGAGACATAAGAAAGCTAAGATGGATGTTTTATTAGATAGATTTTGATAATCACCTCATTTCTCAATATTACTTCAAAATGCAAACAAAACTACACAATTTAAATTCTTGTAAAATTTCCAGTGAATTTTGGGAATTAATGTCTCATTTACACTCATGTCCTTCTAGTAGTACTGCCATTGAAAGAGTGTTTTTGAGTTTTTCATTTGTACATTCTAAAATTCGGAATAAGTTGACTCTAAATAATGTTTCAAAACTAGTGTTCTGTTATGCTATGTTGAGACAGCACAAATTGTATTGTGATGCTTAATAAAGTATTGAATTTGGGCAAATTTAAAAAATTGCATTGATACTTGTATATTTTAATTAACTACACATGTTAATAGATATTTTATGTTTTAAATTATAGTTATATTAATTTAAAATAAGTTCATTTCACTGGAAAAAAAGAGAAAAATCACTAATTTTCCGATCAATAATGTTTTAAACTACTAAAATGATATATTAATACATTATGATTTAATTATGGAATAATAATTTTGTTAATTTTTTTAAAATTATATATATTTATAGTATATATTTCAATTTTAGAAATAATTTTGTATCAAAAATGTGTTTTTGTCCTCTCATTTTGGAAAATATAGGTTTTTGCCACTTTGCTTGGCAAAAACCTGTTGTTGCCAGGACGGTTTTTACCATGGTTTTTTCCACCTGCGGCAAAATCTTGCCAACCCTGGTCTAAATATATTTAGTGTTTTGTCGAACATGTGAAGACTCTGCAACAGTATGTCTATTATCCTAAAAAATATTGTATTTAGCGAGAGTTTTTGTAGCTTTGGCTTTTGAGTTGAGTTATATTGAGCAGCTGGTTTATAACATTTGTTTAAAGTAATAGCAAGTGTTGCGCTTTACTTTCAGGGATCCTTGAGTTTGACTAAATATCCTTGTCTTTCGCTTTGCATGTGATCAAATAAATGAGAGCAAAATTGCATTTAATAGTCGAATGGTAATGTCTTTCGTTTTATTTGTGATTAAAACGTTATATAAATTTTTACAAAAATCAGAACTCAATAAGATATACTAAACGTTCAAAACAAAAAAGTACAATTTTTAGTCGATCATTTTTAAATTTTAACAGAATATTGATACAATTAATAGAAGTTTGTGTATAATGTTTTATAAAAAATAATTAGTTTTAAGTGTATAGCTATCGGAAAGTTATGATTAAAAATTTCTATTCAAATAAATTTTAATTTTTTTATTTTGTTACAAAAATTTTCTTCGAAATCACGCTATAATTATTTTTGTTCAAGTATTGAAAAATTAAATTGAGTTAATCAAATGTATTTTAAATTAATACTAGATTACGTAAGGAAGTCATTTTGACTGCTTTTTGATTAGAAAAGCAATGATGACACAATTTCTTAGAATTTTGTGACGTTTTGTACAACATATAATTTTTTTTATTGTTAATATTTACTAATAACTTGTTATATAACTGATAATATTAAAAAATAAATTTTAAGCAAATTTCTTTATACATTAGTTATTCTTTCGCAATGCAGTCATTTTGACTGCTTTTGGGCAATATAGGTATTTTAGTCTTTTTAGTGTTAAACAAGATACACATATAAATTTTTACAACAATGAAACAACAATTGGTGCACAAGGAGCTTTTTGAAGTTGTGAGAACAATTTAAAAATTCCATTACGAGAAAAAGCAACTTTCCTAACGAGAACTACATAACCTGTATTGATGTCTGAACCTTTACAAATTCATTATCTGATAATTCGATAGGAAAAAATCCGATTTTAACGTGGCTGGTTGCACATTACTTAGTAAAGTGTGATTTATTTTTAAGATCTGAGAAACCCAATAATGGGTTTTTGAACGCTTTTTTCTCATTCTGAACTTCCACTGTCCCTTTTATATATATCAAAATTACGAGGCAACTCCATAGACTTGTAATTTTGAACCAAATCGAGTAGACAAGGGAACTCCTGGATCAAATATAGGTACAAATTTGCCTTCGTGGATGTCTTTTTGATGGAACTAACCCACGTTCGTTACATAGAGGGGAAAACCACGAGAACCTCCCACGGTGAGCCTTGCGGCAAGGGGACTCGAACACATGATCCATCTACCACTGAGGATATTTCACGCCATCACTTTGGTCTATGTAAGCTGGATGCGGAATTCGTATCAACTAGCCATCTCTGTGATTCGAACCCGGTTCACCTTATTGAAAGGCGAACGTTCTATCCCCTTATCCGTCCCGGATCCCAATGTCCCCTTTAAAATCGTCAAATGATAATGCTACCAACAATAATTTACTTTAAAAGTTTGATGCTTCGAAAACCTTTATGTTGAAATTTATTTTCGCAGCATTACTTTAACTTAGAATCGCAGAATACTTAACGCAGAAACTTAATTTCAAAGAATGCAGTCAGAGAATTAATAAAGTTATCTAAGTATTATATAAATAAATAAAAGATAATTCCCCTGCATTAAAGACTTAGGAAATGAATCCCATTCTATATTCTTTTAAATTTACTTTGAACAGTGTTACAATATCTAACATCTAAATATATATTTAGTATTTTGCCGAACTAGTAAGAGTTTAAAAATAATATTTCTATTATCCTAAAAAATATTACATTTCGCTCGAGTTTTTTAGCTCAAGCCTTTAAGCCTATACTTTGACTTGTATTGAGCAGTTAGTTATGTTAAAAAAAATTTTTATTCACATTTGTTTAAAATAATAAAAAGTGTAGTTCATTCGTATTGGGAGTCTTTGAGTTTGTCTAAATATCTTTGTCTTTCGTTTTGTTTGTGAACAAGCAATAATTATAAATTAAATGAGAGCAAAATTACATTTAATAATTGTCAACGGTATTGTCTCTTGTTTTGTTGTTAGAATAAAACATGAATTTAAAAAAAAATCGAAATTAAATTTAATAATTATTAAATGATAATGCTACCAACAATAATTTAATTTCAACATTTGATGCTTCGAAATCTCTTATGTCAAAATTTCATAATTGAAATCAACAATCTTGTCCTAATAACTTTTCACAGCTTACATATAAAACTTAATTACGATAAGTTCATCGAAAGAATTAATAAAGCTATCTAGACTAGAAATTAGATATTATTATTGTTTATTAATATTATTTTAATTAGAATTATTTATAAATTTGGTTGAAAAAGGAGTTTTATTATTTCCGAGAAAGCGGGTAACTTGAAAATTTTGCCTCTTGATGTTTGCGCCATCTATCGCCATTCTATAGAACTGTTAAATACTCAAACTTGACGAATCTGTTAAAACATGATATATTAATATTGTGGCGTTTTTGCAATATTAAAATAAAGGATTAATAAAGAGGATTAATATAAGTCTTGCTTTTAAACAAGTAACATTTTATTATTTAAACAATTTAAGAAATCATATTTACAATTAAGTCAATTTCACATAATTACATTGGTTTGAACATTAATTTAGAGTAGATGGAGAGAGAGACTTACCAAGTTTATTCATGGTTTTAGATTCCTTTCTCTTTTGATTGCCCTTCTTGACCATTTCCTCCGGCTGCTTTTATATCGTATTTTTTTGCGTGATAAAAGATTTGGGGAAAGGTCAAGTCCAAAAGTTATTGTTGTTTTCGAGTTTGTCCCATGATGGGGTTAATCCCATGATGGGGTGACATCGTAAGATTTTAACCTAATTGTTTATTTGAATTACTTTATCCGTATTTAAGTTACTGTTTGCCGAATGAGATTTCCCACGGTAGTTTTATTTAATCGAAGATTTTGAAATGTTCTAGAAATCTAATTTTAGCCCTTTCTCTTAATTTTAATTTTGAGTGACGATAAGCGTCACATCTTCCTCAAAGGCCGAGGAAAAAAAAAGAGAAAAAAAAAATTTTTTTTTTTGCTTAATTAGTTAAACTTGTTCTCAGAAGGAAAGTCTCTCTCTCACATAACATAGTTTTCATTGTATTTAAAAACTTTAAGTAAACAATCATCATAAGCACGATTAAAGGTAAGTGCAAAGCAATATAAACAATATGCAAGAAATATATATATACATAACAATAGAATTAAGATACACATGAAGATCTTATAATCATTCACAGGAATAAAATATTATTAAATATTAGACGAAAGATTCTTCCAAATTTGACAAAAGAATCTTAATATTGTAGATGATACATATATTTTGCAAAATAAATTGGTAAATTATTATTATTATTTTATATTATAAAAATTTGAAAATTATATGTATATATAAGAAAATAATTTGTGTTTAAAAGAGTTTAAAATATATAAGATTTATAGAAAATTCGTTTGATGAAAAGGAAAGGATAGTTCGATACGTTCTAGGAAACTTATGTATCGTGATATTCCATTAAAAAAATCTTTTCGCAAAAAAAATATACAATATATATATAGGAAAAATAAAAATATTTAAAAAAAATAAAAAAAAGATATCCAAAATAATAGAAAATAAAATTTACATTTCATCTCCTACAACAAGTAATGCAAGTTGAGATGATGGTAATGCTTAAACAAATAATAATAAGAAAGGCTCCAAGCATTTTGAAACCAAATAATACATTACTCAATGTAGAAAAAGATAAAAAATTAAAGAAACCTGAGCCAGAAGAATCAGAGCTGGTTATCGCTTTAGTGTATGAGGAATTAAAATTTAAGAGATTTATACTAGGCTCAGTTAAACAAAATGAAAGAAGTTTGCAATGCTTCATTTCTCTTGCTACAAGGCATAATTTTTCCTCATAACATTTTTGTTCAGCCTGAAATTTAATAACGAATTCCCGTGGCTCAGTCTCCAATACAAATGATTGAGTGTATAAAACAATTTTTTGAAGTTCAACAGATACTGTTCCAGCTTGGCAACTGGAATGAGCAGTAAACTTCAGCTCACTTAAAATCTGGCAAGAATAACAGCCTTTTGCCGTTACCTCACTTTCCATAATTTTGGGACAAATTTGTGACGTGTGTAGCATTATCTTGTAATCACTAAAACTAATGGAGAGTTTAACAGCTGCAGTTGCCAAGAGTTGTGATACTAGGGAACCCTTGTTCATAGAAAATAGATGCAAGTCTCTGGCCAGTGGAAGGGCTTTTTCCTTTGAGCCGGTTATCAGGGTAAGGCCATCTGGTTTCCTTGTACATCTCAATGTTGTCTCGAAGAAATCACACTTAGTGATGTCGGGATCAAATATGAAACTTTTGGTGAAGCTTTCATTGGCCTGAATCTGACCCACCAAACCAGCCATAGGAACATGTTGAGGGCTAGCGGGCGTCAGATAAGCCTCTGATGGATTTCCAACTCGAACAACGAGGGAGTCGGAAAAATGAAGTTGTGGTTGGTTTAGCGAACCCTGAATTTCCATAAAAATTCCATCTTTTCTTTGGGCTGATAAAGGGAATGTCAGTACTTCTGACGTACCATTTTCCGATCGTTCGACCTCTATCGTATATGAACACTGATGACCTACAATGGAACGTACTTCATAGGAATGTATGAGATCAGGGATGTAAAATACACGGTAAAATAAGCATCCCATTCGGGAAATAATAGTGCAGCCGCTACCCACGCTTGAAGGGTGGCAATTTGTTGTGCCCGGATAGGCCTTACTTTCAACAGTTAAAGCTTCAAATTCCTTGTCTGGAATACAGTGTTCACCCCATGCACAATAATAGTTCTGGGGACAAGCCAACTGACTGATGGTCCTTTCTTGCACTGGAAATGTAAAATATAACCGTTTGGATGAAAATTTACATTGAGCTGAGATTAGTTTAAATTTCAGATGAAATAGATTATTTTTGTGGGCATCTTGAAACCATAAACATGTTTGATACTCCAGATTCTTCAGTGTTATTTCCGCCGTCGTAAAAATTGCACATTTTTGATGACCGTCAAATGTTTGACAGTTTTGAAGGTCGGAAGTAATAATCGAGTGGCTTGTACAATCACTAGTTACTGTTGCTAAAAGTGTTAAGAGTACCAGCAAAGGCAATGTGTCACGTCTGATTTGTTGGTTCGCATGATTTTCAAGAAATTGGTTAAAATTGAAAAATTGGCGCCGAGCTGAGTTGCCAACAATCGCTCCTCCTAACAGTGAAATGCGGAGAATACCTCTAATGAATTTAAAGGAAAATATAAATATATAACATAATGTCTTTAAAAAAAACGTTGTTCCTCTGAAAATTAGTCGTAAAAAGAATAAAAGTAAAATAACTACTATAGCAATAGCACCATAAACTAGATAAGCAATATGACGAGGCCAGCATTTGATCTGATATAAAAATTCCTTACAAAGAATACAGTTCGTGGAACGGCAAATAACTTTTCCTTCTAGGTAAACTTCGCCATGTACCGCCTTCCCATCAGATGAGATGAAAATTAAAGTTAGTTTGTCCTTGAAAGCTATAAGTTCGGTAGGTAATACAACGTTGAGATCCTCTTTAATGTCATAAATTATTTCATTACCAGAGATTCTGGCTATTAATTTCCCGGCTGACGGGACAGAGACCACTGGTTCATTAAATGATAATGTTAGGTTGTGCTGTACAAAGAGAGCACTTTCGAATTCTAGAAGTTGTCTTGAAGTGCGCCCTGCGTGAGGTTTCCGATATAAACATATATCGAAAGAAATTATGGTAGTATTTGAAACCCAACGATTGGCTTCAAAATGAAGGAGTTCGTATTTGACTTTTCTTACATCACATTTGCAAGAAGCTTTATTGTTGCAAGGATATACGGAACAAAATTCAGCTGTACCCGAACAATTTTGAGCGCAGTCACAAAGGAAGTCCATTGCGTCACCTCTGTTTGCATCAGTTTCTGAACAATAGAAAGAGGACATATTACCTCTATTGGTTGTAGGTCTGTCCATGAATTGAGATGGAGATCTAAATGTTTCATCCTGTTGAAGTAGTAAGGACCTTGATGACACTACACAATTTTGGCAGGATGTTCTTAAGCAAGCGTCGGATGGCAAATCCAAGTTCTCGATTTCTCCTGAATTCATCGTAGTGCATTTTTGTTTTGCTTCATTTAGCCTGCACACCTGAACATCGTGTGCACTTACCAAAGTACATGAGAAATAGATCAGTAGAATGGCTGAAATAAACAAGGAAAGTTCTCTCCATCTACTCAATAAACTATTATAAAGTTCTAATACTTAAGAGTTTTTTTTTTTTTTTCTTCCACTCATTCAGCACTAATCAAGTATTTAAAAATTTTGTTTCAAGAAATGACAAAAGATCATTTAACTTATTTGAGTATGAATGAACTCTTTTAATTTTACACATTAACTATTCCTTATTTGCTCTAAATATAAATATTTCATTTCGATTATTCTTAGTATTTATGATTTCGTATCGATACTCATTATCATTTGATCCAGTTGATTTCAGGATTTGTGCTCATTTTAATTAATTGTATACCACCAAGAATGGTATAGTACAATATACTTGCTTTATTCATGCACATTGTCCATAAATATAAATTATTTATATACGTATTTTAGAAGTAAAATTTACAAATATTATATAATTGAGAGGAAAAAAAAAAAGAGAAAAAAAAAAAAAAGAGATTTTCTTTTTCTTTTACTTATTTAGTAATATTATTTATTAGTATTATTATATCCATAGTATTTTTTTTCGTTCTCATTATTCCCTACTTATTTAGTCAACACATATTGGTCTCCAATTGTTTAGTCAACGTAACAAAGTTTTATAGCGCCTGCGCAAAGCATTGTATTGACGCAACGAAACAATAAGTGACTAGATCAATTCCTCAAAAGGGGCCGCGGATTCCCATTCAAGAAATGATCCGAAATATCTATATGAACATTGACAAAAAAAAAAACAAAGAATAAAGAGAGGAGAAAAAAAAAATTTTTTTTTTTGCTAATAATTTGTATAAGATTGATTATAAAATATACGTGTTTGTTGAGGATAAAGCGTTATATTATTGATACTTGGGTCCCCTTCAGTTTGCAAATCATTCGAAAGCTTGGCAGATAAGGCATCGGCTACTTTCTCTAAAATTCCCTTATCTGGGTTTGAGTTATCAGAGTTCATTGCCCAACCAAGAATTTTACTTGAAAGCGAATTATTATCGGAGGATTGTTTTTGAGATGTTCGAATTTCTGGCTTATTTACCTGAATTGATGCTGCATTTTTCTCAGGTCTACGCCGAAGGTTGTATCTCGGTGCTGGTGAATCTACCAATGATATCGGAGAATCATTTGTTCCCTCAACTTGCCGTGTATGACTTTTTACTAAAGATGATTGAGAATTTTGAGTAGATTGTTGTTGCGATAGTGATCCCGTTGTATCAATATGCTTGTGTGATAATGACTTTTTTGGACGGTATGTTGTATATGAAATATAATCATCCCCATCATCTTCCATATCATAAGGAAATGAAGCATCCTTACACTTTTCGTCATTTATTTTTAAAACATGTGTCTGAGAAGAAATAGTGGCGTTCGGTACATTCGTAGTGGTCATTTGAGGAATTTCTAAATCTGGTCTGCGTTGTGTATATGAAAAAATTCTATCAATGTGTACCTTAGTTGGTTTCTTATATGGTTTGTTTACATCTTGAATTGTATAATTTAGATCAGAATGTTTTTCAATAATTCTGTAAGGTCCTGAAAATCTTTTAGCAAATGCTCTACCTGTCAATTGATTTGATGTTGGTGTATATAAATATACTTTTTGACCTAAATGATACGTTTTAAGGTGAGCGTGTCTGTCTCGAATGCGTTTTTGTTTTTCAGCAGCTCTTTCTAAATTTTGATACACTTGACGATACACCAGTTGCATCTTTCTTATGTTTTCTTCAAGCAGGTTGTCGCATGGAAAATAATGAATTTTAGGTTTTTGGTCTAATATATGAAAAGGTAAATTCAGATCGCGATTAAACATAAGATAAGATGGCTTTTCTAGAGTTGTGTCATGGTAAGAGTTGTTATAAATAAAGTTGTAGTACTGGAGATATGTATCCCAATTTGATGCTTTGTCTGCTAAACAAGTGAGGCTATTTTTAATGCTTTTATTAATTCTTTCTGAGACTCCATTTGTTTGAGCGTGGAACGGTGTCGTCTTTAATTTATTAATTTGCAATTTCTTTGCTAAAATGTTAAATAATTGACTTTGAAAATTTGTTCCTAAATCAGTGAGAATCGCGTTAGGTACCCCGTACGTAAGTATAACCTCAATTAATCTATTAGCTATAGTCCCAGCGGTCATATCTTTTAAAGCAAATAATACACTAAATTTTGTGAAATGGTCAATAACCGTCAAAACGTATTTATTACCCTGTTCCGATAGAGGTAGTGGTCCTAAAATATCTAAACTAATCAATTCCATAGGATAAGATGGAGTTTCAAAGTTCTGCAACGGAGATTTAGTCAAAGGAAAACCTTTTTTCTCTATACATAATTTACATGAATTTGAAAAATTCTTTATGTCAATGTACATATTGGGCCAAAAATACTTTTCCTTAATTGCGCGGTAGTTTTTAAAGAATGCGAAGTGGACCGTTTCGGATCCTTCTAAAATATAAGGTATTAAATCTTTCGGAATAACTATTTGTTCAAAACACTCATCACGAGCGGCGCGTTTATTTCTATGAGAGAAACGCTTTAATAACCCATTATCTAGAAAATAATTTTCAGTGTTTATTTTTAAAGTGGTGTTTCTACCTTCCAAAATATTTATGATTTCGCTTAACTTAGGATCATTTCTTTGTGAGTTTTTAATTGTTTCAATGTCCGGTATATCTGCTTTGACAACATTAATATTTTCGTTAATATCACGTGATAAAAGATCTCCTAAAAAGTTTTCAGATCCCTTAATATGTTGAAAATAAAAATCGTAGTTTGACAGTTCCAATAACCATCGTGATAAACGGCTAGCTGGAGAATCTAATTTTATTATATAATTTAAAGATTTGCAATCTGATAGAATTTGAAATTTACGACCATATAAATAAACTTTATAATGACGAACAGCCAAAAGAATAGCATACGCTTCTAATTGAATGGCAGGCCATTTCTTTTCATGTGGTTTCAATTTGTAGGAGAAATAACTTATTGGTCTGAGAATACCATTCGAATCTTTTTGTAATAGAGCAGCTCCAACCGCAATTTTAGACGCATCAGTTTGTAAATAAAATAAATCTTCAAAATTTGGATGCTTTAAAAGAATATCAGATAGTAGTTTAGACTTTATCAACTCAAACGAAGTTTGAGCTTCCTGGTTCCATTTAAATTTACTTTTAGTTTTAGTTAAATCTGTCAAAGGTGTAACAATTTTAGAAAAATTTGGTACAAAGTCACGATAATAATTCGCGCATCCTAAAAATCTTCTTAATTTACGCACTGTGTTAGGAACTGGAAAATTTTGAATGGACTTTAAATTATGAGGCAATGGTTTAATTCCCTCTTTATTAACTTCGTGTCCAAGGTAACTTATGCTAGTTTGAAGAAATTTACATTTTTGTGGGTTCAATGTCAACCCATATTTTCGAAAACGTTCGAAAACTAGCCTTAACTTTCTTAACGAATCGTCTATAGTTTGAGACGGTATTATTACATCATCGATGTAAGCTGCGATGTTCTCAGACTGCAAGCCGTTTAATATTGTATCCGCTATTTCCTGAAAAATTTGTGGTGAGTTCTTTAAACCAAAACTTAAAAATTTGTATTGATAATTTCCGTAAGGACTGGTAAAAGCAGTTAAAGCCTTATCGTTTTCACAAAGTTTTATTTGATGAAATGAAGCATTAGCGTCCAAAGTACTAAAATAATTTGCTCCTCGTAATGAATTTAAAATGTCTGAAATAAGGGGTAATTTATAAGTAGAAGAAACAGTTATCTCGTTGAGTTTACGATAATCTACGACCAAACGATATTCACCTGCTGTTTTCTTTTTAACCAAAATGAGCGGAAATGAATACCGACTTATTGATTTTTCTATAATTCCGGCATCTTTTAAATCAGATATTTGTTTACGAACATTTTCACGTAATGCAATTGGTACTGGAAATGGTCGACACTGAATGGGTGTGGAATTGGTGATTTCTATTGGAGGGGCTTCGAGAGTGCATTTACCGATTGTTTTCAATGTTATGCTAAAAATATCAGAAAATTCAAAAATTAAATTTTTTAATTTTTGTTTTGCGTATAAAGGAACACCTGACCAATCAAAATGCTCTTCCTTAAGTTCTTGTCTCCGTAATTCGCGTAAATTTTCATTTGATTTAATATCTATATTTGGCTCAATATGAGCTATTTTACTATGTTTATTTAAATGTAATTTGTTATTTGAAAGATTATTGACAACCAAGGATATAGTTTTGTTTTTGTTCACGGTACAAATAGAACGATGAATTTCAATATTGTGTTGGGAATTAGTGGGATGTACTAAAACATTAGTTCCTGTAGGAATAGAATTACTAATTTTTACTTCAACTATTGACGAACTTTGTGCTGGAATTTTGATTTTCCGAGAGAGTTTACCGCAGTGATTTACAGTTATGTTATTATTTACTTCATTTTGATACTTTACAATCAAGGTTTTGCCGCCTGAAAAAGATACCGACTGATCTTTAAAATTTATGGTACAATTAAACGATTTCAAAAAATCAAAACCTAATATGAAGTCGTAATCTCGACTGAGACTGCCCTGAGTTATCAAAACTTTGTGTCTTAAAGGTTTGTCTTCTATTGAGAATGATAACAATGTCGTTGAACTTATTTTTATCTCCTCGCCAGATAGCGTAGAGATTTTCATGAATGGGTCAGACTGAGCTGTTTCGAGATGTTTAGATGAAATTTGTTGCGATGCTTGATGGCTCATTAATGAAATGCTAGCTCCGCTATCTAATAATGCCTGAAAAGTTTTATTTCCTATTGTAATTGATATGATGGGTAACGAATTTTGAGAACTAGTGTTAAAATGTGTGACCCCTGTTACTGTTTGCACCCTATCCGCTTGATTAGGGAACTCGCGGGTTTTTAACGATTCCCTTATCGGTTTAAAGGTCCTCTACCCTTTGAAGTTGACATTTGCTGATCATAGTTTCGATTTCGACCCCTGATAGCATATGATGGAAATTCGTTTGGTTGACGTGTATTTTCGTGTACATTATGTCGAGTGTCAAATGAATCACGCCTGTTTACAAACGACCGATTGGCATTACGAGTATTTTGATAAATGCCCATAGGGTTTTTGTTTTCGAATCGTCTTAGTGTAAAACATTGTGAGGAGAAATGATTTGTTTTTCCACAATGAATACAAGGTTTGCGATTAACAACATTATGATTTCGAAATTTATTACTGTGTTTCCTTTCTGGGGGGATTTGCGTTGAAAGTTTATTTATTTGGCTACTTAATGCACTTATCATTTCGTTAGATATTTGCATGTGTTTATCTAAAACTTGCGATATTTTAAGATCTAATGTATTTTCTTGGTAATTTGGTTTTGTTTCCATAGCATAATTATGAACACATTCAGTATTAGTGAATTGCGAATTTATTTCATCTAAAAGGGCGTTTTCAACAGCCGCTTCGAAAGTAGTAGGATTTCTAGTTAAAGCTAAACGCTTAAGAGCTGGTTCTAAGCCTTCCAAGAATTTAGCGAGTTTTGTCTGATCAACTATAGGTTCAGCATCTGCTTTTGACGCGTTTTGTAAACCAAAATAGTTGATGGTTAAGTTTGACACTCTGGTTGAAAAACTTCGAACTGATTCACCAGGGTTTTGCTTACAGTTGGAAAATTGTTGCTGTCTATGACTCAGCGTAGTTTTAGTTTCAAAATAATTCTTAAATTTTTTTGCTATCGATTCAAATTTTTTTTCGTTTATAAGTTCCGGATCTTCGATAAAGAATTGAAGTGCGGGCCCTTTGAGTTTAGACTTTAATACCGCAATTAGTTCTGCGTCATTCCAATCAGCAATTTCACCGATTTCTTTTAGATTGTTAAAAAAGTAATTAACATTTGAAAAAATTTCCCCATAAAAAATATTAACTAAGTTCTGATACCCCGCTATTTTATTTGGATTCGGATCCATTTTTCTTCTTTCGAGCAGTTATTCGTTGTACGAACTAATTATGATCTTCTCTTAACATATTAACACAACATAGAATAATAAAATAGAACCTCAATTAACCTATACAAACTATATTGCATTCCAAACAGTAATGATAACAAAATATTGTATATGTAATGAATAAAGCATAGTACCATAGAGAAAAAAAAAACAGTCAAAATATACAAAATATATTAACCAAAGGGATCAGATGACAAAAAGTAATAAATTGTTTTAAATTAATTAGTTTTAAAAGCATGGCACACTATACAATTAAGTTACAACGCTGATAGAATTTTTTCATTTAAAAATCCGCATTTATTAAGGCACCACTTGTGGCGTTTTTTTTTTTTTTTTTTTTTTTTTTAAGGC
This sequence comes from Parasteatoda lunata, assembly GCA_949128135.1. Taxonomy (NCBI): domain Eukaryota; kingdom Metazoa; phylum Arthropoda; class Arachnida; order Araneae; family Theridiidae; genus Parasteatoda; species Parasteatoda lunata. The sequence goes on along the minus strand of OX421972.1, from coordinate 58,940,542 downwards.
ACCACTTGTGGCGTTTTTGCAATATTAAAATAAAGGATTAATAAAGAGGATTAATATAAGTCTTGCTTTTAAACAAGTAACATTTTATTATTTAAACAATTTAAGAAATCATATTTACAATTAAGTCAATTTCACATAATTACATTGGTTTGAACATTAATTTAGAGTAGATGGAGAGAGAGACTTACCAAGTTTATTCATGGTTTTAGATTCCTTTCTCTTTTGATTGCCCTTCTTGACCATTTCCTCCGGCTGCTTTTATATCGTATTTTTTTGCGTGATAAAAGATTTGGGGAAAGGTCAAGTCCAAAAGTTATTGTTGTTTTCGAGTTTGTCCCATGATGGGGTTAATCCCATGATGGGGTGACATCGTAAGATTTTAACCTAATTGTTTATTTGAATTACTTTATCCGTATTTAAGTTACTGTTTGCCGAATGAGATTTCCCACGGTAGTTTTATTTAATCGAAGATTTTGAAATGTTCTAGAAATCTAATTTTAGCCCTTTCTCTTAATTTTAATTTTGAGTGACGATAAGCGTCACAATATTATTAATAAGTATTTGGTTATGAAACATTCTGTTAAATATCTTTGATAAATATAAAGACTATTTTATTCAATGAAGTATTTAATATGTTCTTAATATCAGCTAAAATTATTTAAAAATTAATTATGCATGATAAGTTCGTCGAAATTGATCATATAATTTTATTTGTCCAATATCTATACTATGTAGAAGTCACCTACGCAAGATCTCGTGCTCAATTTGAAAAAAAAAATCAATCTGTTGTTTTATTAACATCTTAAAAATTATATTTTTACCAGAATGGAATCGAAAATTAACTTTCCTTTTTACAGGTGATTTCTAATGTTAAAAATCTAACTATTTTTATCCAAACTATACATTTTCAGAATACTCTGAATAGTTTCATAAAAAAAAATGTTGGACATTTAGTGTGAATGGTAATTATTTAACTATACATATTTAAAAAATGTCCCTTGCACAACAATATTTTCTAAATAAGTTTAATTTTGATCAAAGGCTAATTTTAGAAGAATTAAATTTTTTTTAAAAATATCTTAAGTTATTTTTATTTGTGTAAAAATATATTTTTAAAATAGTTTCGAGTAACCTTTATTTCAATTCTAATTTTTGAACAAGTTTTTGGAAAAATTAAATTGTTTATTAAAATTTGCAACCATACGGACTTTTTAACCAGTTGTAATTAATAATTGTGTTTTAATTATGATCAATAATATTTTTTTTTTGAAAACTTGGCACATGATGTATCTTGTATATCTTTAACCAGCACATCATAGTTAGGTTTCGATCATTAAACGTAAAATGATATTACTGGTTCACTATCTCCTTGAAGAGAAAAAAGAAAAATAATCTTGTAATTTCGAAGCGGGCTAAATCAGTGGATAAACAAATGAGGTCGGAGATTTATCAATGAAACAAAACTGCGTAAATAATAATTGGAATCAATAAAAAAATTATAACAATTTTATAAAAAAAAAATTTACAAATAATTGTTTTAGTAAAGGAAACAAATTAGGGAAATATGTAAAAAAAATAATAAAATGTTACACATTTTAAACGAAAAGAAAATCGATGGTTTAAATTTTTTCCGAAAAATTTTAGTGACCCTTTTAGTGGATATCGAGACCCACAAGTTAGGAGCCATATACATTGCAATATCCCGTATGGATTGCAACCTAAGTTGATCTCTTAGAATAATTTATATCACTATAATTGGTAGCCATATAAATTGCAATATCCGTTGTGGATTGCAACCTAAGTTGATCTCTTAGAAAAATTTATATCACTATGATTGGGAGTCATATAAATTTGCAATATCCCTTGTGGATTGCAATCTAAGTTTATCTCTGAGAATAATTTATCTCACTCTGATTGGGAGCCATATAAATTGCAATATCCCTTGTGGATCGCAACCTAAATTGATCTCTTAGAATAATTTATATCATTATGATTGGGAGCCATATAAATTGCAATATCACTTGTGGATTGTTATCTTAATTGATCTTTTAAGGCAATTTCTATCACTATGATTAGGAGCCATATAAATTGCAATATCCCTTATTGTTTTCAATCTCAAATGATCTCTTACGGCAATCTCTATCACTGTGATAATAACAAAAAAGAAATTTTTTAAAAAAATGAGAGTAAAGGAAACGGAATACTTAAAAGAAAAAAAATGGGGACTCTTATTCAATATTCACGCTTAAAACGAAAAGAAAAAAAAATAATTAATGCTTTTGTTTAATTACCGAAAAAAATTTTAGTGATCCCCTATGAAGGATCACAGGAACCATGTGTTACGAATCTTATTAGTCGCAAGACTCGCGCGTTCTTAATTTATCATCGTGATAATAGCTTTAAAAAAATTATTATAGTGAAGGAAATAAAATAGATAAAAAAGAATTAAATAATTTAGTTTTATTTTCCGGAAAATCCCACTTTAAAGTACGCATTGGTTGGGAACCCTTCACTGTAGAAAATGAATACTCATATATCACGACTTTCCGTTCATAACTTTCCGTTCCTGGTATATGCTTCGAGCAAAACTTTCGTCAAAGGGACGAAAAAAATATCGTCACTTTTTCGAGGAAATGAATTTCGTCAAAATTTATAAAATATTTCGTAATTCTATTTTTTTCCATAAGAAACTAAGGACTAAAGGAAACTAAGAAAAACTTGAACATCGGCACCATACAGGTGGCACAACACAAAATGGACAGACAGAACAGAGAGAAAAATTTCATCCAAGCCTGAAGTAGGATTCGAACCCCGGATCTTCCTAGTATGAGGCCAACTTGACCATCAGACAGCCGGTCAGCTTAATGCATCACTTTTTTTTTATTGCCTAGTCTTTATTTTAATTTCATCATTTTAGATAATAATCTCCCACAATGCTTTACAATGAGGTTTCGAATGGATGAAACATTTTCTTCTTATATTTGACAGTTCGCGTTTCGTCACAAATCACGTGATTTCGTGTAGAATAGTAGATTCTCAAAATAAACGAAATACTGCTCAAAGATTGCTGAATCGTCAAAAGAGAGAGTTTTATTTCTGAGGGTGTATCTAACTCATTGATAAACGCTTTCAATATGCTCCTTTAAGACATTTAATTTTCTGAGAAGCTTTGGTGACCTACCTTAAAGGATCTTGCAACCCATAGGTTGAGAAACACTGATCCCATTCTCTTTATAACCATATGCATAAACCTTATCCAACCAGTTCAGAACTTTCTTCCATACTTGACCACGAGCTTTTAGTTCACTTTCCGATACACATATTAATTTAGAACCGTATAACAATGAATTTCATAGTGATTCTAAATCATTATAAACGCTGGAAAGTAAAGTCATTTATTTCCGCTTCACCCTCTTATGAAAAATTAATTATTTTTCAAAGAAACTCGACAACCAAAAATTTTCATGGAACGAAAAGTTTATAAATTAACTTCCCTTGTGTTCGAATCTTCGTTACATTCTTTCATGAAAGATGTTCCACTTGAACGAAAAGAAAAATTCTAGCGTTGCAATTCCTTCGCGCTCTATGAATAACCGCAACTCAAACTAGATGAATCTGATCAATTCATCATATGTAAAAACAACCCTAAGTCTTCAATTTTAGACACTGCACTATTTACTAGCACGTTTTCGAACATTCCCATAATTTTCTCCGGATTTTTCCTGCCTAAATCCGAGCACCACTGCAACACCGTAAAATACTTTTTTCGTTTCCACAGCACTTTTTTGTTCTTTTTTTCTTTTTTTCCTTCTCTCCCTTTGCAAAAGAAATGATTGCAAATGTTTCTCTTTTCCTTTATTTATGCTTGTGATCCGTGAAAGGCCATAAAGATGCTTTCATGATTTATGAAAGCACTCCTACAGAAAAATTTTGCACAGCCTTGTGTCTTATGGGTTCTCCGTGACGCAGCATCCAAATGGAATATGTGTCGCCTTGCCTTGTATCAAAATGAGTTAGTAGTGGAAATTTGTATGTGCTGTGTCTCAAGTTTTGGATTTCCACCTCTTGCTTTTTTTACTTTCGCCAGAAGGGAGATATTTGTTTTACAAAACATAGTTCTTTTTTTTCTTTCTGTTAAAGGATTAAAGTTCCTTTAATGATAATTTGTGTTCATGTTTTTATTCATTTACTTTATTTGAATCTGGGATTTAAAAAACGTAACGGTTTCGACAGGTAATTTAAAATAGTGAAGATTATAAACTAAAAATAGTATATAATTTACGTTTGTTTCCAAAAACTGCTTTTATGGATTTTTCCGATTAATAATTGAACATTAGTTTGATTTTGTATGCATTTTTTTTTTTAAATTATACGAGAATATTTCAGGTAAATAATATTTATATGTGAATGCTTCACTTAAAAAATAATCGATTAACTTATTTAAATTTTCTGTTAAAGTGCTTGGCTAATTCTTAATTTTATGTACACTGAAGAAAGATTCCTGGTGAAATTACGGTATTAAGTGCCAGCACTTTGAGTGCATCATCCGTAAAAAATTTATTGTAATTTTTATAGTAATATTTATTTAATTAGAGAAATTCAGTGATTTTATGGTTATTATTACTGTTAAAATTACGGTATATAAAATATTTTGCTCCGCAACGTCTTTCGATAAAAATGGATTTTATGGTAAAATGTGCCAGCACTCAGGGACTCAGTATTTTTACTTATTTTAATCCGGAATATTTTCCACTGTTTCCCTGGCAAATAAACTGGTTTGATGTTTTCAGCTCTAATTTTGTTCTGCCTTGAATTCACTTTAATTTTTATAACATTTCCGTTTTTTCAGCCGGACTATTAATATGCAACCCCTAGTGTTTACTTTTTTTCAATAATAATTTCGGACATGGATTCTAAAATTATATATTAAAGCAGTCACAACAGAAATGTGTGTGCATGTATGTCATTTGATTACTTTTTAAGGTGCATTTCTTGCTTAAGTATCAATCAACACAATAATAACGTTTGGCAATTGTTTGAAAATTTTTGTGTTGAGTCCCGAAACCGATTTTAAACCGACCAATAAACTATTTCAATTTGCTTTTCCTGTTATCTATCGCCATAAAGATAAAAAATAATTTTTTAAAAAATCACCCTTAATACTTTTTAATCAGAATATTTCAATCTACACATTCTCTTAATAATTAGAAAATAATGTGTTAAATGAATACTTCAAGTGTATAAATTAATTACAAAATCGAACACAAAAGTTTAGATAGTAAAAAATTTGGGATCAAATTACTCTATAAAGTACCGGCAGTTTGATGCATCAGCCATAGAATCCATTTTACCGTACTTTTTACAGTAATATTTACTTAAAGGAAATGATTCAGTGATTTTACGGTAATTATTACTGTAAAAATCATGGTATATCAAACTTTTTGTCCCATAACCTATACCGGTAAAAAATCCGGATCAAATTACTGTAAGAAGTACTGACACCCTGAGTGCCGATACTTTTCACCGCAAGTTTTACTATGTACTTTTTCTGAATGAATATATATTTTTTTCTATTTCTGATGCATGCTGTTTTTTTTTTCCCCTTAAAAATATGGACCAGTAGTTTAGCGTAGAGATAGGGACGACATTTGGCCCCTTTTAGCTATTATTTTTAGTCGTTGCGTGTTTCGCTTTGTCTCTGGAACAAACTGCGCGAATTCAAAGAATAAATAAAAGTGCACGCAATCATCAACCTTATTTGTGTATATTTATTACGTGCTCATAAGTATATTTTTCTGTACAAAATTATTTTAAATAATCCATTACTATTTAATTTAATTATGGTTAACAGCATTATGAATTGTAAGATTTAAAAATGATAACTTGCTCTTTAAGTACATTATATTAAATAACTAAACCCAAAAATTTTAATAAAACCGGTCTTAAATGAAATCTTGCTCTAAAAAAATCAAACTAAGACGAAACTTAATATGATTAAAACTAATAATTGCTAATACTTTTTATATTTTATAACTACCATGGCTATATGTATATCTAGTATTTAGTTCTTTAGATTGCATCAATGAATTTTTTTTTCCTCGCTTGTCTGTTTTACAACTGTTTTATACTTTCCACAATCTAATATAAAAATATTTTATTTTCAGAAAAGCTGGAAAGTGACGGATATATCTATTCTTTTGAGGTATATGTATTCTCTGAAAGTTTTTGAAGTATGCTTACAGAACGTTCAGGTAATAGTAAATTTTACAATCTGGTATATTTTAATAACTAATTGCTTAATGAAATTGTTGTTTTACTTACAGAGGGGAAAAGTTATACGCCGTAGTAAACAAATTTCTTAGCGTATAAAAATGGGATAAAAATAGCGTTCCATTAGCATGCTCTGAATGCTGCAGTACGCGTGTTCTATAAAATCGAACTAATGCTGCATATAAAAGAGGTGCTAATTAATTAAAATTTACACGTGCCTACTGTTATGTTTTCTGTCGTTCAATTAATGAATTGATCTATGTAAATATCTTTATTTATGTTTTATAATCATAATAAACATAATATTTTCATTTGTGTCCTATTGCAAAAATTGAGGCTTTCATTTATTGTTCTGCGGCTTCCTTTTATTTTTTCTGTATACAAGTTTTTCTCAAAAAGCAAAGGAACATCGAACAAATCAAATATATTATAGTTGCAAGTAATGTTAATTTAAAAAAAGCTAAATTTGAATTGAATTTGATTCAAATTGTAATCAGGTGTAAAAAGTCTTGTCGGATTTACTTTAGTTTCATTTTGTGAGGGTAATTCGTGAAATAACCATTTTAAAAAGCAATGCGTCATAGAGTTCAGCATTTCATGGGTCATTTCTGACATCTGAAGATAAATTATATCAACGAGAGAGACAATTTTTGAATATGAAACACATCTGTATCAGAGAGAAAAAGAAAAAAAAACACAAAGCTACTTTTTTATTCTTTGAAATATAACCCGTTTTTCATAAGTTATTTGTTAGTATGATTACAATATGTTTCAAATCTATCGTTTAATTAATAATACATGAGCATCTCAAACTATTAATTTTCTGTTCGAATAACAAACCACTAAATAAACCATTTAATTTCTCTATTTAATAATTCTTCTCCTTCAATTGAAGGCTATAGAAAATATCCAAGATAGATGTTAGAGACAATTCCGGACCACCAGCGAAGCCAGTGTTGGGATTCTTGAACTTTTTTTGATGATGCTTGTGACAGATTTCGAGGTGTTCCCCTTTATTTGACTGTAGGGATCACTTCAACTTATCCCTCCCCCCCTATTCATTTCTCAAGTCTTGAATCCGGCTTTTCACACATCCATGCTTCAAATGATGGAAATCACTCATAACATTGCGTGAATATTCCTCGGAATAAATCAAATGCCTTTAGATATTCAAATTTAAAATTAATACTGAGGCGAAATTTAGATTGGAGTGCCTTATTATCCTGAATCATCGCGCGGTATTCGTTGTAAATACATATTTATTATGATCGTTTCGGTATCTTTTACTGACGCTGAATAAACATTTTTTCTATGTACCTTTTATTTACAAGAACTTAAATCATCGACATTTCTGTGTGGAATGATATATCAGACTTGCAGTGATATTACTGTCACTTCCTCAGATGTCAAATTTTGTATGAAAGGTGTTTCTTTAATTTTTAAATTTCATAATATTTTTTGAAACGGCTTTTCACACCTCCATACTTGAAACGGAAGAAATCACTCATATTGACAAATATTCCTTCGTATAAATCAATTGTATTTTTGTATTCCAATTTAAAATTAATGTGACGAAATTCATATTGAAGTGCCTTATCTTGGGTGACCCGCTTCCGTTGTAAATATGTATTTATTATAATGATTTCAGTATATTTTACTGAAACATAATTTTTCTCCGCACATTTTGTTAAGAAATAAAATCATAAAAATCTTACCTGTCAGGAATCATAAATCAGACTTGTAGTGATTGGACTGTGACTTTCTAAGGTATGAAAGCTATGAGATCTTGGCAGATGCTTGGATTTTCCTGCCCTATTCTGTCTAATTTTGGATTTAATTCCAAAAATTAGAGAGCATCAAGACAAATATTTAGGTATATGATCTTTTATTTAGGATTTTTAAATATAATACTCCTTCATAGATGGTTTTAAGTTAAAAATTAGAGGAACTAGATACGTTTCAATATTTTATGAGTTGTTATTTATGTATATTATTACTGTCAAAGAATAAATTACCAAGTGTCTTAATATCCAGAATCGAAATCTTTGAACTCAATTCAGAAAACAAGTAAATTTCCAGACAAGTACCTAAATATACGCGTCGTCAGAGAGGTCATTTAAAGTGAAATTTTGAGGAAAACGTTTAGCAATTTCATGAATTATTATTTTATTTTATATTATTCGAGGCGAAGAACAGACTACCCAGATATGTCTCTTAATATCCAAATCAGTAATCTTATCATTTTGGACAGTTCAGAAAACAAGTGAATTTCAAAGACAAGTACATGAATATGCCTATCTTCAAAGAGAAAAGAGGACATTTAAAGGGAAAAGTTAGAGGAAAGCGCGAATCACGACAATTTCACGAATTATTATATATATATATATATATATATATATATCGAGAATCATTTCGTCACGAAATCACGTGATTTGTGACAAAACGCGAACTCTCAAATATATAACGAGTACGTTTCCTTAACTCGAAATCTCATAGTACTGCATTGTGGAAGATAGTTAACTAGTATGAAGACTAGAAATCAAAGTGACGAGACAAGCTGTCCAAGTGTATGTGGTCAGGGAGTGGACCGTGTACCAGGAAGATACCGTGTTTGAATCCCGCTTCGGGCATTTGTGTAGTTTATATCTCTGTTGTATCAGTTTTTGTTCTGGCGATATTGACCGAACTATATGGTGCCCACGTTGTAGATTAGAAAAGTTCGATACATTAAACGCGATGAATTTTTATTTATTTATTTTTTCGGAAATTTATTTATTTTTTCGGAGTCACTTCTAAATAACTATCGTCTTGCATTTCGACAAATTTTGTCAAAATGAAAGGCGATAGTTATTTAGAAGTGACGATAGTTATTTTATTTCGTCATTTTGACGAAATATTTGCTGGGTGCATATACCAGGAAATGTTATATCGTCAAAAACAAGGAAAGTTTCGTGCAATTTAAACATTCATCCATCTTTCAGTATATATAAAGTGTCCGAATCCGTAATCTTATAATTTTGGACTCAATTCTGGAAACAAAGAAACACTTAACACAAATATTGCGATAAATAAATGTATATATCTTCGAAAGACGAGTTTTTAAAATGAAAAAATATGTGATGAGGAATCCCGATGAGGAAAACTATAAAAATCTTCTGTTTTCCAGACTGCAATGGTATTATAGAGTTTCTTGCAATGAATTAAAATCCAAACAGCTTGCATCCAGATTTTAAAAAGTGCCAGGAAAGAGAAACTCAATATATTCCGCACCTGAAACTTTGCTCAATGATAAGTTTCATTTTTTCACCACCCCGTTTTATTTTTTTTTTAGTTTGAAAATGCATTAAAATTTTTATTTAAAAGTACCTTTTTTTATTTGTGTTTTTCAGTGTGTATTTTAGTACAAAGCGTATAGAATTTTACAATTTGAATGAAAAGCATTCATTTTTTATCAGTATTAATTCTAGAAAATTTATTCAGAATCATATCTTTTCAGCACTTCTTTGAGGGACTATTTTGTGAATGAAACTATTATCATAGAAATATTATAATTGCTAGAGAAATGTAAAAATACTTCTTATATTGTGTCATTTTGGGTATTAAAAATATGTTCGTATAGTTGGAAATTAATTGCAAATAACTCCTACACTTGAGAAAATTGTACTTTTTAAAAGACAATTAGCTCCATAATACAAATGGATCACTTGTTCCTATGAGAGAGGGGCTATAAATGTTTCGCACCGGGTTATCAACTGTTTTACAGTTTTGATAGAGCTTATGGATAGTTTTGGAAATTACCCTCTATTTTCAAATGCATTTATTTTTAACTTAACCTTATTTTCAGTTAAAATGAAAAAAATAGTTTTCAACTTATTCTTTAGTTTTTGTTATTATTTACGTATGAGCTTATATATAAGTTCAATGTTTTCCATTCTTTGTTTAATCTTCGATTGTTAACATCTATACCAGCGGTTCCATATTTTTTTTTATTATTATTTTATTTTTTTATGGTCTTGGAACTCTAAATGATCTACCGTCTTTTGGTGGAAACCCCAACCTTGTTAACAAAGTATATAAAGACGATTGTGAAAATATTTAATAAGATATTCATTTTGAAAATATTTAACAAGAGGAATGATTTTTTTTCCAAAAATAATCTTAAATTATATTTCATATCTGATCGTATTTTTAACGCTGTTTCTAATAAAATTGTCTATTATTGGGTTAGCTAATGTTATACTTGTGTTTAATTCTTTTATCCATCTATTTTATTTATTTATTTCTTCTTTTTCTTGGCTCATTAAACCCTTTTACTCGAAATGTACTGTCTTCAAACATTTTAATGTTAAAACTACTTTGGAAAGACATTTATATTATGCACGCATCCATGGCTTTTTTTTTTTAACATAATGTGCAAACAAAGCAAAACGTGCCACTTTTATGCTTTGCAAAAGATAACCTAAGCCTCTACGTTAAATTTACCTTCCCTAACTCTAAAATGGAAAGAAAATAGAGCTGAAGTAGTAGAGAATAAAAAAAAGGAATAAAATAAAGGAAACTGACATTTTTCATGAAATATTTTTATCAAAGCTGATGCACCCGAATAAAAATTCTTTTCAACATTTTAACTTTGTATCTAAAACTTACTTCCACCCGCTGTTTTTGCATGTTTTTCCAACTTAACCCGACTGCGTCGTTATACATGGTTTCGTGTAAACAATGGCAACGATGGAATTTTTTACACTCCCTTCAATTTCGTTCTTTTCAAAGACAAAAACTAGAAAAAAAAAATGCTGTCGACGGTCAACGAAACGAAAAACCTTATTCAAAGGAACCACGATACTGGTTTTTTCCCTCCCTGTTACATACGTATATGTCTTTGCTTTAATTCACAATGAATAAGGAAACTGTTGCTTTTTGCTTCCCTTCCTTTTCAACAAATGAAAAAAAAAAAAAAAAATTTTTTTTTGTTCTTTTATTTACTGCGATGTTTTCTTTTGTCCCTTTTTTTTTCCCTTTTTTACCATTAAACTTCCCTTTTTTTTTCGGCATCCTAAGCTATCTCTTCTGATGGCTGAATTTTTTTTTTCCCCTGTCTTTTCTTGTTCTTTTGTAATGAATGCAAATGTCTTTTCTCCAACAGAAAGAGATTTTGCTTTGCTTGAATCATGCGAAACTTTAAGATGCTTTTTCCGCCTTCTGTAGTGTTGTTTTTCATTCTGCATCATCGCTATATTTGTAAAGAGGGGAAAATCCGAGAACAAAAATAATAACCGATGTTTCTTTTGGTATAAAAATATCTTTGGATTATTTATTCTTTTTTTTTTTTTTATTATTATAAATCGGATATTACTTGACAATATTTATTCATTAAGTAAGGCATAAATATAAGACTTATAATGGGAAAAAAAAGTAGAACTTTTCTGTTTGACAAATTTCAAACTCGACAGAAAAAAAAAAAAAAAAAAATAGGATTTTATCTAATACTAATACATATCTAATACTTATGTAGGCATACTATATTTGACGTTTCTAAACCTAATACTTAAAAAAAATTAAAATCTAATACTTATGTAATATACTATATTTGTCGGATATTACCATCAGGATTAATACTTATGTAGGCATACTATATTTGTCGAATATTCTATACTCTATTTTCGAAGATACTATTCTATATTTGTCGAATATACTATATTATTATACTATACTGTACTATATTTGTCGTTTGTAAACCACCAGGATTAATACCTAATACTTATTTAGGCTTACTATATTTGTCGTTTCTGAACCATCGGGATTAAAATCTAATACTTATGTAAGAATATACTATACTGTATTTGTCGTTTGTAAACCATCAAGATTAATACCTAATACTTTTGTAGACATACTATATTTGACGTTTCTAGACTATCGGGATTAATATCTAATACTTATGTAAGAATATACTATACTATTTACTATATTTATTGTTTCTGATTAAACCTAGGGTAGTTCGGGGTTTAACTTAGAAATATTTATATTGCCAATTAACAAATTCGTTTAGTTAAAACATTTATTTATACTGCTTATGAAGGAAATAGGCTTTTACACGAAATTGTAATATTCTATTACTCTCTGCGAACTAAAGGTTGCCAGATAGCTATAATCGGACAAAAATGAATTGAAACTGAATAAAATTGAAATTAATATTGAAATATGTTATTTGCTGTTTATCATATGTATAAATTGCCTTAAGTAACGGATCAAATTCCTTTGAAGTTTTTATTTGAATTTCATAAATTTGTATTTCCAGTTCAAGAAATCGTAAACTGCCGCGGACACTCAAAAGAGTTTTGCGCATGTTTGAAATTTTAAGAATTGCTTTTATGAAAAGTTGCAAGCTTTTGTGTTCTCGTTTTAAGCTTGTTATCTGTCTTGATTTTCCGTTTTAGGACTTACCAGTCATCATAATAAATTAAACTATTTTTTATATTTAATTAATTTGAAATAGAGTAGTTCGAATTATTTAATTATTGTCAAAAGTGAAACGAAAAAGTTTTTGTACTCATTGTAAGATTTTTAACTGATATTTTTCTTTATAATTTTTTTCATTTTTTCTTTACAATTTTTTTCTTTTCTTATTTTTTTTAATTCATGCTTAGATTTACAATATTTGAAATACTTGGTTTAATATACTGGTAATCCGAAAGATTGCTAGAGAAAAAAATTCCACATTAAACTTCCTCAGTATTGTTTCCAGATATATATTTTACAAGTTCCTGCAATTTCCACTAGATAACACCACAATACAGGGGAATATTTTACTGCCTACATGGAATTAGTAGTATTTTTTACCGAAAAGACTCTTCTGAGCAGTTTGAACATGTGGCTTATCATTATAAAGCCCCAAGCCTATTCAATTAAACTACTATAAACACATTTTTTTCATTTAAACATTGATTTAACAAAGGTTGCCTGAACTTTATTTACTTAACATAATGCAATATTGAAAAAAAAAACTTATTTTTGTGGTTTTTGCCTTGAAAAGGCAAAATTTCTTGTTTGTTTGATTTTTCCGGAAGTTGTTAATTATAATTCTATTATAAGGCAGAATTTTGAATAAATGGAAAATTTAATAATTATTGTATTTTAACCCAAATTTTATGTAATTTATTTTCTCACAGCAAATAAACTTATTACCAACTTTATTCAACATTTAAAATCTGTTTTCTTTACTCTACTTACATATTTAATTCTCCAATTAAAAACTCTTTAAACTCACCTTGTCATCTTTTCTAAAGCTCTAGTAAACTTAGATTTTAAGTTCGTAGAACTTGAATAGAACAAAATCGTGCTTTTTTATTTAAAAAAAAAAAGGAAGTAATTTCGATTTCGGGAAATTTTTAATCTGCTCCAGTAATTGAATAAATCAACAAGCACCTTCAGGAAATCTTTTTTTTTTTCCCCAGAAGAAGCTTAGTTATCTGTTCGAATGCGAACTCTCATCCTATTAAAAACTCAAACATGGTCGAGTTGTTTTGAATTAACGATGAAAATTTTGTTGAAGTGCTTAGGAGATTTTTGAATTTTACGTAATTTACTTTATGGCTATTATTCCTTTAGAATTAAAAGAAAAAAATTTTTAAAAAGAGAGCTTATTCATTTTTAATATTTTTATCGCTGATTTTTTTTTTTTTTTTTTTTTTATATATATTAATCCCACAGACCTTTTGAAATGCAATAGAATATTTTTAATTTCAGTTAAATACTACTTTTTAATAAATTTTTGTTCAATCTCTGTAGTAATCAATAGTGTGTATTGAATCATTTTCTTTTTTATCTAGTTTTAATATGACTAATGTTGAAATAAATTGGAACTGCCACCTGTTGCATTAAGAATAGTTAGTATACCTTAAATTGGTTAAATGTGTATATATAATGTGTGAGAATATTCTCAGGTAAAAATATGGATATTTAAAATCAACGTCGAATAATATAATTGGTTTTGAAAAAAAGAGAAAAATCCATTTTTTTTGCAACTAAAACATCATTTTTTACCTGTATTCGCCATCTTCTCCGACACGTAAACGGAGATATTTTTTTTCAAATTTTTAAAATTGTAGCAAAACTTATGATTTTACATTTCATCTTAAAAAAATCTTCCTACTACATTTAAATGGTTCAAATATATTTAGTTATAAGGCCTCAAAAATGAAAAATCGCATAGCCAATTTGTAAGAAAAATTTATCAGTGAATATTCTTGCCTCGTATACGTTCACATTTTTACACTGTAAAAAATTCCGCATTAAAATTCGAAAGAATTATGCTGCAATTTGTACGGTAATTATTACTGTAAAAATTACGGTATATGAGATTTCTTGTTCAGTAACATGTTCCGGAAAAAATGACTAATACAGTAAAAAGTACTGGCATCCGATACTTTTTAATTTGATTTGATCAAGAATTTTTTACAGTGTACGTTTGTACAGTGTACAGTGTAGTACATGTACGTTTTGGAAATTTTTTGGTACCATAGCCGTAAAAAAATAGGGAACCACTGAGCTAGAACGTTTTCTGTTATCGTTTATGTTAATTTTATTTTCTTCCACACTTAAAATAGCATAAATACTTTTTATATTAAAATTTTAAAAAATATGCCGTTATTGAGATAAATAATAATGAAATTTATTTCTTTGTAGAATTATGTATAGGTAAAAGAATTTTATAGATGTGTACAAATTTTTTTTCATTTTCATAAGTAGATTCAGAACCAGAGGTATACTTTTTGTACATCAAAAATATACAAAGAGTGAAATTAATGTTAAAAGGAATGAATTTATTTCGAATGCTTTGCTGCTTAAACTATTACAATATTTTGAAGACTGTGGTCACCCCCTATATTTTGAGGGTCAAAAAAAAAATCCGCCGGAAAAAAAATTACGCTTAAACAGCGAAAATACTTTTTTATAGCTGATTTTCTTAACTTAAAATATCGCCCGCACAAATATTTCAGTATATTTATTAAGATTTAATGTTAAAACGTGAAATTCAGTCATAATATCTAAAGTTAGCGGGAGATTTTTATTTGGCATTTTTAAACTTATTGATAATTATCCATTTGTAAGAATTCATAAATTGTGCCCAGCTTTTGTTTTCTTCCATTAGCATAAGTACTGTCTCAATTTTTTTACTGCTTTAGTTAGAAAAAAGAATCTATATTCTAATGATTGTAATTCATTTTTTTTAAAATTTCATTTCATTATAGATATCAAAAAGGAAGGGAATCTTTGGACTGTTCTTCACTTAAACTTTAATGGACGTTTAAATGATTTTATTAATTTCTTTAAGTGCGTAAGACAAAGATCACTTATAATATTAATTTTGGGAGAAAAAAAAGGAAAAGAAAGAACATCGAAATACATTTTTCTTTTTTAAGAACTGAAAATGTTTAAATTTTCCTTCGCATATCCAGATTTTCTTTTTTTTATGTTTTATCCTTTTTACTTCCATCGGCTGTTTTATTAAATTACCGGGATATTTGCAAAATCTTGGAATAACACTGATTAAAAAACAAAATTGAAAAAAAAAAAGCTTTATATCCGGTAATTAAAACTTTTTCTTGCTTTTACGAACGCAGAAAAAAAAAACTTGCAAAATCGTTTTCTCTGAAATGGAGTTGTGTAGTGCTGAAGTTAAATGGCTCATGTAAGCCGTTTTTGAGACAGAGGCAATTTACTGAATGCGTTTTAAAATGGATTTGTTTCATTTTTAAGGCTTTCCTAAGGAATTATGAACATTTTTTTTTTACTCCAAAAAATGTTTTAGTGACAAAATACGAAAAAAGATCATTTAAAAATATCGCCTAATGTTCTGACGAAAAACGTTATGCGAATTTTTCTACTAGAGTTATTATTAAAAAAATTCTAAATCCGTTAACTGGTTGCTGCTTAAGTTTAAGGTGTTGAAAGTTAATTTTTAACGCTTCTCTAAACGAATTTATTTTAAGTGTTATTCTAGCAAAAACATTTGTTTTTAAATCATTAAGAAAAATACTTATTAGAAATAAAACAAAATAAAAGATAAGAATTGTGTTTAGCATCGTAAACTTCTTTCAACTTCTATAGTTTCATTTGTAAGTACATTTAAATGTATCATTTTCTGCGGAAATTACATTTAATATTTTATTTAAGCTGACTTCATTTTCCATACTTTGCATATATTGGATTTTTTTTTCAAACTAGTTTATTTGAATCTGTGCTTTAAAAAGTGACGCTATTAAACTAAAGATTCAGCGTATAAAATTAAAGAACATTAAAAATTTTAAACGTAATTTTAAGAGAATTTTCTCTTTTTGGGGGAATTGTAAGTAATTATTTTATATTGTTATAGCTTATTTATTTCGTAACAGACTATTTTTGCCTTCCTGTTGGATTAGAAAATAAATTATTTCTTAAATATGTACATAAACTATATATACTTAAATAAATTTTTTATCTGAAAAATTATGTAAATATTAGGTTTCAACTTTCACCCAACCTAACTATTGCTCTATCTTCTAGAATAATTACTTTCTCAAAAAAATACCTTAATGTACCCCATCTAATTCAGCAACAAAAGTTTATCTATATAAATTAAATATTTATATGTACTACAGGTGCATATCTGGCATATTTTTTGGACTTCTTGTAAAAAAAAATACATACCAAGCTAAGCTGTACTGTAAAAGTATTCAATGAGTGAACAAAGCGCATTCAATGAATGACGAACTGCAAAAGCAGTTTCGAGGGGAGTGAAACGCAGCGAGCAGGTTGTGAGGCCCCTAGTATTATATAAAACACTACTGTGCATACATATTGTCACCAAACCGATATTTTTCTTCGTTGAAAACAAAGAATTGAATTATCAAGCTAGTGAGGTTTCATAAGCATGAAAAAGTAACCAACATGTAAAATGCCTTACAAATTTGAGCTCTCTCGCGTGGACAACAAAAAGCTGAAACAAATTGAGCAATAAACTGCAGAAAATGGATCAGAAATTTGATTTTACTAAAGAAAAACTTTTTTTTTTAAAGTTAAAAATTAAAGCATCCAAAATGTAACTGTGAAAATTTTAAATATGTGTAAAATTTTCATGGTTTCATATCCAATTTCGTGATGTTTTTTTTTCTGAAAATTTGAAGGCAGTGTTTATTTTTTGCAAAAACAGCACAGCATTGTGAGAAAAGTTTGAATTTTCAAGCAAAATATAAAGAAATTTTCAATAAGTATCTAAATTATCTTATTTTATTTTTACATATTTTAGCATTGATGTACATTTAAAAACGTTACTTAAAAATAAAAGATGAAACTGATATGTAGTATGAAATGCACTTTCTGCACTAATACACATGAAATAAGCTAATATAGCGTTTTCTTAAAACAGCGCAGATAAGAAAATTAAAAAAGAAAAAAATCATACGCCTTCATATTTTATTCCATTCATTTGAATTTTTTGCAGTTAAGACTTTATTCTATTGCAATAACAGTGTTTAGTGAAATGAATATCAACCTGAAACATTTTAAATTAAGTTTTTATTGCAATTACGTCTTTTTTCAATTGCATTGACAGTTTTTGATGCAATTAATATTAATCTCAAACATTTTAAATTAAGTTTCTATTGCAATTACGTCTTTTTTCAATTACATTAACAGTGTTTGGTGAAATGAGTATCAATCTGAAGCATTTTAAATGAAGTTTTTATTGCAATTACGACTTTTTTAGATTGCATTCACAGTTTTTGATCAAATGAATATTAACCTCAAATATTTTATGTTAAATCTGTTTGTATCATTTATTAATTAAATTTTATTAAATGTAATTAAAAACCTTTGCAACAAAAACTCTTTCAACCAAAAGAATAAGTTTGTATAATGCATGTTGTTGAAAAAATCTTAAATCAAAATAATCGTGACTTTCTTTCGAGAAAACGAAACATTTTTTAAAAAATTTATTTTGTTTATTTACTTCTTTATTTACATCTTTATTTATTTATTTATACTTTCGAAAACATGATAAGAAAGAGACCAAAAAGCTGGGTAAATTTTACCGAACAGCTTTGATAATAATTTTGGAAAAATTGACAATAAAATATAATATTATAATATGTGATAAAATTTTTTAAATATGGTAAAATTTGGTAATTTTATCATTATACTTTAGAGCATTGCAAAAACAATTTCATTCGGTTAAATTTACTTATCAGTTTTGAATTTATTACTACATATGTAGTAATTAGAACTATTATTTTGAAAACCAGAATTTACAGTAAACCTTTACCATATTCTCTAAAAAATTACCAAATGAATGGTATAAATACCATTTAATTTGGCTTTTATTACCAGAATTATGATTTTTTTTTTCGACAGAAATTTCATTATCATAACAGTACTATAATTTTACCAGAATTCTTTTCTGTGTGTATCGTATTTTGAAAGAAGTTTTGTTCATTAAATGAATGAATTACTTTTACTCGTATTTAAATCAAATATTTTTCAGGGTCGCCTAGAGACGAGGTGTCCGGTTTTGTTTGATCCAATGAACCTGAAATTTTGTCTCAGCCGGATATTTTAAACTGTTGAGCAAAGTTTCAGGTGTATTGGCATCTAACGCTGTTCTGCAAGCCTTCAGCTAAAGGTGTTGAGAATGAGACTACTTGTTTGGGTATGATCAAATTAGAATTTTTATTTCTTAATTTATTCTTAATATAAAAATAGGCTAATTACATAAATTGGTTATTTAGTAATATAGAGAGTGACCAATTTTTAGAAATATATATAAAAGAGTGTTCCTTAGAAATAAAAAAAGATTAGAAAAGAATTTATCAATGAAAGGGTGTTCCTTAACGACCGCCTTTGATGTCAGTTTTTTTAATTAAAAAAAAAGGATACATTTTTAGGAAAAGCATATTAAATTTAAGCGAAAGACGAAACAAAAATTTTATCAAGATCTAATGAATATCTGCTGAATTCTAATCCAACTCATTTTTGTATAAAAATAGTTAGCTAAAGTTCCGAAAAGCAAATTAGGATACGTTTCTTTAAATCGGAACATGATGTCTTTAAATATTTTTCTAAAATATACGTATGCTCTAATTTTTTTTTTCCGGGTCGATTTAAAAACAATCTTTATCTTACTTTTTCATTTGATGGTCTTTATTTAAATAGTATATTTATGAAAAATAAGTAAGTGAAATAAGGAAAAATTTACCGTTTGGAGAAATGATATTTTATTCTAAATTTCTCAGAAAGTTTTGTTAAAGTATCTATACATAGTTTGAATTAATTTTCAAAAAATGTATTCTTATACAGTGTAATTTTTTTAAAAATATTTTTAGTATATTAAAAAGCTCTTTAAAAACAGTTAACAAAAGAAACTATGAAAAATATTAACTATTTATTCATCTACATACTTATTATTTTATTTGTTAAAAGTTTCCGAACGCTTTTTATAGATAACTTTTATTACTTAAATAAATAAAAAATTTAAAAATAAATAAATAAACAATTTAATCAAAATAATTTTCGACTTAAAGCTTATTTTCTTTTAAGTTTTAAAAATAATTTTTCTGTTATATAAAAACATGAAAACTCTTAGAATAAAAAATTTCTATCGAAAAACCAAAAGATAATCGTATTAATTTTGTTTTTATATATCTTTTAATTCTCATTTTTTAAATTTAGTAAAAAATAGAAATAATATCTTTTATAAACTTACCGAAAAGTTTTGGAAATGATCGGTAATCCCGTACTCGATATTCAAGTGTTTTAGATTAATTTTTCAAAAATGTAGGTCGTTTATTTTTTTTTAGACGTGATTAATGTAAAAATATGAATTAAAATGTAAGATAAAAAATAAATTTTAGAAATATATATTTTTTTTCAAAGAGATTTATTATCGATACCCGAGCATTTTTGTTTTATTAACCAGAATTGTGGGTTTTTTTTTTTTTTTAAACTCGAAATGAATACAGTATGGTAACATAACCAGAATCTGTTTTTCTGTGCATTTAATAAAGGGAAATTACTTTTTCTTTGAGTAAATAAAACAAAATACATTTTTGGTATTAAAGAACGTCTTATTTCCCTTACCTTTTTTTTTTTTTTGCCAAATGCAAATTTTTGGATCATGTTGCGTGATCCCTTATTTGGATATTAGGTAATGCTTCGATTTCAAGCTGCACATTCCAACTTAAGATTCAAGATTCCAGACAACTACAAGAGGACTTTTTCACCCTTCCGCCTGAAACATTGTCTCTACCTGAAATTTTCAGAGGTTGAGCAAAATTTCAGGTGTGGGGGTGAAGTTTTTTATTTCAACTCGTGGTGCTTCCACCGGTAAGTTTTTCATTCAATTTGATTTACTCTTGATCTATGCAGATGTTTTATTTAGCTTGCAAAATGTGGGTAATCACCACGCTTTAGGGTTGTTTTTATACTTTTTTTTCACCGAGAGAAATAAAATAAAAAAAAGTCGAAGGAAAGTTGTAATTTTAAACCACATGTATTTTATTTAAAACCGACGTTAATCAGCCGACCCAATTCTGAGTTTACAACTAATAATGTTCAACTCCTTATCCTTGCAATTTCGAACACAACTCAGAAGACATGGAAACTTCTGGATCAGGCATTGGGACAAACTAGCCATCTTTTTAATGAATCTAACCCGTATTTGCGTTACATGGGGCTGAAAACCACGAATATTTCCCACAGTTTTTAAAACATTGCAGACGTTTTTAAGGTTATGAATGATATTGTCTTGAATAATAGTATAACAAAAAAGATAAAAAAATTTTAAATCATAATATTTTTTGAAAACTATCAATTCTTAGAATAATTATGATATTTTAAAAACAAAAGCATAAATTTCAAAAACTATAGTTAAACAACTAAAGATAAAGGCTATATTACAGGGTGACGACGAAAATGAAAAAGCTGCAGCGAAAGAATAAAGAACAAATTATTTTCACTATAAAAGTCATATCTACCTACTATCCTACTTATCTTATGTAGGTCCTATCTACCAAAATATATTTTATTTTATAACCGGCCGACACAATTCTAAGTTCATAACTTTCAATGTTCAACTCTGTGGTTTTGTATAACTGAATTCAACCCAGAAGACAAGAGAACTCTGGGATCTCCACGCTTGAGACAAACTAGCCTTCATGGAGGACTTTTTGATGGAACTTTTGCGTTACACGGCGTGGAAAACCACGAAAAACTTCCACGGTTAGCCCGACAGCAAGGGGTTTGTATCCGTCTATCACTGAGAATATTTTGCGTCAGCAGTGGGGTTGGTGCGGATAGGAAGAAGAATTCGTATCAACTAGCCACCACTGGGATTCGAACCTGGGTCATCTCATTTGGAGGCAAATGCTCTATCTCCTCAGCCACAGCAGCTCAAACTACATGTTGTATTAAAGAATTTTTTGAGCTTTAGAACGAATAAATGGTTTAAATATAATCATTAATGTTTTAAAAAATCGCCAATTTGGCGAAAATTTTTCATCTACACGAAAATCCTTAAAATTGATTAATAATTCTCCATATATGAAAACCTTAATGATCCCCAGACAACGCAGCTAGTTACTTTTCGAATATTAAAATTTTCTATTTCGTCATAATTACCTTGGAGGATACTGGCAAAACTTGACCTAACAGTCATGAATAGCTGTTGTAAACTCTCAATAGTCATAAGAACTGCATATTATTCGCTAAAAAGTATCTTATGTGACTATAGAGCTCCCAAAAAAAATCCCTTATCGTACCTCATTAGCGCAGTGTTTTGAACAATGTATATCTAAATTCCCTCTATTTCCCATATGCAATGCAAAAAAAAAAGAAGTGATAAAAGATTTTTGAAAAAAAAAACATTTACTTTTAAAAGTTTTAAATTTGAAATGAAAGTTAAATTTGGGAAAATAGGAAGTTGGGAAAAAATGTCTTCAATTACTTTTTGATGTCAAGAGTTTTGAATTCGGAAAGAAAACCCAAAACATACCTGAAGAATTTTCTAGTCAAGTTTTATAAGAGGAATTTAAACGCAAATTTTGTCTTTCGCAAAATTGCATCTTTTATTTGAATTTAATCATAAAATTACATTTTCACATTTAAAAAAATAGTAGAAGCAAAACCAAGAGGACGTAAACATGAGGGGAAGTCCGTGATTTGCACATTTTTATGACAAGGGGAGGTGGAACCCAATTATTTTTGGAAACTGGCATACATAATATTTAAACAGCCCCAAACTTAATTAATTTAATCTAGTAAATCGCTGTTTTAAAATTTGTGACATTTGTTTTTATTACATTCATATAAAAGTTTACACTTAATGTATCAAAAAATAAAATGCACGCTTTATTGAATTTAAAACATAGCTTTTTAAATGTCCTCTTGCATTAATAAAAGCGTTATTCTATAATTAATCTGCAATAGTTAATAATAAAAAAGACGTACTGTACTATACTTTTTTTAATTAAAAAATTATGGATTGATTATTTTAATAATTAGTTTTTTAAATAAACAAATTTTAGAGGAAAAGTAATTTAAATCAATTAAAAATAATTTCACTTGATGCCAACAGTTATCATTCAATTAACAATATTTCAATATCAATGACATCAAAAATAATCTTTAAGAAAGCATTTTCCTAAAAATAATTACACGTAATGTTTGCTTAACAAGTAATCTTTTGTGTGAAGAAACTTAAGTATTCATTTCATGCTAATATTATTTGCTGGAAAAGCTTTCACTTTTCAACAATGAATAGATTCAAATTCGCATTCATCGATAACTCAAAATGCTAAAAATATCCACTTCCTTGTTACATATTTCGAAATGGTTTAGCAATCTTTTAAATAACAGCTTAGTCATTTTAAATAGCTTTTCTTCTTCGTGCGCATTTATTAAGATTCATATTAAATTACGATTTATTTTTTTTTATGAAAAGTGATAAAAATTACATTCTTTCAAGTTAATGATATTGTTTACAAGATGCAATCTAACTATTTTCTTACATGCATTGTATTTTTTAAATTATAAATTTTATAATTAATGACTTCTGCGAAAACTGGCTATTGAAAACTTTCATTAATTTCATTATTAAAAATTTTCATTAAACGTCTGTGAGATACAAATTAACTTTAAAAATCTACGGATAATAAAAATATTTTCCATTAAACATTAATCTAGGGAAGTAAGTATCAAGCTGTTAAATTTTTTGTTGGTTTTTGTAACTAATTATCGCTTTCAGGTATTTCTAAATAAAGAGTTTAATGCTAATCACTGTCGTTTTTCTCCGCATTCTTTTGTACCGCCATTTTCTGAACTGGGCTTAAGCATTTTCCTAGAAAAAATCGGGTTGCTAAATTTTACAAAATTGTTTTGAGTTTCATCTTTAACTTTTAATTCTGTTGTATTTAGTGAAAGATCTCTAAACATGATTTAATGTTTTAGATGCATATTTTAATACTATGAGTTTAAACTTTTACTTATATTTAAAATAATTTTGCCAAACGTTTTAATGAATTTAATCATCAAAAATTTTAAGTTGAACTCTCTATAAACAGTTAAATTGATGAACTCAAATTGTAGTTTTAAGGTTGGTTTGCTTTATTGGTTATTTTAATAATTATAAAAATATTTTTATCATAGCAAAAGCCATTCTCTGTTTTTACAAAACTGATATCTATTAGCTAAACAAACATTTAATTTGCAATAATATTATAATATTTATTGATACAAATGTCTAATTTGTAATCAAGTTCGTTCTACGCGTTTTTGTTATTCAAAGATTTCGTAGTAAATTAAAATTTTTATGCTTCTTTTTCATTCATTACAATGATTATTCATATAATTTTTATTTACGTATACGCTTAAAAGGTAATTTCCCATATAAAATTTGGATTTATCTCGTTATAGTACATTAAAAACAAACTATATACAAAAAGAAAAAGGTTCCGAAGAATTTTTATTATAAAATAATGGATACATGAAACGAAATTCCTTTTATAATGCAGGATGGCAATCAAGAGAAATTGACAAATATTTTATGAAACTGTTGAAAATTTTAAAAAATTTAGCTTTGTTTTAGGAAATAAATTCATTAGTTTTAACGTCTAGACAAGTTTTCTTTCATTTACAAATATATTTTGGTGAACAGCGGTGGCTCAATGTACCATTCGCTTTCCAATGAGGTGACGCAGGTTCAAATCCTAGAGGTGGCTAGTCGATACGAATTCTTCTTCGAGCTCCCTCTAACCATAGTACTGACATAAAATATACTAAGTGATATACGGATCTTGTGTTAAAATCCCCTTGCCATCGGACTAATTCTGGGAAGTTTTCGTGGTTTTCCTCGTCTTGTAACTCAAAAGCGGGTTAGATCCATCAAAAATTCCTCCACCAAGGCTAGTTCGTCTCAATGCTTGATCCCAGAGTCTTCTGGATTTGGATTCTAAAAGTGCGAAGCTACAGAGTTGAACTTTGAAAGTCATAAACTCTGAATTGGGCCGGCTGTTTGAAGCCGGTTATACAATAAAATATATTTTGGTAGATAGGACCTAAATAGAATAAGTAGATAGGACCCTTACAGTAAAAATATTTTGTTTATTTTTTCTTTCTCTTCCGGTTCTGGTCTCCCTTTAATATAGCCTTCATCTTAGATTATAGTTTTTTTAAATTAATGCTTTCATTTACAAAATATGAAAAGTATTCTAGAATTTACAGTTTCTAAAAAATATTATGATTAAATGTTCTTATTGAATTTTGTTATAATATTATTCAAGACAATATCACTAATATCCACAAATACTCTTAAAAATATCTTAACAGCGTTTGATTGCTAAAACGGTAATTCTTATCTAAAATACAAATTTGCATTATTTTTCCTATGCTCGTGAACAGTAAATGCATTTTTGATAAATGGACAACATTTAACTATAGCACTTTATGGATATCTTATGTTAATTTGTGACTTAAATTGCATCTACTCTCAACTTTGATCTGCATTAACAAAACCATCAAGTAAATCTTAGCAATAAACGTTGTTTATGCCCTGTTCATTTACATCTCGCGCTGCTATGGTGGCCTTGTAAATATTCTTTTCCTTTATCAGAGATGAGTTGAAAAAGTTGACTTACTTTCATTCCTTTTACATTGAAACTCCAACAGAAATATATAAGATTACGAACCATTTCATTATTTCTCTACTCCCATTTACACAAATTTAATCGATATGGTAATACAAACTGGCAAAATGATTTATCATGAATTACTTATGCAAAACAGAGAGGAAAAGAAGATAAATAAAAACATTTCGCTGGGGTCTTGGTTCGCGAAAAACTCGCGGTGGAAGATGTTTAAGACAATAATTTAATTCAATCCACATAATTTAAAACGTAGCATTTCCCTCACTTTACTTATTTTAGTTGAATTTTCTCCATCCGTTATTATAAATGATGGCAATACATTGAATGAATTTTTCCCTCGGTACTATTTGTTTTTACATAATCTTCTTTTCAATTCACAAACATGTTCCTCTTTTTTTTATCCCTAACTTAAAGCTCTGTTTTTCCCCCATCAAATGGAAAACTAATTTCAGTTTCAGAAGAAGTGTAAATTTGTTTTTAATAAATATTCTTTTGGGGTTTCCTAAAAAAAATAATTTCTTTTTAGAAATATATAAATACATTTTAAAACATACATTCTTAAATCACGTATTCATAAATTCAAAATAATATGAATTTTTACTTTGTTATTTAGTTGAAGACGGAAACCTTGCAGTTTTATTTGTATGTTTTATTTATTATAGTGATAAAAACTCATAAGTGCCATTTGTAAAATCAGTATTTCGTATCAATATCAGTAGAACATATGTAACTTTTTTCTGTGTCTCTTTTTTGCTCTATCGTGTCAACTTTTATTAAAGTATACAAAGTTTTTAATTCTATTTAACGTCACTCTAAACCTAAAACCACATGGCGAGTGAAAAAAAAAGTGGCGAAAAAACTAAATAAGCAACCGTCCGCTTTTTTTTTTTTCGTTTAATGATAGAAGTACATTAATACAGAAAGACTGGAAAACAGAATTTTTATTAAAATGTCCAATAACTAAATTCTAAATTTTGATCCTTTAAAATCCATCAATTTGTGATAGAAAGATTCGTGTAGAAGCAACACCTCCTAGAAAGAGTAGGCCTCAGCACGGTTTACCATAAATATCCTTTAGTAGTCCAAACGTAATGACCTATTTCGTATTTTCAACCACTGCGCAGCTTAGTACCCCGAACGTAATGACATCTTTCTTATTTTCATCAACTGCGCAGTTAACTTCGTCATATCGGACTACTAAATTTATCCGTGCTGAGGCCTTCCTTCTTCTAGGAGGTGTTGGTAGAATGCGGGTTCTTTAACAATCTACATATTTCAAATTGTAATTGATTCGTTAAATGTATTCCCCCCCCCCCCCAAGAAAACGGGAATCTTTTTCTGCGGTCTATTGTGTTAGATCTAGAGTGAAGAGAAGCTACTCTCCATGAAATGCGCTATTCTTGTTTCCATAGCAGCAGACGACCTCAGTCTTTGTGGCGGGGGGAGTTCTCACCGTAGACAAACATTTCTTGCCGGTGTGACCTGGGCTGCATCGAACAAACTAGACGCGCTTTAAAGTTTAGACTTATGGAACACGATAGATATGTCCGTTATTAAGAATGCAGAAAATCATCAATCTTGGGCATAAACTCAATTTCGACAATGCCAAAAGTGTTTCCTCCCCAGTCGCATCAGCTCATCTTGATGACCAAGAATTTTGTTTTAATCATATGAATGCTGACCCCCCTGTTAATGACATTAGTTCCTCACCAACTCTTCATAGCGCGGGGAAATGCATTTTACCCTGATTTGCCCCTTTCGGTCACTGTGATTTTTCTTGTTCTTTTTTTCAACTTTTTCTTTTTTACTTTCTCGTCTACTGTGGTTTTTCTAGTTTCGTTCCTAAACTTTATTTTTCCATTTTTCGTTGGCAACTTAACTTTTTATATTTAAAATCACTTTATATTTCGTCTTATCCACATGTGGCAAGTCTTGAAAATTGGCGCCTATTTATGAGCGCTTGAAAAGTGTCGACTGTTATTTCCAATTCGTATATTTTTTAAGCGAATTAAGTTTTTGATCAAGTACTTATCGTATCAGTTTCCTAACGTTATTTGTTTAATTGCTTAAGTATGTTTTTGTAAACTTTAGATTCACCACCCCCTTGGGAGCAAAAATGAGAAAATCACGAATCTCCTCCCATGCTTATGTAATTAAGTCAATAACCCAAACTTTTTTTTTTCTCTTTCGAGCAAACATTATCTAAATGTTTGATTCCCAAATAAATCGAAAATTGCACTTCATCTTAAAATTCCATTCTCTACATTTCAACAACTTACCTGAAGCTATTCTGACATTAAGCTGATCCGAGATAAATAGATTAATCTATTAAAATTCACGTAAAAATAGCTTTACTTAACTTATAGAAGGAGTTACTAGATCTATAATTAATGTATAATGCCATCTGTTAGCAAAGAATTTGTATTAGCCAGCATTCCTAGACCCTAACTTTAAGCTATCCCAGATTCTTACTGGTCACGGTAATTTTAAAAGTTACTTGTTTAAGTTTAATTTGATAAATGATAATCTTTCCTTATGTGAACAGGACACAGAAACAGTTGAACATATTATTTTTTATTGTAAACTATACTCAAGCCAAAGAGAAAGTTTAAAAAAGGAGTTGAGACTTTCAGGTATTTATTGGCCACCTGTTTTATCCTCTTTAGTAATACTGCACTCTTCTCTGCACTGAATACCTTACTATTTTGCGAAATTGTGTATACAGCTTAAACTTTTAATTCTTATTTTGTGTCTTTGTAATTTTTATTTTCATTTGTACTTTACCCACTTATTTCTGTAAGCCTCATGAGAAGTTGTTTAATAAAACGAAATTTCAAAAAAAAATAAAGAAATTTTTTAGTATAATAATTAATCAAACACTTAAATGTTTAAACTTGTTAGTTTTTTTTTTTTTTTTTTTTTTACTTCACTGAGCTCTTAAGTTTAAATTGCTGCTTTTTTTAAGCCTAAAAATATTCTTTTTATTATTATTTTAATTTTTTTCTGACATTTACTTTCTCTAAACTTTAATTTTACTTCAAAATTTTTCAATTGTAATTTTTTCTCCAATTTTTTTTTAATATTTTTTAAACATTTTGAAATTAATGTGATTTCAATCTCTTATATAAGCATATCTCGTAACCCTCCTCCCCTTTGCCTGCAAAAATAAGCAAATCGCAAATTCTTCCTCCCATTTCGTGAATAAGTTGAATTTCGTACAAATTTACTGCAACCTTAAATAGCTTGTTAAATTAAACTATGACGACGTAGATTAAATAAAAACAACTTATCTTTGAACATTTTTGAGTATTTTAAAACAGTTTAATTAGAATTCTATAAACATTCAATTAACTAAATAACGGCAAAATGTTTAAAATCTTCATTTCTCCCTTTGAAAAGAGACCACTGAAAGAAAGAAATGTAAAACTTCTTTGGAATCTATTTCAAGAAAACGTTGTTTAAATGTTTGATTCCCAAATAAATCGAAAATTACGCTTTATCTTAAAATTCCATTTTCTATCTTTCAACTATTTACCTTAAGTTATTCTCGCATTAAGCTGGGTCCGAGGTAAATAGATTAAGCGATTAAAATTAACGCAAAAATAGCTTCACTTAACTTATAGAAGAAGTTACTAGTCCTATAATTAATGTATAGTGCCATCTGTTGGCAAAGAATTTGTATTAGCCAGCGTTCCTAGACCCAATTTAAAAGTTTAATGATGTGGAATAATTAATCGAACTCTTAAATGTTTGAACTTGTTACTGAACTTTTTTTTTCACTTCACTGAGCTCTTAAGTTTTAATTGCTGCTTTTCTTAAGCCTCAAAATGTTCTTTTTCTTAATTTTTTCCCCTTTTTACGAACTTCTCTCTCAGATATTTAGGTTTTATTTATTTATTATTTTGAAAAAAATATTGAATTTCTTTACTGAGTAATTAGGAATCTTACAGAAATCGGAGAAGCGCTCCGCTGTAATTATATTTAGAATTAACAAAAAATTAATAATCCGTTCCATTTGAGAAAAATTTATTTCATACGATTTCGGACCATTAGAGTTATGATTAAATTATGCATAATTAGAAGATTTAGAATTATAAAAATGATAATCTTATTCGAAATTGTATCTTCTTTTTTCAAGTCTTCGGCCTGCAGTATTAAGCTAAGACAATTAGAATTTATCAATATGAAAATGTCAAAATTAATGATCCTTTAAGCTGATAAAAAAAACTCTTCATAATTTCATTTATTAATCTGTGCTTTATTGATTGGAGCTCTGAAAAAAAAAATTTTTTTTCGTGTATAAATTAGTTTTCTAATATTTTTGATAACAAAAATTAATTTACCATATTATATGCACTTAAAGATATTTTAATTTGTTGAATCATTTCGAAAAAGACAGCTTTTGTTTATCTTAAAATTAGTAAATATGGTTTTCTTATATTTCGCTCTAAAGAGATTTAGCACACCTTTCCTCTGCTTAGCTAGATCAATATTGCGTGAACTCTATCCGGTAGGCAATTACTTCACACTTGTAACGCCGAAGTAAGACGTTTACTGGTTGAAATATGTAATAAAAATATGTAACAGTACAATATAGATTATAAATTTACATTTAAGGTTAATGGTGTATTTTATATAACGGGTTTTACAATCGCCCAATTACCCTCAATAGACCCTCTTTAAAATAGATTCGGAGATGCGTCTCGAAGTAATCACTATAATGAATTACTTCAAAATCTATATCACTTATTCCTATCTTCAATTCCACATCAGTTGCGATTATTTGAATGAAGCAATTCTTTCTCAGTTTTGTCCAGAAGACTCAAATTATTTTCAACAACAGCATTACGAGGACAAACAGACAACAGTAGACAACATTACGAGCCAAACAAATCTTCAATCCCTCTGAAAGATAGGGTGATCTAGAATCTAAAAGATTGTGGTCTGTGATTGCGAAATGCAATTGTTCGTATCTTGAAGTCACTAAAAACTTACACACAATGTTTAAAATCCATTTTGTTGTATTTGAACTTTCAGAAAAACTTATAAGTATTCGTGCTTTTCGATCTTTCACCATTCATTACATGTATAAATTTGCAAGCTAGTGTGAATTGCTATTAAGCTGAACAAAAATGAAAGACACTCTCAAGATAACAACGGAAACCAGGCTCATAAATTTTTTAAAAAAATGAGTTAATGCTTCTTGACAGGGAGGTCTGTTTTATTTTCCCGATGATAATAATCGCTCTGG
Organism: Parasteatoda lunata; assembly: GCA_949128135.1. Lineage (NCBI taxonomy): Eukaryota > Metazoa > Arthropoda > Arachnida > Araneae > Theridiidae > Parasteatoda > Parasteatoda lunata. The sequence goes on along the minus strand of OX421972.1, from coordinate 58,909,852 downwards.
ATTACCAAAACTAAATTCCAGATAGTCGAAAGGCTATTGGTGGTGATAAAATAAAATAAATATATATGGCGTAAAAAGTTATGTGTCTGTACCCCGAAATCCGCTTATATAAAAGAATAGCATGTATGTCCTTAATTATCGAACTATTAAATACAATCGATGAATAATGAGACTTTATCACACCCTCAATTTCTGCATGCTCTATTTTCATTCTCCAATCTATTCTCTATTCAGATATACATAGTTAATATGCCTATAGGCTCCAAATTTCCTTGTGTCCCGCAGTGGTGTCTAATCGTAAAGACACGGTTCCCAGTAGAATATTGACGTCAAGCATCACTGGCTGCGGTCAGTAAGAGGGCGGGTGACCACTTTGATCAACCTCCGTAGGGACCGAGGGTGCGTCGTATCGGTCCTTGTTAAACTGTTTTACCATAAAGTGCTCGACTTCGCGGGCAGGTCGACAGGCTACCAAAGCAAGGGAGTAATCCCTTCAACAGAGGATCAAAAAGTCGGATCATTCTGAGGGATGTTTCCCAGACCGTCACCAATTGCCCATTGTGCAGCTCTTGTGCGATGCAAACAAAGTACCTACCAACCAAATTTATTTGTATTGAATAATGAGACCTTTTCACGTCCTCAATTTGCGTGCTCTATTTTTATTCTCCAACCCTATTCAAATAGACATAGTTAATATGCTTAGAAACTCTGAATTTCTTTCTATCTAGAATATCATTCTTAATTTCTAACGATTGTTTTACAACTGCCATCAACTATTCCTTGAATATTAAAAGTACGGTGATCTTTGTAGCAGTTTGCAATTTAGCACTTGCAGACTCCTAGCTGAAATTCATGAGTAATTTTGAAGTTACGAGCTTGCCTTTTTCTCTATTACAGGCAGAGTTACTAGATAATTTCATCCTAGCTAACAATTTCATTTTACAGCTCAAATGTTACTTGTGGTACAGTTGAATTCTCGAACAGCATTTGCTTATAAGCATTTTACTGGGGGCGAACTTACGATATTCTCTATCTTAATTTCGGATATTGACACTCAGCATCACACTCAGGCCAAGTCTACGACATTATCGGTTTTTTATTATTTGATAGACGATATTTGATATTAATACTGGTGACTTTCTGACACGAACCTGTGAATTTATATGCCCCAGTTCTTAATTTATAAGCATCACAAACCGGTAGATACACAGAAGTTCGCAACTTGTTGCAGCTTGGTTATTCAAAACACTAGGAAAGCTTATCACTTGCACAGAAAAAGTGCTTGGGTTCTGACTGCTTTGGAGTTAGCCCTTTCGTTTGAAAGCATAAAGTATAGTTGGTTCGATTCTTACAACTGCAATCATGGACGTATTTCTTCAAAATCTTTTCTCTGTGCTTTTAACAGTTCTTCTGTGTTGTCCCTCAAATTGATGAAGGCTTCAACCAATTGAAAAAAAAAAAAAAGAATTAAACTCTGCAGCTGAGAAAAGTTGTGCCCTTCGCTCGTTCACATTTCTCTTTTAAAAACAATAAGTGTTGCACAAGCTTTCAGTTAAAGATTTCATCATGCCTTTAAGCACTATGCCGTTCTTTGAGGCACGAACTTGTGACGTTTTCTATTTCAATTTCGAAACTTCGCGACTCAATCCGATTCTATGACTATATAGCTATTCTATGATTTTATCACGATTTTATAGTTAAAGGATTTGATTAACTAGATATTTCGATACTAATAATGGTAGTTTTCTGACACGAACCCGTGACCTTATATCCCGAGCCTTTCATTTCTAAGCCACCATAAGAAAAGCAAAACATCTCTCTAAATCGTATTATCCGTTTCTCTATTTGACAAAAGCTTATAAGCCGTACTTATGTAATTGAGAACTCTCAGTTATGTACGCATGTTTTTTTTTCCAATGCCCATCTGGATAATGACCTAGGTCATACAGGTTCCTGTAGGGCAGATTTGTTGGCCACACTTTCAGGGGCACCATATTAGGTGGGCCAACGTTGCTCCCACAGTAAAGACAGATAGTACAGAGAAGGAAAGAACATCCATACCTTGCCCGGGATTCGAACCCATAACCTTTCTGATGCAAGAGCAGTTCCCTAACCCCTACACAGGCCGGTCGGCTGTACGTATGTATGTATACGAATATATAAATGAAAATGAGAGCTGCAAGCTTTTTCAAAGAGCTCGTCACACTGTTCTAAAATCTAAATAAATAACATTTGTGAGGGCTTACAAATGCATCTTTATCAAGAGTACAAGTTTTCAGATTTATATATTGAATATATAATATCAACCAGATAAACTCAGCAGTTAACGGAGTAATTAAACTCAATTGATTAAAATCATTATTTGAAAAATTTAATATCATCTGCTCGCTCGTTAAAAAAAGCAAGTGTTGTATAAAGTTTTAACCAAAGGAATCATCATGGCTTCTCATTGGTACGTTTTGCCTTTTATTATTATTATTTTTCTTTAAAATTTTCTATATATTTTAATTTTAGTGATTGTTGATTTCACTTTTGTGGTTCATCGTGTACGTACCCAATGAAAACTATTTTGGAATTCTCAAAACTTAATCATTTTTTGTTTGCTGATTGTGAACACAAATTTCTGGACAATCAGACATTTTTTTTAATCATACTAATATAATCATTAAGCTTTCTTACAAATTTTAGAACAATATAAAAAATTTTAAGCATTTTTATGCCTTGTTATCTATTTTGTTCAGGTTTATAACAGTTTTGATCATATGCTTTTGTTTTCAAACATACAAATTGCTAATGGGCTCTAATCCCATCTAGCTTAGCTCAGCAAATCATTTTACTTCGTGACAATAGATTGTTACATCAAAACTAGAAAAAGTTTCAGTTAAAAAATCCTAATATTTTCCTTGTATTGCATTAACTCCAGATTCAATTACGAACTCTATTGGGATAAAATTTAAACATAAAAATTTTGCTCCTTTATCACCCCAACTTAATATACGAACTTATTATTTTCATAATTCTTATTTATTTTTTGATTACTATAAAACCGAGATAAACATTCTTCACCAATAAGATTATTTAGCAATAATTAGAGCAGTTAAATTTTAAAATTACTTTTTAATATTAACACGTTTAATGCCACGTTAATTTTACATGGCTTAATTTTACATGGCCAAAATGATTTTCTCAGTATGTATTGAATTAATTTCTTCAAACCATTTTAGTAACTATAATAATATTAAAAAAAATTAAAAGCATTAAAAATTTACTCGAATTATGTGTTTCTAGTAATCTTGGCTTCATCGGTCACCGGTGACCCGCTATGAACAAACTCAGTGCCGGTCACCGGTGACCACCGTGGCATTTAACGTGTTAAATTTTTATTTTGTATTCATTATGTATTTTTCATATATTAACTCAACAGTTTTACATAACGTTTATCATGAAAGTAATTATAGTTTGTTAAAAAGCAAATAAAACCTATTTATCTTTTATTAATCGAAAATTGATAATTGAATAGATTCATCATAAAATGTTGTAAAGAAGGGTATCATCCTGCAATTACTTTATAATATAAAAAAAAACAATATTTTTTTCTTTTATGCTTTAAATTTCGAACGATAATAAAAACACAAAAACATAATAATGACTGAGAATAGCATTAAGCAAAAGTGATAAAAATACATTTCTGGGAAATACTGTTAAAGAACGTATAAACCTGTAATTTCAAACTAAATCAATTTAAAAACTACTTTTGTTTATAAACAAACTAATCAAATAGAAATAGATGCTACTAAATAAACTTGGTTTAAAAATTCTTGAATATGTTTTTTAAATTTAAATAGATTTTTGATTCGATAGAATAGATATTTGATGAGAATGTTATGTGTAGTAACTCACAGTCCACAAAAGTATTTTCAATTTAATTGTTTTAAACACCTAGTAATTAAACTAAGTTTTTCTAATGTAAACCTTGATACACATTAATTTTAAAATTCACACATGCCTAAAAACTAAACTGTGTTTTTTTACAAAAGAGTACTTCATTTTAAGTGACTACAAATTGTGTGACTGTAGATTGTGAAAGCTTGATTTTAAAAGGCTATTAACTATGATAATGTTACTGTAAAATGTAGAATAATCATTTTACATGGCTGTACAAGAATAAAAGAAACATTGCATTACGTAGCATTTCAAGGTCTAATTTTATATTGCTCTAATTGGTGATTAACTCTAATAATAGATACGTGACACACAAACAAGATAAGGTAATTTCAAATGTTGAATTTATCTTGTTTTTTTTTTCCATTTATCATCATATTTTACGCAATTAACTGTGGGAACGAAACATTCTTGTTCGCCAATTTAAAAAATAGCTTAATCTAAGGTAATTTCGATCGAAAAATAATGTTAATTTTTTTAAAAATACTCTAATTACAAAAATATATTTTTTGCATCTTGTTAAACTAAATAACTACGAGAGGCAAAATACAAAATTTGGAACTAAATCGGTTGAATAGTTCCTTAGAAAAACTAATAATTAAAGTTTTTAAAATAATCAAAATAATCAAAAATATCTCTGAAATAATCAAAAATATTAAATATCGATTTATTTCATATTTTTGAGTTCAACCTTTATATTTTATATAATATATAATGTAAATCATTTTATATGCCACTTTTCCAACATTTTTAAATTTAATAGAAGTTGAACAAAAACGCGTTTATTTTATTTAAAAACATGCAAACTGGAAAAATAACTAAAGCGGAACAATTTTTGTTAATAACTCTTTTGACTAATTTGCTCACTTTACCCTAGATTGCAGATAACCCTTTTCCCATTATTTCACGCGGTTTTTTTTATTATTCGAAGTTAAAAGTGCAGTTTAGAAAATACTGTCAAATTAATTATTAGCTTTAGCACAATAATTAGAGTATATTCTAAGTCATTCTAGTTCACCATAAAACAGCAAATTAGTACGTGAAATCTGTTATTTGTTATTTAATCTGATTCTTTTGTAATTTGTGATTATTACCTATTTTGAAGGTTGTATTTTAAATAAGCCAATAATAAAACTAAGTTTTATATTGTATTAGATAGTTAGACGTAAAGTGTCCTGTAGCAAAGAAAAAATTGAAAGTTTTAAAATTTAAAGCATTTTTTCTTCTCGAATCAGAAGTTATGCAATTAAGAATATGCGGGTACAGAGCGCGTTATAAATTCGAAAAAAATAAGTAACACAAAACAAAATTATTTTAAAAAACTAAATTGTTATATGATCTAATGGATGGTTTTTAGTCAATATAGGAAGTTTTTGGACATGTCACCAAAAACCAAGTGTAGTTTAAATATTTTCACTTCATTTCTAATCACAAAGATTAAGTGCATTAAAAGGACCTGCCATGTTGAATTTTTAAATAGTGCTGAAAAGTTTAAATAAAAGAAATAAGTCTGAGAAATTTCCAAAAAAATGGATATCTTAGTTACAAGTTTACAGGAGAATACGATTATGAAAATTTATAATAGTTTGCGTTCAACAGAATTGTTGTTGTAGTTCATTTAGTGGCAGTAGAGCTGCACAATGGGCTATTGGTGATGGTCTGGGAAACATCCCTGAGGATGATCTGAAGACAAGCCATCACAATTTTGATCCTCTGCAGAGAGGATGGCACCCCCGCTTTGGTAGCCCGACGACCTGCACGCAAAGTCGAGCTCTTTACGGTAGAACAGTTTAACGAGGACCAATACCACACACCCTCTGTCCCCACGCAGACTGCTCCAAGTGGTCACCCATCCACATACAGACAACAGCCAGTGATGCTTGACTTCGGTGATCTGCTGGGAACCGTGTCTTAGCTATAAGTCCACTGCGGGACTTAAACTGAATTGTACGTAGTTATACTTAAGCATTAAACTAAATTCAAAAGGTATTGGTTCGTTGAAACTGGTGGTAGGTATTGTTAAATAAGCTTATAAGCGTTACGGGTAGTGAAATTTATGAAATAATTGATAAATGAGGTGTTCATATTTTTGTTGTTTTTATTTTATGACTATATAAATCCTATGGTTAACACATTATATGAAGGCCTATCTATTGAAAAATTACACTTTTTCTCTAGGTTAAATTGTTACTTGAATCTGTTTCTTAACATTATATCCAGAAACATACTTTACAAGTTTAATTATTACCACTATATAACAGCACCATACACAGAAACAAATTATTGCGTAGATAGAAATCAACATAACTTATCAACATAACCCTGTAACATATCTTTGTTGAATTGTTCCATCTTTATCCTCTGTGAAACTCTTGGCAGACAACTGGTTGATGAGGGAGTGCGACATGCGGGGAGGCGTGCAATACAAACCAAAATTAAAAATTTAAGTTCTAAACATTCGTTTAAAAAGTTTATACCGTTTAAACTTTCCAAAAACTCTCCATTTCATCTTGTACTTCAAAATTTACTTGAATAAATTTCAGATATTCAAATTCAGTTTACTGTCTGTCGAGCCAAAGAACTCTTCACCCTATATAGTCTGGAGTTATCTGCCACTATGAAAACAAGACTAAGTGCATCTCAAAGAGAATTATTTTCTCTGATACCTAAATGTCTATCCCATACTCCTACTTAAGAGAGTTTAACCTAGTATCCATGCCACTGTTTATGCTCTAGAGCCTTTACAACATCGGTTCCACATTTTTTTCGGCTATATCGGCTCGAGTTCCATTGCTATCAGACTAACTGTAGAAAGTTTTCGTGGTATTCCTCTCCGTGTAACGCAAATACCCGTTAATCCCATCAAAAGGTCCTCCGCGAAAGCAAGTTTCTTCCAATACTTGATCTAGGAGTTCCCTTGTCTTCTGGATCGGGTTCAAAATTACAAGGTTGCGGAACATTGGTAATCGTAAAGCCAAAATCGAGTCGGCTGCTCAATGACGGTTATAGAATAAAATAAATTTAGAATTATTATGAATATTATATAATAAACTGAAAGTTAATTATTTCGCTCTTATTTCTTAAAATTTTTCTTCATTTTAGAAATGAGCCTTGTAATGTGTACCATATTTTGAGAAAATGCTTTAGAAAAAAATGCCTTACATTATTAATTTTAATCGTTTAAAATTTTAAATTTTTTGAAAAGTGACCACATGTTTTAAAAAGTGACCACTGTTAAAATGCTACAACTGACCACTGGTCCTATACAATTTTGTCCTATACAATCAGGTGATCAAATCTAACACTTTTGCATCCATTATTAAACTTATTTTGTTCAAATCACGTCAATCACAAATAACTGGTAAAATAAATTCTATAATCTATTTTATAATGTATTTTATTCACTTCCTAATTTTTATCTCTAACTACCAGTACAAATTTCAGTGTGTCGAAACCCTATAAAATATAAATTTTAAATAGTTGTATGTGTATTAAATAGTTTTAACTATAAGAAAGTTTAAAAAAAATTTCAAAGTTTAAAAATGCAATAAAATAACTGCTATGAAAATTCTCGAATCAGATTTTTTTGTTTACAATTTTATCTAAAATTCTTGAAAACTAAACAAAGAATTTAATTAATAGAAGCAAAAGAAGATCGATGCTCTCATGTAAACAAGAAGGGGGGGGGAGCAGAATAAAATTAAGTTGAATATGAAATAAACATCAAGCAAAAGGGACAATAAGAAAAGGGAGCAAGGTTTTTTCCCATAATTTGTCGTTCAAACAGAAGTCGGAACAACAGTAATTGAAATAATTCTACTTCGGTGCCTTTCAAATAAGAGTACAAATAAAAATTAATGTATTTGTAACATTACTCACCATCTCAGACGACCCAAATTCCCAAGCCGAATAAATATATATCTTTATTAAAATGCACTTTTTTCGTAGATGAATATTTCATATCTATTTTTCGAATTTTCTCATTCTTCCGTGAAAAAGATTTTTTTTTCTTTTTCGTTCTCTTGACGTAATATGGTTATTTATTTCAAAAAGTTGACTTTATCGGAAGCTTCATTTTTTTTTGTTATGAAATGTCTTTTTGTTGTTTTATTTTCAATAAAAGATTAGTTGTTGGAAATACCAACAGAGAATCGTTTTCGTAAAATGCAAACGATCAATTTGAAAAGCTTACTTTAACTGAAGAGAACATCATTACTGATGATGCTTACAATATTAACATAATAGCATTTTAGATACTTTGTTTGCTAAAAGTAATCTTATAAGATGTTATTTTTTTTCTCTCCACTGAAACTTCATTCTTTTTTAGATAATATTTTTCAAATAATACAATGCACGAAATGGAAATTCATCCATTAATGTGCTAATATTACTCCATTCAAGCGTTAATTTCAAGTAATCTCAAATATTATTCATAAAACTCTGAAAAGATATTTAAAATGATGAATTGTCCTATTTTCTTTTATTGATTGGGTAATAACTGAGATATGAGCTTATAGCTTAAAAAAGACTGGCTACAAAAAAAATTATTGATTTCTTGTTCCTTTTTTTTTAATTTGAATTAAAGAAAAAAGATGACCTTCATATTGGATTCATGAACGATTATATTTAAACCTACTTGACGTCACTACAATTATGTTCACTCGACGTTATTACAACGCTTTTCTTGACGTATCTTTTCGACCAACGGACCGCAATGCCCTCTAACAACATTAAAAAGAAACATTTCGTTTATTTAAATAGTTAACACTTTACACTCCATAATTGGATACCTGGAAATGACGTCATCATGGGCAAATCATGGCATTCGTCGATTCAGAATTCTATCAGGTTCGACACACACGCGTGACGTTGCTTACAGGTGTTCAATTAAATCTGATTTAAATCATATGGATGGACCCAATCACGTATTCTTCATCTCAATTTGCTGAAACCCACTTTAGCGTCTCGGTCATGTGTTTGTTTACTCTGTGCAATTATATACCGAGAAATATACATTTTACTCTAGGGCTAAAACCTAATGGTGACGCTCTCACCGAAATGGTTTCAGCACCTCGCTGCGTTGAAATGCTGAACTACGTGTTAAATTGATGTATAAATCGTTTTCTTTTATTACTTTTAACCACAGAAATAAAGTAAGAATTTCCACTCTAATGCTAGAACACAAAAAAATACGAAGTGGTTTTTTTTTTTTTTCTTTTTTTTTTTTTTCTTTTCTTTCCCTTAATGCGTGCCAAAATCTCTGGTTATAACATTTTTAGCACCACTCTTTGGTAAAAAGCTTATCTAACAGTTAGATTGATGAGTTTATCCTTTTCTTTTATTTCTTAATTGAATTTATTAAGTTCTTTATCCTCTTTGGTTCTTTATAAAAAGTTGGGCATTAGTTTTATTTTAGTTCTATGAAATGCTTAGTTGCTAATTTGCCAAACAGGCCGTTTATTAATGAAGACAAAAATGCATTTCGCAAAGTAAATTATGATTTATCTTTAAAATTTTAATTTCTCAACATTTTCTTAAATTTATTCCGATGTTGGATAAAATAAATATTTATGTGAATGAAATATACCATATTACTCCTTTTGCATTAAAGAATAAATTGCAAAAAGCGTAATTATTGAAAAAAAAATTTATTTTATTTTATCTGTTTATAGTAGAATTTATTATTAGGGAGATTGGAATAAGCAACAGTAAATAAAAATATTACCGAAATACATTTTACGTATCATCGTACTAAAATGTGAAATAAAAGATTCGTAACTGATTAGAAACTTTTTAATTTTCTATAAAAATCATAATATGAAAAAAAAAATTTTAAACACTAGCATAAATTTACGAAATCATATTTCTTTCACTGTTTTTATTGGAATGCAGCTAGAAAAAGTTAAGCATAAAAAAACTCGATAATTTTTGCCCTCATAATGGAACCACGTGACTGTAGATCAAATCAAGAGGAAAATTTTCTACCCTCCGTTTCTCCTCCTTATTTCATCGGAAAAACATTGATGCAGGAATTTTAAAGTTATAAGTCCTAAAATATGATAATTTACTGTGCTGCATTAGGTTGCACAAAGAAATTATTAAAGAAGGACCTTATACATTTCGTAGGTAAGTTATCACTTTTCGGGATTACAATTGTTTTATTTACAACATGAATGGGCATTTAGCATGCTCTCCTTTTCCTTAAAACACCATATGAATCCTAATTACTCCATTTTATTCATTCTAAAAGCCAAATTTATACTTTGAAATTTATCTTACATGTAACAAATAAAAACACAACTTAATCATAAAGTAATAATTATATAGAATTATTCAATTAGTAATACATATTTTTTTTAACAAATTTTAAAGTTAAAGTGTATTAGGACTTTTGGCAACATTATTTCTTTCCTTTGAATATTTAAGTGTTTTCTTCTTCTTTTTTTTACTCTCTATAATTTATACGTCAGCCGGAGTGATGAGCGATCAGATTATTATTTTTATCAGTTTGAGATTGCGCAGTGGTGATCGATTTACTCTCTATTGCTTTATTACACAAATGGATCCCCGCTTGGCAATCTTTAACTGATTAAAATAATAATCTAATCGCTGATGCCATTCCCACTGATTCTTGAGTAAAATTATCTCTTGAATCCGAATTTGCCCCTGTTAGCCACCGTTTCCGGTGGATGCCTCCTTCATTATGTCCCGCAGTGTCGTTAAGACACGGTTCCCAGCAGATCACCGAAGTCAAGCATCACTTGCTGCGGTCAGTGTGCGGGTGGGTGACCACTTGGACCAGTCTGTTTAGGGACCGAGTGTGTGCGGTATTGGTCCTCGTTGAACTGTTCTACCGTAAAGTGCTCGACTTCGCGTGCAGGTCGTCGGGCTACCGAAGCAGGGGTGCCATCCCCTCTGCAGAGGATCAAAACTGTGATGGCATGTCTTCGGATCATCCTCAGGGATGTTTCCCATACCGTCGCCAATAGCCCATTGTGCAGCTCTAGTGCGACGTAAATGAACTACAACTACAGCCTCCCACACTATATTTTTGGTATTTTTAGGACCAGGTATTAGATTTTCCGGATGGAAAGGGGGCAGTGTAAAGAATTATTTTAACCTATTCATTTAATAAATTATTTTAGAAATTTATTAAATTATTTTAGCCTATTATTAAAAAATGGAATGTATAATAAATAGCTAGTTGCCACCGTTGTTCATTGAATCTTCCAAATTCTCGTGCGAAAGCTTCTGAAAGAAAATGGCTGACGATTGGAACACGTCAAAAATAAGTAAAAATTAATTTAAAGAATTAAAATTCCAAAAATATCGTTTCTTGTTACAAATATTCATATTTTAGTGTATTTATTTAACTCTCTAGGTCTTCAGAAGAAGCTTAACAGTTGAAATAATCATTTTCCTTCTATTGAAATAATTTTCGTGCCCAAGGGCGCTGGCAGGGGGGTGCAAGGAGGTGCACTCGCACCCCTCTGGCTTTTTTTAAACAATTAAAGAGATACAAAAAAATAATTTTGTTATAAAAAATTTTTATTAAAAATATTTTTATTCAAAAACAAATAATTAAGCAATTTTTGATACATAACAATTAAAAAATTGTTTAATCAAACAATAATTGTAATCGTCCTGTTTGCTGTCCAAGTCTCTTTATAACTTTTTCAGTGAATTCTGAGTCATCTTTGATTCTTTTCTTATGCACACTGAGCATGCACAAACTACTTAATCTCTCGTGAGACATTGTAAACCGATTCCATGTTTTGATGCGTCGCATTGTACTAAAAGTGCGTTCAATAGTGCACGTAGTAGCTGGAAGAGTTAGACCAATTTTGATTGCTCTGCTACAGCTGGATAAAACGGTGTGGCCGCAATAACTAAATGGATGTATTCGTGGGATTCATAAGAATTTTTTCTATTCTTCCACATTTCGTACCACGTTGTAGCTTCAGTGATGAAATTCGGGGAGAGCAGATCTTTATACATAGTATAGATATCTTCTAAAACTTCAAGATATAACGCTTTACCCAGTTTATTCATCGCATTCAGGTGAAGCTGTAAGAGTGAAAATGTTTTTCTTTCTGTAGAAGAAAAACGGTCTTTCAACGAAGATACAATAATAGAGTCCAAATAAGAAATAAAGATTGATCTCCTGAAAAATTCTTCTGCGTTTTTAGAAGGCGCATTCAATATATAGCTATATTTTTTAAATTTCATTTAATAAAATATAAATAATATTATATTTTCTATTAGTTATTTAGTTTAGAAAAGGTGTATAAGACAAACTGACTTCTCACAACTGTAAGACTTCATCAACACAATAAATACCAATCTTAAGCGGGCACAAACATGTTAGTATACGAAACTACTGTTTGTAGTTATTTGTGTTTCAAAGTTAGTAGCTATGCCAGCGCCATCAATACAGTTTCTCGTGGCAAAATTTGCAACTACAAGAAATTCGTACTTTTTTTAAACATCTTTTTAACAATGAAGAAATGTATCTTGAAAAAAATTAACAGATGAAAGTATATGTAATAACAAAACAAAATGTAATAACAGAATATTTTTTTTTGGGGGGGGGGGTTAGTTTGTTAGAGGGTTGCACCCCCTTTGATATTATCCTGCCGGCGCCCATGCGTGCCCATAATAAAATTATCGAAAAGTGCTAAATAAAGGGGGAGTTAATAGAAAATGATGGATTATGAGAGGAATGGGTGTAATATTAGAGTTTAGATGGTGATTTAATTACATAAAAATCAACAAAAATGGTATCAATGCGATTTTCTAAAGTATATAGGCATCTATAAAATTAACTTGTGCTGATAATTGCAATCGCCAGCCACCTTACAAATTAACAATAAAAATAAAAATTATATACGGATTTGTTTCTAAGTAAATGATGGCTAATTGATTTCTTTTTCCGTTAAAGAAATAGTTTTGAAATAAATAAATAAAAAATGCATGTAAAAACATGCATAATAAAATATGCATGTTTTTATTAAGATAAACATTAAAAATTATATAGATCAGATTACTAGTTGTTACTGTGCTTTTATTTAATTCTCAGACATATCGTCTTCCTTCAGTGTTTACCCTTCATATTTGCAATCAGCAATCTATTACTTATCTGAATAATTTCTTCGAATTAAAAGTCCGGCAGTGGTCTGATCGTTAAGACACGGTTCCCAGCAGATCACCGAAGTCTGACTGCGTTCAGTGTGCGAGTGGGTGACCACTTGGATCATTGGGTGTGCGGTATTGGTCCTCGTTAAACTGTTCTACCGTAAAGTGCTCGACTTCGGTCGTTGGGCTATCGAAGCGGGGGTACCATCCCCTATGTAGAGGGTCAAATTTGTGATGGCGTGTCTTCGGATCATCCTCAAGGATGTTTCCCAGACCATCGCCAATAGCCCATTGTGCAGCTCTAGTGCGACGTAAATGAACTTAAACTACAACTCTTCGAATTAAAAAAAAAAAAAGTGTTTACTATAATTATAAATCTCGTGCGCAAAAAAAAAAGACAATGTTTTCTTTCTCTTTCAGTCCAATAATTTTCGCCAAAAATTTTAAAGTTGAAGATGTCGGTGTACTTGGGTAATAACAATTTATTACTTTCAAAAGAATCTAAATAATTAATTACAAATAATTTACTTTGATGGAACGTTTAAATGAACGGATTTTTACTAGTTTCATTTGACATAGATAGTGTACAATTGTATAGAGCCAGTTTTGGTAATTGTAGAAGTAACTGCAGTTGGCCTAAATAATTATTTAAAAATAAACCAAAAGAAGTTGTATTTAATTAATGAAGTCAGAATTAATCCCTACAGAACCGGCAGAATGAGGTGGTAAAGTTTCCTCAGACTCGCATGCTTCAAGAGTATACGTACTAAAGAGTACGTATACGTAATAATACGAAATGAAATACGAGAGTACGGATTTGAGATCACGTGCGTACCGTATCATACATGATCATATTTGTTTCATACATGAATAGAGAATCACGCTATCATGGTCCTAGAGGACTTGAATCCTTAATCATTTGACGAATTAAAGTAACAATCAAAGTTCTAAAACCACGAGTGCAGTAGCTATACATAATTTTTTGATTTAAATATTTTCGGATTAAATCACGAACCTCTGGAAGTAAATTAATGCATAGCACTTTTTTACAACTGGTCTTGCCAATCTTAGTTACTCACCCTCGTATAAAAAATATTTAATTTTAAAAAAAATCGTGGTTAATCTTTCGTTGAAAGTCTAAGTTAGACTTGATTTGAAGTCCAGAAGACTTAAAACTAGAGTAGATGCAAAATCCAGTATTTATACCTGAACAAATCAATGGCAGCATATTAGCGGTATTTTTCTCCCTCTTATTATTTTTCTACATAAAATTTATTTAATTATAAATAATCACTTAATTCAAATTATAATTATTATAATTGATAATTATATTTAAAATTAGTTAATAGTATATTAATAGATTTTCACTGAAATATGAATATTTTCTTATCTGTACATAATATAAAATTTTTAATTAATTATAAATAATTAATTTGATTGATTATAAATAAAAATAATTATATATATATTAATTTATTAATTAATAATATATTAATAAATTTTCATTAAAATATATTTTCTTTTCTGTACTTAATATAAAAATACCATTAATAACTTGGACTTGGTTGAAAGTAAACTTGAAATACTTCCGAAGTGTTAAAGGGTTAAAGTAATCTTATTGTAGATGCCACATAAAAAGCGGCTATTATTAGTTAAAATCTTTATTATAACCTTTTTAAAATCAATTATTGTGTTTTGCTTTTATTATGAAGAAAAAAAATGAAAAAAAAAAACCTTTAAGAACTTAATCTAAAACAGAATATTCATTTAAATATCTGACATTTACAGAATATTAATTTTAACTATTTGAGTTGCCGATATAATTGAATTAAGAATGAAATACTTCTTCCATTGCAACTCAATTAAAATACAAAAATAATCTCATTACAACTCATTTTGCAAAAGAGAAATACTTTCTACATATTGAATTTTTTTTTTTTTTTTAATAAAGCTCGAATATCAAACAAAAGAGGGGGGGGTGAATATTAGAAAAGTGTTAGATGTGGCTAAAGTTGGTAACTCACGGGAAACTAACAATAATTAACGAAACTATTTCAAAACTGTTGGCCTCTTGAACGTCAAACTTGTCAACGCTTAAGTTAACTATTTTGAGTGTTTTAATTAAATAAGGAATGAATAATTAAAAACCTCAAAAATTAGTTCCAAAAATGCATCAACCCAAACATGTCGGAACAATGTAAGCAAAGACTAAATAATGTACTGGAAATATTTTTGTCTCGGTAATTAACAATGTTAAGTTATAGTTTATTATTTAATTCATTGAACATATCTAAAGCAAATGGTTTTTCATTTTTTTACTGAAGTATGCATATAAACGTCTATAAATAAGCATATAAATTAAACTTTAAATAATATTTAAATAAGTAAACAAAACTTCTAATATCTGTTTGATTCGTTGAATTTTCACATGCTAAGTTGCAATCTTCATGGCTTGTAAATCTCTTCGAGCATGAATGGACAACCCGCGACAGACTGCCCACAATATGGACTTTTAATAGTGACAGGCGAGAACTTAAAATAAAAAAAATTATATAGTCAAAATATCGTTTAAGATTACTTGATATGTATCTTAAAAATTTTATTACTTAATATACACCTTAAACAGCTTATGACTCTGTACCTTAACCCACTGACGCAGATGATACACCGGTGTCTCTTTTTTATATATTTTTCGGACGCTCTAATTTCAGGTAAAACTATATTTTGGTACTTCTTAATGATAAAGACAGTCTAATAGTTACTTAAAAAATCTATTAGCTTATCACAATTATATTTGTACTAAAATATAAAATTAAAAAGAAGTAGTTTGATTTTTTTTTTTTTTTTTAAATTCATATTTTAAAATTTATGAATTATTTATTTTATAAATTAAAGAAATTTTAATGATGAATGAATTGTTTCTCTTAGATCTAAATAACAGCTAATAAGTGCAAATTTGAAAAATTAATATTTGTAAGTGAGTCTGAAAGATTTTACCTTTAACGCAGAAAAAACGCCGCTGTTTAATGCTGTATATCATAATCATACATTATTAAAATGCTAAATATATTTATCACGTTTTTTTTTTACCTAAATTGATACAAAGTAATGAAAAATACGTTTAATAAAAAGTCTACGTCAATGGGTTAAACATCGTATTATCAAGGACAAATCCTGATAAAGATGACTCGGCGATGCAAAATCAAATAATTCGAAAACTACACTAACTACTTTCTTAAACTTATTTAATATTTAAAATTAAATTCTTCTAGTTATTCATTTTTTTTTTTTTACATAACCTGACTGCTTGAATGTTTTCAAAATGTTTAATAACTATAAAACCTAAATTTTTCCAAGTGATTTATTCTTTTATTGGTCATACCCGTCATAAAAAGACTCGATACGGAAATAATTAGGGGAAAGCTGGGAATAGTTTTAAAAGCTGTAGTTTGGTTTCCATCCCCGCTATGAGCTGAAACCACCATCTTGAATTTACTCGGGAGGAAAGGAAATCAAAAGCGAGGAAACTTAAACATTAAAAATCTAAATGAGGTATAGTTTGTCTACGGAAAGAACTCCCCCAGACACAAAGTCTGAGGCCGCCTGCTGCTATGGAAGCAAGAAAAGTGGATTTCAGGGTGGGATAACACAATAGATCGAAGAAAAAAAATCCCCTTTCTTTCGCCGACCTGACCGAGCCAAAGCCTCGCTTAAACAATGGCTCTACACCCCTACTTGAAATAGTTATACCTCGTTAACATAGTCACCGCTACGAGTCCAGAGAAATGGCTAGGGGAGTTCTTACTTTAGACAAACTATTGTGCCCTTTATGTATTCTTTTAAGCTGAATCGAATCACACCTAGATCAAGATGGTAGGACTTAAGGTACAGAAAAAAGTTCAATAATTATGAAGCATTAAAAAAAAATTTTTTTTTTTCATTATACCAATTTATCTATATGAAGTTCTTATCTAGAGAAATAAGATATTATTCCCTATATACGCAGAATCAAATGGACTTAAAACAAAGTCAATAATACTTATAATTAAGAAGTCATTAAATTAGTTGTGTATAAAGTACAGTTTTGTACTTAAACCTACCCAAACTTTTGACATTGCTATATAAACAATCAAAATATTAGATCCTGAGCTAAACTAAATGAAACTAAAACCAAGTCGATACTACTAACGGTTTAAAAGTTATAAAGGTTTCATGTGTGTGTATAAAAATTACACTTTTTGTGTTTATAGCAATTTATGCATCTTACGTTGTTATATAGTCAGGTAAGGCATTGTCTCATTTGCACTTTTTGCACGTCAATTACAATAAATTCAAAATGAGTCACTAGAGCTATAGTTACTGTTCAGATTATGTTACTGTATTCGGATTATGTTACTGTATCCAGTTATGTTCTGTATTCTGCTATGTTACTGTTTTATGCGTAAAAACGTGAAAAAGTGAGAAAATTAAATTCTCATTACTTTAAACATTTGAAACTTCTTAACTATTAATCCTATCAACTTGATTTTGATCACATTCGATTTGGTATAAAAAATTCCTTTGATCCAAGACTTCACTCCTCTTTATAGCCATGTCAGAGGTGTAGATAAATATAAGTACAAAACTGATTTTTTTTTTATACATAAAAAATATACTTATTTTTTTAACTTTTAGTTCCATCGATTTTGTTTCAATCTCATTTGATTGAGCGTAAAAATCCTAGCAGCAAAACAACTTGGACCTTCATTGGACTAATATTCACGAATCTTGGCTTAAGAAGAACCGTTATTTTTCATATATTGGTAATACTATATAGAATTATTCGATTTAGCCATTCTATTACCAATATTAAAAATTATAAATAACCCAATATTGGTCTCTCGATGCATGTTCTTATAGAACCCTTTTTGAGCCCATTTTTAGCCCAGCTGGGACCAAGGTAAAATTGTTGCTTGGGAAGAGGTTTGAAAATAATACCTCATTTGTTGAACAGCCGACACAATTCTGATTTTACGACTATCAATACTCACTTCCATAGCCTTGTAATTTTGAGCCGAACCCAGAAGACAAGAGAACTCCTGCATTGTGTCAAACTAGCCTTCGTGGAGGAGTTTTGGATGGAACTAACCCGTTTTTGCGTTATATGGAAAGGAAAACCACGAAAACCTCCCACTGTTAGCCCGAGGGCAAGGAATTTGATCCACCGAACACTGAGTTTTATGTCAGTCTTGTGGTTGGTGAGACCCGGGGGCAGAATTCATGTCAACCAGTCACTGCTGGGATTCGAACTTGAGTTAACCTTATTGGGAGGCGAACGCTATATCCCCTGAACCACGGCGGCTCCATTTGTGTAGATAAATCTGATCTGAAAATTGGTACATTGAAGCCTGTGCAAGTGGACCACCTGTAAAGCTTCGCTTTAGAGGTCAATTTACTTAGTTGGATGAGTCAGTCCTTTTTAATCCCTATATTTTTTTTATACAATCGTGTTATTCACGTTGTTCCTATATTTCCTTACCAATCATAATGAAGATGAATGCAATAATTTTTTTTAACCTGGCTTTAAAATTTGAATAATATAAAATACTCTATGTATCATAAGATAAGTTAGCAGGATTAATTATAATTCATTACATAAATGTAATAAACTGCTAAGTTTAAAAAAACAATAAATATCAATATTTTGATAATGATGTATCTAGAGTATTTATTGTAAATAATTTCTTTAAATATCAATTCACAAGAGCAATCAAAAAACTTTACATTTCAACCTTTTAAAATTTGTAAAAAAAAAAAAGCCCTATCATAGTTTTCTTTCCTTAATAGTTTAGTCAACTCACAAAAGGGTTTAGGTCAAATTTTAATGTATAGAATGAAATCCTAAAACAGGGCATATCATGGAAAATTTCCTAAAAACTTTTTTTTTCTGGTCAACTTTTGAGAATGTGTTTCATAACACTTCTGGAATAACTAAGACTTATTTCATTGATCAACATACAAATAGACAGGTGACCAGATTGCAAAGGTTTTGCTGTCTTTTATTGCATGGGATAAATTGGTTCATGATAACAGAGGTTAACTTGACAGGTTGCACTCTATACTCAAATATTTTACTTACCTCACACTTATTAAATCCATTATCTCTTCTGAACTATTAATCCTATCGACTTCATTTCAGTATCATTCCAATCAGCATAAAAAAAAATCATAAGTACTTCACTTGTCATGATAGTAAAGTTTACCCTCCCCCCTCAGTAAATTCAAGATGAGAGGTACGGCTCACATAAGGAAAAGGGGGCTATATTCATATTAGGGCTTAACCAAAATGTGTAAAACTATTTCCAGTTTTCCCCTAATTATTTCTGTATTGACGACTTAGTATTATGATTTAGAAACTGACCTACTCAGACTTAATATGAAATTTTGTTCAGTAAGAGTAAAAATCTGATAAGTTTGTGTTGTTTCTTAAAAGGTTAGCAAATCCTGATGAAGAATAGATTTAATTAATAAATGCAAAATTTTCCTTAAATAATTAGCCTACTATACGTTAATTAACCATATATCCATTAATTAATCATATTCATTAGCCTAATGTTCATTATTTCATAAACTTAGCGCACATTTTTAGGGACAATGTTAGAAAATTAATTTTCAGCTCAGAAAAATTATACCCTAAACATCTATTTTACATAAAATGAAATGCATATGAAAGACAAACAGGGATATGTTTTGTTTTCAAAGTCAAAAATATTTTAAGGAACTAAATAATCAAATAATTTAGATATTAAGAAAATAATAACAGCAAGATAGACTAGACTAGATATTAAGTAAATAATAATTCTTTAATGATTTATTAAATATAACGAGTAATTTTAAAGATCATAGTTATTATTTTTAATTATGTATTCACACCCTCGTTAACAACAACCTTTCAATACCGGACAGGAAAAAAATTGGTTTTTAAGACTAACGAATGCTTAATGCGCCGAAACGACATTACTTTCCGGTCGCCCTAATATATTTTATGGACAGGTAATTGTGTAGGGAATGTAAGATATTAATTTCTCAGTAATTTTGAACTCAAACCAGAAGATAGAGTTTTAATGTTAAGCGACATACATTTCAAAACTAAAATTCAGTGAAAAATTAATATTTACTCTTTTAAAGTTGTATGCAATAAATAAAATTTATAACTTAATATTCTTTATTGATCAGATTGAGCTCATAATACATACAAATATGTACATTTATACAATTAACATGACATAAGGTCCTATACACAACAAAAATGTTCATATTCTTATTCATACAAGAATAATACATCATAAATATTTGAATTATCAACAACATAGTACATCATATCTCCCATAAGCTCATTGGTGTACTTTAGGTTGTGAATTCAAAAGTCTCTGGATTTAATAAAAATTTAAAACATTGCTTTAATTCAAAATTTACAAAAACAGTTTTAGATTATCACAGTCTTCAAGAGATAAATTTTTTGAAAGTGTAAAACCTAATAGATAGATTATACAATAATAATATAGATAATTATGTATTTTTAAAATCGTGTTGGTCATTCATGATTTTAAGACCGTATCAAGTCATAGTCAGTAAAAAAATATTTGACGATTCTCAACATAAATTTAATATTTTTTAAGTCACTCTGAAAATTATATTATGATTATTTTATATTTCAAAAAATAAATATTTTAATTTCTACACTTATGTGATTGTCACCTTGACAATTACACATATGATTGTCAATGTTGTGTGTATCTCACTGATACAAATTTCAGTGCTAGCGGAACAAATAAAAATAAAAATTTTAATCAAAATGCAGAAATAAAATGTTTAGAAATCCTTGTCCCATCCAGAAATATCATCAGCTGGGAGACCGCTCATATCTGGAGGAAAAGTGTCAAAATTACTGGTATCTATGCAATTTCGCACCTATAAAAAAAGAAACATGCAAGTGAAATTTTAAACTATAAAGAATTTTTTTTTAAATTCATACAGTTTGCATGATTTTATTTCTAAACTATAAATAAGTAAAATTAATATATATATTCTTGAGATATGGACAAATTTTTGAACAAACAGAAAATAAATTATAAACCTACCACAATGATATTGTATGAAAAAAAAAATTTAGTCCACTTTATTTCTTACAAAATAAAATGAAGAATTTTTTTTTTTTTTTGTAAAACTATATTGGTTAAACAATTGAAATTTAATTCTATGAAAAAAAAAAAAAAAGAAATTCAAATTAAGCATAATTATTAGTAATGATAGTTCTCACTCTCAGTTGTACTGATAGAATTTTAATCTAACTTGTTTCTGCTTCATTAAAACTTGTAAGTAGTTTAATTAATTTTAATTCGAATTCCAAAATACAATATGTTTCATATGGTTTATAAATTTTATAATTTCTTTCCCTGTGTTCTTTAGTGATGGTATAGTACTGTTTACAGATAATGTAAATATTTTGTACATTAATATTTAAATGTACGATGCTGTGGTATTGCATTAGCCATTTTTTATATATTTTGAGTTCAGGTTTAAGTATAATTAGTTTTAAATTAATTGGGAATGAATTGCATTGATTTAATTAAATTACTTTTAATATAACATTATTGCAAGTTTATTTACAAATATATTGATTAGCATTGTTTTAATTTAATTACTACTTTATATGTAATACATGTAAGCAATTGTAATTATTTTTTGAGTTTTAACTTAATTATTTTCAAGTATCTTATTTGTTTATACTATACAATGTCCATTAATTTCCTTGAATAATTATTTTTATTATTTATTTGAACAAGTGCATTTATTTTAAATTATTGATATTCACTTGGATTTATTATTACTCTAATTGTTTACATTTCAACTATTTTATTATCACAACTTCATTATTTCTGCTTTTTTGTTTCCTCCAGTTCTGGGAATTCTTTCTACCCTTGGTTCCTTTATGCTTTCTTTTGTTACACTGTATCCAAAAAATTATGTTTATCAACTTCGCTACCTGCTTTGTGACACTTTGGACTGACACCTGCTGGTAATGACCATCTGTAACCACAGTTGGATGGATATCATTAGAATATTATAGAAGATTCCATTTTTTTACCAAATACCACGTAAGCTCTGGTCCCCTAGCTAGATTGGTTTCCTCTCTTTTTAAGTAAATACTGGCTGTTTAAATTATTGGTTCATGGAAAGTTCCCAGAGTAGAAAGAATTCCACGGACTGGGAAAAATGTAATGGAGAAAATAAAATTTGCAGCTAAAAAAAAGCAAAAATTAAAATAGTTAATTATTAAAGAATTTATACATTTTAATTAACAAAATTAAAATAGTTAATTTTATTAACAAAGTAATAATCAAATATTATTCACCGTTTAAAATAAATACAATTGAACAGTAATAATTAATCAAAGAAATAATAAACATTGTACAATATAAATAAATAAGATACTTAAAAATAATTACTTACAATTATTACAAGAATTACATATAATTAAATTAAAACAATGCTAATTGATTAAATAAGTAAACTTGCAATAATACCATATTAAAAATCAGATTCATTCAAATAAATTATACTTAACCTGTAGTAAAGTTATATTTTGTACTTGTAGTTTTCTTTATCTAACAGTTAATTATATTTTTAAATATTATTATAACATAAATAATATATATGTAGTAATAAGAAATATCATACATTATGGTATATTTCAAACTTCAATTCAATCTATTAACTCAAGAATTCAAGAATCTAGTAACTTACTCTTGGCAAAATAGGTGCAACTAAATTTCTATTGACTAATCCATCCCAGTTGAAACCTTCAAACCACCTGTAAATTAAAATTGAGTACTTAGATAAATTAAAGCTTAACCTATTCAGAGCTTGACTCAAGGTAACAATAATTAGGTTAAAAATAATTATGCAAACGAATTTTAATGCAAAAGTGAAAAGGGAGAGAAGAGTAAGTAAAGCTCACTTGGCAGTGTCATGGTTGTGATCCTGAATAACTATTAATCTTAGTCATGATTAATAGTTATTCATGATTAATACTTAGTCACCTGTAAATGTGGTTTGATTTTCAGGTTACTAGAGTATTTTCGGATAAATTCTTTTTTAGTTTAAAACTGACCTGTGAAAAGTAAGTTTTATGGCTATTAACTTAATTTGGTAAGTCTCATTATTAATCGTCTGATAGTTTCTTTATTAATAAATTAATTTATCTACTGCCATGCAAATTTTTTTTAACATGATGCTGTACTCATTGTGTCGTTAGAGAAAGAAAAGCAGACATTTGGGATGCAGGACATATGTACATTTCACTAATACATTGATTTGTAACAGCTGAAGTTGTAACTTTAATTGGATATTTTGGACCACTGTTAATTTTTAAACTTCAGAATGTAATATGTGGTTCTAATCCTGAGTTTGGTACAGTTGGTTCGTATGGTATTGAACAGTAACCACCTCATTATTCACAAAGCTACCAACTGCTATGATTTTTACAGAGTGTTAGACAATTGAAAATGAAGAATTGCAGAATCTTTGGTAATTTTGCCAACCACACCACAAGAGAACTTTAACCAAGTGGCATTTCATAAGAATTTTTGAATCATTCATATGTAGTGGTGTAGAAAATAACAAAACAAAGAATAATGCATTAAAACATAACTACCACTGGAAAAATAAGGTCAGGTTTTTTTTTAATAAAAACTTACATGAAAATATATAAATTTATACCCTGATAATAGAGCTGCAAACTATTTAGGCTTTTTGGAAAAACTTCTTCTAGTGGTAGTTCTGTTACAATGCATTATTCTTTGTTTTGTAAATTTCATTTAAGGTCCTTTTCCACACAACTACATGTGAATAATTCAAAAGTTCTTATGAAATGTCACTTTGTTCCAGTTCTCTTGTGGTGACACTAATTGTCTAACACTCTATAAAATATTTTGCAAAAAGTGTAGTAGATGACAGCCTTGTGAATAAATGTGGTTCTTTTCTGCCACAGGTACAAATACCACATGAACCAACTGTGCCAAACTCAAGATAAAAAACACATACTATTACATTCAGTTCAAAAACAGCAGTGGTTCAGAATAAGCCAAAGCAGTTAAAACTTCAACTGTTAAATAATCAATATATAGATTAAATGTATTTATGGCCTGCATCCCAAATACCTTCTCACATTTCACTTAAGACACTCTGAGTTCAACATCATGGTTTAAAAAATTGCCTAACAGACTAGATAGTTTCATTGTGGATAAATGAATCTATCAGATATTTACTAATTAAAAAGGTAATCACATTTAAAAACTTACTTTTCTAAGCTTTATACCAATGAATACACATTTATAATAATTTTATATAAACTGTCTACAAATAAAATTTTCGCAAAGACGTCATGTTGACTTTCAATACTTTCATTAAAAAACAAATAACTTTTTACTGTTTTCCCTTAAATGTTTAAGCTTAATAAAAGCATCAAATAGCTTATTAGCCTTTCCACACCCAAATTCACAAAACACATTTGTTTGGATCAAAAACAAGATAAAAAAATTATCTTAATACGACTTTTCTTCTACTCTCCTTTCTAATTACCATTTCATTTAATTTATGCATAAGAAAGTGAAAATGAAAAATGTGCTAAAAGAAGAAAAAAAAACTACTATTATTTCTAAAAAGTGATAGTTTTACAGAAAAGCAGTATTCACAAGTTAGCTACTTTATCAAAAACAAAATTTATGAAATCCATTGTGCTTTTTAGAATTTAAACTTATGTGTGATAGGACTAATGTCAAGTCACAAAAATGAAATTCAACAAAAAAATACTTACGGATGTTTTCTGAGTTCTTTAATACCACCTTTTTGGTAACCAATTCTTTCATTCACATTTTCCCTAGAATTAAAATTACAACATTTAATCATCAACAGTTATTTAATAATTCTATAATTCTATTTATAATTTATTTCTATTTACTAAACGAATGTCTTTTTTTAAAAAAAAATACTTTTACAAAAGAAACTGGCATAAAAGATATTAAATTAAACACATATTTTACAAATTATTATTTTTTGAATAAATTTTACAACATTAAACTAATTCATATTTGACATAGTCTATAGAATAAGTTTAGATAAACGATTGAACAATACTAAATATTGAAATGGTTACAAAATTATAACAAATCATAGCAAATCAAAGTGACCTCATGATTAATTAAATAATTATAATATAAATG
Organism: Parasteatoda lunata; assembly: GCA_949128135.1. Lineage (NCBI taxonomy): Eukaryota > Metazoa > Arthropoda > Arachnida > Araneae > Theridiidae > Parasteatoda > Parasteatoda lunata. The sequence continues at coordinate 58,884,512 of OX421972.1, read as the reverse complement.
TTTTTCGAATATAATCTAAATTAAATCTAATCTAAATAAAGCTTTCCCACAATTGCAAAAAAAAAAAAAAAAAATATTACTATAAAGAAACATATTTTTAATTCATCATAATTGTCATGATAAAGTAACATTGATTTATATTTAGATGTTTTTTCTTAGTTAGCAACGAATAAGACAGAAATTTCTGTTAAACAAAATTCTGTTGACAAAATATATCATGCTCTTGAGATATTTATGACGCTTAGTAAAATAAAGTACAAAGCAATTATCAGAGAGAGAGAGAGAGTTTCTTCAAACAAATATTAATTTTGAATTTATAACTTTACTTACTTGCATAGCCTTTTTATTAAAGTGCTAGCGTTCTTCGATATAGATATGGGAAATTTGACATGCTCAATACCCTTCATTATAATGGAATATGTGTTAATAGGATCATTTCCAGAGAAAGGAGGACTGAAATAAAATAAAAAAATTTTAATTAAGCATATGAGTAAGATTAAAAAATATACTCACTTTCCAGACAAATATATTGCTCCTAAAGAAGTCAGGAAAAACATAATTTAATATCTTGTAACTCTTCCTCTAGACTTTATATCCACATGGCTTTGCAGGTATACATCATCTAGTGTTACTAGTGTCACTGAGAATTTGATTAACACAAATCTGTCAAATTATGGGGGTGCTGATTTTACCAAATGTTTTAACATGTCCCAAACATTTTCAATGGGGGTTTCAAATCGGACAGTTTAGCAGCGTGGTGTAAGAGGGTGTGAGAATTTTCTTAAATTCAGTAGCATATTTTTTCAGTCTGATGAGCCTTGTAGTAGACATCTTGATAAATAGGGGTATTGAAAGCATACTATTGAAAGCATAAAGCATTCACTAAACGTCAATAATACTAAGTGATCCAAAATATTAAAATAAATATGTTGATTAATGTCAGATATGACCTCAATGAATAGGTTGAATCCATATAAAGTTCCAAAATGTAAATTATGAAAAATTCTTTTCATGATTCTCTCTTAGGGGTGACTTATTTTTTGTCCAGTAAGAATCATTATAGGTTCGTATAAATTATTAGTATTGAATTATGTTTTGACTAACTGAAAAGTTTTGGGCTTACCTGTGATGCAAATGTCTAACAAGGGGAAATTCATATTGGAATTGATGTGTTTGTAGCATACTTTTAGCCTTACTAGCCATCCATTTTTTAAAAGGAAAAAAAAAACACAATTCAAATTTAGGTAGAGATTATGTAACAATTAAATTTTGTTCTTTCCAAATGCATAAGTGATGATAAAGATAAATTCACAAATAAAATAATTTTGGGTTTTATTAGGGTTAGCTAAAAAATTCGGAGTATCTTAAATCTTTTATATATAGGAAAATTTTAAGCAGAAAAGTTGCCTAAAACCATCATCAAGAAGCATGTTTTAAGCTTAATACACAGCCCCATTCAAAGGACCAATAATTGTAAAAACTAGACAAAAAGTTATTGAAATTTAAAAAATTATTTTAAAAACAATGACAAATTTATCGGCTAGTAGTAGCAGTTAAAAGTTACCATATTTTAGCAACAATATCTATGAAAATTTTAGACTTATAAGTTAATATCTTCCACCCTCTCAGTAGTAGAAATTTTTTGGACACAAAACACATTTTTATATATTCATATATTCTTTTATGCACTCCAAATATAATAGTTAAAATCAAAAATTCGTGTTGAGGTGGTAGAAGATATTAACTTAAAAATCTAAAATTTTTTACACATATTGTTGTAAAAATGGTAACATTTAAAGGATACCATAAGTCATAACCCAAACTCTGCGATATTGTTTTAGTTTTGAGTATTTTTGTTTTAATTTTCACAACCATTGTCAACTGATAGAAGACATCAGAGTTAGATCAAAACAAACTTCCTAATAATGATTGTTGATAACTTTTCACACAACATTTAAAAGATTTAAGATACTATTTCTATTTTTATCTTGCTAGAATATATCCATACATATGTATTCAGTCAAGTTTATATATAAAATACATTTTACAAAATATTTCAGTCATCATACTTTAATTTTTTCCCAATAAAAAAGAATTCTTCCATAACATAATATACTTACGCTCCAGTTAGCAACTCATACATGAGAACACCAAGAGACCAGAAATCACACGATGTATCATGACCCTTATTCATTATTACTTCTGGTGCAACATATTCTGGAGTGCCACAAAAAGTGTAAGTCTTACGACCATTGGGTAGTTTTTTGGCAAAACCAAAGTCAGTCTGAAATAAATGATCTGGAATTTAGCTTTTCAATATTGTAATGTTAACAATATCACAAGTTTTTTTTTTCATACTTTTTAGTAAACAAAGCAACAGAATGATATCACTTTGTATAAACTAAAGTATAAAAAACATCTCACAAATAATGTAAAGATGGTCTGTCAATTGCCAAAATATTTGAATAATGTAAGAACATTAAGAGTAAAAAATTTGTTTTGAAACAAATCCTCAATAACCCGTGAAGATGAATTTTTCTATAAATTTCCTCTTTAAAAGAGGAATAGATAATAATTTGAAGTTCATAAAACAAAATGTACTCAGTAAATTAAAGGCAAGCCCAACAGGTATTAGCATTACTTTTATAATGTATTTAAAAGCTTACTTTTAATAATATTAAATTTTTTTAAATATATTCAATAGATATTTCATGGAAATAAATAAAAGGTTATTTAAATAATATATTTCCGTAATATGAACTCCAATAATTTTCAAATAAAACTAATAAAAAAATTTAATTAACTACCTAACAATACAAATAACAAAAAATTATTATTACTGTGGCAAAGTTTTGAGCACAAGGATTAAATTTTTATCTTGATTAATTATTTGATAGAAGAATTAAATTTTAATCTTTATTAATTATTTAATAACAGAACAAATTTAAAATTTTATTTCCTTTATTTTTCTTAGGGACAAATTTTAAGATTAATTAGTCTTCAAATTTGGTGTTATTTTTCCTAACATATGGCCCTTAATTAAAAATATAATTAACAATTGGTAAAACAAATTACCAGGCTAAAATAATTTTCTTGATATTTTTTCTATAATGCTTTAATAACACTGATACAGATGAAGAAAAAATAACATCTAACAAATTAAATATAAATAGTATTGTGAATAAATATATAAATTTTATATTTAAAAATTGATAAAGATATATATACAAATAAAGACATGGGATAGAATTAAAATGCACAGTTTAAAAAAAAAAAAACTTTTATTAGTGTTCTTAAATGCTAAAAATATTTTGTTTTGAGATTGAATTGAATTAGTTAGTGATATAGAAATTTAAAGGTGATAAATACACTACATTTTTTCAATTAAAGTCATATTTACCAATTTAACATATCCATCTGAGTCTAATAACATATTTTCAGGCTTCAGATCTCGATAAATTATATTTTTAGAGTGCAGATAATCAAAGGCTTCAATTACACAAGCACAATAAAAACGTGTAGTCGCATCATCAAATCGCCCTCTGAAATAGTAAAAAAAAAAAGAACTATTAAAATAATTTTTAAGGAAAAGTTAGAAAAAATATTTTCTTGAGATGAAAGGCAAAACAGGTTATTTTTTGATAGCTAATTTATTTCTAACTATAAAGCAATTCATTAGAAAATGTAATTTCTTAGGCAAATTAAAAGAAAAACAATAATTAAACAACGTGTAGCATGTTTAATACATAGTATATATTATATATAGAGGAGGATAAATAAAAAAATATTTTAGGAATAGTACCAATAGAAAAATAAAAAATAATTATTAATTACCTATCTCTAAGTAATGTCCATAGCTCTCCACCCAAACAAGCTTCCATTAACATATAAAGGTACCTTTGATCTTTGAATGTGCGATATAATCTGAAGGAAAAGAAGGAAGAAAAAATTAAAAAAAGAAATATTAAAAAAAATTACTTTGCATTTTAATTTATACTTAAAGTTTCATAACTTCAACAAAAAAAAATTAAGACTTCATATGATAATATTTGAAATACCAGAAAATACATTGAAGTTCATCAATAAAATTATTGCTAAAAATTATGTGTGAAGTTATAGATAAAACTAGGCTTTTTTTAAAAAAGAGACCAAGTTTAGCTATATATCTATATGATATCACAGTTAATGAATGAATATGTATAACAATGAATGAATATGTATTTCAAAGTGAGATAAGTGTATTACAAATAGAAAGCAATTTCTAGCAATTCCCAATATTTTTTCTTAGGGAGCCTTTTAAAAAGATAGCACATTTTTTCAATAATATAGAGCCTTGTAACACAGGAATATAGCATGACACAGGAATTGATCCCCATTCTTCAGTATTTATAAAGCAACTTACTTGACTATAAAATCACAGTTAGATTCTTCCATTATGACTTTTTCTGATAAAATATGATCTTGTTGATGAGTTTCTACAATTTGAGCTTTTTTCATGACTTTAAGAGCATATGAACAAGTAGAATCACCTTGAATTTGAACCTTTTAAAATAGAGTTCAAACAAAATTAAAAACAAATATAGATTCTTTAACGCTTAAATTATGTTTAAATATTTTAAACACTTGAATTGGATTAATTACTTTATGAACATAAAAAAACATTAATTTATTATATTGTTAAAAAATCTATAAAGGCTAGCATTTAACATTTAAAAATTCTATTACTTTACCTTTTTATTTTTAATTCGATCATGTGTTGAGTAATATAAATCTATAAGCTATGAAGTAAATTTAAACAAAATAACAAGAAGAAATAAATAACATTTCAACCTTCTAAAATACTAAGTGTTAAAATAAAAATAAATTCTACAAATTATAACAAGAAATCTGGTAGAACAATACAACTTTTCAATACATTATAACAAATTATATTATTGCAATTACAAAAATATTGCAAAATAAATAAAAAGCATATTTGTAATTATAATGATGAAAAAATTTATTAAAATTCATATTTATCTTTTAATAAATCTATAGTTTGGCAAAAGATGTAAACACAAATTAAAGTAAAAAAAAAAGTTTTTTAAAACAGAATCTTTTAGCTATCAATTAATGAATGAATCAATTATTTAATGGGAAAACCTCAGCAAATTACAACTAAAAGTTTGATAGGAAAATCTAATTTTTTTTAACTAAATTGAGAAATTACAATTTGTTTATAACTATAAATTGAACATAAAATTTTAAAAAAATACTAATATAACATAGCAATGATGTAAACATACATAGATTTATATAGTAAAACTGAATCTATTTAAATTATGAGAATTAATTTTTTTTTTTTTTTGAAGTAAACACACAAAATTTTAGAACTCCTAAAACTAATTCAACTGGAGCATAAATTATATTCATGCAGTAACTGCAATTATTATTTACATTTTTGTTTATTAATCACAAATACTTATCTAATTTATTACTTTTTTAAAATTATTTTGAGGCAATGAAAATTAAAAAAAAAACAGTGTAAAAATTAAGCAGATATTTTTAAAAAAATTAGTTCTTTTAAGATTGGAATACTTATAAAAAACCATAAGGGAATTTAGAAACCATCAGTAAGGCACAGAAGGAACACATTTTTATTTGAATCATTACATAACCTAATCAAGTAAATATGTTTTCAAAAAATGGGTTGGAAAAAAAAAAAGATTTTGCATTCTGAAACTATCACAACTTTTATTATTATTTTACAGAAAAAGTGTGATAATCTATACAAAATTTGGTTCTGATTGTCCTCAAAATTAAATAACAAATGTTTGGTAAAAATTGAAGAATGGATAAAACTAATGTAAAATACTAAGGTGATTTATTTGATTGAGAGTAATATACTTTTTTCATTAATTTCTTTTTCTGGGAATTCTAACGATATTGATAACATAAACACTTCCTTAAAAAAAAACTGTACAATGACTATACTTATGGCTTGCATGCATGTTATGACTTGTAAAACAAAAAGATCTTTTTCAATTTTTTATTATTTAAAAAAAAAAAAAAATCTTTTCGAAAACAGACTTTAGGAATAGTTTTCAATTTTTATTATAAATCAAATATGAAGTACTAAAACAATTCAGGATAAATAAATTGTACAACATTCAATTTTAAATTATGGAATGTCAAAATTCAGGACCACAGTTTTATTTATAAATAATAATTATAGATTTATTATCATTTGTAATAATTTTTTTTTAAAAATATTGCCATGGAAATATAAATATTTAGCACTAGAAAGATTAAAAAAAAAGAAGAACAAAATTGCTTCTTTCTGAATTTTGAAGTTCTACAAAATATTCGAATCTTAAAAGATTTCTGCCTTTCATTAACTATTGTTAGATACATAAACATGCCGGTCAAATGATATGTAGGAAACATAGTATTGAGAATCTATCAAAAGTAATTATTCTTATGGAAATTTGAAAAATTAAAAAAGAAAAGAGCGATAAAATGATTTTATGCATACAGAAAAAAGAACATTATATATTTAGCACGACAGAATGTAATTGTCAAAAACAAATTAATCAAATTCTTACAAGTTCTACTCTTCCAAAGCCTCCAACACCAAGAGTCTTTATAAATCGTAAATCTCTCAATTTAAGATCAGAAAATACTTCATTGGCTCTAAAAATGAATTTTCGTTATTAATGTTTTGATGTCAAGAATGAAAAAAAAATAATGCATTTGCAATAAACTTATAATAATATATATTTTTTACAAAAACACTTGTAATTCTTACCTAAAATCTCACCTTATGCCAGCTTTGTAAACAAAATATATTGCAATTAGTGGACAGTGAAAAATTTAAACAAATATGTTTAGATTGTAATGAAGTATTCGACTCACACAATTCGAATAATATAAAAACTGTATTATCAGTACTTCTCATTGGCATGTAACCTTTAATCAGTTGATCAGATCACAAAATTAAAGTACAAGATCGTAAAAAATAAAAGCAATGCCAAAGCAATTTCAAAAACTTAACATATTCTAAGAAAAACTTAATTATAGACAGAACAAGATAAATAATTAATGCTCATTTCTTAGGATTAATTAATATTTAAACACATATTACAAATTTCTGAATTTTTTCTTTTACAATCATTTTTCATATAATTTCTAACAATTATATTTAAAGAATTTTTAAGGGCAATATATTTAAGTATACATTTAAAATAACAAATCACAAAGAAATGGGTACAATGAGAATTTTTTACATAACTCAAACTAAATATTAAAAATTCTATCTAAACTTTTTTTTATAGGTTTACAAGCATATGTTGATTTTATTTGAGTCAAAATATACCTAATATACATTTCTATTAATATTATTTGTTGTTAATAATGTATTAGTTCTATTTGAACTCCAATAACATTAAATATCAACCTGAATTTAAAAGTCAGTCTAATAATGTCATTTAATATTGTAACAACCTTCAATTTTATTTCTTTTGGTATTTTAAACAAAATTAAATTTTTTCGAAGCATTTGTCGAATTAATGTATTCTAAACAAATTAATTTTTTTTTAAATATTAAAGTCATAGGTAATCTGTTCATTTTTATAAAATGTTATGATGAATTATTCTTGGTTTAGAGAGTGACTAAGAAAAAAGAGGTAAGTTAATCCAGTGGCAATTTGAATAAATGAAACAGCACATTAGTGAATAAGCTAATCGGTTTATAAATAAATAAATAAGCATTACAGCATTTGATACCCACAATTTATTATTATTGATTAAAAAGATTTTAATTAGATAAAATCAACTGTTTACAACCTCCTTCGTCTTCTTAAACTATGTCAGCACAAATAACACTTAAAAAAGTTTATTTTATATGCATATGAATGAATAGGAAATAAAATTTTTACAAAACCTTAAAACATAGAAATTTACTTACTTCTTCCTAGAATTAGCATCTTCATCATATCTCTTTGTTTTGATTTCATCAATATGACTAATTAATTGATGGAAAGCTCTAAATAAGAAAAAAATATATTATATTTTCATGATACGATGATACGTAATGAAAATGAAGTTTGATACGTAATGAAATGAATGTTTTCATTTAAAAGTAATGAAAACATAGAATATTACAGACTTCTTAATTTACTCTTTTTTTTTATTCTTTTAACAAACAATTTACTTTTACACAAACATTTTAAAAATTTACTCTTTAACAAACAAGCTATTTACTCTACTTAGTACAAATATTTCTTAGCACAATAACATTTTATTTTTGAAGAAAATCAGTTAACTGAGCTAGGTTAATCCAGGTTTTATTCTGAACTCAGTTTGGCTCTAGAATTAAATGTTTAATATTAAAAATAAAAATAAAAACTGCACAAAAACATTTTTCAAGAAAAAAATATTTACTTATAAAATTTTATAAAATGATGATCTTAAATAACATTATCTAATTTCATTTATCTAGCATAAATTATTATATATTATAGTATAAATTATTATATGTCTTTAAAACAATATGACTTTATAATAACATATGAAGTCTTATAGATTTTATTAGAATGACTAAACTAATCGACAGAAATCTTTTAATATTATTTAAAAAAAATATCGTTATATATATATTTTTTAAAGTAATAAAAACATGGAACATTATACATTTCTAGCACTTGCCTCTTAATCTAACAAGCTATTTAAACAACCTAGTACAAAGATTTCTTAGATAACAGCATTTTTTCTTTAAAGAAAACCAGTTAACTGTACTGGAAAGCAACCAGGTTCTATTCTGAACTCAGTTTGGTTTTAGAGTTAAATGGTAAATATTAAAAAATAAATAAATAATGACGTATAACATTTTACAACATTCGCCTGCTTAAATGAAAAACTTTATATGCAGTTCCTATTGTTTTATATGCAATTTCTATTTTGTAAAAAATATTAAATGGTGTTTTAACCTTGTAAAGGAGTTTATTTTTTAAATTCATATTTAAATCTAAATAGTTACAGACTTTAAATGATTTTGAACTTACTTTAAATACATAAAATATTTCAAGTAATTCTTTTATTTAAATAGTAAAATAATTAAGTTTTTTGAAGCTAATATAAAGAATAAAGAACCATTCTAATTTTTTATTAACCTGCATTCAGATGTTATGAACAAATCTAGATTTTACATATTTGAATATATTCAAGAATAAGAATAAATCATATTTTAAAACTATATTATATCCAGGTGAACAGTTTTAAAAACATGTACAGTTTAAAGGTATGAAAAAACACTGTTTCAATGGCTAAGTAGTTCATATACATAAAATTATTCTTATACATGTGATTTCTAAAAAATAATTTTATGCAAGTAATTTTTGCCTTAAATATATATGCATAGTAAACTTTCTATTAAACATCATGATTGAATAAAATTGCAATTTAAATACAAAAAGACAATACAATAATGAAAACAATAAACAAATCAGTATAAAATATTGCACTTTAAATATTTTCAAAAGGCAAAACAAAATGAAACATAATTTTTAAAATAAAAAATATCATTAAACTGAACTTACTCTCTTTCAATGACTAAACATGTGGTTTCCTCAGGATCATCTGCAATTATATTGGCAGTCCTCACATCTTTGCTGCTAAAATAGTTTGAAATATGCGTAATTTTATTACGAAAATAAAAATTAGTTTAAAAAAAAAGTAATTGTAAAGTAATTAATCTTAACTCAAAAATGAAATGTACATTTAGTCACTAAACAAAACATTCTGAATAATTTTTGATCAAATGGCATTTTTTTATATAATATTGAATTTGCTTTAATTATTAAGAGCGCAAACTGTGTTATGTTCAAAAATCAGAGGGAAAATATACTTCTTGTAAACAAATAAATCTTTTTTTAATAATACGATTATTTTTAGTATCACACTTGAACGGCAGATCTTTTTATTTCCCAGCACATTTTAAAACATTTAAGATAACAAAATTTCTTACCTAGTAATTATTTAATAAAAGATAATACAAAATTAAATAATTTATATTTTTACAAGCAATTATTTTAGTGTTATTATGTTTTATTTGCAAAATTTAATGTTGAAATATAGATACATGAATGAATGTTAAAATTGAAAAAGTTATTTTAATTGAAAAGTAATATTTTAAAATTAGTGTTTCTCAGAAAATATTACTTTCATTTGTTAAAAATAGAAATGCATAATGCTAACAAACGTAGCTTTAGTTTATACTTTTTATCATTCTGATATCTTTAAATTTATTTATTTATTTTCGGCATGGGATAACTTCTATTTACTTGGTCTTTAAGCAGCACTATGTGTAAAGATAAAAAAAATGTGATTTCTTTACAATATAATAAAATATTAGTGGCCTTAAATATTAGTGACAAATTGAATTATGTCACTAATATTTAAGCCACAAATAAAAGACGTTACTCGTCTATATTACATACAACAGCATAGTTAGTTTTAAAGAAAAAGTAAAAATCGAACCTTTGTAAAGCTTTTTCACCAAAAAAGTCGCCACAGCCTAATGTCCTCACAAACTTCTCTTTACATTCATCTGGGTCATTTAAAGTAACCTTCACCTATATAAATATCATAAATTTATATTTGTATTTAATAATAAACATATAAATTATATTTAATAAAAAGAGAGAGACTAACCTTTCCCCGACTAATGATGTAAAACGTATCACCACCAGCACCTTGTCGAATAATGTATTCCCCCATTTTAAAACTATGCTAAAAAATAATAATCAAACATTAAAATCAGATTATCAATAAAAAATTAAAAGGTTTATAAATTTGTAATTAAAATTTACATGAAATTAAACCAGACGAAGAAATAAAGTTCAAGCAACTAGAAAGAACAAAGATATTTAAAACTAGTTTAAACTCTAAAATCTTTTGCAAAAGTGAGTTAACCAATATTTTTTGCATCAAAAAAAGTTTGGTTGAAAATTTAAGCATTTCAAAATGAAAAATAAGATTATTTTACTAACCTCATATAAGACATCAGAAATTTTGAGTAGAATTTCTTCCTTAAGTTTCCTGAATGTTGGGACACTAAAATCAAAACAAAAAAAAATGATATAATCCTTAGATGAAATTATAATTTATCAGTACCAGAACAGTTATTAGGTACTTTAATTTTGACTCTCAAAACTATGCATAGTCAATATATGATTGCATAATTTTTCAATCACTCTAAAAATGTAACACATTTAAAAAAATTAATTTCAAATAAATGCAAGGATCTGATGATAATTAGAATTGAACATCTATGCTAATATGAACATTGGTTATTTCTTATTTTAACCCAGTTATAAGCATAATTAATCTTTGACACATACATTTTAAAAGTTACTCTATTTTTGTCTATAATTCGACTATTTGAATTTATAAATAGAAAGAAAATATTTGGGTTGACTCATTCTCTCATTTAAACAAAGTTTTTTTTTTCTTTTGTTTTTTTTTTTTAAAAAAATCAGCTGCTTAGGAAAATTTTTTTTAAACTAATCTATAAGATGAATACTATCATAAGAAAAGTAATACAATTGTTACACAGTTAGTTTTCAAGTTGAATTTTTTTACTCAGAAGAAATCACCTGAATCAGAATATCAGTAGACAGAATATTATCATTAATTGAGATTAAAAGAGTTAAAATTGATTCACGTTTTGACCTTTTCATATTACTTCACGTATAAACTACGTCGTATGGTACAAGATGCAGCTAAAATCTTTTGAATTATTTGTTTAAACTTTCATTAAAAATAATTTTTCGTATATTTAACTGAAACCTTCAGAAAACAGAACTATGCAGTTGATTAGAAATTTACTTTTAATAAGTGTGGATTAAAGATTCGATTTATACTCCAACACATTGAGTGTGAAAAAAGCAGCAGACTTGCACACTATATAAACCTATGCATGTCATTTTTTTAAAGATTTTATGAAAAATTAACTTTTAATGAACCCTTGGCGAAGAGCTATAGTGATTTGAATCAAAAAATGTTATGAGATATATCAATTATGAAATACCGATTTTTTTTTAACTAGACTTTTAGACGGAAACAAAATACTGCTTGCCTAAGATCAAGATGGGCAAAAAGTAAAAGTTACTGTTTTTAAAAATCGAGTTTACTATTTTTGACAGTTATTTGTAATCTATAATGAAGCAGCTAAAATACATGCAAAAAAAAAACATACATACATTCGATTCATTCTTGAAGTAACGCCACCGTTGATAACGTTTAATTGATCTCGGAAAATAAATTTCACCTAAAGAACTTCGAAGAATATTGCAAGAAATCACTAATCCGTGAAGTGAAAATGATTTCACATAATCCTCTTAAAAAGGATAATTTTTAGAGGAAAACTAAAAGCCAATGTTGAGTATTAATTTAGTTTTCAAGGTAATAAATGATGCATTAATTGTTACGAATATTAAGTTTAAAAATAACAATTAGGCAATTTGTAATGAAATAATTTATCAATTAGAAACATATTTTTCATTTGAGTAGTAACAAAAATACATTATTTATTGAGGAAATTCGAGAATTATTCGAGGAATGTTTAATAAAGTTCTTTTGCTAAGTACAACTTAATGCACAATTTAAAGAACATTTACCTCTTTAACTTCTTTCCTTTTTGCATTCATTCTTTCTCGGAAGACATTTTATATTATTTTTATGAGAATTAAAGGAAGAATATTACATAAATGTAAAAACGATTTTTGCCCGAACTAAACATTTAATTTTTAACTTTATAAATTGCCAAAAAAAAGGGGGGTAGGGATAACATTTCAGTTATAGTATCGGAAAATAATTGTAATTACAATATCGGCAAAGAAACTTAGGTTTAAAATTTCTTGGGTAATTGGTTTTGTATAACTGTAAGAATGTTTACATGGAATCATATAGAATTTAAATATACTAAAAACTAAATTTGCTTGAAATTCCATAAAATATAATTTCATTGCTATTGGACTTCAATACTGAATATTTCTAAAACTTAATATGTTTGAAAATATTTATGAATAATATAAAATTTTGGCAATTAGTGCTTGTAAACTGAAGGTGAAATGAAGTTTCAATTTTTAACTAAATAAAAACGTATTACATACTGTAGCTACAACACATACCTTTTCAAGAAGTCTGTATATTGTGCTTGTCTCACTAATCCAGACCTCATCATGATGGTCTGAAAACACTGTCTTTCTATCGCCCATAGTCTACAGTCAGTGAGAGCTATAATGTTACAGACACAGTTACAACAATGAAAAATGATGGAAATAATTACAGAGCATATGAAAAGAATATTTTTATTTGGAATGGGATTTTGAAAATTGATAGTACCTGTGATTGTAGCGGTCCTTGTGCCATTATATAGGATAGCTAGTTCGCCAAAGACCTTTCCAGGGCCAAGAGTGCATAAATATTGGTTACCTTTTGAAACTTCAATTTTACCCTCTGGATATATATAAAAAAAGTGTATTAATAATAAGAATGTTTTATATAGCATCCATGCATAATTTAAAAATGATATTTCTTAAAGCAATAAAATAAATTGAAAAAAAAAGTAACAGGTCAAAACTAATATTGAAAATTATTGGACATGTTTAAAAAAATGCGTGAAAATTTCATTTTATGAACTAAGAAAAAAATTATTGAATGCAAGCAGTTTTATATCGCAATTGAAGCAAGTGCAGGGTAAATAAGATTTATTTGTCCAACTTTGACACATAATGACCCTTAAAATAAATAAGATAACTGAATTATCTTGCTTGTACAGGTTACAGAACACATGGAAGTTTTATTTATGTACATGTTTCGAGGTATTGCCTCATATATTTTCATGCTCTTTGTTATTCAAAATAAAAATCTTTTTACATTCACTTCGCTTTTTCCCCCCATGTATTACTGTTGGTTTTTTCCGATATCATATAGTTTCCCAAAACATTTGCTGCATTCTAATTATTATTATTATTTTCACAACCAATTCTTTCTCAAAATCATTTATTTACGCTTTTTTCACATATAAATTTAAGCTAAAATTTAAATTTTTTTTTCACAGAGCAATATTTGTACCAAAAAAAATTATAATACTGTGTAACGAAAAATCATTTTTAGTAAAAGCTCAATTTTTGCAATCTATTCAGTAAAATTTTAATCATAAATGTATTCTTAAATTATAAATTTTTTACATTACTTAAAAGGAACAAAGCTTGAAAACTTAAAAGAAACAGTCAAGAGTGAAAAATTCATCAATTAATTCAATATATTACCTTCCATGACATAGACGATACTGCCAACTTCCCCTTCCTTGATGATAACAGTATCTTGCCCATATTCTATAGGGTACATACACTCTGTGATCTCACGAATTTGGTAGTTTTCCAAGTTTTTCATGAAATCGTTTTCAAGAATTGCTCTTTGTATAAGCTCTTTTGATCTGAAACATTGAATTAAAATAATATATTATTATTCAATCGTAAAAGTAATAATAGATTATACTGCAGTTATAGCAAACAGTGTGTCTGAATCATTTGGATCATAATTTGCAATTATCGTTTTCGTAATTATTATTTTATTCGCCTTACGGTGAAACTAAATATCAAATTTAATTATTTCTGATGGGCGTTTTAGTTGGTCGAGTGATTTTTGTGCACTAAGACCTCTTTACAAAACTTGAAATGCATTTTGTAAATTTTTTTTTGTACAAAATGTCCTTTTAGTCAAGTTGTAAGACACAGATTTTCACAAACTTTTATGTATCTGTTTTTGTTTTGTTACGATAGTAATGATACACTCATTTAATTTCTCAAATTTTTAATTCTGTTTAAAAACAACTTTTTTGATCAAAATTAATAAAGTTTAATATTTTAGTTCTTTATCCAAATTCGTTAAAATTTGGAGAAAAAACTTCGCTCATATCAAATACGATAAATAGACCCTAAAAAAATGTTACAAAACAGAAACAGCAAGTACAGTACGTTTTTTCAAGCTAACTAGCTAGTTTTATTTATTTTTCTTAAACAAAAACAACTTCCAATGTTTGCTATTACAACAATCCCTATTGACAAATCCTCCAAAAAAATATACAATTGCAAAATTTAACATTTATTTTAGAGTCAAATGTTCTTGAAATAAATTAATCTGATTCTGATAAGTGAGGGACGAATTTTAGTCAATGCGCCAAAGAAAAAAAATATTTGCTGCATTAACGTCTGTAAACATAGAAGCTATTATCAGAGAAACAGATTGAGCAAAGTTAAAACGACAGCCTTAGTCATCGTTTTAAAGTCATCAGCTTTGAAAAAAGAAAAAAAACGGAACAAGTTAAAAGGAATAGTTTTTAAACAAGAAAATACGAATGAACATAATTATTGTTAGTTATAGCTGATCAAACATAGATAATATAATAAACATAGCATTCGTAAAGTGGGAAAAAAAAAAATGAAGTTAATCTATAAAAAAACTAACAAATTAGTTGATGATGTAATCAGGGAAAATTTTTGTAACCTATTTATTTTTGTTCAAACTGAAACTAATAAGACAAACATTATCATGAGATATACAGTCCACTAAACACAATAATAAGTGGTTATCGATACAAATTTTATTAATCTTATTGTTTTAATTCGTAAAAAGCAATTAAAATTTTACAAATGCTTAATGCCGGAGATGCTTATATTAGTTTAGAACTATTTGTAGACCAATAGAACATTAATAGATTTTCTCAAAAAACGCATGTTTTTCTAAATGGATTTTATGATCGCCTTATAAATGAAAACATATCGCTGGTTCAAAACTAAAACGACACATCTCCAATTGAGTTAACATTGCAGATGTGTCGTTTTAGTTTTGAACCAGCGATATATTTGTATTCATCTACATGTTTAAAACTATATTTAAAATAGTATTAAAAAAAAACAAAATATAGGAAGCTGAGCGCTTACACGATAATGCAAAATATTTGTTTAAAAAACCTCTAAAAATGAGGATCTTAATAAATCATTGAAATAGTTTTCGACAAACGTAGAGTTTTTTCAAATTATTTATTATTTATTTTTAGTTTTTTATTTATTTTTAAATTTATTACAACAAACTGATGGTACATTGGACAAAACATGGCCTAGTCAGGGTTAAACTAGCGATGAAACATGTTCTGAAATCTAAAGTTCGATGATATTTGAAGAAGTTTTCATGTCTGCGAGTATGAAAAACTATGTACCATTTAAAAATGCATATTCACTCATATTTCATCGATATTAAATGTGTTAACACAAAACGAAATGTCCTATCCATGATATTCAACTTGTATTTTCTTTTTTTTTTTAATTGCCCAATCATCTAAAGATAACAATCATATTACCGATTCGGGCAAAAATTATGCGCATATTATCAAATTATGTAAAAATTACATATTGTCGAAACTTATATAGAAAATAAAAGCATCGTTGTAAGTTGTGTAAATTTTGAAAACAAACTCCCACAAAAATTAGCCTTACTTTAACTCTAAAGGAAAACAGACTAGGCATTAGGCACAAGAAAAGTTTAAATTTCATTATTAGCATATTTCAACTAAATACAATTTACCGAACACTTTTTTGAGCAAGAAAGAGCATTAGCTTACAAGTTTTGTAAAGTTAGAAAGATAATTTTTACATAGTTCTTAAGAAAATAAAGTTATAAGATCTAATCAATACCCTGCATCAAATAAAGGCAGCTCAAACAGAAAGAGTAAAATTTTCGATCACATGTAACAAGCGAGATTTATCTTTGACATTCTCATATCATATCGTATATCTAAGTTAATAGAAAAATTCTTCTCCTTTGCATAGGTCGATGACATTTTCGCCAAGTTTTTTTTTTTTTTTTATTGGAAAAAGTCTTGAGTATTTTCTAATCCGCTTGATATTTTTTAGGCTTATTATTAGCCTACACGCTTTTAATTTAATTAGGACACGCGCAAATAATTTCTCAAGATGAATTTGCTTAGACTTATTGGAATAACCTTTAATAAGACATTTAGAATAAGTTTTCATTACTCAGTGTGTATTGCAAACTATCTAAAATGAATCAGGCTAATTCAGAAATGACTGACATGTTTATAAATATTAGTCATTGCTGTCATCAGTTATATAGGGCATATGGGTTCATTACAATAAACCTTAAAAGTATCAAGCTGATTAGTAAATACTGGAAACTTTCGCAATTAATCAGGCGATTTACAAAATGGCGGCAACATTTGAAAGTCGAATTTTCAAATAAGCTAACGACATATACATTATATTACGCGTTTGGTATACTAATGCATTTACTACTGCTATTGTTTCCTTTATCTCAGGAATAATTGCCATTAAAAGACTGAACTGTAGTTTAGAAAGAAAAAAAGGCATGCTAAAATAGGATAAATGAATATATATTTAAGAAAGAGATGGCAGGTTTAATACTAAAAGAATACAAATAATTTTTAAACAAAATGGACAAAACTTCTTTTAAAAAAATGCGCTAAAAAGCAGCAGAAATTTCAAAAAAAAAAAAAAATTTGAGTAATAATGATTTTCCTTATCATTTTTGTAATGTTAATTTTTTAATTAAGAAAATGATTGAAGAATATTAGTTTTTTATTTCTTTTAACAGGGCGCAATTCAAGACTTAACTGAGCAGCCTCAGTTAAGCATTCTATTAATTTGTGACGTAATCTTTCTTCTTTCTTTCATTTTTTCAATCTGCGCAAGAGGGCGTTGTTTTCATTTGGTTTAAGTGTTTCCATCTCATTTGGTTTGCTTGTGAGTTCTGACCTTGTTTATGTGAGTTTTTATTTTGTGATGATTTTTATTTTCTGGTGAATTTGTATGAGTTCTTTTCTGAATTAGTTCTATGTTTTACATGTTTTTTTCTCCTGGACTTTTATACAAAACCTTCGGGGTACTGAGGGAGTTTTTTTAGGCTTTTGCCATCTCCTTCAATAGAAAAGGTTTTGTTTTATGGCCACTGGGGCCGGTACCCTCTGAAGACGTCGGCTTCAGTGGTCATATTTTTAATTTTATATTTTTAATTGTAGTTTTATTTCCTTCGCTTCCTTTATTTCAATATTTATTATGGCAGGTTTAAGTTATTTTTAGCATAAGGTAATCAAAGCATGATGAGCGATACTTAGTGAAAAATACACGTCTAAAAATTAACGAAATCAAACTCTGACGCAAACGCTCGCTATCTCAGAAGGAAAAATGTATTAACGTCTAAATTTTCCCCACTAAAAATTTATGAATGACAGTTTCAACAACTTTCATAGTTCGAGGTTTACAAATCAGAAAGATATTCAGAAAGAAGAAACCAAATTAACTCATTTCTGAGCAAATAATAACGGCGATCATTTTGATAGGAAAAAAATCAGATAGCTAATAAAACTGAATTAATGTAAGTGATATAATTTCTAAATTTACCTGATTTTAGAGCAAGACATTAAATTTGATTTGTTACTAATAGTGACAGATCGCGTATTTACTCATCTAATTTATTCATGTAAGATTCAAGTAGTATCTTCACTCTTAGACTATCAAGGAAAAAAAAACATAAAAGAAAAATATATAAGAAAAAAAAAACAAGCCTGATTTTCTTTTTATTTATTTGTGTGCTCTTTTTTTAATAAAATATTTTTTATATAAAAATTATCTAAAGTGAAGTTTGAGTGAAAAAATTGAAACTTTGCTTCATTAAAATATTTTTTGTGTTGTTAATTTCATAAAGTTAAATAATGACCGCTCAACACAGTCGTAATTATTTAATTTTATGAAATGAGATATAATGATGAATATATAACTTTTCTTATAACTTTTGAGTTTCAATTTATTAAAAAAAAAAAAATGACTAATACTTTAGAATAAACAGGATGGTAGAGCAGAGCAAGAGAAGTATGCTTTGTATTATTTTAAGTTAGCATTTTTTAGATAAATATAATCGGCAAAAAAAATAACAAAGTGAACTGTCATCACGTTTTTTCTTAAAAATGCGAAAATTAGACGATATAACAGTCAGTGTTATTTTTAACTTAGAAATGGAAGATTACACTATTCTATTTTTAAACCCTTTCTATAAATTTTCTCATGTATGGTTTTATACAAATTGAGTCAGCACTTTGTTAAAAATCCTGACGTGGTAGAAATAGATAGATTACATTTTCAGAATCAGCACTAAAAATAACATATATCAGTTCTCAAAACTATAATAATTTTCAAAACGTATATACGGGGAAAACTGTGCCATTTAATTAAAGCTCAATAATAATTAGTGGTATAATTACTTATGACTGAGTGGTTATATTAGCTGTGATTAATATCTATGCGTCTTTGAAAATGCAAAGTCAAATGGGTTAGATGCTGGACTGCATCCCCCCTAATAACAGTGCCAAAAGGGACAAGATAGTCATGAAGATGATGGTCACACATATTTTTAATGAGCTAGGAAAGAAATGAAATGCGGCTCTCATATTTGAAGAGTACGCCCTGACTATCGAGAGTGGGAAAAAAACAATGCGCTGATAGATAATTTTGCAATTGAGTGCAAATTGTGAAAACAGCCATTTAATATCTAATTTTAGTGCAATACTTAGATTGAGCTGATTAATTACGCATTTTTACTCAATGCGATCTGTGATTAAAAACAGTAAAATTAGTTTTGGAATTTTTCAGAGGAACGATAAAAAAAAAAAAAACTTCCGAAATGATAAAAACTTTCCAAGCGGACTGGGTAAAATTTGTTAAAAAATTAAAAAAATATAAATATAATAAATATATAGTTTTTATTCAGAAAATCTTATTTCTTTGTAAGCAAGGTATATAGTTATGTAGCAATATCATAAGCAAATCAAAGCATACTTAATAAAACTAAGCTTAGATATTAACAGGTATTATAACCATTAATAAAGACAGTGCGTACTATATACATGTGAAAACTTAGCAAATCTTTCAATGAAATCAATTATAGTCCAAGACCGTTCAGACTATTCATAAGAATTCAGAGGTTTTTTACCACAATGAGTTTCATTCCAAAAGACATTCTTCTAGTTTCTGATATTTTCAAAGTAATTTTATAAAAAAAAATGGGCTATACTGTCTTCTTTATTAAAATAACCTTTGATAAATTGTTCAATAGGATCAAGTTAAACTATTGATTGTAATATAGGTATTTGATCGTACCGTGCTTTACATTGTTTTAACCTACTAAATATTTTACTTTAACATCGATCACTGGCAGTTTAAGAAAACTTTTTAACCAATAAAAATTTAAAAATACATTTCTTAAAAGGTTCCGTTTAGTATTGTAGGAGTATTGTATAAGAATATTAACTAATTATACGGAGAAAATGTGAATTTTTTTTTTAACGTGTTTCACTGAATTGTGTTTTGGTCAATTTACAAATACGTATAAATTGATAAATGTGTATTCCTTCTGTAGTTGACTGTGTGAAATTTAAAACAATTTTTTAAATCAAAAAGAATGAATTTCAGCCGACACGGTGTTACTTATTGTTGGCATATATTTTAATAATTTTGTTATTTTTCATCGAATTTTTCCTTTAACTTTGTTCTATCAGTCTAAAATTAAAGCTGCACTTTTTATGAACAACTTTTAAATTTGAACGAATATTTATTTTTTTTTTCCTTTGTGGGAACGACAAAACAATTTACGACTCTACAATTAGAGTATTTAAATATATGAAGTTGTAAATCCTTGTTGTGTTATGATACTAGAATTATTTATTTGTAGAAATAATATTTTAATAGTTAATTTTTTTTTTGTGTGTGACATATTTTCCTTAAATAAAACTCCTTAATAAGCTATAAAATAAAGATATAAAAAAAAAGAGTATGCGTCATCAATGAGAAAATTAAATATATTTAATCATCAAACTTGTCAAGAGGAAACTTAAGTAAAAATGAACAACAAAAGAAATATTCAAATTAGGTTCTAAAAACACAAACAGTAAAGGTAAAAAGTTAGACGTCAACTCTTTTTTTATTAAAATCTTTTTAACATAGTCATCTTAGATAATGCCCAAAAGTATTGAAATTATTATATTATGCCTATTTTGAAAGAGGTTTTAAGAAAAATGTTTTGAAAATGAAAGATAGAATAATTGAGAAACTTGGTGCAAAAACCCGCAAGTAGAACAAATTTTTAATTATAATAATAGTAAAAAAAGTGCTTTTTTGAATGTAGACAAAATAGACGTTTCGTTTAGTGCAAAAATCAGTTACGAATTAACACCAGCCTTTTTCTGTGTCCCAGGGTAAAAACCGGGTTCAAATGTAACAAGTCTTCTTTGTGTTCAACAGCATTACAAAAAAAGTTTTTTTTTTTTGCTGTGTACAATGTCAATGTTTCGATTAGAGTAAGAACCACTTACAAATGTAACACCTTCCTTCTGAAAATGAAATTATACAAAAATAAATAAATAAATAAGTAAATAATAAAAACGTGAATTTTGAAATAAGGGGAATTAGCCGAGCTAATGAACTACAACTAAACAGGAATTTTGGGAAAATTGAAAATGTCTCAGGAATTTGAAGTTCATTTCTTGTGAGGGTACAACTTTTGGTTTTATATTATACCTGATTTTCAAAATAAAAATATTGAGGATTCTATCACAGTTTTTTTTTCATTTTTTATTATTATTCATTAGCTCATATTTATGAAATAATTGGGAGTCATGTTTGTGAAAGATTCAAATTTATTTTTAGGGATTTCTTGTACGCGTTTAAATATATGTATTTATTTACTTGAATATATAGGATGATTTGAATAAAAATCAACAATACATTTTAAGTAAAAATTTTCATACTTATCTTAAATTAAAATAAATAATAGCGGAATTCAAATTAATATAAAACAATATGAACCATTAAAAATTTCAAATTTGTAAAAAAAAAAAAAAAAAAAAAAAAAAAAAAAAAAAAACATTAAACGCTAATTCTAATTTTTTAACTAAGAGATAAATAGTTAAAGTAATTAAAATCCCATGTATTGGAAACTTTCAAAAACATGGATGTATGCCAGCTTTAAACCAGGATTATTTCTTCTAGTCTTTGCAACACTGGTGATAAATAGTGTGGATAAAAAACCACAAACTAATTCTCTTCTTTAATTTCATTTTTATTTCAACAACGCACTTAGCTCCTCTCAATTGAAGGCTCTTAAAGTGGAGAAAAGTGTGAGAATTTACATTATAATCGTATGCCTTTAATTTTTAAGATCACAGCAAAAATGCCATTAAAGTCATAAAACAGAGTTGCGGTGGCTCAGGGGATGGAGCGGCCGCCTCCCAGTGAGATGACCCAGGTTTGAATCCCAGCGGTGGCTGGTTGATACGAATTCTGCTCCCGGCTCGCACCAACCACAGTACTAACCTTAAATATCCACAGTGGTAGAAGGATCCTGGGTTAGAATCCCCTTGCCGTCAGGCTAACCGTGAGAGGTTCTCTCGGTCTTCCTCTCCATGTAACGCAAATGTGGGTTTCCATCAAAAAGTCCTCAACGAAGGCTGATTTCTTCCAATACTTGATTCACGAGTTCCCTTGTCTTCTGGATTGGGTTCAAAATTACAAGGCTACGGAGTTGAACATTGATAATCTTAAACTCAAAAACTGGATCGGCTGTTTTATGACGGTTATAATAGAAGATAAAATTATAACCATGAAAACCGTGGTGGCTTAGTGGATAGAGCGTTCGCCCCCCAATGAGGCGACCCAGGTTCGAATCTTAACTGTGGCTGGTTGATACGAATTCTGCCCGCCTTACACCGATCAAATCGCTGATGTAATACATCATCAGTGGTCTTCTAGGGCTACGGTTCAAAATAAGAAGGTTACCGAGTTGAAAATTGATAGTTGCAAACTCAGAATTGGACAGGCTATTCAACGCTGCTTATTTAAAAAAAAAAAAATGTCATGAAGCAAGTCAAATTATCATCATTATAAATATATATATTTTACCAATTGATGTTTTAAAAAAATTTCAGCTCTCTTTGAATTATCTGTAATAAGCTATGTACAATTTGCTAACTCTTCTTTTAAAATTTCCTGATCCTGAGAAAACTTTAAATATTTCTCCGACTCGAAAATTAAATGCGAATAGAATAAAATGATAAAGACAGTAAGCCGCAATCATTTAATTATTGTCATTGAATAAGACAGAAGAAATTGAAAGGTCAAAGTTATACACGTGCCACAGGAAACAATACTGATTGTTATCTTACTTTACGACTATAAGAATTTAATAATAAGCCCTAGGATCTAGTAATGTAAGAAAATACTTTGTTTGATTTTTTATAATTATGTTTAAAAATGTGCAATAATTTTCAAAGGAAAGATCTTGAAGCCACAATGTCAGATTATCATGTTATTAACTCTCTTTATCCTATATCCTCTTTTCAGTGTTCAGTTCTAACATGAATATACATTAGTGATTAACTTACACATGCACAAAAAAAGAAAGAAAATAATAAGGACGCAACCCCTAGACTTGATGTTTTCAAGAGATGTTCAACAATGAATTTCTTTTTGTAAAAGAATAAAACAAGATATGAAAGTGTCTATACGAAAAGTTTTTTTTTTTTTTAAATAGCATTATATTATCAATATATAACATAAATCATCAATATATAATATTGATGATTTTTCCCCTCGTCATATAAAAATGATTAAAACTTAATCAATGCAGAGAATTAAATCCTTTAATATATAGATATAAATAATGAGTTAGTTTAACATTTTGAAATGCAAATTCTAAAAACGAGTCAATGACGTGAAAAAAAATGTCATAAGTTAGTAACAAATACAATTTTTATTCTTTTTCTAGAAAATTTTTGCAACAGCAGATATTACGATGGATTTTGTTTTATTTGTGTATTTTCACCTAGTCGCATAAAAAAAAAGGTTAAAAACTAAACCAGTACTCAGAAATTAAATCCATTAAAATACTGCTCATAAAAATAAGTTAAAAATAAAATGTAGGTAGTAAAATAAATAAATAAATGCACAAGCAACACAATTAAATCCCTCGCTATATTTTTTCAGTAACAAAACCGTTGAAGGCAAGATTAACGGTAATACTTAATAAACATAAAAGTGACTTAAGTTTAATAGTAGTTATATTATATACTTCTAAATTAATTTTTCTGGAGATGGGTGATGAGAAAGTAGAATATAGCAGGTAATCACTAATCCAGTAATCACTTTTGCATATAATTTAAAGCAATCCTCTGAGTAAATGATAATGTGTGCTTATTTCTTCGCAGTATCGATTAAAAATCGAAAATAAATGTATATTTCTCTTCATTAAACTAGAGTAAAAATAAGATTTGGTATTTGTAATAACGATTTAAAATAAAAGTGTAGTAGCTAAATATAAAACTTTCTACATTCAGCTCATATTTTCTACAGTAAATTCTACATATAACCTATTCTTTCATGAGTATTTTAACTATACGAATCACGGATAATTTTTAAAAAAATAATAAAAAGCTCTGCCATATTTTAAATCTGTATGAGAAAAGGCAATACGAAATATATACCAAAGAAAAATAACAAAACAAAAAAAAAATAGTAAAAACATGTCAATAGATTAAAGTACAAAAGTAAAAGACATTCCTGGAAAAGAGCATATTTAAAATACGTGAAAAATTATTTTACTAAATTTAATCTGCATGGTACGATATTGAACTAAATATAAAACTTGATGAACAAGCTCTTTGGAACATAATGGAGTTCATTTTCAATGCTATGAGTTCAAGGGCTAATTTCTTATACATTTTTCCTTAAGCTTTAGATTATTCAAGTTTTATCAATGCAAACAACATCTGACGTATAGATGCTTAACTAAAAAAAAATGGAGAAATGAAAACGATTGCTAATAAGAGCAATGAACAAGAAACGACAAGCTTTCACAAAACAGACAATAAAGAAAACAATTAATAAGGTTTTCAGAGGGGGAGTACTGCTCAGACAAGTCAGGTGGGTCAAAACCTTTTGTCCTCTCGCTGGTGCAACCCTTGAAAATTTGAATTGCCCGCACTAGCATCGCTTTAGTTAGTAGCATTTGTGTTACAAACTACAAACATTATCTTCAAATTATAAGTAATTCTACTAACATGGCACGATATCTGTGGCTTTACATAAGGACAATCAAAATCACAATTCCAAAATCTATGAAATTAATTTTTAATTGTTCTTTGTCTATTTTTTTTATTCATTTATTTTGGATGTTGACAGTCGTGATCTTTTTTTACTAATTAACCGTTCATTAAAAATGAACATTGGTTGTACGGTCCCCTATATAAGCAATTCAATGTTGACATCTTCAATTGTATACATAATATAGACGAAATTATATTGGAATAAAGTGCAAGAATTTTATTTCACTAAAAAATTGCATGAGGTTCTAATTGAAGAAAAGAGGAAAAAAACTCATATTCAGGATAAGAATTTATCGGGCAACAACTAACTACAAACATTATCTTCAAATTATAAGTAATTCTATTAACATGGCACGATATCTGTGGCTTTACATAAGGACAATCAAAATCACAATTCCAAAATCTATGAAATTAATTTTTAATTGTTTTTTGTCTATTTTTTTTATTCATTTATTTTGGATGTTGACAGTCGTGATCTTTTTTTACTAATTAATCGTTCATTAAAAATGAACATTGGTTGTACGGTCCCCTATATAAGCAATTCAATGTTGACATCTTCAATTGTATACATAATATAAACGAAATTATATTGGAATCAAGTGCAAGAATTTTATTTCACTAAAAAATTGCATGAGGTTCTAATTGAAGAAAAGAGGAAAAAAACTCATATTCAGGATAAGAATTTATCGGGCAAAACTGTAATAAGATCATGCTTGGAAAATACCACATAGAAAAAAATACTATTTTAAATAAAATTATTTAAAGAACTACTAATTCTACATAAATAAAAACATGATTGATAAGTAATTTAATAATTCCACACTGTGCTACATGCTATAACAACATACAACATAGAATATTCTGTTATTTGTTGATGCTAACAGTTGCAAGTAAATAAAATACTATAAATTAAATTAAATGCGTAAAACAAAATGGCTTGGTATACGCTAGATGTTCTGTATTAGCCAATATAACAAATAAAACATGTTATACTAACATATAACAGAATGTTATCAGTTAATAATAACATAAAACTATTTGTTATATTAACATATAGTTTAAAAAAGAAATTTACTTACTTTTCGAGCTTACACAAAGGGCAAATATCTATAACAGCATGGTGAACTTGGTCAGCTAAATAAGTTAAACATTTCCCTCTAACCATACTTTCTAACTTCATAAAAGAAGCTTCATCACAAGCTATTTTCCAAACATAATCCAATAGTTCCCACTTCCAATCAGAAGTCGACCACAACACAAGAATCTTGTCCGCGGCCGCATACCTATGCACTCTAGCCAAGAGTTCATTCATGGGCGGTCGGCCGACCAGGTTGACCAGAGCGCGTCGAGCTTCCACCACCTGGCGACGCATACTTAACAAAAAGACACTCTCAAACAAATACGATACAAAGGTAGACACTGAGGCTGTGACGCCGCTCTGCACATTCAACAGGTTGCTGTGGTATGTTTTAGAATTAGAGAATAATTGCATGGTTGAGCTGCTGGCTGGCTAGATTCCAAACGCCGCAGGCGTGCAGAATTTAATTCCACCCAAGGATAGAGTAGGGCAAGGATCATAGGCAATGAACGTATTTAATTTTTTTTTTTTACTCTTTTCTACTTTTCCTTCTGTGTTCGCGAAAGTCACGCCACTCTATGCTTACGGTTAAATTGACTCGTTTATGGTTTATGTTCTGGATTATATGAAGAAACTCTAAACTCTGATATATCTTTTAGATAAGGTAGTGAGAAAAGGAAACTAAACAAAGAGAGAATAAAAAAGGGTTGAGTCAGTTTATTGTGTATCAGGCCATGTAAAGATAAATAAGTCCTCTTTTTGGAATTGTGGTGGCATACCGATATTTATGTGGGAGAAATTATGACTGACACTCTTTATAAAACTAGTGATTCATTCGTTTGTCTTTTAATCTTTATCACGTTTGACAACAAAAAAAAATTAAATAAATAAACTAAGCGTGTAACGATGCATATTTTGAATGATGATATCATACTATTAAGGATGTCTTTTTTAAATACCGATGTTCCATTTATTTGTCACATTATACTGACATTGGGGGTGATAACAGGATTTTTTTGAAAAAAAATATTTCATTGCCAAAACAAAGTATTTAATTAAAAGATACGGATATCTAAAAAATATTAAATGAGGAGATTTTTAAGCTCAGTATAAACTTTCAAAAATAATTGATTTTTATTATTTAGCATTTTAAATAATTCGATGGTATACATGTTTGAAAATATTGTTCTAACAAAAAAAAAAAAACATATTACTTAAAACACAAATAAAATTATTTAAAAAAAATATGAACTTTTTTTTTTTTTTTTTGATCGTAAAGTATAAATGAAATAAAGGCTTCGGCAAACTTATAAGTTTTTTTTTTTTTTTTTTTTTTTTTCCAAACTAATTTTTGAGTGCAGTGATGATAAAACAATTAATAAATATTCATGTTATTACAATTAATAAAATCTAAATCTTTATCTGAACTTTATTACATAAACAAAATAAATCAGACGGTGCTAATGCTAGCCATTAAAGCAAAACGAACATGCTATAAACCTAAAAAAATTTGAAATCGATGAAGTTTTGTTAGAACAAAAATCAAGTATATCTTTCCGATAAATTTCATGGGATTATTCATTTAAGAAAGCGTAATATTTTATTTTATGTTTTTTAAAATAAAATAAATAACTATAAAAAAAACTGAGACTAAAAATTGCAAGAATATTGTGTAATGCAGATAACGGTGATACTTAAAACAAGTGTTTCTCTGACATATTTAACGAATAAGCACATTTAATAAGGTTTTCAAATCACAATATAATTAGAAAATATTTTAAAGGAAAAAATTTTTTAAAAAAATATCTGAACAGGTCTAAAACAATATTTCAATGATATAATTGGATTCCTTTTATTTTATTTTTTTGGAACAGTTACTTTCACTGGCATCTGTGAAGGTGATACTCAAGCTTGGGCTGCTCTGTGGTCAATAAATCTCTGAGTTCTAAATTCTACTAGAATGAATAATTTTGCAATTTATAACTTTAAATTTGATGTGAATTAAAAGTTGACTTACGGCCAAAATAGTTAAATTGAATTACGAATTACTTGTATTGTCAAAATTCCTTAACGAATACTTACTGATTACTGAAACGAAAGTCTTGATTTTTTTTTTTTTTCCATAAACAGTAAAACATTTTTACTGATACATGTTTCCCTTTAAACCTAGAGCCAATGTTATATACAATACAGATTAATTAATGTAACACAATCAATTTGACAAAACGAGCCTAGTTCGTCTCCCGTAACAAGACGATTGACTACACTCATAATTGTTTTTTCTCTTGTTTTTTAATTGGAATCGTTTTTTTTTTTCATCAAAAAAGAGTTTATACTATATTTTAACTCAGCTAAAACAAACAATAATAATTTATTATTTATCAAATGATAATAGTCCATTTAGATATAGCTTGCAAGTGACATCATCGTAGGCAAATCGTGGCATTTGACGATTTTACACACACGCGTGATGTTGCTATTTAATTAAATCTCCTTGGGCAGAATTTTTTCGATCTTTCTGGGACAATTTTCTTTCTGGAAGGCATTTTTAATGGTAGCAATTATATCTGTTACTCATTTAAAGTAACAGAAGCGCTTTCTGTTTACAAAAATAAAAGTCTTCATGTATAGAATAGAGCAGTATATATATTTTTTTAATTATAAATGCATGAATTTTTTGAATCTACATACAAAAGAATACTTCTAATATACATTCTCCTGTTCAAAAAAAATATATATATTTGTGTAGTTAACTTTATTTTTAAATTTTTGCGGTTTGGAAATTAAATTTTATAATACCAATCTGAAATTCTAGCTATAGACAGTCATTGCAAATTTTTTTTATTCTCAAAGAAAAGTTTTTTTTAAAAAAAATAATAATATGTATATATATATATATATAATATATAAATTAATCACGAGTACTTTTTCTACCTCCGATATGCGAGAAAGGCTTTTTTTGAAAATAATTTTGCAGAAAGGGGAAAGAAGTTCTGCAGAAAAGAAAAACATTTCGAAAAATTAAGCAGATCAAAAAAAAAAAAAAAAAAACTTTTTCGCTTCCCAAATAAAAAATCTTATTGCAAGAACTTTGCGACGATGTCGCCACGATTCTGCTACGGGGATTAGATCTTATTTAAATCCCATGGTTATAGGCAAATAGGCTATAGGCATATAAGGCTATATGCATAATCACTTTTTCTGGAGTTGCAAATACTTATTTTAAATAAAACGATATTCTTGAAATTTTTAATACGAATCAAAAATTTCATTAAAACCAAATGATATTTATTTTTTAACACTAGATTGCCCAAGGAAGTCATTTTGACTGCTTCTTCATTTGCAAAAAATTTGCAAATAATAATGCAAAAAAATTTTTTTTTCAAAATGAAGTAAATTTTTTTACTGATGAATGTGTGTCTTATGCCACTTGCCACACGGGCGAGCCTGCTTGGCAGTACCGAGCAGATTTAAGGCAGAGAGTGCGTTTCTTACTATTTCAGTGGCGCCACCCTATGGTTAAGAATCCGACACATACGGCGCACCCGTTTATAGGGCGGACCCATTCATTCATCCACAGATCATAATTTTGACCTGAATCAGAGAACGATATATCTCCAATCCAGTACCCCCAGAGGTTTTGTTTGACTGCTTTTGGGCAATATAGGTATATACTAAGTTTCAGTCTTTCTAGTGTTAATTACTGTTATCTGTTATTTTGAAAGAGGATCACGGAAGTCAAATCTGTAAATTTCTTTGCTAACAGTGCAGCAATCAACAAATAAGTCACAAAAAATTGGCGAAAAACACAACTCGCGATAAAACGTTTTTTACTACATAAAAGTCACCCTTATTGAGTCAAATAAATCAACTGATTTAAAATAATGCGTTTTAATCTAACTTAAAGCAAATATCATATTTTTAAAAGTGAACTTCAGCAATATAATATATTAACTACAAACACATACTTATAACTGAACATATACATACATATACTTAACTGAGATCAGAATCGTAATATTTTGTCAATTAATGTCATTGACATCACATTATTAGTATGATTCACAACATACCAAAATCACTAGAGGTTTTGTTATAAGAAGAAAAGAACGGAAAAACCTCATTCAGTTTTTCATCGTAATAGCCATAATAGCAAGTTATCAAAATAAAAGCTCATCTAAAGGCAAAGTTCGATTCGGGCTATTGCTCTACAAAAAAAAAAAAAAAAAAAAAAAATTATGAGTGAGCATGAACAATGCAATGCCATGCACTGCATTAAAGAGCACAAGTTTAGGAGGGTCATTCAACACATAATTTCCATAATGACCGATACTGTTCAGACATTGTTGAAGTTCAAATAAACAGGATTAGCGTGTTGAGATTATAATAAACCAAATCTTTCAAAAATTAATTTTTTTTCCCACGAAAAACATACCTATGCAAGCAAAAAAAAATTATTTAAAAAAAAAAACAGAACCATAGCACGTTAAGCTTTTTTTATTAATTAAATAAAAAACGTTTTTACTAATTTGTACATTTATTTCCTTTCTTCTCTCATTATTAATTTTTTCTCGTAATATCATCAAGTACGAAAGGGAAAAAAATATGAAAAGATGCTATTCATAAAAATCGCCAAGTGACGGTCTCTTTTTAAATGACATAATTTAATAAAAGAATTATTAAACAATGATTTGCTATTAAATGATGACAATATATCTCTCTTCTTTACTAAATTAATCAGAAACTTCACTAAAATAAATTCTTTCTTTATCTAGGCTAACGTATATTTCTTTTAAAAAAATCTATAGCAAGTAACAAAAATAATTGAGTACTATTAATTATATATTATCTTATTTACGATAAAAAGATAACTAAACTTTAAAACAATAACTCAGGCATAAAAATTTTTTATGGTGTATAAAAGAATTTCTTAAATAATGTTTAAAAATGAATGTAAAATATATTGTTTAAAAATGAATGGAAAAAAATTGTTTAAAAATAAATGAATAAAAAATTGTTTAAAAATAAATGAATAAAAAATTGAAAAAAAAAAATTTAAAAATGAATGCAAAAATATTGTTTAAAAATGAATGTAAAAAATATTGTTTAAAAATGAGTGTAAAAAATACTGAACGCAAAAAATAATGTTGAAAAATAAATGTATTTATTGAAAGAAAATTCTATGCTACTTATTTGAAAGTATACAAAACCAAAACCTTCCAAAAAAAAAAAAATATATATATATATATATATGCAATCGGGTCAAAGTTAAGCAAAATAGGCCACATTATTTATATTATCGGTCCATAAACAAGGTCCCATTTTATCAAGAACTAAACATTAAACACAGTTCACGTTAAAGAATAAAATGTATAGATCTATTAAGCTGTATGGTATAAAAAAAAAAGAGCGGGAATTTTTGGATACTGCAAAGACGCCATAATCTTGAAGCGTGTGTAACATCAGTATTTCACTTTATAATCAAAACTTCGTTAAGAAGAAGATAATTCTAAATTTATTATGTTTCTTATAAAAATAGGTTGCTAACGTTTTCGTTAACCGTCGCAGTTTTAAAAAAATTTCAACAGAGCCTGTTTCTTCCTGTCATAACTTAAAAATTATTAGATAAAACCGTCTAAAATTTTGAACATTTCTAAAGAAATGTTAAAGGAACACATTCCGATATCAAAATCATTGAGGTGGATATTTGTCTTTGAGTTATTTCATTTCATATTTATTAGTTTTTTTTTTATTTATTAAATTTTTATTTGTTGCACAGCGTAGTTTCGCTTAACCTGAACTGTTAGATTACTGAACTGTTAACATGAACTATGATATTTTGAAACTACTTACTTTGATGTCGGTAGATGCAATAACGCGTCTAGCTTCCATTGTTTAAATTTCTGATTAGCATATGAGCAATATAAAATTGTAAAAACTTATTACGAACTTAATATCAATCAACTCCAATATCTTAAATTTTTTCCGCTCTATCGGCATTTCACTACGAATGAACAAGTGAAAGGAGCTAGAAGTTAATGAATCCGTACTTATTTTTAAAATAATCTATATTTTTAAATTAAATTTTTGGATCCTAATTTTAAAATTTGAAATACTAAATATTTTATAATTTTATAACCGTCGTTGAACAACCGACCCAATATTTGGGCTTACGACAACTCATGTTCAACTCCGCTGCCTTGTAATTTTGAACCCAATCCAGAAGACAAGGGAACTCCTGTTTCAAGTATTGGGAGAAATTTGCCTTAGTGGAGGCATTTTTGATGGAATTAATCCGCATTTGCGTTACATATACAGGAAGACCACGAGAACTGTTAGCCTGAGGGCAAGGGGACTCTAACCCATGATCTGTCTACAACTGAGGATATTTTTAAGTCAGCACTGTGTTCGGTGTAAACCGGATGAGGAATTCGTATGACCAGCCATCGCTGGATTCGAACCCGGTTCACCTCATTGAAAGGCGAACGCTCTATCCACTGAGCCATCGCGAATCAAATATTAAATATTGCGCTGATTTAATAATTGATTTAAAATTATTTATAGACTTATTCTTTCTAAAGAATAAAAAATTAAAAACTACTGAAACACATGTCGCAACAATTAAAAATTAAAGTATTTATTTGTTATCCAAACAACAACGAACAACATAAAAAGTTTTTGTTTACATGATTAACTAGGATTACAGTTTCCACGTGTGAAACATAACAGTTGGTACAATTTTTAACATGATGTAAACTTTCGCATAGATTAATATGAAGACAACAAGGGAATTCGTATTAAAAAAAAATTATTTTATTTAAAAATCCAGTTAGGTAGGTACTGCGAAGATGACAAATTGTTTCGAGTGCGTATAAAGTAAGTGATGTCATTCAGGTTTGTATTGTTTATTTTACATTTTATCTCGTTTATTGAATAAATTATTTTTTTAAGGTGACTTATCGTTTTAACAATCAGCCAGACAGTCCTCTGAATTAGACAGACAAATTTGTATCTGTTGCTATATTTGAAACTGTTACATGTTTTCGAACGTAAGAGCTTAGTTCTATAGAGCAGCGATTTTCAATTTTGTTTCGGCTCTAAATGACAAACCTTCTTTCGACAGAACCTCGAATTTTAAATATTGAATATAAAAAACGATTGTGAACGTATAACCAATAAAATATTTTTATAATATTTGATAAGAGAATTTTTTTTTTCTTCATAATTTTATTATTAGTCATCTTAGATTTTATGTCCGACACTTAATTCACAGTCCTGGAGCTTTTTCTAGTTCAGTTAAGAATTTGTTTTGGGTGTTTATTCTTATGCTGAAAACAATTAAAATCAGCTTAGTTATGGTTTCCTTTGAAATGAACTAAAACACTGCTATAAAAGTTGAAAATGGTTATTAAGGAAATACTTCTTTACAAACGAATTTAATTATTTTATTTTGATTTGAGAAGCCTAATGGGATATACTTATGCAATTGAAAAATTATATACTTTTGTTTGAAAAAAATTGTCATTTATTTTTAATTGGCACTTTATTTTAAATAATTTCGTGAAGGCAACCGGGAAATTAAAGAAAGTGGGGATCATTAAAATAGTGGGGATTTAAATATAATTAAAAGTTTCAAAATCATTATTGGTTAAAATAAAAAGTCTTAACTTTCGGTATCCCCCATAACTTTTAAGTTTTCTTATACTTTTCTACTACTTTCAAGTTTAACAAATATGCAAAAATACGACTAAAACAGTTTTTTAAATGTAATTTTTTTTTTTTTTAACAAAAACGTAAAAAAAAAAAAAAAATTTAATGCACAATATTCTGAAACATTATATCCGTAAATCAGTTATTTCAACTAATACATCATTTTTATTTGCAAGTTTAGACTTTCGCAAATTTCGTTTTTTTTTTTTTTTTTTTTTTTTTTTTTTTTTTTTTTAAATATCAACCTCGAGTTAGAGATGACTCGAATTTAAAATCTTCAGCCTCGGGTTTCCAAAAGTAAGCTCTCCTAACTCATCTCTAAATTAAAAAACAGAGATTGTTCGGGTTGTAAATGAGATGCAAAGATCATACACACGTGAAATGCTGGATACTACGTGTAAGTGCTAATTTACAAGTAACATCTCGCAAGTTCATTAAGTATGGTTAAAGCAAAAACATGCGGAATGCTACACAAAAAGTGCTAAATGTCTCACTTAAGGGAACTTTTTCATTATAAAATTTTTAGAAATTTTAATTTAAAAATGTGATAACTGCGGCTGCAGTGAGTAATAATCCTCTTTCATACGTGTCTAAATAATTTATAAATAACCCCCTTTTTATTATTAACTTAATTCCTCAGAACTTTATATTCTTTAAAACTACGGTAAGAATTTTTGCAGTCATATCATCGATTAGAAAACATGGTTAAATAATGATTTCCATAGTTAACAAAAATAAAAAGCTTGTTAAAAGTTAATTCTGTAACTTCAACATATCAGCTTCTGACTAATGATCAAGGTCGAAAACGAGATTTATTTGAAATACCAGACAAGACAAAAATAGAAATTTCTGATTAATTTAGTTAAGTGTTTCGCAATTAGAGTGAGCTATTTTTATCCGCTAATATAGTTGAGTTTGATATTCTCTGTTCAAAGGTAGTAGTAACTTCGCATTTAAAAGATGATTACCTTGAATTTTTAATGAAAACTAGTGGAGATGTATCAGTTGAAAGCGTGCCAAACTGGTTGAGTATTTTTTTTTTCTACACAACAATCCGATTTTTAATTATTTGTTAATGTACATAAACTTTTTAACAATTCATAATTTTCAACTCCCGTTTTCCAAACATCAATAAGCCTATTCTGCAAAACTACTGAGAAAATAAGAAATTAAATAATAAATTTTAATGCACAGATGACTTTTTTTTATTTTATTTTATTACCGGCGTTGAACAAGCAATACTGAGCTTACCACTACCCTAACTCCGCTGCCTTGCAATTTTGAACCCAATCCAGAAGACAAGGGGACTCCTGGATCAAATACTGGAGAAATTTGCCTTTGTAAGGGACTTTTTGATGGAACTAAGCCACGTTTGCGTAATAAGGAGGGGAAAACCTCCCAGTGTTAGCCGGAGGGCAATAAA
This sequence comes from Parasteatoda lunata, assembly GCA_949128135.1. Taxonomy (NCBI): domain Eukaryota; kingdom Metazoa; phylum Arthropoda; class Arachnida; order Araneae; family Theridiidae; genus Parasteatoda; species Parasteatoda lunata. The sequence continues at coordinate 58,849,073 of OX421972.1, read as the reverse complement.
ATTTTAACCCATGAACCGTCTTCCACTCATGATAGATTATATCACCGTTGAGGTTGGTGCGAGCCGGGGTATGAACCAGCTACCGCTAGGATTCGAACCTAAGTCGCCATATTGGGAGGCGAACGCTTTCTCCCCTAAGCCACCGCGGTTCACTTTGTTATAATTTTATTTTATTTAATAACCGTCGTTGAACAGCCGACCCGATTGCGAGTTTCCGGCTACCGATGTTCAACACCGTAGCCTTGTAATTTTGAACACAAACCAGAAGACAAGTGAACTTCTGGATCAAACATTGTGCCAAACAAACCTCCGGAGAAGACTTTTATTGATGAAACTAACCCGCATTTGTGTTACATGGAAAGGAAAACCACGAAAACCATCCACTGTTAGCCTGGGTGCAAGGGGACTCTAACCCATGATCCGTCTACCACTTATATGAGGAATATTACAGCTAAATTCTATTATATAGACTTATAAATAATATTAGTATTTGTTATTTTCCTTTAAATAAAATTCTTTATCTACATGCGGTCAACAATCAAAAGTACTCAACAGCTGTAAAGACCACTAAGCTAAGTTTACCATATATGTACATACGCATATAAAAGCACTCATTCATTTTTGTATTATACCAGTGTTCGTGTTGACGATAGCCTTTCTAATTTATTAAAATGTTATGTCTTCCATTCCAATTTCTGGAAAAAATGTTTAGTAAAAAATTATAATAGCATTCAATTGATCATAAGTGAAAATCGCTATCATTCTGATGACTAAAAATTTAAAATTATCACACTTTTATTTATTATTCATTTAATTATAGCATAATGTTATGAAAATAATGAAAATTAAATACTCAAATGGCATGAACATATATTATAAATAATGATTAACTGGTTGTCGAACGTATGTTTTATGAGGAGAAAAAAAAAAAAAATGAAAGAAACGAAAATTCTTTCTGAAATGTTCAGTTAAATACCGGTATTTAGACTTTTAATATATGTAACTGCTCATTTATTCAAATCTTCACAAAATCATTTCTATAATAATTATATCAGCAATAAATGTAAAGAGAATCGCTTTAATTAAGAAAAAAAAATGCATCTGTGAATAAACAAATAGTACAATTAATATTAAAAAATCACTAATTATTAGTTTTCATCGGCATATTTATTTACATCTGAAAGCAAATCTGCTTATCCTCGCCTCTGCAGAGATGGGCTTAAATTTTGAATATCTGTCTTTAAGCTCATTAAAACAAGCAGCACAGATAAGACACAGGCAAAAAAATAAAAAAAATAAAAAATAAATAAATTGAAGCTACACGTGCTGTTTTATTGTCGCGTGAGCCTATGTTGCACTTCAGCTTCAGCGCGTGGCTGTTCTATAGCTAAAGGCTAATTTTTCGCTCATACAGCTCGAACGGTTTATCGTAGAATATTCTGTAGACAGTGACCTTCCTCGAAAGTGATCTGATTGCCAAATTTCATCACTTTCGGTTGGATGGTTCAGGAGTCTACGACAGACACACATTCATTTTTATAAATAAAGATTTATTTCTTAAATTATTTTTTAATTACTAACTAGAAACTAAATGAATAAAAACTTTTTTTTATCGAAAATTTGCAGCTCTTTTTCGAATTTTTCAAGCACGCAAAATTTTACTTTTTTATTGTCATTTATTATGTGAATGGACTTAATTTTTTTTTCTTATTTTAAGCATTTAAAAATATTATCTCGGAGAAATTTTTAAAAAAAACATATCAGCAGAAGTTTTAAAAAATGTGACAATTGCAATAAAAAATATTTGTAAACCGAAATTGTATAATATGAAGAAAAGAATAAAAGGAAAGAAAAATTAAAACAAGAATTATCTCTTTTCAAAGACTTATTATACATTTTAGTAGCCTACTTCTTTACATACACACACTATAAATATAAAATACTTAATTGTAACGAAACCTGAAATCAGATTTACTCTAAAACCAAAAAGACAAAACTTTAAATTTGGAAATAATTTAAATAAAGTGGCGCCATCTATTACAGTTAGCTGAATTTAAAACCATTGCCATTCTCAGAAATCACTTAAAATTTTTCTACAAATTACAACAGTTTCTCCCTCTTGAAATGTATTTTTAAAATTTTTATGAAATAATTTAGTAAGTTTATATAAAATATTATCGAAATTTTTTTATAATGAATTACGATCAACTTGTTTTTCATAAACTTTTCCTTGAAAAAATCTTATAAAATAATGATAAAAACTAATTATGTGGTTGCAACGCATAAAATTAATAAATTAATTTTTATAGTAATTAAAATATGCTACGTTTTATGCAAATGAAACTAATATGATTTTATTTGCCCCTTTATAATGTTGTTTTCAGGCTGTTTTTTATTACTATAATTATTCAAATTCAAAAGCTATCATTTTTATCTATATTTTTATAAAATCGATTACATGTTATAAAGTACCTTCAATTGATTTACCATCGATTTAGTTACAAATTACATGTTTCGAAATTAAGTTACAGATTCTAAACTTCAAGAATAGAACTATATAAAAACAAAAAAGAAGCCCAAAACTGCACTGAAAAAAAATGAAATAAGATACAATTAGCGCTCTTTCGATAGCAAATCTAACACGGAAAAAAAATATTATTAATTTCTGTCTGAATACCAGAAAAATTTCTTATTTTATTTTATATTAAACATTATATTTTCTATTTTCGTCAATGATTTTGAAAGATACATACAACGTCAATGTTTATGCAGGTGCATTTTATGTCATAAATATAGTAGAAGCATGTCCTTATTTGTCCAATATATAGCATCTTAACTTTAACACATCAAAGAATGGCTGATTACACAATTACGGGGGTAGTGTTATGAGATTTGTTTACAAATGGAAAACAACTCTGCCAGTGGTGCTGCCATCTATAGAAAGATTAATGCAAAACATTTCAAACATTACGTAATGGAACAAAAACCAAACTAAAAAAAATTAGACAATAAAAATACATGACTTCCTTGCAAATACGTATTTTTTATTAATCCGAAATGAAAGAATACGAAATCATGAGTTATAAAAAAACATTCAATGTACTTTCCAGGAAAATTAAAGTAAAAAAGAAGAAAAAGATAGTAATAATAATTATTGCAGTCATAAGACTAAAATGAAACAAAAAAAACACCTGACTTAGAAAAGAAAACAGCTGAAAACAGAATTCTTTTGAAAATACAAAGCTTGTCATTTGAATTAATAGAAAGTTGCGTCAAAAAATTATACTTTTTTTTGTCAGAAATGTCTGTATAGGGATACAAAATATAAAAAAATTTTCCTGTATATTTTTATAATAACTATAAATTATTATCATTGCGATTAAGAATGTTGAATTTAAATTTTATAAATGTAACTGAACGAACTACAAATAGTGCAAATAAAATTTTGCGAACGTCATTTAACGTATAGAAACAAGAACAGGAAATGCTTACAGAATATTATAATAATGGTAATTTCGATAATGTAACATTAAAATAAAAATAAAATTATGAACTTGGAAATGCATTAAAATTCAATTTAAGGACTCTAATAAAATAAGAATATTTTAAAGTTTAATATCATTGAATTTATGATGATTTTAGTCAATTGTAGTATCATTTTTTGAAAGGCATAAAAGAATTTAAAGATATTTATATTAATTTTCTTTCTCTGTGAACAGCTTTTAAAGCAAGAAATATTTGCTTTGTTAATATTGCTTTTCTTTTATGCAAACTAATAAGTTATGATAGATTTTATTTTATTTAAAAAAAAAAAAACATATATAAATATTTTTAAAACTAATTTCTTTTGAATTTGAAATAATTTACAGGTTAAGAATAAATATATATTATGAAATAATTTAAAAGAGACCTATAAATATGTTTTTGAAGCTGTTTGAGTTTTACTAAGAGAACTACAATAGAAAGAAACAGTTGTAAGTTTTTATTTGAATATTTTATTTATTTACTAATCTTTTAACCTTTATTCGTCTCAAAATTTGAAAAAAGATGCATAGATTTGAATTCTAAAAAAAAAAAATAGACATTAGTAATGAAAGTTCATTTCTTTATGTAATTACATTATTGATAACATTCGACTCAAAATATCAATTGTAAGGTTTTGTTTAAAAATTATTACTATAAATGCTTATATCTTAGTGTAAAGGTAAGCATTATGATATAAATATAAATGAGCAAGGTGAAAAATTTTTAATATCAAATAAATTTAATATTTAAAGAAAATTTAATATTTAAAGAAAATTTAATTTTAACAATGTGTTTAATTCAGTAGTTTTCAGGTATGCGCATTTCTATGGCAACACCGATAATAGCTAAATATGATCTAAAATTAGAACGATTCAGGAATTCCCCAGCACTCAAAAGGAACAAGTGACAAAGGTCTAAGGACCGAAGTCCGATTCCACCAGAACAACCAGTAACAGTACACTGCATATTGAGATGAGTGACGTTAAAAACAACGTCCGTAATAAGTGATTTATTTTTGTCATCTTGATAACAAGCATAATGCAGCCGCAATAAAAAAGAAAGTAAAGAAAAGACAAAGAAAATATTATATTAATGCGCTACTTATAGCTCGAGAGGGCCTTCTTTTATGTCCATAATTCCCCTCCCCATCAACTCTAAGCACTTATAAGTCCAATACCCAAACAGCACAAAAGCTACATTTTTTAATAATAGTTAAAAAGAAAACATGACATCATAGGCGGTTTCCAACTGAAGACCGTCATTGTCCTCAGATAGTCATCTTCATGATTTCATTGAGGAAAAAATGTTAATGTACGAACATAATTTTCTGTAGCAATTAGGTAGTGCAAATTGCACATTTGTCACTCATTTGATTAATGATTATTTCGTCACAAAAGATCAATTTAGAATTTCTACATTACTACACCCAAACAATTTGTACTGTTGTTGCTTTATTACTACTGTGATAAAAGATAACTGAACTATTTACAGGGTGGTCGTATTCAACTGAGTTATTAACCCTTTGACACAGAATTTTTATTGAACATATTTTCCTTCATTAATTTGAATTATTTTAGGTTAAAATGAGTAAAAAAATAGCATATTTCGGCATTTTGAATAATTTATTGTTCTGAAATACAGTATGAAAAAACAGTGTCTTTTCTGCGTTAAAGGTAAAATCTTTCACACACGGCTCACTTACGTACAATAATTTTTCAAATTTGCACTTATTTGCCGTTATTTCGATCTAAGAGAAAAAGTTATTCATCGTAGAAAATTTTTAAATTCATGAAATCGATTATTGATAAATTTTTGAACATAAAAGAAAATTTTCAAACTACTTTTTTTTAATTTTTTTTATTATTATATATATTTTAGTATAATGACAATTCCAATATTCTAAAAGATTTTGTTTTTAAATATTTTTTTTTAAAAAAAATTCTTGTTAAATATTTTTAAAAATATTTTTTTCTCTTTTCAATAATGTTTATTACATTATTTTCCATGTTTTCCCTATATTTTTAACTTATTTTATGAGCTCAATATACTTGCAGCTTATGCACAGTAAATAAAACTTCTTATTCCTCGTTTTTCTCTCTTTTCTTTTTATTTTTTGTGATATTTTGCGATTTTTATAGCTGAGCAGTTGGAGAGTCAAAATAATTTGAACATTCCAATTAATTAAAAATTGCCTAAAGGAGAAAAAAGCATTCCAATTGATTAAAAATTGCCTAAAAGAGAAAAAAGTTTTTGATCTTATGTAAATTATGTGAAAATAATGTAAATCCAATAAATATTAAGACAAGGCATAGTTTGCCTTGTATATGTATATATATGTAACATAAAAAGCTTCTATTAATATTTTTTTATGTTAGTTTCTTCGTTAAAAACAACTCCTAATTTATTACTAATTAATTTCAAATCGAAACACTTTATCATACTTTTAAAAAGCCACATCTTGTTTCTAAATCTATTTTTGGCCCAACTATGCATAAATTTAAATAAAGACATTTCTCCCTTTAAGCTTCGTGGGAATCGCGTGATCTATTTAATTAACCAATAGTAATTTCTAAGATTTCCCTCTTTCCCTAAATTGAAAAATTTTACGGATTTTACTTTGCAAGATTTTCCCTAACATATAATCTAGGAGCACAAATTTTCGCACCTTCCCGGTCCTAAGACCTGTTTTAATCCTTCCACTCGGCAACGACGTTATATATATATATATATAAAAGCTTATTACTGTTAAGACAGTCATATAAGTTATATTTATCATCGTTATTTTTAAGCATACATTTATTTCTGAATCAATGCAGTTTTTAGTTTAGACAGTTTAGAATTAAATCAGTAATTAGAGTCTAATTTTGTAGGGTAGGGATCATTTGTATTTGAGCAGGTAGAGCAGATTTGGCTATGTTTTCTTTTTAGTCTGGATCTATTTGAAGATGAATGATTAGATGAGATTGAAATGAAGGTATACATAATATGAATAATGCAGGGGGGGGGGAAGGATTGAATGAATAAAAGGATTTAGAGATGAATCAAAATAGGATTGGATCTATTTCCTTAGCTATATTGCTATATTGTACGGAGTAACCATATACTACTGAGATATAAAAGATAAGAACTACAAATAGCATATTTAGTACTGTTTGGTTTATTTAGATCACTAAAAACTAAAATAATAATAATATTTATTATTATTCTCAGAACGAAATTGCGATAGTTACGTATACGTAAAAACAGATATATTTAACTTTCTCATTTTAGTTACTGTAAAGTGATATGTAAGAAAGATTAACCATTCCCAACATAGAATTTCTTTAAAAAAAATAATTCACTGTCATGATTAACGTCAATCAGCCGATTTTTATTAGAAAACGTCCATTATCGTAATTTTAAAAATCATTTTCTCATAAAATAAATTTTGCTTTTTATCCATTTCTACGTTATACTCTTAAAGATTTAATAACACATATTATCATAAACATGCATTTAGAAATTTTAAAATCTAGTAGTAATACAAGTTTTTACATTTGTTAAATACTAGTTTATGAAAATATGTATGATTAAATATTGAACAGTATCATGTAGAACTGGATAAATTGCTGCTTTAAGCTACCCTTGAAGGAACAGACTGACCGAAATCAATACTAAATCAAAATACTTCCATTGAAATAAATTATTTTAATAACCAGTTTCGTCCACCACTACAGACAAAGTTTTTCTTTTTCATAATTACGCCTTTTGATTAATACAGAATCAGATAAATTAAATCTAGGTCTGACACATGTTCATTCTGCTTAATTACCGCCTGAGAGAGAGAGAGTTGCTGCATTTCTATGTTTCAGGAAGTATAAGTAAGATTTTTTTTTTTCTCGAAATAAAGTAGGGAAAATCTAATAATTTTGAAAATGTACAGCAAAATTTTCATCCTCGGATGTTTTAATTTAGTTTTTTTTGAAAGACACAGTTTCTTATAATACAAATTCGTTGCTGTCTTTAAATTTTCTTACAGAAAATGATGCCATGAGTGCAATGTGAAAAATTAGTTTCTTTTTTAAAAGTACAAATATTATGCCCACTTTTTAAGAAACTATATATAGATATATTTTTGATAATTGAAAAAACTAGGGGGACTTATCCCCTACACCTGAAAGTATCACAATAACAAAGTGGTATGCAAAATAAGTTCCGACATAAAAAAAGAAATTTGGTCGATCTTATGAACACGTATAAGTACGTTATGAACACGTGTTGTCTTCTATTGTTCCGATTCAAGCTGCACATACCACATAAATAAGTTACAAATTAACACTGTTGCACTTCTTTTTGTGTTTATTTTTGAAAACCCAGAAATTTCTATTTAAATATTTAAAAAAAAGAATCATTTCTATAGAATTAGAATATTCTTCAATATCTTAAAATGAATACCACCTTTAAGTTCTCTAACCATTCGTATCAGTTCAAGGTTCAGATTATACATAGAGATAATGGCAAAAAAGCCAGGAAAAGCTTTATTTAACTTAACACAAACATTATGTAAGAAATACAATGTTAGAAAATCAAATGGTGTTACGGTGAAACCTCCTGGGAGCGACCACTCTCTTGTTCCACGGTAAAATGATCGTTGATGGAGGTTGGCATTTTCCTAGGCTTTATTTGGCTTGTTCCTAGCCGTTCTTAGTTCGATATCATTTTGAAGTGAATGAAGATTATAGGCAGTTCCTATAATCTTCATTCACTTCAAAATGATATCAAATGTACATGGTTTTTCACAAGCATGACTTTTTATTCGGTGTTATATCTTGGTGCAGAAACGCCACTTGCGTTGGCGTCATGAATAAAATTTAGCGTCAGTAAAAATGACCTCAACTGATAACTTATTACGTATGAGTAAAAATTAATTTACCAGTTATGAATGATAGAACTATTTTAAATAAATAATTCTGTTTTTTGTTTAAGCTTGCAATTACTTTTATATCATAAAACTTAGCTTTAAGAAATGAGAAGAGGTTTGAGTGTGTAAGATGCATAGTTTTTTTTTTAAAAAAACTTTTTTTTTTTAAATTTAACTCTCAACTCTATAAATAAATCATTGATAGCATCGTCTTTAGGGCACTCTGACTGCAACATGAGGTTGCCGATCTCTTTCAGGTATTGTCAAAAAGAGCTCTTTCAATAAGAGCCCCACACAAATATTCTGAATACATTTAAATCTACTTATTTGTTTTGCTAATATTTTTTGGTTTGATATTTTTTCGCGTTTCCTCATTTGACCTTTTCGACATTTGATGCAGAGGTTTGCACGGACAGTCGCTGGAGGAGGTTTTGATGATCTCTCCTAAAGGTTTTCTTCACCACAAAGAAAGACTGGAAAAAATTCTGTGCCTCTCAAAGGTGGTCGCAAATAAAGGAGGTTGCTACACAGAGGTTGTCTTTTTTGGAGGTTTCACTGTATAAGAAATAGTACAACCCATAGTTAACCATGGTTCTAAAAAATGTAAAAAACCTCCGAATTATAGTGATAGCTCAAATCAGAGAAGAAATTTATATAACAATTTGTTATCTCATATTATAACAAAATTTAAATCGCACATACTATAAAGAGTTCCATGATAATGGTTTATGCATTGTGCAGAGAATATAACTTTAAGAATATCAGACGTTAATTACTTCGTCAAAATGTATCTGATGTTTTGAGATAAAACTTGGCAAAAAAGAAAGAAGTTTGACCTCTTGAAGTTGCGGATAGTTATCTTTGATCAGAAGGCAAATAATCTGAGGCAAAAATCTTGAGCTTTCAACCTTGAGATTGCCAGGAAACTCGTAATTATTTACAGAATGCGCAGATAATTAGTATCAATAATATTGTTTGTTTGAAAATATTTTACACAATTTGAGAATGTAAAGCAATTCGAGGGGATATGAAAATGTAATAATGCTGGTTTTAACTTGAGATCAAAAAGCGTGTTAAATACCATTATGTTTATTTTAAGGTATTTCAAAAAGAAATTTTGAACAATTCAGGTTTATATCTTCCTTCAAGAAAGAAAAATTAATTTTTTCTTCTCTCAAAACTCTTTTAAAAATGAGCAAAACTAATTTTGGATTTTAAATCCCCACACTCAAATTAGGCATGATTAAGTATTTGTATAAATGCAACAAACAGTTTGTTCATTAGAGTATCTAGTGTATCCTTGCAGTCATCCTTGAAAATTCGTACTTTATACTATAACGTTTTTTTTAATAATTTTTTTATGTACAGTGAGAAGAAAAAAAACGGACCACCCAGAATAGCTTTTGATTTAATGATCGGATTTTCACGTTCTAAGACTCAATCTAAATGGCTCAAGGGGGTGACCTCAAAAATGCTGATTAATAAATGCTGACGATATTTTAAGACACGAAATCAGACACAAAAACGTACCTTCTCATTGTTTGGTCAGGAGAGCGTTTTTAAGTTTAGAGCCCTTAATGCTAATTTTAATTTTTGCGTATTTCGCTATATTTCGAGAAATTTTAAAGCTAACTAAAAAAAAATTTTCAATTTTTTTTGAAAAAAAATTTTCAAATGCAAAAAATAACTTTTAGTAAATATTTATTATTTTATTTAATAATGGTCGGAAAAAAAATTGAAATGTAAGGTAAGCAATTTTTTGCATAATTTTAAAGAATATATTTTTTCATGGAAAAATATAAAATTTGAGCAAAATTGGTCTGATGATTACAAGGATACACTAGGGTAGTCAGGGCAGTCTTCTTTGTTGCGCATTGTAGATAAATTACAAGTAATTTAAAAAATCTTTTTTTTTCATATGCAGCCATTTTTATCCATGATTCAATTTGAATTTTAAAAATACTATTTTAGAAAAATACATTCCAAACCATACGTATAAATTATATTTAAACATGTATGCCCAGAACGAAAAATAAATACATAAACTTCTAACCATTTGACCTGCATAAATTTCTACGTACTTAAACATCTCTTCTAATAACAAACTACTTCAACTATGATAAGAAGAGACTATCAATAGAGGTAATATTGCTCATTTAAAAGAGATAATTGCGTATTTGGCATTCTTTTATAAAAGAATAAATACAACCCGAATGATTGAAATTATTTCAGTCGCAAAATACTATGAAATGCCCCATCTCGAAACTTTTAATGCTTTTAAATGTTCTCTTACACAATGTTCATGAATTCTTTACGATTCTGTGACTATTGTCTCACCAATTTTTGTCAAATTGTCTCTCTGCATTTGAGAGGCTGTTGCGTACTTGTGGGCTGTTTGCCAACGCTATACAACAGTTCTTTTAGGAAAGTAAACAAATTAACGGAGACATTTTCTAAGTCGTATTTGCTGAAAAGCTCCTTCGTGGAAGTAGAATCTGTTTTTAATTGGTTTCTTGACTCAATTAAACTGAAGAAATGGCAAAATAATAAATCTGCAACACTCTGGAATTTCATTTCACTTAAAAAAAAAAAAAATTAAAAAAAAAACATAAATAAAAAAAGAATATATATATATATATATATATATATATATATATATATATATATATATATATATATATATATATATATATATATATATATATATATGAAAGTTATTTTTTAAACGATTAAAATAAAACTGTATAATATATAAAAATAGATAATTTTTATAGATAATAGATAGTATATCTTAAGAAATGATTTAATAGGCAAGATAGTTTCAAATTAAACCTAGCAGTTAAAGATAGGGGACGTCTTTCACGATAATTTACAAGGTTTAAAAATTGCCAATAATAGTTTAGATGATAAAGAGTTCGATTAACAATGAGGCTACCGAGGTTCGAATCCGGATGTTCGAGCTTGCAAATAGTGATGACGAAATATGTCTTTAAAAGTTAGATGGATCATGGGTACAAACCCCCTTTCCCTTGGGCTAACCATGAAAGGTTTAAAGCAAGTTTGGTGCCCAATACTTCATCTGGAGGTTTCTTTGTGTTCTGGATTTAATAGAATTGAAAATCGTTTGCTGTAAACCCAAAATAAATCGGCTGTTCAACGCCAAATATAAAATATAGGTCTAAAACTGCTAATAATAATGATTTATTAACAGCAAGGCAACCATTTTTTGCTTTACCGCAATATTTTATTTTTGGAGGGGGAAAAAAACGTCAATATTGATTGAGGTTTACAAATTTATTAGAGCTTGAAAAAAATACGAACTTCTTTCAGTGAAGAAACTAAAGAAACTATTTAATTTTTTAAATAATATTACTTAGGATATAAACCTACTCAATTTTAAGATATTTAAGTTAAAAGCTTAGTAAAACTTTAAAACTAATACTAATCGCACAAAAATGAATCAATGTATGAAAAATTTAAATTTAATAAACTGCTTAAAAAAATAAGAAATTTGAAATTTTTAGGAAAGAACATATAAACATAATTTAGTTAGAAACTAGAGAAGAAAAACTGTTCGTTAAAATTAGTAAAAAATTGTATTTAAAATATGAACTAAAAATTCATCTGAAATTCCTCTAGTTTCTGCATAGCTGCTCTTTCAAAATATGTTATAAATGATATTTTAAAATACTAAAATTATCAAAACAGAAATCAAGAATTAATAAGTGGTAGAGATTTGAAATTAAACATAAATTGAGAACAGAAAATAGGAGTTGTTTTAACCTAAGATTACTATTGCGTGAATTATAAGAATTATTATTCCATGACCTCGAAATTCACAGTGAATACTAACCATTTTCGGAATTCTTTTAAAAATAATTGAACCACAGAGTAATAAAAACAATACAAATAAAAGCACAAAGCGCGTTGAGAGCGATGTACTTATTTGTAACAATATTTTAAAAATGAAATATACGAATCAAAATTTACAGCGGTATTGGTAATCCAAGATAATTGATCATTTTTAAAATAAAATTCAAATCTAAACTAGATTAAAGTAATTCATTGAATTTACATTGTTAGAAGCATTGAGTACATGGCGACTTGAAAACAGAGCAACTTTGTATTTGAGGAAAATTTTAATGGTAGCGATCAAAACTTATTAACAATTTAATAATCAAACTAAAAATAGAACTACTTCTGAGATAATGGTATATTGATAAGCAAGAGTATTTTGATCACGCAAGTGCCTCATTTTGTACACGTGAAATTCAAAGTTCGATATTAATAAAAGCATATCATAAAACTGAAATATTTAAGATTTTATACAGAAAAATAAGTCTTTCTTTTCGTTTTCCTCTTTTTTTTTTAAAAAACAAAATATTAATTAATGTTCTAGGTTTTTCATTGCTTTTAAAATGAAAAAAAAAAAAAAAAAAGACATATTACACTCAAATATTTAAAAAGCAGCTTTTAAAATATAGAGGTAATATTTTCATTACTTTAACAACCAAACAAATTAAACCATAAATTAAAAAAAAATAATAGTGGCAAAAATAAATTCATAAAATTTAAATTGGGAAAATTTTTCCAAGAAAATCAATATAATTTTAACAATCTTTGGAGTTCGTTTACACACACAGGCCTTCATTAAAACAGTAGTTCAACTTAAACTGACAGATAGTTTAACTTAGCTCATTATTATAAATTGTACATGATTTATGGTTCCTATTGTACCAATATTAGGTTAAAAGCACTAATACGATCCCAACTGTTACCAATTTTCATAAGACAGTAAAAAGTTCAATATTTCTATAAGAATAGTTTTTCCGAAGAAAAAAAAAGTCAAGTCATACATTTCCAGGAATGCAAGTTAAGCTTTAACAACTTCGCGATCAGTTCATTTGCACACTCTGAGCTTCATTAAAACATTAGTTGACAGAGATAGTTGTAGAACATAAATATAAATATTTATTATGTTTTCATCTGAATATCAAATATGTTAACCTCAATAATCAAAATTTAAAAGTTGATGAAATATTTATACTTATGTTTCGTAAATAAATTAGTAGTTACACTTGTCTTCGCGTCTTTTTTCGAGGGACGTCATTAATAATGAAGACATTCTTAAAATAAAAACTGACTTTCAAACTTTCTGGAAATCGTACATAAAGACACCGCATCTTTCAACACACACCCAAAAATATCGCGACACTAAATAATCGAAATGTGTTCGCAAATTCAGGAGAAAGTTAAAAACAGAAAAAAGAAAAGTGACGAAAAAAAAGCTACGCGGGTTAGTGGGTCAAAGAAACAATTTTCAGCTTAGTAGTATTCTGAGAAAGTTTTAAAGAAAATATTTATGACTTAAAATAAATGGTTCTGTGAAACGATAAGGATATATTTAGGAAAACAGATTTAAAAATAATTACTTTTTCCTGTGATATATATTCACTCTATTGATATCTAAATAGCAATTTTTAAATAATTGTATGTCGAATATAAAAATAACGTTGTTTTATAATATAACTGGCATTGAACAGCCGGCTCACTTCCAAGTTTACGACTATCAAAGTTCAACTACGAAGCCAAGTAATTTTGAACTCAACCCAGAAGACAAGGGAACTCCTGGATCGATCTTTAGTAGAAACTAGCTTTCGAGGAGGACTTTTTGATGGAACAAACCCGCATTTGCGTAACATGGTGAGAAAAATGACGAAAACCTCACACTGTTAGCCCGACGGTAAGGCGACTCTAACCAATGATCCGTCAACCACTTAAGATATTTTACGTCAGCACTGTGGCTGGCGCGAGCCGGGTGCAGAATTCATACCGACCAGCCATTGCTGGGATTCGAACCTGTGTCACTTCTTTGGGAGTGAACCCTTTTATCCCCGGGTTCTAAAATTACGTTATTATAAAACCGGGAAATTACTTAACAAATTTTGTTTGAAAATTTACAGTGCTTTTATGAAAGTTAAAAATTGAGTAAGAATTTGAGACGCAAAGATAACAAAAAAAAAATCAATATCTACAATTTTGGTAGATTACGAGAAAATAAGTACTCTCACATTTGTGTTCTCGTAAATGATTGTGTTATAAATAATTATAATTTTTTTAAAAATTTTCTTCCGGATAGAAAAAAAAGCTTGATCCAAAACTTAAAAATAAAATTTGTTACGTTTTGAACCAAACGCTTGATTTAAGCTGCCATGACGAAACAAATGTAAAAAAAAATCTGTTTAAAAGATATATTTTATTTTATTTTATTTTTATAACCGTCATTGAACAGCCAACCCATTTTTTGGGTTTATGGCTACTAATGTTCAACTCCGTAGTCTTGTAATTTTGAACCCAATCCAGAAGACGAGGGAACTTCTGGATCAAGTATTAGGAGAAATTCGCCTTCGTGGAATACTTTTTGATGGAACTAACCCAAACTTGCGTTACATGGGGTGAGAAACCATGAAAACCTCCCATGGTTAGCCTGACGGCAAGGGAACCACTTACGGGTTAAAACTAATCGATGTTTTTCAGATTTACTCCAGTATTTAAATTCAATCAAATTTCATTAAGTTAAATTTCATTCAATTCATTCTCGATAACCTTCAAACGAATAAAAGTTAGGAAATTAGTTATTGAGGACCTTTATAAACCGCATATTAAAGGTCAATTTAACTTAAGTAACACGAATAGAGATAAACATTATAAAAAATTTTTTAACTTTTTATCAATTTTGTCACATAACTTTCTTTAATTTATAATTTCATTGTTATCATTTCATAATATGTTTATAAGGGTATCTATCACTATGTATAATAACAATTATATTTAGCATTATATAAGTATAATATTAAGGGTATTTTCATAAATATAATCAAGAGTTACATAAGAGGATAACAGAGAAGGGGCATAACAGGATCGAAACGAGGTTTCATGAAAAGATTTTGAAGGTCACAACTAACTAGCCAATTAAGTTCTTTTTTTCCCCTCATGTTTTGGCTAAATTAGCATCGAAGACAAACAAATTAATGAACTATAAAATAGGGAAGTAACAGTGTTTTAAATATTTATAGGCGCCCTGCAGAAAGAAACGATGGAGAATGCTGTTTAAATAAAAACATTCATAATTCATGAGCTCAATTTATGTATTTAATGAAAAATAGTTATTTTGAGGTGATAAAATATAATTATTAGGTTGTTTTGCAACACTTGCGAAAATTTCAACTTTTATGAATTTTCATTTTGTGTTGCTTTTTGATGTGTTTAGTTATTACTTTGAATAAAGCTGAACTTCGGGTTTTGATTCGTTATTGCTATAAACGAGATCTTTCAGAAAGCAAGGAAGGGTATTGCGGATTTTATTTTAATAACCTAATAACTGAAAAACTTAAAATTTATAAAGATTTAATTTTTTTAAGCAGGTGCAAAAGACGCACTTGAATATAGACCTGAAAATTTAAATTTTAAGTTAGTAGCCAGTGGCTGAGACTAATATCTTAGTAGTTTATTTTATTGACTCGCCACGCGGAGAGTGTTTATTTTCAGGTCTACTTGAATACCTATTATAGATAATACATTTTTGTTCAAATGAAGTTAACAACTTCTAATGTTGTTAATGTGCAACTGCTAATGGACAAGAAAAAAGAAAAATTAATGAATAAAAAAATATAAAGCAAAAAAAAAAATAATAATAATAATAATCGACCACTATATTAAAAAACTATAACATTTCTTACAATTGTTTTAAACAATTTTCAGATGCAATGAGCAACATTAACAATTCTTAGTAAAATCGCAAGAAAAAATGACAAGTATAAAATATATTTAGGTAAAAATAATCTAATGCAGCAGTAAACACTTTTTCTTTACATATGTACTTTTAATCTAGTTTTGATCTTGTTTGATTTCATTTAATAGGTTTTTTTCTTCCCTTTTTGTAATAACGTTGTAGTAATTTAGGCTTATATAATATCTATAATTGATTCATCATAGTAGTAGTGAAATATTTTTTATTTAAATAGTGAAACTTATATAATTTTTCACTTATCTTCAAAAATGCCTTTGCATATTTTTTTTACACTTAATTAATACATTTTGATAGTTAATTTTTTCTTAACGTATCCGCATACGATGCTCGACGTACACGCCATATCTATGGCTATTTTTTTACTCGGTAAAGCAAAAGACATGAATACTATAATTTAGAAATATTAGTATTTCAAGATATTATAAACATTTACATAAACATTGTTTAATTTACAGTTCACATTACTATATCAAATTGAAAACTTAATACTTTTATAGCAAATAAAAAGATAACATTTAGTTCGCTAAAATCGAACAAAGTAAAATGTATACGTAATCTATCGTAAGAAAGAAATTTCAGCCCTCCCTCACTTCCGCGAAATTGGATGCTTACATTGCCCTAGCCAGAAGCTGAACTATATCAATGACTGAAATAAATTAATCATTTATCAGCTTAAACATATCTATAATATGCCACTGGAAAATATTATAATAATTAATATTCTAAAAAAAAATTCTTGCTGTTTATTAAGCAATACGGATTATCCAAATAAAATAAACTCAATGACGTTATTAAAATTTAAAGAATTGATACATTAAACAAATCACACTCACTTACTTCAGAAGTAATAACTATTTAAAAAATATTATTTCAAAAGATATCAGATTGTTCGATTTCAACAAGAGCTAATAAGTTAAGTTAATATTCTGATATATCGTAGCATTTTCCAATATTCTTTACGCTGTTTTGTTAATAAGATATAGTAACAAGCAGTGAAAAATTTAATCAATTCAAAGTTTCCATTTTAAGCGCTTTAATTGATGCAATATTCTTATTATTAGTGTCCAGATGCAGAAACCTAAGTGGTCGGTGAAAACAATTGTCTCAGGCAGTAATGGATTTTAACTTTAAAACAAGCAGATTACAGCTTTTAAAAGGTTAATTAATTGACAGCGTGCGAAACATAACGTTGCATAAAATTAATGAAATAATATATCATAAGCCTAAGATCAAATTAATAAATGATAAACTTATTCACCTTATTCCTGATAGTGGTTCTCTCTATCACTAGTAGATGGCAGTACAGTAAGAGGCATTTATAACTTCCTCTGGATAATACGAATGTATTGATTTTCACCGGTGGATTGCTTTAAATCAGAGTTTCTCAAACTTATGACTTTTGTATACCTTTTCTAAATTTTTTGTAACTCTGTGCACCACTAATAAAATAATGAATATATTTTTTACTATAAAAAATTGCACAAAAGTTAAAAATCACAACTGACTGGCTATTGACACCACTAATTTTTAACTGTTAACTCTGCAAAAAACAGCCTGGGGGTACGCGTACCACACTTTGGGAAACACTGATTTACACTAATCTGAGCTATGACGTCAGAGAAAGACTTCAAATTTTGATTTCTTTATTTTATGATACTGGGTGAATAACGAGTAAGTGGTGCATAGTACTTGTTACTTGAATAAACAATTATTAATTTTAGAGATGACATAGTAACGTCTTACTATCTAAGATACCACATGGCGTTCTTAAAATAACTATAGGACGACCACTATCAATAAGACAGAAAATCTACATTTTTAATGTTATTAAAAAAAAAAAAAAAAAGAAAGAAAGAAAAGAAAAAAGAACATCTTCCCATTTTTCTTCATTAAATTTGACTTGCAATGCATCCAGTGTTACAAAATATCTTATTATTCCAAAAAAAAAAAAGGAATTTCTTTCACAATATAAATTTTGTTATGCGTTCTATGCATTCATTAAAAAAATTTTAAAATTTTACTGAAACAAACAAATACTAAACTCAAGATAAGCTCAAGTTATAAAACAGATAACAATCAAATTAAGTCATCATCACCACAAATAAAATCGTTTTTGAGGAAACAAATTACTTAATTATATCAGTGAAACGCATTTCTAATCTCTTCCCCCCCCCCCCCCCAGAAACAGGAGCACGAAATTTAATACCTCTATTTAAACTGTTACAAAAATGCTACTCAAGTTCTTCATAGGCGTCACATAAAAATAATAAAGGATAATAGCTTACATAATAAGTATACAATTTTGAAATTCAAAGTAATTCCGATAAAAACAAAATCCCAGATTTTTTTGACGTCAATACTTTTATCTTTGGACAACTTTCAACGAGACAACCTTGACTAAGACATGTGCTATGCATATTAATTAATATTCTTCCACTTACTACGCTTTCTATGTATCATTTATATAAATGGTTCAGTAACGAGTAGTTTACAATGAAACCAAATGTAACAAACCAAAGATAAAAATAACCTCATTGTTATTCAAATAAATTAAAAATATCCAAACAACTACTGGTTATCAAATATTGGTATTCTGCTAATAGAATTGAGTCTTCGAATCGCAATACTTGCTAACATCACTTTTCGAAAGAACAAGAGTTAATTTTTTTTTCTCAACTTAATCGGAACATATTTCTTTTTAAATTCTCATTAACCCTTTGACGCTCTTATGACAAGCAAAAATATTTTTTGTTTAATTAAAATAATAATTTTAAAATATATTTCGTTTGTTTTGTCTTTTTTTTTAATTATAAAAAACTGTCTGATAGTTACTAAAGGAAGTTGTTTGATTATCGGAATTATATTTGACTAAAATATAAAATCTAAAAAAAGCAGTTAGATTTTTTTTTTTTTTCATATTCAAAAATGTATCAATAATTGATATTGTAAATTTTTAAAAAATTCAATGTTGAATAACTGCTTCTCTTACAACTAAATAACTGCAAATTTGAAATTTTTTTACTTGGATGCTAAACGTGGTTGGTAGATGTTACCTTTAACGCAACAAAAACAACACCGGTGTTTATGCTCTATTTTATAACTATAAATTATCGAAATGCTAAGTGTGATATTTATCACGTATTTTGTCCAAAAATTAAAGGAAAATAATGAAAAAAAAGCATAAAAAATATGTTTAACAAAAATTCTACATCAGACGCTTAACACAATTTTTAATTGAAAAAATCATAGTTAAAACTTTTTTTTAACACTGTTTTAAATCACATTTCGTCTAATCTAAAGATCAATAAATTTAACATCTGAGCTGTTCAAGTAAGAAAATTTTTTCCCGCATTAAAGTACTAAAACTTAACTTTTCGAATCTTCATTAAGATACTTTTTTTTTTCTTTGCTTCTCAGATTTATATGAAATAAAATTAGAAGAAGAATAAAATGTGATTGAGCAAAACGGTTTTTAAAATGACATACAATGATTGTCTAAGAAGAGTACAAAATCAAAACTCATTCATTAAAAAGAAACAAGTATTAACACGTTAAATGCCACGCTAATTTTACATGCCTTGCCCGTCTGGCCAAAATGATTTTCTCAGTATGTATTGCATTAGTTTCTTTAAGCCATTTTAGTAACGATAATAATATTAAAAAAATTAAAAGCAAAAACAAATATACTCGAATTATACGTTTCGAATAATCTTGGCTTCGCCGGTCACCGGTGACCCCCATGGCATTCAACGTGTTAAATTCATAGCTTAGTTGTTGTTCTTAGATTCAAACATAGACACATCGTAACGACGTAAGCAAACGTCGGACTAAGTCTAGAATGTTGACGAAAGCTCATTTAAAGATTTTATGCGCGACATGCTATTTTCTAAAAACAAAAACTAATACGAATTTAATCAACAGCAATAGAGAGCAACACATCTTCCTGATGGTAGACTAATGGAGATACTATATTTTGATACCATAGTCTCTCATCATTACCATAACCAGTAAAATAATTAGACGCCATGAAAGATAGCGTCATTCGAGGAAAATTCAGAAAAAAACATCTTTCAACTACATACCATAGCTGACTAAAAACATTTTCAAGCAAACAGTCACGCTCATTAAAGAGATTATAATTGGGGAACTCCCGTCTTGAGGATATATCCCGTTGTCTCACAGCGCGTAAATGAATAAGTTAGTTAATATGATACGCCCAATTACTGAAATGGGCATTAAGGTCGAACAATATATTGCTAATATATCAAGAATTTTTTGAAATATTTAGTGTGTTCTAGTCCTTTTACTAGCAATGCGCACATTCATTTAGTACTGGTTCGTTCCCAAGAACCGGCTTGATACAGACTGAGACTTAACGCATTTCTACTGAAGACACGTAAAATCCATAAATGAAATCCTTAACTCCTTGATGCAGATAGGACACCGTAATGCAATGTTTCCCAAACGTATGACTTTTGTGTACCCTTTCTAAATTTTTCGTAACGCTGCGTACCACTAATAAAAAAATTAATGTATTTTTTACTATAAAAAATTTGCACAAAAGTTAAAAATCAAACCTGGCTGTTGAAACCACTAGTTATTAGCTGTTAATTCTGCAAAAAATAGCCAAAAGAAAAATACGTAATCGTAAATTTAAATGGCTAGCTTTGTTTTTAAATGAAAAATTTTCGTTTGCTGCAAGATATTTCGCATAAGAACGCGTACCCCAGCTAAACTGTTCCCGTACCCCTGGGGTACGCGTACCACACTTTGAGAAACGCTGCCGTAATGTAATGGGTTTTACAACAGAACTATAATGTAATGCTAACGTATCAAGAATTTTCTGAAATATTTAAAATATTCTAGTTCTTGTATTGAAACATGCTAAGCAGTGCAGACGTTGATGAAAATGATACATTTATTTTAGAGGTAGGACTGGTTCAATCCTGAGAACCGGCCTTATACGGGCTGAGAAAATACTAAAAAATTTTCAGCTTATCTAAAATTCTTAAATGAAATCCTTAACCTTCTGACGGTAATGGTACACCGATTTCTCTTTTGTATATTTTTTCTGACGTTCTAATTACAAGCAAAAATATATTTTGGTATTTTTCGATTATAAAAAACAGTTAAACAGTTATTAAAAAAATATATTAGATTATCAAAATTGTATTTGTATTAAAATATAAAATCCAAAAAAAGTAGTTTAAAAAAAAAAATTTTTTTTTTTTATTCATATTCAAAAATATATCAATAATTGTTATTGTAAATTAAAGAAATTTCAAGGATGAATAACTATTTCTCTTATTTCTAAACAATAGCATAGTTGTGGAAAAATTAATTGTTTGGTAGTGAGTCGAGTTTGGAAAATTTTACCTTCAATGCAGAAAACCCACCGGTGTTTTAAGCTGTATTTCATAGCCGGAAATTATTAAAATGCTAAACATAATATTGTAAACTTATTTTGACCTAAATTAATACAAAAAAAAAGTATGGAAAATATGTTTTTTTAAAAATTCTGTGACAAAGAGCTAAAGAAGACTTTAAATCCATAAAAGAATCTTAACACAATTTTCGCAATACCATCCAGCGGAGGATTAATGGCATTTAAAAGTATTAATCACGAATAAATATTTTAAAATTGCTACAGTAGTTTACCAAGAATGTAGTAAAAAAATTAACAATAGTTGTAAATATGTTGAATGGCGCAAGAACCAGAATATGGTAGATTGCATTAAACCCAAACGGTGTTTGCCAATTTATGTACGATATCAAACGTGTAATAAACTAAGCCTGACTGAAAAAGAGGAGAAATTACTATGACATTTCGAGGTTGTGAGGTTTGTTTCTACATACAGGAGTCACTCTGAGCTGTTCTTGCGTGCTGATAGGATACTTAAGATTTCAAATAGTAATACATGGAGTTTTTAATGTAATAAATATTTTTAAGATTAATTTTTTATAATCAAATAAGTGTGAAGTTAGTTTTAAATCTCGTGATATTTCAGCTAAGTCACTGGGAAATGACATTTGAATATGAATGACGACACAACAACAGAACCTAGTAAGTTTCATGCACCCAATTAAGTGCAATGTCAAAACAGTTATTTATCCATCAAAATATCATATAGGGTTCTAAAAATAAACATCGATTTATCATGAAGTCGTGGCAATTCTGGCAAACTTAACCAGCGGAATAGGGAAGCTTCTTTTATTTCAGCAAAAACATTCCCGGATATGCATCACTTTCCTTCCTTCATTGGAGACTTCCGAAAATGATCTTATATTCAAGGATGAAGATTCTATATTTTATCAGAAGAGAGAAGAAAAAAAAAAACTTTCAATTCTGGTGATGCATTTCCTTGAGTGATGAATGAGCAGAGATGTTGAATAGTTTGTCATACAAATGTCAAATATAAATCAAAATAAAAAATTACCTAAGATAAATTTAAATTTAATTGACCGCATCAACATTGAAAAGTCGACTAGACAACTATTCTGCTGACAAAGATCCAAACGGAATTATTGATACTAAGCTTCCGGTAATTTGTTTCACTGCCTTCAATGAGTAGAAAATATTTTTTATTTTTTTTAAATAGGAATTATTACACAAAACTTCACTATAATCCTTAGATCCTAAGCTCCAGCGATGCAATATTATGATAATTCAAATCCAAGTATCATTGCTAAGAAGCTCTGTTGAGACTATAACAATGATATTGAAAGTCTTCAAAGTTGGTGGGTATGCACTTTAGATGAAAGGGACATTATTAAGTTCAAAAAAATGTCGTTGTGTTGTGACACAAGTTTTAAGAGAATTGATTGGTACAAGGCACTTCAAAAAGGGAAAAATAAATTCCACCCTTCAAACTCCATTACCTTTTGAAATGATTCTTAAAATTGAATAAGTTAAAAATTTTACAAGTAAAACATTACATGCGAGTTCACCACCAGAATCAGATAATGCTTTTGAGTTATGGTTTCAGAAAGAAGTTGTAGGTTCACGTACTTTTTTTGGAACTTGAACTCACGCTCACATAACCATTATATCTATCGGCTAATTTCAAAATTTTAGTGGGAAGATAAACTGTTCCAAACAAGGATATCTATTTGAAGCGTCTAGTTTTTAAATTATCGCAATTCGTTGTAATTTTAGTGAGAAGAACACTTTTTTTTTTTTTTTTTTTGCATTAATTCATTCTTAACATCTATCTCACTTTGACTATTTGTATTTTCAAATAATCTGGGCGAAAGACAATTATATGAACTACAACACCAAGTCGAAGAATTGGCTGCTAAATGGGGTGAAACACGAATCGAATTTCATTCGAAACCCTCCAGAATTTTTATTAGTGTTACTTCATTTTTTTAGGTATTTACGTATTCTTCGGAGATTTTTCGCGATATTTTATGGCTTTCTTATAGCTTTGGCAATATTGAAGAGATCTCAAATTAATACATATATATCTGAAATGAAATATTTAACACATGTCTGTCTACATGACGAAAATTCGTCATTTCACAGTTAACAACGAATAGCTAAGAGACAAAGATTCGTCATTTGAATAGCAGAAATAATTAATTATCGAAAATTGATTAAGTTTGGTCAATGACAGTGCAAATAATGCCGGACTGATGTAAGGTAATGTAATATAAAAATCGAATAAGAAGCTGAAAAAAGAAGTTAGAATTTAAATCCTGAACTATCTGTTAGATATCATAGGGGTCCAAAATTTACGTTTTTCTAAGGGAAGGGCGAAATAAAAATACACAGCTTTAAATTTCACAAGTTTTTTTTCTTTCTCTTTTTTTAAGAAATTTTTTTTAACCATCTGTAAAAACATCCATTTTTATTTGTTTATAACTCAGTAGAATTTAAATCAATAATTAATCATGCCTTTTTTATTTTCTTTAAATAAGGGGATTTGAAAATTTCTAATTATAGAGTTATAGTTCTAATTATAGACTTATAGCCACTGTCCCCACGCCAACCACGCCCGAGGAAGGTGTGGCGTTGCGATTTTGTTTATGTTCAAATGTTTAGTTAAGTTTACCAAGTTCTTAGGTATTAATAAAGATAGTTGTTTATTTAAACATAGAATGTTATTTATAAGGTAACACGACATAAACCTATGGCTCTTTCTCATGAACATTTTCACGTTGAAAGTTATACTAAAACTGGAGTCAGATTT
Source organism: Parasteatoda lunata (assembly GCA_949128135.1). NCBI lineage: Eukaryota > Metazoa > Arthropoda > Arachnida > Araneae > Theridiidae > Parasteatoda > Parasteatoda lunata. Next base: position 58,824,646 of record OX421972.1, on the reverse strand, counting down.
CTTCTCAGAGTTCAAGTGGGATTCTACCAAATATACCAACTTCCACAAAGGTAATCTCTATATTTTGCAAACCAATCTCTAATAAGTTCCAAAATCCTAATTGCTTATCTATCCCTTTGAAATTGAAATCCGTTGGTAAAAATGGCAGTCATACAAAAGTTATTGAAACATTCAATGGTCGTATAATAAAATTGTTTAAAACTTCTTAACAGTTTTTTTTATAGATTTCCATAGAAATGATAAATCTATACAACCTTGATAATATAATACGATTCGATGTGATTTTTGAATCTAAGTTAAATTTTAAAAAATGTACTTCTATATTTTACGAAGATAGCCCTTAAAAAAGATAATTTTGTTTAAGATCCATTTATTTCCTTGACACTGAAAGAGGGCTTATGTCATAAGCCGGCACAATCAGCGAAATCTCAGCGAGATAGAAACATTAAGAGAAGGGGAAAAAAATCAACAACAAAAAAAATCATAATTTCACTGTAACAAATGTCAGCCAAATACAAAGGTAATTTATCATATGTTATATAACTTACAAAATGGACGGGAAAAAATACAGGTAAAAAATAAAACATTTGATTTTCAGGAAACAATGCCTTTTAAGTGAAAAATTGCGGATTTTTTTTATTTGTTTAATAACGACACTAAACTATGATTTTAATTGAGTTATAAGAAAAAAAATGCAGCAAATCAAGAATAGCAGCAAATTGTCAGTTGAATCTATAAGTTTATGTCTGAAATCCTTCTGTAATATTCAACGCAACGATAATAAGGTTTAAAAATAGCACAAGGTTACTTTTTATTTTATTCTTTCTTCTTGCTTGACAGGTTGCGCAAACGTTGCAAGATAATAATGTTTATAGCTGTTTGGCTTGCTTTTCGACGGCTATCCCAACTGCTTTATGTAATAAATTTCATGCTAATTTTTATTTGTTCTGGGCAAATATAGTCGAACATTAAAAGGTTAATTAATAACTTTACAACATTTTACTTTCCTTTTTTTAAAAAAGGATTTTTAATCATATTATAATTTACAAGTTAAAATGATGAAATAAATTTTTTAGCATAAGACAGGATGTTCTTAATTCGATTACCACATCCTTTGATGCGCTTGGCAACAAAAATAGAGAATAAAAATATTCAAAGTTATGTAATAATATTAAATATTTTAGTTGTTTTTAAAAATGGGCAGATGTCTACAGAAATTCCCAGTTTCATGGAGGTGAAATGTTATGGAATGGAAAGTTGCATTATAACTTTTCATTTTAATGTTAACTTTTTTAAAAAAATTGTTCTTTTACAGAGCCATGTCGACCGGTATTTGTAGACCCCTAAAAGGGTTATAACTAAAAAAGATTGTACCTTACTAATAGTACTTTAGTAATAGTATTTTAGTAACAGTACTTCAGTGTTAGAATCAAATAAAATAGTACTTTACTAATAGTACGATGAATATTAAAACTTAACTGCTGCATGGCATTGCCGTATGATGAAAAAAAAACAAAAAAAAACATGGGTTTATAAATAATGTCATCAAATAAAACAATAAAACTCAATTAAACCTGAAAATTTATATTTTCAATTGGTTGCCAGTGGCCGGTAGACTGTAGTAACTTATTAGTCACTTTTCCCTTAAACCTAATGAATTGGAGACCGATGTAGAAAGGTCCTTTTTATTTAATGGCCACTTTTTGCAAACTTTTTTTTTTTTTTTTTTTTTTTTTGCTTGGATTAAATTATATTTAAAAAAAAAATCATATAAGAAATGATTTACGGACAAAATTTAGTTAAACATACTAACTTTAAAGAATTTTATTTAAAAATATCTGAGGTGGCAAAATATATTAAATGTATCGATTACAATTTTGAATTGTTAAGGAACTCACCGATATGAATCCATATGAATTTTTCTATTACAAATCGAATCGCTGGATTCTGAAGGATATCAAAATTTTAAATGGAGACATTGGGCATTTTAACAAAAATTCTACATTGTACTTTCGCCATTAAATGATTTTCAAAAAAAAAAAAAAAAAAAAAAAAAAAGATTGGAAAAATTATCGGGTAGTTTATTTAATTTAAGTCGCCACTTTTTTGTTGATCGCCAAGTGGCAAGCGGTTATTTTCAGGTCTAAACTAAATTAAAAATAGACTTTTAAGATACTATAAATTAAACTATACTAGACTATTAAAATGTCATGAATTACCATACCAGACTGTTATAATACTATGAATTCTAGGATAGAATTCTGCTTTTCCATATTAGAGCCACATTTCTGTTCTTTAAACTTAAATAATTTTTTGCCCACTTGTAAAATATTTTTGAATCATACAAAATGAAGACAAAAAAAAAAAAAAAAAAAAAAACTGATTAACATATAATATATTAAAATTACTTGATCTTAAGACAAAAAATAAAATTGATAAAAGAAAAAAATTAATAAAAAAAAGATTTTTTACTAGTGATTTTGTTATTAAATAAAGCGTTTTCATTTTTCACTAAAAAAACAACCTACGCTATATTCTATGATGACTTAAACTACAATATACGACAACGCAATTTTTGAATAAATCAATTCTAAATCTAGCTTCTTGTGTTCATTTTTAGAATAATTAGTAATCTAGTTTACAGATATGTGTAGAAAAAACAGAACCAAAATGATAAAACTGTTTTTCAATTTTCAAAAAATTCTACTTCTGTTATCATAACTCATAATAATTAAATGAAAACTATAGTTACAAATATAGATACAAAATATAGAAACAAAAACAAAATATGTCTGACTTTAAAGTTTTATGTTTTTAAAATTTATATAAACACTTTATAGTACCAACATTAGCATAACACTCGCAATAATATAAAGTTCGTATGTTAGGTAGTGGCACAAAAATAAAATTAAAAGAAACACAACTAAAAAGAAGTAAAACTATGGCTCTATTAGATTGTAAAATCCGCATTTATCTCATAAAATACTTTGAAAATATTCTTCTTTTCGTACTTTGCAATGAATTGTTACGGTACTAAAATTATTAAAATCAGCAATAGGAAAAAGTAGATAAATAAAAAATACTGCTGAGCATTAATATTTTGAAAATAATAATTGGGAAAATTTTTTAGGGGAGTCAAGAGTGCATTATCAGGATTAAAAATGCATAGAAACCAATGCCCGGATAAGTCCTCGTGCGCGGCTAGGGGCGTTTCCTTATTACGACCTATTAGAAGCACGCGAAGCAACAGTTCATAATAGGGAAACATCCCAAGCGGCGTATAATAGTATTTCCGGTCATGGGTTCCTATGCCATTTTAACCTTGATGAAGCGCAATATCTCTAATAGAAATATGTCGGTCTAGCCGGCCAGGTGGCCGAGCGGTTAGCGCTCCTGACTGCGAAGCCATTGGCTGCGGGTTCGAATCCCGCTCTGGGCATGGATCTTTCTCTCTCTTTGTGCTGTCCTCGGTTGTGTAAATGTGGCCCACCCTATAAAAGGGTTTGTGACAGTGTGGCGTGGGCAATGTTGCTCGCCTCCGTGACTTGGGTTCACAGGTGCCTACTGGGTAACGCGAAATAAGTAACGATTCTGGCATTTTCATAGGCAAAGATTCAGATTCAATGCCTGCCATTGGAAAAAAAAAAAAGTATGTTGGAATTGGAATATTCATGCAACCCTCTGTTATATTACGTTTTTAAACTTATACGTTTCGACGGGGGAAAAATTGAACTAAAAATGTCATTAAGAAAAAGTGTAGCTTTGAAAGAGAAACCGATTGCAGATTTGAAATCAGCGATACGAAAGTATCTAAGATCAGTTTAAAAAACATCTCATGACACAGAAGAAGAAAAAATTGGTTCCGTGGGTAATTATTACTAATTTAATGCTTTAAATACACAACAAACAATTTAACGCGCATTATGAACCAATTTTTGACGCTTGTCACGTCAAAAACACAACTCTGATTGCTTCGGTTTAGACTTCAGGTTGTCTTTAAAAAAAATCGAACATTTTACTGTATATACATTTAGAGCAGGGATGGGCAAACTTTTTTGGTCGCGGGCCTTGATCGAGAAAAAAAAAGTTTGGTGGGTCGAGTAAAAACTTCGAAAATAAAAAAAAATAATAAAAACGATATACAAGTTTTAATTTAAATATTTAATGAGATGATATTTAATGAGATGAAAGAAATTGCTATTTCATTTTTATAGGTTCGAAGTGAGATGTGCTTATTTTAAGGAATGCTTGTCTGTTAGTCAACTTCTTAAATGATTCTTTTTAAGGTTCATAGTTAATAGCACTTGTTCACAAAGCACTGATTTTCTGGGCAAGACATATTAAATTTTGGAAACTAGCTTTTGGCAATGATTTGCAAAACTCAAACTTTGGCATGTTATGAAACAGCAATACTGTGCAATCTTTCCATACTCAATAATGTTAGAACTTTTACCGGCAGAAAAATCCGCTCGTTGGAGCTTAAAATGCGCTGTTTGCCACATGTGAAGCGCAATTCACCTATGTTATATTCCACATATCTGCTCCTCGAGAAAGACAAATGTTCGTTGGAGCTAATCTGCGGCTATTCTATAAAGAACTTCTGCTTTCAACATTTTACCTATTGAATCTGTCTGTGCTAACTATTTCCATCAATTCCACCAATAGAGAAAGTAAAAAGGTCATCAGTACTTTATTAAAAAAGAAAGAACAAAAATAGCTTCAAACAAAGTAGACAAAATAATGGATGTATAATGAATCTTGTTTATATTTGCTACCGATCGGCGAGTTAAAATTCTATCCGCGGGCCGGATAAAACCTTCCGGCGGGCCACAGTTGGCCCGCGGGCCGTACTTTGCCCATCCCTGATTTAGAGCATTGTTTCTATGCATTTTCGCGAAACTGTTTATAACAGGTGTTTAATTCACGAAGATTGCATTTTGAAACCTTGTCTACCTTAAAAGATAAAAGAAATATCAAGAGTCCCAGAATATCATTGGAACTCTACCGAGATTAAAAATAATTCCGATAAATGTTCATCTTTTTAGTCTAAAAATACTTATAAGCAAGCAAATTTAGATAAATAAATGCTCAATGCGATATGAATAAAAAAAGAAAGAAACCTTGTAAAAAGAACACATATTCCCGTTCTTATTTATCTTGAACCAATGCGTAAGCTATTTGTATTGCGTAATAAAAGTTTAATTGTTCATTCTAGAACAGTTATTTTTATTTATTGTTATTTTATGTTTTTTATCAAATGAAAGTGTTCACGGCGTGATTCGATGGCACGAACCTTGAAAGCAGTTGGTGTTCATAGAATTATTTTCAGTAATCCCTTCCCCCAAGCCCTCAGTTAGGGCGGGCCCTCTAGAAAGCATAACATTATGAGCTACAATTAAAAATGCATTTTTTTTATATATAACATATTTTTCTTTTCATTCACAAATAATAATAATAATCCTTAACTAAACTTTAAATACAATTGCTGTAAAATCAGGTGTTATTTCCATTTAAGTGTTATAAATGTTCCCAATTCAATACCTTTTCATCGCTACTACAATTTTCATTATCTAAAATTAAAATAAAAAGAAAGTTTATAAATAGCCGAACCGCCATAGTGTTATTGGTTTCTCGTAATTTTAAAATTTTTGTATGGTGGGGTGCACATTTCAATCTTGTGAGAAGGGGGGAGGCGCACTTAAATCTATGTACAAATATTGCGTTAAACTTGACAAAAATTATTTCGCCATCGTGTTTCATTAAACACGTTATAATTAATGCACGTAATTATTAATGCACTCACTTCATGGTGAGAAAAGAACTATATATGAAATAATAACATAAATAGAAAAGCATACCGGAAATAAGGAATTCTGCATTTTTTATTTTTTTATTTTTATGGACTCAACATTTCAAAATTTTCACCACGTTTTTACTCATTTTTGTTTCTTAATGAGATTTTATCGGTTTTATATTTCAAGATGTTATTTTCCAATTAAATTTTACCACATTTTTATTTGTAAAGAAATTTTTTAGTTTTAACAAAACATTCTACAATTCTGCAGCAGTTTCGGAGTGGTTTGCAGCAAAACTGTAATGCAAAGTTAAAAGTCTCCGCTAACATAGGTAAATGAATTCTGCATATTGCGAAAAAGCGGTACCTTGGAATGGTCAATTGCAAACAAAGACGAATATAAAAAATAGTTTTAAGTTTAACAAACAAATATAATTTTAATGTAAAGTTTTAATGAATTGTGACCAAAAGTGACTAAATTACAGATTATTATTCAGTAGTACTTCTAATTTTCAATAACATATTCATTTTTAAATATTTATTTGTAAGAAAGAAATTTTTTAATTGATAACTGAGTGTACTTTTATTTTCTTCTTAAAAAAAATTTTTTATATGGATAAAAACAGAAGAAAAATTAATTTGTTCATCAATTTTCTTAATCTTATACTTTTGATTATTTAAAAAACATTTTTTTAAAAAGTACATTTATTCACGTCTTTCGAAAATAAATTATAAATTTTTGGTTAAGCCTAAGACGTAAGTACAAATATCGTCAATAGATGGAAACTGAAGTATATTAAAAGGGGGCATAATATTCACAGAATCATAATAAACAATATTTTTTGGTGATGGAAATATTTTTTTAATAAAAAAAAAAGTTTCTGAAAATAGCGTTTTTTTTTGTTTTTTTTTTCCAAACCAAGATAAATTTTATAAATGAATTTAATTTTAACTAAATCCAAGATAAATAAAGCGTAAGATAGACAATCAAAATAAATATCATTTTAGTAGAAAGCATCTGACTATGCATGCAGTTATATGTAAGTAGATAAGTAAGACTTTCTGTAATAAAAGAGCACAGGCCTCTAGGAGAGTGCAAGTTCCAAGAGATTCATGAAAGAAAAGTTGTATAGGATAAAACACTTCAGCGGGCAACATAAGAGGAATATAAAACGCTCTCTGTGATGAAAGAGATCACATTGTAAGAAAACAGTCACCCTTTTTTTCACGACCTTTTATGGCCTATTGTTTATAGAGAGTAGAATTTTCATCAAGTTTACATGACATAAGTTCTTCGAGGTAATGAAGAAAAAAAAAAATCACACGTCAAAAAAGAAAAAAACGCAGAATAGTTTATGAATTGATAAATTAATTTTACTGCCAAGCCAATAAGGTCTTTTTTTCACTTTAAAAAAAAAATAAAGAAAGAAAGAAAAGGCAGTAGCATCCCCAGGTCTGCTACTCCACAGGCAGAATAGGGAAAATCTGGAAAATATAGGGAATTAAAAAATCATCTAAAATAAATAATAGGGAAAAAATTGGAATTTTTTCTTACAAAAGGGAAAAGACAGGGAATTTTTATTACATTTTACCAGTTAATTTAAACATGTTTCTCTTACGAAAAAACACTTTTTGCACATTTTTTCTAATTTAACAACTAAAGCATTTCTTTTTGCACATTTTAAAATCCCCCCCCCCAAATAGAGAATGAAAACGCTAATTTAGTTAAGATTAATTTCAATAAGAATGAACTGCATGTTTACTCGCTCACAAACACAGAAAATCTTAAGTTTGCGAACGTTAAGTTTAATTTTTCATAAAAAACTGAATTGTAGAACTGGTAAAAATCATAAATAACATAATCGCATCCAATCAGACACGCGTGAAACTCGGCAAATATGACATGAATAAGGGTGTAATGATCCTGAATCAATATTGTTAAATATCATACATCTCAATGTAGAACATTCCACTCGGACATGTATGAATACATAGCAGATGATTAAATATGACAGTCTATTTTTAGGCCGGATATTTTTAGAAAAATAGTAAAAATATATATACAGCGCGCATTCAAGTCGCCCTAAAACGTGACCAAGTATTCTAGTGTTTTTCTTCAATTGTACGCATCATCACAAAAATTAACGGATTTTGAAGGATAGGATTTATTTACCTAAAGTACCAATAAAATTTTTTTTTTAAATTTATAGGGATGCCAATCGTGGTCGTGGAAGTAATTTTTCGTTTTTTCTTTAATAAGGGATGTAATTTTTACAATGGCTTTCAGAGAGGGGCTCCAAGGAGGCAACGGCTTCAGGTATCCAGTAGATCAGTGTTTCCCAAACTCATGACTTTTGTGTACCCTTTTTAAATTTTTCGTAACGCTGTGTACCACTGATAAAAAAATTTATGTCTTTTTTACCATAAAAAAATTGCACAAAAGTTACAAATTACAACTGGCTGTTGACACCACTAATTATTAACTGTTAACTGCAAAAAAATAGCCAATAGAAAAATACGTAATCGTAAATTTTCATGGTTAGCTTTCTTTTAAAATAAAAATTTTTGAAATTTTCTTTTGTTGCAAGATATTTCGCATAAGAACGCGTCCCCCCGCTAAACTGCTCCCGTATCCCAGGGGGTACGCGTACCACATTTTGGGAAAAACTGCAGTAGATGATTTACATTTATTAAAACTGTACAGAGCGCAAAAAAATGAACGAACCACCCTGAATAACTTTTGATCTAATGATCGGATCTTCTTGTTTTAGGACTCAATCAGAATAGTTGAGCGAGTGACCTCAAATATGCTAATTAATTAGTGCAGACGATATTTTAAATTACGAAATCAGACACAAAATCGTACTTTCTCTGAATAAATATACCTATTTTTCGACGGATTCGGATTTCTAACATCCGAAATATAAAGGGTAGCCGCAATCTGGGAAACATGGTCCCAATAGTTTGGCCAGGAAAGCGAACCAAAGTTTGGACCTCTTAATGTTAATTTTACTTTTTGTGTATTTCTCCATATCTCGAAAATATTTTAAACGACTTGAAAAATTTTTGCAGACAATTTATAAAATTCTTTGTCCAAATATAATGACATGCATAAGAAATAACATTTGGCAAATATTCATTATTTTTTATTACTTTATCTAATAATAGTCGAAAAAAGTTTCGATTGTAAAGTATACAATATTTTACATCATTTTAAGGAATGTAATTTTACATGGCGAAGTACAATATCTAAGCATAATCGGTCGAATAATTCCTGAAAAAAAATCAAATTTTAAAATTCTACTACACAGAAATATCGTCTGCACTAATTAATTAGCATATTTGATAATTAACTCTCTCCAATAATTAAGATTTAAGTCCTAGAACATGAAGATCCAATCATTACATCAAAAGTTTTTCACAGGGGTACGTTTATTTTATTTATTTATTTATTTTTTGCACACTGCACATTGCTAACAATAATGAAAATGTTTAATTTGCGTTATCGATGATCAGCCAAAGTTAACCACCATGAGCTTCTAATTTTCAACAGCAGCATACATGAGAATCCCTTACCTAAGTAAAATAATGATAATAATAGAAAAACATGCTGCTGTGAAGTATATTTCTCGTAAAACTAACCATTCACTTTATAGAAACAAAAATAATAAATATTTTACATGAATTAATTCAATTTTGTGCTATGGCGATGCTACTTAAAATTTATAAATGTTACTTCTCAATAGATTTAAGCAAAAGACACATAGTCTCTTTCAGAGAAAGTCACTGAAGAAATTACAGGGGAATATTTTATTTTTCGATGTTTCATAATTACAACTTTACTGTAGTTAGTTTAACATGCAAACTAATAAATATTTTCTTTCCTTTCAGATATTTGCTGAGATAATTTATTTATCTGCAACACAATGTTTTTGTATTTTGGTATATAATACTTTGTAAATAAGAGAACAAAAAAAGAGGTTCCCTGTAGTAGTCGAAGCGTCATCATCATCACTCAACCATGACCAAGCCCCATTTTCAGGGCTCTATCTCTTAACGGTCATAGAAGGAATCCCACGTAATTTTGACCCAGGTCAGACGACATGGACTGCGCCTGAGCTGGGACCCCTTCTCTCCAAACTTCCGCACCAGAACCAACGAAAGGACTTTCAGCTACGTCAGATTTAACGTGCACCTTGCTGCGTATACACGTCGGTTGTTTTGTCAGATGCCAGGATCGAACTCACAACCGTCAACTCTCTAACCTGCAGTGCAAGTGACACCAAGAAAAGCTTGAATGTACACTATAATGACAGCCGTAATCTGTTATACTACGCAAAAACGGTGTTTTAAACTACGTCTAAGCGGAGAAAATGAAAAGAAAAAATATAACAAAATTCTCTGGGAGAAAAGAGATTTTAAAATGATATCAGTCATTAATATGTTAAAGGAAAAAAAAACTACATAATGCCCTTGGAAATTTAAATATTTATAAACTGAAGCAAAATATTCCTAATTTTTAAATACAGAAAAATAAATAACTTGAACAAATGTAAACGCTGTCAACGAAAGGCATTCCATCAGATATTTAATGATGGATCTAAGAGAGAAAGACATCAATAAAGAGGATACCAAGAGTTGATTAATAGCAACCTGTAAACAGAATTTTATTTGTTAACAAGGTCATTATTTTGAGACATAAAACCTATAGCAGATATCTAGAAACTTAGTTTTCGATGATAAAAAGTAATTGAAATCTTTATTTTCTATATGTTTATTTTAATTTCCTTTATTTGCTCTCTATATTTTTTTCTACGATAGAAAAGGTGTACAGAACGCAAAAAAGGGACCACCCTGAATAACTTCTAATCTAACGATCGGATCTTTACGTTCAAGAACTCAGTCTTAATGGTTTAAGGAGGTTACCTCAAACATGCTAATTAATCAGTGTCGACGATATTTTATTGTAGACGAATTTTAAAAACGTATTTTTAAAATTTGATTTCTCAAGAAATACATGACCGATTTCGCTCAAGCTTTGTATTTTGCCATGTAAAATTAAATTTTTTAATGTTATGAAAAATTCTGTATACCTTAACAATTTAATTTTAATTCAAATATTATTAAGAGAAAAAAATAATAAATATTTAGTAAAAGTTACTTTTGCATGGAGTTATCTTATGATAAACGAATTCCATAATTGTGTTAAAAAATTTTCAATTTGCTTAAATGATAAGCAAAAATAAAACAGACATTAAGGGAACCAAACTTTGAGCCGCTCCCCTGACCTGACTATCGGGACCTCATTCCCTAGCATCTATGCTTGCTATTGTATCGCCGTGCCTTGTCTACTAAGAAGGTTTCAATAAAAGTGTGGAACATTCTATTTGTACTTAACAAACATACGTAATGAATTTCCGTATCTTCGCACTTTCTTTAATTTTTTATTATTCATTTAATCATATGAGCGTCGACGTGACGGCAATTACATTAAATTAAATTATGGGGAATGCTTGAAACACATAAATTATGAGGCATGTTCATCCACATATTTTGAGTAAGAAGATTAGAAACTAAACAGGTTTATATGAAATTATCATTTAGTCTTCCGAGTAGAGCATACTCTTAATTGAATGTTTAGAGAAGAAATTATCACATAAAAGAGATTGAATCAAAACATAAAATAAATAAAACAAATTGATACAACGCATAATTAATTTTCCATTCAGCGACAATTAAAAATCTAAAACTTTAGGGCAGGACAGATTTTATTAAAAAAAAAAAAGAGAAAAGAGGAAAAAAAAAAAAAAAAAAGCAGGATTTTTTCCACAAAAAAAAACCTTGAAAAACCTGATTTTTTTTGTTTAAACTAGGCTTATTTGGTGTTTAAACCAATTTCTTTTGGTTTATTTAAAACAAAGGGGTAAATAATAATTAACGCTCTAAATTAAAAGTATTTAAACTTAAACTATTATAAGGCCTGTACTTATGCATACTATATGTACTATATACTATATGTATTTATGCAGGCAGAGTTGTCCCTAAGAATAAAAGAAGGCAGGGTGCTCCCTCACATTAAAAGGGCACTTTGAGTTTTGAAAATTTTGATAAATTTTTACTGTGTTCACTCACTTAAGACAGTAAAAATTTATCAAAATGTGTGGGTAATATCATGGATTAATTGAGTTTGATTCTCAACAATTTCTAAGTTACCGTCCTATACTATTTTATGTGTATACTTAAAAAAAGTAGTTTCACTCATTATCATAATAAGAGAAAAATTTGTAGTTCATAAATAATAATTAAAGGCATTCCAAGAGACAATCTCTGAGCATAATTTTTTTTTTTTTTCTTTTTTGAAAAAAAAAAAAAAAGGAAACTAGAAAAATTCTTTTATGATAGACAGCTTAGAAGATTTTTTCTATGATTTATACTAAAAATTATTAGAAAATGAACATTTGAATTTGCATTTAAAAAAAGGTATTTATTTAAGATTTTAAAATCACTTAGTTAATTTACTATTACACCCCCCTAGAAAAAAGAGAAAATTATAAAAATTTCACAAGTTGAGAATAATCCTAACAAAGTAAATATTTGTAATAGTAATCAGAATTAAACCTATAAACACAGATAATTTTAGTGAGTAATTATCATTTTAACAGTTAATTAATTTTTCTTCAAAATGGAATAGGAATAAAAAGGCAGTGTTTTTAAAGGACGGGGGCTTATTTTTACAAAAAGTGCAAAGAGGGCGTCGTCCTTCTAGAAAAACACTGAGGGATAATACTGATTTAAATAATTAAAACTGAAGTCATATAAAAGATTTTTTTCACTTAAAAAAAGAACGGGATAAAGATATTTAAAAATAAAAAAAACTAAACTGATTTAAACCATGGTTTAGCTTATATTGGTTTAAGCCAGCCAATCCAGGAGCAGGATATTCGATATATTATTGTATCAAGTTATTCAGTTTAACATTAAAAATAAGTTGCCGTTCAACCCTTATGTTACATGAGGAGTTTAAAATTTGACTAACTTTGCAAAATTAGAAACTCAAGAGATTTGGGATTAAATTCAATTTTCTACCCAAGCAAACATTTGCCAATCCTTAAATTATTTGTCCCTAAAAATGAAATAATTATAAACGCTCGAAACTGACTTCATAATATTAAATAAGCAATTGCAAGAAATTAAAGCGGTAAGATATTACTTTATTAAAGACTTCATTTACTTCAAAAATATACAAATTGGAAATAACAGTAGACAAGTTTCAAGTTCTCAAATATGGGCGCCCATTTTCAAGACTAGCCAGAAGTGAACGAAGTCATTGTGGCTTCTTAGCCTAGGCTTGAAGAAACAAAAGTGATTTGAATTATAAAGCGTAAAGTTACCAACAAAAAATAGAAAAATTAAAGTAAAAAAAAAAAAAACTAGAAAAACAAGAAGAACGGAAAGAAAAAAAAAGATGAAAAAGTTCATAAAGGTTTTCAACTGAGGAAAAAAAATTTAAAAAAAAGCTTTTTATGTTCCTGTCATTTATTTTATAAAAAAGCTTTATAATTTTATTATGCTTAACACACTGACGATTTTACTAGAGAAGTGAGAATCACCACTAAAGATTTTATTATGAATTTCTTTTAGTGAAAAACTTATGGTCTGACAGGTTGTTTAAAACTGATTATATACTAAGAAGTCTAATCATACATCCATACAACAAGCTAACTGATTAAAAATTTAAATCATAAGTAAAATATATCTTTATGAATGGTGACATTATTAATCACGACTGAGCAACAAAAATACAAATATTTTATAAATATGCAAAATTTTTAATTAATCACCATAAAATGCCTTATGGCCGACAGGAAATACTATAAATAGCTTCGTGTCTATTTTTAGACTAAGTCCTCTCGATTTGCGTCAGAGTCTTTTTAAAAATAGCTCAATCAAAGTTCTCTTATCGAATGATGATACAACATGAAGTCCAAAAGGTCGTTTAACTGCGCCGCAAACTGCTTGCAGCGGTCTCACAGCATCAAAAGTGATGGGAACAAAGATCAATTTGCTTACATTTTGGGTGATAATGAATACGGTTTGAGTACACACTCTGCAAATTCCGGAAATGATTAAAAAAAGAAAGAAAAAATATATTCTGAAAAAACTAACATGTATGCATTATCGCTGAAACATAATGAGTTGCTACAAGCTACCAGAGCAAAGTTCTGCATATCAAAGTTTAAAGCTCATCTTTTGTCCAAAGTCATCCCGAATTCCAAGGATTTTAACATAAGGAATATTCAGTAACCTTAACGACTCATGCAAGGCGAGGTTGAAATAAAAGGCAAAGGTTTCATATAAATAAAATAAAAAATAACAAATTTAAAAAAAAAAAACGATTTATTGCAGGTATAATGAGTCGCCCTTTAAATATTATTCTACAAATATGCGTAAATTGCGCTTTGTATAAAAAAAATATAATCATTGTTCTTGTAGATATCTCAGAAAATATTATGAGAGAAAAGATTTTTATAGAATCATTCAAGCTCTTATCGCGACTTAAAGCCGCAACAAGGGATAGAAACCTGGCCCTAGACAATATCCGTCATTTTTTAGGACCAGGGCTTCTATCCCTGGTTGTGACTTGATTGATTAGCTAATTTCGCTTTAAATCGAAAAGTATCAGCATTTCCGGGAATTAAAAGCGACCAACTCTCAGTGCTGACTTAATGGTCATGCTATTGGTTCTAAAAATTTTGAGCACTAAACCTACATGATCCCTTGACCAACGAATTAGCTATTGCGCGGGAGGGCTTTACTTTTTATTTTATACAGCTGATCATAAATTAAATATAATTATTCTTTCTAGAAAATGATAATAAATTCTGCAGAAAAAAAAATTAAAACATTCAACGCATAAAGAATAGTAGACCAACAGGGTCGAAGTTCGGGGAAACGGGACATTTGCTATTTGTCATTTTATTTTTTAATTTTATTTATTTATTTTTTGTTCTAAGAAAATTCCTTCTTATCTTAGATCAACGACATCGCTGACAAAAGTGTAAGGAAGAATTTCAGTGACATATTTTGTTATTAAAAAGCTAAAAAAAATTGCAAAAAAATTTTTATTGATGGATATAAAATACTGACATTATTTATTTATAAAATTATACACCCTTTTCTTGTTTTCCAGTTCCAGATTTTAAATCCTTTTAATTTTATTTCCTAGCTATTATTATTTTTACCCAAATGGAGTAAAATAAATAGTTCATTAACGTTATAAAAAAAAAATAATAAATAAAAATAAGGGCAAAATATTGCTAGTAAATTAAACTTTATTTTTATTCTTCGTTACCAAAATTTTATATTTTTTTAATGGATGATATAAAATATACTTATTTTTAAATTATTAAGGTTCAGCCTAAATGTTACAATTTCGATTTAATAAAATCATATTGTTTAACATGCTTTTTTACAAATTAATCAAATTACAGTTTAAAGTTTTAACAAATAATTAATAATATTAAACTTTACGATTTATTAACTTATTAATAAAAACGGGAAAAATTTACTTATAAATTTACGAAATGGTAAAAAATAATAATGAAATAAAGGATTAAAATAGATGTAATTAAAATTATTAAATATGTTTTGATGAAAAATTATCTTAGCAAGATGACTTTCATAAAAGTAAAATTAAGTACTTTTAGCCAAATAATTTGAACTAATATTCATGAATTACTTTTATATAATTATCTTTCATTTAATAGTAAATCACTTTTATAAATATTTATAGAGTTTACATATTTTAGTTAAAAAATCAATTAATTTATTGACATTAGCATATTTAGATATTTAATATTCATAAGAGTTCATTTTAAAATAATTGGACAATTTAATTCAAAATAAGTTGCATGCTTTCCTTTTTTAATATAATGAATATAAAAAAGATCATATCGAATTATCTACTCAAAATTTACAAACAGTTAAATTTTGAAATATTTTTGTTAAATTATACTATTAAGCCAGTTATTATTCTGATTTGAACTATTCAAACCTCTAAATTTATATTCTGTAATTCTAAATGAATTTAAACATAATACACACAATTCAAAAGTAATTTTTTTCTTAAATTTGTGACAACAGATTGAATACTTGTAATGGAAACTCTGATTAGAAAGGGAAACTTGAAATTTTCAGATAGTTCAAGCAAAAATTTTGATAAATAACAAACAATATACAAGTTTCAAATCTTAATTAAAAATCTATTTCATATGTTGTGCAATTAATATGATAGCAACATCTACACAGGCTGCAAGAAAAGAAATAGATATTATTATTCTTTTTTTTTAATTCTAAATAATTATTTCAGAGATCTTTATTTTAAAGTCATCTTGATAAAATTAGTATAGTTTTTTAATTAAATGTGCCTTTTCAATAACAGAAAAGTTATGTTTGCACAAATAATTATTCAATCCTTATAGAGAAAAAGCATGCACATTTTACTCCTGAAGACAATTTCAATCAGAGGAGAAGTACCCAATGGTGTATAGATCAGTGATTTCTAATTTTAGCAGATGATCCCTCCCCCCTCTCTTTGTAAATTTTAAATTTTAGCTTTCCCAAGGCACAGTAGGGCTGGAAAGCACTAGTACAACGTTCCAGCACTTCCCTAGTAGCCTGAACACTGTTCCAGGACTTTGACTATTTTTTTTTTTTAAATTTTGGTCAAGATTGAAGTAAAAACAATATATACCCACACATTAAGAATTGTAAATAAATATTTAGGCAAGGAAAAAATACAAACGTTATAAAAATCTAAGTATAAAAATCTAACAAGAACAGTTTAGTTTCTTCATAAAACTTGAATGTGTTTTTTAA
The DNA here is from genome assembly GCA_949128135.1 of Parasteatoda lunata. Lineage (NCBI taxonomy): Eukaryota > Metazoa > Arthropoda > Arachnida > Araneae > Theridiidae > Parasteatoda > Parasteatoda lunata. The sequence continues at coordinate 58,807,974 of OX421972.1, read as the reverse complement.
TAAAAACTTCCACTCCTCAACAATCAACCAGACTTTGATGTTCTCAGTTCCACCTCATAGAGATGCATTAGATTTCGACTGCATTTGTTGATAGATTATCTCAATTAAAATATTAATTTGTTACCCTTAAGTGTGTACATTTCCCTTAATTTATTCTAAACAGTTACATATTACAGTTGCAGATTTAAAATAACATAGTAAGGGAGGTAATTACAAAATACCGGTTATATTAGGTTGAGTGAAAATTTTCAAATTTATATTACAATTATAGAATTTAATTCTTTTTTAGAATTATGCTTCATAATGGATAGAAAACAAATTAGTAAATAACTTTAAATTTCTTCTTTGTCCTCCTCCCATCTATTCCCAGTAAACTGCATTCTGGGTAAAAAGAAATTTGCACTGCAGCACTGAGGTGCATAATCTATTATTAGAAGAACACTGCATGACTATTATAAGAACACTATATGAAATCGTAAATAAAATACAAAATCCTTGTAGTACTACAAATATTGCATGTTAAAAGTTAGGAACCACTGCTTTACATTTCGGGTAAACAAATTTGTGCTATTTTTACAAGCACATAAACCAGAGTTCTCCCTAAGAATAAAAAAAAAGGCGCTTTGAATTTTGAAAGGGCATTTGCTTGACTCAGTAAAAATTTATCAAATTGTGTAATACTATGTAATGACTGAATTTGATCCTCAAAAATTTTTAAATTACCCTCTTAGAAAATTTTATGTATATATTTCAACAAGTTATTTTCACAAAATATGGAAACAAAAGAAAAATTTGTAGCTCTTAAAAAATAATTAAAGGCATATTAAAAGACAATCTCTAAGCATAAATTAAAAAAAAAAAAAAAAAGTAAACTGAAAAGAGTTATTAAATAACAAATAACTTGAAAGTTTTTTTTTACAACTTAAACTTTAACATTGAGTTTTTTTTTAAATAATTTAAAAAAATTATTTTAAAATTTCAAAAATCATATAAAAAATTTATTTATATACCCCCCCCCCTGAAAAAAAGGGAAATTTAACCAGTTGAAAAGAATTCTAATAAAGTAAATATTTGCTTATAGGTTTCGTTAATGGTATTAATTTGTAAAACTTAAGCCAATTCAAAATTTTTTGCTGCTTTTGACATTATTTGCTTATATTATTCATAATTAGAAAATCTTTTAGTAAATGCAGAAATTATGAACTATAACAAATCACTGATAGGTAAAAATAGTATAGGTTAATAGAGAACTACAACTTTAATGTACACAATAATGAGTAAAATTATAGTTTTTTTCAATGCTAGTATGTGTTTTACATATTGTTTATAATTAGGAAAATCACTTGGTGAACTTACAGTAATATACAAAAATAGTACATTAATAAGAGATAGAAAACTATCCTGTCAAAACAGTATTTTAGACATAAATGTTTGTTGTTGAATATATTTGTTGAACAATATGCTTTGTGAAAAGAAACGAAAAAAAATTATAAATTAAACTTTTAACTGTTGTCAATTTTAGTATGTGCACTACATATTAAACATAGTTAGGAAAATCACTTAGTAAATATATAACTTATGAACCTACAATTATACAGAAAAAGTATTATATTATATATTGATAAAGGATAACAAAAACTTCTGTCAATTTATTAATTCAGTTAAGCCACAACTTATTTTGTTAAAAGAAATCTTAATAAAAAATTACTTTATTTAATAATTTTTTCTTCTTCACAATGTTAGTGTCTTACAAACTACTCATAGTCAGGAAATCACTTAGTAAATAATAAACTTATTTAACAAAAATTTTACGCAAAAATAACATTCTAATAGACTTTGCAAAAGTATTGTTAAATGCATGATAAATATTAAATGTTTTTGCAAAACAACGAAAGTAGTTAACCATAGAAAAAAAAAATCTGAAAGCAAAGCTTATTTCTCATAACATTAATCTATTCTAAAGCTCCGTGAAGCAATAAAAATACTTACTTCTCAGACTTTGGATATTCAGGAAATTTAGCTTGTATCATGTCCTGTAATGTTCTGAGAGAAAGCGGTTCAGCTGAAATTCCTAATGCTCTACGTTTTCTTCGTCCATTAAAATTGTTCAAATTAAGGTTCGGACTGAACACTGACTGATATTTGTCCAATAAGCACCTGAGTCTCTGAATTTCTTCATCCTTTTCATGTAAAAGTTCTTTTAATCTATCAATTACTTTTTGTTGCTTGAAAATAACGTCTTGAACGTCTTCTTCTGTATCCATTTGTATAGGCGACATTGGCATTGCTAATGCAATTGCTTAAGTTTCAAATGTTAAAAATAAAATAATAAACTTATAACTTAAAGTTATTTTAAGAATGTCACTATATCATGATGAGAAACATCATTCATCACATTGTCTCTGATACTTTCATCGTGTTACATATTTGAGATAAAGATGCAAATTTACTGAATGAGCATCCCAAACACACTTGTTGATTTCAACTATAAAGAAAAAACTTGTAAATAGCAAACTGTTGCTGAGGCTAAGAGAAAATAGTCACGTGTTTCTTGTACCTAAAGCCGCAAAAGTTTCACACTACCTTCAGCGCTAACTTGTTTACCCTATCTGTTTATAGCAGCCGAAGTCAAACAGACCAGGTATTTAAACAGCACGCAAAACTCATACAAATCTAAAAATAGAACTTGATTCTGTACCTCCAGATTTCTGTAGCAGAAGATAAGTAGAGATGAGTTGAGTAGATTCTGAATATACTAAACAGAGGCTTTTATAATAGCTCGTTACTTAAAAAAAATTCACTTACCTCAATTTTCAAATTTAACCTCAATTGAAAATATTTCAGATTCATGTATGAATTTTTCTTTACAAAAATCTTTAAAAATTAAAATTTTTAGTTTCATTTTTTGAAAAACAAACAAACATACGGTTATTTTATTTTAAATTAACTGTAACCACATTGCACTGCATCAAAGTCAAATCAAAACAATACAAATTTATTATGATTTCGCGGGAATTCAGTTTGATAGGTGTTTAAATTAAGTTGGGCATTAAACTTTAGTTACTTATTATAAAATGAGTGCTGTAGCAAAGAAGAGAAAAATGAATTCTGATCTGCCTTTATGCAAATATGGAGCTGATTGTTATCGTAAAAGCTCTGATCATCGCAAAAAATTTCACCATCCTAGAACTTACAAAGAGGTTTTTTTTGTCAAATATACACTTTATCCTTTTATTTTAATCTTATAAGATGAAGATTAAAATTTATTTGTAATATTATATTCATTTATTTAATAAATATGCTACCTGCAATTCGAATTATTTTGACCTCTGTAATTCTAAAACATCGAAAATCAAAAATTTGTATGCTTCATTTTTAAATGTCAATAATTATGCAGTAATGTATGATAATATGAAATAAATGCTTCACTTAAACACTACTCTTTCTAAATAACCATTAAACTTATCTTTGTTTATTATATCAAATGTCAAATTATAGTATACTAGCTAGAACCAAGAAATGTTTTTAAAATAAGCATTTATGTGTATAAAAGGTGCTCATATATTTTTAAATTGCTTCTTAATAAAGGATACATATAAACATAATTAGCAAATTATATTTATGTAAAAATAAAATGGCAATCCATCAGCTCCTCAAAATGGAATTAACAGCAACAAAACAAATTAGTCCGATAAAATAAATTAAGGTAAATATTAATGGAAATCTTTGAAGTTTTTTTCTACTCCCTTAAATCAATCTGCATTGTTTTGCAAGAAATTCTTTATTTTCAATGTTGAAAAAATGTGTTTGCCACCAGTAGTTTTATTTAAAGATGAATGCCACTTTTATACTTGTTTTCACTGAAAAAAAATTAAAATCTAAACATGTAATAATAGAATTGAATTTATTTGCTATGTTATTTATTAATTTTTCTTATTATGGTATTATATTCTGTAAATAAGTTTTTTTAATATAGTAGTGGTGATGCTTTTCAAATTAATTTAAGTGGATGCTTCACTAAAAGTGGTAAATTTTAAAATCTTTTTAAATTTTATAGTAGAATTGATTTTATGTATCATATTAATATTTTTTAAAAAGTTTTTTAGTAGAGTGAAAGGGTTCTTCAAAATAATTTTTTAAGTGGACTTATTAGCAAAATTGGTCAAATTTTAGAATATCTTTAAATTTAGTTTCATTTTCATAAGTACCAATTCAGAAATAAGTGAAAAGAATAATTCTGAATATTTTTTTTTATTATTGACTTTTAAATACATAGAAGTAAATTTGACTTTTAGATACATTTTTTAGAGAATACCCAGAAATACTCTAAAAACGCAGTTATTTTAAGAATACTTCTGGGTTTAAAGTTTTTCGTTACAAAAATATTCAAAAGTAAATTCTTTTTCTTTGAAGTAAAATAATCTTTAGAGTAAAAAAAAATGATTAAAACATGTCACTTTAATTTTTTAATGACACATAAAAAAGTTCAAAATAAATGAATTTGTGAATGATATTAATTTTCTGAATGATATTAATTTTCTGAATGATATAATTTTTATAAAATTGAATTTTCTTCTGAAAATTTAACTTGTGCTTCCATTTTAGCTGCAGACTTCAACATCAGAGGATACTACCCAAAAAGAATTGGAGAAAAATATGAAGATTTCTAGCAAATCTAAAAAGGGGGAAAGCAATGAAAAAAATCATGGAGAAATTGAAGCTGAACAAGCTTTACCTGAAATACCTAAATCAGAGTTCAAATTTGTTGAAACTGTTGAAGAAGTTCTTAATAATATGCCAAAGGATTTTTCTGACTTTTGGAAATTTTGCTGTACTTTGAACAAAGCAAAACCGGAAGGTTAATATGTATATATATGTAGCAATGTTTTAAATTCTATATTCATTCATTCTTAAGATCTGTTAAAATTTTGTTCTTTGATGTCTGTATAATCTTTTGGGTTTAGCTGTACTCTATTAGAGTTTAAAGCTTATAAAATGTTATATATATAAATATTTAAAAAAAAAAAAAAATCTTTTGTATAATTTTAAAATTAGAAAAAGTTATGTTATTGAAAAATAATTGTCAACTTATTTTTTCATTTAAAATATATTAAACATTATTTTAGGAAAGTGTAATTCCAGTACCAAATATTTGATTAATCAATTTAATAGGTATTATTAATGATTACACTTTCTATTCTGAAATTAAAATCTTTAATTTTATTGTTATGCTAAGCCTAATATTCTTTTTTTAAATTGAGTAAACTTATTCTCTTGACCACGGTTCATTCTAGACGAGGTTTGAGTGGCCAACCACCTCTTTTACCCTTTGATTGGAAAGGTTTTATTGTACCAATTTTTCGTACATCCGCATGGTGTTACAATAATATCTTTGGCAGAAATTAATCAGCCTCTTTTCTCATGGTTTTTTAATTTCAAATATTAATAATATAACGGTATTACGATGAGCAAATTTTGAAATTTATTTATCATTTTTTGACATTTTTTTTTCGTGAAAATTCTATCATAATTTTTTGTTGTTGGATGATAGTTTTCCTTTATTTATTTGCCTTTTTCACGTGAGTTTTCGAATTTCAGTTACCACTTTTTTACTTGCTCGATAATCTGTGATCTCAATGTAAATCCTTATTGTTTCCAATTGCTTTTATTACAGCATTTATAACAGTTTATTATTTTTCTTTCACCCATTTTGACAGTTTTTAAAATTTCAATAATATGCCCTAGCATCTAATACTTTATTATAGACATACAACCTTTTAATTCGAAAATTAGGCTAACATTAAAAACCTAATTGCAGAGTTCATGAATATCACTGAGGAATTATTTTTAAGTTAAACTATTTCTCTTGGAAAATAAATGTTTTTCTTTTTATTCATAAAATTTTGAATATCATATATTTTTCATTTCTTAAAAGCTTTACAAATTTTTATGAACTATAATGGTTTTTTAAATTCCCAGTGACTTACCCTTTTTACCATCTGGAAAAACTGAGCTTTTGCAATACTTTTCATTATTATATTACAATTCATATCTAAGTACTTAGATGTAATGATGGAGATAATTAGATATAATAATTATAATTGCCAGGTATGAAGAATAACAATGAAAATTTAAAATGTGTTGCCATAATTACATAAATATAATTAATTTGTCAAACCAGAGTTGAGTTCTCCCTAGGAATAAAAGAGGGCTGAGTGCTTCCTCACAGAAAAAAGCACTTTGAGTTTTGGAAGGACAATTGCTTACCTCCGTTAAAATGTATCAAAATGTGTACTACTGTGTAATATCTGAATTTGATCATCAATTTTCAAATTACTCTCTTGTACTATTTTATGTATATATTTCTAAAAGTATTTCGCGTTCATTATCAAAATGACAAAAAAATTTGAAACTTTTGAGAAATAATTAAAGGTAAGCTAAAACACAAACTCTGTGTATAAATTCTCTTCAAAAAAAAGTAAAACAATAAATAGATTAACTACTTTGAAAATTATGAGTAAGTTAACATTTAAAGGTTTTTAAGTAAAAAAGATTAATTTTAAAAATTATAAAGATTAAAATCACTAAAAAATTTATTAATGTCACCCTTCCCCCAAAATAAAAAATTTGAATATCTCTGGGGCCCAATATTATGTGAATTTTAACTAGATAACATAAGAAAAATCTTACTAAAATAAAGAAAGGAAATTAAAGTTAAATAATTATCAATTACGATTTAAATCAGAAGTGGACTTTTTATTTAAACAGGTGCTTAAGAAAACAACCTTTTCCTGAAAAAAAGTAGAAAGGCAGTGTTTAAGAGATTATGTCTTATTTTAGAAATTGGACAATGAGGGTGCATTTATAGAAATCAAAAAGTAGACAGGGCAGGCTGCCCTTCTAAGAACGCTAAGGGAGAACACTAAAGCATAAATTAATTTATAAACCATGGTTATTACTTTTTTCAAGATGTCTAAGTATCATAGGAATATTTGGAATAAAGTAATTTTCACAAACTAATTATCACTTTCCCTTATTGTTATTAAAGTTAGTAAATGTGATTAATATTGTGATTATTTTTTTACTTCATTTATCGATTTAAAAAAATCCTTCTGTATTATACTCAAAAGCTACTTGTCTAAATTCACTTTCCTTAAGCAATTGACCTTATAAAAAGAATAAGTTATCATAGAATTTTTTAAAGTTTTACAGCAACTCAAAATTTTAAAAGTGATAGTTTTAAAATTATTATCTTTTAAATGTTTAAAATATGGATTGTATTCATAGCTATCAACTAAAATATTAACTGTTATTCGTTTTTATTGTTTCTTAGAGGCTTTTGCTGACCTGGGGCTTCATTTAGTTGGTGTGTATGACATTTTATCAAGGAAATTACCTAAAAACAAAATTATACTGTTGCATTGTCATTGGCGATATTATTATGATCCTCCTGAGTTTCAGACAGTTTTAACAGTAGATGGAAATGATTTATATCATATAGGATATTTCAGGTATTATTTCAAAACAGTTTTGTTGCTAAAATTTTGATTGTATGAAATTTAGTTAAATATTAGACTTAAAGTCTTTTAAACCTGTTAATCATTTTTAGCAAACTTAGTTGAAGTAATTAAACAAGTTTTTTTACTGAGAAATTTAAAATATATGTAACAAAATAGAATTTCTCTCAATAAATATTATTAAATTATTAATATTATGTTAGTTTTTGATATTACTACACTTACCAGGACTCCAATTAGAGTGCACATAACATCAAAATAAAATGCCTGTGTATTTTCATGTGTAGAAACAGGTTTGCGACAAAAGAAAACCACAATTCAACTTTTCTGGCATTTTGCAGGTTTAAATTTTTTCTTCATGAATTGAAATTACTCTTTGTTCTTTGACATTAATGCTTTTTACTAAAAGTTAGGTTTTCCTTTTATATTAAGTTATTCAAAAATAAAATTAAGAAATTCAAAGAATTCTGTGTCCCAAGACAACATTTGAATCAATTGCGTAAAATAGTTCTAACGATTCAGGAACTATTTGCTCATCTATTTGAGGCAATCCCACATCTGGCAGCTTTGTTGTATCAAAATTTTCATCGACCCATTATTTATTTTATATAATAATAAAAAAACATAAATAACCAAATTTAAAATCATGAAAATATGATGTGTTGAATTCGGGGACTGCCCATTGATTGTACAAAAGTGTTTCTGGCATTTTAAGTTTTAGAACTGGATTCTTTGTTTTTTAATTTTTGGTGAGCCGTTTAACCGAAAAATAAAAGATTAGCAATTCCAAAATCCTATGATGGGGAAATGAGGAATTATTCATTTTTCTATAATTTTGGCCTTGCAAAATCTTCTGAGGTGAAATTTCCTTTAATAAAAGACATATGAACCCAACTAAAACTATTTTCAAATTTTCTGCTAAAATTATTTTCAAATGGTTAACTGAGGAATTGTCCACTAGTTTGTTTAAAACTATTCAAGTATTGAAATTAACTATGTTATGATTTGAAAATTATTGAAAGTGTTTAATAATTTTGTTAAAACCCAAGTAAGCAAAGTATATTTTTTAAAAAAAAGTTTTGTTATTTTAAAATTGTTAATTTAATATTTAGCAAAGATTTTAAATAACCAACAGAAGAATCGTTATTTAATTTTTAATTGAAATATAGTTTTATTTTAGTTTTCTTTTTTATCTAAATTTGCAAGATTCCTCTATTAGTTTGTTATTGTTGATATAATATTTAATTTTAATGTCTCCCTCTTAGCTAAATTATAATATTCTTTTTAATTTTTTCTAGGGATGATCCTAAAGAATTGCCATCTGTTTTAGCATCCAACAGTGCAAAATTGGGTCCTAAACTTACAGTTATGGGTGATAACATTTTTGCAGCAGTAAAGTAAGTGAATATTCTATTCAAAAAATTTTTTCTTAGAATTAGAAATATAGTTTGTGTGCGCAAGTTTTAACCATTTTAATTTTTCTTTATTTGGAGTGCTTTTTTGTTAGTTTGTTGATTTATTTGTTGTTATGGCAATTATTTCAAATAAAATTTGTTATTTTGATTATTTTTTCTTATTGATTGATGAAATCGGAGATGTAAATTGATGAGTTCTGGGCAACAAAAAATAAAAAGTCACAGAATTTAAAAACTGTGTGTGTGTGCTCAATTTTTACCCCCCCCCCCAGTTTGCATTTTAAATAAATAATACTATTAATACTTAATTAATGTTATGCTTATGTGATCAGTAAAAGGGATGTGGCAAAGCACCATGTCCATGAGGAAGAAGCAAGCATTAAAAAAAATTCTGCTGAATTCAGTGAAACCGTGAAGTAGTGATTTCATAAGAGCAACAAAATAGCTGCCAAAAGTGGCTTCTTCAAACTCAATTTTATTACAACAAAAAAATTATTTGTTGCATTTCGTATTAGATTTAGTCCTTTTACATTACTGATCTAATATAATTGTCTCTTGCATGAAGGCGAAAAACCTTCAAAGCTTCGTACTTCAACTTCTGTGTGTCATTATTTTTCATTAGAATTGTCATTGACCAATAGCTCTTTCACCTTTTAGTATAAACGTCCTTAAACACATTTCTAATAACCCCTATTTTAAATAATGGACTGTTGCAATGATTTGACCTTAAATCATCTTACACTCGGCAGACTATATGTATTGTATAAACATTCTCTGTTAAATTTGTTGCACAAGGAATGTAATTCTCTATGGATGCAATAATTAATTTTAACGATAAACAATAATTTTAAAAATAAATCGCAAAAAAGTAAGTTGTTTAATTTATTCTTATATTACTAGATTCTTAATTTTTTCTGTACTTTTTTGAAATTCCTTTTAGAATAATTGTGTAAGCTAGAAATTTTATGTTAAACAATTCAAAAAATGATTCCAGAGCTGAGCAGACTGTTATAAAATGTAATAATCATGTACTATTGTAATCATAAATTATGATTCCAGGTAATATTTTTCACCTGTTGAATGGGAAGTGCTTTTTTTCACAAACTTTATCTCTTTGTTAATATTTTTTGTGAATGAATAATTATTTCTTTTCATTTATTTTTTGTTAGGACCCAAATTATAGAATTCTATATTAACATACGTTGGATTTACTCTTATGTGATTAAGTTTACTGAGCAATGCAAATAAGGACAAATTCAATCAATGTTTATGAATTGTTAGTACAGTGGAGTCTCTCTATAGGGATATTGAATTATCCCGGTTAAAAAAAATTCGGTTAAGAAAATTTCAATATATGATGATTAGAGTTTTTTTTTTTTTTTTTTGTTATTTAAGTAAATGTACCAAAATGTTCAATATATTTGCTAAGTTCAAGGTCTATATTTATGACTGTTAATTAAAAATTAAATTAATACACATTATAAATTTATTGAAATTATTAATTTTTATTGTATAAATAAAAATGATGACAATTTATAGCTGGTTAGTTAATCTTGAGAGGAGTGCCACTTTCTAAAGAAAAAAAAATGTGTAATCTTTATACATTTCAAACTTACTAAAAATTGAAGGGATTCAAAATTTTCATTTATAAACTGATTATGGCATTTTAGAGAAAATATTTTCTTTTTTTTCTTTATGCTTGAGTAGAGACAATTTGTTTTTATTTATTACCTTATATTTTGCAAATTTAGATTTTACTATTAATAAACTTTTTTAAGATTTAGTTAGTTAAGGTTACGTATAAAATAAAAATTAATAACCTTGAACATTTGATTCTACTCGTCCCGCAGTGGACTGATCGTAAAGACACGGTACCAGTAGAACGCCAAAGTCAAGCTAGTCAAGCAAGTTAGGCTTTTTAAATTTGTTGTTTTATAATTCAATCTTCAACAAGTCATCTATATCAAGATTAGTTGACGATTCTTATTAAGTACTTTAGGTGCAGATTTTTTAATCTTGAACAATATTTTGATTTCTTTTAAACATGAGCTGGTCCGAATCTAGAACAACATCTGACATCCCAGTTGTGTAAGTTAGAAAAATTCCTTGCTAATAGAAATTTCCTATATTTTTAAAATTTTATTCAAAGAGTTTTTAAGGAGTTTAGCAAAATTGATATTATTCAAAGAGTTTTTAAGTTCCTGACAGCAAAATTAATATTTTTTCAATTTGTGCCACACCATGACCATGGGGTAATCATTGAGTGTGAAAAACACAATTACTTTTGTGCTGTTAAATCTTATTTTGAACATATGAAAAAACAAGCAAAAAGGACTGAAAATAATTAATTTTCACTCCCTTTCTGATTAATTTAACTAAACAGCTCATTAGATAACATTTTATTATATTTTAAGCATGAATTGTTTCAGGCATGTATTGAACCTAAACATGTATGAATGATATTAGTCCTCTAATTAGTTATAATTAGTCTCTAAAATTAGTCCTCTCTCCTTCATCTGATTGAAATTTGTTATCTGTCACCAGTAAATATGTTTCTTACTAATAGGCTCAATAAGTTATATTCCCAGCTTGTCGTATTTGAGTCACTAATTGTAAACTGTGATAAATTTCTGGGAGTTTTTAACCCATGTAATGCTGATATGGGTTAGTTTCTTTGAAAAAATTTTTCACAAAAGCTATCCAAGAGTTATTTGATCTTTTGGGTTGATCCCTAAATTATAAGGATACTTAGCTTATCTGTAAAAAAGGCAAATGCACTATATGTATCTTCTGTGCAATATTAGTAATGTACTAAAATTTCTATTAAAACAATGTCCATTTATGCGCTATGTCAAATATGTCATAAGTTGTAGAGTAGATATGAAAAATAAGTTGTAACACCTCCACTGGGATGCATAATTATATACTCCAAATTTTTATTTATTTATTATTATTATTATAATTTTTTTTTGTGCTGTTAATAGCTAAAGGTGGAAGTTAGATTAATTCTGATTATCAAAATAAATTTTTTTCTTGATGCAGATGTTTGTTCAGTCCTAATTAAAAGCCTTGATACTTCAAATATTGATCTTAACTTAATCTTATTTAATCTTGGTTTTGTCAGATAAAATAATAAAGTGGTTGAGAATTCATATCTTAAGTAGGGACCCATTTTTAGTAAAAAGTGACCCAAAAATATGGAAGTCCTGAGTTCTAAGGAACTGATAATTCCAAATTCTAGCAGCATCCCTGATCTGTTAATGCAGTTCCTACTACATGTTAAGTACGCTTCTAGTCATTAGATAATAAAAAAAAATCTGACAGTACAAACATTTTTCATTCACTATACCTACCGTTTCTTAAAAATACTTCAAAATTGCGAAAAAATAATTATGTTTTTCAAGTGAACTAAAAATTTTAAAATTATTTTATTTTTGTTACACTTAAAATGCACTTAAGCAATACTTGTATTACATAAGGGACATCGCTTTTGAAAAACAGAAGAGGGGAATTTTGTTTTACTTAGATTTTTTTTTTCCCGACTTTTAATTTGATATCTGTTAGTTTGTTCACGGGAGAAAATAATCATAATTTTGATTGATAAACAAGAGAAAAATTTTTTTGCAATATTTGGGAAAGCAGTTGTAACTTGTCATCAATCTCAGAGTTCTGAATCCTCTCTAGTTAAAGATAATTTGTAATCAGAGAAAAATTTTGCTTGTAGGAGTCAGAACTTTTATTTCATCTTCCACAAAACTACAATCAAAATTTAAGTTCTGTAGAATTTCTAAAAGTTACCAAAATTATAATAAATTTCATTTCGCAAGAACATCCCCTTTTCAATTCTGTTTGTCATTTATAATTTAAACTTGTATTGTCGTCTAGGAAAGATCTCCATAAATTAAAGCATATCACCATGCATATAGCCTCTATAGGGATTTCAGTCTCTAGCTAGTTGAAATATGATCGAAATTTAGACAGCAAGCTTCTATCACCTAAGGTTAGTTGGTGACTAAGGACTAGTGGAAGACTAGTGGCAAATATTCTACATTCTCATTCCCCCATAGTGGAAAATATTCTACAATAATAACTAACTAACTCCTTGACATTACAGTCCATGTTGGACCATGGCGTCACTAACAACTTTCCTCCAAAGTCGCTTGTCTTTAGCTCTTTGTTTCCAGTTTCGGAGTCTTAAGGTCTTTTTCCACCTCGTCTAACCATCTATTGGCCGGCCTTACTCTGGCCCTGGCACTGCCCCTTAAATATCTTTTTAGTGCCTCTGTTTTCCTCTATTCTTTCAAGGTGTCCTATCCATTGAATTCTCTTTGCTTTTACATAATTTATAATATCTTTTTTTTAAAAAATAGTCTTGCAATTTCAAAATTGTATCGCCTTCTCCACAGATCACCCTTTTTGACAGGACCAAAAATAGTTCTAAGAATTTTTCTTTCCCAGGTAATCAGCTTTTTTTCTTGTTTCTGGGTTGGAGTCCATGTCTCTGATCCATAGATAACGGTTAGTCTGATTATAGTTTTATGAACCTGAAGCTTTGTTTTCCTCGTTATTACTTTTAATGTTAGCGATCTCTTAAGTGCAAAATAACTGCGATTTCCAGCATTTAGACTTTGCTTAATCTCTGGCATAATATCATTGCTTTCAGTGACAACTGAACCCAATTACTTAAATTCCCTAACTCTTTCAAATTTTGTCATTCCATCAATTTGTAGTTCTGTGTCCAAATCCGTTCCCTTACAATCCATTATCATGTATTTGGTCTTATCAATATTTATTTCTAAACCAAAAAGACTAGCTTCTTTGGTTAAGTCTTTAAAAAGGTCAACAAGTGCATTTTTACTTCTTGCTATCAATATTACATCATCGGTGAAAGCAAGGACTTGTTTCGTACTATAAAAAATAGTACCTCCTCTATTTGATACTGTGTTACGCATCGCTTTTTCAAGGCATACGTTAAACAACAAGGTTGAGAGAATGTCACCCTGTCACAATATCAAATTACCTGGACATTTTGTTTTGTACATCCTACATTAGTACATAGTGAAAATATTCTACATTTCACAGAAGTTGGAATTATAAATTCTTTTAAAAGTTTAAGTAAATCAGGTGAAATAAAGAAGAAAAAGAATTTCAACCATAACCTCCATAGCAAAGTTCTACATCAATTATTTTATGTCTGACTTGTTGCCCTGAATTTCCTTCATAAACATTTTTAAGAATAGTTTAAAGCTAATATAAAAATAAGGACATACATTTTTATATATTATGTATACATTTACTTGCAACTGTGTTGTTTTAACCAGGTTCTTCCACATGATTTTTTATATTGTTTTACATAACTGACCAGCCGGCCAGGTGGCTGAGCGATTAGCGGGCCTGACTGCAAAGTCATTGGCTGCGGGTTCAAATCCCTATCTAGGCATGGATGTTTCTCTCTGTGCTGTTCTCTGTGATGTGTGAATGTGGCCCACCCTATAAATGGGTTTGTGGCATGGACAATGTTGCTCGCCTCCTTGACTTTGGTTGATAGGTGTCCACTGGGTAACGCGAAATGAGCAACAATTCTGGGATCTTCATAGGTAAAGATTCAAATTCAGTGCCTGCCATTGGGAAGAAAAAAAACATAACTGACCAGGTAATAAATCCAATTTTTAGTAGGTACCCAGATTAGGTAAAGATATTAGACCCTGATGCATCTCCTGTCCTGTCTAGATGAGAGTTTCAGATGTGTAAATATGAAACAATGAAAAATTGTAATTTTTATATGACATACTATCAAAATCCCTCATAATTGGTAACTATTAGTCTTATCAACTTAGTTTTGTTGTTCAATTCTGTATAAAATGATACATAAAAAACAATGCCTCACTTTTCTAGATTGTAATGTTAAAGTTTTTACCTTGTTTGACCCCCTGCTCTCTTAATAATTTCAAGATGATAAAAAGCTCATCTTAGAACAGGGGCAAACTTCAGATTTCCATATTTATTTCAGATTTCCCCCTATTATTTCTGTGTTGCACTTTTTCTAATAACAAGTCCTTAAAAAGATATTAATAAAATTCATTTTCAAGTGTCTAAAATTGTCACTCTGTATAGTACAAAATATTAAAAGTTACCAATGACTGAAGTACATAATTTGCTTTTATATTATTGTAAAAAATGCAATTTTAAAAATGTTTGAAAATAATGCTGTTGTCCTTAAATTAACGTTCTTTTTTTTTTCTTAGTTTCGAAATAACAGAATGCATCAAAAAGTCAAAAGATAAAAAAAGGGCAGCAAAATATAAAGGAATGCAAGACCAGTTGAAAAAATTTGCAACTGAAGAAAAATACTCTCTAGATATACAATCACAGAAAATCAAAGCCAGAAACAAAAAAATTGTTTCAAAGACTTTTCATGGACTCGGAATTGTGGTACCTGTTGTTAATGATATTGGCTATAGACCATTGCCAGATTCTGATGGTAATAAATTGTTATTTTTTCTTTTAATATATTTTATTTCTTTCATTGAGAATATCTCTTTCTAGAATAAAGCTTTAGCTCATGAGTAACTAGAAGAGGAACTTATGTTTTTACAAATCATGTGCACCAAATAATCTTAGCTTTCAAAATTTATAGTCAGAATCTTAACATAGTCATTAAAGTAAATATCGATTTCGTAACTGTAAGCCATCTTAGTAATTTCTTATTGTTTTATTTTATTTCCTTCTTTTTTTATTGTCACATATTCTGTTTGTTACATGATTTTATTTTTTTACCTTGTTTATGTAGTATTATTAATAATATCTCACACTTTAGCCACCTCCTATTTCTAAACATTTCATCCTGATTCTTTTGGACACTTAACCTGAGTGCATTTTTGTATAGCAAATTGAATTCTTATAATGTTTTTTAGAGGAAAATGTTATATTTTTACTAATGTTATTTTGTAACTCTATTAATATATGTTTAAATATTTTGTACTCAAAAAAGTTATTAATTTTTACTTTATTGATTCAAATTATATTTATATATATAAAATTATTAAAAACATTTATTTCAATTATGCTATTAATTCAATGTATCACTACTTGTAAAACGTGCTTAAAAGCAGCAGAAATTTCAGAAAAAGAATAAATGTAAAATCTGTAACGTATAACATTTCTTGCAAATTTATGCATTTATAATTTACCATCTTTGAAAATAAAATTTTAATAACATTATGATAATCTTCATGAAATTGGTGGAAAAACTGCATACATAAAAAATAACTGTTCAATTTCCAAAGGCAAAATGTAATTTTTAAAAAAATTTTACAGTCAACATTCAATACATTTTAATTTATTTTAGACCTAATTGTTCTGATAGTATATCATATCAACTCAAGTTTAAGCTACTTTTCATAATTTGATTTTTGTTGGCTTACATGTAGTTTTGATCTCGGCAAGGTTTGTTGTCTGTTTAGGTGGTCGGTTAAGTGTTGTTTTTTTTTTCTGTACTTCTTAATATTTTTTTACAAAAATAGTGATTTTGAATGATGTACTGTGTTTTAGTATTAATGTGTTTTAAACATTTCAATATCATTTTATTGCATAACTAAAAGAATTCGCAGCCTGAACCGTTGTTGCTTTCCAACCCCTAATAAATTATGTGCAATTATTTTTTGCTTGCATCCTAATAGATTATTTCATCGGGAATTTCTTATAGTGTTACCATAAAACGGTATTTTCTACTAAAGTTCAAATTATTTACTTTACTGAAAAGAAAAACTAAAAATAATTGTTTGTTTACGCTTCCTATATCGAAATATTTTTCTTATTCTATTAAGATTTATTAGTGAACATTAATTGAATCATTTCGGTCAGTAATCATTTTTTAAAATAGAATTTAAAATTAAAAGTTAATTTTTATAACAAAATTGGGTTGTTAACTACCCTCATTTAGTATTTTCGTTTATTAAATTAAATTTAATAAGCACAAATGTAAAATGAGTTATTTTCTATATATTAAATTAAATTTGTGCCTGCATCATATTGTGGATATAACATTAGCAATAAATTATTAAACTAATTTCTTTAATGGCTTTTTATGATAGCATATTGATGTAATTTACATCAAAAAATAGTACAAATTTCAAAACGTTAATATGTTTAGACGCCAATTCAAAAAAGTTTATCTTAAAATATAGTGTGATGAGGTAAATACATTTTACTTATTTAGTTTTCAACTTATTTACAAAAATCACAAGCTTAATAATTACAGAATAGAATAGTAAAAAAAAATATTACTGGAAAATATCTTTAAATTAGGAGTGAAAATATATTTTATTGGAAAATAATACCTTAATGACTTTTCTGAATTTCATGTTGATGACAACCAAAAAATATAGAAGTTAGTGAGGAAAAACTAAAATTTTACAATGTAATTTTATAGCAAAAAAAGAAAGTCTACAAAACGGTCTGACTAGAATACAAGACAATTTTATTTTTATTATATAGAGAAATAATAAACTGAAATATTTTTTTTTGACTGTTAGAATGTCTTATTATTAAGTATAGATTTTTTCCGTTTATATAGTGCATATTCTATTATTTGCATCTCATTGATAAGAATTGAATTAAAAAGTATTTTTACACTCTGTGTTTAATAAAGGCAGTTTCAGAAACTAAAAATAAAAATACATTCCTTTTATGAAATAATTTATATTATTTATGCTCTGATGATTCTGCCTCTCAAAAATTTTATGCTTTTTAACCAAACCAATCTCTTTATCTTATTATGTAAGGAAATGATTTAGAAAGAAAAAAAAATTGTGTTTTCTTTTTTGTTGTTGTTGGATTAAGACAAAAGAAACAGTTTCTCTGTCACATTATGTTAAGAAAAAATAACAATTGCATTGTTCAATGTGAACAGAAAAACAAACTTCTGTTTTAGACAAAGTAAATATTGCACCTAATGAAAAAAACTCCTTATTGTGAACTTTGTAGTTAAATTTTATGTTGTAGCTAGTATAAACGCTTTTCCTGTTGTTCTTGTCGTCGGCCATTAGGGCAGAGGGGGTGCAATTGTTCTTGTTTTCCAGTGGCGCCATCTATGGCCAAGAATTCCACTTCTGACACACCCGTTCATAGGGCGAACCCATTCATTCATCCCCAGATGGTAATTTTTGACCTGAACCAGAGAACAATCAATTTCCAATTCAGTACCCCCAATATAGATTTGTTATGGGGACATTGAGGACTTTGTGATCCGACAGATTTAACGTGCGCCAGTCACCACTTACTACAAGAGGAGTCTTCAGTCGGCTGAAATTTTGTATTCAAACTCACAAACATGAGTTCAGCGCTCTGCCAACCAGGCTATCCCTGCCGTTCACAATGCTTTTCCTGAACAGGACAAATGAGGATAGTGCATTTGTTCTTGAAACTCTTTTGGTGTTTGCCATTAGTTCCCATCATTCTACAATTGGTGAATTCTTGGTGACATCACTACTTAAACACAGAGAAAGATAAAGAAAAGTTGCTTTTTTAACCTGCTGATAATGACATTCTTCTGTGATTCATTTCATTTAGTTGCTAGCACCTTGTTGGTTTTTTATAAGAATATGACAGTAGAAAATATTTTGTTTCAACTTTTTTTGAGCTTGTAAAAAATTTGAATCACGTTGCCTTTTCAATGTTAAAAAGTTTGTACAGGGATTTTGGATACTTATGAGCAATTTTTCAAGGTCTAGTACTCACATAAGCAGGTTTGAGGGAACGTTCCAAATCATCACATGTTGATTAGTTTTTTTTTTTTTTTATCTGTGTTTACTTAATATTTTTATGCCAGCTCAATGTGTTATTTTTGAAATACTCTTATTTATGGTCTTATTCATTTAAATATAATAGTCATTTTTTTAAATTTTTTTTTTTTTAACAGCAACAATCAAAAATATTCTTCAAAGGATTGCTTCTGCCGAAGATGAGAGCAAGAGACTGGATGAGGAAGAAAAATTGGATGAATTAATATCAAACGTGCAGTTTGCCAATGATGAATGTGATTATGGGATGGGACTTGAACTTGGCATTGATTTATTTTGTTTCGGTGATCCATATTTTCACTCTCACATTTCTCATTTATTACCTTTAGCATATAATCTCTTGAAGAGAGAAAAATATGCAGAAATTATAAAAGCACACTTACAAAAAAGGAAAAAGTCTGGTCCATTTAATGAACTTGACACATGATATCACATAGTTTTATATTTAAAGAAATCAGGACCTACAAAAAAAAAAATAATAATTTTTATATGAATTACAAATCATGTATCTGGCATATATTGCAGATAAATTGTTTTAATTGCTTTTATTTGTATCTACATTTTTACATCCCCCATAATATATTTATATGAGACCTACAGTTGTGTAATTTTCTCACACATTACAGAGTAACTAGATTGCCTGGTGAAGTAAATAGATCAATTCACTTTTGTTTTATCCTAGTTTAGGCTGTATAAAGATAAATCATTGTGTTCCTTCTCTTTGTTATAACCTAAATTTTATATAGAATTTTTAAGTTTACTCAAATGAATTTAATTGTATTTATATTATTTTACCATTTTGTGCCCTATTGTAAATGTTGCAATTTTTGTCTATAATTCATTGTAGCATATATGTCTAAAGCTAAAAAAATGTGATGGTTGTTGCAGAACAATCATAACAGTTAATGTTTAGAGTAGAATTATGTATACCCACTTCCCTGAAGAACAATTTTGTCTAAGTTACATTATATGCTGTTAAAAAAGTTTGTTTCATTATATTGGCTTTTAAACGCAGTTTAATATTAACTATTTAAGTTTGCTATAGTCTGCAAAATAAAATTATTTGTAATTTTAAAATATAGTGATAATTTAAATAATGTTGCTCGTGGAACATTTGTAATTATAAAAAGTATTATAGCGGAAAATTAGATATAATTCTACGCTTGATGTCAAAGAAATACAAACCTTTATATCAGACTTTTTTGTGTTTAAAGTTAACTCGGGTTGAAAAAGTTTTTTATTTTTAGTACAGTTCTTATGCAATGCTATGAAATGTTGAGGGTGTGTTAAATAAAGGAAATATTTAAATCTTGAGAAAATATTAAAGATTCTAATTTTATTGAATCAGAAAAAGTTTGTTAAGCAATTTGTAAAAATGTTATCAAACAAAATTTCTTTTTAAAAAACTAAAAATAAAAATTTCATTGTTCTTTCTTTCCATTAAATAAGTTATTGTGTGGCAAACACTACTAAATCCAAAAAACATAAGATGTCATTTATAAAGTTCATTTTTATAACAATAATTAGAGATGTATCAACTCTTTAAAATTTTATTGGGTCTGGGTACCCAGTGAAATTTTTATCTTTAATTCAGCCAGTTTAGGGTATTGAGAAAAAGTTTTTATTATTAATGACCAGTTTCGGGTATCCAGGAACTATAATATCCAGGAAGATATTATAGCATTTCAATGAAACAAAATAAAAATTGCATAATTTTCTATTAAACAAATATCTTACAACAGTGTTCCCCAACCCCCGGTCCGTTGATCAAATGGTACTGGGCAGCCCATATCATTGAAACTGAATTTAAATTCCTAGGTTTATACCCGAAATTAAAAATATTTGTGTTCCATTAAAACTTTATTTAAAGAAGGTAGTGACATAAATTTTTTAATGTTTTAAAAAGTAAAAAAAGAAAACCACCACAACTATTTTCTCTTTTAATTGGTTTTAATTAAAAAAAATAATAAACCATCATAACTGTAAATATAATAAATAAAACACGAAAGCGTGGCGCGGAATTTACATTGGAACTAATGAAGAACTTCGTCTTCTCTCTCGATCGTGACTAATTGATTTAACGTTCTAGTAAGTTAAAATGTTAAATCACTTTATATTTATTTTTTAGTGTAACTGTATTTTATTTTGAAGGCATGTTTAAATATAATTGAATTAAAGTTAATTAATCAAAATAATCTTAAATATAAGCAATCAACGGCCCAGTGGCCCGCCGTAAAATTATCAAACATGCATAGGGTACACGGTGATAAAAAGGTTGGGAAACACTGTCTTACAACATATCTCTAAACTAACTCAGTGGCGCAACAGCCCATAGAGGGCCAAGGCCTACTGTGCCCATCTCAGTTTTCTTGACCTTGGACTCTGGGGTGCAGGAGCAGATGCTCCGGTTAGGTGGTCAGCTGAACGCGGAACTCCCAGTGTTTAGTTACCAAGCATGCTTGGTACTCATTTATCGACCCATTGAAGGGATGAAAGGCTGAGTCAACCTTGCCCGGCCCGAGGATCGAACCCAGGACCTGCGGCGCGAAGCGCTACCACTCAGCAACCGGGCGTCATATAGTTCTAAGAAAAAATTTTCAGCAGCTATGTAAATGAAAAAAAATTTTTTTTTTTTTTTAAATATCCTAAAGTGTTAATTTTACTAAGACTTTCCTGATTTAAAATCCTACACAAGAGCAAAATATGTCACACCTTAACCATTTCAGTTTTTTTATTAAAAAACTGATAATAATACTTAGATTTTCAAAACAGTTATGAATTTTGTAATAATTCGAAGGTTACTATAAATTTGCAAATCCAGAATTTTTTTTTACTAGGTAGTAAAAAATTTTTAATGGGTCAAATTTAGCCGGGTTTCCAGCACATATCTAATAATGATAATAATTTTTAAAAATAAGCTTGCTTAGAACAAATTCAGGCAATAATAAATATCAATTACTAATCTAAATAAGAATGTTTAGAATTATTAATTGAATAAGAATTAATTTTATGAATTCTTTTACTTGTAACTAACTCTAATGAGTTTTGCTGAAGACTTTTTAAGTGAAGAAATGCTATAAATTCTTTTGCACCTTATTTTTAAAAAAGATATTAAATTTTAATTTGTAACTTGTTGAACATCAAATACTTTTTTAAATTTCTAAGTCTATTTCTCCAATTTAATCTAAGCAATTTTCAAACTCCTCCATTTGTATTGATTTTCCACATTTTAATTCCCATACTTTAAATTTACCCAGTATATTGTTTTCACGGAAAAGAGGGCATGAAAACACTTTTTATTTTAAAAATTTATGTAAAGCAATATTCTGAAAGTTATACAGAATTCAGACGGACATTTTACTGTATTTCTTATTTAAAAACAAAATTATTTTGCTGAATTCTCATACATTTAAAAAAAATAGTGTCCCAGTATCACCCTGATTAGTATGGACTTTTATAATAACTTTGAACATAAAAATTTTCTACGAGACCATTTTATGAAAGAAGTAAGTACGCTTGGATTCATGCAATAATTCTTTCTTAAAACGGCAGTCCATTTTCAAAAACTTTGATGAAAATTAGACAAAACTTTTTATATTGCGAGGAATAGTTTCAAAAATAAATTTTTTAACCAACACCAAAAAATCAATATTTTTTGGACCTAAATATTTTTTTCAATGAAGGTTACTCTATGAAATAAGAAATACACTATGGATTTGTATTGTAATTTTTTCTAAAAATGACAATCAACTTGCCACAGGATTTTCTGAAACCTGGACATAAGTGAATTTTTAAATATATTATACATGTGTAATTATATGTGCTAAATATAAAGTTTCACTTTAAAAAAAATTCATGTTTGATTGTTATCTAAGGAATTTTGGTTTGAGAATAACTATTTTAATATTTTTTATTTATAAATTTTTTTTTGCCGTCTGTATTAATGCATTATATAAGGATAAAATTACTGAAATGATTCTTTATAAAATATGGTGTTGATGTTTCTAATGCCATTTGCCAATACCAGCAAGCCTGCTTGGTGAAACCAAGTGAATTTAAGCCAGAGGGTGCGTTATTTGTTTTTCAGTGGTGCCATCTATGGCCAAGAATTTAATTTCAGCCCCATACACACATCACAGCTGAGTTATAGGGCGGACCCATTCATTCATTTACTTATCATAATTTTGACCTGAACCAGAGAACGATTAGTCTTCAATGCAGTACCCCCAGAGATATGATTTTTTATGGGAATATGGAGAACTTTATGACTTGCAGATTTACTGTGTGCCAGTCACCATTTATTGTGCAGAGAGTCTTCGGCCGGTGGGTATCAAACTCATGACCTCTTGAACATAGCCCAACGCCCTGCCAACTATCCTGGCCCCTCATGAAATATAATATGTTAAGCGATTGACTTTAAATTATAAATAAAAAAATGCATATAATTTGCTTTAAAGTTAATGAAGGGAATTTCTTGAAGCATTATGAAATTATATATTCATGGAATATAACTGCACATTTAAAATATTTTTATTTTTCATTGAATGAATTCTTTGTGTGTCTTACAATGTTATAAAAATTGTCCACATATAATTTTTTTAATACTTTTTGCTTTTAAAATAAACAAAGAAACGATCATAACATTTGTTATAAAGCATTCACAAGTTATAGTATTATGATTTTAATTCTGTGACCCAGATGGGACCCCAGTGTTCTTTATATATATTTCTTTTTCATGTACTCTAAAGACAAACAAATATATATTTTAGTATTTTTATATAATAAAAAACAGTCTAATAGTTATTAAGAAATCTGTTTGATTGTCGGAATTATATCTGTACTAAAAATATAAAATAAAAAAGCATAGTCTGAAAATTTTTCTTTTTATTCATTTAAAAAATTTATTAATAATTGATTTTATAAATTAATACAATTTCGATGATGAATTGCTGTTTCTTTTAGATCTAAATATCTGCATATAAGTGCAAATTTGAAAAATTATTATTTGGAAATGAGCAGTGTTAGGAGGATTTCACCTTTAATGCAGAAAAATATATGTGTTTCATACTGCATTTCTTAACCATAAAAACTATTAAAATGGTAAATACATTATTTTTATCTAAATTAATACAAAATAATGATTGTATGAAAAATGAAAGTATGGAAAATGAACACATAATTTCATTATGAATTATTTTCTCTCTTGTAATAAATAAAATTTTAATAAAATAAAATAATTATAAACAATCGAATATTAAATGAAATATGTTTTTTGTAATTGATAAAATGCAAAATATAATTTCAATGCCATGCATTAAACTAAAAATTTAAAATAGAAAGAAGTCCCTCTTCATTTCTTTTTATTGAAATATTTAAACATAACCAAAACATTTTTTGGCTTCTCAGTCCTTTAGTGATTGTACTGTACGAACTTAACCAAAAATTAGAAATATTCTTTTTAGATCAATTGTTATAAGAGGAGCAGTGAAATATTGGCAAAATAAATAATGGGATGTTGTGTTTTTCAACTTTTATTCTGAATTAATAGTTTTCTGCCAAACTATGATAAAGCTGCACATTTAAACATTGCTTTTTGTAACAGGTAAAGTAGATGTAAACAGGTATAGTCTTTAATAAAAATCTCTCAAAAAATCCAAAATATTTTAGTATTTAAAAATCTTCATTTACAGAATTATTATTATTATATATATATATATATTTTTTTTTTCGCAGACATTTAAAAAAAAAATTCATTTCGGCAAGCTTTGTCTTACAATATCATATTAGAAGGACTGGAAAGTAATGTCGTTTTGGCGCATTAAATATTCATTAGTCTTAAAAACCAATTTATTATTTTTTTAAATTCATTTTCAATCCGGCATTGAAAGATCGTTGCTAACGAGCGTGAATACATTAATACATACATACTGAAGTATCTTCTACTTTACATACTTTTGTACATATAGATTCAATGTTAAAGTTATTAAACGATCAGTTTATAATTTCAAAGAACTATTAGGTTTGATTATTCCAAATAAAAATGAGTGGAAATGCGATTTTAACTGGTAAAATACTAGAAAACTCACTTAGCGATTTAACTGAAGTTTGATTTGTCAAGTGGGTACTATTTAAAAAAAGAAAATGCTGCGCTTTTCTGGGCTTGGCCCATTTTGATGAACCCTAAATCACAAGTACTTTGAGAGATGATTTTTCATAATTCAGTATTTTTTAAACAGTGTTTTCAGTATCTTATTGCATAATTGCACATTAATGTCTCAAAATGTGATGACAAATTAGCATCTCTAAGCCATATTAATATTTTTCATTCTGATTGGGTCATTCGATTGCTTTGATGAAAATGTAAAAAAAAATTTAATTTTACGAAGTGGAATTTAAAAAAATATTGTACAAATTTGCACTAATATTATTTTTAATATAAATATTTTGTAATGAAGTCATCCTGTTTAATGAGGAATACAATTTGGATTTGTGCTGCAATTTTTTTTTTCTTTTTTTTTTTTTTGAAGCAATTAATTGATTATCTAATACGTTGATGAAAATGTGACAAAAATTTTAATAACACAAGGGGTAGTTTAGGAAATATTGCAATAAGTTTGCATCTCATCCAATATATTTTCCACGGAAACATTTTCTACTAGTCATTCTGCAAAATAGAGTTATATATTTTAGATTTGAGTGGTTATTTTTGCTGGAGACCTTTTTTTAATGCAAATATGACTAAAATTTTCTTATATTTGGAAATTTGCATCGCAAAACAGGGTTTTTTTTCCGAATTATTTGAAATTAATTTTTTTTAGTAGGGACATATTATATGACTGTAACTGTTTTTAGGACTGATAGTTAACTGATAAAAGCGAGGCTTTGTGGTTATAATTTTAGCGTGTTGAAGAAAAACGTAGAAAGTAATTTTTCAAAGATTTGCTCAAATCCATTACATGGGTGTAAATATTTTCTACAAAATTTTAATAAAATTAGAAGTTGAATCTTATTTTTTAAAAAAAAAATAAAAATATTCAAATGTCACTATAATTTTGACATCTCTGGACACCTTTTCAATTAATTAATTTTACAAACTAGCATTGTGAAACAAATATTTTTTTTAAATATTTAAATGATAATTAAAAGACATAGTTTAGTTTGTCTAAAACTTCATATCGTTCAAAGTAAAATAGTTAGTGTCATACTTTCCTGATTTTCTTTTTTATAATCATAATCTTAGCACTATTTTCTTTTGACTTTCACATTGGCCAAGACGAGCACAGATTTGTAAAGACTTCATGTCCAAAACAAATTAGTTTCAATGGTGTCATACTTTTCTAAGGTGCTCTTCCAATAAAGAAGTTGATCATTCTTAGTTCTTCAAAAGAAATATCATTTTTCTTCTGACATTCCCAATAAACAAGACGAATACAGATCGAGGTCTTCATGTCATCCAAAACAAATTAGTTTAGACGGTGTAATGCTTTTCTAATGTGCTCTTCTAATAAAGCAGTTGATCATTCTTAGTTCTGCCAAAGATCATGCACAATAACCAAGACAAACACAGATCTTCAAAGGCTTTATGTCGTACAAAACATTTTAAGCGGTGTCATGCTTTTCTAATGTGCTCTTTGCTCTTCTAATAAAGCAGTTGATCATTCTTAGTTCTGCAAAAGATCATACACAATAACCAAGATAAACACAGATCTTCAAAGGCTTTATGTCGTCCAAAGCAAAACATTTTAAGCGGTGTCATGCTTTTCTAATGTGCTCTTTGCTTTTCTAATAAAGCAGTTGATCATTCTTAGTTCTGCTAAAGATCATGCACAATAAACCAAGACAAACACAGATCTTCAAAGACTTGATGTCGTCCAACGCAAAACATTTTAAGCGGTGTCATGCTTTTCTAATGTGCTCTTTGCTCTTCTAATAAAGCAGTTGATCATTCTTAGTTCTGCAAAAGATCATGCACAATAACCAAGACAAACACAGATCTTCAAAGGCTTTATGTCGTCCAAAGCAAAACATTTTAAGTGGTGTCATGCTTTTCTAATGTGCTCTTTGCTCTTCTAATAAAGCAGTTGATCATTCTTAGTTCTGCAAAAGGAATGACAATTTTCTTCTGGCATTCGCAGTGACCCAGACGGACACAGATCTTTGAAGATTTTACACTTATTAGTTTCTTTTCCATGCATTCAAAACGCTTTTTCATTGTATTTGTTTCTTGGCGGAATTTTTCCAGTCTTAACGCACCTAACTTCCACACTCTTTCTTTCATTTTCTCTGATTGCATTAATCTCAGGGCAGCATAATTCCGTTTTTTGGGTAATTCGAAGCAGACAACGTGTGTTAAATCTGAAGAACTAATACCGAGATCAGACCTTCGAATCTTCATCCTATTTTTATATTCTAAAATTCTCTTATTTATTCCAATTGTGTTAAGTGTGCTGTATCATTATTAAATAAATATATTCTAAATCTTAAAGTCAAGATTAGAATTAAAAGCAAAGAAAGTTCGATCACAATTTTAAGTTCACATTACAATCGCCTACCGACGGAATACTGAAACTGTAACTAAATCTGACTACGTTTTATTAATCATTCTCATTGCGTGAGGGAATATGTGCATTAGAAATCGGACAAAGAGTAGTGATTGAAAATCACGACATGTGTAACTTCAGAATGTCATTGATTTTTCCCTCCCTTCAAATTAAGGGCAAGGCAATGTCATTCACGAAACTGCCTCTAGTCACACAATTCATCAAGATATCTTTTGTTTATATAGTTTAGGAAAAATAGGACAGATGATGTTAACTTTATGTCAGGACTATAATATTTTATAGAACCATTTTTTAGCTTGCAAATTGAATGGCAAAAATTAGCGTGAATATTAATTAGATGACTAAAGTTATTTTTCTTAACCCAAGTATTACATTGAGGTAAAATAACAATTATAAATATTCAAAAAATTATTATATATTTTATGCTTTAAAATATTTGGTTAAATATTTATATTAAATACGAGTTGCATAATTAATTAACTTTTTCCAAAATTGTATCTATATTTTCTATAATTTAAGTACGTATTATAGAATACTTTTTTGCGAATCAATGCTTCGCATATCTATCCCGCATATATTGAATACTTTTTTTTTGAAAGAGATGACTTCGCATGTCTGTCCCGCAAATATTGAATACTTTTTTTTGAAAGAGATGACTTCGCATGTCTGTCCCGCATATATTGAATACTTTTTTGCGAATCAATGCTTCGCATATCTATCCCGCATATATTGAATACTTTTTTTTTTGAAAGAGATGACTTCGCATGTCTGTCCCGCAAATATTGAATACTTTTTTTAATTGTATTTGATTGTTTTTCTTTGAAAAACATAACTTCGTAAGTCTACCTCAGATATATTGAATACTTTTTTTAATTGTACTCGTAATTGAATATTTTTAAGAGACATAGCTTCACATGTTTGTCCCGGATATATTAAATGCTTTTTTAAATTGTATTAGAATACTTTTTTGAAAGCCATGACTTTACACATCTACCCCGCATAGTATCATATAACAAGAAATGTAAACTTATTTCTGAATAATACAAGTCAGTCTAAAACATCTGGTCACTTAAAAGATTTTTAAATAAGGCAAACTAGATACTATTTTTTGTTTTACAGTTTTATATAAAAAAAAAACATCCTTGAATCTAATATTTACTTTGTCATTTTACTCACGTTGTAATTATTTATGTTCTAAATGTATAGGTTTTGCGTTTCAAATTTGTGAATTAATTTCTAAAGTGCCTCTCTAACTTTAAATCTGTTGCAAATTTTCATAAAAAGTGAATTTTTTTAAATACAAAACTATACTTGACTACCACTGTCACATAAAGTTAAAAAAAATAGTTAATTTATTGAGTGTGTTCCGAATTAGAATTTAGCGGCATGTATAACTGGTTTTATGCTATCGTTTTGTCCGTCAGTTTTATCTGATAAATGCTTTAAATAGACTAAAAGAGAAAAAAAAAAGATTATATGTTGCTGCAAACTTTAACCTCAAACAATCATGATTTTGTAAGATTTTTGTAACAATCCTGATTTTGTATTAATAAAAAACTATGATAAGAGGTGATGAAAAAAAATCAAAAGAATTAATAGACACCCAAACCGCAATGGCTGTGACAGTGAAGAACTAAGTTTCGATCCCTTGTGGCGATTTGAATGCCCACCCAGCTTGCCTGAGAAGTAAAGGTGGCTTGCTGACCCATCGCAATCATGAGCTTGGCCACGATATTGTAGAGCCTTAACCTCTATGATCCACAATGGGCTGTCGCGAGACTGCATTTTGCTAGGCGCCTATATGTTAAAATGTGTAATAATGAACTAGCACATGTATCAGCAATTATCTTTTAGTATCGATCGTGTGCATTCTGTAAATAATTATCAAGACCAAAGGAATGTGTTAGTTTTACAGGAATTACCTTTTATCACTATATTTTAAATATAGTTTCAAAAGATTAAATGTTTCTAAAATCTAAGACTGCCAACGCCAATATTTTATTCCCTTTTTTTTAACGTTATGTAAAATGTAATTTGTTAAATTTTAATCAATTTAATAACATAAACTTTTAATTCATGTTTAGAAAACCATTTTTTTTTTTATTAACATAAGCAATTACTTCTACCCTATCTTTTACATCATAATCTCCAAATTACACCCAAATTGTGGCTTTTATGGATATTATCATGGAGTCATTTTTTGGGGGAGAAGCTTGCGGCCGGATTAATAACGGATGGATACATTAAACCATTTACTGACTCTCCCGGATCTAGCTTGGCCGGGCACGTGGCAAAAAGCGACTTTTCGCACGCGTGCCGGATACACTTCACTTCCTACCGGACTTCCCTGCTCCTGATTTAATATCCCCTTTGGAATTAGATGCACCCTTGTTAACATGCGTAATATATGTTCTTTTGGAACGCGACGTCCCGCGAAAATACACCGTTTATTGAGGATGGGACTATCACGTGACATCGTAGGTAACGGGTGGCCGTATCGAAATCCCAAAGCAGACGTTTAGACTTGGGGTTTTGTGTGGGTATCGGTAAGAAGTGAGTTCCCACGAAATAAGTGATGGCATAATATTTGGAGGGAGGGAATCGGGAGTGATATCGTGCGTAAATACTGTTTCGAATTGCTGCAAAGTGCTTCGACCAATAAATCAGTACAAGCAATTGTTACACGTGTTGTGTTTTACTTCCCGAATAATAATTTAGGTACTTCTTTGGAAACACATTTGTAACTTTAAAAAAAAAAAAAAAAAAAAAAAAAATGGAAAACGCTCTTTCAGAATTTTATTTGTAAGAAAGTTTAAGAATTTATGAAATGGAATGAAATTTTATTTGTTTAGTTTTTTGTGAGGCGTTTTTACGTGTGTTGCGTGGTAAAATTATCTTAAATTGAAATTTTTATAGCTTTTATGTTTTTTTTTTTTTTTTTTTTTTTTTTTTTTTTTTTGTTTGTTTGTTTGTTAACTCTTCTTTCAGGGTATAGGGTGTTCGCCTCTCAATGAGGTGATCTAGGCTTGAATCCCAGCGGTGGGGGATTGATAGGAATTCTGCTCCCCGCTCGCACCAACCACATGACGTAAAATATCCTCCGTAGTAGACAGATCATGGGTTAGAATCCCCTTGCCGTTGGGCTTACCGTGAGAGGTTTACGTGGCTTTTCTCTTCATGTATAGCAAATGTAGGCTGTTTCCATAAAAAAAAGTACTCCGCGAAGGCTAGTTTGTTTCAACGCTTTATCCAGGAGTTCCTTTGTCTCCTGGGTTAGTTGCAGAATAGCAAGGCCACGAATTAGAATATTGGTAATCGTAAACTCAGAATTGGGCCGGTTGTTCAACGCCGGTGTTATAAAATAAAAAAAAGAAACGCATTAAAATATAAACGAATTAGTTTCATCACTTACGTAAATTAAAAAGGAGTTCAAATGATTTTAGTGTAAAAATCTTTAATTTTTACAAACTTAGTAAGCTCTCCATGAATAATTAGACAAGATAGTACCTATGATTCACGCACACTCTCAGAAAGATCGATTTGATGTTTAATCATAACCTTGATCAAGTACATAGCAAGTTTTCTGCAGTTTTAATAAGGTGTAAAAATGAACCAGTTACTGTTCAAATAGAACCTTACTATTGCTTAATAATGTGGTTCAAATTAGCACTAAATTCAAGTTGCATGACATATGAACGATTGCTATGGTTCAAGAGGCTCCAGAATTTTTATCAGTGAGATAAGCAGTTAGTTTGTGAGCTTTTTTATTTTGAACATAGTTAAAAATGCGTATTTAAGAAAAACGGACACAACAAGAAATGCGCATCTTACATGTTTAACTTAAATTTACATGACTTATTTACATTATTTAAATTACATGTTTAATTTAACTTAAATTTAGCAACAAATTGAGGAATTTCGTACTTACTTTTTTTTCACCTTTTTAAACATAAGGAAGGGGCCTAAATAGTTTCTGGACTTCGTGATCAGGTGCCTGGGTATGTTACCGACTTAACTTTCCAGACATTCTCTTCGCAATCCATAACTCTAAAGAGATAAAGTGTATTTTAGAAATCTTAATTCCTGCAATGTATATTTACTACCACTATTATAAATTTATACGACCTACGACAACTTTGTAAAAAAAAAAAAAAAATTGACTATTAAAGTATTTTTTTA
This sequence comes from Parasteatoda lunata, assembly GCA_949128135.1. Lineage (NCBI taxonomy): Eukaryota > Metazoa > Arthropoda > Arachnida > Araneae > Theridiidae > Parasteatoda > Parasteatoda lunata. The sequence continues at coordinate 58,776,502 of OX421972.1, read as the reverse complement.
AAAAAAGACTAATTTAAGAAAATGCTCTAAATTATTTATGCATCACATGATGAATTCATTTGGAGACTAGTTTAATGCTAAAATAAGAAAAATTTGAAAAAACCAAATGCATTGTTGTGATATGAATACGCATTTTGAACCATGTCAATTTTACTCACTCAGAGCTGTGTTCATATTTGTAAACACGCATTTTGAACAATATGTCAATTTTCTTAAATGCGCTTTTTGAGTTATGCCTATTTTCTTAAATGTGTTTTTTGAGTTGTGTTCTTTTTTTTTAAATACGTATTTTGAGCCATGTTCATTTTACGCACTTAGAGCTGTATTCATGTTTGTAAACACGCATTTTGAGCTATATGTCAATTTTCTTAAATGCGCTTTTTGAGTTATGCCTATTTTCTTAAATGTGTTTTTTGAGTTGTGTTCTTTTTCTTGAATATGTATTTTGAACTACAGTGAACTCTCACTTATATGCAGGCCTAAGGGACCAACGGAAAAAAGAGCATAAGTGAAAAGTCTATTCAAAATTATAAAACGCAACAAAAATTATAATGAGGGCCTGAATAAAAGTATTTCTTAAGATTAAATGTTAATATTCATAATGGTATTTACTATAACTATACAAAGAAAAAAATGTAACATACCAAATAACATTATATTTTCTGACAAAATAATCCATAATGAATGCTTGTTTTGTTTTTGCCGACGAATTTGTGAAACAATGTTTTAAATTCATTCAAATAATAAAAGTTTAAGATGCTGAATCAAACTGCAAAAAGTCACGAATGGTATCTAAAGCTTCTAACCCTCTCGTATGATTTGTAGCCATTTTTCATCATTCTCATTCATCAGCTATTTCATTGACGTTGTTTGCTTTTCGTCTTCACTAAGACCGACATCCCAATCTTCTTCAATTTCGTTGATTTGACCACTATTCATTTTCACTCGAAAATAAGAAACACTTCTCCATGCAGCACATACCATATTCATTGCATCAAAATGAATGTAATTTTTTTTAAACTCATAGCACTATTTTGTTTATTTATTTTAATATTATAGGGGTGTTAGAAAATTGAATTAAGGAGTGCATTTAAGAAATTTTTAAGTTAATTTATTAAAGTAAAAAGAAGGTTAAATATCATTCCCTCTCAGTATTCTTAGGATTCTTGACTCTTTAACATGTGGTCCCAATAGTTAAGTCAGGTGAGCATCGAAAGTTTTGGCTCCTTATTTCTAATTGATTTTTTTTTCTGTATTTTCTATATCATAGGAATTATTTAAGCAAGTAAAAAAAACTTTTTGCACTCAATAAATATATATAATTATTAAACTCATTTACCTACTGACAATTTGATGCAAAATCTAATTTTTTAAGATTATTCAATATTTTTTGCAAAACTTATTCTCCAAATTTTTATAAATATTTTGCACTGCCATAAACAAATCAACAACAACATTTAATATTTTCGATAACTTAATTTAATATTAGTTGACAAAATTTAGAATAGTAAAGTATTCAAACTTTCACTTTATTATAAACTTCGTAATTGCAAATGACAAAATTCAACATTTGAGCAAAATCAACTAATTCTGAAAATGAAATTTCAAAAAATCATATTTTTAATTCCATTTCTCAAGAACTATACAATTCATTCCGTACTAATTTTGAAATTTGTGTTTTAAAATTACACAAATTCATTCCGTACTAATTTTGGAATTTGTGTTTTAAAATTACACAAATTCATTCCGTACTAATTTTGGAATTTGCGTTTTAAAATTACACAAATTCCTTCCGCACTTATATTGGAATTTGTGTTTTAAAATTACACAAATTCATTCCGTACTAATTTTGGAATTTGTGTTTTAAAATTACACAAATTCATTCCGTACTAATTTTGGAATTTGTGTTTTAAAATTGTACAAATTCATTCCGTACTAATTTTGGAATTTGTGTTTTATAATTGCACAAATTCATTCTTTACTAATTTTGGAATTTGTGTTTTAAAATTACACAAATTCATTCCGTACTAATTTTGGAATTTGTGTTTTAAAATTACACAAATTCATTCCGTACTAATTTTGGAATTTGTGTTTTAAAATTACACAAATTCATTCCGTACTAATTTTGGAATTTGTGTTTTAAAATTACACACTAGTTTAAAAGGAGGTAAATATTTGTGTATCTTCAAAACTTTTTTGATTATATTAAACAATAAATAAATTAAAAAAATATTTTTGCATGGAATTATATCTTTGGATAAATGAGCTTTAATTGTGTAAAAAAAAGTTTTTTTCGATTCATTTAAATAGTTCCAGAGTTAGAGTGAAATACGCAAACTATCGATACCATATTTTCAGAATTTCTGCAACCGCTCTTGAATTGGGAATCGCAAATGCAAATCCTCCAACAAAAAAAGTTATGTTTATTTTGAAAAAGTATTTTGAAAAGTATGTTTTTATGTCTTATTTTGCAGCATAAAATATAGTCTTTACTAATTATTTGAGCATATTTTCCCTCGAAACATTAAGATTGTATGAAAACACATATTAGTCCTGTCATTACACCAAAAGTTATAAAGGGTTCCCGTTTTTATTTCGAACACAATTCATTACTTTTATATGCGTTATAGACGTGGAGGAATTTATAGTGAATCACTAAAAGTATAAATTGCTCTCATCGATATTGATAAAGGAAAAATTTCTAAAAATATAATAAGGTAAACACTTGCTTAACTTTTGTTTCGGACACATTTTGAATTTTTTTTATGTGCTTTATTGATTTACTTAAACAATATATATTATTTTTAAGAATTTTTTCTTGAATCAAAAGTAAATATCAAACTCAAAAAATTCAATAAGTGTAAAAACTTTCTCCCCTTTAAATAATTGCAATTGAATCAACCCATATCTGTAGAATAAAATTTAAAAATAAAAATAATAAAAGTTAAATAATTGAAGCATTTGAGAACATAAGGCCAGCGTATATTTCCCATTTACACAGAAATGTGAACTATTCATCCGGCATATCTGCTCTTTTTCAGTTCCCACGTAAAGATGCCGGATTTTTCCCGATTCGGAGTATCCTCTAGGGATGCTGATCCCTAGTCACGTGTTATGGCAGGAGCGGCAAGAGCAAGGGTCTCCAGGGAGTGGTCCTCAGCATGGGAAACGTGGAATTTCTCATAAAGCTCCTCCTCTTCCCAGCCTTAGCAGATGAAGAAGAAAACATATTTATTACTCAGCGGAAAAAGTGGGATAATGCGTTGATAACCAAACATTCACTTCAGCTGCTTTACGAATGGAGAATAACGATGTAAGAAAGAGGAGAATCTTTTTTTACTAATATCTTGTTTGCTGTTATAGAAATTCAGTTGGAAGCCTCTTTTACTGTAAAATATTACAGACATAGTTATGTTTTTTTTTTCAGATTCAATATAAAAAAAAAAAATTGAAATAATTAGTTATTATGATAAATTCTAACCAATGCTATTATTGCTCAGCGAAAAAAGTGGGATAATGCGTTGATAAACAAACATTCACTTCAGCCGCTTTACAAATGGAGAATAACGATGTAAGAAAGAGGAGAATCGTTTTTTACTAATATCTTGTTTGCTGTTATAGAAATTCAGTTGGAAGTCTCTTTTACTGTAAAATATTACAGATATAGTTATGTTTTTTTTTTCGGATTCAATATAAATAAAAAAAATTTAAATAATTAGTTATTATGATAAATTCTAACCAATGCTATTATTGCTCAGCCGTAAAAAGTGGGATAATGCGTTGATAAACAAACATTCACTTCAGCTGCTTTACAAATGGAGAATAACGATGTAAGAAAGAGGAGAATCGTTTTTTACTAATATCTTGTTTGCTGTTATAGAAATTCAGTTGGAAGTCTTTTTTACTGTAAAATACTACAGGCATAGTTTTTTTTCTTCGGATTTAATATAATTAAAAAACGAATTTTGTCATAATTAGCTATTATGATAATTTCTAACCAGTGTTATCATTATTCTGCGGAAAAGTAGGATAATGCGTTGATAACCGAACATTCACTTCAGCTGCTTTACAAATGGAGAATAACGATGTTAGAAAGAACAGAATCGTTTATACCAGAGATGGGCAAACTTTTTTGGTTGAGGGCCAAAAATCGAAAAAAAAAAAAGGTTTGGTGAGCTAATTAAAAACTTCAATAATAATAATAAAAAAAAAACGATATACAAGTTTCAATTTAAATATTTAATGCGATGAATGAAATTGCGATTTCATTTTTTGATTACAAATTGATTACATCGAGGTTCCAAGTGAGATGTACTTATTTTAAGGAATCAGGCTAAATGTTTGTCTATTAGTCTACTTCGGAAATTATTTTTTATCAGGTTCATAATTGAAAACACTTGTTCACATATATAAGATGATGCAAACATACCACTGATTTTCTGGGCATGAGATATCAAATTTAGGAAATTAGCCTTTGGTAAAGATTTGTAAAACTCAAACTTTAGGCATATTTAGAAATAACTTCTTCACATGGTGCCAATTTACGGCTATTCTATAAAGAACTCTCGTCTTTCAGCATTTTACCAATTGAAGCTGTCTTTGCTAGCTTTTTCCATCAATTTATGTTTAGCAGAACAAAAATAGAGAAAGCAAAAAGGTCATCAGTACTTTGTTAAAAAAGAACAAAAATAGCTTTAAAGAAAGTAGACAAGAAAATGGATGTATATTGTTTATATTCGCCACGGCTTGGCAAGTTAAAATTCTATCCGCAGGCCTGATTAAACCATCCGGTGGGCCACAGCTGGCCCGCGGGCCGTAGTTTGCCCATCTCTGGTTTATACTAATATTTTGCTTAGTTATATAGAAATTCAATTCAAATTCTATTTTACAATAAAATATTACAGATACAGTTACGTTGATTCTTTTTTCCAGATTTAATATTAAAAAATTTTTTTTTGACATTATTAGCCATTATGATAAACTTAAGCCTATATAATTATTATTCAGCGGAGAAAGTGGGATAATGCGTTGGTAACCAAACATTCACTTCAGTTGCTTTACGAATGGAGAACCGTTCATTGTAAGCCATGTAATGTTTACCAAGTAATGTTTATCATGTAACTTTTACCATGTAATATTTACCACGAAAGAAATGAAATAATTTGTTTAACTAATGTCTCGTATGTTGATATTGATATTCAATCCTAGGTTTCTTTTACTATTGAATGCATAAAGTTGAAATGATTTTTTTTACCAGATTTAATAAAATTAAAAAAATAATAATAATCTTTAACACAATTAGATATTGTAATAACCTATGCAAAATTTATGGATTTTCGCAAATTCTACGAATAATTATTGATTAATTTAAAAATGTAATAATAAGTATGAACCAAATTAATTGTTTATCCTTATTAAATTAAGAGAAAGGCTTATTCAGCATTAAACGGAGGGTGTTTAGAGAAAAAAAAAATTTTATCAAACAAACCTGTTGCTTAACAACTATGGAGGAATTTGGTATCGACAGGTAAAGTCAAGAGTTTAACCAAACGCTTATTAGTTACTAAGTATAGAATTTAATTATTGATAGAATTTAAATAGTGTAATTAGTTGACAAAATTTCACCTAAACATCGCTAATCATCATGCATTCGTACTAAATTCTGAGAAGTATTTATCAGTATTAATTTATCTGAAAAAAAATTTCTTTGTTAATAGTAATGATACCAAAATCTATTGGGGGTACATCAGTTTACATGAAAATTATTAAAATACACACAGCTCAAAATAAATACAACATGAAGGACTCTATCAAAAGAAAAAATAATAACATTTTTAAGCATTTAAAAAAAAAAAAAAAAGATCTTGTACAGCATACTTAAAATTACACTCTCAGAAATAAAACCCTTACTTTTGACGATTCAGCAATCCTTGAGCACTTTTTCGTTAATTTTGATAATGATTTCGCCTCGAAATCACGTGATCACGTGAACTCTCAAATGTATGACGAAAATGTATCTTCGATTCAAAACCTCTTCGTAGTGCATTGTGGGAGATTGTTAACTAGAATGACGAAACTGGAATGAAGATTAGACAATCGGAAATAAACTGACGAATTCCACTGACATGTTTGTATCGCGGTCAAGAAGTTAGTCTTATAATAAGAAGATCCGAGTTCGAATCTCTCTTCGGGCATGGCTGTAATTTATCTACCCTGTCCTTGTTGTGCTCACGTTAAAGCGATTATTAAAAAAATTTGATACATTAGGAACTAGTTTTTTTTTTTTTTTTTTTTTTTTTGGAAAACAAAAATAGAATGACGAAATATTTCTTTAATTTTGATGAAATTTGTTTCCTCGAAAACTTGACGATTTTGTCATTTTGGCGAAATTTTTACTCCAAGCATATACCATGAAACAGTTTCATCAAAAACGAAGAAAGTTTCGTGGTAATCGAGTATCCATTTTTTACTGTGTGAGGATACTTGAGCCGCGATGGCTCAGGGGAGAGAGCGTTCGCTTTTCAATGAGGTGAACCGGGTTCGAATCCCTACGATGATTTGTCGATACTAATCCGCATTCGACTTGCACTAACCACAATGCTGAGAGTGAAATATCCTCAGTGATAGACGGATCGTGGGTTAGAGTCCCCTTGCTGTCAGGCTAACCGTGAGAGGTTCTCGTGGTCTTCCTCTCCATGTAACGCAAATACGGGTTAGTTCCATCAAAAAGTCCTCCACGAAGGTGAATTTCTTCCAATATTTGATCCAGGAGTTCCCTTGTCTTCTGGATTAGGTTCAAAATTACAACGCTACGGAGTTGAACATTTGTAGTCGTAAACCAAAAAAATTGGGTCGGTTGTTCAACGACGGTTGTAAAAGTGTAAGGATACTTATGACAGGAAAAATGAAAAAGAGGACTGGAGGAGAAATGGTATAATTAGCTGCAAACTACGTACTAGAGTGTTTCAGGGTAAATTTTTTCGAAATGTAAAGTTTTTAAGTCGATAAAATTTTTTTATTATGATTACCTAAATTTTTTAGTTGTAGTTCATTTACGTCGCACTAGAGCTGCACAATGGGCTATTGGCGACGGTCTGGGAAACATCCCTGAGGAAGATCCGAAGACATGCCATCACAATTTTGATCCTCTGCAGAGGGGATGGCACCCCCGCTTCGGTAGCCCAACGACCTGCACGCGAAGTCGAGCACTTTACGGTAGCACAGTTTAACGAGAATCCAATACCGCACACCCTCGGTCCCTATGCAGACTGATCCAAGTGGTCACCCACCCGCACACTGACCGCAGCCAGTGATGCTTGACTTCGGTGATCTGCTGGGAACCGTGTCTTAACGATCAGTCCACTGCGGGACCCTAAATTTTTTTAAGTCAAATTGAAAAATGTGTAAGTCATCTGAAACAGGCCTTAAATGTTGAGATTAAAAACTGAATTTGCGCAGAAATTTAAAATCAGAAATATGAAAAAAAATTGCATTTTGAAGCTCCAAATATTTTTTGAAGCTTTAGGTATTTTAAACTCTATAAATTTTTTTGCAAAGTAGCATGTTTTTTATTTGATTGTTTTTATTTAAGTTGTCATGTAAATTACTAGGGACTTATGTTATACATTTTGCATATAATTTTTTAAGCTTTTACTTTGCATTCTGAACTTTACATATTGAAACTTGAAAACTAAAATTTGATTTAGATTAATTATTTTAAAAAAATTAAAATTTATATTTTAGACTCTAAAAAAGTACTTAACTAGAAACATGTCCTTAAGAAGATTCTGGATTGATTCAAAATACAAGGCTAGAGAGTTGAACATTAGTAGTCGTAAGCCCAGAATTGGGTCGGCTGTTCAACGATGGATAAAATAAAATAATATTAACTGAGCTAGAGCTCAGCGGATAGAGCGTTCGCCTTCCAATGAGGCGGGCCGGATTCGAATCCAGTGATGGCTGATTGATACGAATCCGCATCCGGCTTGCACTGGCTACAGTGCTGACGTGAAATATCCTCAGTGGTAGACGGATCATGGGTTAGAGTATCCTTGCTGTCAGGCTAACCATGGGAGGTTTCCGTGGTTTTCCTCTGTATGTAACGCAAATGCGGGTTAGTTCCATCAAAATGTCCTCCACGAAGGCTAATTTCTCCCAATACTTGATCCAGGTGTTCCTTTGTCCTCTGAATTGGGTTAAATTACAAGACTACGTAGTTGAAGATTAGTAGTCGTAAACCAAAAAATTGGGTCGGCTGTTCATCGACGGTTTAAAATAAATAATAATATTTACTGTAAAATCACAGATCACTGTAAAAATTACGATATAAAATTTGACGGTAAAAATCGATTTTACAGATGCTGCATTCAGGGTGTAATCATTCATATACTTTGTACCGTAATTTGATCCTGAATTTTTTACAGTGTGTGTCATCAAGGTAGTATTTCTAAAGTTATTTATTCATTTTGTTTATAGTTATGCCTTTAAAACGCGTTTTTATAAAACTACTAGGGGGCCACGCCCCCTGTTCGCTGCCGCTCACCAACCCCGATGATTGCTTCACAATAATTGTCTTCTCTTAGCAGAAACAGTTTTTCTACTCAAGTTAAAATTATTCACTTAACATATATGTACTAAAAGGAATTATGTTAGCTTACTCTTGTGCCTCTACTTCCCACGTCCAAATATTACTATCTATTAATATTATAAACATTTGGATCTCTTGGTGAACGGAAGTGATTTTTCGAAGTAATCATTTTTTAAAATAACATTTATATTCTTATAGCATTATATTACTCAAACAAATTTGATGAGTTCACAACCATAATTTAATATTCTCGCTAATAATAGCAGTACTGGAAAATAAGTTTAAATTAGGGATACAAAAATATCTATATATATATTTCTCTTACACGGCACCAAAAAAAAAAGCCTCATTACAACTTCCCGACTGGCAACGTTAGAAAATCGACCAATGATTGAATCTAAAAATGTCACATGCCAAATCTAGCTGAGGTGGCTCAACATATAGCGCTTTTAAAAACGGAAACAATAACCAGAGTGAGCATTATCAGGTTGTTCAATTCAGCTGCGGCAAAAATAAAAATAAACAACTTAAAAAATTTAAATGCTGTTGCCAGCCATAGAATTTTTTGAAAGTTAACTTAGCAACATAAATCAAAATTATGATACCTGAGCGCTTGACGTAACAAATCCTTCAATTCTATAAGTGTTGCCCAAATTAACAATTGCAATTTCAAGTTAATATTGAAATGTACAGGTTTAGAATTTTCTAAAGTGAAAAGTTTTCGGAACTTCAGTATTCAAAAAAGTATACAAAAGCTAGACGTTAAGAACGTATCCAATGAGCGAGCAAAGCGAGCATTGGATTGCGAAGCAATCCGAAATGAACAGTGAAAGCAGTTCCGGGGGTTGGTGAGCGCAAACAAGCAGGGGGCGAAGCCTCCTAGTTTAAAGAAAAACAATACCTTTACGACTATTGTTAATTTTATGCTGAGGACAACCAAAACAATATGGAAATGAATGAGGGAAAACTGGATCCTACCACGTGATTTTCCGGCCAATAAAAATGCGCCCACAACAATGGAAAACGGTGTCAGACCATTATGATTTTATGTTATATAGAGAAATAATTTAAAGTTAACGGTAATGAAATAAAAAGAAACTTATGAACTGAAAAGCAAAACTAATAGAGGAATAGTATTATTCGTTTAGAAGAAACATTAAAATTTTTCACACTATTATTGATGCCAGTGAGTCTTAATTTTGGCTATTGGCACTTCTGATATTATGGAAATTGGTGCAGTTTTAATAGACACTAAGTACAATAATATTGTTACAAAGTATTATGTTAACAAATATTTGGTACCTATTAAAATTGCACCGATATTTTTTTGTTTTAATATACGTAAGTAGAAAGGTGATTTTTAGTGCTATTCGAAAGGGATGTGTAGAAGAGAAAATTGCTTAGTTGGGGCTGATTTTGACTATCATGAATTGATCTTGCGAAAAGATACTGAATAAAGTTAATCTTTATTTTAATTGTATGAACTACTAAAGCGTGTTTTGCTTAATCTAATAACATGATGTGAACAGGGTATGAATTCCAGCGATGGTTGGTCGATACGAATTCCGCATCCGGCTCTCGCCGACCACATTGCTGACGTAAAATATCCTCAGTGGTAGACGGATCATGGGTTAGAGTACCCTTGCCATCAAGCTAACCGTGGGAGATTTTGTGACTTTCCTCTCCATGTAAGTAGATGCTGGTTAGTTCCATCAAAAAGTCCACCACGAAGAGAAATTTTTCCCAATATTTGATACAGGAATTCCCTTGTTTTCTAGATTGGGTTCAAGAGGCTACGGAATTGAACATTAGTCATAAACCCAAAATTGGGTCAGCTGTTCAACGACAGTTATAAATGATATAAAGAATCTAATAACATAAAACCACCAGGAAAGGCTATATAATAATAAATAACAAAAAATTGGAATTATTTTAGTTTGTAAGTAAGCTGGTATAAGCGTTTCAGTTTTGTGCGTGATTTCGTAGTGTTGTTAAGTACTCATTTATTTATTATTTAATATTTTACCCTGTACGAAGAGCGTGTACAGGGTGAAAAAAGATTAATTCCCTGCACTCAGCTTACAAATTTACAAAATCTACATCTATTATCAATAATAATAAGGCTCTTAAAATTGTTATTTCGTGGAATCTATTTAAGTTTCAAATGTATGCATATAAAAGATTTTAGATTATTTAAAACTTTTATAAATTGCAGTTAAAAAAGTTTTAAATAAATTTTATATTTAGTCATAAAAAATAATAGTCTATTATTACGTATTACTTTTCTTGCTGGACGATATCTTTGAGTATGCAGGAATTTCACGATTCTGATTCGCATTATTATTTCTAGAGATATGGCGAAAATCAAAAGTAACATGACAATCATTTTACTATTCTCTTGTCTAAACTATTGAGATATTTTTGAGATTTCTATAATCCTACAATTCACATTTGAGAGCTAGAAATCAATATATAATAGATTTTATCGATATAATGTTTGTTAATTCCCATAAGGTATAATTTTATTTCGGATAAATTTTATCTAAATTTATTCTTTGTTGCCACTAATTTATTAGTATATTTCAAACTTATAATGTGTAAAAAAAATAGCGATCACCTTCATCTAATTACTGTGAATATGCTAATTTTAAATTTGTTAATTAATGCGGACGATATTTTAAAAATGCAAAAAAAAAAAAAAAAAAAAAAAAAAAAAACGTGCTTTCTCCGAATAAACATATTTCTTTTTATTTTGTTGGATTCCGAATATTGATTCCTTAAAAGATGGTTTTAATCACAATCTGAAAAATATAGTTCCACTCGTTTGTTCATAAGAGATATCGAAGCGTTGGACCTTTTAAAGTTAAGGAGGTACGGAGATAGAGGTTCCACAATTTCTTGACCAACAGCGTTATGGTTTCAATGTGGTCAGTTAGCACTCAGCAACGGCCACATTATGTAAAAGGCGTACTGAGAAAACTTGCAAGCTTGGTATCCATCAAATTGAAGTTGGATAGACTTCAAGCCACCACCGGTGATCGAATCTCTCACCTTCATTACTAAGACAGCTCAGTTCCTTGATAATTTTATCATCGCTGATTTTTATGTAATAAGAAGTATAATATCTGAATCTATATGTAATAAGAAGCAATAAATTATGTTTTTTTTAATGTTAATATATTTTTCATGCAATAAACACTTTTCAATGTTATAAATCCTATGTACTTCAATCTTTTTAGCGTTTAACAAATTTTTAGCATTAGCCAGGCTTATACCATTTTTCCTCTCAAATGTCCTAAGTGTGGAAATCAAAAGAAATCTTCAGAAGTTATGGTCTTCCTAGTTTGAACTTTTATTTTTCTCTTCTTTTTCCTCTTGAAACACTATAATGTTCTTCGCTTTTCTTCAAATAGCCATTGATTTGCGATAATTGAAAAGCTCCATCCATTTCTGACTCTTCTTTTTCGCTTTTTATTTATTTTTTTTCACTTTTAAAATACTGAAGTGAATTGAACTGAGTGAAAAGTGGATGAAAAGAGTTTCTAGAGAAAACATTTCTTTCTAAGTTGATATCTTCAAAGTTTTAAGTTTTCTTTTTTCTTCTTTTTTTATGAAACTGACAAAAAGAAATGTTTTTTGTTCTTGCTACAGCTTTTTCGAAAGTGGTCAAAAAATTGATGAGCTGTTTCTAGAAAAACTACTTTTTTTCCATAAAAAAAAAGTTTATAAGGTTATCCTACTGTTAACAGATTTTCAGTGGAAATTCTATTTTCAATTTTTTCTTCTTTTTTTTTATTGCGAAAAAAGAGGCCTATGTATTTTCGTTAAGTTTTCATTTAAAATGTTTCAAACAAGAGGCATATTACCAAAGTGCTTTTCAAAACTTTTCCGTGGACAAAAATATTGCGTCACTTATATCCAGGGAAAATATTTATTTACAATAATGTTCCAATAAAGAACCTCGATTTTCCGAGCCCGTTTCATGTAATTTAAATTTAAAAGTTGTTTTTTTTTTTTTTTCATTTTTCACACGCAATTTTGAATATCAATTATAAATTGAGGTCTATAATATTTCCGTTCGCAAAGTCTGAATTGTGCAATGAAAAACCATGTCAATTATAACATTCCAAGGCTTACATATTCTCTAAATCTATAATTGGCATTTTCAATTATAATATTCCTAATAATGTCAATTCAAACATTCCGATTCTTACATATTCTCTTAATCTATAATTGGCATTTTAAACTTTCATTTTCAATTATAATATTCCAAGTAATGTCAATTACAACATTCCAATTCTTACATATTCTTTTAATCTATGATTGGCATTTTAAATTGATTTTCCATTTTAATATTCCTAATAATGTCATTTATAACATTCCGATTCTTACATATTCTCTAAATCTATCATTGGTAGTTTAAAGTCTGTTCCTACGACGGACAAATTAAGTATAGGATCGTTGATCACGCTATGAACTAAATTGAACAGAAAAGAGGTAAAAAATAATAATAATAATAATAATAATGATTGGAATAAAAGATAGTAAAAAAAAGCAATTAGCAAAATTGTTAATCAAAGATTACTAAAAAAAGTAATATTACCTGCATAAGCATTCTTCAAAGAAATATTTAAAAAGTTATGTTATCTTAGATTACTTAAAAAGTAATCTTATCTGTACAAGCATTTTTTAATTTAACTACTATCTAAAGCTACTAATTTTCTAGCAACATTGTTTAATTTTATAAAATTGCTCAATTACTATTTATATTTGTATATACATTTGTAATTTCGAGTAAATTCTACCTATAAAAAATTATCAGATTTTTCTGATGTATATCAATTTTTAATTTCAACTGGTTTAAAATTACTATATTTTTATATTTAATTTAATCTAAAATGTACACTTTGAATTTGTTTTCATATGATTTTGTAAATATAATTGATTTTAAAAAAAAGAATAAGCAAACTATGAAAGAAATCTTCAATAAATGAATAACATTTATCGGATTTCATCATTGTCCGCTGTTGACTATTTAGTTGGCCACTGTTGACTTTTCAGGGAGTTTTATTTAGCCTAAAGGCTGTATGCTTAAAATTCTTTCTAAAGACGTCAATTACCCGTGAGCCCAATGAAAATCACAAAAATAAACAAAATGAAAAAAAAAAACTTTGAAAATGCAAATTATTATAAATTTTAAAGGAGATTTATAATAAGTTTATGAAAGGAATTTATTCTATGAAATAACTTGCAACATTTAATGATGCAAACGTATTCAAAAAGTGAAAAAAAAAAGGAAAGAAAAGAAAAAAAGACAAACAATTCTAACTTATTTACATGCATTTAGATTAATAATCTTTATTGGATTACTTCCTAGTAAATTGTTCTGAGCAAAATTGTTTCTAACAATAAGCAAGCAATTTTACACTAGTTTCGAAGACAAAATAAACGAAAACATACTCAATCGAAATTTGCATTTTGTACATTTGAAAAAAAAAAGGACATTATTTGACTTTAAAATTTCTTATCAGTTTAACTTTATCTGAAAATATGATATAACTGATAACTGTACTAGATGGCTTCTACGAATCACAAATAATTTCGCTTCATAAAAGCAAAACAAAAAGTCTTAAAATGAATAAAATAAACAAAAAGAAATAAATATTTCTGTTTCGGAGTTAATAAAAAATGTGGAAATAAATATTCTTTTTCGACGTTTATCGTAAAGTAGTTATTAAAAATAATGAAAAAAAAAGAAGCACATGCTGTTTTCGATTACTCAGGCAAAAAAATGAAGGTATTAAAAAAAACTCGCTTTTCAAAAAAGATGAGGGGGTAAAATATTCTGTCCCCCCTTCTAAAATGTTCATTTTCTTCTTTTATCAACCCCCCTTTATACCGATTCGAAAATGTTTCGCTATTATGTATCGCTAAACTTTTTCCATTAAATTTTACACCCATCAAAATGATGAAGACTTAAACACAGCCTCACTAAATAAATTAAAGTGGCTGTTCCTTATTTTTTTCCCCATTCTTCCCTTTTTTTCCCCCTTATTTTGTTTTCTACCTTCATCAAAATATATCCCCCACACTTTTATGTGAAGAACGGGCATTCTTTTATGCAGACGCATTTTGAATTTATAAAAAAGGGGGAGAAGGGGGAGGAGAGGGAGAGATGGCAGTCTTTAAAAAGAGGGAGAGTTTGTTAAAGGGAAAAATGGAGAAGGGAAAGAAAAAAAAACTTTCAGATTGTTTTTTGAAGTTCGCCTTGATTTTTTTTCCCTTCATTCTTTTTCAACTCAGTTTTTTTTTTCTCCCTTAACCCTGCGGCTGGCAACAAGTAAGCTATATTTTTGAAAAAAGAAGAAAAAAAAGTGCAGTGGTGGGGGAAAGGTCTTTTTTTTCCCCTCAAGGCTATTTTCTTCTGCTTTTTCATTAATCTTAAGACTGCATTATAACTCAACAATCGCTGGTATGTATCCGTCAACTTACAAAACCCTCCCTCCACAACCCTTTATTTTTTTTAATATTTTTATATTGTTTCACGAAGGGGAGGAGGAACGAATTGGGAGAAAAGGCAATGCGGGGGTGTATGAGATGCTTAAGAGTGAGTCTTCTGTGCTGTGTCTAGAAGAATCCTCCCCATTCTACCTGCCAAGGGCAATCAATGATTTCCTGCCCCCCCCCCCCTATACATCTACTGTACTCTCGTCTTCAAAATAGTACAAAACTAAGGATAGCTGGAAGCGGCATGGAAAAGGGGGAAGCTCATATATGGGGGGGAGGGGTTAGATACACGGTAGCAGAGGGAGGATAAGGAGCTTTCGTATAATATTCAAAAATTGCATCTCTTACTTACAGACTAAAATTTCTATGAGTATTTATTTACTCTTTTCAAATTCTGTTTATACTGGTTTCTACTTGTTATTTACCTTTTTCTTCTTTTTTTTAATACTATTCTTCGCAAAACTGTTTAAACGTTTGTTTTTGATTGAAGAACACCGCCATGATTTGGAGGGTTTCAAAACACTTTTTATTCACGTTTTGGAGTTTTTAAGTAAGTGGGGATAAGGTACAAACCTTAAGCTTAACTTGAAGTTAATTTCGGTAAAACAGTTTATCAGGTTATGTTCTTTTCTCCGTCTTTTTAGGTTTCTACCTTTATCTGTTTATACTGTTTGAACGAGGGAGAAAAAATGCTGTTTTTTCCAAAAATAGTTTCAGAAAAAGATTTTAAATTGAATCATACAAAAAGTGAGCTCGACATATAATTTGTTTTTAAAATATATATATTTAAATTGTGCAAATTATATTTAAATACTACTCTGTTGAAACTGTATTAGATTGATACAAAAATATTTTATTTTAATATTCCTGTTTATTATGTATTGCTGCATTTTAAAAATTTCAGATCAAAATACAGTGAAAAGTAACGGCACTCAGCATGCTGGTAATTTTTACTATCAAATCCATTTCCACCGAAATTTGTTACGGAACAAAAAATCTGATATAATGTAATTTTTACAATAATAATTGCCGTAAAATCACTGAATCACTTTAATTAATTTAATATTACTATAAAAATTACAGTATAATATTTTACAGTAACAATGGATTTTACGAATGATGCACCCGTAATTTGATCCATAATTTAATATATCGTAATTCGATCCAGAATTTACAAAAAAGAAATCATTATAGTAATTTGAATCAAGCAAATCAGCTCACTTAATTTATTTACTTATTTGAATCCTAGATTTTAAATCAGCACTTCTAGTTAATTTATTAGAATTTCTACGCCTATATCAATAACGAAAATGTCATTTACAAGTACTTTTCCTTTTCCCAGAAATTTATGAATACGAATTTTGCTGTACTTTTTTAAAAAAAAAAAATAATAAAAATAATAGAATTATCATTTAAAATTGCCTTCCGGTTTGATTTTTCTTCATTGATATAAATGTAATGATAAGAATTTGGAAAGTTTTTAATTTTATGTTGCATGGCATTAATATGAAGAAAAAAGTTTTTGAAATTAAAACATTAAGAATAATTTGTATTTTAAAACTGTTCGGATAAAAAAGAATAACGGTTTGATGGAGTCATGGAATCAAGTGATCCTAATAAAGTAATTTGGATCCAGGGATTCAAATAACTGATATGAATCAATTTCAAGATAGCTTTGGACCTAATTTACTATACTTTATCGATTATTTATAAAGGTTTTATTTTATGTAAGGCACAGAGTGTTGTGTTTCTCATTATTATTTTATTTATTTTGTTGAAAGAAACAGAGTTTCTAAATATACCAGGATGTAGGAATGGGACTTCTTCTCAAGAAAAAAAAGTAATACTTTTAAATGCAACTATATCCATAGCAAGATAATACCTAATTGATTTTCTTGAAAGACTTCCAGAAAATATATCTATAATTGACAATTTCATTATTGTCTAAAAATATTTCGACAAAAAAAAAATAGAGAGAATTACCTCATAATCATACTTCATTCGTAATTTTGAGCAGTGTGTACTTATTGGTTTTATAACTTTGAGCACCATTGTTTTTAAATCAGTATGTAAGTTACTTTAGAATATTTTTAAAAAATAATTCGATAATCGGATCGTAATTGCTTTTACCAAATTTTAAAATTGAGCAAAATGAAAAATAAAAAACAAATTTTAGAGCTAATTGATTGAGTACTTTTGCAAAAGTTTACCTTTAAAGAAAAGCGCTAATGAAATTGTAAATGGATAAAATAAGTAGGTATTTATATATATATATATATATATATATATATATATATATATATATATATATATATATATATATATATATATATATATATAAGTATATATATATATATATATATATATATATATATATATATATATAAATATATATATATATATATATATAAATATATATATATATATATAAATATATATATATATATATATATATATATATATATATATATATATATATATATATATATATATATAAATATATATATATATATATATATATATATATATATATATATATATATATAAATATATATATATATAAATATATATGTATATATATATATATATAAATATATATGTATATATATATATATAAATATATATATATATATATATATATATATATATATATATATATATATATATATATATATATATATATATATATATAAATATATATATATATATATTATATATTTTGTGCGGCTATCATTCAAGCACTAGGCTTTCTTACAGTAAAGGTAATTTAAATGATATATTCTAAAATTTAAAATGTGAGGGTGTAATTGTTTTAAACGAGTCAGTTACTCGGTTACTTTTAATTGCCAAAACAAAATGTTTATTTTTAAGAAAAAATCGTTCTGTAAAATTCATTTATCTATAAAAACTTGCTATACATTGTAATGATACATTTCCATGCATAAAGATTCATATATTTGCAATGAATTGATGCCAATTCAACTGAATTGAACTACTAATTGTCTGTCAAATTTTTCTTTACCTGACAACTTATATGTATGATTTACATAGCAATTGATACATTTAAATTTTGCATGCAAAATGATACCTCTGCTTTTTACATGACTAATGATATTATTCACATGACAATTGATATATTTATAATGAATTGATGACAATTCATATTGAATAGAACTGAGAAACTTTTCTGCCAAATATTTTTCTATGTGACAGTAGGTATAAAAGCATTTAAAATTTTACATTACAAATGATACGTTTGCTTCTTACTTGACATATGATGCATTAGCTATTTATACGACAACTGATAATTTTAATAATTATTTTGAAAATTTATCATCTTAACTTGAGTTTTCTAGTGTTATTTAGCTGCGGCTTAAACTTAGCAACCAAATCATTGTTTCGACCAAGAATAAATTTTAAAACTAGTATTTTGTCAGAAAAAAAGCAATAATTTTATTTTGAATTAATTGCAAATTTGAAGCCGAAAGAAGAAAACCAATGGATAAAATGACAGCGAAATAGGAGAGTGATCTATTAAATTTAATCACGTGAATCAAAATAGGAGTCATCTATATATATATTTCTCTTACACGGCACCAAAAAAATAGGCATTGAAGCAAGCACAAGAACATGTATTAAATTAATGTTTATAATCAATTTTGCAAGAATTTTCGGTGATTTTTATCTGTATACCCTCCCACCTAAATTTTGATCACGACTTAGAAGTCGAAAACATCTGATTTAAACTGTAATGTAAGCATGAAGTTTCAATTTCACCAAATTCTGACAGGCATAATATATTAAACAAAGTTACTAAGATTGGAATTGATACCATTATTTTTAAAAATAAATAATAATATCGTCATTTTTAGAGACTTCATTGTTACATTCGGAAGAAGAACATGCATGAAGCTCAAAATTTTTCAGTTTCAACTTTTACTTGACAAAAAATTTTTCATTACAATAATAAAAAAAAATCGAAAACTAAGCAAGATTAAGGGTTTATATATATATATTAAAAGAAAATCAACAGGAAACAACTTTTGAAAAAGTATTTTATTTTACTCTTGAATGACTTTCTTTTTCATTTTTTTTTAGTATAAAAATTTAGAAAAAAAATTATTTCTGTGTTTGTAAACATTATTCTATAAAGGAAAAAAAGTACTGTTTGAGAAAAAAAATTACTGCTTCCGGGTAGAAATGAAGAGTGCAGCAAAACTGCTCATTCTTAATTAAGCAAATTAAAGCTTGTCTGCGTGGCATCTGTTTAGTTATTGAAAAGATTTACGTAAATAATTTTTTTTTTCTTTGTTTCCTGTCCATAATTCCGCATGGCTTTAAAAAAATTCAGATAAATGAGGTTTACTGATTTCAAAGGTAATGAAAATTTCAACTTGTTCACAAAAGACAATGTTTATAATATATTTTATATTATTTTAAAAATATGTAATTTATTATTAAAAAGTTAAATTATTGAAAAATAATTTAATTTCATTCACGCGATTCGCAGTTTTTTTTGTTGTTTTTATTGCTTTTATTATTTAAAAATTAAGACAAAAACAACATTGATATCTTGTTTAGATTAACTGAAATTAAAAAAAGCAATTCAGGTTAATAAGCTTTTTTTCGGTTCCATTGGGGCACATTATGTAATTTCGATCGCTTTAATTTTTATTTGAATAAAATTAATTTGTGCTCAATGCTATGTTGGAGTGAATATAACTGACCTTAATTGAGACAAAAGTTCTAAAATAAATATTTAGGACGGTAATAATATAACTTTTTCTTACTTTCAAAAGATGCATAATTTTAGAATTTTCGTTGAAATTTAATTAAGTCATTAAAGTTCTCTTACAGATTGCACTAAAAAAGAAATAATTAATGCACAATGCGGGGTAAAAAGGAACACTTTAATAAGTTTTTTGTATTGATAGGATTTTCATGCTCTAAAAATGAAATTTTAATGGTTAAAGAACACAAAGACATACTTTCTTTGGATTAACATGCACTTTCTCCGGCGGATTATGTTATTCTCAAATTAGGAGGGAAATTTAAAATTTGAATGTAGTCGGTTGAATAGTTTAGTAGAAATAAAAACTATAAATTAAGACATTTTTGAAATTTTATTACTCAAATACTATTCGATCAATTTTGCACAAATTTGGTCATTTCATATAATATTAGCTGAATACCTGTTCTGCGTAAAGGGTGGAAAAAAATCAATAAATCAGTACTGATTTATTGATTGATCACTACGAAATCATGCTGAAGACTGAAAGTTATTCCCCAACTAAAAGCTTAAATAATACCATTTTTTTTATTTATTGTTATATTTGTTGTCCTTTCCGAAGGCTTTATGCTATTATATTAAGCATAACACGTTTTTTAAAAGTTTATCCTATTAAAATAAATGATTAACTATATCCATTTGGTATAATGCTAATATTTCGATACCGATTATTGATAATCAGCATTTGACTCAATCAAAAATTTTTTTATGATACTTAAGAGGCTGTCAAGAATCTATTACAACTGTACTTATATGTTAGGTACTCTGGTATCAAATTTAAATGCCTCTATTAATATATTTGGTGCCTATTAAAACAGCGGCTATACGAGCAGTTTCAATTACCAAAATTAATTAAAAATTGTTGACCTCAATAACAGTGTGACTATTTTTTTACAGTTTCCCGAAACAAATAAGTACCTTTTCTCCAATAATTTTGATTCCCAGTTTATAATTTGTTTTTATTTTTAGTTCAATTACCATTACTTTTAAATTACATAGTTTTATTAAAACACGTTTTGAAAGCATAACTACGAACAAAATAAACACGTGGTTATAGATTATTTTACAGATTATTTACTTTATGAATTATTTTACAGGAATACTAATTTGGTGACGTAATTCTCCTGTGCTGCCACATTCATGCTGATCCTTAAATTTATATGACATAACGAATAAAAAATAATTAAATATTTAAGAATGTGCAATGAACTCCTTTTTTAATGAGAGCTCTAAGCTAACAAATATCTCTGATGTAATCTTTAAAATATTTGGGGAAAAAAAAAAAAAAAAAAAAAAAAAAAACAGAATCGTCTGCAGTTTTATTTTTATAAATAGGGGGTACTAAACCAATGAAAAAAATTCCTCTTTTCAAGCGTCTTTCCCGAACGATCCAATTGAAAATTTTGAATAGTTTTTAAGATCGGGGTTTAAAACTACCCTTTTCATCCACTGTCCAAATTTAAAGCCGTTATAGCGTGAATTGATCTGAAGTTATTAGAGAAACACACACACAGAGACACAAACTCTCTATTTATGTATTATCATAGATTAATTGGTTATTAAGAAGGTAGGTTTAATTTTATAGTCGTAATCATCACAACACTTTAACACCAAATAAAGTTATGTCGATGACCTATCTCAGATTTTAAATATATAATTTTAATTTAAAAGCTAATAAAAAATTTGCAACATTTCTACAACGACATCAACATTATTTGTTCTTTCAAAGACCATAACCGAGGTTCTGTCCCCGGTGGTGGCTTGATCCTACCTACCTTCTAACGGTATTATGGGTAAGTAGCTTAGCTGGGAAATAAAGGCGGTGTGGGGCGTGATGCTGGCCATATTGCCGTTGGTCACAAAATTGTGAAACTTCTATGACCACCTTTGCCGACCTGCGAGAGGGATTTATTTTTACTCAATTTAATAACGAACTAAATTGAAAAAAAAAAATAATAATTATAATGGATGCATGCATAAATTCAACAGATGTTAAGGATAACTTAGAGAACTATGCAAGAAATAAACTTAAATTATTATTACTTGCAATTGAAAAAAAATAGACTTTGCTTGCTATAGTTCTGGATGTGTGCTTTATAAATCATTATTCTATCATAGAACATCTATAAATCAATATTTTTCTAAGATAAAATACATTGTGGCTGGTATATTCATTACATGTATTTCGAAAGTATGAGTAGAATCTATAGTTATAACTTGTTACAAACAAAATGTTTTCCGTTATTTCACGATATTGATTTCCATTGGCATTTTAACAAAATAGGAAAGAACGAATTTGGAAAGCAAGACTCTATTTCTTGAAATACCGGGTTTTGAAGTTTATGAACCATAGTTTATGTACCACCCCTAGCAAACAACGTGCATCGGTACAAACTTTGCATCCGAATCCTCAACAGAGAAAAGAGAACGCTTGCTTATTTTTAACACGTGTTGTAGAGTTCATGGATAATGCATCTCTTTATTAAATTATACTGCTTCAACTTTCGTAGCTGGGGGCGACTGAACGGAACTTGGAATACGGAAGGAAACTCGAATGTTCTAAACTATCCAGATTCCAACCGTTCGCAAACTTCGAATAACTACCATTTCGTTTTCATTGAACTTGTTCTATATTTTTTCTTCTTCTTTGACTGAATTGGCTTGTGTCTGTATTGGGATAATGCCGAGAAATGTCACACTAATTGATTTTTTTGTTCATTCTTTATTGTTTGGGTTCAGTATTGTGTGAATCTTCTAAAGGTATTTACGGTTAATTAATTAGGTTCCATATTGTGTGTGTCAACACGAATATTTATGTAGTTTTTTTTTTTTCTTCGTTTTTATTTTAAGAGTTGTATTATGATAAGTTAATAAAGTAATCAGCAAAGCTATGTGTTTAAGTTTCATTAATTTGGAAAGATATGGAATGGTCTTTAAAATATAATCTTACGCAAGTCCTACATGATTTAGAAACATTAAGTGTATGTATTACTAATTAGTAATTCAACTAATAAAAATATTAACGTTGTTCTGTTCATTCTTTCAACTGTTTTTTGTTGATAGGAAGGAAGTTTTAACAGTTAAATTCAGAATTAGTTCCAAAATAGGAAGTAAAATGCAACAAAGAAAAAAAAATTTTTTTTATCCAAAAACCTTACGTTTAGGACGCTTTTTTTAATATTCAAAAATATATAAAGAAATATTTCAAAAATATAATTAAAAACAACTTAGCAAATATTACCTTAGTAATTAACAAAAAGCAAATTAGTAATTTTATTGGATAACATCATATCTCCTTTCACATATATATATATATATATATATATATATATATATATATATATATATATATATATATATATATATATATATATATATAACTGAAGATTTTGTCCTTGGTTTTCTACACCTCGTATATTAAAATTTTAAGTCAAATCAATAAATAAATCCAATTTTGTTATTTTTTGTACCTTATAACAGTTTCGATTAACAATACAATAATAGCTTGCGACAGGTCTTTCCATCAATTAGATGAAGCGAATATATCGTGAATTAAGCCTTAAATATAATCTAAACCGGAACGCCAACGTGGGAAAATTTCAATAACATATCTAAAAATGAATAAATAAATAAAATAAAAAAAAGGAAAAAATTGTGATCGCTTTATTACGATCACTGGTTACCCATTGGTCAAATACTTTTTTTTCTTTTCTGGAATGACTCCGATAAACACCACAACATCATGGGTCGAAAAACTATTTCAATTGATGTTTGTCCTTTGACGTCGTCAGATTGGTTTTCAAATCCTGCCTATATACGTGTTTCAAGACGTCACAAAATACTTTTTCTTCGTCAGTAATCATATTTATATTAAAATTACTGTCAAGACAGTAATTATAAGTTAATAAGAAAAAGAATATAAAAATTCTTTTAATTATTGTTATGTAAATATATTAAAAATTCCTGCTGGTGAAAATAAAAAGAAGAAAAAAAAAAAGAATTTAAAAAAAATTATCAAACAGCAGCGGTCGCCATAGCAAAAGTAAACAGTAATAGTAAAGTAATAGAGTAACAGTAGACAGTGCGCAATGACGACGCATGCGCACTGTTTACTATTACTCTTGAACACAGTTGAAAAGTGTGATGCCGTCCATATTAGGTGCGCACGCCATCAAACCCAAAGCAATACCCATTTTGCCAATCAGTAATAAACAACCGATTTTTCATATATTTCTTTCAAAAATTATTCGAAATTCTTGCAATATATTTTAAGATAAACTTTATATAAAATGAATAAAATACCTGAAAAATAACTGAGACTATATCAACTTGATTATTTTTAATGCACGTAATGTTTTTTTTCGTTTTTTTTTTTTTCGTGCGAAACCGTAGAGAAATTATTGTTTTTAAATTTTTTAAATTATTTTATTTCACTCATTCTCAGAATTAAAATTCTTACTTTTGACGATTTATCAATCATTGAGCAGTATTTCGTTAATTTTGAGAATCATTTGCCCCCGAAATTACGCGATTTGTAACAAAAAGCGAACTCTCAAATGCATGATGAAAATGTTTCCTTAACTTGGAACCTCATTGTAGTGCATTGAGAGAGATTGTTAATTAGAATGACGAAACTAGAATTAGAAAATCAATCGGAGATGAATTGACAAATAATGCCGACCGGACAGTATGATGGTAAAGAAGTTGGCCTCGTACTAAGAAGATCCGAGGTTCGAGTCCCTCTTCGGGAATAGGGGTAATTTACCTCTCTGTTCTGGCTGTCCTCGTTGTGTTCACCCACCTATACAGTGCCCTCGATAAAGTGATAATTAGTGAAAGTATATACATTAGGAACTTTGAAGTTGTTGTTTCTGGGATTGGGAATAGAATTTGTTTCCTCGAAGATGTAAGGATAGTTATTTCACCGAAATTATTAGAAATTTTCATTCGGAACATGTACCAGGAGACGGTTTCGTTAAAAGCAAAGAAAGTTTCATGATATTTGATAGTATCTGTGGCGTAACTACCACTACGAAAATTAAACATCAATTCACTGGTATATAAGGCAAGCTAACTTGATTCTATCACGAGGTACCTTTTGATAGATGACGGTTGGCATGGTCGATAACTCCGCCCCCACAGTATCCATATTCTTAAAAAATTGTATCCATATCCAAATAGTATCCATATTCTTAAAAAATTATCATCCCAGTCCCTGCAGTAGTACCTATATTTGATACCTATTAAAAAAATCACCAATCACCATGATTCCAGTAATACTAATTGAACAAATTAATTAAGCGCCATCATTTAATTATGCGTAATTAAGAGTCAATTAATAGTATGATATTTTTTTACAATTTCTATGAACTTTTTGCCATTAGCTTTGCTTTTTAGTACATATTTTTTTATATTTTTTATATTCCAAATGGATCCTTGCAAGTGATATCATCGTAGGTAAATCGTGGCATTTCTAATTCAGAAACCAATTAGGTTCGACACACAAGCTTACAGGTATCCAATTTATTCTGATTTAAATCACATGGTTAGGTATAATTACTTTACTTCTTCCCGATTTGCAAGTACCCAATTACCATTGACAATAAAATACTTTCTTTTATCAAAATCCGTTTGAATAGCAATTATTAGATGAAATAAACACGTGGTTTCAGATAATTTTAGAAAAATATTAATTCGGAGGCGAGTCCACGCTATCCACGTCGATCGTTGAGCTTCTAAAAAATAATCCAAATATTAAATAACTTGCAATAAAACCTTAAACAGAATCGTCTGTAGTTTTATTTATTACAATGGCTAATGTTAAACTAAAGTGAAAAAAAAAAATCATTTTTTTAAACATCTCTTCCGAACAGACTAATTAAAATTTCTTAACGTTAAGATTTGTGGCTAAAATTGAACCTTGTAGTCGATGATCAAATTTCTGGACATAGCGTTCATAGTTCTTGAGTCATAAAAGGTTCAAGATAACTTTTTGTCATTAAGAGGACGCCAAATCACGAGAGAAACTTTTAGTCGCAAATTTTGTTTCACCATCATTACTAATTTAAAATTTAAAAGAAAGAAAAAATGAGTTCATGCAAACCTAAAGTAAGTTACTAAATTTCAATTGCTGAAAAAATGCTTCAAAATATCAAAATGTGATCAAATTGTTGGAAAAGAACTTCTCCGTTGTATAATCCTAAGTTCGCTACTCTAAGTTCGTCTGATATGCTTCAAATTTTAAATTAGTTATGGAGGTGAAAGTGAATTTGAAACGAAAAGTTTCGCCAATGGCATGGCGTCCTCTTAAGGACAGGCAAAACTACTGATTAAACACAAAAGAAAATTCAAAAATATGAAAGGAATAAGCACATTATGTACTTCAAAAATAAATTATAGCTAATCAGTAGAAAGAGAATACTGTTCCAGCATTTAAAATGCCTCTCGAACTTCAACGATCAATGAAAACTCAGTCCAAAGCATAATCAAAGTTCGGCATTCCTTTAAAGAACGTTCACTCGTTTCCCAAGAGGAAGAGCAAATTTCTTTCCGTTTAATCCCTTTTCCAAAGTTGCCAAAGTCAGAAAGATAACTCGGTGAGTTAGACACATTTAAAGAGTCCAAATGCTCCAATTAAGATGGGAAATATAGGCCCATAGGTGCGACATTAACGGTGTTTATGGGTGAATTCAATTAACTGACGATGACGCCAGTGGCCCATTACGCTGTTCTAATGAATACAAATGACTAATTGAATGACGTTACTATGCCTCATTGAAAGCCATTTTCCTCTGCTGATTATTGGTTTCCGTTCCTGGATTTCAGGAGGAAAGATATTTGGAATCCAAGAAATTGCGCCGAAAGATTGGAAAGAATAAATTATTGCTTCGAATCGAATGGGTTAAAGCTATAGTCGATTTGATAGTTTTTCCTTCATCTGAGGAAAATTGTGGTTTGGGGGAAAAACAGAAAAATTAGAATTATTGTAATTTAATATGCTCATAAATTTGTGTTTTAAAAAGAAAAAGAAATAAATAATAAAGAAAATAAGGCGTATTCAAAGGAGGAGAATTAGGTGCCATTTTCTTTTTCTTAAAATTAATGTATGTTACACGCTATCATGATTAGTAAGATACAAGAAATGCCAACTTAAACGGAAGTAGCGTAAAGTTTTTTGTGTCCCTTAAATTTAATAGTTGCACTTGGAGAGATCTTTTGCATAAAACATTTACAAATAGTATATATAACATTTAAAAAATTTACAAATAGAATATATAACATTTCGCGTATACATAAAATTTACAAATATTACATATTAACGTTTGCAAATGTAATGCATGCTTGTATGTACGCTGAGGAAAATCGTTTTAATATTGGACCATAATATCTTGCAAATTTGAAATCTTAATCTTATATTGAATATTGGTTCTATTCAAGTCGAAGCACGTTATCGTGTAGCGTTCACTCATAGTTTAACACATTACACAATTTCTAAACGTGTGTGATTAATACTAAATTTAAAACAAGCACATAGAGATTTAAACAAAATCTACAGCTCGAATGTTTTAATTATTTTCTGGTTAGAACAATGCAAAAAACACAAAAATATGTTTTATACAGATGTCTAAGCTGACGTCACTTCACTTACCTGTCCACGGGAAATCCATCAATGAACAACCAATCGGAATACGTTTCTGTTGGGAACGAAATACGAATCGTACAATAGGAGTAGTGCAAACAGAAATTGATTGAATGATTGTTGAACAATGATCTAGTTCAGCCTAGGACTTGGACATCTCTACATGACGAAAATACGAGTGAAGAGAAATAATTTATTAAAATTTTTTTTTTGTAATTTTCTCTTTTGTTTGTTTTTTCTACATTTACTTCTTTTATTTATTTACTATTATTATTCTTTTTTTTGTACACTTTCAACATAAGCATAAGTTGGTAAATCCAGAACTCAAATAAATAGATAAAAAAATTTATCACCTCTAGATAAACCTAGATAATTTTTTTAAACTTTATCTTAGATAAACATAATTACAAAATGCATTTTTAAAACTTTAAATTTATGTACTTTATATTAATGGACCTTTCCTGAACGTCATACATCGAAAAGAAATTATAAGTTATTATTATTATTATTTAAACTTCGGAAATGTATTAGTGAATAGAACTCAATTCTATTTCCGTAGTATTTTTTAAAGAAGTATGTGTTATGACTGAAATTTAAAATTACAACTCAATTTAGATTTATTTATTTGTTTATTTTTGCAAACTCAATATTTTTTTTGCTATCGCGCGTCAGATTAAAAAAAAAAAATGCAATACAAAATATTATTTTTCATTGAAACAATTTCAAAGGCTTATAATCTCTCTTAGGGAAAACAAATCCAAAATATCAAACTTGAATGATGTCTGGAGATTTGATTAAAATATTATTTGCTCTATTTTTTTTAAAATTATATTTATAAAAAATCAATCAAAAGCTCATTCAAAGTAAGTTTCTAAATATTAGCTGATCTAAATTGAAAAATCTAAGAAAAAATCTGATTTTTATTATTATACCAAATACTGTAACAATATCAGTTTCTTTCACACGTTTTTTTTTCTTTTTTTTTTTTTCTTCTTCTTTTCCTTATTTGAACATTTATGACTTGGAATAATAATTCACTATCTTAGAAAAAATCAAACTAAAATAAGAGCATAAATGAATAAAGAACTCAATAATATTTTTGGAAGCAAACTCAATGCCGTTCACTGAGTTATGAATGATTTATATCTATTCCGAAATCAGATCGGTTTTACCGGTATCTCTATTATTATGTTTACAGTTAGGGATGGCACAAAAACAATATTTCTAGTATAGTCTACATTGGCATATGGCATGTAGCAATGACAGTAATTGTGGATGATATTGCTAGATTTCTGCTATAGGCTTTAATACTATTCATGTTTTAGCTATAATAAACTATAATAATAAGATTGGTATTAAGTATTATAGAATATGATGAAGTATTGACATCATCATTTTGTTTTATAACCGTCGCTGAACAGCCGAGCAATTTTGCGTTTACGACAACTAATGCTCAACTCCGTAGAGTTGTAATTTTGAAATAAATCCAGAATACAAGGGAACTCCTGGATTAAGTATTAGGAGACATATGCCTTCGTGGAGGACTTTTTGTTTAACTAACCCTCATTTGCGTTACATGGAGAGGAAGACCATGAGAGCCTCACACGGTTAGCCTAACGGCAAGTGGACTCCAACCCATGGTCCGTATACCACTGAGGATATTATAAGTCAGCTTTGTGGTCGGTGCGAGCCAGGTGCGGAATTCCTAACGACCAACTATTACTGGAATTCGAACTCGGTTAACCTCATTGGAAGGCGAACGCTCTATCCTCTGAGCTACAACTGCTCTGACATTATGATTGATCGAGACTAAATTGCGAAACGCCATCAATATATTAAATGTAGCTCAAAATTTGTTAGAACAGAAACAATAAATAAAATAATACGCTTGGTGGTAAAGTATTGAGTACCTTACTTTCAGTAAGTGGTAAAAAGTAGCATGATCTCGAGCGTCCAGTATTTAAATATGGAGGAAAATTTAAGTAATGCTATTGATAATAGAAGTTATTAATTAATAAGATATTCTTTCTTCTTTTTTTCTTTCTTTTTTTCCCCTTTCCTTCTTTTTTTTCTTCTTTTTTTTTCTTTTTTTCTTTTTTTTTTTCCTTCTTTTTTGTTCTAAATTGAATGAGATTAAACCTGAGATGATAGAGCTATGTCTAGAAGTTATAATTGCATTACGTAAAAAAAACGTAAATAACTAAATACCACTTTAGACATGTATGTACTTATTTACGAGTTCGAGATTGTAATCAGGAAAAACAAAGCGTTTTTTATTTATTTATTTATTTATTTATTTATTTATTTGTTTATTTATTTATTTATTTGTTTATTTATTTATTTATTTCGTTAAATTATTTGAAATTTTTAAAATAATAAATCAGACTTACTGCGAGAGGGAAGGAAAGAAAGATATCACTGTTTCCAGCAGATCTTCCACACAAATTGAATTGTTCAGAAGGAATCGAATCTTTTATTTTCTCTTAATCAGTACAAACACGATAGCACTTCTTTAAATTTATACTTTATAATCGGTATTTTTTTTTTATATTTTATTTATTTTTTTTTTTTTAATATTTTCTCTTCATTTGCTTTTAGAATATTTGCTTTAAACATTGAAATTTTCTTTCATTTCTTCAAACCGTCTGGATAAAAAGAAAAGGTAAAAGATTGGAAAAGTTGTTAAGAAGGAAAAATGATATCCAGTAAAACGTCCAGTTTGGGTCATCTTATACCTTTTATTGCTACCACAGAAGGATATATATTTGACCCCTATACTTGATACCAATTTCAAAAGTGATTGTTCGTGTGTCAGGAGAGAAGATCGGTTGATTGGATTTTGTGGGGTTGAAATAAGAGAAGTTACAGTTTGTTGGGCAGTTCTACATCTGCCCTTTATGGGTTGAATACAATATGCCTACATGCCATTTCGTGTACTTCGGTGTCCTAAACAATTGTCGTTACCGACAGAGATTTAGTGAATATATGTTTTAAATTATCTAAACCTTTAAAAAAGCAAAATATTTGGCGTCTAAATTCTGAAGCATCTTAACTTTTTTTCAGAAAATTTAGTATTGAAATTTAAAATTTCAAATTTAATGAACTTTCGAGATTACAAATTATAAAATTTCGGATAAACAAAGAAAAAAAAAAACTTTTTTTCTGAAAATATTGATAAGATTTAAAAAAAAAAATTATAATAAAAGCATTAAATAAATAAAAAAATAAATAAAAATATTAGTTGGAAAAATAGTGTTTTTTAAAATATTTAGTACAATAGCTTTTTGCCAGATTGAGTTTATGGTCAGAACCTTTTCTTGCTTTTCTTTTTCTACAAATTTTATTTTATTTTATAACCGTCGTTGAACAACCGACCCAATTTCATGGGTTTACGACTACTAATGTTCAACTCCGTAGCCTTGTAATTTTGAACCAATCCAGAAGACAAGGAAACTCCTGGATCAGTACCCCCAGAGTTATTGATTTGATATGGGAACATGGAGGACTTTGAGACTCGACAGATTTAACGTGCATCAGTCACCATTTTCTACCCGGGGAGTCTTCGGTCGGCGAGGATCGAACCCACGTCCTCTTGGAAATGGGCCCAGCGCCCTACCGACCAGTCTATCCCGGCTTTTCTACAAATTGAAAGTAAATCTCACTCTCTACAGTCAGCACTCTGTCAAAAAATAAAAATTGGTTCAGTATTGAACCGTAACATCGGTACCTTGAACCACAATACAGAGAAAAATTGCTGCCAACTTAAAAAATGTGTTGAATTAGAAAATTATTAGCTTGTTCAAATTTTATCGTAGTATAGCGTAATTCAAGTTAAAGAAGTTCAACCTGATTAGATTTTGAACCATATTAAGAAATTTGAACTTTATTGTTGTTCACACACAAAAATACCTAACATAGTACTGAATTATTAATTCATCCTCGTCTGATTTTTGTTACCTTTACAACAAGTAATTATTCACTTTTCAATTGCATCAGTGATTATTATGATTGATTGATTGAATGCAATTCATTGCCAAAATCATCGAATGCCGCTCCGCCGCGTTATGATAAGAAAAAAAAGGAACGCCTTAATAACTTTTGATTTTATGATCTGATTTTCATACAATATGACTGAATCTCAATGGCTACAGAGCCTAAACATAAATATGATAATTAATTAGTGCAGAGGATATTTTAAGTAATTTGTAAAAGTAATTTAAGTAATTAAGCAAGGATTTTGAAATTATAAAAATATATTTTTTCTAAATAAAAATATTTTTTTAAAATTTCTTTTTATTTCTTTTATTTAGTTGTTTGCTGAAGAATAAAATGTCGTATTTTTAAATATTTACTTCTTGATTTATTCATTTAAAGTTATGTAGATTAAATTCGTGTATAACTCACAAATCAGTAATTTTTTTAATAAATTAAATAATAAAAATTAATAAATAATTATAAAAAAAAATATTTTCCTTGGAATTGTCTTTGGGTGAATAAGTTTGACAATTGTAATACTTTTTGATTTTCGTCATTAGTTTCGAAGGCAAGACAAAATGCGCAAAAAAGGAAATTAATATAAAGGGGGAACTTACGAGTGATCCCTTGCCTAAACTATTGGGCCTATTATCCAGATTCTGACCACCCTTATTTAGAAGATTGAAAGTCCAAATCTGTCGTAAAAAAGTATATTTCAGACAATATATGCTTTTGTGTTCAGTTAACTTAAGTATCGTTAGTACAAATTAATAGTTATTAAGGTGTTAACAGTTCTCTTTTTTTTTCTCACTATACAATGACATTTTCTTTCATTAACTTGTAATTTTGAATTTAAATCGGAAGACAATAGAATGTTTCAGGCCAGCACCAAAATATAAATAAACTTAGAAGCCCCTAAATAAAAATCGGCAAAAATCACAGATCTTGTTGTGACAATTGAGTTTAACTAATAACCGTCTGTAAATTATTCATTGCTTTGGAAAATTTACTTTAATGCACATTATTATGTTGTATGTAATATTAAAATATTGTTCTTGTGCGCTTGACTCATATTCAGATATATTTGGCGGTAAAAATATAAATGTTGAGAAAAATGTCTTCCACACTTCTCTCCCTTTTTAGTTAATTTCAACAATTTTTCCAATCTTTCGAACAGACTACTCTTAAAAGTTTATGAATTCAATTAAAAATCGAGTTGATTGTTCAAAAAAAAAAAAAAAAAAAAAAAAAAAAACAACTTTGTAACGAAACAGACTGTTAACAGGAAGGTGAATTTTTTCATGAAGTTTGAATGAAACAGCCAAGTTTTAGAGCCTCCCAAAAATTGGCTTCCGAATTACAAAATATTTCAACAGCCTCTCATGCTTCAGATTGGAGACTTTCTCAAGTGCTGCAACAGGCGATACAACATTGAGAGGTTTTCGAAAACATCCAGATAAAAAAATATCACCCTCTAGAAACTGAACATAATGATTTTATTCTCCGCATTCAACTAGAGAAAAATACTGCCATGAAAAAAAAAAAAATTCAAGCTAGTGTCAAGCTTCTTTTCCCTTAGGTCTTCTCCAATTCAACCGGTCCATTTGTCGCCAAGGTAACCGAAGCCATCCTTCCATTGCTTCTTGCTTCCGGAAGCACAAGAACCAATCAGCATCAAATGGCGTCACGTATGTTTCCGTGTCGCCCAATGAATAGGCCTCTGGTGTTTGATGGAAAGGCAGGTCATAAGCTCCTCCTTCGTTGCTTTGGTAACGGGATGCTACTCTCCAGTATCATAGCGTTCGTTGTTTTTGGTCGTTCTGGAGAGCTGGAAGTGAAATATTTATTACCTCTCTTGGTTTTTACGCGGAGCTTGGTTGTGTGTGTCGCCTTTCGAGGCACGCACAAGAAAAAAGTAAAAGCTTTGTCTAGGATTTTAATCAGGAAGAAAAAGACTAGAGTTTGGCTAGCTGCGCATTCGGCTAAT
Source organism: Parasteatoda lunata (assembly GCA_949128135.1). Lineage (NCBI taxonomy): Eukaryota > Metazoa > Arthropoda > Arachnida > Araneae > Theridiidae > Parasteatoda > Parasteatoda lunata. The sequence continues at coordinate 58,743,018 of OX421972.1, read as the reverse complement.
AGCTTGTCGATTTCTGTTGATATTTTCTGACTTCCTTTTTTTCCCTTCTCTTTTCTGTATCTTATCAAACTGCAATTTGCCTTTCTTTCCAAACCTATTATTTATATTTACAGTTAAAAGGAACGATCATCTCCAAAAAAGGATAAAAGAACTAGAAATGGACTCCCATTAGAATTTTTCAATTAACAAAGCCAAATTTACTTTTAAATGTGTTGTAGTCAAGTGTTTTGTTCTTTAATATTTTTCCTTCATATAGTATTGGTTCTTATTTATAAATTATGTAAACCCATAAATAATTAATTAACTTCTACATCATAACTGTTTTATTTGCACATTATTTTAAATAAATAATTGGTTGTTTAAATTGAAAATTATTTTATTTTATGAAGTTGACAGACAAGTATAACAGAAATCATTCAGCATTTAAATTTTTTTTTTAACAAAAATTAAAAAAATAAAATAAGTGTAGATAATGTTGACGCCTTCAGACCAGATATAGGATCAGAAATTAAATAAAAATTCTAACCCTTCCAAGGATTCTACCCTTACCCACGCTTGCTTAAATTGCACATGGCTAGCAATTTACGCAAGTGAACAGATTATAAAATTGTCAAACTACGAATTATAAAATTACCTATTTTTTAAAATTTTTTTAATTATTTATTTTTGTTATCAAACGGAATTATTGATAAATATTAATAAATTGATAATCCAAACATCATTCAAATCAATTTTCATGCATTAAAGCATTAGGTGGGATGGATCTGATTCCATATTGATGGTTTTACTTAAACACATTATACAAAATCATCCCTTTTTTAAAAAAAAATAGTTAATTACTTTTTTATTACTTATTTTTGCGATCAAATGCAATTGTTGATAATTCAGACATTATTTAAAACTATTTTCATACATTAAAGGCTTAAATATGATGGTTCTAATTCGATATTTATGATCCTTGCTTAGTCTTACTTAAACACAATACAAAATCATCATTTAAAAAAATACGTAAATATTTTTTTATTACTTATTTTTGTTATCAAACGCAATTGTTGATATTCTAAACATAATTTAAAACAATTTTCATATATTAAAGGACTAGATGGGATGGTTTTGATTCTAGATTTATGTTCATTAAAGAATCATCTAACTATACTCTTAACAAAAAAATAAAGTTTTAAGAATTTTATCTAATTTCACCACTCATGGCGTAATTTAGCTCCAATCAACCTTAAAATTTATTTCTGCATCATTTATTTTTCATTTGCATTTGCTTTGGTAGGCTGTTTTTTTTTTTTTTTTTTTTTTTTTTTTTTTTAAAAAAAGAAGGAAAAAATTTAACACCTAAAAAAAATATAGTTTAGTTTATATTATAGTACATAAACTTAAACTGTAAATAATTTTATAAATACTTCAATATCTTGCTAAATCGGAACAAACAAAGGTTTATTGGTTTATTACACAACGTCGGAAACCCATATTTAGTTTTCAGAAAATTGAGCCTCAGAAAATAGGTTAAAATTTAAAGATTATGCTATTTACAAATATTAGTCTATGTGTATTCAAATATTGGAATAATTCAATTCTGTAATTTAAAATAATTAGAAATAGTATTCAATGTAATAATTAAGTATTCGAATATTAGAAAGTCTAATAAAAGAACTCAAGAAGTCTTGAATTGTTTTTAAAAATTTATATTTTCTATTAAATCCCGAGAAACATGTTTTTCTTAATTAATTATTCTTTTTTTAAAAAAAAATTATATGTGTTAGAATTAATTTAATTCTTTTTTTAAATTTCGGCTCCTGAACTGTTTTTATTAGAACTGTTTAACTTCAGCTCCTGTGTTTTTTTGTTATTTTTTATTTTCATAGTTTATTTTATTTATTTATTTTGCTTTGGGGAAAGGGAATGGTTCAAAATGGCTGGGAAAGAAAATTTTTTTTAAATTACCATTTTCAAAGTTTCTGGGCCACATTTTCTAGAAACTTAAAAATAAATAAATGAATAAATAAAAAAATGATAATTTAAATGAACTAAATGTGTTGCAATAAGAACTGTAATTTTGAAAAACAAAATTTACGGTAAACCGGTACCATATGAGCGAAAAAATTACAAAACGAATGGTTTAAATACCGAATATTTTGGTTTTATTGACCAGAATTATAGTTTTCTTTTTACCAGAAATGCCATCATCATACAGTACGGTAATTTTACCAGAATTTTCTCTGCAACAGCATATTATGAGAAGAACATTATAACGAAGACTTTTAGTTCTACGCATAAAACAATATTTGTTTTTGTGAAGGCACATTAAATTATTTTGCCTTTTAAGCTTCGTTAGAAATATTCGTAATTTTATTTCCTACATTTTTTTTTTCGATTTTCAACAAGATTTTAAGTACATTTGTATAATAAAATTGTTGCTTGTTTTTACCATTATGATTCAAATGAATTAATACTTCAAGTTGGATATATTTGCTTGTAGAAAATCAAGCTATTTTTTGTATTATTTGTTTTTTAAACTATTAATTGCTTGCTAGACCTGAATATTTTGATTGCAATTAAAATTTACTTAATACTTTAATTACACCTTATTTCTAATGTAGAAATAACTAAGTTCTTCAAAGTACATACTTGCTTCAAAATAAGTTGATAAAAGTTTACAGTTATTATCTTTTTTGGGCATTAAAACTAAAATTATTTTTATAATACTGGGCAACAAATATAATTTTTAGTTGAGGAAATCTAAGTACTCGAAAGCGCGGAAAAATACAAAATTTAATTTGGAATTAAATAACCCAAGCTAAAAAAATTTTAATGCCAAATCAAATCAATCAAGAATAAATATACGAAAAAGTTTCGAACATCGAAATAAACAAGTCAATGAAATACTTTTAATTGTTTTTTAATTTACTTTTTGTAATTCTCAATTGCAGGCATCTGCGCTTAATTTATATCCTCTTAATTTTCTCATGAGAAACGTATGTTATATTTTCATTTTTTAAATTTTTGTAATCTAAGTAACTATGTATTGATATTATTACAGTTTGTGGGATAATTCATTAGTTAAATAAAATAGATTAAAAAATTCTTGGAATATAAAATTTATAAATACGTACGTTTTAGAGCTAAATTCTTAAACTGTTGGGTTGGTTTAAAAAAATGTTTCTTTAACTCTCACAATAAAGTTGTAACTTTTTATTATAATCATAGCATCTAACAATGCAATATGATTTTGTGTAAAATCTTCGTAAGCCATAACGGAATTCCTTAAAAATATTTATTATCAACTGACAGGAAACATTTAAGTTTTAACTAAACAGTAAAACTTAAATTAATTTATTAAAAATAAACAGGAATACATCAATAGAAAATACTTAAAACATTAAATGACCTCGAAAAATAACATGAAAAAGAACATGAAAATAACATGAACATTTAATTAATTCTCTTATTAAAAGCAGTGATTTTTTTAACCGTATTACTTTACAAAGCAAGATGATTTTGTATCAACTTTTCAATATCACCATAGTTCATATAGGCATGTAGGCAGTTTGCATCATCATTTTTCATATAAGTAGTTTGCATCATAAATAATACTTGTGATGTAATCAGAGAATAATATACATTTAATATTTAATTTGAGCAGTATTAAAAGCCAGATAGGAATAAATAAGAATAAAACAATTGAAAATATTTAAAAAAAATCATTTAAAAAAACTTGTCATTTACTCTCTTACTAAAAGATGTAAATTCTACTTTTAATTGTATCACCTCATGAAGCAAGACAATTTTGTATCAACCTTTCAATGCAATCATACAGCAATGTATTTGTTAATTGCAATTTAATCTCCCTCTAGAAAGTGCTTGCATCATGCAGTTGCAGGTGCTCGTTTTCCGAACCCGAAGTAATATTATTTATATAACAACTCTCACAGCGCACCAATTCCGCTTAAGTGGGCCCAGTGTCACCAAGCTGACCTAATGACCCCTGTTTCGTCATGCTCCATTAGGAGAGAGGGGGGAAGGCAAAGTTTTACGCCACCCACTCCATCCTCATCTTCGGAAGACGAAGAGCACAGAGAGAAGAGGAGAGAGGACTGTTTTCTCTTCCGAGCACAACGTCGGTGACGGTAAATTTTAATTCGATTAACAGTCGCGAGAGCTATTGGCGGGCGGTCACGTGAGGCGGAGCATCCCTTATACCCCTCTTCTACCCCTCACAGGGATGGGGGAGTGTGTGGGAGAGCAATGGGGTAAGGGGGGATGAGGATCGGAGCACGAGGAGCAAGCATCCATTCTCTCCTACAGTTTTCAACCCTGCGTTCTCTTAGCGGTTGCCTCCCCGCATTCCGCTTTTGCATTCACATGCGAGGGAGAAACATCATTTAGTTAAAAGCTAGGGCCCTCACAGGTTGGAGAAAAGCGGCAGACAGTCGTTAGCTAGGAGCCGAAGAGATAGAGTAATTTTTGGAGAGTTAATCACAAATGATTGTTCCTTAAAACTCAGTCAATCCTTTTCTTACATAGAGAACTAACAAAATTAAATTCTCGAGTAAATGAAAATCTCAGATTTAATTTAAATCTCGTAGTCAAAAGTCCTTAGAAATCCAAATTTGCCATATTTTCCTTACAATCCACCAGTCACCATTTCGCTACTTCACTCCTCCACTCTGGCAGTCAGTATGGACTATCCGTACTTGAACCAGCCAACTTTTGACCCAAGTTGTTCACTGGGTGGCATGGAATTGCCAAGCTGCCAATTGCCTTGCTCATATGCTGATTTAGGTTCCTGCAGTCAGATGACATCGGCTGCAGCCTATAGATATAGCACAGCAGCTGTTCCCCGATCATTTGGAGGCCCAACAGCTGTAGGTCCCCCACCTTGTGGTATGGTGGCTGCCAGACCACGTCACGATCAAGGTCCAGTCTCCGTCTTCAGCTCAGCAGGAATGGCGTTACAAAGTAAGTATTTTTCAACTATTTTTTCCCTTTGGGTTAAAAAAAATATTACCAACGAAACCGAGACGAAAGAAATATATTTCCCCCAAATTGAATTTGGTGGTAAAAACTCTCTTTCAACTACTTTTTTTTAATGCCTGTAAGATGTTACCTCCGCAGGACGAAGTGCCTCCTACAACTACAGAAACGCGAAGCAGAAGCTCTTGCCTTTAAACGCTTGGGCCGCAGTAACTCGGTTACCGTTAGGTGGAGGGTCGGGGTTGGTCGGGGGGCAAGGCAAGAGGAGGAAAGGAAAAGGCCTCCCGGAAATTAAATAATTTGATAGCGCCAGGTCGATGCTGAATAATCCAAAGGATGACTATTTAGATCCCTAGCAGCTAACCTGATTTTCTCGGTCTGCAGATTCATATTTCTTCAGCAAGGCCCAATATACGTCATTTTTCTTGCTTAGACTCAATTTGGGCGCTGCTTTAACCCGGTTAGTAGAAGAAAGCCCAGACCGCCCCAAATTTGATCATAGGCCACTGCCACACATAAATCTCCTCAAGAAGAAAAACCCTCCCTTTTCTTACCTTCTTGGTCAGAAGGTACTTGGATCAGTTCGACTCTGGTTGTTAGTTGTGATTGTGTCCGCTTAATCGAAAAAAAATGATTATTAAAACTATTTTTAGAAAGTGCTGTAATTTACTTAGTGTCAACCTCAAGAAGAAAAAACCTCGCTTTTGTCCTCTTCATGATAGGAAGGTACTTGGATCAATTTGACTTAGGTTGTTAGCTGTGATTGTGCCGGCTTAATCGAAAAAATGATAATTAAAACTATTATCAGCAAGTCCTGTAATTTAGTTGGTGTCAACCTCAACTCTCTTTGTTATAAGGCGTTTGGATCAATTCGGCTCTGGTTGTTAGTTGTGATTGTGTCAGCTCAGTCGAAAAAAAAATATATATTAAAAATATTACTGCGAAGTGCTATAAGTTAGTTAGTTTCGACCTCAAGATGAGAAGCCATCGCTTTTCTCGCCTTCTAGATAAGAAGGTACTTGGATTTATTCGACACAGTTTATTCGTAGTGATTGTGACGGCTTAATCGAAAAACTTATTATTAAAACAGTTTTTAGTAAGTGCTATAATTTAGTTGGTGTCAACTTCAGGAAGAAAAACCCTTGCCTTTCTCACCTTCTTGGTCATAAGGTCCTTGGATCAGCTCGACTCTGATTGTTAGTTGTGATTATGTCGGCTTAATCGATAAAATGATTTTAAAAACAATTTTTTAAAGTGCTATAATTTAGATGGTGTCAGAAAAAAAAAACTCTCGCTTTTCTTATCTTTTTGACCAGAATACACTGGAAACGGTCCGAGTTTGGTTGTTAGTTCTTATTGTTGCTGCTTAATCGAGTTGTTAAAACTATTTTTAATGGAAATTGTATTTTAATTGCTGTCAATCCTAAGAATTTCAGGTTAACTGATAATTGAACAGTTGTTGCAGTCCACTGGATTAGTTACTATACCAAGGATTATAGTTACAAAATTGATCTTTATTAAATTTTCAACAAAAAATTATAATTTTTGAAAGAAGAACTCTGGCAGGTAACACTAGATAAATACTATATCTTGATACAAAGATATAGCTTAAAACTATTTTCAGGAAGAAAAAAAAACTATTAAACAATTCTCTCAGTCAACTTATCGTTATTGAAACTAGTTTAGAATGAATAATTTATAAGAATTTGCCTACGCACTTTTTGTACCAATGTTTAATTATATCGTGCGAATTATATTCGTAAAAATAAAAATTTATTTCTTAATGACTTACCTTTTATAAAATATTGAATTACATCTTCACTTCAATATCCATTTTCGTATAGTAAGAGAAAGGGAAAGATTTTGTTTAATGCAAATTTCAGAGATTTAAAGTTTTAAAAAAAAAGTCACGAAAATCTATATTTAGAATATAATATTTTATAACAGTAAGTAACAACTTTTTAAAACTAAAGCAAAAAACAACGCGAATGAAGAACAAGGGAAAGTACAATAAATTGACCTAATATAGTTTGTTCTATAAACAGGAACCATCCACAGTGGAAGGATCTTATTTGTGCTTTAATCATGCTGTTTTTTGCTTTATTTTAAATAGCGTTAAGTTTTCATTTGTTTTATTACTAATCATGAAAAAATGGTTTTTAGGGGGAAAATTAGTAAATAATTATGAGGAAAAAAATTAGATATATATTACAATTCAATAACTTTCTTCACCTCATAAATTACTTTGGATTATTTTTATAAAATTTAGTTTTTGAAAAGAAAAGTTAGTTCTGATTCATTTCCGCAAAATATTCAATAAAGCATTATTTAAATTTTTTTAAAAAGTTTTTTTTATTAATGCTATAAGAATATTTTTTTTCATTTAATTGAAATGGATAGATTATATGACATTGATTTTACGTAATTAAAAGTGATTAATATTTCCTATTAGACGACTGATGGAAATTATTTTAAATACCACCGGTCTTATAATGACTTAAAATAGGTGAAACGATTTTCAATTTTTACTTTATTTACAATTATTTTCAAAGGTTTTCTGTTCTAAAACTATCTTCCACTATCTTTGAATTTATTTATAATTTCCATTAAGTTTTTTTTTATTCTTGGGAAATAGTAATCAAATAAATAATAGTTAGTAATATATATTTATTAGCGTGGAACCATCGAAAATTAAGTTTTAAGTTCATCTAAATAATTATGAATTCCTTAATTTGTTTGATATTTATATCCAACTCATTACGTGTTTATTTATTAATTTTAAAAATTTAAATGAATAAGTATATTTTGGTATTTCATTATTTATTTATATCTAATATTGTTATTTAAAAAAAAACCTATTGCTTGTAATAATTATGTAATCTCAATAATGTTAATTACTAAAAAGTCAATTATTTAGATAGATAGATTTATAGATAGATAGATAGATTGAATTATTAGATAGATAGATAGAATTATTTAGATAGAAAAGTCAATTATTAGATTATTTATCTTAATTTTAATTCTTTTAACAGTTCTACATTATCAGTTTTTATAAATATTAAAGATCAAAATCATATTTGTTTACCTATTATTATGTTTAAAAATATGCGCTTAAAAGTTTTTAAGTAAATAGAGAAAATCTGTCTTAATACATAGAATACGAAGATGTTTGGTATTGCATGATTCATGTATGTTAAACATATAATTCCTGAAATTCAGGTATAATATTGATATACTTAAATCAAATCTAAGAAGATCGCACTGCGGTTATCACTTATAACATATTTAATCACCTATACATATTTATAACTTATATTAAAATATGCTTATTTTATATATAAGATATGCTTAAAAGTAAGCCTAAATGATCATATTTTAGTCTTTCCAATATTTTAGTCTTTATATTAATAATTTTCTTTTTGTAATTCTCATTTTTGTTTAAGATAACTTAGAAAAAAAACCTACTACGGTAGAATGAAAATAAAATAATGTATATTTCTGTTATTATTAACTATTAATTCAAACTAAATATTTAGAAATAATGTTTGATGCATTTCATACAATTGAAAATAAATTTACACTTAATTATGAACAATTTCATACCTTCAAAAACAGATAATTTACAAGAGCTAGAGAATTTTGGGAATAAGGAATGGTATTTTCGTTTTAACATTACTTTTTTGTTAAGCACAATTTATATGTTTGAATAAATATATGGAATAGAGTTCTTAAAAAAATAAAGTTAAATGAATTTTTTTTTTTTTAAGAATAAAACTGTAGATATTAAATTTTTGAAAAATGCAGTTAATGTTAAAAAGAATTCTTGGTAATTAATGTAAAAAGATTCGTCTTTTGTTATGCCCTTGCTTTCAATTTACTCTTTATAGTCCCTTTAATTGTTTAATTGTAAACAAAATGTAAAAAAAACTTCATTTTTCTAAAATTTCAAGCAAATGTAAAAATAAATGAAAGAATAAATATTTAAAAAAGAAAGCGTAAGTTATGCAAATGAATATTACTTTTTTTGCAAAAAAAACTTTCGGAAGGATAAAAAACTATTTCACATAGGAAAAATTACATATAAATAATTTTTTACTGCCTTTTAAATCAAAATTGTATATTTTTTTAATATATCTATATAATGCGAAATTATAATACTTGTGAATAAATTAATTAGTAAATATACTATATTTAGGAATCTTAACTAATTTTTTTTTTTTTTTTTATAAAAAAAAGGCTAAAAATCATGAGGATGTTTTTAATTAAAAACCATGGCATATTATCATATCCTTAAGAACTGCAATTGCTTGTTTGCAATTTTTGATTATAGATGGAATTCAAAAATAGATGGAAGATAAATGTGTTTTTGTAATACTATACAAGTTTTCTAAATTGGATCACATAGATTTTCCTAAAGTAGAGCAGTCTAAAGGTTATTTAATTTTTCTGGTAAAAAAGTGGTTAGTTGCACTTTTCGAAATAAAAAAAGAATTAAATATAACTATTTAACGTATCAAGTCGTTAGCAACATCAATATGAACACACTTTTGTTTACTGTTTCATTAATCATTGGGTTTATATTTTACTTAAAAAAAATTCTAGTTTAAATACTTTTTAACATAGTGTAGAATCGCAATTTTTTTCCTGATCAGTTATCAGATTTTTGTTTTATATCTGAGTTACTCATTGCTCATGCGTTTAATATAGCAAAAAAAAAAAAAAAAACGAATTCGTTGACCTGTAGTTAAAGTAAAAGATGTCGGTGAAATATAATGTAATAAGACTATAATATATCGTTGTTTTGTATATCATATGAAAAAAAAGAAGGATAAACAACGCATTTCACAAACTGTACAATGACACTGTGCATAAAATTTTAAATAGATTGCTATTATTTCATACCAATGTATTTTACAGTTTAATAAATTATTTAATAAACTACTCAACAAGTTAAATTATATCATATTTTGATCTAAATATGTATACATTAAAATATTTAGCGAAATTTTAAATTGGTTTAAATGTCTTGGCTTAGAATAAAATAAAATTCAAAAATGATATTTAAAAATCAAAATAAGATTCTTTAAGATACGCTCAAATGGGGAAGTCAATATTATTTTTTAATATTTTGCAACTTATAACTTGATTTTATTACATTACTTAAAAAAAAATCTATATAACATCATATTTCAAATATTTACATATTATGCATTACTTAAATAGAAAAATATTGAATTTGTTTTTAATAGACCATAAATAGTATTTTGCGATTTACTAATATTTCTTAATAGATCAGAATTAATATTTTATGAGCATCAATAACCAATTGCAGCTAGTTTTTTTTTCTCTATTTGTGAACGCATATCTGCCGTAAAATAATATTTTCTTTTTTCAAAAAAGAAAAATTTTAATTTTTTTAATTTTAGTTGAAAACTTCTGCCACAAAAATGTTAAAAAATAATTCTGTATTACTGAAGTATTCACGGGAAAGTAACTTATTCCTTTTGATAAATGTGATCTTTTTGATTTTTAACATACTAAAAGAAATTAGAGAATTAGTTTAACTTCCAGAATCATTAGGGAAGTTACTATGAGGTGTAGTTTAAGGTCATTTCATAACTTAACGTTATCGACAAATCAAATTTATTTATATTTTCATAATTTTGTTTACAGCTCAAAAATTATAACATAAACATTAGAAAACATTACTTTCTAAGATGAGAAAAATATTAGATTTCTTGAAAGAAATTAAAATAACATATTTTTAGCATCTATTTACAATAAAGGAGGAATTTTCAACATGAAGTTTAATTCTTAATTTTCTATTTCCTTTCTTCAAACTGTGCTTGTATTTATAGCAAATTAAATAATTCTTAATGCATAATCTAAACTATTAAATAATTAGAGTTCAAATCAAACCTATTTTGCAACATTTTCAATAGATTTTTTAATGTTAGTTAAAAAAAATCTCATTTCTAATAGTCATCAAATTTATAGATATTCAGCACATTGTTTATAGATATTATCACATCACTTATAGATATTCAGAACATCATTTATGAATACTATCACACTACATTATGAATACTATACTATGTATAGAAATTTAAAATATAGCATTTGTAGAACTGAAGTACAAACACTCGATTGATTTACTCTCTTGTTGTTTTTAATCGAAAATTGATTTTGTTTTCAAGTTTAAAAATTTTGCTGTAGATTTGTCGGAAATATCAAAAATATTTCATCCGAGCGATTAAACAGCTAGCGTTATTATCAAACATAATTTTAATGTGTATAAAAAATATTAATACTGTTTTTAAAGCATTATCTCTTTAAAGAAATGAACATAATTTATTTTTAGCAGCTATTAACAATGAATTTATAAGAATCGTTGATTTACTCTTTTGTTGCTTTCACGCAATTGTTTGGTTTGTTTACTGAATTAAAAAACTAGATGTAGTGTAATAAAACTATTTTACTGATTTTACCACCAGAATTAAACAGATTTTGCATGAGTGATTAAAATATAGATTCATCATTATACTTGAACTTATTTTTTATGGATTTTAAAGTATTATTTTTATTAATTTTAGAAAATACTAGCCATTTACAATCTATTTATAAGAACTGCGATACAAACGTTAAGTTTATTTTACTTACACATAAACAATTAAGTGTTAAAATCTGCAATTTGCTTTTATTTTTATAAATTAGGACTACTTTTGTTTCTTTGGTTACTGCATCAGTATCTTTCAACATCATGTTCAAAATGGCATAGATTTTTCTTTTGAAATTTTGCAATTTTAAACATCACTTTTTTAAGGTTTACCCAATTTTAAACTTCATCAATATTTTTAAATCTATTAACTTGGTTGCATCATAACAACTTAGTTAAACACTTAACAATGTGATTCACTTATGACATTGAGAACTAAATTCTGGAGTGTTAATTTAATACAAAAAAAACAAAAGTTTTACATTATTGTTGAATAATGTGCGTGCATCTTTTACGTTATATTTCTAAATGTCACTGAGCATCTTATCTAACGTCTGTTTTAATGAGTAACATTTTTGTTAAATAACTAATGGATATTACTGAGTTGTGGTATATATAGATTATAACAAGAAAAGTTTTTAAAAGTCAATTCTGGGAAATCTAACGCGTACATTAATTTCGAATTTATTGACACTTTTTCAATTTTTCTTTAATCCAAAAAGTGTTTTGTTTTATTTTCAAGTAAATAATTTTATAGTTTGCAACTAAGGGATTATCGACACAAAATGTAATTAAAGAAGAAAGTTTTCATGCAAATGATTCCTTTGTTCGTAATATATTTTTATTAGTTTTATTAATTAGTCTTATTGTAAATCTGCAAAATTTATCTTCAAATTTTGCAAAAATTCATTTTAAATTTTATTTTAAAATTTTATAAATCTTTTAAAAAATTGAAATGAATGCCGGAATTTTTAATAAATATGACTAAGTGTTACTATAAGTACAGTGTTGTAGAAAGAAAATGAAGTATAAATATAGCTTAAACATGTAAACAAGAGTTTAAATTTTAATTTACTTTAAATTTTAACTTTACTTTAAATTGTTACTTTACATTTTTATATTTTATTCATTTATTTAAAAGAATACAAAAATAAATTGCATTTGAAAGCATATGAAAAATAACTCGGAAGTTGGTGTTGTCTAGTTGGCATAGTCTTACACTACACTATTAATTTTAATTCGTAACATCTGTGGATAAGAAGAAAATGACCTTTAAAAACAATAATAACAGCATAAAATATCCTCAATGGTAGTGGATCATGGGTTAGAGTCCCCTTGCCGTCGGGCTAACAGTGGTAGGTTTTCATGATTTTCCTCTCCATTTAACACAAATGCGGGTCAGTTCCTCTAAAAAGAAGGCAGAATTTCTCCCAATACTTGATCCAGGAGTTTTATTGTCTTCTGGATTGGGTTCAAAATTGCAAGGCTGCGGAGTTGAACATTAGTAGTCGTAAACCCGAAATTGGGTCTGCTGTTCAACGACGGTTATAAAATAAAATAATTACAACAGTGGTAAGTAGTATTTTACGTTAATATTTTTAGCAATAGTATGTAGTTTATGTAGTAGTATGGTATGTAGTATTTGTTATCTGTCGATTTTTGAAATGAACTTTATTATTTACTGAACGCAGAATATTAAAATACACAAACTGGGTAGTTTCTAAACCCACTGGTTACTGTGATTTTTCAAAACCTTTGAATTTTTTTTTTTTAAATTTTAGATATAATTTTATTTGGTAATTGTAGTTTTATTTTCATTCTATTTTAATAATTTATGCATTATTTGAAAGTAGTAGAATCAGTTTCAATAGTTAAAATGTTTATTAATTGATTTCGTTCTATTTATCTAAGGTTATCAGAAATTTATTTGTTACGTTTTATTACGTATTAATTCAATAGCAAAAAATTCTTAAATATATATTAAAAACTATATTTATTACATTTAGATATAAGGATATCGAAATAATATTTAATTTACTTGCTTTTTGATGAATTAATATTGGCGGCCTTTCTTATGTATTTGTTTAATTATGTTGACAAAACTAACAAAAAGATCAATCTTCATTAACTCATGTGCATAAAATGTTTACTATAATTTTAACTATGTAACAGCATTTTTTAAAATTAATTTAATTGAACAAATTTTTTTAAATTGTTCATTTTACTAATTCTAAAGAAAAAAAAATACCATAGGATGAAATTATCAAACTTAAATATTTACAACTATCCTCTTGATGGATCATCGATAAGTGTATTTTATCTGTATATATAATTATTATCATAAATAAATGAAAATCAGAGAAGAAAAAAAAAGAAAAATTAAGTTATTGGAAAATAATACTTTAACCAAAATATAAAATCACGCTTATTTTCTCGGTTTTTAAAAATTTTTTAATAGTTAGAGTGGGTTTCAATGTATAGTGTATAGTCATTGCATTGTCGTCTATAACAATTTATAACAAACTTAAAGTCAATACATATTTAAATATAATCAGTATTCAATATTACACATTGGTTAAAACATAAAGTGAAAATCAAAATAGAGCAATAATGGTAAAAATATACGTGCGAAATCAATACAGTTACTTAGATTAAATTTTTAAAGTTTTTTTTTCTTCAAATAATTTTCTTTTCTTCTTTTAAATTACAAAGTTTATAAACGATTATGACATGCTAACAAATATCGTATCAATATTGTTTAGAAAAAAGATAACATTAAATAAATAAATCCCTCAAAGAAGGTATATTTATGTTTTCAACCATTTTAGCACGTATTTTTTGTATAAAATATTAATTTTACGTTTATGAACAATAATCAATAGTACTGGGTTTAGCTTCAACTATTTTAAATAAACTTCTAAATATAATCTCAATTGTTTGAATCCCCATTGTCTGATATTCTGATTATGATATAAAAAAATTAAAACGAGCTAGAAAATTAATATTAAACTGCAATAATATATTTATGTTACTAATAATATATTATATACTAAATTAATAGCATATTTATGTTATTAATAATATGTTTTATATTAAACTAATAATATATTATAACAAATAAGTTGCATTATTAGAATGAAACGCTTTTTTCCGGTTTAACATATTCTCTCAATAAAAGGTACACACAAGGAAAAACATAAATCACGTACTGGAGAATTTTTGAAGTGTCATTCTTATTTTTAGCATAAAAATTACAATTTATATTTAAATCCTTAATAAATCTAAATAAAATCTTAAAACTACAAATTTGTCACTTAAAATTCAAAATCCGAAACTTCTTCAGTTCAATATCAGTTTAAATGAAACTCGTAAACAACAAAATTTATCAGTGATTATTATTTAAGTTAATTAACACTCTATGTTAAATGATCACTATTTCTATAATGTTAAATATTTTTGCTTGATACCTCAGTATAGAATTTGCGCAAATACTACCGAAAACTAAGCCACATTAGTTACTCTAAAAGTTTACTAATGTCAGGAAAAAATGTAAAAAGAACACTTAATATAGCACTTTCAATATAAGTTTTAGTTCGAAATAAATTTATTAGCAATAAATATATTTTTCTAAGTGATTTTTGAGTGTTAATTGCCTGAAACACAATGCTTTAAATCTTTCAACTCCGTTTTCTGATGCTTAAGTTATATTTGTATTATCATAATTTCATATATAAATGAAATTTAGTAAATATTCAAATACTCAAAAAAAAAAATTGAAAACACAGACATTAGCAGTAATGTCTAATAAGAACATAAAAAATTATTAATTAAAAACTTAACAATACTTTTAAAAATCGTACTACATTCAAAATAGAGACTTCTTATTCTGTAAGAAGTTAAATCAAGAAATTAAATTTTTCATAAATTGTTTTTGTTATACCTTTTTTTTTCTGGGGATCGAAGGTATATTTTAATAAGTATATGATCAGTTTGAAATTTTAAAAATTATCTTTTGAAATTTCATAAATGATAAGCTATTTGGCCAATCTTGTTTAAGTTTTGGATTTGTCATTAATACGTAAAAATACGTAGTTTAAAATTATGTAAAGCATTTACATGTAGTGCAGTTCAATAATTTCGCAGATAATTTAGTAGACCATCTTAGAATATTATATTTCGCATGAAATTATCTTTAGATAAACGAATTTTATAATTGCAAGTATATATTAATTTACATAAATAGTTTTGAGAAATAAAACAAAAATTACATTAAATGTTTGAAACTTCTGAACACTTTCTCTGAAAAAAAAAGAAAGAGAGAGAGAGAATGTTTTTGTGTCTGATTTGTCAACTAAAATATAGTGTGAACTGATCAATTAACAAATCTAAGTTTAGACTCAAACTCTTAAAGTTGCGAGTTAGTACTCTAAGATCCAATCATTATATCAAAAGCTATGAGTTAAATTAAAAGCTATTTATATTTTTCTCACCTTACATTAACAAAACTTAATATTGTGAAAAAGTAATTTAAAATGTATGTTCATGAACTTTTTAAAGTGTGTTTATCATTAGAATTTTATAAGATTGTTTGAGAAATTTACAAGATATTTTATCTATTAATGTTTAGTCATTGTATAATGTTTTTTATTGATTTTTATATTTTATTAACTTTTATAAAAAAATAACATGTTTTCATATTTTATAGTAAATTTGGTTTTTACAGTCTTTTATTTAAACCTGCTTTTCATTTCGCAAATAAGAATTAAAGACATTTAAAGTAAAAGCATTAAACTCTTTCTACGAAAAAAACGAAAGTCTTCATAGTATTTAAAATAATTTAAAATAGAAATTTTTTATTTCACCTGATAAGCAATTTATCTTCTTTGTATTTGATATTATAAATTTAGTATTTAATACGTTCATTTTGTAAAATTTTAAACAAAATAATTTAAAAAAATTTCATCTTAAAACATACCAGGAAAATATTGTAAATTTGTCTAGGATAAAATTGCACTTTATTCTGATAAAACCTTTACAATGTCCTTTATTCCGATAAGAATAATTTTACTAAAAATTTGAGTAAAATGTGCATGTGCACATTTGATTTGATTACTGCAAACAAGACTGTTTATTTTTCCTGTTTTTTGAAGGATAATATCACACAATAAAAATGTTTCTTTATTTTTCGGGTAAGCAAAATGATTTAATTAAGTG
Organism: Parasteatoda lunata; assembly: GCA_949128135.1. NCBI lineage: Eukaryota > Metazoa > Arthropoda > Arachnida > Araneae > Theridiidae > Parasteatoda > Parasteatoda lunata. The sequence goes on along the minus strand of OX421972.1, from coordinate 58,726,325 downwards.
TGATTACTAGCCTAAATCAAGAGCGGGATTAACACCATGCACCATATTTTATTTTTCATTAAAAATAATACATATGAAAACATTTAAACTAAGCACATTGAAACTGAAATAATCACTAATAATTCATTTACTCCATTAAATTAATTATGACTTCTGAATTATTTTAATTGCCAGTATTGAACTGTAAAACTATTCTGTAATATTGCGAAAACATTTCTGGCAACTAAGTTGCCAGAGATTATCTGTATGCACGTTTACAGAATTTTCCTGTAAAATATCAGATATTTTAATTAAAAAACATAAATGGATTGGTCATGTTCTACGTAAGCTTGAAAAATTTAAAGTAAAACAAGTTTTTGATTGGAACCCTCAGGGCAACAGAAAAATAGGAAGACTGTAAATGTCTGAAGACTGTCAAATTTTCTGTATGAAAGTTACAGAATTATTATGTTTTTTGACAGAAGCTTTTTTACAGTGTACTTGTAAATGCATAATTTATCTATTATTGCATAAGTATTTTTAAAGAAACATAATCATTAAATAACTTTAAAGCGTTAATTATTTAAATATTTAGTTTAGATTTTAGCTTTATAGTTTATTATGATTTTTTGGTATTTGTAATTTAAAATTTCTGATTGATTATAATTTTTTCTCCCTTTTAACTTATTTATTGCATTAAGACGTTTTTTTTTAGAGCTCTAAGGATTATAAAAACTCCCCTTAACATTTCATTTCACATTTCCAATTTCTCACCACTTAAAAATCGCAACATTGTATAAAAATACATCTCTGACACAAATTTGAATTACCATCTCCTTTTTTGCTATCTAAGATAAACTTACTCCTCAGCTGAAGAAAGAAAAAGGAAGTGCGATGTTTTACACACCAAACCACCTGTTGGCCTTGGCGCTTTTTGCAACCAAATTCGAGCTATCAGAGCTAATTAAGTAACCGGGAATAATTAGCAAAAATCAGATTAGTCCTAATTGCTATTCACAGCCATCCTTAGAGCCGCAGCATGCTAATTCATCCCCATTCTTCACGTAGAGAAGTTAGTGGAAACCCTTTTCTAGAAGTTCAGGTTTAAGCGTGGTTTTTGTATTCTCTCAGCTTTCAAATTGATAAGATATTTTTATCTGTCTCTTTTCTTATCGTTTTATTTTTCAAAGAATGGAAAGAATAATGGAATCTAATTGTAGGAGATGTTTTTTAGCGCTTTTCTTCCTGTTCGTTGTTTTGCGGTAATTAGTCAGATTATAAGCTAAATTAAGAACAGTGATTTAGGTGTACTGAATCTACACTTGAGTAACTTATGAATAGAAACTTGGCTTGTGGCAATTAATGTATTCAACACAGAGTAGAGCTCATATTCAAGGCACGGAGTTTGATAGTTATTTATATTTTGGATTTTTTGAATCTTATTTTGCATAAAGTTACGGTTTAGGAATAGTTGTTTATTATATTTTTAAGTATGTAAAAGTTTATCTCTTTCATTAATTTCAAATCACAAATATTATTTATATTAATGCAAAATTCCAATTAAAATTCTCAAAGGCAACAAAAAATAAAATTGAAAATTGAAATTACTTAATTTTTTCCCATTGTGTCATGAAATGTTTTTTTTAATTTTATGCATAGTTGCATTTTTGGTTTAATATTGCATTTCTGATTTAATTATTTTATATTTCATCAATATTTTTTCTCTTGAAATTGTTAATTAGAAATCGTTAACTACTTTTTAAGTAGTTAAAAGTATAAAACATTAATGAATTTTAAATCATTAATACAGTATAGTTTTATCATTAGAACTTCAAGAGTTTTTGAAAACTGACCGAATTAAATTGATGACTTGTAGCGGAAATAATGATAGACAAGAAGTAAATTCTATAGAGTTTCAAAGATCCTTTCCTTAACGAATATTGCAAACACATAATTTTAAATATATTGGTGCAAAATAAATTAATACTCTTACATTAATAACACTTCCGTTTATTTAATAATTTTTATACATATTTTGTGTGGCGTTTTATAAAGGAAACATTACTGAGATATTATATTCTTACATTACATATGAAACAATAACTACAAATCAAAAATTCATTTGTTTGCTCAAACATTTTTAAAATTTTTTTCATAAATATATTTTTCTAAGATTTTTTAAGATTTCAAGTTTATTTCTTAAGAACAATAATTTACATTTAATAAAAATTATTCACTAACTATTTAATTCTAAGACAATTGGCTGAGTACGCAGCATTGAAAAATGCAATTTCATCATCCCAGTGGTTGATAAAATTGCTATATATTGCTATATATTGCAATATACTCAATCAGCCATAAAAGAGCGAATACTTTATTTCCTCTATTTCACAAATTTTAATCATAGAACAACGTTAATGTTAATTAACCAATACAATTTTTCCCCTTGCAATGCAAGGAGCAGTGGTAACAAAAAAAATTCCACGCAAGCATAAAGTGTACTTCAAAGGAAAAAAAATTAACACCTGTAATACTTTTACGCACTTATATAAAATTAATTTAATAAAATTGTATAAATAATCTACTGAAAATAAGTGTTTAAACAGATGTTTTTAGAATTTCAGTTTTAAGAATTGCATATAATAGTATAAAACAAGCGACAGATTTGCCATTGATGGGGAAAACTAACTACGAATAATATCGTATTTGACTTATCATAAAACAACGTTGAGTGCTATATTATTCCTTACATAATTTTGTTAGTTATGTTTAAACAAAAAAATACTTTACGGCTCATTAAAGAAATTCTACGCAAATCAAAAAAAAAAAAAAAAAATCCTACGATGATATTTTTATCAACTGTTAATCGATTAAATAATCACCTATTATGAAGTTTAAGAGTATTCAATTTAAGTTATGACTTATTATTTTGTATGCTATAACAAAAAATTTTATATTTTATGTTTTAAATGTTATCACAAATTATCATAAGATATACACTCCTCAAAAGTGAAATTGCAACACCAAGAAATAATGCACGTAGCGTCATGCAAATTTCAGGAGCGATAGTAGTGAGATGGATATGCAAATGATTAAAAAAACAGACTGATAAAAAATTATATAAAGCAATTTATTCAATATCTAATGTGGCCACCTCGGGCAGCTTTACAGGTCTCAATCCGGTGAGGCATTATTTCTTGGTGTTGCAATTTCACTTTTGAGGAGTGTATTTCAAAATACGATTACCAGGGATGGCAACTACTCCACTTTCTACATAAGTTTTAATAAATTGGCAGCGATTTAAATAGTAAAACTTATAGAATAAGGATAACTGAAATAAAGTTGCATATCGTATGGTACTTTGAATTTTTGATATGTAGTGGTGAAATTACTTAAAATGAAAAATACTAAACTAAAAATAAATTCAAGTTGGCATCTCTGCAGTACTCATTTTTTATATTACTTGAAATTCTATTCTGACAAGCAAGTTATAGAGTAATTTTTAATTCACATATTAAATGAAATAATTTTAACACTTATGTAAAATTTCAGCATTTAATTAATATTTGTAAACCTAAGTTTATAATAATGTGCATTCAAAGTTCAACTTTTCGATCAACAAATCAATCAACTTTTTAACACTTATGCAATACATGTATGGGACATTATACACACTTTAAACAAACACCTTTATAAATAATTTATAAACAACATAATATTTTGACACAAATTATCTACTAAATGTCCATTAAGTTTCAGTTTCTAAATTATTAAAAATTATGAATGCATCGTAATTATCTTTAGTTTTAACAATCAATATTAACTTTAATTCGAACTTGTTATTCCAAAATTGCTAAAGAGCTAGTTGAAGGAAAAACTTAAGATTAATACCAGTCTACTCTATAATTGCTTATTAAAACATAAGGGTATTATGTTCCGAGTTGTAGTGTATAAAATAAAACTTCTTAAATTGTCTTTTAGTGTTGAAATATTTAATTAGATCTTGAAGTATTATATTAAAATACTTTATTAAGTATATTCCTAGAACTCATTTTGCACTATATTGTACTTTTCATATCAATTTAAAAACTTTATTCATTATAAACCTTATCCAAAACACTCCATACAGGAGAAACTAGACGAAAGTGAAACTAGTCATAAATTATAATTATTGGCCTTACCCCCATGCTGTAGCTTTTTAAAAACATAATAAAAGTTTGTTTTGGAAGATTAGTTTTCTCGGGGGACTGATAACAGGAAGGAAGTATGCACTTTGATTAATTAGCTTTTGTGTAGCCGCGTCTTCTCCTCACTTTTGTTTTTATTCTCTACTTGCTATGTATGCCTCCTTCTCAAATTAGGACCTGTCAGCTCGATAATTTCATCAGAAGCTGGCGGAATTACTTCGGAAAGTGATGAAATACTTTCGTATTTTAATTTCTTTTGCTCAAGTGCAAACGATATACTAAGCTTTAGAGAGAATTAAACAAGCAATTTATCAGAGTTGCTCCTACTCTGTATGTGAAGAGAAAGAAAAAAAGTGAGATAACAAGAGAAATTTGTATAAAAGTTTTGTTTTGTGCAAAATCGTTTGAAAAAAATAATTTTGCTCTTTCTTTTCTCTTAACTGTATAAACGATTGAAATAGTTTACAAAAGAAACTAAAATTATTTTAAAAATATCTTGCATAAATCGTTTGACAAAAAAAAGAAAGAAAAAAAAACTCGTGGTATCGTTTTTTCGTGCAAACGATATCATTAGTTATTATTTTTATCAAACGATTCATGCAAAATACTCTTGAAAATTATTTTAATGTTTCTTTGTTAACCATTTCAACAGCTTAGTTTTCATCCGTTTGATTAAAAAAGTATGTATTTTTATATCGATATTATTTATAAAGTTATTTCATCATATTTCTATTCCATTTAAAAAAAAATAAGATTTTCCTTTTTTTTATTTAAATACAAACCAAAGTAATTTACAACTTTATAATATCAAGTTTTATTCATGATTTAAGGATTGAAAAATTTAGTTTACGTGATGCTTTGATTCTCTGAAAAAAATATTAAACTATTTGTAGAAATCTTTTTTAATGCTAAAAATCGTTTGATTAAAATTAATTGCGGGGTTTTTCATTTTTATAAGAATAAAAGGGAATTTTATTTTTATCAATTTAATTTTATCATTTCAAACGAAATTGAGTTTCATATCAATATTATTCATGTTTTTTATCTCTTAGTAACCTTAAATTTCTTATTTCTTTCATATACTTTATTAGTAGCAGAAGAGAGTTTTTCATAATGTTACAGAATTTTAAGATAAACGAATGTATAAAGAGTGAGAGAAAAATTCTATTACAGGGAATGGATCTGCTTCTTTTCTTTTTAAAACGATATTTTGCGTTTTCTTGAAATTCTAATAGTTATTTCTTCATGAATGATTAACGCCTAAGACTTTATAATTGTTTATCTTCCATTCATAAAATAACTTTCTGATCTTCTTTAACGAATTGAATGTTAATACTTGAATGTAAAATAATATATATATATGTATTTATTTAGAGTTAAAGATTTAAAATGTTAAGATGGAAAATTGTATATTAAGTAATTTATATCACTTGTTAAAAGTTTGCATAAGTTTAAATTGGTATGTATTTTATCATTGAAAATAGGTGTTCATTTTTATTAGACGCGATAGAACAATTTTTAAAAAAGCAAATATTTTTTAAAAAAATTTATAATACTAACTGAAACTATAATGGAAAAATACATTTTCTAGAATAATTTATATTGCTGTTTTCAAAACCTATGTTCGTAGTTAATATTTATATCAAATGCAAGTATTCCTTTTACAGTATTTGGGTCTGTTTCTTTTTCTATTATAATTCCTTTCTCTCACCTTTACAAATTTTTCATTGCTATTATTTTGTAAAAAAATAAATAAATAAAAACAATCTGATAATGTTATTTTATACTATAAAAATATAAGATTATGCTAATGCTTTTAATGTTTCTTACTTATTTAAACAGAATCAGTTTTAAAAAATTGTCTTAATGGTTTAGAGAAATAGTGTTCAAATTTCCGTGAAACTACTGCGAAAAAGCATTTACTGTTTCAATGTCTAAAATATTTCGATATACTTTTAACTATGAAACTATAAGATAGCTAACTAGATTATGCATACATCAAACGTGTTCTTAGATGAACAATTCTAGCTAGTAAGTATTTACTCTCACAATACTGATTTATAAGCATTTGCAAATACTCCTATATATTGAGTCTTTTAGGTTCTCTATGGACTCGATTTTGTATTCGATATTAAAAAGAAATATTTAACTGTATGTAAATTTCTGAAACATATAAAAGTATGCTATTATAAAAACTACAACATTGGTATTTTGAACCATAATTTCATACGAATTTTCTGAATTCTGTACGGAGGAAAAAATTTTGGTATAGTTATACTGTATGTCAATAACTTTTTTTTTAAAAAAGAAAAAAAAGAGTATTTTTGGTTCATAAAACTAGAATATACGGTATTTAAACCATTCATTAGGTAATTTTCCCGTTCATGTGTAAACGGTTCAACAGAAATTCTGGTTTCTAAAATTCTTATAACCACACATTTAGTAAAAAATACGAAACTGAAAAGTAAATTAAGTCAAATAAATAGTTTTTAGTCACTGCTCGAAGGTAACATGATAAAATTGCCAAATTTTATCACAATGTAAAATGCAGCTTACATTGCATTAATATGCAATACATTAAATATGTGTAAATGCAATATGATTTAATATGCTATTGCCGACTTAAAATGATTTTTTCCCTTAAAACAGCGTTTTTTGTACACTAGCGAGTTGGATAACTATTTCTCCTCACTAGGTTTGAGTACAAATTTAGCAATATATTTAATACGTATATGTTTGTTGATTACTTAAGTTTTAAATATCGACTAAGACATTATTTTGTAAAACTGGACACATTTTTTTTTTAAATGCGTCCGAATCGAAACTACCCGAATATGATAACATTTACCGTGGTTTTGGCTATATAAACATTATTTTAGGAACAGAAAAAGCTCAATAATTTTTAACGAATTGCTTTGTTAATGATTTTGATAAAACTAACAATAAAATATGGTTTTATGATATGCAATAAAATTTGGTAAATGTGGTCAAATTTTGCCAACTTTATCATAATACTTTAGAGCATGACATAAAAATAATTTTTTCCGTTAAATTTACTTTAAAATTTTACATGTTTACTAAATGTGTGATAAGGAAAAAAACTATAATTTTGATAACCAGAGTTTCCGATAAAGCTGTTACCACATGAACGAAAAATTAACAAATGAATGGTTTTATTAACCATAAATTCGTTTTCCTTACCAGAAATATCATTAACTCACAGTATAGTAATTTAGCTAGAGTTTTTTTCTCCGTAAACAAGTGAAAAGTTAAAAAAAAATTAAAAACAACTAGACGCTATTCAAATAATAAAAAAAGTCTATTTCAAAATATGGGGACAAAATAAGTTTATTAAAAAATAAGAACTTCAAGTTCTACATTTCAACTTGTTTAAAGAATTTTTTTGAAACAATATTTTGTTTAAATTATTGAAATCATGAATAATATAAAAATCATAATATAACATATAATATAAAAAAATAGAATATAAAGGATATATTTTATTTAAAGTGGATAAATAATGATAATAATTGCGAATTGAATGTCAAATACGTGCAGATTTAACAACAAAGCTTAATGCAATAAGCTGTTTGCAAATGGGGTAATCCCCTTTTTACTGGATCATTTACTCCGATGACGCATCGCTTTTTCGAAAAAGTGATTGTATAACAATTGTTGAGAACATTCTGATTTATATTTTAGAACTATTTCAAATTTCTTTGAAAAACTGCTTTCACCGACTAGTAAAAAGTTAATTTAAAATATTGCTTTGAATTGTGACATGTAGGATAGTTTTAAATAGTTCGCTGTTGTCTTTAGTTGAGGTTCTAAAAGCAATATAAAAGCATTTTATTCTTCTAATATTTAAGACAATTCTTTTATTTTCATTACGCTAATTATAAGATATTGATAAAAAAATGAATGGGTAATACTTTTTATATGATAATTTCACAAATATATTCTAATAAACTACATTTGTTATATTTTTCTTTGCTATTCTTATTAAGTATAAATTATACATGAAAGTACTACAGTGAAGAAATAATAGTTTGACTATTCATAAAATGCGAGAAAAATTATTGTGAATTTTAACGTATTATGATGTAAATGTTCAAAAAAATAGTAAGATTCCTTTCAAATATTTTTATATCAAATAATTAAATAAAACAGACTATTTCATTTTCCAATCTTAATAGATATTACATATTAAGCATGTTTAAAGTAATGCAATTATAAGTTAGTATAAGAAATATGACCATGTCACTACTAATCATAAATTTAGCAATAGGTTAAGCTTGATATATAGATGCTTTATATTTTACTTTCAAAAGACCGTTAACATTACTTAATTATTACATTAAGAGCTTAGTGGATGAAGCAGACAAGTGAAATTTTTAGGGATATTTATTAATCAGAGAAAATTATATAAAGTAGTCGCATCAATATGGGTATGTTTAATGGAACAGAACTGTTTTTCTTTCACTTTAATTTTGACATAACTAATCCGTATAAAATTTAAGTAAGCTTGCATGAATTTTATTTAAAATTAGGGAGTGGTAAATGAAATAAGTCAAAGAAATATGAGCAGCGCCATCTAATAAATCTATTATAAAATAGTTTGGATACCCCTTTTTTCTTCTTACCCCGATTTTAGTCCCTCTGATCCTTTACTTGGTTCATCCACTTAATACATCACCATTACCATAAACATGATTATTTTTTCGAACTGAATTTATTCCGTACTACTTCCCCTTACACCTGAAAATAACCACTCACCAACACGAAAAAAATGGCGGCTAAATTTCCAATGTTTCCATTCAAAATTTTGATCCTTCAGAATCAATCAACTTGTGATGAAAAAATTCACGTGGAGGGATATTTCTTTGACAATTCACATATTTCAAAGTTGTGATGTATACATTAAATGTATTTTGAATACCTAAATACTTTTAAATAAAGTTCTTTAAAGTTAGAGTTCTTTAAACTAACTTTTTATAGCCGTAGATTATTTCAAACATGAATATTTTAAAAATATAATTTAATCTAAGCAGCAACAACAATAAATAAATAAATAATTTTGCAGAAAATGGTTATTAAATGAAAAGAACCTATCTATATCGGTCACCGATTCATTAGGTTTGAGGAAAAAGTGGTTACTAAGTTATTAGAGTCTACTGAGCCACCGGCTACTAATTGAAAATTTAAATTTTCAGGTCTATTTCGCATGTAACTTAAGCGCACAGAATTATAATATTATAAGCGTTAACAATAAATCTGTTAGCATTACGTAAGTATATCCCGAAATAAAATTGTTAAATTTATCAGAAATATTACCTGGAACATAATTACTTTTTCGAACATAATTTTACTTCGCTTATATTTCCAACATACATAATTCTGCTAATGTCTTGAGTTTTAACTAATTCAATCCTGTGTTGTACGCAGGTGGTTTGCCATACAAAGTATACACCGGCCATGATGGTGTGTTGACGGAAAAAAGAAAGCAACGACGAATCCGTACCACCTTTACGAGCTCTCAGCTGAAAGAGCTAGAAAGAGCCTTTCAAGAGACACATTATCCAGATATCTACACAAGAGAAGAAATAGCCATGAAAACCGATTTAACGGAAGCCAGGGTACAGGTATGTTACCATAATTCACCATTATATCTATGAATCATGTTTTTTTTGTTGTCAATTAATGCATTTCATTTAAAATATTCAAGAAACTTACTGAACAGATTACACTGTAAAAAGTACTCAACAAATTACGGTAACAAGTTCTAGAATTCAGGATGCCGGTACCGTAAAATCTATTTTTCCCGAAACATGTTATGAAACAAAAAATCAGATATACCATAATTTTTACAGCTATAAATTTCCGTAAAATTGCTGAATCATTCTAATTAAATAAATATAACTGTAAAAATTACAGTGTTATATTTTATAGTAAAAATGGATTTTACGGAGAATTTACCCTAAGTCCGTAATTCGATCTGGAATTTCGCCCAGTGCAATATGTGATTTCTTTACATTTTCTTTAATAAGTTATTTTCTTTAGTTTTTGTTTCATCGCAATACGATTATAAAATTAAAGTGCTTGTAATATTTAATGTAATTAAAAACAACAATTCGATAGCAGAAAAAATCGTATCTTTCTTGATATTTCAATTATGGAGATGCAAACTTTGAAAATCTATTATTTGAAAAACTCGTTATTGTTTTTGTGCTTATTTTAATATCAAATCTTCTTGAATCATTTAATACTTGAAAGGTAACTATATAACTTCATTTTTACAATAGAAGTTTTGTTTAATCGAAGAAATTAAACGTGTAATTATTAATTTATGCCGTTATCTGCTGACATAGTTTGAATTCTGAAAAATATATTTATTAAGCTTAGCATTTTTTTAAATTTTGTTTTTGGCAATTAAGGAATATAATGAAAGAGCATGTTTACTGGAGCTTTGCAAAATGTGAGAAAACCAACTTTAGAGCTAATTTAAAGTCTTTGAAAAAAATTTCCCTCTTAAACTATTCTTTTTAAGGACTTAACAAAATATACTGAAATTCATGCATACAATCAATCACAATATTTTCTGAATATTTATAAAGTATTTTCTTATATGTATTTTTACTCCAGTAATTTATCTTAATATGTATTTTTTTATTCGGTTATTTAATTATCTTACATGTTTAATTGATCTCTACATACTATCGAATTTAAATTGAAAATTTCATAAAAAAACAACCTTTTTTTAAAAAAAATGTTTAAATTTTTTTTTTAAATTTTAAATTTAGAGTTCAATTAAAAAAAATAGTAGGTGGGGAAAATGTTTTGCTTACCTTATTTTAAATAAATATGAGTAAAACCAATCAAATGTATATCTAACCAATCTGAAATATGTATGAATAAAACCAATCAATTAATTAAAATATTAAAAATTATAAATAAATTTGTAACTCAAGAATCAAGGTAATAGATATTTGAGCTAATATTTTTTAAGTCGATGCTATTTCAAAACAAGAATTAATATTAGTAATTTATAATATGGAAAAGCGTGGTTGTATTATTGATTAATGACGTTTCCACGATTTGCAATCAAAATTGTCGATAGTATAATATATTTTTATATTTTTATACTTAAATTATTGCTTAATGCTTATCTTAGTTTTTTGAGTAATAAATCATTGAGTGTTAATAATTTTTTCAAATCAGCATAATTATTGCGTATTTAATAATCATAAATTTTTCATTTGCTTTTTAAAACTGGAGTAATTAATGATTATTCTACTTAAGAGGAAGATACAATATATATATATATATATATATATATATATATATATATATATATATATATATATAAATTCAAATGACAATCAATAAAGTATTTACTCGAAACTTTTCCAGTCGTTTTTCTATGTTATATTTATTATAAAAATGAAAACATTTTGACTTCCCTGCTTTATGATCCAAAAAAGGCTCATTTATATCTGTAACAAATATAAAAGCATAAAAAAAACGATCGACTCTGCCAGCTCCCAAAAAAGCTAGTCAAGAGCACACACACACAAAAAAAAAGTCATGTTCCTCTTCACCAACAACGATTCGCACACACACGACCTCAACAATACCAGCTGTGGTTGAAAGAAAAACTGTCACACTGGCTATGACTGATTCCCCACAAACGTCCAGCATGGTCGCGTGTTGAGGTACGTTGCCGTTTTCGGGTATGTCCTGATGTGTTCAACTGATTGCCCTTTTGTATCAGGTCGCGTGTCTTACTGATCACGGATGCGGATTGGGATAATGAGTTCCTGTGCAGCTTTTGAAGAGGAGGTTCGGCCCACACTTTGTTGTGTGAAAGTGGGCTTAGTGGGCGGTTTCTGATTGCTGTATTGTTGCCTGGATTGTCACTCTGAACGGAACAACTTGTCAACTCCAAAGAATCTTGTTGGATGGAGTCATTTATCTTCTCCGATCACTCTCTCCAGCAGCTCCCGTACATTGTTTGAATGAAATTTTAGTTGAAGTAGCAAAACTTACTTTATTTAAAGATTCAATTATTTAAATTAGTTCTATTACTATAACAATACAAATGAGCACTAGATTTAACATGAAACTAAATATTAGATTCTCGGCACAATTGTAACTACTAGATTCAATATTTCATACTTAAATCGCAATCAATCAGCTCCAATTGCTCTTCTATTAGACTGAGATAAGTAATATCAAAATTTTTATTTTAGGCTATTTAGAACAGTCAATTACTTAGTAGTAGAGTCTGTTTAAACAATTAACGTAAGAGATCAAAATTTGAATCGAAATGTTAGAGTCAAGATATTCCACATAAATATTACTGCTAGATTTATAATAAAATCGCACAACATCAGCTCCTCCTGTTCTCATATTGGAATGACAGACGCATATTAGATTCAAAATATTTGGGACAACTATGACTACTAGAATTTAATATTTCAGGCTAAAATCGCGATAAATCAGTTATACTTGCTTTCGTATGAGACTGACAGGAGTAATATCAAAACTCTTCTTTTAGGCTGTTTAGAAACATATCAATTACTTCAAGTAGAAGAATCTGTTCAAACAATTAACACATCAGTGATCGAAATTTTAGATCGAAATCAGGTCGAAATTTAGATCGAATTTTGAATCTAAATATTAGATTCTAATGTATGAAGAATCTAAATGTATGAAATAAAAATTAGAACTTATTTTCACGTTAAGGTTTTAACTAAATTTATATATATTTTTTTGTCTATACATAAGCGTCATTTTGATACACAAAAGGTTTAATACAGAGATCACAGCCACTATTTAATTAGAATAAAAGAATAAAATCTAAATTGTTATTAATCTGAAATGAAAAGCAGTGCTTGTTCTTATCTTTAAGGATGTTTTTATAACAATAATTAATTTTATGACTTCTAAATTCATTTTCTTATATTTCTTAAACGAACATAGCTTTAATAAAATTTTAAACGTATTTTTCATATTCATTTTTTATAGTTCCACAAAAAGTTCCTAATGAAGTTGCTGAAGCTTTTAATATTATGTTTTCATTTAAAACTACTCAACTGGGTTATTTCATTATATATAAACACACACTCTATTACTTTTATAACTTTCAACATTGAATTAAAATGTAACAAAAATTGAATCTAACTAATGTATATTTTAAAATTTTTTGAATGGTAAATGCTAAGTAATTTTAACTATAGTTAGTATAAAATCTCAAAATCATGTGATAAACAGAAAACTATAGTTTTTAACACAGTTATCACTTGGGGAAGCATATGTAACTTTATTTAAAATCCTTTTAAAGAAAATGAACCGTAAAAAATAAATTAGAGCTCATCAATTCTGAAATTTTCCTACCAAAATTTTGAAATTCATATTTTCGTACAAAATAAATAAATAAAGAGACGATCTTGATATTAAACGGTCTTCCATCAGAACGTAAAATAAAAAAACCGTTTGAACACAATCCATATTATACCGAAATTTGCAATCGTCAATTCTGAAATTTTCCTACAAAAGTTTTGGCATCTTGTGCAAAAAAGAAAAAAAAAAAAAAATTAAACAGACGATCTAGATTCCAAACGGCTTTCCATCAGAACTTGGAATAAAAAATCGTTTTAATACCGTCAAGATTATCCCGATTTTTGGTAAAAATAATCATCCTCATAACTTAGCAGTTACAAAGCAGTGTCAGAATAATAACAACCGTCCATTTCTGTCCATACAAGTTTATCAAAAGTCCGATCAAGGGGTTTGAAGTACAACAGACCCGACCCCACAATTCACCCGTGACAATAGTTGGGCACCCATGCAGACTCCTATCTTGTCAGAGCACGCTCGTTAATCATTGTCTAATGAGCCGAGCATCTTCAATATAGTGTGTTAGACCAGTTATTATATATATACGAGAGAGGATTCAGGGGTTGGTGTATAAATTTGAGTTAATGTTTACTAGAATGGAAGTGGCAAGGCACTAGGCTGTCAGACAAATTCAAGCTGTTTTCTCTTATATTAAATGCATAATTATTTGGACAAAAGATATTTCTCATGCAGTAAACTTTGCTGTTGAGTTTGTTTGTTTTTGAATTTGTTGATTTTTCTGTCTTGTTAAACAGAGGAAAATTATGCCCTGGAATGTTTGTGTTTAGAAATAGCGGAATTAAAGAACGATGAAATATTAAACGTTTTTCCAGATTTTAATTTTTCGAAAAATGAAAACAGAAAAATAAAATGGCGAGTTTTTTTTCATTTTTTTTTCTTCAAAAATTGAATTTGTTTATTTTCTGTTTTGTTAGAATGAGGAAAAATGCTATCGGCTGTTTATGTTTAGATGTAATCAGTGGAATTGAAACACGATAAAATATTAAATGCTTTTCTAAATTTTGATTTTACACATCTATTTCTACATCTATTTTTTTTTTTTTTTACCCATCTATTTTGATTTTACACACACATATTTGATTTTCTACATTTTGAATTAATATTTATTAGAATGAAATTGGCAAGACACTAGGTTGTCGGACAAATTCAAGCTGTTTTCTCTTAAATTAAATGCACAATTATTTAGACAAAAGATATTTCTCATGCAGTAAACTTTGCTGTCGAGTTAGTTGATTTTTCAGTCTCGTTGGATGGAGGAATATTACACTGTGGAGTATTTGTGTTTAGAAACAGTGGGATTGAAGCACAATGAAATGTTAAACACTTTTCTATATTTTGATTTTTCAAAGAACAAAAGCAGTAAAATTGGAGGTTGAATTAGCTTTAAATTTGTTCATTTTCTGTTTTATTAGAGTGAGGAAAACCGCTAAAGGCTGTTTATGTTTTGACGTAGTGGAGTTGAAAACAATAAAATATTAAATGCTTTTCTTGATTTAAATTTTTTTTTTGGAAAAATTTAAGACTTTTTTTTCTATAATAAAATTTGATCTCGAGTTTGTTTGTTTTGGATTAGATTTGTTGACTTTCTGTCTTGATAAAAATAATAAAATTTTCGTAGACTGGTTACATGTAGTGGAATTATGTAATGCAATAAAATTTTAAACACTTTTGCAGATTTTGATTTTTGTTAAATGAATGGCGTTTTTCATGCAGTGAAATTAGATATATAGTTTGTATGTATGGAATTTGATCTGTTGATTTTTCTGTCTTCTTAGAAAGAGGAAATTTACTTAGACTGTTTATGTTTAGATGTAATTAGTGGAATTCAAACTCAATAAAATATTAAATGCTTTTCATTCTTAGAAAAATGAACATTTATCGCACAGTAAATTTAGCTGTAGAGTTTTTATTTTTATTCATTTATTTGCTGATTTTTCAGTTTCGTTAGAAAGAGGAAAATCATTGTTTATGTTTTGATGTAGTGGAATTGAAATACAATGAAATATTAAAGGCTTTTCTAGATTTTGACATTTTGAAAAACAACACAGTAAACTTAGTCGTCGAGTTTATTTATTTTGAATTAGTTGCTTCTCTGCATTTCAGAAAGAGAAAAATTAGGTTGTATACTTTTTATGTTTAGATGTAGTGCAATTGAAGCAAAATAAAATGATAAAGGCTTTTCTAGATTTTGATGCTTCCGAAAATTAACGAGACTTTTCTTACAGTGAAACAAGATGTGACATTTATTTGATTTTAATTTGTTGTTTCTTCTGTTTCATTTGAAAAATAAAAATTAAACTATAGACTGTTTAGGTTTGTACATGGTGCAATTAAAACACAATGAAATATTATACCCTTTTCTAGATTTTGATTTTTGGAAAACGAACATTTTTCGTACAGTAAAATTAGATGTCAAGTTTGTTTGTTTTGAATTTATTGATTTTTCTTCCTTATTAGAAACAGGAAAAATGCATTGTAGACTGTTTATGTTTAGGTACAGTAAGATTGAAACACTTTAAAATGTTAAACGCTTTTCTTGATTTTGATTTTTTGAAAAACCAACGACATTTCTCGTTCAGTGAAGTTAGATGTCGAGTTTGTATGTTTTGAATTCTCTTTTCTGTTTTGTTAAAATGAGGAAAATCGCCATAGACTGTTTATGTTTAGATGTAGTGGAATTGAAACACTGTAAAATATTAAATGCTTTTTTACATTTTTATTTATTTATTTATTTATTTTTTGAAAGAGGAAGGAATTTTCTCATACAGTAAAACTAGATGTCGAGTTTGATTGTTTTGAACTTGATTTGCCTGATTTTCTGCTTTGCTAGAAAAAAGAAAATTGCTGCTGACTATTTGTTTATAGGTGAAGTGGAATTAATAAGCAATAAAATGTAAACACTAGATTTTGATTCATTGTTAAATAGATTTCCTCCATTCTTCAAACAGTAAAATTAGATGTCGAATTTGTTTATTTTGAATTTGATTTTCTATAGACTATAGATTGTTTATATATTAAGATTTAGTAAGTGGAATTGAAAAACAAAATAGAATATTAAATGATTTATAGATTTTGATCTTTAGAAAAAAAAAGACGACATTTTTCGTACAGTAAATTTTTAATTGATGAGTTTTTCTTTTTCTTGTTTTTATTTGCTTTTTTTCGGTGATGCTAGGGAGAAAAAAAATCGTTGTAAACTGTTTATGTTTTGATGTCAGTGGGATTTAAATGCAATAAAACGTTAAACTCTTTTCTATATTTTGATTTTTCGAAAAACGAACGAAATTTTTCGTTCAGTAAACTTAGTTGTCAAGTTTGTTTATTTTGGATTTGTTGGTTTTCCTGCATTGTTAGAAGTTGGTTGTAGACTTTCTATGTTCACATGTAGCGTAACTGAAACAAAATAAAATGACAAAGGCTTGATTTCGATTTTTCAAAAAATGGAAGACATTTCTCGTACAATAAAAACAAGATAACAAGTTTGTTCGATTTTAATTTGTTGCTTCTTCTGTCTTGTTTGAAAAATAAAAATTACTCTATAGAATGTTTATGCTTAAATGTGGCGAATTAAAACACAATGAAATATTAAACGCTTTTCTATTTTTGATTTTTAAAAAACGAACATTTCTCGTACAGTAAAATTAGATGTCGAATTTGTATAGTTTGAATAAGTTTTTTTCCTTCCTTTTTTCAATAAGTAAAAAATACGTTGTTGACTTTTTATGCTCAGATTTAGTGGAATTGAAACACATGAAAATACTAAAAGCAGTTTTTGGTTTTTCTGTTTGTTAAATGTATCATAATGTGGGTAGGATTTTGCTCAGATATGCAGAGAAATTAAACACATTCAAATATTAAATTCTTTTTTAGATTTTGATTGCTAAATAAAGTAAATGTCTTATTATTAGGACGAAATATATTAATTGTCAAGTTTGCTCTGAAGTTGTTGATTTTTCTGCTTGTTAGAAAGACACATTTTCTGCTAGTTAGAAAGAGAAAAATTACCTTGAAAAGTGTATTGGAATTTGTTTAAACGCAGTACATTGAGATAGAAGAAAGTGCTAAACATTTTTCTGGATTTTGACTGTTTGAAAAACAAAATTTATCATGTTGCAAAACTAGTCGCCAAGTTTGTTAAGAAAGACAGAAGTTATATTACAGAGTGTATTGGAATCCGTTTAGCGATGTGGTGAAATTGGAGTGTAATAGAATTTTGATTTTATTAATTTTAAGACGGATGATTGGTTAGAATCCCCTGACAGTCGAGCTAAACGTGGGAGAGTTTTGTGGTTTTTATCTCCGTTTAACTAAAATCCGGGTTAGTATCATCAGAAAAGTCCTCCAAGCAGGCTAGTTTGTCTAAATGCTTGGTACAGGAGTTCCCTTGTCTTCTGGGCTGGGTTCAAAATTACGAGACTACGGAATCGAACATTGAAAGTTCCAAACTCAGAAATGGGTTTACTGTTCAACGCCGGTTTTTAAAAAAAAAAAAAAAAACAGTTATAAAAATACTTTATTATTCACTAAAAAGAGTATATTTCATAAGGCGAAAAAGCCTTCAAAAAATAAATAAATAAATAAACAGCTGTATATGCATTATTTTATTTCCTGTAATAAGGATGAAATTTGCTATCGCAAACTCGGTTTTTCTAATTACCTTAAACACCGCAAAATATATTTCATTACTTAATTCCTTTATTTTACTATCATAGGCACTTGAAAATTATAAGATCTTTTTCCCAGTTAAAAATATCTTTCATTCACGTAGGAAATTTTTTATTTTTTATTTTTTTTCAAATTTACCTTATTTTATGGTGATGACATTTCTAGTAACAGAAAACCATAATTATGGTAAATAAAATCAAAATACTCGGTATTTAACTTATTTATTTAGAAATTTTTCCGTTCATATAATAACAGTTTAATTGAAATTCTGGTTTCCAAAATTATGGTTCTTATTACCAAACATTGAAACATTAAACATTGAAACATTAAAGAATGCAAAAATTGGAAAGTAAATTTGATAGAATAACTGGTTCTTATGCCCTGCTCAAAGGTATCATGGAAAAAATACCAAATTTTACCACGTTTACAAAATTTAATTACATATTATAAAACAATATTTTATTGTTAATTTTACCAAAATCATTACCCAAAACTCTTCGGTAAAAATTACCGACCTTTTTGACGCCCCTAACACAGAAAATTTTACCATATTTTGGTAGGCTTAACCCTACTTTTTTCTCGGTGTAGAAGAAACATTAATAAATAAGAATTTAATTTCACGAGATTGTGCAATGGAAATTTTAAAATATGTTATAATTTTTTTTAATCAATTAAAATTATTCTTAAATATTCCAACTTCTAACTTCTAATTAAAAGGAAAAAAAAAAAATGCATCTTACTTTTTTCTCTTTTTATTTGAGTATAATGAAATATATTTATGCGTAATTTATACATTTAAACACTTTAATAAGCTTAATATCACCCCACAAACACCCTAAACTAAAGATTAAAGCAGGCCCAGACTCCCCTTTACCACCGATTTCTATAACACTCTGATGCGGAAATCATCTATACCAGCGTGTAACAGATGGCTTCTTGAATAGTGTGGGGTGGATTATTCTATGGACAATAACCGCCGTATTGGAACTATTGGTCATATATCTATATTCACCATATATATATATACACGCTCTAAAGGGGGGGGGGAAGGGAAGTCCTGAGGGTTGATTCTGTTCAGTCTTCTATAAAGCTATCACGGCCATGCACATCGCTATGATATATTATGACAAGTTATGGTTGCTGTCTTTGTGAGATGGGTGTGTGTGTGTGGTTTACATTTGTTGAAAAATAGAAGACAGATTTGATTATTAGGGAAAAACTTAGACTATTAATTAAAAAAAATACACAAAATATTTATTTATTTATTTTGCTTTTAGTTAGCTATTTGAAAAAGAATAATCAATATTTAAAAATGAAAACAATTAATATAACATAACTGACAGTTGTATGAACAGTTGTGGTTGCTGTCTCTGTGAGATAAATGAGTGTGTGGTTTATATTTCTTAAAAAAAAAAGGAAAAAAAAAAGAAGAGAGATTTGATTATGATATAAAGCTTAGTATAATTTTTTTTTTCAATTAGTAGTCTAAGTATTCTTTTTCTGTTTTTAGTAAAATTAATAATTAATATTTGAAAATGAAAACGATACATCACAAATAATTTATATTTTCAGACTCCCACATAGCAATTTTTTAACACCAGGGTAGTTTTTATATTTTAATAAGCAATTTTATACGGTAAAGTTGGTTTTAGATAGCAAAGATAAAAACTTTTCTTGTTTTACTTCATACAGAACGGTGTTAAAAAATGTAAAAAATCACAACCTAAATAAGTTGTGAAATTTGTTTTAACAAAAACATTATACATACTGAAAAATTAAATAAATTTTTTTCTTTAAATTTTGAATTTTGTCTAGTTTTCATTGCTAAATATCTATGATCGTGTATTTTTAGAATAAAATCTTATCGTGCTTTACTTTATTACTATTTTTGGAGTGGAAAAATGGAAATGTGTGTAACTTCTATAGTTTTAATAGAAATACTTCAAGCTAAAAAAAAAAAGATATAATAATAAATTAAAATAGATATAATAATAAATATAATAGTAATAATAGTAATAAATTAAAAACATTTTATTTTATGTTTAAATTTACTAAACATGAAAAAATGTAACGATTTTTAATGTTTATGTAGCGTTTTTGGAAAAAAATTTTTGCAAGAAAAGCGCTGGAGCTATAATAGACATACAAATTTAATGAGCAGTTGCAAACAGGAAAAAAGTTTTAACAACTTTATTGGAATAGTTATTTTATTTCTTTTTTGTAAATTTAAAAAATTGTTTATGTTGGCACGTCAGTAAAAATTTTTTTATATTAGATGTTAAAAACAAATGCATGTTAGTATTGAAAATCCTATTATTAGCTCAATAGTTTTTTAGATTTTCACTTTTTATTTTATTTTGCCCATTAAAAGACTGTCTGAAATTGAAATGTTATGTTTAATTAATTTTTTTTTTCATATAGTTTCTTTCGTATTATTTTTCAAAGTGAAATTGAGGTTTATTCCATTTAAATAACTAAAAGCAACAATACAGTCGATATGATAAATCCAATTCCCGTTTTTATAGTTTTCTAACTGCAGAAATGTTTAAAATTGAATTTATTTAAATCTAAATTTGAATTATTTGCCATCACACATTTTTAAATACACACTACTTTCAGATTTAGTCGGTAAGAAATATGCAGCTTAGCTGGAAAATGTTTTAAGCGAAGCATCCAAACATCTTAGAATAAAAATTCAAACTAAAAACCGTAAACATTAAAAAAAAAAAAAAAAAAAAAAACTTCATTTCTATTTTATTCAAGTGGAGCATTCCATTTCGATCTGCAAATGGAGCGACAATTCCTCATTTTCAATTACAACCAAATGATTTACAAAAAGGACAATCCCAGTAATCCTAGTAATCCCTTGTAAATTACAACATAACAAGTTGGAAAAGGCTTTATAATAATCTATTATGCAGCAATATGATAAATCTAATGTTTTTAAGCGAAACCTTTCCATCATAACAATCAAATGGCATAGAATAAAAATTCAAACTAAAAACCGTAAACATTAAAAAAAAAAAAAAACAACTTCATTTCTATTTTATTCAAGTAGAGCATTCCATTTCGATCTGCAAATGGAGCGACAATTCCTCATTTTCATTTACAACCAAATGATTTACAAAAAGGACAATCCCAGTAATCCTTGTAATCCCTTGTAAATTACAACATAACAGGTTGGAAAAGGCTTTATAATAATCTATTATGCAGCAATATGATAAATCTAATGTTTTTAAGCGAAACCTTTCCATCATAACAATCAAATGGCATAGAATAAAAATTCAAACTAAAAACCGTAAACATTAAAAAAAAAAAAAAACAACTTCATTTCTATTTTATTCAAGTAGAGCATTCCATTTCGATCTGCAAATGGAGCGACAATTCCTCATTTTCATTTACAACCAAATGATTTACAAAAAGGACAATCCCAGTAATCCTTGTAATCCCTTGTAAATTACAACATAACAGGTTGGAAAAGGCTTTATAATAATCTATTATGCAGCAATATGATAAATCTAATGTTTTTAAGCGAAACCTTTCCATCATAACAATCAAATGGCATAGAATAAAAATTCAAACTAAAAACCGTAAACATTAAAAAAAAAAAAAAACAACTTCATTTCTATTTTATTCAAGTAGAGCATTCCATTTCGATCTGCAAATGGAGCGACAATTCCTCATTTTCATTTACAACCAAATGATTTACAAAAAGGACAATCCCAGTAATCCTTGTAATCCCTTGTAAATTACAACATAACAGGTTGGAAAAGGCTTTATAATAATCTATTATGCAGCAATATGATAAATCTAATGTTTTTAAGCGAAACCTTTCCATCATAACAATCAAATGGCATAGAATAAAAATTCAAACTAAAAACCGTAAACATTAAAAAAAAAAAAAAACAACTTCATTTCTATTTTATTCAAGTAGAGCATTCCATTTCGATCTGCAAATGGAGCGACAATTCCTCATTTTCATTTACAACCAAATGATTTACAAAAAGGACAATCCCAGTAATCCTTGTAATCCCTTGTAAATTACAACATAACAGGTTGGAAAAGGCTTTATAATAATCTATTATGCAGCAATATGATAAATCTAATGTTTTTAAGCGAAACCTTTCCATCATAACAATCAAATGGCATAGAATAAAAATTCAAACTAAAAACCGTAAACATTAAAAAAAAAAAAAAACAACTTCATTTCTATTTTATTCAAGTAGAGCATTCCATTTCGATCTGCAAATGGAGCGACAATTCCTCATTTTCATTTACAACCAAATGATTTACAAAAAGGACAATCCCAGTAATCCTTGTAATCCCTTGTAAATTACAACATAACAGGTTGGAAAAGGCTTTATAATAATCTATTATGCAGCAATATGATAAATCTAATGTTTTTAAGCGAAACCTTTTCATCATAACAATCAAATGGCATAGAATAAAAATTCAAACTAAAAACCGTAAACATTAAAAAAAAAAAAATAAATAAAAAAAAAAACTTCATTTCTATTTTATTCAAGTGGAGCATTCCATTTCGATCTGCAAATGGAGCGACAATTCCTCATTTTCATTTACAACCAAATGGTTTACAAAAAGGACAATCTTCACTCAGTAAAATTCAACATAGCAGGTTGGAAAAGGCTCTATAATAATCTATTATGCAACATTATGAGTTTTAGTCCATATCAGTACTCTTCTAGAAGGAGCAGCGAAAAATGTTTAAATTAGTTGCGAAGAATTTTATAGCCTTGGAATGGACGGCGCAAAGGAAATGCTCGTGAGCCACACTGCACGCAAATGAATTTAAAGGAAAACTGGTTTAAATCTTATGCGCAGTGATAAAAAGATGTTAGATAAAAATAAATAAAATTTTTAATTTTTGAGTTTTTTTAAATGGGAAAAAAAAATGTTTTAATTTTTTTGTTTTGTTTGGGTCAAAAATAACCAGTAAATAATTTTTCATTTAATAATAAATTAACTCTATTCTCAATAGGGAGAATTATCTTAGATGATGTTTTCATAAATCAACCCAGGTGTCAAAACTAGTGTGGTAGATATATTTTAGCCTTCTAGATAAAAACAAACCAAGCATTTAAAAAAATGCAGTCAAAATTCTGTTCAATTTAGGAAAATTTAATATTAACAGCTTGTTTTTCATCTTCATAAATTAAGTTTTCATATTCACTGATTAAGTTTTCCGTTAATTAATTTGCAGTACTTTCTTTTAGCAGAGCAATTAATTTATCACGCATTATAGCATTAAATGTTCTTGTATTTTAAAGCAACCAACCAAGTGTAACATATGTATTCAAATATTTTGCCGCATGTTCTGCACATAGCTTTTAGAAATTTCCATAACGTTAGAGATCAATTCAGAGATTTTTGATACCGGAAACACTAAAAAGGAAAAAAAAGAGATGGAAAGAAAAAGAAAATTTATTTTTTCCTATTTCACTAACCACAAGGATACGACAATTCTCCGAAAGAAAAATTATTTGTTAAATGATGAGCATGAAAGAAAATAAAAATTATAATCAATTATGTAAAACCCAGCAATAAAAATCTGTACTTTAACCACATTACACAACAGTACACTCTGATTTTTCCACCTTTTTTTTTTTTTAAATAGTGTTTTGTATGTTTTTACGTAACTCATTCTAAATTATAACTTCAAATGCCTTATACTGAATGAAACATACTTAATAACGCTGGAAATGTATGCACACTTTATTATTTACAACTAACCCTAGCTACAATTTTACCTTCGGCTCAGTTGAATTCAAAACTTGCTCTATATGGGTTCTACATGCATCGAAGGTACAAGATTGGGTTGTTTAGATTTTTTTTAATATTGGTCCTAGAATGACTTTTAATATAGGGCAATAACAATTTTATATAGGCCGATATTGATTGAAAATTAGTTGTAAAATATCGAGAAATATGGACAATTCTATGCAGGGCCGATATTAACTAAATAATGGATATGAAATATTAGATTAACCTAACAATTCTACATAGACAATTCTACATACAATAACGGAAAATATCGGCTCTTTTTACCCTTATTAAGTTAAGATTAACGAAAATTGATGCAATGAGTGTTCAAGTTATTTTGCTACTAGGGAATTTTTTTTTAGAAAAAGGATTAAAAAGAATTTAGGACATTTTACAGTTTATATGCTCAGACGATTTAAGTTTGTATTTTTTAAGAAATGTTATAGCTTTTTACAATTTTTGGAGTCTCAATTATTTATCTTTTCAGAATATAAAATCGATTTTTCTTTTCAACTAGCTACTTTTTCACTTATTTATTTTCCCTTGGTTTATTATTTCGCTCTTATGCCAGTTGTGTTCTAAAAACAAAATTCGGAAGTTTCCCAAAACCTGCTTTCAGGTGACACTCCGTGCCGCAGTGTGTAAGGGTACGGAGGATGGCGGCGAGAAAGAAGCATTAGCTTAGAATCACGTATGTAGCGAAATTGCTTCCACAGATGAGGTGTTCGAAAGGATTTTTATGAGCATCTCTAGAATTTAGAACGAATTTTCTCAACCTGCTTTTACCACGAAAACGCATTTTCTTTTAATGTTCGCGTTTATTATGATGATGAGTCTACGAGAGAAAACTTAGGGTTTAGCACTGTACTTAAGTTTTAGCTGGATATTTTGGTAGATTTGTGCTGTTGCTTGCCCGAGGATCATGCATTTTTAACACTTAATGTGCACATTCTTGAAGAAGTGACACAGGGGTTCCCACTTATCAATTAAATGGCTTGAAAGAGAAATGTTCCAGAATGATGTACCCTACGAAAACAACTATTTTATTAACATTCCTCATAGTTTTGCAGTTTTACAAGTTAATAGTTTAGGGGCGAGCCAATTAAAGTAAAAAACTAAACAAGTCAAAGTCGTAGTTATGATATTGACACAAGTTTTTGTTTAGATATTTATTGCTGTTTTCGGGGATAGTCGATTATTGTGATGTCAATTATTATTACGATTATAGGATAAGTCTTGATAAATCGTTTACTAGCATTCATACAGAAATTGATAACTTAACGAAAAGTTGTAGTAATTGAAAAAATACAATAAAACATGTGAAATACTAACAGATTTTACAAATTTTAGTTTTTTTTTTTTTTTTAATTAACTCTGCGTTGTGTGGAATTATTATTCATGAAATAAAGTTTGAATCTTAAGGTTTCATGATAAAATATATATTTATACATCAAAATACAAAATGTATATAAATTTTAAGCAGTGTACAAATTGCGTTTGTTGAGTCTGCAAAATGTAAATCTTATGAAATTTTTTCGATTTACAAGTAAATAATTCAGATGAGCGCCAATGAAAGGGAAGAGCTAAACAAGTCATACTCGTAATTACAATATTGAAGCAAATTTTTATTTAGATATTCATAACTATTTGGGGGACCGGAAAGTAATGTAGTTTCGGTGCATTTGATATTTGTTATCAGGATTTTATTTTTTATTAATAATGTACACACCCTCGTTTGCAACAACCTTTCAATACTGAATAGAAAATGAATCGAAATGGATCGAAAAAAATGAATTGGTTTTTAAGACCAACGAATATTTAATGCGCCGAAACGACATTATTTACCGGTCCCCCTACTGTTTTTTGGGGTTGGATAAAGTCTGCATAAAACGCCATCTAATGTCCGTGCATAAATTGATTTCTTAACAATAAGATGTAGAAATTGAGAAAATAAAATAAACATATGAATAACAATGGGATTTAAAAATTTTTTAGGTTGCTAGGTTGCTTTAAAAATAATTGTATGCAACATTATGTGTGGAATTAATATTCATAGAATAAATTTTGAATATTCATGTATTTTCATGATCAAAAATATATTTATGTATCAAAATACAAAACCTTAATAGAAAATGGTATTGTGTAAAAACTGTGTTTGATGTGCTTGTAAAATTTAAATTTTATGAGATTTTTTTTGAGTTACGAGTAAATATTTAAGATGCGGGCCAATTAAAATGGAAAGCTAAACAAGTCAAACTCGTTGCTACGATATTAGTACAAGTTCTTTTCTTTTTCTTTTCTTTTTTTTAGATATTTGTTGCTATTTTCTAAGGAATGTTAAAATCTTGTTAAAATTATCACTAGCGTTTATACAGAAATTGATAATTTAATAAAAAAAATGTGATAATTGATAAAATAAAATTAAACAAGTGAAGTACATACAGATTAACAAATTCTTAGGTTGTTTTTTTAAATTAATTGTATGATGCTCTAATAAAAAATGTTTGGTCAGACTACCTGAATATGGTAAAATTTACCTTGTTTCTGTCTCTAAGGAAAAATAAAAAAAAGCTCGATAATTTGTACTGAAGCACTTTGGTAAAAGTAACAATAAGTAAACATAAAGTAATAATATACAGTGTTTTAATGTGTGATAAAATTTGGTAAATGCAGCAAAATTTGGTACTTTAACATGATACCTTACCTCATGGTATAAAAAAACATTTATTAGGCTAAATTTGTATTTCAGTTTTGTATTTTGTACTAAATGTGTAGTAATAAGAACTATGGTTTTCAAATGCAGAATTTTAGGTAAATCGTTCTTATATGAATTGAAAAATGCCTGACGGAATAGATAAATATGGTATAATCTGTTTTTATTATTAGAATGATGGTTTTGTTTAACCAGAAATGTCATTACCATACAGTATAGAAGTTTTACCAGAATTTTTTTCTCCGTGTTTAATATGTGTGGAACTAATATTTATGAAATATATTTTGTTTAGTCATAAAGTTTCATGATCAAAAATAGATTTATATATCAAAATACAAAACTTTAATAAAAAAAGTAAATGCATTTTAAATTGCCGTTTTTTACAGTGTGCAAATTGAGCTTGATGTGTTCGCAAAAGGTAAATTTTATGAGATTTTTACGAGTTTTTTGTTATGCTATGGACCTTAAAATGCTTCATGGAATAATGAATGAACAAAGTAAAGTTGACATAAATAATGCACTTACTACTTTCCCAGAAATTCGTTGTGATGTCAGTCAGCCGAGCATTCTTTAAGCCTCATAACACCTTTTTAACACTCGACGAATTTGTTTAGGTAACCTTCACAGCCTGATAAAAAAATATTTGATTAGATTTATTTACAAAAAACATTTATAAATATCAGAAATGACGATATTTGCATGGGAAAAAATTTGAGTAAATTTTTTACTTGAACGATAAATTCTTGGTTCCGTTTTAAGTAATGTGACTTCAGGAACGAATACTTTATTAAAATAAAATCAACTAATGTTGTTTTATTGTTCTTTTCAAATGAAATTTAAGTTTGTAAAGGGTAAAATTAAGTTATTAAATCCTAATTCTCTAGTAAAATGAAAAATTAACAATTTTATAAATTTTGTAAAGTAACGCTGTACTTTTAAAATTAAAAAAGATACTTTTTATTATTAATTGAACATTTTTACAATTTCAATCAGCACTGTACAACAGAGCTTCTTAGTGTGTTTCTGCAATAAATATTAAATTATTTTCCGGTATAAACATTTTTCTTTGGTTCTTGTGCTAGGTTTGTTGTCTTTTTTGTTGATTTAAAAAATGTCCAGTAGAACTTTATTAACGAGTTAAAGTCAAAATATTATTAAATTTACCAAATAGTGTCTTTCTGTTATAGGAAACATAAAAGATTTTCAAATTACTGAACAATTGGTGCAGTGATTTTAGTTATTTGTGGGCATTTATTTTCTAATCTAATAAATAAACAATGAAAGCTAATCATCATTAATCATCATTCTGTAATATTTAAAAGAAAAAAAGAAAAGAAAAAACAAGAAATTAATAAGGAACATTAACTTCGAAACAACAGCCTCAGTTTGTAAATGAAATTAGTCTCAATCAAGCGTTAATATTTAGTAACTATGTAAAGGTCAAATATCTCAAGAAATATGCATCGATTCAAAAAGGGAAAATAGACACATTCCTTATTTTATAAAAGCTATCTTATGACACCGATTTCGACCTTCCTTCCCTACCTCCTGAGAGTGGGGTGGAGAGCAACTTTAATATCTTAAATATGAACTCCTATTTTTTATTGCAGATTCGGATTCTCAAAAAGAAGTAACTCTATTTTAGTACAAGTTTGTGCATTTTGCTTCACAAATGGCACTGTTACCGATTAAAAAAGGGTACAATCTGTGTAAAATGGTGATCAGATTAAGAAGATAAAAAACGACACGTTTAATTTTTTTCTTATCAATTTATTTATTTATTTTGAAAAAAGAAATAACCGAAACAGTTTCCGTTTAATTTATTTATTACAATCTGATGGGTCAACAACAGCTTCAACATTAGAAACAACTTGTACCATACTTAA
Source organism: Parasteatoda lunata (assembly GCA_949128135.1). Lineage (NCBI taxonomy): Eukaryota > Metazoa > Arthropoda > Arachnida > Araneae > Theridiidae > Parasteatoda > Parasteatoda lunata. The sequence goes on along the minus strand of OX421972.1, from coordinate 58,697,694 downwards.
TTTTTTTCCGGTTACAGCGCCAAAACATTAGATAAACAAAAGCAGAGATCGAGTGTGCTATTGATGGATAGCTTTTAAGAGAATATTGAATGTGATTATTGTTCCTTTTTCGATCTGCTATACATTCCTGGTGATATTTGACGGTTTCCAAACTTTCTTTTTATACTCTGTATGTATCAAAATATTTCAAAAGGTGTCAACAGTTTTAAATTCGGCAAAGCAAACATAAACAAATTTATTTGAGTTTGTCAATTAAATTGAAAAAAAAAGTTTTTGTATGAAATTCTAATCGTTAACTCGCTTAAGTCACACTAGAAAAATATTTATGAAAAAAAAAATCAAAAATAATAATGGCAGGCGCAACATTATCGTCTGAAGAATCATTGAATGCTGATAAAAGTTTCGTTTCTCTGCGTTTCACGTTCATGGGATTATTTTTGCTCAATAGGGGATTAAATAGCTAGAAAATACACCCTGCCTACTTGGAACAGTTAAGTTGATGATCCCATCTGTGAAAAACTCCATCTGTGAAGTTCTAACAGGTTATATAATGCGACATGTTCACCGCTGAACTGTGAAATATTCCTGGTAAAAATACGGTTAAAAAATTCTACCGTAGTTTTAACAGCAATATTTAATTAGAGTTATTCAGTTATTATTACTGAAATAACTGTGGTATATCAGATATTTTTATTCCATAAAATGTTAGGAAAAAAATAGATCTTACCGGCATAAGTTACAGTTTGCTCGTATATTTACCATAATTTTATCCGAAATATTTTAAAGTGTGTGTTTTTATAAGGATTATCCGAAAGTCGCTATTATGAGAATAAACTGATAATCTTTTTCCGTGTTTCTTTTACGAATTGGATTGAAGGAATAGTTTAGAATTACGATAACTGGATCCGCTATGCAACACCAACTGCTAAAATAAAAAACTTTCAATAATAATCGTTACCATATGAACTGGAAAACTATCAAATGAACGGTTTAAATACCATATATATTTTGGTTTTATCATCCATAATTATTGATTTTTTTTAAAAAACCAGAAATGTCATAACCATACAGTGGGGATAATTTTACTAGAGTATTTTCTTCGAGTAACCAATCAAACAGAGATAACTTAGCCAAATTGTTTTGAATAAATTAATCCATAAATTTCAAAAATTACTTTATTGTTTAAAGTAACTTTCTTTGTAATTAGTTCAAATTTCCAATTGCTAAAGCTTGTACGGAAGAAACTCCAAATAAGTATAGTTTCTTGGGCTTATTAAAATTCCATTTGAGGAGCTGAAAACTTTCCAAAAGCCTCTCCATTTTCCGTTGACATCTTCATGGCATTGCTGTGACAGATTGTAAGGAGAACTTTCTTAATGTGATTAGATAGAAATGGGAGAGATGTTTTCTTTTTATATCCGCCCCCCATCCACAGCTTTATCGAAAAGTTCCCTCGTTCTTGGATGACATGATATCCTTCTCCTTTTTCCCGGAAAAAAAGAGGAAATGTCCAGAAAATAAGAGATAGAGGAAAACTGCAGAACATTTCAGGTTTGATGATCGATATAAAAAGGAAGAAAGGCGTATTATTTCAGGCTTATAGCTACAAAGGAACGATAAATAAAAATTAGATGTTTCCGATGATTGGGTAGTGCAAATTGCTTTTACATAATATTTTTGTCGTTTATACATTAGTTTTATGTTTATCTATGTTCGATTTGAGGTAGAAAATTATCTTATGTCAATTCTTAGTTCAACAAATGGGAGTTTTTAAATAATAATGTTTTTTGAATTTCAATACAAGATAAAATGTTTATTAAAATTATTTTTCTATAATATGCGTTCTTATTTTACGGAAATATTAAAATTTCACTTCTGTTTAAATACATAGTCTTTTAAGTATATTTTTGCATAGAACATTTGTTTCAATTACGTAAAAATAATGCATATAATTACACGGAGAAAAAAATTCTCGTAAAATTACCATACTGTATGGTTATGACATTCATAGTAAAAAAAATACGATTCTGGTAATAAGAACTAAAATATAAGGTATTCAAACCATTCATTAGATAATTTTGGCGCCCATGTTGCAACGGTTTACTTGAAGTTTTGATTATTAAAATTACAGTCCTTATTTACACAAATTTAGTAAAAAATTCAACATTGAACTTTAAGTGAATAAATAAATGATTTTTATGACTTGCTTTTAGGTATTATGATAAAATTATAAAATTTTACCAGATTTATCAAATTTTATCGCAAATTATAAAACTATATTTCATTGTTAAATTTACTAATATCACGAAAACGCTGAGTTTAAAATTACCGAATTTTTTGCTGTTCCCGTAGAACCTAAACTCACGTTAAATTGCAGCATATTCTGGTAGTCAAGACTATACTTTTTTCTCAGTGTAAATCTTAAAAAGTAAAAAAGTTTAGTTAAAAAATTTTTTGGTGTAAAAATTTTATTTTAGGGTATTTAAATTTTATAATATGTTGATACGTTATATGTTCACAATATGCTGTATATTTTTTTTTTGTATTCAGGTAATTTTAAATGATTGCAAAATTTTATGCATATTTTTTTCATTCTCCCAGTAATGTTTTTTTAGCTTATTATTATTTTTAAATTTGTTAATAGAGTTAATATTTTATGCCTCTCAAAATATTGCTTTACATTGTTACTAATAAAGACATTGTTTTTTTATTTGTAATAAAAATTTATTCTTAATAACTCATGTTTTAATTTGCTGAAGTTGATTTTTGGTAACAAAATCTTTTGAAACTAGGTTTCTAAGGAAAGTTTTAATTACTATATCATGTCAATAAAATGTCTGATACACGCCTATAATCCTTTAAGGAAACTTTTTGAATTATTTTTGAGCAAAGAAGCTCATGAATTAGTTTTAAGTTTAAATTTTTTATTAGATGTAATAATTAAAATTAAAATTTAACACCGCTTAATATTTTAGATTAATATAAAAATATGTATACATTCAAATTTTTCAAATATTCTCCATAAATAAAAACTATTAAAAGATTTAAGTATATATCATAATATTCATAATGCACTTTTAAATAAATATGCTAATAAATTAATAAAAAAGATAAATAAATACAAAATTATTTTTATGAATAATTGCTTTCAAGTTGTTCAACTTACAGCTTTGCGTTTAAATAAGTGGGATCATTTTTAATTATTTAAACCTACATTTAACAAATTTATCGAGAACAAAATAAATCTAATAAAGCGAATAGTTTTTGTCTAGTTTTACGTTCAATAACAATATTCAGATGACAAATATTGCTAATTTAAGCAGTCTTATTATGATATATTTTTAAAAAAGACCACAAAATCTTGTTTATGGGATATTTATACTCAAAAATATCGGACATTTTTCTTAAAATCAGAATGAGCTCATCATGAGCAGGGAAAATTTACGCCACTAAATGAAATGCTCTTTAAATATTTAAATATTTTCATTAAACGAAGTCTATTAATTATGTTCCTTATTTAACATCATTACGTTGAAAAAAATTAGATATTAATTTACAGTGTTCAGAATTCAAAAAGCTTTACCATAACGCACCTCAATCTAAACTGTGAACGCATTTTCTAATCTTTGTAAATAATGTTGGGCATTATTCCTTAACCAATAAAATCTATTTAAAGTGATAAACTTGTAAAAAAAAAAAAAAAAATGAATTTTACTTCCTCGAAACTCATTTATTTTTTAACAATCAATTATGCTTTACTCAGAGAAAACAATAAATTTATTCAACGACGAACTATATCTTTACGAAACAAAAGAAAAACGTGGCTCACTTACTCAGACCGGAGAGAAAATATTTTTTTTTTCTCTCTAAGCTTCTATTCCCTCCTCCTTTGCAATTTACATTTTCTAATTATCTATAGCTCTTTTTTTTCTTAACATCGCCAAATGAAGAAAAGCTTTCGTCTTGGAAACAAAAATTAAGTAAAAAAAAAAAAAAGGTATTTATTATACACAAGAAAAGACGAAGAGCGTTTGTTTTCTATGTAATACTCTTGATAACTCAACACAGCGAGAGAAAAAAAAAGTTATTTGGATCGTCGCCATTTTAGTTTTCTTCCATTTTTTTAATAAGCGAATGAATGAGTTTATCCGGAGAATATGTTTGCAAATAAAGTGTAGTTGGGATTTTGAATATCTTATCAACAAATATCCCGAGAGAAAAGTTATTAACTGCAACTGTAAGAATCATAAATGGTTGTTTGGGTAACTAGCGAAGTCGAATAAGTGATTATTAAGCTTTATTTTACTTATATTATTATGGTACATTAAGTAATTATTTTTAATATTTTCTTGTTGGCTTCTATATATTTAATTAATATTTGTAGTATTGTTTCGACGATTTTTTTTTTTTTTCATGTGGATCTATTATTGATTTCTAGATCTAAGCTCTATTGAAAAAATACGAAGAAAGGAAAGTATAAATTCTTTAAACAACGTAATCTTTAAAATAATGTAAATATTGTAAATGTATTTAAAAATACATTTTATCTGCAAAATTTGGAAACAAATTTTAAAAAAGTATGTTTCTAAATATTTTATTAATACTTGAATTCAATGATTCAATTCAATGATTTTTTTAAAATCTCTTTTTTATTGCTGGGACAAAATTTTATAGAAAAAAAAAAGAGGACAAAAGGAACATCGAAACTCTTCAAACAACAATATAATTTTAAAAATAACGTAATTGTTTTTAAAAATATTTCTGATTTGCAAAGAAAACTTTCTTTATGTAGAGTTGGTATAAATTTTAAATAAAACTATTTTACTGAAATAAGAAAACGTTCATTTGTTTCTTGAAGTTTTAGCTTCTTGAAATTTTACTAGCCTTTCTCTCTTCAAAAAGTTGTTATTCTAACAAATACATATAACATTTGACATGAGAACTTTTTATAATTTCATAAGAATTCTAGTTAATGATATTTTAATCATAAAATAACATAGTTTTACTATTATTAGTTGTTTCTAGAAATTTTATTTATTATATTAACCATACATTTGCAAAAGTTAGTTAATCTAGCCTGTTGTGCAAGGAAAATTATTATATAATTAGTATAAATATATAATGGTACATAGATAATGTTTATATTGTGTATAAATGTCTACAGTTCGTTGAAACCATACTAGGCAACTAAACTAAACTCAGTGGCGTGACAGTTCATCGAGAGCCAAGTCCTACTGTGCCCTTCTCAGTTTTTTCGACCTTTGGGCTCTAGGGTCCAAGAGCAGATGTTCCGGAGCCCGGTGGATGGGTGGTAGTGCTTCACGCGTCATGTCACAGGTCCTTTGCTCGATCCTCGGGCCGAACAAGGTTGACCATATTAGGCTACCTATACATTCTTCTACTTATCTTCTAGAAGACTACATATGATTATACTATGCATTATTCAATACATTTTCTAGACAAAATATCTACTAGTTTATATATCTATCCCAGATTAGATGAAAATTTTATTTATCATTATTAATTTTAATAAATATTGTAGAATACTATCATATTTAGCAGTAAATATGATATCTATGTAATGATTAATTGCGCAAAAAGGTTTCAAATTTCCTAAATAATTTCAAATACCTAATAAAAAGTGATAAAATCTAGTTTAGAGAAGCATTATTTTAAAACAGAAAAATTTAGTACGTAAATTTTAATTCCTTTTTATTAGATAAAATTCTGTTCAAAAATTTAAATGACTGATATCGAGAAACTTTAATGATTTCGTAATTTTACAAGTCTTTTGACAAAATTCAATGTTGACATAAAATAAAGATTATTTTTCAAATTGTATTTCAAATCTGTCGCAATTATTTTAAAGTTTCTTACTTCTTTATACTAAAATGTGAATAAAAATGTACTTCTCAACTCTTGAATAAGTTTTGTACTTTTTCTTCTAAAAAAGTACTGATGAATGATCACTAAAAAGTTATAGGTTAGTTTATGATTTGTCAATAATAAATATTGCTTTTTTATTATTTTTATGTTAAACTTTATGGTAAACTAAGTATTTATGGTTCAGTGTGAGACAACTTATAACACAATATAGTTGCACAATTTAGTTCTTAACTAATATATTTAGTCAATTCACAAAAAAACAATAATATAATTATTACTAAATTAAAAAATGGACTTAATTTTCAATAATTAGTAAAAATAATAACTACATTTATTCATTCAATTGTTTCGAATATATATATATATATATATATATATATATATATATATATATATATATATATATATATATATATATATATATATATATATATATATATATATATATATATATATGATGCATGTATGTATAAACAGAAGATAATATGTGAATGAATGTATCGTTTAAACTCCAATCCTGCTCGAAAAATTAAATTAATTTGAATTCATTCGGTTTTAAACCTTGTCGAATAAGTTTTAAGTTATTGTTGAAGCGGAGTTATGCATTCTTATTAGTTTATCTATATACTTATTTATTTATTTTGTTGTTTAAACACTACTCCCAATAAGTCTCCCTAATATTGGAACGCTAAAGAAATCCCTGTTTGCAAAACCATTTTTCAAATCGAGAAAAACACTTAAGCTTCTACCGCTTAACTGCCTTTGCTGCGCATAAATCGAATTAGGAAAATAGGTGTTTAATGCATTTATCTTGAAATTCACTGTGAAATAAAAAGTTGTTTTAGTTTTGATCATTGAAATTGAATTGAAGACAGATTTTTTTTTCCTCGAAATCCTTCGTAAGGTCCACCATCTCCATCTAAAAATTAAATAAATAAAAAAAAAACACATCAACTTCAATCTCTTTGCTTTTAAAAAACATCATCAAACAACAACAAAGCTTAGAATTCGCATCAGAAACAATGACTGAAGAAAACGCTTCTCTTAGAATCCCGAAAAGATGCCCAAAAGAGGAGCAAGAGCAACGGCTCCCTTCCTTTTCATCCTCAGCACTGTCTTGGTATCCATGGCAACGCAAAGGATCGATGACGTCGCCCTTCCCTGTCACATCTCATTTGCATACAGCATCCCAGTCCTTGTGTTGTGGCGCACCGCTCCTTGCCAGTTCTTAATCCTACCGGAATTTGTCAAGACCCCATGGTAGCGTACTCCACTCCCCTTTCTTGCCATTGTTGTCTTGGTTCTTCTTCCTTTTCTGTCGTTTGAAATGTTTTTATTGGATTTTATGGGTGGTTCCATTCGCTTTCTCTCGTCACTGTCACAACGTTCTTCCAGTCCTCGTTATTTTTTTTCTCTTCGTTTCGTCTTTCTAAAAGTCACTGTTCGTATTTTTTCCCTTTTCATTTTTTTTTTTCTCTTTCATTCTGCCATTTTTCTTCGCCTGCATTTGGCGGTGAAATTTTTTATTATGCCTTTTCTTATTTTTTTCACTGTTACTCGCAGTCCCAGTGACTTTCGCATAAAATGGGTTGCAATCGGGGGGGGGGGGGATAAAGGGGAAAATAAAAATGACTAAACAAGGCAACTTCTGATTTTTGAATCCCCCCCCCCCACCTTTTTCCATATATCCTCATTGATACATTCAGCATATGAAGCCAAGTAAAAAAGCATGAAAGTGGGATTTTATTTGAGCTTTGATTTACGCAAAATTTTAAAGTTTGACTTTCATAAGTAATCTAGGCTGTTGCCATCGAAATTTTCTAAACAACAGAAAAAGAATTTACTTTTAAATAAAAACAAATAAAAATTGTTTCACTAGAAATGCAATGTAAATCAATTGAAGTATCAATTAAAAAAATTGCCATTGAGTGATAGAGAACTTGTATATTGAAAAAATAATACCATTAATAAGATTGAAATCATAATTTCATGTAGTTATTAACTATAAAATCTTACACAAATACATTTAGACTTTTAGAGTTTATTTTAATGAATTAAATTTTTAAGTCATTAAGAAATAAAAACACATTTTGTTCATCTCACATAGGATAAATATTACTAATAACATTGAGTTTAATAATTTAACGCTGTTGTTTTTTTTAAATTCTTAAATTGATAAATAAAATCACGATAATCGCTATTTAATCTAATGACTTAAGTATTTAAAAACAATAAATACAGTTCACACGCTGAGAAAAGTTGGAAAACATTATCATAATAATTTAATAAATCCATTGGTTTCTAAAACTTTGACAATCGCCACATTACACATTAAAATCGAAATAATATTTTCATACTTTAAAAACAAATATTTTAATATTAAATATTTTAATTAAACTTATAAAATGGACTTTTTTTTCTTTTGAATATCTTTATTGAAATATTTGCACATAAGCAGTAACAAAATATGATTCCTAAACAAAAAACAAAGTTTAAACTAATGAAATCTTAAACATTTATTTGCTTCATGCCGAAAATTCAATTATTAAATAATAAAAAGTTAAACAGAAATTATAAAATTTTATTGTGACAAACACAAGAATGAATTAAAAATCAAAAGTAGGATAAAATATTTTTCTTTCATTAAAATTAAACATAAATAAAGATGACTATTTTTTAATAGTTATCTTCCTTAAAATCAGGTATCAGTTTGATCTTTAAGAGAGTCGATAGTTAATAGGGAAAATAATCAATCGCTATTAAACTATACTTAAGTAATTGTAGGAACTTGATTACAAAATAAGGCTTTATTGTAGCATTTCGGACGCAATGCAATTTAAACACAGTTAAAATTTTAATCATTTAATAACTTTATAACATTGACATATTATGAATAGTATTTTCCTACGAACGCTAATGAAATTTTTGCTACTAAATTTTCTTTAAACACAAATGTTTACATTTTTGAATTTTCATGCAATAAAATTTTTTTATTTTATTAGTCTTTGAATATTGTATGAAACTCTTCATATTGTTTGTGTATAATAATTAAAAAGGTAATTTAAAAAGATCACACAATAAAATTTTAACGGATAATGCAGAATTATTGCTATGTGTATAATACTTAAAATTGAAAAGGAAATTTAAAACAGATCATATATTAAAGTTTTCTGAAATAGTATGATATCTACTCCAGTGTTGTATTTTTATATATCCTATTGATCTCTTGATTCAGAGGCACAAAACGTTTTAGAAAACTTCAATTTCAATCTTGATACAAAAAGTTCGAATTCAAGAGTTAAACATAACTTGAATCTTACTTGTCAATTAAGTGTTTTTCGTGTTTTGTATCAAACAAATCTGTAGACTTATAAAAAATGCTCGAGTCTGTAGATTAGATCGCAGTGCATGGAGAATTGAACTGCAAAAACCTTAAAATCACTTTCATCACTGGTAGACAATTAATTATAAATTGTTTTAAAAAAAAGTAGGCCAATCTAGCAGTACACTGTAAAGAATTCCAGATCAAATTAGGGTAAAAAGGGGTGCAGGTACTACATTTTAAAGCAAAATCAATTCTCTAAACACGTTTTGGAACAAAAATCTTATATACCATAATTTTTACAATAACAATTGCTATAAAATCCCTAATTTAACAAATATTTATGTATAAACTAAGGTATAATATTTTAAGGTAAAAATGGATTTTACGGTAAAATGTATTTTACGGATAAAGTGGTACTTTAAATCGTAATTTGATCCAGAATTTTTTATTGCGTATACTCTAAATTTTTATTAAAAATTTAACTGAAATTGAAAAATTTTAGTCACATTTAATAGCAATTTCCGATCTTTTGAATTTTTTCCATTCTGAAATATTTTCGTTTTAAGCTTTAATACTTTTTGATCAAGCCATTAAGAAAGTATTAAACGTTTCATATTCAATCCACTGATAATATTCACAAAAATAGATAAAATATTTAATATTTTATGACGCTGCCTCTTAGCGTCTTGAAATAAATTTGAAAGCTGAACAGATACATTTGTGACTTGTCATTGCTTCACATTAAACTTTACAATTATACCATATAAAAAGCAATTGTGAAACCCTACTACATCTAACTAAAAACAAAATTCTGAAAAGAAAACAGAAAAGATTGACTTTAGATATGTTCTCTTACATTTAGGCTCTAATTTCATTCACATTATATCTAACCATTTCGATATAAATTGTTAATGTAAAACCATCACGCTCTGTCGAACAACAGAACCTTCCCTTTCGATTTTGTTTACTTCGTCAGTCTCATTAAACAATTTGTCAGCAATTACCCACAGCGTTGAGCAATATTATTCAGATTACGCGAGAAGTTTAAAAAACAAGATCAGCATATGGTAACATTATGAGTTTAAGAAGTGTTCCAAATATCTTAATTAGAGGCATAATTAACACTTTCGAAAGCTTCAACCGCATTGGTTCTTTAAATTGCTTCCCTTAATAATCCCACTTTTAAAACTGGAGCCCGAAACTCTCCTCATTTTCACTTCATTAAGAATTCTCCAAACGAAAAGCATCTCCGCATATCCATTAAAGCATCTTCTTAATTGACAGACGTATCAAAAGCTATTGCCGAAAGAGTCAGGTACCCGTATTCATTCATTAAGTGTCTGAAGGAATCACTTAACAAATACGTAAGACTCTTATCACTTAAAGCAAATCCCACCATCCAAAATAGCGAACGGAAATATAAAATTATTAAACAAGTACAAGACTTAACGCCTCTTGCCACGTCAATGTTAAGAGAGAGTTTGGGTTTCAAATTCAACCGTGGCCAAAGGAATGGCTAAATTCCAATATGATTAGTACCAGCGTCAGAGAGGGAAGCCGCTTTCCAAACTCCCAAATCATATTATCACCAACATTAGCACTTTGCCATTTGGGTGATGCTGGATTACTGTAGCGCTTTCATTATTTATCGCTACTATCATATGTGCGGGAAGCTTGGCGAAATTATTAGAAAAGCTTATGCTTGCGGTTGCTTATGCATGGGGAAATACGCCAACCACCCCCAAAGGAATCCGGATAGTATGATGAGCAAGGTGCACATTGGTATGTGTGGGGGGGAAATTGTAATTGTTGAAACGGGGCTTTGACAGGTAGAATACATTATGATGACTTTGTTGAATGGGAATGTGGTAGGAGTTTGAAATTTAATGCGATTGATTTACATGAGCCACAGGCTAACTTTAAATTGGTAAGGTGAGTTTTATGACCTCAAAACTGCTTGATTTGAAAAGACAATAATTTCAAAAATCATCTGTGCTGCAATTATTTTTCCCTCTTCAGACTGTGTCCGGTAAATTTCCATCAACCCATTTGCATTGCTACGTCAGCATTTAAAAAAGGTCTCATTTTGTAATAATAAACAATAAAAACTATTATTATTTTTATGTTACAAAGTAAGAATGTTTCTGTTTTAAAAGTTTTGTGTTATTGTAAATGTTAGATAATTATTTTCTTTATCTCTTAAATTAACAAAGATCTCAAATATTTTAAAAATATTTATTCATATTATTTTATTTATTTATTTTTTTGTTTAATACTGTTTTTTTTATAAATTGTTAATTTATGTTTTGATTTTTAAATAATTATTTCAATATGTCAAATAATTCCAGAGTATATAAAAATTTTATCAAAATGGTAGATAATTATTTTCTTTATCTCTTAAATTAACAAAGATCTAAAATATTTCAAAAATATTTATTCATATTATTTTATTTATTTATTTATTTTGTTTAATACTGTTTTTTATTAATTGTTAATTTATGTTTTGATTTTTAAACAATTATTTAAATATGTCAAATAATTTCCAGAGTAAATAAAAATTTAATCAAAATAACAAAATTTGAAAACTGTTGGAAAGAATTTTGTAAAAACTTGGAAATACTTTTCAGAATTCTGTGATACAACTTACAACTATTTTCAAAAGTAAAATTAATTAATCACTTTTATCAAAACCTTTTTATAAAAGTTTTTGGCCAATTGTGGTTTTTTTTCAAATTTCTACATCTCTAAAAACAAATGAACATGTGCGCTAGTATCATGGTATAGATGATATTTAAATTGTACAAATTTTTGACCAATTACTGGTTTTTGTCAAATATCTATAACTCTAAAAACAACCGAATGTGCGCCAGTAATATGATATAGATAATATTTAAATTAAAAACAACAAATTTTTGTCCTACGACCGCTAGAGTCAGACAAAATTTTTGAGCATTTTCAGTAGTAGTTTTGGTAGTAAATGTGCAGCACAGCAAAAGCAGTGAAAATAAAATGATTTTTGCTTTATGTCCCTGTATACACATTACTTGCAACCCCCTCTAGCGGCTGCAGGTAGCATTTGCGACCCCATGTTTCTGTGTTGTTTTCGATTCTCTTTGCATGCCTGTTTTGCTCTTTCATTAAGGGCACAATTTCTTGTAATACCCTTTGTACACCTCGAAGTTGTATGCCAATTATAATAGCAAGTCTATGGCTAATTGTTGGATCTGCCAAATGCTTATAACTCTAAAAGCAAGAGAAATTGTATGCTAGTTAAAATAATTGCATTGCATATGCAACTTTCTTAACATTAGAACTTTTTAATTACAGCGAGGTTTTTAATGTGAGAGATAAATTTTTAAATGTATTTTCGATAGCATTTATGAAAAAATTTCAATAGATTTCTTATAATGTGCAAATTATTGACGTAAAATTACTTAAAGATAAAAAGCATTGAAGGTTATCATTTTTATTTATTTTTTTTTTTTAAATTAACTAACCGAGATGGAATTGCAGGTTTGATTTTAATGTCTGCAAAAACCTTCATGGGTTTGCAACAAGGCTTACAAAAAAATAAAACAAGCAACCCAAAAAGGTTTATAAATGATTAGCAAAAGCAATGCAACCTTGCAACAATGTTTTTTAACTACGCCAGCACGAGCCGTAAGATTCACATTAAATTTGCATCACACATTACTAAGCATCATTATATATGTAAAAAAAAAAATAAGAAATTGCGTTTAAGAACCACAGCATGCATAGGGGATGTATATATATATATATTATTTAATAAGAAAAAAATAATATTGGAATTGTAACATTTTTTGCTTTGTAGAAATAATGAATAGCCGGTCAACCTTATTATACAATCAAAAGAAACAGTTTGCTGTGAAGTTGCTATCTAATATTTCAAATGTTCAGAAAATTATTTTAATTTAGCTCAGTTTTTGAAAAATTTTCCCGTTGTTAATTTTTAACCTTTATTATTATATATATACTTTTTTAAATTATCGATAAGAACTGCCTTGGAAAGTAAACAGTTCTTATAAATAATTTTTATATTTAGAGTAACAGTTTACACCATTTATATATTATGCGCTAAATTATGCGTTGATTTTAACACAGTTTTCATTAAAAAAAAAATAAGAATTTGATCTGTAACCAATACTTAACATCAGAAAAAAGAGCTACTGTTTCTTTATTAACTGTTACATTAGTCTTTTACAAAAAAGAAGAAAAAAACCGCAAAAAGAGAGAAAATCTTTTTTATGCTCCAACCCCAATGAATATCCCATCAATATGCAAGTAGAATGGAATAATAAAGAGAATAAAGGGAGGGTAAGGTATTAAATACGTCCTGTTAATCTCCAACTTAGCTAGTACCCCCCGCTAGTTCATGAACAAGTGATCAACTGAAATCCTGTCACAAAAGGAAAGGTTTGTTTCGATCTCGCCAAACTGTATCTCCCCCACTTTAATGCTACCACAATAACACTCGCTACAAGCGGGCACCTGCGCCGAATCGGGTGCAGTATCGGGCCACATACGGGCCAATACACACGAAATAGGATGGCTAAGTGTCTGGTCCCTATGTCAACATGTTCTGCCTGTGGAAAATCATCCATATAGGGTTGCGCAAACAACGTGTGGTAGAGTTTTGGGGAAATATAGACGGGGAGCACCCTACTAAAGCCACTATCCGCACCTGCGACACCTTTTTTGTATTTCTTCTTTGTTTTGTGTTTTTTTTAAATTTTATTTTATTGAAATTTTTCTTTTGAGTTTTATTCATATCATCAGCAAAGGATTATAAAGCTTGTGATTATAAAGCAAGTGTTAGCAGGTAAGCAAGGGGCGATGGTTTTTTTTTTTTTTTTTGGGGGGGGGGGAATGATGTGAGTGAATTATATGAATCTGGGTTTTTTTTAAACAAATATTTATTGATATTTTACTTATATGTCTGCTGAATTTAATTACTACAACGCATATTCACACATAATACTTAACTTAAAATAAGCTTAATAAGTAATAATATAAGTCATTAAAATTTAATTCAAATACAAAGTTTTTTAAATATAAAGTTTAATTTAAATATCAAGCTTTTAAATATTAAATTTAATTTAAACATAAAATGAAATGGTAAATTAATATTTACCATTTCATTTTATGCATCTGAAATGCATTTTATGTTGAACGCAAGCAACAACAAAATAAAAATAATAATAAGCAAAAATGCTTTCAATGATCTTGTAAATTTGTCTCAAATATTGAAAAATAAATCAATTTTTTTTAAACGTATGTTACTTGACAGGTATGATGAAGTTAAATGTTATATTAAGATTATTGTTGATAAAGTTAGTATTGATCAGCTAATGATATTGCTTTAAGTTTAGTTGAAAAATTGAAAAATACAATATACTTAGAAATAAAAATACAAATAGAAATTTTCATATCGTATGATTTAGTTTTGTTAAATAACAGCATTTCTAACATACAGTATTCTTTTAAAAATAAAAACACTAATATTTCGAATAAAACTTTCAATATTATTAAAAAATAAAGTTATTTTTAGTACAATAGTACCAAATAAGAATAATAAATATTAAATAATAATAGTTATAGTATTTTCAGTTAATGATTTGAAAACATAAAAATTATTTGTTTTTTTTTATCGCAGCCGCTCCCAATGTCTCTCAGCCACGGAACCCTAAATAATCAACCTTCTTTCCGCGGAACCCTGAAGTTATAAATAAATTTTATTAAGGAAATCGTGGACGTTATAACCTATAAAAGAATAGTTTTTAAATATTTAACCAGAGGTATGAAGATTTTTAATTGTTTTTTTTTTATTATCAATAGTTATGTTTTATGCCCGACGGTTAAATTTGCAGTTCTTGTGTTTTATCTAATCTAGTTATAAATTTGTTTTTGGTGTATATACATAAGCTGAAAATGAATAAAATAAGATAAATTATGGTTTTCTTTCAACTGAAAACTTAAGGGAATTGCATGGAAAATGATTATCAGGGAAATATATTTCATTATTAAAGATATTAGTTATTTTATTTTAATTTGAAAAACGAAATGGGAAATACTAATGTAATGTTTTATGATTGCTTTTTTTCATAATTTATTCAATATATTGTTATTAGAAATATCATATTTTCTTTTAAAAATGATATTACCTTCCTTTGGCATTTTACTTGAAATAATTTCATACAAGTAAACGTAAAACTAAAAAATCAGGAATCGGTTGCATCTAAATAAAATCTGAGGTTTCAAAGTCATCACTAGTTATCAAAAGTACTTACTCATGGTACCCCTTTATCTCGTCCACGTTGAGCAAACTCTCAAAAATCAGCGGTTCCCAAATAGTGTTTCAAGGAACCTTCGGAACACCATTTGGGAACAGCTAATTTAGTTCTAACCAAAGGGGTGGACAAAATAATGTAAGCACTACTATAGTCTTAAGAACTAGTATTTTCTATCAACGCAAGAACTCTAGAAAATTTTAATTTAAAAATGTTAACATTATAATGAAATTTTTTAAAAAGGACTCATTTGTAGTCATCCAATTATTGAAGCGATCATTAGATCTTATTGAATTATAGCACTTGTATAAATATTGGTTTTATTAAAAGTCAACCATTTAATTATCAAGATTTCCAAAAAAAAAATATACGACTACTGTTTTTACAATATGCATATTGATTTAAAAAAATTATTTTATCATTGAAATATTATTTTTTGAAATAACCATACTTGAAATAAAAGATTCAAGCTTTAAAGTTCTTCCGCTAAATACAATTAGTACGAAATTTTGCATAGACATTAATCCCTCAAATGATATTAAATTGATTATTCATACTAAAAGCTTTGACTACGTTCTTTCAACGTATTCTGAAAGAACGGATAGCCTGATTGGTAGGGCAGTGTGTCCCATTTCTTAGAGGACGTTACTGGTGCTCACTCAGACTGTCGAAGGTTTAGAATCATTACCATAAAGTAAACAAAATAAAATGTATGTTAAATATAACTATACTATAAAGATTGTAGATTAGTTATTTAAAATAATGTTACTAAGCTTTTAAAGTTAAAAAAAAAAATTATGTATTTAAAAAAATAATAAAATAGTTTCATGAAATTACAAGTATAATTTAATTAAGTTATCTTATTACTTTTAAAAAAGTTGTCCAAAAATTCGAATGTATCCTTACAGCAATTAATTAGAATGGATATGAAAATATTAATAATACAAAATTAAAATTAAATTAAAAATCATATTTACTATAATGATTCTTGAGTTACATTTTAAATTTTTTTCCTAACCTTTAACAATTGGAAAAAAATTAATAATTATAGTAGTAATAAAGTAATTATTTTCAATTGCATATAACTTTTGCTGTGTGTTATGCAACCATTTATGATAATCATATACAGCTGTTTTATAGCAAAAGCATTATAATCTAGCAAGGGAACATTATTAGAACTTTTAAGTGAAATTATCATAAATAATTAACCATTGAAAAAAAAAAAAAACAGCTGATCATATAGCAGCTGATTTATAACTAAAGTATTATAATGAAGCATGCAAAGATTATTAAAAATTTTGAGTGGAGTAGCAATAAATTTTTAACAGTTCGAAAAAAAGATAATAATTGAAAGAAGTAATAAAGTAACTTTTTTATTTGCATATAATCTTTTATTTCGTGTGGCCCGTTCATACTAATTATTAATAAGTTGACATATAGCTAACAAGAGTATTATGCTTAAAGAAGTGAAGATTATAAAAACGTGAGAATGGATTAAGGCTAAATATTCTAATTTATTTTATTCATATGAGATATTTTTAAATTTTTAATATCATGATGATGCTTTTGACAAACAATTTTCTTATTTATTTAGAAACAAGATGCATCAAAATATTAAATAATTAACTAAGCAAAATTTAAAGGAAATTAATACTCACAATACACGAGTTGCATTTTAGAAATTGTGGCTGATCTTTAACAAATAAAAAAAAGTATGATTGTATGGATAATAAAGTATTTTTTTAAAAGCCGTAAATGACTTTTCTGTGTTATACATAAAGCCCGTTCTTGCTGATTAAAAATCAGTTGATTTATAACAATGGTATAATTAGTAGGAACACTGGGGGGTTCCGCGTTCGGCTGACCACCTGACCGGAACATCTGCTCCTGCACCCCAGAGCCCAAGGTCAAGAAAACTGAGATGGGCACAGTAGGCCTTGGCCCTCTATGGGCTGTCGCGCCGCTGAGTTTAGTTTATAATTAGTAGGCACGTGAAAATTATTAAAGCTTTTGAGTGGAGTAATGATAAATCTGCCTTTTCCTTTTACTCTTAGTTTTAATATATTTAAATCTTTAATATTACAATGATGCTTTTGACAAATGACGTTCATATTTATTTATAATAAAGATGCATTAAAATATTAATAAAAAAATTTAAATGAAATAAAAAATGATATGAACTAAGACTATATAATGATACTTGAGTTGAGTTGTTGTTAATATTTAACAATTGAATAAAAGATAATTGAATAAAAGATAATTGTAGAAGTAATAGAGTAATTTTTTTAATTGCTTGTAAACTTTGCTGTGCGTTAATATTACCCTATGCTACCGGTTAATATTAATTATTAATCAGTTGTTTTATATGAAGAATATTATAAAGTTGATAATAATTATATCAGGGCAGATAACTTTTTTTTTAGAAATTGTTGCTACTTTTTAAAAACTGAAGAAAAATTATTGTAGATGTAATAAAGTAATTTTTTTAAATAGTGTATTTGTTGTGCGTTATATACGTATATGAGCTGTTAATATTATTTATTAATAAGTTGATTTATAACAAGAATATTATAATTATTCCATAATCATAAGGTAATAAAAATCATATTAATCAAAACTATATCGTGACAGATGAGTTGTATTATAGAAACAATTGCTTACTTTTAACAATTGAAAAAAATTTCCATAAATAATAATAGAATTTCTTTAAATTGCGTGTAAACTTTGCTATGCGTTATGTACGCATATGACCCATTAATAATAATCATTAATCAGTTGAGCGTATTATAAATATAAAGAGTATTATAAATATTGCATTATAATAAAGGTATAAAAATAATATTAACTAAATAACTATTAATATAAACTATTAAATAACTAATAATTAATATAAACTAAGACTTTGTTCTGACAGATGTGTCGTTTTTTAGAAATTATTGCTAATTTTTTACAATTAAGAAAAAAATAATTGCATAAATGATAAAGTATTTTTTTTAAAGAAATTGTGTGTTAACTTAGCTGTTCTATATATGACCCGTTAATATTAATTAGCTGATTTATATCAAGAGAATAATAATTATTGCATACTAATAAGATAATAAAAAATCGTATTAACTAAGCCTACTTCATAGCGGATAGTAAGTTGTACTTTAGAAATTTTTAATTAAATTTTACTAATTTTTAACAATTGAAAACAAATTGCATAAATAATAAAATAATTTTTTGAGCTCCGTGTAACCTTTGCTGTGTGTTACATATTTATTATTAGTCAATCAATTCTTGGCAATATTATAAATGAGCGTGTGATAAATTTTTTTAAGTTTAATAAAATACGTTTCCATACTCCTATTCAGTTTCCTATAATAATTATAATTTTCTGATTGCCTTAAATTAAACTAAACCAATCTTGCTTCGTATAAGAATTTATTGTAATTAATTTATTCCCGGTTAGGAACGTTGATTTTCCCTTCTTAAAGATTACTGTAAGTTGCGAGTGTATTAATATGCTAGTTCCCTTTATTAATACGAAATATATTTAACTCTTTAATGATGCTTTAGTCAAATAATATTTGATCAAAATTTCCAATGTGTTCTTTAATATACATGCAGAGGAACCGAATCTTCAAGCCTCATAAGTTTTTCTATTTATACAAATATGATTTTAACAAATTTTTGAAACAAAATGAATTATTTTTGCAAATCATTTATTTTATACAAATATATTTTACACAGTGCTTGCTTATTTTTGTACTAACAACTAAAAAAAACAAAAAAAATAAAAAATTTGCACGATTTTATAAACTTGTGTTTAATATATTAAAATCTCAGTCCATTTTGTCCATTCTGTTAGATTTAAGATTGTTAAACAAATAAGCAATTCTTAATCGATTCCTGCCTAATTCAGTGTACATACGTTTGAAATCATTTATACCATATTCAGCGCACATACATTCGAAACTTTCTCAAAACCACCCGTTTAAACAGCAAATGTGCAGTGAAAGTTTTTTTTCATGGGATTTGAATTATGACCATTGTTTTAATTCAAATACAAACTATTTTTTTTTAATTGTTTAAAGATTACATAGAGTTTTTTTCTCCCCCCCCCCCTTTAAATAAGTATATAAGAGCCAGTTTGTAAGGAATGCAATAGTTTGATAGAAATATTTTGGATGAAGAGGTGCTCATTCTTTATTTTCTGAAATTATTGCTTGTAAATGAATGAATTTTATTTCCAATTCGTTAATTGATCTAAATTTAAAAATTGTGATTAGATTAGGGAATTTATAATCAGTGTTCTGAAAAATCATATTAATTATTTGAAAACTTATTTAAATATTATTACCTAAATACTAAACTACGATCCACAATATAAAAATTACGTAAAAATATTATTTTAAATTTAAAAATCATTTATTTAAGATCATAAAAAATCAAGAATTTCAGAATTTTTCTTTTCATACTCCTTTTTCTAAAATTGAATGAGATAGTTTAGTTTACATTGTATTAAAATAAACGAAGGGTAATTCGACTCAAAAGAACGTGAAAACTTTTTAACTGTTAACCTCTGTTTAATATATACTCATACTAAAGCATATTGATCACAATTAAAATTTCCAATGTTATATTAAGGATAATAACGTAAATTATGTCTGAAACTTTTCAAATTTAGGTAACCAAATCATGGTAAAATTCATTTATGAATACCATTCGAAAAGTGTCAGAAATTTTGTAGCATTTGTGCAAGTTTGCAAAAACATGCTTTATTTTAAAAATTTGTTTAACCTTCTAGCAAACCATGCCAAAACTGTTTAAATTTGCTACTATCTAAATATGGTGCCAATTTGAAAAAACAAAAAACTGTGGTGCAAATTAATCATTCTTCAACTTGATTACACGATATTATGATTTATTATGAACAGAAATGTGATTCAACTAAACACTTTAATAAAAGTAAAGCAAATTCGCACGACTTTATAATTCTAAGTATCTAAATTATGATTCACTATTGAACCAATTTTTCTGAGAGTCAGACATTTCTGGAAACATATTTTCACTCATGATAATTCCCATAAATAAACGAAGAGTGTTGCATATAGTACGCATGCATATTGTATGCATATAACAAATGCATATTGTACGAAAACACGCAAAATACTTTACTATTAGTTTTAATATTCGAACTGTTTTCAATACACAATTTACCAATCCAGATTCAGGATTACTTTACCGATCCTCAGGCATACTTAAAATATCTTTTAGTATTCATGATTAGAGGGTGAGCAAAACAAGCAGGTGGTCACATCTGTTTCCAAAAAGCCACTTGCCATAATCTACCAATTCAACAGATCCAACAAGTCTTTTATTAAATACCACCTTTTGTGCCACCGCTTAGGGCTAAATGAATGAATATTTAGCCCTATCTCTCCTTTTGAAATAGTAGGGGTAAGGGGAGAATGAGCCCCACCCAATAACAAAAGAATCGGCGCGGAAAGCCGCACGGTCGGCTAACCGCTCGGCGGACCGATACTTCCTTTCCCCCAATAGATCCCGGCGAAGCGGCCGAGGAAAGGGCCGACCTCTTCGCCGCCAAGTGTTGCTTGTGGGGTGCGCAGTTGAGCGTGTGTTTACTGGCATCGCATCGTTTTGTTGAAAATGACGAAGACATCACGGTTTCGTAATTTCATTATGGCTTTATTAAGTGAGCAACTGAGAGTCTTTATTAGTTATTTCCAGTAACTTTTTTGATCTTTTTTTTTTTATTCCACACTCTGCTTTTTCCCCGTGTTGAGAGGGATAGACAGTTTACTGAGTCTCGTCTGATTATAAATGGGAATTGTACTACGCATTTTAATGTTTTCTTTAACGCTTCATTATTTATTACTAATGAAAAATTATAAATATTATTCGAATTGAATTTATTTCTATTATACATTTTCTTTTCAAATGTTTTAGTTTAGTATTTAAAATAAATTGTGTGAAAGAATAGAGCAACTTATGTGTGAAATATGAATTAAAATTTAACTGAATTTTAATTTTCACGTATTATTATAATTTGTCTATAATACGAAAAAAACACTAAAAACAAATTTATTGTGTTAAAATTCAAAACATTCCTACGTATGGATTGTTGTCTGCTCAAAATTTTTTAATATACATACTTTAAACTTTTTTTTTCCAATTTTGTTTCAAGAAGATGTTTTATTTCATTTTATGAAGAAGAAATTTTTAAAAATTTGTGTAATGATTCCTTACTTAAACTTAAATTTATTTATTCAAGCAAAGAACAATACAATTGGAAGAAAAAAAACTGCATCAACGCTAATTTATTGCGCTGTATTTACTAATTTAGTAACCAGAATCTTTAAAATGCCATAATTAAATAAGAAGAAATTCTAGATCAAATTTATTGTGTTAAAACTTAAAACTTCCTATATCTGGTTTTCAGTTATCTATAATTTTTTAAAACTTTGTTTCAAAAAGTAATTTCATTTCATTCAGAAGTTATTTTTAAAAAAAATGTGTTGTAATTCTGTATTTAAATTTATATTTTTTCATTCAAGTGTGCATACAATTCAAACGTAAACTGAGAATCCACAATCTTTAAAAACGTTATAATTCATAGCCATATTCTTTTGACATTTTTTAAATTATATTAATTTGAAAATTTATCAAAAAAATTAAACAAAAAAAAAATTCCTTAAAGAATTTGAACTTGTATTCGAAAATAAGCTTTAATGCCGTTTTATATATAATTAGCAATATAAATATAGAAGCTGATATTAAGATCTTTAGAATACCTCAAGATCATTCTTTTAACATTTTAAAAAGAAATTAATTTAAATTTAATATTTAGACAGTTTCTTTAAAATAAACTAAAATACATCAATTGGATGAATTTTAAAATTAATATTTATTTTGCTATACAAGAATATTCTTCCCTAATAAAATATACAATATCAGTTGAACCAAAATTAAACTTTAAATAACAGGATATTAACAAGAAAAAAGAGTATATTAAAAATAAAATAATCTCGCTACAGCTAGTTGTTGACCAAGGAAATCATGGAGGTTGCAGTTCCACAATTTCGAGATAAAAAATGGCATGTATAGTGGCGATGTGGTCAACATGGCGCAACGGTCAATGACCTGATTATCACATACGTCATCCCATTATTAAATTTTTGAACAAATCAAAATGTGTTCGCTAACTTAACGAAAACTGTGCATTAAAGAATAATTAATTTTATTTTATCAGTGTTACAGTTGTGAGTCAATATTACCCGATGCAATAATAATGTAAATTCAACTACATATGTTCTGTCTTTTGTTCATCTTTATATAAGTGATGCTTTGTTTTTATTACATTTAAACACACTCTGATGTATTTGTTTTGTTTTTCTGGTTGTTCAAAAGTACCCCATTATGTAAAATCTACAATTTTTCTGGTTTTGTGGGATCACCAAAAAGCTCGATAATTTTTACCGAAGCGCTTTGCTACCGATTTTGGTAAAATTAACAATAAAATATCGTTTTATAATGTGTAATAAAATTGTCAATATGATAAAATTTGCTAATTTTTTTTCAAGATACCTTAGAGCATGGTAGGAAAACAACTTATTCAGTTAAATTTACTTTTCAGTTTTGTAATTTTACTAAATGTGTGGTAATAAGAACTATAATTTTGAAAACCAGAATTTCCAGTAAACCGTTTCTTTAAATACGGAAAAATTACCAAATGAATGGTTTAAATACCGTATATTGCGTTTTATTAACCAGAATTATGTTGTTGTTTTTTTTATTTTTTTTTTTTACCAGAAATGTCGTTACCGTGCAGTGCTGTAATTTTAAAGCAATTTTTTTTTATCCATAAAGAAAAAAGCTGAACCTGACTTAGCTTTCAGGTGAACTATTGAGTGCTCCTACCAGTATCTAAATAATATTATTAATTTCAATGTTAAATTCAAGATGTTCAAAGTCTCTCACTTCCCTATATGAATGAAGCTTAATAAAACTGAAATTATGTAACAAAAATTTAAAATTTTGAAAAATATTTGAATTTTTAAGAGTATTTTGCTTTCAACATTTATGGTTTAACCTAAATAGGAGTGAGGAAATATTTTAAATAACACTTATTTAAGGAGCTTACATTAAATGTCAATAAAGTATCTTAAATTACAAACAAGTTTAAAAACATAATCATAAAAATATTTCTATTTTCAAAACATAATTTTTTGATTATCGTTTTGGATAGATTTCTGCTAAAAATATGCCTATCCCTTTGAAGAAAAAAATCTGTAAAAATTATCCTCTGCATTGCTTTGTACAGACCAGAGAAAAAGTCGTTTGCTGCACAATCATATTGAGGTACAAGTCCCGGCATTTTCGGTGCTCCATTTTACCGTAAAATATTTTCTCGTAATTTTTACAGTAATCTTTATTTATACAGTGATTCAGTGATTTTACGATAATTATTGCAAACCAGAAATTACTGTAATTACTGTCTTTAAAAATTACTGTATACCAGATTTTTTGTTCCGTAACATGTTCCGGTAAAAATGGATTTTACGGTAAAAAGTACCAACTCCCTGAGTGCCGTTACATTTTACCATTATTTGATCTTTAATTCTTTGACGGTGTAGAAAAGAAGTCAATCGTTTGTGATTTTTCAGTTTTCAACATTTGCAAACTGAACATAACTGAACATAAGTAAGAAAATATTTTAAATCGAACTCAGTTAAATAGCTTATTTTAAATTTCAACAAAAATATCAAACTTTAGAAACATATTAAAAGATATAATCATTGTATTGATAACAATATTCCCATGCAAAAAAGAAGCAAGAAAACATAATGCGTTATTTAACACGTACTATATTTTAGGGGTTTTTGAAGAACTGTTTTAACTCTGAATTTAACAAAAGGTAAAGGAAATCAATTGCGTGATAGACTTTTCTAGATAAAAATACTCAAGTACAAGAATTAGTGTATATGTTTCTAGCATAGAATATGAAATAGCTGAAAATCAAAATATCTACTTCATGGTTTAGAAATATTTGTCCTATAAAATTTTAATATTGTTAGTTACGACAAATAATAGTTTAAAATATTATTTCCCGATTTTTCCAATAAAACTTTGTCTCAGCTTAAAGAACAGTTGTATATTTCCAATGTACTGATATATGATGCAATCAACTAATTTTAGAACAATATTTACGCAAACTAAATCTGTATCCAAAACCATTTACGTTGGTTTCTTCGACATATATGGCTATGTAATACTACACCGTAGTCTTACGAAATCCCAAATTTTTGGCGAATAATGTGCTATTTTTATAAATGTTGCGAGATAAAAAAAATTACTGCTAATTTTAACGAGCAACTTTTGTGCCAATTATTAGAAGGTTCCGCAAAATGTCATTATGAAGAAATGCTACAGTTACGGGGAAAATAAAAAGCATTTGTGGTGTAGTGTTTGCCCTTTCGGGGTTTTTTCAACAATGCATTTTTTAAATTCATAAAAATATGGAAAAAATGGATAATTTGAATTCGATGATTTTCAACCAAAAGAGAAAATATCACTAAAGTATCAATTTTTAAAAAAGCTTCAATTTTTAAATATTGCGAATATTATGCTATTTTACAAACTCACGGAACTTGTAAAAATAACATAATATTCGCAACAAAAAAAAATAAATAAATAAATAAAAAAGTGTATTCATTGTTATAAATCAGACGTTAAAAAGTTCAGATAATCAGATGTCATTGTGATAATCATTATTAAAAATCAGATTTCTTTTTTTCTTTTCATCGTTTACATTCAAAAATACTTTTATTCGCCTTTCCTTACAATGAATTTTCTAATTAAGTTACAGAGTTATTTGAAGTAATACGCATAAATTAATAAATGTTTCAAAAGACAATACAAAAAAAATACATTAAACATTTTATTCTATCACACAATAAAATAAACATATCATAAACCGTTAAATATTATATTTTTAGCATTTTCTTGGATTTTTATTAATATTTTAATTTGAGTTTTTGGCTCAATCAATTTTTAAAAAAATAACTGTTATAAATACTTAAAATTCCGACATTTCAGACACATAAAAATTTTATAGTAGCTATTTTCACCTAATTAATGAAATTAGTTTTTTCCCCCACTTCAACAGATAGATTATGTATAAAGAATTACAATAATCAGATAGATTATCAATATGACAACTAAATTGAATCACAGTTTTATTTATACGATGTTCAAAACCATAAATTAATTGATGAAAAGTAAGCGTAAAATCGAAAAATTATTAAACATACGGTAAATACAACTGCAAGTGAAACGTATTGCATCGCATTTACCATACGATGCAAAACTGTCAGGCAAAAAGTAGAATTTGAACTGACGGTTTTAATCTGTTTATGATTAGGATGAAAAAGGAAAAGAAGAAAGAGAAAAACCGTTTTTCCAACACAACAGCTTTAAACCGTTAAAATACAGAGAAAGTCCGTAAAAAGAAAGGCAAATTTTTACATTGTAAGAATACTTACAATTGGGTCGAAATAACATGACATGACAATATAGCATATAATAACTATTACTAACATGTAGTGTCAATAATATTAATCAATGATATGATTACATTAATAGCATTGGAAATACTATTGCATTTAACATTTATTAAAATTTTCCTTTTAAAGAAATTTTCTTAAAATCATTTTTCAAACTCAGACATTTTAAATAAGAAATGTAAAAAAAAATATTTATTAATATTGAAATACAGTTAACATTTTATTAAACTTTATTTGTACAAAAAATCAATTGGTTAAAGGAAATTTTTTTTAACCACAATGATTTCCAATTATATTAGCTATTAAGAAAAGTTACTAAAAACTAATTGCATTCAATTTTCTTTTAAATGTTATTTAAATTAATTTTCAAAAACTTTCGAACATCGTTTCTAGAATAGATCTTTCTCCTTCTAAACAATGAATGAAAAATTTCTCATCAAAAGTATACTCGAAATTTAATTTTTGTATTTCTTCTTTATTTTATCACTTTTACTACCAAAGATATGAACTCTTATGCATTAATTGGTGTTTCAAGGCTACGACTTTTTTTTATTAATATTATTCTCAAACACATACCCTTAAGAAAAAGTGAAAAAAGTTTCACATATAACAACTGAGAAGGAAACAATAGACGAAAAGCAGATTCCTAATTGAAAGTCCGTCGCCCACCCCTTTTGTATACCCTAAGGCTGATCTTTCCTCTCGCCCCCCTTCAACAGGGAAAAGGGGGTAACGCCCCCCAAAACTCCGTAGCCCAATGTTGACTCGCTCCTTAATTGGGACTAATGATATTAAGATAATTCGATAAGGTTGGGGATATGCCTCTGGGGCAAGACGTAGCCAATCGGGGAAGCAATGGGGAGGGTAGTTCTGAGCATCAAACGATCAAAAGGGGAGCACAAATTGAGAAGTTGATGCACAAACTTTTAGTCATCATTTTAGGGGGGTTGAGATCACGTGGAGAGACTACAGACGCTTTGCTGTATGACGATGACCAAAACAGTGGCAACATGTGGCATGCACAAGCAAAGTACGAGGAATTTATTTGAAAACTTTTAACTCAAGTTAAGTTTTAAGTCAGTGCTTAACATAGAATTTAGTTTTTAAAAGACAGAGTAATACGAGGAATTTTGTGCCGTTGTTCTCTTTAAACATTGTTTCAATATGATAATATTTTCTTCGAATCTAAATGATAATAACAGGGTGCTGTTATTATACCATGCCAGTCCATTTCTGCTGGTGTTATTTAATTAAAGTTACCCAAAAATATAATCAATTTTTTTAAGAAAGCGAAATATTTCAGTTCATACAAAACTGAATTTAAATAATAAATTCAAACGCACATAATTTATATACTTAAATATATGTAAAATACACATGTACATCGCGTAATGATTTAAGCATCGTAAGTATATTATATATTATAAACAAAAAAGTTTCAATTATTTTTTATTATTATTTATAAATTGGCCAATAAAATAAAAAGGGAACTGAATTGAGACATGAATGAATTATTAGGTAAATGAACTAAGACGATAAAAACCGAAAAAATTGTTTCAATAGTTTTAAGGTTGAAATTTTATATGGTTGATTCTCACGAAATATGACAATTTGGACCAAAAAATTTCTTCAAATTTAAAGTCGTCAAAATAAGGTAACATTTTTTTTTTTTTTTTTTTTTAGTATACTTCTTTAGTTACACTTATTAATATCTTACAGACAGCAGTGTAGTTTATTGACATTTGCTCGGGAAAAAAAAATAAAATAGAAATTCACCATATCTTGAATGCCAGGAAAATGACATATTAGCTTAGAAGTTTAAAAAACAGTCATTTTAAGTTAATAAAAAGTAACTCAACTTAAGCCTTTATGTTAGATGGACCATAAATTGCTTAAATTAATTCTTTTTATCCACTGTAGAAAGAATCAAAACAATTTTTGTTGCTGATAAGTACAGAATAAAATTGCGGATAATAATCAATCATTAAATAAAAAAGTAACTTTGATTACATCCAAGCATATTAAAATCATACATAAACTTGTATTAGGTTAATATTTGCTTTCCCTCCTTACAGTATTAGCAGTTAGAAAAAAAAAATCTGGTAACACTTCAATGTCCTGGCATTCATAAGCCAGGAAAATGAAAGCCAGGATAATGACAAATTCGCCATTTTATAGCATATAACTTTACTTTAATGAAATATTTTGGCCTAAGACGTTTATATTCTGTAGAAAACAACAGGATTAATTAAAATAACTCAGATAAATCTATGTAGTTTATGTTATTAATGATTTCAAGAAGCCAGGAAAATGACAACATAAAAACCTACTCACCTTGAAAAACATTTTTGAAATAGATTTTGAACCAGAAAATTGGTTCTTTATTCATGCAACAAGACATGTTCAGATAGAATGGTATCTAATTAATATACTAACATAAGATATTGATTGCTGGCTCTATCTATTTTGGTAATAATCACTAAGTAGCCAGGAAAATGACAGATTTTCATGGGACAAACAAATTATTGACAGAAAAAATTATTTTAAACGAAGTTTTAATAAATAATACCCTCTGCGTATATTCTAGAAATGCTTACACCGGTTGAGATAAAAAAAAAAATTAGATATTTAAAAATTTATAGGAAGTTTTGAAGCTAGTTATTATTGGGATCATTGTTTGGGACATGCCAGGAAAATGACATTTCGAAGTTCAATTAAATTTTTTAATTATACAAAACAGTCAATGCTAGTGCAAAGTTATTTTAAAATGCTAACAGCAATGCTATTTATTAATTTTTTTTTAAAAAAAAGTTCTTTTAGTATTATAGTATTAGATCTTGGAGCAGGGGACAGTGGATTGTCATATTTCGTGAGAATCACCCATATATATATATTAATTTAAACAAATTTGAAAAAATGACAGAATAAGCATTTTATACAGGAACAGATGAATTATTATCGATGATGAAAAATTTGTTTGTAGCTTTCTTTGCCTATAGACTGAAAAATTTGAAACAAAATCTAGAAGATAATTCAATATTTCATTATGGACAATTTTGGATCAAATTGCGATATAAAGTTTGGATTCTAAATATTTTTTTGATAAATGATTGGCGGTATTTAAAAAAAAAAAAAAAAAAAAAAAAAAAAAAAAAAAACACGTGTTTACACTGTAAGAAATTCCGAATCAAGTTACGGCACTTTGGATGCATCATCTGATAAATCTATTTTTACCGTAATTTTTACTGCAATATTTACTTAATTAGAGTGTTTCGGTGATTTTACGGTAATTATTGCTGTAAAAAATACGGTATATCAGATCATTTTTTTGATAAATGATTGGTTCATTTTTTTTTTATTTGGATTTTGATAAATGAAAAATACGGATCATTTTTCTGATAATTGCGGTATTAAAAAAAAGAGGGGAAAAAAGAACACGAGTTTACACTGTAAGAAATTCCAAATCAAGTAACGGCACTTTAGATGCATCATCTGATGATTCCATTTTTACCGTAATTTTTACAGCAATATTTATTTAATTAGAGTGATTCGGTGATTTTAGGGTGATTATTACTGTAAAAAAATACGGTATATCAGATTATTTTTTCCGAAACATATTCCAGTAAAAACGGATTTTACAGTAAAGGTACCGGCAACCTAAGTACTGCTTCTAGTTTTCTACAAGGTCTAACTATATCTTCACAAGAAATTTGTTGTTACAAGATATTTTATTCTACTATTGAGAGCATTCTTGCCTTTATTCCTATTAAAGAAATAAATTTTATCAGGAAAGGAATTTCTTGTCTCTTAATTATCCCTTTTTAAAGTTTTCTATGGATATTAATTACTTTTACCTTTTTAGAAGAAAAATCAAATATTTAGATAATTAATTAGTGATACATTAATAATAAATAATTAAAATGAAAATTTATAGAGATAGTTTGAATATGATGTTTAAATTAAAAGAAAAAAAAAAAAAAGAAAGAAAGAAAGAAACTACAAGTATTAGTTGATAATATAGAGTATTATGATTTTGCTTCATGCAAAGTTTAAAAACAGTCACAAGAAAGCTCTAGGTAATTTTTTTCAACAAAAACTTTAAAAAAATAATAAATAAATGAATAAATAAATAAAAAAATTAGTACTCCATGCGAAAAAATAAATGCAACACCTGCTTAAATCAAGGAAAATTACATTTTTTTTTAATTTTGGTATAATTTTGCAATTGATATTGAACATAAATAAAGTGTTAGATAAAAAAAAATAATTATTGATCATGAATTTTTAATTTCTTTCTCGGCCATAAAAATTTTTGTGCTCAGCAAAAAAAGCAATATTGCATTGTCATTCTTTATGCTGCAGGAAATCAAATATCAATTTCTAAGCAATGATGAGTCACTTATTGTACATTTTCGGAAAAATTTGATTTTTCTACCAAAAATACTGTAAATAATTTTAATCTTTTATGAAAATCATTAAAAACTATTTTAAAAAATATACATCAATAACTTCTTTTAAAATAGATCATTTTTTAATCTCAGGACAATGCTTATTTCAAGTATTCTATATTTATAACTGTCTTTATTGTGATGCAAGTTTTAAATAGTGGATACTCATAAACTAAATTTTTTTTTATAGGTATGGTTTCAGAACAGGCGAGCCAAGTTTCGCAAGCAAGAGAGATTGAATCAGCAAAAACAAGCTCAACAGTCTAGTGGTAATAGTCAACCTAATAACAACAGCACAAGCACTTCTAGTACGTCCTCGACTACTAATAACGGTACAGATAGTATAGTATCGAGCATGAAAGAAGGGGGTACAGGAACATCTTCCTGTATTGCTAAAGACACAAAACCACCCGTCCTTTCGTCCATGAATACGGATACAAAAGCTGTGAATGGTAGGTTTATAATTTCGATTTTTATTATCTTAATTACAGAAATAGAGTTTATATTTACATGAGCATTAAATATTATCGCTATATCTGAATATTGATCACCACTACATCTTGAGATTAGTGACTGTCGTTATATTAAATATGTGCAATTTGATAGTTTATACTTTAAAGAACTTGAAACAGCATGGTAAGCTATGTTTTTTTCTCCATTTTTCAAGATACTATATTGATAAAAAACACCACGACTACTTGGTGTTTCTTTCTTCTTTGTATTGCATTCTTTCTTCTTTGTATCTCTACATTCTTTGTATTGCATTCGAGGAATTTAATACGAAGAATGTCTTAAGTAGTCGTGGTGTTCTTCGAAGAATGTCTCCTCGTACTATCCATGCAATACGTACCTTGAAGACATTCTTCAAGGAAAAATTTAGTGTAATTCACCTGTCTGAAGAAAAAAATGAGGGTTATCACTTTAAAACTACAAACCTTTAATTTAAATTTATTTGTAAAACCCGTATTTAATGCATGCATAGATCTTGATGTTCTTTGTACTTTTTTTTTCTTCCAAGAGAATACTTATTAGTGCAGTGTAAAAAATTCTGGATCAAATTAATTACCAACACTCAGGGTGCCGGTACTTTTTACAGTAAAATCTAATTTTATCGGAACATGTTACGGAATAAAAAAAAATTGATATAAGGTAATTTCTACAGTAATAATTACCATGAAATCACTGAATCACTCTGATTAAATAAATATTACTGTAAAAATTACGGTAAATATTTAACGGTAAAATTGGATTTTACGGATTTCGCACTCTAATTGTCGGTACTTCATACCGTAATTTGATCAGGAATTTCTTACAGTGCATACGCGTGTTTTTTTTATTTTTTATTTTTTATAACGCCATGCATTTGTCAAGAAAATATTTAGACTCGGAACTACTAATAACGGCACAAATTTAAATATTGAATTGATCCACAAAAGTAAACAAGTATATATAAGTATCCTATAAAAAAAGTTTTAATTCTATTTATTAAATGCAATAAGAATAAGATTTTTCATATTTTTATGTAGCCCATAAATATTTCTACAGAGAAACATGAATTCGTTAACCATTTATAGTTCAACGTTTTGAACCTCAAACTTCAAGTCAGTCATTAAAGTAAAAAATTAATTCTATGTTTATGTATTCCATCTTCAGATAGCTAGTTCTTTATTTTCTTTAAAGTAGGGTAAGGAAAATAAAACTGAAGAAATTTCCCAATCAAATTTAAAAAAATCTCAATTGTTAGTAAGAATCAAAGTCGTAGAACTAAATTAGTAAAACTTTATTCTCAAAGAGATTAATAACTTGAAAAAAAAAAAAAAAAAGATCAGCCTGGTAGAATCCACTTTTTTTTTTTTTCAGTATACTTGCAATATGTTATGGCGGAAACGGCAATCACAACACTTCTGCAAGATACCATAAATTGAGGGGAGTCAATACGATTTAGATCGCAGTCTTCGGTCTTTTCATCAACACTCCAATAGATCTTAGAGTATATGAGCATGCAGTTAAGACTGCACATCCCAAAACCAGCACTCTCCCCCGCCTTTCAAAAACCAACTTCCCCTTTTGATCCCTCAGCACTATCGAAGGCGGTGGGGGGAGCAGGGAAAAAGAGATCTGCAGAAGTCATGCTTCCATTATCCCGCATTCTACTGACGCTAACTGAAACAAATGGGGAACACCAAAAACCATTTACGGAATTGCCTCGACCCATCTGGCATCACGTGGCCGCTGTCTCAATCTACCTCCATCGCCACACCACTCCGTTTCAAACTCTACCACGTGCCATCAGGGCCTTCACCTGAAGCTCAACGTTGTCACACCGCTTATATTTCTTAGCTATACATACAATTTCTTTTGTTCTTCACTGTGGACCTTCGTCCAATATAAGAAGCGTTGTCGGGAGTTAAAAAAAAGAAAACTGATGCTTTGTAATTAGGCTGATGGCAATTTTTTCTTTGTTACTTCCACCGAGAGTTGTTATTGTCCTGTGTTCCTTTCCTCCGCCCTCTTATTAGAGTTGTCCCCAAACGTGCTGAAAGCTAAATTGGCTTTTAGATAAAGTAAATTTCCTAAGTATTTTACTTTTATTTTAACTTTTTTTCATTTTGTTTCAGATCAGCGATGTTAATTTAGGGGATCGTTTTTTTCTTTCTTCTTCTTTTTTTTTCCTTTGTAAAAACTCTGTTCGTTTAAAATGACAACATTCAATTTTTTCGATTGTAAGTTAAAGTAAAAACCTTCTGCGACCACTCATCTTAAAATATTGCATACTACCTTTTAGCTGAATTGAAGATAAATATTAGACCGCATATGAGTTCTAATAACAATTTATTTTTCATAAATTATTTGTTCTAATTAATTTATATGCTTTCAGCTCAACGTCGCACCATCTTTTACAATTAAAGGCAAACTATATGTAATATAGCTATCCCTAGTCCATGAAGTTGTTCATATTTTTATACATTTAAATTCTTTTCTATGTTAACCTTTGTTTACTAATTTTTAATTGATTATAATTATTTATGTAATATTATGATATTAGGAATGAATTTCATATATATATATATAATAATAGAAAGAATTAAATGAAAAAAAGTGCTTCATAGATCAAAATCAGGATAGAACTAATTATAGAACTTATCAGGCATATCATACAGCTACATTTTTCTCAAGATATTCAGGGCCCGACTTAGCCTAATTGGGGCTCGGGCCAAAAAGCACTTTGGGGGGCCCCCTTCTGCTACACTATTTCAGTAATGAAGAACCTAACTTTATGGAGATATTTAAAATTTTTCCCCTCATTAAAAATAACAAGTAAAATGACTGGAACCTAAAATAGCTATAAAGTCCACCCCCTCTAATGGTCAGACGAAATATCATTCTGTCCTTGTTATTGATTTTCTTACAATTCTATGTCCATCATGCTAAATGTAGTTTTCTGATTGTTAACTTTCTCATTTAGCTGTGAAAAAATTCATATCCTTGCTGACATTAGGGCAGAATTCAGCAAAAATTCATAATTACGATGGCTCAATTAAGCCACTCAGAAGCCTGTATTTTTGTAAGCATATTGCATTTTGCGAAATGTAAAAATACAGGCTTTTGATGGGTCAAATTTGTCTATCATAGTTGTGAAATTTAAGCTGAATTCTACCCTAGAAAGTCATGGATTTACGAAATATAGATTGTGTTCATACGATAGATTAATGAAGAAGCTAACATAAAACTGACGGATTTTACACTGTACTGATATTTTGTTTAAAAAAAGTTCATTAAAGAAGGAAATGTAATATAAACTCTTCGGTTTGGGGGCCCCCTTAAATGTGGGGGCCCGGGGCGGCTGCCCCGTATGCCCCTGCCTTAGTCAGGCTCTGAAGATATTAGAAAGTTATTTGCTATATTATTTTATATTAGAAAGTTATTCATTAAAAATGACCTATAAACAACTCAATCAATAACTTTGTCATCAGTTTATTAACCCTATTTGTCACCATTTATTTTCTACAAAAACAAACTATTAAGATTTCAGTCATTGGGTTAGCTTAACGAGAAAAGTAACATCTTGTCTCGAAAATCGGCATTTGAATAATTATACTTAGTTTTTTTTTTTTTTTTTTTTTCAAAGCTGTGGCTTAATAATCTTTAATAAATATTTCTTCACATTTTGGCCATTGCAACAAAACCACCTAGACTCAAATATAAGCTATATGACATCATTTTAGCATCAAACATCATCTTGGCTCGTCTCAATTTTCCTTTTTTATTAATCTTGATATCAATTTCAGCTAATCTCGTCAAAATTTTATATATATATATATATATATACTATTCACATGTATGTTGATTTTTTTTCCCTCGTCCAAACTAACCAACTATTACTTATTTTAAGGAAAAATATCTCCTGCAATGAAATGGAGCACAACACATTGTCCTCAACAAAAACCTGCGGTGGCAGCAATCAGTCCTCTGTCATCATTAGCAACATCTTGTCCGACATCTTCTTTCCCAGGGGTCTTGGGTTC
Source organism: Parasteatoda lunata (assembly GCA_949128135.1). Classification (NCBI taxonomy): domain Eukaryota; kingdom Metazoa; phylum Arthropoda; class Arachnida; order Araneae; family Theridiidae; genus Parasteatoda; species Parasteatoda lunata. Next base: position 58,662,633 of record OX421972.1, on the reverse strand, counting down.
CGTTCCTTATTCTCTATCATCCATTGATACCAAACCAGCCCTAGCTTCTATGTTTTGATTGTTAGGGGGACATTGAAAATGGAATAAAATTATCTTTCACTATTATGTGTTGCATAAAAGTTTACAGACATCAGTCCAATCCATGTGAGAATTGAAAATTTACTATGAAATTTTGTAATTAGCAATTCTCTAGAGACAGCTTGTATATAATATACATTTCCTATAAAGTTACATTCGAAATATGGAGACACTATGAGGGTATCTAGTCATCGATGCAAATATCAAGGTAGGTTGGTTGGATGTATTTAGTCATTCATTAAAGTATGAGGGTATCAAGTTTGAGAGTGGTAATTATCATGAGCTCTGTAAAATTATGAACTATGTTGTCGGGAAGACATGATCACAGCTTTCACAGTGTTTGCCAGAATTAACCTAATGTTGTTACAATTAAAAGTGTATTAAAATATGCTATAATTTACTGTTTTATTAAAAGCTTATATATTAATAGGCATAAAAAATTAAAAATAACAGATTATGAATAAATTTAAAGAATAAGAATAAATGGTATATACTTTAATTATGTACCAATATAAAAATGTAAATTTTTGCTTTTTGTCGAAGAAGTTTTTTTCGTTTTTGTAATTTTTTTGTTTTTCTAAAAAATTTCTAAAATAATAGTTATTTTATTCTTAAAGTAATTGTTATAATTTTCACCAAAAAATACTTTAAAAAAAAACATTTTTTTTTTCAAAAGAACATTTTTAAAATTCATCAAATAAAATTTATAAAAATATTTAAACAACTTTTGCTTAGTTTAATAATAAAGAAATTTCCTACTCTTAAAACAATGTAATTAAATTATCTTATGTATAAATATTAAACAATAACAAAATGATAAGTAAATAAAATTTTTGATTTATTTTGTGGATGAAGCTTTTTTTGATTTTGAAATATTTAGTTTTATAAAAAATTTTTTTTAAATAATTCTTATTTCATTAGTAAAGTAATTGTTATAATTCCCCCCCCCCTCAAAAAAAAAAACTTTTTTTCAATTTTTTGTTTATCTTTTTAGTTTAATAATACAGAAATTTCACACATTTAATGCAACATATTTTAATTATATTATATATAAATATTTAAAAAAACAACATAAAATGTTAAAAAAAGGCTTGTAAAGTTTATGTTCACAATGTAAATTGTGCCAAGGAATGAAATAAAATTTTAGATTGTAAATATTGTTAATATCAGAAATCTTTGATAATTGACGTTTATTATTTAAAAATGTAATCTGCAACAAGCTCATGTTTTATATTATGCTTGTATAAATGTACAACTGAACTTATTTGGATTCCTAAAAAAATTACGAAATATGTGTTAAGATGATATAATGAAACATAAATTAAAACGCGTCTCAAAAGAAATATAAACATTTATTTTAGAGAATAATTTTGGTTTAGTTAATAAATAGATTGATAAGTTTTGCACAAATAACAACATTTTGAAAATTTTGTGTGTAATTTGAAATTTTTTTGTCAAAAGATACTATTTTCAAAAATGATCAATAATCATAAGTTTTGAAGCCTATCTGTCTTTTTTAATTAATTGAAGAGTATGGTATTAACTGAATTTCCGAAAACATTAGATTTTTAGGTTTAAATATATGTTTTTGGCGGCTATTTATTGGTTTATCTATTTTGTAAGGTCAATAAGTAGATGAATAAATAAAAAGATTTCTGATGCTGTCTTGATTTCGATATTTCTGTAACTTCTAAAAATAGTTGTCAGAAATTGTCAATAAATTTAAATGCATTCTTCAATTTAGATCAATGTATAATTTTGTAATCATAAATTGATCTAAATTGATCTATTTAAATCATGTAAATTCAATATATAATTTTAGAGATTCAATTGGATTACCTTTTGTTAGAGATTTGAGAAAATGACGCAACTGATATTTTAAAAGCACAATAATTTTACAACAGCATCTATATTTATAATTCAAAAACTCAACTGTTTTACATTCGCATTTTATTTGTTGCCACAATTATAGCTTACAAATGTGTTCTCATATATGTTCAAAGCATGAATATATTATTTGCGTGCATATAATGTATTTGTAAATACACCTGGAATATTTTATTAAAAATGTATTTCTTTCTGTGTAATTGTGGTTATTTTCTTAGAATTAATAAATAAGTGCTTTTTAAAAGCTAAAATTATATTGTAAGTCATTTATTTTATTTGATCCTTAAAATAAAATTCTAGTAAATTTTTTAATACTTATTTCGTAAAGAATTGATGAAAAGTACTATCAATATGAATAAAAAAACTCTTTAAAATGTAACCGAAAACGTTTAGTTACACAGTATTGACGCATTATATTGCGTCCCATTTTCTCACACATGCGCTATTAACCCTTTTTTTATTTTATCCAAAAGAAAAAAAAAGTAAAAACTCTTTAAATAAAAGATCAAAGAAAACTCTTTTTCTTTGATCTTCTTTTAAAGATAGTATATGAAGTAACTAAGAATAAATATAAGTGCAATTCTTTACTGTTAATTATAAACGAATGTTCAATTATATATGTACATTATAGCTCTTTATATTTAATATAATAAACTTCATTATATCACGTATCGTAATATCATGTATTCAGATATATTACACTTTTTTCCTGTCTTTTCAAAAGCGTGATGCAATGTCAGGATGCGTTCGAGAATGATTCCCAATTAAAACTTATTTTTCACAACTGAAAAGGGGTTGTACTAGGAAAAAATTTTTATAAATCGAGAAAAATAAAGCAATTCAATTGAATTTTTTACATGCAATTATTAATCTTTATTTTAAAAGAAACTGTCATCAGACAAAGATTTAAAAAAAAAAAAAAAAAAAAAAAAAAGTTTTGTTGTTGTTGATACTTATGCCATTTGCCAATACAGCTTGTTATGGAAAACCATAGCGAATTTTTAAGGCAGAGGGTGCATTTTTTATTTATCAGTGGCGCCATCTATGGCCAAGAATATGACTTCAGCTACAAACACGTCATAGTTAGTTTTACAGGGGGGGGGGACCCTTCTTCATTCATTCATCCATCCATAGATCGTATTTTTGACCTAAACCAGAGAACGATCACTTTCCTATTCAGAAACCTCCAGAGGTATTAATTTGTTATGGAAACTTGGAGGACTTTGTGACCCCGACAAATTTAACGTGCACTTGTCATAAAAAAAAACTTGACGTAACTTGAGGTGTTTGTTTTGTTATTTTTAATAGATATAACTTAAAAAAATTATAGATTTTTTATCATATACACTTCATGATTATTTATGCATAAGTTTAAGTCCTTTTTTTTCCCTCACTTCTAATTTTTTAAAATACAACACTTTGAATCAACAAAAACCTATAAAACTATTTGAATTATAGTATAAATGTCAGAAAACATGTATTATTTTCATAGCTTACACTACCTAAAAATTTCTAAATTTAAATCTCTATTATATAAAATTCATTATTATTTTTCTCAGCGTTTGAATACTACGTGTTCTGTATTGACATCCATTTATGTATGTTTTAGAATATTTGTAAAAAATCCAGCCAAAAAGCTAAAAATACTATGCATGTATGAAATCGTAAAAAAATACTTTATAAAAAAGGACAAAGTGTTTTTTTAAAAAACTTAGTCTTATCGTTAACTTATTTTTATTAAAAACTTATTGTTATAACTTATTATTATTATATTATATATTGTTATAAAAAAACTTATTGTTATTGAGGTCGGGAAGAACGAAGGAGTGTTTGAAATAATAATCATGAAAAAAATGTTCATTTGTATTATTAGACTGTAGTATACTGTGAAACTGTTCAGTTCGGAATCTCGTTGAGGCTTCAAATAATTAGTTTATAATTATTTTAATTACTCTTTTTCTCGTATCGTTCTCAATAGTGATAGGATTAATTAAATATTTTCCCGTTCTCACTTGAATACAAATATTCGAATATATTTGCATTATATTTACATTTATTATTATTCGAATATATTTAAATATAAATATTAACATGGCTTCATATTTAACAAGAATTCCCAAAATATCTAGTATGGTGTTAATTTCTAATTTAACATTCTGGTTCTGATAAGAAATGGAATAAAATGTTTATATAAAGCATTTAAATTATTCTAAAGGAGATGATAGCTTATTTAAGAGTAAAAAGTCATAAAAATTCGTTTCTTATAAATTCTGAAGCAAAATAAAACCATATGAGATAATTTTAGATTCCAGTTCCGATAATAATAGATTCTGATAGACGAGTAAATAATAGATTCCGATGATTAAATATATTTTTGCCATATACATGTACTGTTTCAATTTTTAAAAAAAAGAAAAAAAGATACAGCATTTAAAGTAGTCTAATGAATATGATAGCTTATATAAGAGAAAAAAATCATAAGAATACTTTTTTTTTAAATTATGAAGCAAAAGAATTTTACATTCGAGTTCCGATGACTAACAGAAGTGTAAATTCTTTTATTCTGAGGGCTTTATAATATTCAGCCAACATTTATTTTTAAGTCAATTACCACTTCAGAATGTACGGATACTGTGCCATTGGTTATAATTGGATTAAAAAAAAAAGTTAAGAATTCAAATTGTGATGTTCACAGGCTACTTTAATCCTTTGACGCAGATGGGACACCGGTGTCCTTTTTGAATGCATTTTTTTTTCTGACTTTCTAATTACATGTATATTGCAAAATTACATATGCATATATTGCTATTTCTAATCATAAAAAAAAAACAGTCTAATTACTAAAAAATATCTGTTAGATTATCGGAATTATATTTGTACTAAAATATAAAATCCGAAAAAGGTTGTTTGATAATTTTTTTCCGTTCATATTCAAAAATATATCTATAATAGATTTTGTACTCTGAAAAAAAATTCTGTGATGAATAACTGTTTCTTTAGATCTAAAAAAACTGCAAATAAGTGCAAATAGGAAAAAAAATATTGTTAGAAGTGTTTTGCAGACTTTACCCATTCACGCGGAAAAAGACAACGGTGTTTCATGCTATGAAAATGTATATTCACTTATTTTGGAATAAATTAAAATTTCTGCGTCAAAAGAATATTAGTGTAATAATCAAAAGAATCATTTTCTTATTGATTCTGAAGAAAAAAGTGTTAAGTTCTAATTATAAATTGAAGTTCTAGTTCTAAAATGTTACTAAAAAAATGATTTAGAAACATTTAAAATATTCAACAATCTTTTTTAAAAATTCAATACTTATTTCGTAATATGTGCAAGTTGTTTAAATTGAAAATAATCTATAGATGATTCAAAGGTGATGATTACAGACTACTGATATAAGTGTAAGAAGCATAAGAGGCCATTTCTTATAGATTCCGAAGCAAAATGAGTCCTTATTAAAAAATTAAAATATCTAGAAGTAATGAATACGTCACCTAAGCTTATCGAAAACATAAATTAATTGCTCGCGATGCTAAGGAAATAAAAGGTAGAAAAATCAGCTATTTCTGATCTTTTGTCTGTAAGCTTTTTGCCTTATAATAAAAATAGGTTCTTTGTTTTTAATTGCGTAATTTGATTGAGTACCCCCAGTAAAAACATGGATTAGGAGGCATGCGAAATCTTGTGTTGGTAAAGAAAATTCTCAAAATAGTACTAGAAAAGCTTCTAAATCTTATCTGCAATGTTGGATCGATTTCAAATTTGCATTACTACTAACGAACTGGGCCTGATAAACAAACAAAAGCCTTCGGCTAAGTGTCGTTACGAAGTCCTTAAGGATAGTAAGGCTTAGCCAATCACAATTTGTTACTTCAGCTTGAATTAACGTATCTTTTATGGGGAGCTACTTGTGTTATATACCTCATAATTTATACAGCTGAATTTAATTTGCAACAAATGAAAAATTTTATACCAAGTTAAAAATTTCTTAATTTTAATAAAATGATTCATGATATAATAAACCATATTAAAAATTAATTAATGGTGTAAATATTGCATGCTATCAATCAACATTCTTAACAAGGTTTTTCGAAGCATTTTAGCCAAGGAAAACTAAAGCGCCACAGTATAAGTGCCTTACACTTGAAGCTAAGTTATAATTTTAAATTGTATATGAAATCTTGCAGTAAAGAGTTATCTGGGCTTTAGAACGGGAAAATAACTATAATATTTCAAAAGTTGTTAACTTTTTTATAAAAACGCCATTTTGGCGACATTTTCCCGCCTAGTTAAAAATTTTCAAAATTAATACTTTATTTCAATTTTTTGCAAATTTTTATGAGCTCAGATAATGCAACTTCGGAGTATGTTTTAATTGTTAAAAAATAAGACCACAAACGCTTTTTTTTTTCGCGTGACTTTTCTTCATTTTGACGTTTTGTGCCATTTTCAGAAGAAACATTGAGGGCTCTGGTTAAAGATAGGCTAAACTTGATCGAACAGTCATGAGTAACAACGGAAAACTCACATCATTTAGGAAAATAGCATATTGTTCGCAAAAAAGAATAATTTTATCCGACTGAAATGCCGTCGAAAAATAGTCTTAAGACTATTTTTCAAAGCATAATATAGAAAGAAAAAAAAAAAATTTTTTTCTGCAAATAATAAGCTATTTTTGTAACTCCTGTAAGTCAGTAACAATTATTTATGACTGTAAGATACAGTTAAGCCTATCTTTATCCGGCAAAAAAAATGGCTCAAAGTGTCAAAATGAAGAAAAGCCACAGTTATGTGAAAATTTAAAAGGCATTTTTTTATTTAATTTATTAATATTTAAAAAAGTTACTCCGACGTTGCCTTATGCTCATAAAAAAATTTTATAATCGAAAATAATTCATTGATTTTTATAATTTTCTTCTAGGTGCTAAAGATATTGCTAACTTTGCGATTTTTAAAAATTTGGAAATTTTAAATTATTTGACGGTTCTAAACCCTACACTTAGAAAAACAATATGGTCAGAACTACCAGAATATGGTAAAATTTAAGGTCTTTCTGGCTCTATGGGATTACCAAAAAACATGGTAATTTTTCTCGAAGCGCTTTGGTAATGATTTTAATAAAATTAGCAATAAAAAATGATTATTTGATATATGATAAAATTTGGTAAATATGGTAGAATTTGGTAATTTTTTCACGAAATCTTGGAGCATGCCATAAAAATCATTTATTCGGTAAAATTTACTTTTCAGTTATGTAATTGTTACTAAATATGTAGAAATATGAACGATAATTTTGAAAACCAAAATTTCTGTTAAACCGTTACCATGTGAACAAAAAATTACCAAATGAATCGTTTAAATACCATATATTTTGGTTTTTATCAGCGCAATTATGTTTTTTTTTTTTTTACCAGCAATGTCATTACCATACAGTACGGTAATTTTACCACAATTTTTTTCTCCGTGTAGATTATTCTTTACAGCAAGATGGTATATAAAGTTTAAAACTACAAATTTATCTCAAGCGTTAACTCCACTTTTTTAGTACTATTATTTTCCTAAGCAAAAGAGCGTGGAAAAACACGGTCAATGTTTCACTAAAAAATGTAGAAAAAGTTTTCTGAAAGCTTTAATTAAAAGCTTCAATAAACCATATATATGTAAAGCGTTGAAAACTTGACTTAAAAACTACTTTTTAAGTTGAAAACATCCGCGAAAAAATGCATAAAAATATCAGAAAACAGGTAAGACACCACCGTTTCCCATTAAAAACCAAATATTTGACTTAATTTATTAATTTTATGTACTTAAAGTCGACATTATAAATGAAACGGTAATGAAAGACATTTTAAAAAAAGGTAATGCTTTCAAAACGTCTTTTAACGTGATTCTCAATGCATAACATGATTCTCATTAATAACATTAATTTAAAATTAATTAAATTAGTGTTAATAATTTAATGTTATTTAACTTAATGCCATTAATTTAAAATTATTTGATTTAATGCTATTACTTTAATATCAAATAAATGGCTTGCCCTTAATTACATAGTTCAAAGTAAGAATACAAAGCTTTAAAATAACTGCCTTCCTGTTCCGAAGCATGTAAAATGTGTAAATGACAGACAATTTATTGAATATTTCAGGCATTTCAGGAACATTATTCAGGAACTATTTTTCATTGCATTTTTGAATAAAAACTTAATAAAATATTTCTTAATCATTACTAAAAATAGTTTAAAACAAATAAAACTAAACCCTTCCAAAAGTCAATCATTGCTAAAAAATCAATCTTTAGTTTTAATAAAGTTGTACGTTAAACAATTACAAATGTTTTTGTTAAGATTTTAAGGTGAAAAAATTTTGATTTATAAATAAAATGTAGAGACATATGTATTTTTAGGAAACATCTATTGTATTTAATTTTTATATCCTGCTTCTATAAGCAGAAAATAAAAATTTTTTTTGAAAAGTTTCAGACAGTCTGGAAAGCGGTGAGTTTAAAATTATAAAAAAACATCCTCGGTAAACAATAATAATGTTCAGAACATAAATATTAATGTCCCGTGATTAAAAATATTTTTTTAAAAAAACTCTTCTCTTAAAATTTATAAAGAAATTAAATTTGTCAGCGAATTTTTAATCGTTTTAGTGCAAAACAAATTTTTAAGGTCGTGGTTGCCCAGCGATTAGGAAATCGGCCGGAATTCGATCCTCGACTACGCTAAGATCCACCGAGTACCTGTGATAGACACTTGCTCTTTAAATTTCTTGAATCGAAAGTCCTGTACAATGGGTACAAAAAATCTGAGGAAAATTTTCTGTCTCTTTAGATTTAAGATCGATGCCTTAATCGGGGCTATGGCCTCACGAATGAGTAGTGCTGCCATCTATCGTAAGGAGGGGAATTCTGTCTAAGACGTACTTTTACCCTTGCGGTGTTTTCTTGTCAAACGAAAGGTTCACCTTCTTAATTTGCAAGGCCAATGGCTGGCGAGCTTGCCTGTTCTAGTGTCACTAGTAACAACAAATTTTCAAGAAAAGAAAAAAATCAATTAATTAAAATTAAGTTTGTTGTACATCTAAACAGTTTCTTCGGTATAGAAATTTTTATGATTTCCATAAAACCTTCGCAGCAGCTACTCTAGGTTCAATAAATAGGGAAGTCGTAAATAAACATCGCCTCCTTATGGACCTCTAACGACTAGAGTGCCTTCAGTGAACAAGAGTGGCGACAACCTCCCGACAAAATCTGATTGGAGGAAACTAAGTTTTTACCGCCGCAGGCTAAATGGAAAATTTCTCCATTCGTTTAACACGGGAAGCATGATTAGTGATGTGAAAACTGAATATTTTAATACCTATCTTCTGGTAACCCGATCCTATTATGCGCTTGCGCAGTTTTGCTTTTCACCTCGATTGACGCCACTCTTGTTCACTGAAGGCACTCTACTAACGACCAGTCCGTTAAACCGATTGAGATGAGATTTCCAGAGGTAAGAGCTCGAGATTCTAAGAACGGCAGCAAAACGGTGTTCATGTCTCACGCTTAAGGTTACAGTTACAGAAATTCAATACTTTCGAATGGCAACTCTCATTTTTTTGAGATCCGTCAAGTTTGAGGATTGCCCATGTTTGTGGTGTAACTAACTACCACTACAAATAATAAATACGAATTCAATAGTATATAAGACATGTTAACTTGATTCTTTCCTGAGGTACCTTTTGATCCCCCATATGTTCATTCTTTCTATGCACAATTGTTCTTAGCCAGTGCTTCTATGAACAAACGATACCTACGAGGTTTGTAATACGTCTGTGACAGGCTCACACTATGCAGCTATGTTGCAAAATTACGTCATACCAGAGTTTCTGCAACGAAATGCACTGAATGACATCGTTTGGATGATGGCCCAAGATGGCGCACCTTCAGATCACAGGGTCCTGGAACAGTATTTTGACGATCGTGCCATTTCACGCCATTTTCTATTTCCTTGACCTGAGCGAACCCTCGATCTTATGAATATTTCTAGTTTCGGGGATATCTGAAATCTAGAGTGAACATGTGCAATCCGCAAACTTGTCAGATTTGAAAGACAATTAAACGTGAGATTGCAAACATCCCTCATGCTTGCTATGTTATGCTCAGATTTATTGTCTAGTCTCCTTCTCCTGCATGCAATGTGTAATTGGTCCCGCAGTGGACTGATCGTTAAGACACGGTTCCCAGCAGATCACCGAAGTCAAGCATCGCTGGCTGCGGTCAGTGTGCGGGTGGGTCACCACTTGGATCAGTCTGCGTAGGGACCGAGGGTGTGCGGTATTGGTCCTCGTTAAACTGTGCTACCGTAAAGTGCTCAACTTCGCGCGCAGGTCTTTGGGCTACCGAAGCAGGGGTGCCATCCCCTCTGCAGAGGATCAAAATTGTGATGGCATGTCTTCGGATCATTCTGAGGGATGTTTCCCAGACCGTCGCCAATAGCCCATTGTGCAGCTCTAGTGCGACGTAAATGAACTATAACAATAATATAATAATAATAATAGCAATGTGTAATTGCCTGTGATGCCGCCTATGTAGAAAATTTGTGATTCAAATAAACTTTCATTTCCTTCAATCTGTGTCGTCATCAATGATTATTGTCTTACCTCTCTCATATTCAAATTTTCTGTGGGGTCCACGATTGGGATTTTTTCGGCGTGCGTAGAGCTGCTTTTTGAGCGTTGTGCATAGCGTGTCCATTTTTTTGAGATACTGGTACCGTACCAACGCTGTTTGGGGTTTTTGCTTTCACTGAACATTTTGCGATGAACAAATATGGGTGTTGCATTCGAAAATTTCGTTTTTCTGTACTTAAGCGTGAGCGCTAATTTGCTGTCGTTCTCAAAATCCCAAGCCAATACGTCTGCTGAAATCTGATCTAGATCTATTTTAGTTTATAAGCTTCGTTGAACAGCCGATCCAATTTTTTGGATTTACGACTACTAATGTTTAACTCCGTAGCCTTGTAATTTTGAACCCTATCCAGAAGACAAGGGAACTCCTGGATCAAGTATTGGGAGAAATTTGCCTTCGTGGAGGACATTTGATGGAACTAACCCGCATTTGCGTTACACGGAGAGGAAGACCACGATCACCTCCCACGGTTAGCCTGGCAGCAAAAGGATTCTAACCCATGATCTGTCTACCACTGAGGATATTTCGCGTAAGCACTGTGGTCGGTGCAAGCCGGGTGCGGATTCGAACCCGGTTCACCTCATTGGAACACGAATACTCTATCCCCTGTGCCATCGCGACTCCATCTAGAGCTATAGAACGGATCGGCATAGAGGTCCATAAGTAGATTTCTTTTTAAATTATCAATTTGTATATCTAGCTGAATAAGTGGGCCTTACTTGATTCCATACTTTTTAGCAGCAATAATCTGAAGACAGAAACTTTTACCTGTTTAATCATTATAAAATTTAAATATATTTTTATTTTGGTATATTGTTTGTAATAGAGCGTAAAAAACTACACGGATATCTTAGTACAATAAAAAATTACAGGGATATATTAAAAAGATTCCAAATTTTGCATAGAAAGAAAAATTAAAATATAAAAAAAAAAAATTATTTATTGAAATTAAACGGGAAGGATAATTTTCAAATAAAACAATTTGAGTTGATAATAGGTTCGAGAATAAATTTAACTACTGAATAAAAATATTAATACTCACATGGAAAATAAATTATATTTCATAATTTTAAATAGTATTTCAGATAAATAAAATTCAACAGTTCACACACAACAAGCAAATGGGAAGAAAAATTGTTTGAGTTTGGAATTAATCATGACTAAAAAGCCTTAAAAGCAAAATTGTAGTATCTCCTTCATTTTCGATCTTCAAAAATATAAACTCTAAAGTGAAGTGAGTCAAAGATATCACCCTGAATTTAATTCGAATGATTGAATTTCGACGTATACTAAAAATCAATCCTAACGATTCAAAGAATTGACCTTAAATATTCCAATTAGTCTTAACTATTAATCAAGTTACGAAATCAGAATCAAAATCGAACTTACTTCTACTTACACACACCCTTTTACCGACAGACTCAGAATCTTGACCAGCAAAATAATAACCGAAAAATTTTTGAATTGGGAGGTATAAAAATTTTTACATTATTTTTTTAATATACAAAACTTGAATGAAATCAGTCGAACAGTTTCTGTTCTGAGATATAAAATTTTGATCACGTAAAATCGTTTGAAATCGCGTAAAAATTTTGTATGCCTTTTAATTCAAAATTTCTACTCTTATTATATCCAATGGTAAACAACTATCAATTTTGTTTCTTAGACTATTTTAGAGTAAACGAACTTTCAACGGTTCTCCTAACTTAAATATTGGGACTAATTTGTTTTTTTTTTCCAGATTGCGGCGGCTATCTCCCATATTTTGGTAGTAAAAAAGTCAAATCTCTATTAAAAAAAAAAAAAAAAAAAGAAAAAAAGAAGACGTTTAAACAGAGAAAGAAGTACGCTTTTGTGTTAGATTCCGTAACTTAATCAATAGCTGGCAATTAATTAGTATTTGAAGGCTAATCCTAAGAATGAATTTTAGTCCGTGAAAATCTATCCGATTATAAGAATAAAAGTTATTCTGGGTGATATAGTTTTTATTTATTTATTTTTTGCTCACTACATTATAACATTTGAACTATAAATTGAAACAACTTGAAAAACAAGATTTTAACAAGTATCAAATATACAATAAACGGAATTTTAAACGAGAGATTTAGCATTTACAAATACCATCACACACGAATGCCGTGCATTAGATAGCTCTACAGTAACTGCATTCATAAGCACTTCAATGTGCGGTTGCTATGTGAAAATGCTAAATCATTCTAATATCCAAAATATTAAAAAAAAAAAAAAAAAAAAATCGCGTTACAATACAACATTTTCACGATTACGAGAAAAATCGCAAATTTGAAATTGATTTATTTTACACATTTAATAAAATAAAATATTAGGCGATTATAAACAAAACTTTGAGTGCTTAGTTTTCGATTAGTACAAGATAATATTCTAAAAACTTATTCCCTAGTCGGAATTAAACATTTTTACAATTGAATACAAATAATTTTTGCTTGTGTTTACGAAGTTTTTCAAAATTTACACTTACCTGGTTGTAGGATTTTGTAAAATTTTAAATTCATTGAAGGGCAATGTGAAATCAAACAAGATTTCTATTTACTCACGTGTCGGTTATTTAAAATACAGAGAAGTTCAATAATTACTGTAAAATATGCTTATCTATATAAATATAAATTAAATCACGGCTCTACATTAAGCTTAACAACTACTTAAACATTTTGTATTGCTAAATTTGCGATAATTATTATAATTTTTTTTTGTTTTAAGAGGAAGAGTTCATTGCAGATCCTAAGCGCTTACAATACTTGAAACAAGACGAAGGCGTATTATAGTCAAGTAACGTTGAAGCCTCCATGACTGAGGGGCATTGTCCTTACGCCAAAAGCTTAGAAGCATTGAGGTAGTGGGTTCGAATTTCACAGAAACTCTGTATGTATCTTGGTGCTGTTTTTTCCTTTTTTCAACTTGACGAAGATTTATATGTTGTTCTTTGAATTGAGCACATAAATCTGCTCATTTAGCTTAGTTTTTAAAATGTATGGTTCTTGGTTTCTTTCACATCTGAATGACTATTAGCATCAAATTTTCTTTAACATTGATCGAAATGGGTAACAATTCGCATGCGTTCACCATGAGCGTGTGTAGAGTCATAGAATGATGTAGATGTAGTTAATTTACGTCGCACTAGAGCTGCACAATGGGCTATTGGCGACGGTCTGGGAAACATCCCTGAGGATGATCCGAAGACATGCCATCACAATTTTGATCCTCTGCAGAGGGGATGGCACCCCCGCTTCGGTAGCCCAACGACCTGCACGCGAAGTCGAGCACTTTACGGTAGAACAGTTTAACGAGGACCAATACCGCACACCCTCGGTCCCTACGCAGACTGATCCAAGTGGTCACCCACCCGCACACTGACCGCAGCCAGTGATGCTTGACTTCGGTGATCTGCTGGGAACCGTGTCTTGACGATCAGTCCACTGCGGGACAAAGTCATAGAATGAAGAACGTTAGTTTTCTATCTTGATTTTCAAATAGATTATAAACTTTTAAGTTAGGAAACTATATGATGCTGAAAAAAACATAATACATTGAATGTAGTTCTAACAGAAACAGTCGGAGGAATTTTAAAAAATATTTTTGACAACTTAATACGCAAAATATTAAGAAATGAAAAAATTATGGAATATTGTAGTACATTCCAATACAACTGAGAAGAGGGAAAGAAAAATTTCCAAGGATTTTTAGAAGATTAAAAAAATAGGAATTTTAAAATTTACATATTAAATAAATAATATTAATCTGAATATATGGCAGACTTGATAGTTTGACATTTTCTTGTTTAATATTCTACTGACTCTATTTTTTTAAAATTGTTTTCATTTTAACAATAAAAAATGAGCGTTGTTTAGTTTTTTTCTTATTTTCATCTCACATTAAAGTTAGGAAAGAAAACATTCGGCTACAAAATGAAATAGCATCAACTGAAGGATTCAATATGGCAATAGTTTGACTGTCATATTATGTCGCGTCTTCTTCGTCTTTTCTTTTTTCTTTGTACACCAATGCAAGTTATATTGTATGTATATAGTAAGTAATGGCCACATATATATAGCTCAAATCAATCATCAGCTATCCATTACAAGTTAAAAAAAAAAAAAAAAAAAAGACAGACAGACACCCAGACAATTAGTTCTGTTGAACAGCCATTAACATCTGAAATCTAGCAATGTCAAGAATTCTTGAGAATACTCGTTTTAATGAGTAAACAAATTGTTCTCCAGTGGGTGTCTAGTCACTGTGGACTAGAGGTGAGAAGAACAAGCGGACTTCTTGTTTTATTGAAAGATTAAACTGTTTGTAAAAAAAGCTATATATTAATCTCTAATGCTAAACTAGATCTCCATACTCAGACAGTCCTAAGAAAGCTGGAGGATGTCAAGTGCTTTTCTTATACCCGACACAACCAAAACACAATGCAATTGCGTTTTTTTTTGTCTGTTTACAGGACACAATCGCCTCGCTGCTCAAATGTTTCGCATTGGCGTTTCAACCGATTCTAATTTTGTTTAAAACTCTGAAGAAGTAATAGACAAGGATCATCTGCTCCAGTAGAACTGCAAAGTTGTAAGACACTCGTGGATCTACAGAGAAATCTAGGTACTGGGAGGCAAAATCACGCATTAGGCAATGACTTCAGCCTTCTTGTTCTTGATTATACTGTTTGAGTCTGTAATTTTTTTAAACTTTTTGTCTAGCCATTAGAAATAATAATAAAAAAAAGATTTTTCTTCTGTTTAGCCTGAGTTCTCAAAAAATGCCTATTTATGATTAGCAGTCTCAATGTAATTTTGCTTAAATTTAAATAAATCATTCAAAGTTAATTAATCACGGAGAAAGTGCAACGATTTACTTCCTGGCTGTTTGGATTACTGCACTTAATCCCTTGAAATGATTAAGTACAGACAGCTGATTCAGTGATTTTGTTTATGGACAGTGGACAAAAATGATTTCAAGTACCAAAAGAAAATATTAGTTATTATCACAGGCAATCATAGAATGAAAAAAGTGAAATGAATGAAAAAACTGTAAAAATTTATGAAAATTTTTATTACAAGACATTTTAAGAACTATGTACACTTTTTTATATACACAATGCAAAATGGCTTAAGTAGCACCAATATGGACAAATACTCTCAAACAGACGCACTGCGCCAGATTTGGACAGAAATGTTTGGCGTTTGCAAAAAGTTGGTCGCAGAGCTCTGACTAATAATTTAATGTAGTAAATGCACAGGGTAAAGTAAATTACAAGATCAATCTAACATATAAATCTGAAATTTCTATTTTTTTTTTTTATGAACAAGAGATTGCCTTTAATTTTTCAATGTGGGTATCTTTTTTTATACAGTAATATTTTTCTAAGTTTTTTAAGAAAGTTTTGTTTTAAAAATGATAGAAATGGCTTATAAATAAATTTAGTTATAAAAGAACAATATGCAGGAAGATATATTCAAATATGGTATAAAATATCATAACTAGCATATACAAGGTCTAGTTAGAGAGTTTTAAGTTGAAAATGCACAATCTAATTAGCTAAATTTGAAAAAAAAAATTTTTTTTTCTTAACATTTCACTTTATATAAACTGGTTTACATTTTTACAACAGTATTTTAAAGTTAGATTTATTTTCATATTTGAAACAGCATAGAAACTCTGGAAATAGTAGGCACTTAAATACAACAGTTAAGACAATGAATAAAAATATTTTTAATATTGACAGAAACACTTAATTTTGCTGTAACTAAGTTTAAACAAATTAGAACTAAACAAAAATAAGCAATACACTTACTACAAAATAATGAATTATATTAAACAATAATTTGACAAAAAAAACTTATCATTTTTTTAAAGAAATCGTTCAGTAATCCACTCGAGTTCAGGGATTTTAACTATTGAATCACATAAAATGATTCAGAAGGTTTTAGGCTTCGTCAAGAAATGCAGTAGATCATAATAAATAACTGCTACAAAGAAAATTTAACTTACAGTAGGAAATTAAGTATAAAAACGAAGATCAGTATAAGCAGTATAAGATGTATCTTAAAAAGTACACCAAACAGATTCTAGATATACAAGTGCAGTATTATAACTTAAGTTATTAAAGTCATTAAATTTGTTTACTATATTAAATGTTTACAACAGTTAAAAATAAAAACATTAAGAATGTTAAGGGTCACAATAAATTTTCCATCTTTTAAACACCATAGTTTTCAAAATATATTTTGTGTGTTTTATTATAAAAAAGATTTCTTACTCTAATAAGTGAAAGATAGTGTAGTTATTACAATTTATTAGTTAAACAAACATTTTTATGAGTTAAAGGTTAAGCGAATATGGTTTTAGACATTAACAAATCTAAAAGAATACCCAGATAACTTATTTGTTTGATTGATAAGCAAAATAAGATACTTAGTGTTATAACGTTTCGTTTATTAAAAATTTAAATATAATCTTGGTTATTACTTTTAAGATTCCCAAATTAGGCACAGAAATAAGATACATTATCCTAATGCAACTTGCGAACAGAGTTTTAGCTTATAGAAAAATTTATAGGTAAGAGAAATTTCAATTAATTAAACTCTATTGTCAGGGCATTCGAATTTCTGTAGTTTCTTTAACCTGTTTAATTCAAACAGTCTATGCTTTTCGTGTAAAATTATGTGAATTCATTTATTTTATTCACATTGATCTCTTAATACAGACTAATAAACATTAATAAAAATAATCTAAAATACCAGTGAAATGGTCCACGGAGTCAATAGTTTAAGAATCCCAAAACTGAGTAAAAGTAATAGTATAAAAAAACTAGCAAGTATATTATGATTTTAATTAAATCATAAAGTAACAAAGCATTTTTATTTTAGTGCAAAACTTTAGCATTATACAAGATTTCAGAAAATTGAAATAACAAGACTTATGACACATTTTAACAACACCCACAACGCCAGTTAGCAAAATAAAGTTATTGTAAGCTTAAAAACTGGTGCAAATTTTAACACGTGTTGTCAGTAACATTCTGTTTGACACAAAATGGAATGTTCGAAAAACATTTTAGCACATAGAAACAGTACAGGCATTTAACTGCATGCAAAATAATAATTAGGACATGCTCATAATATGTTGAACTTTAAAAATAACACTTATTATATTGGATTAAGAACTTGAAAAATATATGAAAATCATATAATAAACACGAGTGATTATACGAAATCGTCCAAAAGGTAAAAATAAAAGTGTGAAATGAAATTTAGTTTTAAATATGAAAGGGAGAAAAAATTAGCATTTTTGGCACAAAAAGCAGCAGTTATAAAAAAGATAAATTTTTTCAAAATAAGCTGCCATTTACAGATATCACATTTATATTAGTTCTGCTCTTCTCATTTACAATGATTGATTTAAATACAAAAACCTTAAAAAAGAATGTATAAATACAATTAAGTATTCATAAAAAAAGGAATAAATCATTTACAAATGCTATCAAAATTATTACAAAAGTAAAATGTTAAAAAAATAAAAATAAACGTAAAAATGAAATATGTAAAAATATAGCTTTGTACTAACTTTGAAAAATTATGATAGAAATATGTACCACTCAGGCATTGCGTGAAATGTTGAAGTACTACAATGTACTATGTAGCAAATTGAATTTTTCTAAAATGTTTTTTAATTTAATATTTTCAAATGATTTTTTAAAATTTATTTCATAGGTTCTAGCACAAGTGTTCAACTAAATTTCTTGTAAATAGGATTAATATTTAAGACAAAAACAAATCTTTATTTATTCAAGACAACATTTTCCTTAGTTAGTCTCAAAACTGACTTTCTCATTAATTTTCAAACACAGTATTATTTTTCATTATTATGAGATTCAATTACTTCAATTTTGATAGCATGCATGAAAATGGTATGTACAATGTTTTAACAAAAAGAAAGAAAAAACAAACTTTTTTTTTCTTAAAAAAGAAACTTTTCTCATCACATGATTTTGTTCAAACAACTTAAATTTTGAAAGGAGAAAGTTTCATATGTATATATAAAAAAAACAAACATACACACGAAACAATAACGAAGAAAAAAAAAAAGAGATGCATAAATAATGAACATAGAAGAGTTCAGTAATAACAGATATGAAAGACAAGGAAAAAAAAAAAAAAAAGATGGGAAAAGCAATTTAATATAAGTTTTTAAGCATATCACAAAGTTTTAAACAAAAATCTATTTTTTATTTTGAAATAAAGATCTTGTAAATTAGAACGAAAATTATCACCATTTAAGTGCATTAATATGGAACAAAAATAATAAAAAATACAGTTTCATTAAAAATTATATCTAGCTGAGTAATTTCTCCAAATTAACAAGAATTTGAAAAATTACATTAACACACTTTTTTTTTAAAATTTAAAACAATACTCTTTTAATTTTTTAAAGCTTTATTTACTTTAATTAAAACACAACGATCATGACTTCTATTTATTATAATTATGGCCAAAAAATACAAATCTAAGCTTATTTTTTTGTAATTTAAGATTTTATTTGATTATAAAATGAATACACCTCACTGATTCCAATGAAAAAAAAATGAAAATTTTGATTTAAAATCAGGAACCGCTTAGAGAAATATAAAAACTATTTTAAAAATCAGTTATAAATGAGTAGAGCAAAACTTTTCATTCAAAATTTGAGGTTGTTTAGAATCAATATGCTCATAGTCCACATCACTGTCATCAATTCCACAGATAGCTCCAGAAATATCTGAGAAAGAGGCATTCGTTGATGTGTAACCACCAACTGACATGGACAAGTTATCAAGCCCGTCCCTGAGAAATCCACGTCCACCTTGTGATGGAAAACCATACGTCATAACTTCATCATCGGAGAGATCACAAATTTGGCGCTGATCACCATTCCAGGTATGATCAGGGCTAGTGTTCGCAGTACTTGTTGCATGAGTGGGGAGGTATGAGTTGGGGTGACGCTGATATTTGTGGGGGGAAACTGGAAGACTGTCCACCTCATCAGCAAATTCGAGTTCGTTCATTCCAAGAATGCTTTCGAAGTTTGGCACAGGAAGAAGAGCATCGTCGAAATCATCGTTATTTTCTGAGTCACCCACGTACTCAGATTGATCAAAATCTTCACTTCCAGATTGGTTGTTATGCTGTTTCAAATCATTTAAGTTACCTACATCACTTTCTTTGGGTAGTAGCTCGATTTGGCTAGCCCTGCTGTTGGATTCAGTACTTGGAATACTGGATGAGTCCCGTATTTCTTTGGTGGATACTTCAATAATATTAGCTAATGGTTTTTGAGATGCAACTGCCCAATCTGAACAATCCCATATGTAACCTATAAAATTTAAAGAAAAAAAAGTTTATAAGATGTTTGTAATATATAAGCCTTAAACTGCCGACAAATCTAGAGAAATGTTTTCTTGCACAGAAAAGTGAGAAAAAACAGGTTTTCTGCACAAGAAAGTAATCAGTAACTTTTATCTTAACTAAATTAAGTTTCAACAGTAAGAAGATAATTAGATTATAGAAAACTCGCCAACTCCCGGAACTGCTTTCGCAGTTCATTTCGGATTGCTTCGCAATCTAATGCTCGCTCATTGGATACGTTCTTAACGTCTAGCTATTGTATACTTTTTTGAATACTGAAGTTCCGAAAACTTTTCACTGCAGAAAATTCTAAACCTGTACATTTCAATAATAATTTGAAATTGCAAATAGTTCACATATTTTTCTTAATCACACTATTCTAAATTTCAGTTGTTGAGAAAAGTAACTGTTGTAAGTTTTGTTTTAAAGTCTTTCCCACCACAGTGTTAAAGCCATGTGTTGTAAAACAATATGAAATAGTAGTCTGAATAGTAGAGAGAGAGAATTTCTTTAAAAACACAATTGTTAATTTGGGCATTTGGCAATACAACACTTATAGAATTGAATGATTTGTTATGTCAAGCGCTCAGGTATCTTAATTTTGATCTAGTTGCGCTTCTATGTCATTTTGATTTATGTTGCTAAGTTAACTTTTAAAAAATTCTATGGCTGGCAACAGCATTTTTATTTTTTAAGTAGTTTATTTTTATTTCTTTAACCTAACCTTTTATTACCTAACAGAATTCTTTGCCGACTGTTTTCTCTATAAATGAAGAAAATAAAGTAAATATTTAAGTATTGTGAAAAGAATCTTATTTAGTTGTACAAAGTACTACAGCCAAAATTTGGAAGCCACGTAAGAGATATATATAAGATCAGAAACACATCATTAAAAGGCAGAATGTTTTGGTGTTTTCAAAACGTAAACAAAACAAAGCAAACGTTGCCACCGGCGGAAAAGAAATGCAGCTAAAATTTGGGAGCCACATAAGAGAATTATATATATTAGATAAAGGTGTATAATTTAAAAACCATACAAATTTAATTTTTTCAGAATCTGTTTTTTAAATTTGCAAGTCCTATGGTTACTTCATAAATCTGTTTGTTACTTCTAGGTAAAGCTAGCCTTTCAATTCTGATAAATAATTTATTTCTATAATCTTTCTCTATATATTTACTGAAGCAATTTCTATACAACCAGAGTAACTTTGGGGCACAGTGAGCAACAGTGAACATGGAATATGCCTTCTAGAGTAATAAATATCTTTTTAAACTAACACATTTTTTAAAAAGAAAAATAATAGTAAAAATATTAAGCTTGAATTAATTTTATTCTCTTTGTAACTGCAAATAATTTTAACCAAAGAAAACAAAATTGTTGGAAAAAGTTAATTTTAACAACGTTATTGAATATGCGCTTTTTTTTTTTTTAACAAGATGTAAAAGTACAAGTTATGCTTGAAAATAATTATACAAAAAGGCTTAACAAAAATATTATTAATAATTAGTTAAATAAAAAACTTTGATTACTAAGTTATTATTATCAATATTACTCACCAAGAATTCATATTTAAAAGGTTAAACAAGAAGAAAAAAAAAAGGCAATATGTTAGCATATATAAACAAACTTTGAAAATCGTCTACATATTTATAAAATTTATTTTAAATAAGGCACCTTTTTTTTTCAAGAATTATTTTTTTTCTATTGGACATTTAATCTATCTATATTTAATATAATAGACCTCAATTTCGAAATATACATGGTCGACCATTAGTTTGCATTAAAACAAGCTCAATCCTAATTTCTTCAATTAATCAATTCCAGTCTCAGTTCATTCAAATAATAATCATGTTAATTTAAGTGTCACAATAACAAATGATTTTTTTATTATTTCTTCTGAAAATTTTCTTAAACTGGTTTACAATTGAACACCTTAATTAATCATTTTGCACAAAATGGTATTTCATGTGATAATGCAATGGGATAATCATGCTTTTGCATGATAAAACTAAAGTTCTTGATTATTCTAAAAACTGCAAACATAATAGAATTTATATTTTATATCATAACAATACCATATTCTATTCTACGTGCGGGTAAGAAAAATATATATAGTAATGCATTTAAAAGTAACATGCACAATAAACATTTAATACTTATATATATATATATACAGACAAATGTCTATTTTAAAGCATGCATTTATGTATATAAAAAAAGTGAAACACACAGTTGGAGGGTGGTAAGAAAAGAAAGCATGTTGTAAGTGAACGGAAAAAAAACAAAACAAAAAAACAATTAGTATTTTATCCAAAAAGCTATATCTTCAGTCTATACAAGATTTCTCAACTACATAGTTCTTTGAATTTTTTTCCAAATAATCATATAAACTCTGTCTTTAAGAATAAGAAACATTTTTTTTCTCCGAAAGTTAGAATAATTATACTAATACTAATAATAAAAATTGCAATGCATATTATTAACGATTTGTACATAATTAGTAAAATTTTTGATAAATTTAAGGAATAAGAATTTTAAAAGATTATTTCTCATAGCAATGAAGACAAAGTTTCCTGATTTGGGTTAACCAATGATTTGTTAAGAAAAAGTGAAAGGTGATTGAAATGTGCGGTTTGCCGCATTCTGCTTAGAGCACTAAGGACAGATTCTCACCAACTTTCAAAGTTAATTACATTGTTCGCCAATAGATGGCAATGCTTAAAGACAAAAATTATGAAACAATGCTTTATTTATTTATTTATTTATTAAAAAAAAACTACACTTCTCAGTAACTACAACAACAAAACAATAACCTGTAACAGTTTGCAAAATTAATAGACATTTATGCAAATATTTCATCAATGGTCTTATGATATGGAATGGTTTTTGTAGCAGAAAATAATGTATTTTATTATTTTTTTTTAAAGTCAGAAATGCCAACAATTGAATATTTCAAATCTCCCTTTTTTTAGTTTAGAAATCATTCCTCATTTTTGGGACACGACTAGTTTGAAATTTATCACTTATTGTAGAGTTGTTTAAAAGTAGCTAATCACAATTCTCTACATAAAAAAAAAAGGTTCATGAAATGAGATGAAACCATGAATGATTTACTTTGAATAAAATACAAACATCATTTTTTACTCATCATTCACATTTCACAATCTGCTTTCTCTTTAATTTATTTAAAAATCAAACAATTAAAATAACTATATTGTATCAATACCAAATACATCTTACATATTAATAGGCAATGAATTAGTAAAGTACTATTTTTTAAGATATATACAGTAGAAATGAAAGCTATTAATAGTTCCAAGCGGTTAGCTTTAGCAAATTCCATGAACATTATAACATGGATTAGCTAAGCGTGAAGCATTACATACCCTATAAAAAACTGTTTTTGAATAAATCGTTGGAGTTAAAAAACCCACACATTTATTCCAAGAAGAAAAAAAATTCCATGCAGCAGGCAGTGGGTGAAGAACATGCACTTAATGCAAAAAGTAGAAAAAAATGAACAAAAAAAGAAAACTTAAAGTACCTTCCGCAGTGTTTCTTCTCCCACTTTTGTTCTCGTTTGCTGTGTAAGAATGAATATTTGTAATCAAGTAACCAAGAAAATAGTTTTTGTTTTTAACTAATTGTTGAAATCAAAGATATACAAATTAAAAAAATAAGACAAATAAAACAGCAAAAAATTCCTACAGCTACAAAAAGCCAAAGACTTTTAAAATGCTAAACTCTTCTTCAAAGTAAACACAATATCAAAAATCAGCATGCTTTTACCTAGAGAAAAAAATTGAAGTTCTTACACTAGTGATATTGTTCATTCACTTCAACTATTCCAAAAAAGAAAGAAAAACATAAGATAGAAGCAGATGAACTAATAATAATAATAAAAAAAAGCAAATTACAAACCAAACTGCTTTTAATACAACTCCAATAAAATAATACTAATAAGGCATTCTAACACATTGCTTCCTATTTTTAATGGCAGAAATAGAAATTTAGGAAGATTTGTGAGTGATGAAGTAATCACTTTTTTTATCACCAAATTGCTTTTAATACAACTCCAATGAAATAATACTACTAATAAGGCATTCTAACACTTTGCTTCCATTTTTAATGGTAGAAATTGAAATTTAGGAAGATTTGTGAGTGATGAAGTAATCACTTTTATTAGATTAGATGGTGATGGGCTGGGTCAAAAAAGATCATAATTGCAAAAAAAAAAAAAAAAAAAAAAAAAAAAAAAAAAGGATATGGTTCATAAACAAGAAGTGGATGGTCTAATTAAGACTCATGAAAAGGTTACAATCTAATAGGACCTGTAATTGGGATTGGCAAGTTCACTACCAAACTAGCCCATCACAGAGATAAGACACTTTGAAAAATTTGAGTATATGCTACCTTGTTCTTAAATAGATATCAAAAGTAACACAATAGGAAAAGCTATGAAAATTAAAGAATTAAAATAATATTTTGGAATTGGTATGTTTATTATGATATTTCCTTAGAATTAAAATACTATTTTGGAATTGGTATGTTAACACTTAGAATGTTTGACGTCAAAGTTAAATTTAGTTGTATAGTTTTTTAGTTGAGTAAATGCTAGCTTGTTTTTAAATAGGACAGGTAATATTAAATGTGATATAGTATTAGAAACAGTTATGAAAATTGTTTATTAAAATTAGTATTTGTTAAGGCCTAGAGTAATATTTTTCAAATGAAAAGTGTGTTAGTTTTGACTTAGAAGTTTTTTCCATTTAATTTGGTTGGCTTCCATGATATGAAAATGATTTTTTTTTTTCTGTTTTAATCAATTACATGCATTTGTTACTAAATGCATTTGTTAAACACTTTTGCTCAAATTTTCAACGATTGGAGGATTAATATACATAATTATTAAAAATAAAAAATATTCCTACAACAATTTATCGAGCAGCTTTTACAATTTAAAAACTATAGTGAATTTAAATCAAGTTTGTTTAGTTTACTAAATGTAAGCCAAGTTTTGAATAAAGAAATCTAGAGACTCATCAGTTTTTAAAATTCTTTAGTGCAATGCTTATGTGATAAGTTCAAAATTCCAGTAAATTCAATCTTCCAAGCATTAGTCCTAATGTTTAAACTTTAAGCTGATGTTTAACATCGCAAAAAAAAAAAAATTCTTCCATTATTTTTTGAAGGATTGCACATATTACAATTATACCCAGGGAGTAGGAGTTTTAAAGGAGAAAGAAAAAAGGGGTTAATAAAATATCTTGTGCTTCAACTGTAGACATCATAATTCAATCTTAAAAATACATATCAAAATAAACAAGAATATAGCCAATTACAGACATAAAAAATAATTCTGCAGTTGCACTATATTTTTAACACCATGTTATTCGTTTCAGGAAGAATAAAAATTTATATTCTAAAAGAAATTAAACTATCAGTATAAAAATACAATTTTGTTATTCCTTAACTTATTTTTAAAACAAATTTATAGCAAAAATTCTTAAGTATAATAAATATATTTAAAAAAGTATTTCTCTACATTGAAACTAAAATTTGAACTGAATTAAAATAAAATAAAATAATGAGTTATATTCACTACCTGGCATGTCATCAACAGAGTTGAGGCTTAAAACCGAAGGCACACCAAGGCTGGACGGACCACGAGATGGCACAACTGGAGCAGGTATTGTATTCAGACCAGGAACATCACCAACTTTACGCATTTGTAGGTCTGCAAATGGAAATATTTATGGTGAATGCAATCTAATTTTTATTGAATAATTTTGAAAAAGTTTCAAGTTTTTAAAAAGTTAACAAGATTGATGTGATATATACAGAGGATTCAAAGGAAATGATGAGAAGAGAAAAACCATACATAATAAATAAACAAAATATTAGCTTCCTTGTTGGAGGAAAAAATCAAGGGAGCAATAACGTAAATATTATAGAATTTAATATATATTTAAAACTATCTAAACAAAGAACAATGATGTGTTAAGATGCTTTTTACAAATTCCTTGATTTTTTACTTTAACATTAACCCTTCAAATTCTATAACTCTGGGTAAAATTATACCGAAATAAATCTCCCATTAAATAACATAGGGACCACCAGTTTTTTGTTTTTTTTTGGTTGAGGATAAGCCACCAGCAAAAAAAGAAAAATTGAAGATTGACAGGAAACCTTTTTTCTTCGTGCAACCAATCTTCACTGCACAATGATTCTGGGAAATAAAAGATATTCCAAGCCATTGATTTGTCAAAATTTAGATATCCTCAAAATTCACCAGATGTCATTTTGTGAGAAACGGACATAAACCGTTTTTTTCCCCTTAATCTTCATTTCCATGTCAAATTTAAAATTATAAAATATAATAATGTTACAATAAAGAATTCTTAGGTCATGAATAGCCAAATTATCTAAGTGTCTCACTAAATATTTGAAATACTGATTTGGTTTTGATTTCATATTTACTACATGAAATCAAAATACTTTATTATTAAGGGAAAAAAAAAACAAGCAAAATAATTATAAGTTTTACCTTTTGGTACTTTATTTTCATACAGCTTGCTCTTTGATTTCAAATGATCTTTATCCCAATTCCCTTTTTTCACTGAATCGTTGTCTGAACTGGACGGAGGTGGTGGCACCAAAGCAGGAATCACACCAGTAATAGAGGGTTTGCTTATATTTTGTACATAGTCATTACTTTGGCGGGGAAAGTTCTCTAAGTCATCAGCAGCGCTACCATAACTACGGACTGTATCGAAGTTATTGAGGGCATTGACAGAATCTTGAGTACTAGGGGTATAGGAAGCAGGTCTTGGAGGTAATGGAGGAGTAGTGAAACTAGTTGTGACTTCTAAGTTACTTATTTTACGATTTAAATTGTCTTTTTCAAATACAGAATTTTTTAATAGATATTCATTAGTTGCAGTATCTAGTACTTCATTATTTGGTCTCAATTGTTGGCGTTTATGCCTATAACGCCAACAGCATACCAAGACCATTGCTAATAGAAGAATAAAAAATACTACAACAGATATACCAATGATTTCTTCTATAGTAGTATTCCAGCTAGAAGACGTTATTGAAGTTGTAAATAAATGCTCATTACACAAGGAACCAGTCATATTTGGCGGGCAGTGGCATTTAAAGCTACCCTGAAGATTTATGCAAGCACCGCTGGCACAAGGAACTGTTTGGCACTCATCTATGTCATACTGACAAAGCTCTCCATAATATCCATTGCATTTACAAATAGGGCCAAAAGTACCCTCCTCACAAATTCCTCTATTATGACATGGGCTTGGTTTGCAATAACGACCAAATTCACAACGTTCACCGCTGATTCCAGAAGGACATGTGCAAGTATATTTGTTGTCATGTTTGCGACATATTCCACCATTTAAACAGGGATTTGATGCACAAGGGTCTAAATCTACTTCACAGTAATTTCCTTGATACCGAGCAGAGCATTGGCACATAAATGCAGAACTTGTAGGAATACAGGTACCACCATTTAGACAAGGTTGACTGCTACAAACTCCTAAATCTAAAAGGACACCACAGTGGAGATCTATTTTTTTAACCCTGAAACCATAAAGTAACAATAATTAGTGGATATTAGATCTATTTTATTCAACCCTGAAACCATAAAGTAACAATAATTAGTGGAGATTAGATCTATTTTTTTAACCCTGAAACCATAAAGTAACAATAATTAGTGGAGATCTTTTTTGGCAATGATAAATATTTTGTAGAGTTTTTATCAAATTTAGCATTGAAAATTGTTATATAAATCTACATTATAACAAAAGTAAAGGACAAAACAGGCAGCAGGGCTATTAAATATAAATATGAAAAATAAAAACTTGCCTGTTCGACGCCACCTGATCCCCATCTATTTATTTATTTTTTTTTCAAAAGATGCACCCCAATTGCATTTTATTATTTTGTTTTATTAAATATGAATTAAGATTATTTTTTAATCTTTTGAAAATTACTTTATTTCACTCGTGTTTCTTAAAATTTTTCTTGATTTTAGAAATGGCTTACATTATCAATATTAATAAATTTTTTGATGGTTTAAATTTTTTAAAAAAGTAGTAACATGTTTTGAAAAAGTAACCATTGTAAAAAATTAAAATTCCAAGAGCACAGTTTGATACGAGTGTTTGGTTTTAAACATAATGCACTATCATGATAATTACACAAATAATGTAAGCTTAAATATTCTTATTTGCACAATTACACTAGTCTGCAATATAATGACACTTATGATATGTTCAGCTACAGTATCTGTACACATTACTCTGATGAATTAAATTTTGTTATGAAGTTATCAGTAATTTCTAAACAAAATAAATTATAAGTAAATTCTTTTTGTTTAGAAATTATAGATGAAAGTTAAATCTTTTAAAACAACCCCCAGTAATTACAATATCATTAAATTATCATAAAAATATCAAAATGCTACGATTGGGTACTTGCAATTCAAGAAGAGCCCGGATGCCCACACACGTGACCTACGACATTAGCGCCAGTCGATAGTTTATAAGCAAAATGGTGTGTTAAAAGTTGAGCTAAGTTTCACCACATAAGTTAGAATGTTAATTAACGTGAAGTTAATAAAATACAGCGCCATATCACACATCACATTTGTTAGAATACAATTTCGTCTCGTCTATGTCTTTTACTTAACTTAGATTTATTATTTGTTTATGTATATTATTGTAACCGAGATAAATTTTATTTTGTGTACATGTCTTTGTGTTAAGAAAGAATTTTATAGTGAAAGAATTGAAATCTTTGTGAAAGAATATAGAATATGTCACTTAGAACAGTTGTTAATGTAAGCAAATGCCACATTTCAACAACCAATCAGGATCAAGATACCCACACTATATCATTTACAGGCACCTCATTAAAATCCTTAAAAACACAAAAAATATGCAAACCTGTTTAATGTCGCAACAGCTGTGTTGCCATTGACATGCAAAGGCAACACTATGCCATCAATTTGAATGTCATCCATGCAGCCATTAAATCCCATCCTAATATCTTCAAAATTAAGTCCTTCTAACTTGGTTCTAACTTCAGCTCCAAAAGAAACATCATTTCCATCTAAATTGAGCACTTCATGAGATCCATGAGATTTACCAGAAGCTCGCAGTCTTTTATCTAAAATAAGCTCGGCAGTTTTTCCTCTACGCTCAACCCTCACTTTGTGCCAATTTCCATCATTGACTTTGAACTGATCAATACGAAGTTTTCCTTCCCCACTTCCACAGTCGAATCTGTACTGTATCAAGCCATTTTTTATCTGTAAAGAAAAGTATATAAGACACATTTATTAAAACAGAAAAATATTTAAAAGATAACATTATTTCTTAGATGATTTATAACAAATATTTTTTCTCATATAATAATTGTTTTAAGGATTAAATATTAATTATCAGCATCTACAGGCAACAAAAAATAATTAAAAAGGCTGTATTCAAAAACATCAAAGTATATATCCTATAAGGCAGTGTTCCCCCACCCGCGGACCCGTACCGGTCTGCAAGTCAAATGGTACCGGGCTGCCCATTTCATTGAAACTGAATTTAAATTCCTAGGTTTATAACTCAAATTGAAAATATATGTGTTCCATTAAAAATTTTATGTATTTAAACAAAGGGGCCCCGAAGGTAGTGACGTAAATTTTTTAATGTTTTAATAAAAAAAATCAATCATCATAACTGTAAATATCATAAATAAAACAAGAAAGCGTGGCGCGAAATTAACATTGGAACTAATCAAGAACTTCGTCTTCTCCCTGGATCGTGACTAATTGATTTAACGTTCTAGTAAGTTAAAATGTTAAATCACTATATATTCATTTTTTGGTGTAACTTTATTTTATTTTGAAGGCATGTTTAAATACAATTAAATTAAAACTAATAAATCAAAATAATCTAAAATATAAACAATCAACGCCCCTCCTTCCCCAGCGGGTCGCAGTAAAATTATCAAACGTTGACAGGTCTGCGGTGATAAAAAGATTGGGGAACACTGCTATAAGGGACCCCACTCTCATAACCATTTTGTTGTGATGGAATTTGGGGGCAAATTTGACGTAGCCCTCGCTTCCTTCCTCCTTATGTCTGTTAAAACAGAAGCCAGTCTTGTTCTCTTTAAATTTATAAAAATTTATTTCATGTTTTTGATATTGGTATATTGTTTTCTTCATTATTTATCTTACTTTTGTTAGCCTCACTAAATCTTATTCTGTAGTAATAAGTCCTGACAGACATATTACTACAGAATTATTTCTTTAGATATAATATATATATTTTTTTATAAAAGCAATCAATTAACAATAGAATTTAAAAATTGTTTAATTTTGTATATTTCAACCTTTTGGAGATGGCTAGTATAACATTTGTACCCTAAGTCTTTTTTTATTATAAAAGTATTTGCTATTCACCCAGCATCCTGAAAAACAAATAAATCAAACTAGAAGTCTTGCAGTCATCTTCTGATGTGCTGCTCAAATAAGTGAAAACGAATGCAATCGAATCACCCAAAGGAAGTTACAAATGCTTCTTATTGTACTGCCATCTGCTGATAATAAAGAGAACCACTGTCAAGAATATGAGAGACAAACATTCATTTTTTGTGAAACCATATTTGTTTTGTCTCTAATCTAATAACATGTCTCTCCATATAACATGTCTCTTATATATCAAATACTTTTTCATATACGTATATAAAAAAACAAGACTGGGGTACAGCTGTCTCAAAATGGTAAAAGATGACTAAATGGTGCTTACAGACTAAGAAATTGATAAGGAACTTAATACTTACTTCTAAAATAAAGTAATCTCGAATACCAGCTGCATACATTAGATTCCCTGTTGCTTGCTTTGTTCTGAACTGTATTACTAAGCTCATATGATGATCAACAGGTTTATTTAGCACATATGATACATAGCTTTTACCTTGGAAAGATATAGGAGTTTTTTCTACAAAGGATAATAGAGATTTTTTATTATTCAATACATTATTTAGTTAAAAATTATAATTAATAATGGCATAAGTAGTATCCTAACTTGCATTTAAAAGTATACCATTGTTGAGTACAATTAAATAAGATTTAAGGAACATTATATCAGTCAAAAATAAATAATTTTAACTTTAGGTTCTAAGATTTTTATGAAATTTACAGTAATCTTATTATTTGACCTCCTGAAAACAGAGCCCCCTCTTCTTTTTTTAAAAAAAAAAAAAAAAAAAAAATCTTTCTTACTTATGATTATAAAGCTATATATTTTTAAAATTTGTAAAAATAACTTAATTTTCTTATCAGCAGTGCTACAAAATGTCATAAATCTTGGGAGATATAAAGTAGCATAATTACTTTTCCTTATATTTTATTTAAAAAATATAAAAAAAATTCAGAGTTTTCTTTTTTAAAGATTTCATTAGAGTTTTATAAAATGCATTTAAAAAATTATGAAAGTGAGATTATTATTTGGGTTGTAGTTATGGCAAAATAGAATATACAACTCTGTTTCTGCACTGAAAAGAGTTATGCAACATATCAATTTCAAGTTCATATGATTATTTTTAAAATGAACTAACACACAATAATTAAAACATCAATCTTCCAAAATTTGTAAACATATAATTTCCACATTAGTATTAGATACTGAAAGTCAAATTTTTTAAGCATTCAGAAATAATAAAAAAAAGAATAGAATTTCAATTCTGACATTTTAAAGCAATGCTGACAAGAGCAGTGGTCAGAAGTAACACACTAGAAGTAGTGAAACTACTGTGGTCGCTACTTTTTCTCGTAGTTTGCAATGATTCCTGACAACTACTTTTAACATTAGTTTAGAAAACAAATACAGTTGAAAAGCAACTAATTTTTCAAATTTGACAGGTACAAATCTTTGTGGGTCCACCAATGCAATGAAAATGACCCTGTAGCGGTAGCTGAGCATTAACAGAAATTACGTATTTAAAATCATGCATAACTAATATTTAAACTAACCATTATGAAAAATCGACAATTAATCATTTTGATCACATGTACGCTTGGGAAACATTGATGTTATTTCAAAGAAAGGGAACATATTTTTGATACAATTAATTTCTAGTTGAGATAAAAGAACATTAAACAATTACACGTATATGATTATTTCATATTTCTTAAGATAAATATTTGAAGTCAAAAAAGGCATAAAAAGGTAAAGGTTAACAAATTCAAAAAAAAAAAAAAAAAAAAAAAAAAAAACAAATATATTTTTTGGAATAAAAACTCTTATGTAAACATGAATAAATATTTCTTAATTATTCCCATATATATAATGTAAGCCGATTTCTTACTTAAAACTATTTTGAAAATAGGTGCAAATTAAGTTCTCTAGCAAAGTTAGTCTCCTTAAAGTAATGAAGTAGTTACTACAGTTTCAAAGTAGTTTGTAGTAACTACATTTATAACAATGTAGTTGTAGTTCTAGTATACTACAAAAATAATGTCGATTTTTCTATCACTGTTAATATCCTAACATGTATTTAAAGTATACAATTGTAGAATACAATTAAATAAGACATATATTATTATATGCCCCAAAAAAATAATTTTAACTTTAGGATCTTAGATTTTCATGTAATTTGCAGAAATCACATTCTTTGACATCTTAAATTCAAACCCACTTTTATTTTCTCACCAGCAGTGCTGCGAAATTTCATGATTCCAGTTTCGTGGGAGATATAAATGCTCATGCAAGTAGCATAAATGCTTATTCAAGAAAACATTGCACGAACTTACTCGAATAAGATATAAGCAGCATGAATACTTAACATTATATATTTTTTGAAAAAGAAAATTAAGAAATTTTTGGAATTTCTTTTTTAAAGATTTCAATAATTACTATTACTAGTAAGTATCCTAATTTTACTAAAATGAGTATCATTAAATGATAACAAAATTTAGGATGCAATAAAATAGCAACGCTACCATCATAACAATTGGGTCCTTTGCAGGTAGCACCTTTACTTCTATCACAAAGTGAGCCAGTTTTGCCCTCAGGACAGCGACAAATATAACCTAATATTGTTGGCTCAGGGTGACATATTCGATATGAGGGACAAGGTCGACGAGAACACTCATTAACAGCTAGCTCACACTGAGGCCCTGTAAAAAATGCTCAGATAAGTTCATTTGGAACAAATAAAAAATTTAATAAAATGTTCAAATTCTTCATTAATTACCTCCAAATCCAGATTCACATGCACATTCTAATTTTCGGTAATGTTGAGGACAAACATAACTCATTGCATCAGTGGTAATGCTGATAGCAAAGGCTTTGTCTAAAACAATGAGGTCTACACATTTTCCATTTACACAACGATCTTTAGTGCATCGATCTTCCATAATCTGTAAAAGAATAATTATAGCAGGCATTTAGTTAGTGAATCAAATTCTATTCTAATTTATAGACATTAAAAAAAAAAAAAAAAAGAGAAAAAAAAAAAAAAAGGCTAAATAACTTGCTACTGTTAATGACAAAGAGGAAGAAAACATGGAAAAACGCATTTCCTCACTGGGTTATTTTAATAATTTTATAAAAGGAATTTAGAAGAAGTTCAAGGCAATATTTGTTATGAAAGTTAAGAGGAAGGGCATTAAAAGAAATTTTGATAGGTACAAACAACCAATGTGTGATTATAATTTAAACAAAAGGCTAAAACATTTTTTTTTTAAATAAATCAATCAAGTTCATAAATATTGCCTATTTAGAGATTAGATGTTCTACCAAAATGCGTAGCATTATTAGTTTCAAACAATATAAATTAATCAACATAATTTACCTCATTAGTTACTCGTACAAATGAATTAAATGCAAATAAAGCTTTAAACAATGCAATTTCTTTATTTTAAATGAAAGATTTACTATGTAAAACTAAAATTATAAAAACATTAAGGATAAACATTAATAATAAAATACATTTTGAGAAAAATAATAATGATAAAAACTTCAAATTTATAAAGGTATAAATTTTAAAATTTTTTATATAGTTAAATTACCTTTACAACTTTCAGACCAACACTTGCTTCAAGAACATCTGTCTTTTCTTTGACTTTTGCCCTTACAGCACTGGACGGATGGAAACCATTAGCACCAGCATGCACAGCAAAGACAACATCCAAGTCTTGCTGTGCAGTTCGTTGTTTACGTTTCTTTTCTTGAAGAGTTGGCTGAAGGCTGATTATTTCAACATCTTTCATTCGAACATTCAGAATGTTTCTCAAACCTCTTAGAAAGCCTTTTTTGTAAGTCAAAAGAAAATCCTCTGGAGTGACATCATCTAATCGAATAGCAACGCTATTGCTTACAGCTTCACCAGTGATGAGGTTTACATCAATGGAAATCGTGGTAAAAGTAGTAAATTTCCCGTCAGACACACTTACATTGAGTTCATAAGATCCAACATCTAATCCTGGTAGGGCAACAATAGTACCATCTTCTCTGTCAATGGTGAATAAGTTTTGATGAGGAGATAGTATATCATAGATAAGCTTATCATAAGGATCTTGATCAGTAGCATGAACTCGGCCCATGACACCACCAGGAAATTCATCTAGGTATGAACTGACAGATACATCTAAAGGTGTAACTAAGGGTGGAAATCTGCTTTCTTCGATGACTATGATATTCACCCAAGTATCACTGTATAAAGGTGGGTTCCCACCATCAGTGACACGAACTTGGAGAAGAAATTCACTTTGATTTTTCACGTCAAATTTACTAGCTGTACGTAAGGTAGCGTCTTGCTGTACCACCCGAAAAGCATTTTCTTCATTCCCGGAGAGTATATCAAAGATAAAAGGTCCTGTGTTGGGTGGTGCATCTTGATCAGTGACAGTGAATTTTAAAACAGTAAAACCTAATGGTTTTCCTTCCTAGAAAAATACAGATTGATGATAGTTTAGTTTGAAATAATAATATACTCAATATATTATGAACAAAACAAATAATGTGATTATTAGATAATTGGAAAAACTATGATATTAAAAATTTTGCATGACTAACTTAAAATTTGGAGAAATTTGAAAATAAGATATATTGAGCCAGAAATTCTTATTTAATAATATATAATGATTATAGCTTTTGCTTTTCAATAACATATCTCTTTTATGCAAATATAATTATGAAAGGGAAAAAAAAGGGAAAATAGGAGAAAAAAGGCAAAATACTTAGATCAAAAATAAAAAATATGGCTGGAAAAAACAATAAACTCAAATATTTGTTCAAAAGAAAAATTTACTTAGCAATAAAACTTATTTGCAATGATGGATTTAAACAGTTCATTATCAATATAAGTTAAAGATTTTGTTACAAATGAGCAATTACATTAGATACAAAGTATGTGAAAAGAAACAATGCACGATAGCTGCATAATTACTAGAAAACAAACTAAGACTAATTTATCTCTATCCAAAATATACAGATAAAATATCTGTCTTTTCTGTATCCAAAATTTATAATTTATCTGTATCCAAAATATACAGATAAAATAGTCTCAATTATGCAAATTACAGCATGTAAATCAAGATATATATACCACTGGTATAAAAAGCTACACTTTCAAATACAATGTACAAAAACTCAAATCAGTATAGCACATTTAAAATTTTCATTCATTATTTTACATGAATGAGTTTTTCTTAGCTGCTTGTTGCTGAGAAGTTCAAATAGTTCTTTAAAAGTTTTTTTTTTAACAAATTAATACTTTTTTTAAAGCTACAATACTGAAAAATTATAAATTTTTTTAATTTTTTACTTTAAGTAGCTAATATACATACACCAATTCTCACTGAGAGTAAATAAGTTAATAAAATTATTAGTACTAATCTAGATAGCATTACTAGTTGGTAAAAACTAAAATATTAACTACCGGAAAAATCAAATAAGTTAGAGTAAAATTTCTTCAAGTGAGAATAAAATATTATCACCACAAAGTTTGTTTGTTAATTTCATGATTAATATGCATAATAGGATGCCAAATTTCACACATTATCTATAAGATAGGAAATCAAACTAACGAGTTAAAAATTTTTTGAATTATACAAGTACTTTACAAAGAAGCATTTATGTAGAGATGCAGGAAATTCTTTTAAATTGCATATCAACAGCACCCTGTATAACAACAATATTTTTTTTAAAAAAAGTATTATATAAAAATTTTAATGAACTCTTTCTTCAAAAAAGATAATGAATGTATTGAAATTCAAGCTTTT
Organism: Parasteatoda lunata; assembly: GCA_949128135.1. Taxonomy (NCBI): domain Eukaryota; kingdom Metazoa; phylum Arthropoda; class Arachnida; order Araneae; family Theridiidae; genus Parasteatoda; species Parasteatoda lunata. The sequence continues at coordinate 58,626,274 of OX421972.1, read as the reverse complement.
AAGAAAATCATAAGGCATTTATCAACAACAATGCAAAATCATGTTTTTCTAAAACAGCTAGATTTTTTTTTATTTCCATTAAAGAGTAACTTTAATGAACTTTTTAAATGGCATAAATTTAATTACTAAATGAGCTAAGCTTTATCATATAAAATATAGAACAGTAGTCTGAGAAACTGCATTTTTTATAAGCAAACTACAAATACTTTATCTCAAATTTAGTTAACTACTTATTTTTAAATATAATAACTACAAACTGTTTCAAAATGTAGTCACTGTCTTTTTTTTCTTTCTTTTTTGCTTGGAGAAATTCATTTACATCCATGTTTGAAACAGTTTTGAATAATTAATTTACTTATTTATATTTAGATGAGACAGTTTATCATTCAAAACCATTTTTTACAAACATGTTTTTTTTAACTTTTAATTTTTATGCTTTTCTGGACAGGAAATTTTACAATTTTTCAAATATTTACAATTTTGTTAAGTGTTAAATGTTCTTTTTTTACCCTCTAAGAAATTAAGTACATCAAAAATTACAGAGTAAAATATTTTCCCGTCCATTGAAATAACATGTATGTGTTGTCTTTGTGTTTAATGAGTTAACCATCGCATTTGAAGGTATGGCTAAATTGATAATTTAGCTAGTTCGTAATGGCTAGATTAATAGCAATTACATATATTTGTTTTCATTAATTCCAATCACTGAAATAGAGCATTATTTTTTATATTATTTAATGAATGAGTTCGTATATAGCCAGATGTATTCAAAACTACTATACACCATGGAACCACCAATTAAAAAAAAAAACAAATTATTAAAAAAACAATAATATTGCTAAGAAATTCACAAAAAATTGAGAACTTTCAAAAAGTATTACAAATAATATCAGTCCAAGCCTAAATGCCATTACTCAGGTAAAAAAAAAAAACTTTTTTACAGATTATATCTCTATGATAGTACAAGACTTTTTAAATATATGTTTTAAAAACAGATGCAAGCAAGCTTGATTTATGAGGATAAACAAAAAACTGGAAAAAGGAGGTAATTTTAGAATTTTGATAAAATCTAACAGGTGAATACTTTAATGCAGGAAAAGAACATAGGGCAGGATATAAAAATACTTACTCGTTTTTTAATTTTATCCAATTTGTCCAGCTAATAAAAGGATAGGAAGGAAAATTGTGATAGAGGATACAGGCATAAAATTCCATGCATTCATAATAATTTCAAACTGTACCATTCAAGATATTTCTAAGAAAACAATAATTTTAAAAACTCAACTATTTTGTACTTTAGACAGTTTTTGTTAGGAGTTCCTAAAATTAGTTTTATCAAATAACTTAGACTAAACTCCTCAACTGACCTGCACAGACAACATATGATAAGGCTTACCTTTTTCTGTAATCTCTAAATTAGTTCATCTATGTTATTAGATAGTGTATATAATAGAAACAGTATATATTCAAGAAACATACTCCTACATTTGCAAAACTACCAGAGAGCAAAAAAGTAAAGTAACTAAATAATCTGTAGTAAATTGTTCATTTTCGATAGACTCTGCATACTTTTTTACCTAATAGACTAAAATTACTTGTACCGGTGTTGCATATAAAGTTGAATAATCGTGGAACACATGCAAAACTACCAGAGAGCAAAAAACTAACTAAATAATTTGTAGTAAGTTGTTCATTTTCTATTTACATCGTGTGCTTTTTTTTTACCTAATAAATTATAATGGTGGAACATATTCAGACTTTGCAGCAACTTGAGATAGTAAATAACTTCTTACTAGTTATTTTCAATAAGCATGCAATGGATTTTGTTTGCTATCTTTTTCTAAATGTTAAAAACTTAAATTTAAGACACAATTTGTATATTAATCTAGGGATTTAGTACATATGTTCTATAAAAAATGCTCACATATTTTTACTGATTGAAAGCTATGCATTAATTTACGCTATTGTAAAATTTAAGTAAAAAATATTATGTTATTAGCATATTTAAACAACTACTAAATTTGAAATAACCCTATTATACAGTCATGGGCGTCATTAGTGAGGGGAGAATAGTGGACACATATCTTTTTCAATAATTAGAAATCTCTGCCAAGCCCCCCTCTCAATATTTCAGACAAATAAAGAAAATTTTCATGAATCATAATCTATTTAAATTTATCAAAGTGTGAAAAACAAGAAAGAGATAAAAAATAATGAATCTTTTTGCAGTATTTTTTTCTTTCTTATATGTAAAATTTAGAAAACTATTGAGACCGTGTTTTAATCATACCCCTCAAAAATGGTACCTTTGCGATGCTCATGAATATTCAATGTTATTCATTATTGATGTACAACAGATATTGATTGTTCTTATGACAGAAATAAAAATAAATCACAGGTCAAAACTAAAGAGGAGAAAAAAGTTTTAATTTAAATTTCTCTTTTTCATTTTTATGATTTATTTGTACCTGTACTTTTAAATTATGATCATACTTTATATTAAGGAGGAGTTTTCTAAAGTTTTAAAAAATGAGAATTGAATAAAAAGTGAACATATTGATTTTTTTAATTCCATTTTTGAATAAAATATTTACGTACATATTAAAATATCGTAAAATTTTCTAACATAAATAATTTATGGCAAACATTTATATAAATTTCTTTCATTTTGTTTATTTGATCACATACTCTATTAAGTTTTACGAGTTTAAATATTTAATAACTATTAAGGATTAATAACAATGAAAATATGGTAGGGTATAACAATTTATCATGCAAAATTTTGAAAAGAACTTGACTCACAAATACATATTTTCATGCTTTCTTTATATGATCATTCTAAACATGCAACATTCTCAAACTCAAATATATGTATTTTCTGAGGTTACATTAAGAGGAACAAGTGTTGCTGGAAATAGTAATTATAAAAATGTAAATGTTTCCAAAACAATGTCTTACTTGAACTATAGCTGTGTAGTTATCTTCAGAAAATAAGGGTGGATTATCATTTATGTCTGACACTTCAATATTGACAAAACAAGAGCTGGAAAGTCTTGGAAGACCACTGTCCTCAGCACAGATTTCCAGAACATAATTAGACACCTAATGTTCACAATAAATCAAGTTTAAAACTTGAAACAAAATTTATAATATTGAGAATGCTAAATAAAAATCTAAAACTTTAGAGAGACATACTCAAATAATATTAGTTGTAGTTCACCATGACAAGATTTTTATTTAAACAATCGATGTTTCTTGAAAAGTTTTGTTTTGCCAATAAATTAACTGTGGACAATTACAGTATTCCTTAAAATTTTATATTTGCAGTCCTGACTTAGTAGAAATTGTCACCTAAATCCAAAATTCTGTTTTTCCCCCACAAAAAATATAAATAAATAAATAATCAGGAATCCATAATTCATTGTTACATATTTTTCATAGAGTTAAAAAATTATAAATGTTTAGAGTTAAAAAAATGTATCATTGAACCATTAAAAGTTAATGATGTTATAAAGTAGTTGAGAAAAAAAGAGAGAAAAGTTTTGAGGGCCATCCTTGGTGGGATAAAAATAAATAATTCCTGGAGAAGACGATATAACACTGAACGGTATAAAATCTACAGAGAGCCAGATATTGTGAAATTCATAAAAATAAATCGAATGAACTGGGCAGCTCACATTTTCAGAAGGAATGATGACTCAAATTTAAAGAAAATCCTATTACACAAACCCCTAACGAACAGGAAAAGAGGTAGACCCAGGCTGAGATGGCTGGATTTAGTTGAGACTGATTTCCTTACTCTAAAGGAGAAAAACTGGCGAACAAGTGTCAAAAGTAGAGAAAAGTGGATTCGAATTCAAAGGAAGGCACTGGCCCACCTTGGGCTGTCTAGCCAGATATGATGATGATGATATTATAAAAATTCGTTATTAAAAATATTCGCTCACATTTTCAATCAGTTAGATTAGGGCAAATATAATACATATTTTTGTTCTGACATATTTATTTACAATCTAAAATAGTTGGATTTATTTAAAAAAATTCAAACAAAAGCTAGGATGTAATGGCTTTCAAAGCACAACAGTTATGAATAAACAGCACACAGACATAGGCACAGGTGTTGTTTGTATCACGTGACTTTCGGTTTCAGATAAAAACAAAATATTTTTTGATTAAAAAAAAACAAAATAATTAGCACTCTTAGAAAAGTAATAAAATGTTTTTTCAGTGCTTTTGGAGATTCTAAATGTACTAAGATTTTTAAAAAAAATACTGGCTGTAATTGTCCATTTATTCAATATATTATACACATCTTTATGTTTACCTATATAGTCTTATAATATTTTTCCAATTCAAAAGTCAAGAGAACTTTTGAGCAAAACTACCACATTTATATGTTACATGATAGAAAAATCCATAAAACCTCATATCGTTGATCTAATATCAATGTAACATTGAATCAGCTACTATTAATTGAACTACTACCAATTGTGCATTTTTATATCAATACTGTGCAAAAATGTAAGTATCTTCTCATTGGAATTAACAAATTAATTCAGAAAAAATAAAGTAAATAATGAAAAACAGTATGTTTTATGGAAATGAAATAATTCATTGAAATAACCCATTAGAGAAAACTGATACATTTTGGCCTGCAACAGGCTGTGGTACTGAGGAATGAAGTGATTCAATAATTAGATATTTAAGCAACTAAAAAATCTATAATTACTTTTTCTCTATCAAGATCAGAAGCCAAAGATATGTATCCCATGTCCTTGTCAATTAAATATTGTCCATATCTATCGCCTCCACAAATTGTGTATCTCAGTCTGGCATTTGGTGGACTATCACTATCAGATGCAATAACCTGAAAAAATAAATTATTCATCGACTCAATCATCACATTCTAAATACATTGGATTAATATACACAACCATGATACACAATTTGCACGCTTTTCAAGAGTAAGTACCTGAATTATTTTATCAGCAACTAGAGCATCTTCCCTGATTACTGTGCTGTAAGACTGTTGAGAGAATAATGGTGCATTATCATTGGCATCACTAACTGTTATATTAACCCCAACTTCAGTAGATAAAGGTGGAGTTCCCCCATCAACAGCTTTTACTAAAATATAATATCTTGGAGCAGTCTCGTAATCCAGTTTTGAAGCTACTGTTATAGTACCTGCAAAAACGCATTTAATTTAAAAAATTAAAATAATAAAAAGCTCTTTTGTTTTAAATTTGTTCACAGTCTAAGTTCATCTTAAAGTCGGATAATCAAGTCATTGAAGTTAACCAGGTGATAAAACACCATAACTTGAGCCAACAATATAAGAATATAATAAATCTAGTTCATTAAAGGAAAAATATTTCAGTTTATAGCTGCAGTTACATAAATTTAAAATATATTTAAATTTCTATTAAGATAGTAGGTATATTTTTTACCTTAATTTATACACTGATTAATGTTCAGAGTAAGATTCAATAATCAATTTACTTGGGGTTTGAAACATTAACTGATATATATCCCATGTCTTGAAATCAATATACAAATATCATTAAATAAAAAATATCATTATTTTCCTCAGAGACAAATAATTTATGAAAAATATTAAATAAATGAAAAGTATGCAAATTCTGATAACCAAATTAGTTTGTATTCATTTTAATAAAGTTTACGCTATACAGAAATAACAAAGTAGAATGTTTCAGAGAGTTAAAAGAATGATTTTTATATGACGAGGTTAAGATTTAGTTTTTCATAAACTTTTCTCAGCATTTCTAAAGAAATTCATCCCAACTAAGGATTTAATTATCAATAAGAATTTCTTTTGGGAATGATTTCTGAAGGAAAAAATGCAAATTTTGTCATAGGGTTGTTATTAACCTTTTCTTATGGCTGGTATAACGGTGGACAAGAATAGAGGGCTTTATCATACTAAGCAATGTAAGCAAAGGGTTAACTTAGCTTATGAATAGTTTTTATCCATATGAATATTTTACTTCATTTTGACAAACTATGGTTCAGATTATCAAAATTAACTTTTAAAAAAGCTTTTAATATTTCTTGAGTATCAAAAATGATTTTTGATAGTTTTATAGGCTTGATAGTAAATTATTTTTTAAAAATTATACTTTAAAATTGAAGTAATAAATTAAAATTTCATTAGAATGCTTTAATATTTTTTTAATAAGTGATTCAGAAGATAAACATTATTAAAAGAAAGTTAAGTAAAGTGATAATTATTTAAATACACAATTAAATGTTACACTTAAACATATTACTAAGTCACTTAATTTAAGGAAAAAGTTGTAAACTCTATTTCATAAAATGAGTATATTCCGAAACATTAAAATAAAAATTATCCCAAATGTTAACTTACATGTTTCTTAATTGAAATAAAAAAAAATGAGAAAAAGTTAATAATAGATGTTATCTTTAGCTTTAGATGCATAGCAATTAAAGATATGAGAAAAAACAAAATATTAATTTTCTATTCCATATAGATAAATTAGTCTTTAACCCACTGACGGTTCCGCACATAAAAAGTCGCAATTTAACCTGCAGTCTTCTCCGCATAGCAAAACCGGTTTTCCCATGTTATTAGATAGATAAATAGTGAATAGGGGAGAAACATTCTCCCAATTTCGCCCATTTGCTAAACCATCAGTGGGTTAAAAAAAAAGTTAAATTATGCATAATTTATTTTGCTTTATTTATCGGACCAAATTGTGTTTCCATAAAAAAAGGCTCTGTAAATTTCAAACATATTTTGATCAATTTTTCCGAAGAAAAATTCTCATTTTAAACCCTTTATCCCAGTGTTTCCCAAACTTATGACTTTTGTGTACCCTTTCTAAATTTTTCATAACGCTGTGTACCACTAAAGATGAACGTATTTTTTACTATAAAAAAATTGCACAAAAGTTAAAAATCACAACTGGCTGTTGACACCACTCATTATTAACAGTTAACTCTGCAAAAAATAGCCAATAGAAAAATACGTAATCGTAAGTTTTCATGGCTAGCTTTGTTTTCAAATAAAATTTTTTGAAATTTTCGTTTGTAGCAGGATATTTTGCATAAGAATGCGTACCCCCGCTAAACTGTTCCCGTACCCCTGGGGGTACGCGTACCACACTTTGGGAAACACTGCTTTATCCTTTAGTTAATTAAATTATCAAACCTTGTTTGGGATGAATAGAGAATACTTCTGACTTAGGAGACTGAATAAGACTGTAAGCTATTTCAGCATTCACACCACTGTCTCTGCTTGTTGCAGTCACTTTCAGTATTTCAGTTCCAACAGCAGCTGTTTCAGAGACTGTAGTAAAATAATATTTAGAAGTGAATTCAGGAGGATTATCATTCACGTCTTGTAGTAACACTAGAAGAGTACAGAGGGTTGAAAGTCGTGGTATTCCATGATCACTGGCTTGTACGGTCAAATTATACATGGCTGTTTCTTCTCTATCAACAGGTTTATTTAAACTAACAATGCCTGTAGTTTCATCAATGCTGAAATGGCTATGGGCAGACTCAACCAAGTAGTAACTTATTAAGCGATTAATACCTGAAAAATTGTAAATAAATTTTTTAAAAAATATTTTAAAATTAAAGGCAAAATTCAGACACATTATTAAATATAAATATTTACATACATTTAAACTTTTAAAATAGTATTTATTAAAACAATAAATATTATATTTGTAACTATGCAATAATTAATATTTTATTTTGTAGGTACTGTTTATCGTTTAATTTATTTGGTAAAATATTTATTTAATGTTGTATTTTATGTTAGAGTAAATTATTTCATAATATTTTGTTGAACAGCTACAATTATGAAAAATACAAGAAAAAAAATTGGCTTACAAAAATGTCTACTGAGTAAAATAAAAAGCCAAAATTAGAGACGCGGGATAAACTAAAATTTTTAATATAGTTCCCATTTAGAGCAAATAATATAAGGAAATCAAATTTAATTGTCAACATATCACAAAGAATAAGTAAAATAAGTACATACACTTTATATGCTAATTAGGTTAGTATAAATTTTATATAAATTTATTTCTGGAAATTAATTTTAATTCATTTTTTCTCACATAATCATATCAATTAATATAATTCTTTTAACACAGTTTAATGTTCAATTAGGCTTATTAAAATTAAGACAAGTATTAATTTTAACACATTTTCATCTTTTAATTAATGTATAGAAAACCTAGCTTTAAGCCTTTTTCTATTTATAAATTACTACTAACTAAAAAAGCAATTATTTTCATTGAAAAAAATATTCTAATCACTTAAATTAAAATAATATTATAATAAAACGTGATTTTTGCAGTATGGTACAACAAAACATGTGTTAGATGACTAGATTACTTGATACCGAATCAATTTGAAGTTGATTAAATTAGGTGACACCAAATTAATCACTGAAGATTTTATTGGTAGTGTGTTAATATAAAAGTTATGACAACTGAGTTTTATCCTGTGTAAAATTAGTTTTACTTTAATATAATTGTTGTTAAGCAACAAATTTCTATTCCAATATGAAGGTTAAGATAAAGCTTTATCTTGAGTTAAAATGGACCTTATTTAGCATCTTACTAGTTAGTAACATTTTAGTTTCACTTTTGTCTTTTCTCAAGCTTGATAAAAGAGAATTTAATGTTTCTTTTAATGATTTATAATTTATGCTGAAAATATTGAATCTATATTGCATCACTTTTAATTAAATACATTTTAAGAGTGGAAATAATTGTGTTATTGTGGTCTTTCTGTTACTGTATGCAGAATTACCACAACAGTCAGAAAAACTTTTTTGATAATAGAATGTTGTAAGTAACCTACAAACTTATTTAAATTTTTTGAACAATAATAACATAGAAAAAGTAAAAGTCAACATAGCAAATATTACCAATGTCTCTATCACTAGCATGCACTTTGGTTATCAAAGTTCCAACTTCTGAATCTTCAGGGATATTTACAGAGTATAATTCTTGAGCAAAAACAGGTGCATTATCATTGGTATCACTTAAGAGCACTTCTAATGTGCTCATGCATTCCCATTCAGGATGACCTTGATCTTGAACATGAGCTTCCAAAAGATAACGAGACTTCTTTTCTCGATCTATTGGCTGAGCAGTTTTTAATTGACCTGAAAACCAACAGTGAACGATATTTTATTAATTCAAAATTACATTATTTTAAAATTTTCTGATTGTGCTAGTTTTTAAATGAATATACACAATTGAATAAAAACAACACGCCATTAAAATCAACAAACATATTGCCTAAATTTCTCAAATGCCATATCGTTCTTAGTTTTCTTTCACCTCAAAATGAAAACATTCATATGAAATAAAAACTGCACAGCAAAGAGCCACAAACTATTAAATTTTTTCTTGAGCTGCGTGTTTTAAGTTGACAAATAGTATTAAAATGGGAAGCAATAGTTTCAGACTTTAAGAGGGAGATTAATCAAATAAGCAAAGATCTGCATCAGACAATGACTACAATGTATGTCATGCTACGATGTGTTACATCTTTGCATGTTTTTTACACTTTTGGATGGAGTAGATAAAGAAACTCTACACATATTTAAACCCATATATCTCTAATGAACAAGTGAATATTATCTTGAAAGAGAGAGCAAAAGTCAAGTTTATGTTTGCATCTTTGCACGTTTTTTACGCTTTCGACTGGCCTTCCAAAGAAAATATTCTTGAATTTGAGATGGAGTAGATAAAGAAACTCTACACATATTTAAACCCATATATCTTTAATGAACAAAGTGAATATTATCTTGAAAGAGAGGGCAAAAGTCAAGTTTATGTTTGCATCTTTGCATGTTTTTTACGCTTTCGGCTGGCCTTCCAAAGAAAATATTCTTGAATTTGAGATGGAGTAGATAAAGAAACTCTACACATATTTAAACCCTTAGATCTTTAATGAACAAGTGAATATTATCTTAAAAGAGAGGGCAAAAGTCAACTTTATGTTTGCATCTTTGCATGCTTTTTACGCTTTCGGCTGGCCTTCCAAAGAAAATATTCTTGAATTTGAGATGGAGTAGATAAAGAAACTCTACGCATATTTAAACCTATATATCTTTAATGAACAAAGTGAATATTATCTTGAAAGAGAGGGCAAAAGTCAACTTTATGTTTGCGTCACTAAATTGACTCAGATGCTGGAAAAGTTTAACAGTGAAGAAGCATTCCCGAATATGCTCCAGACTCTAACATTTTTGCCCTATTCTACCAGTGATCACAGCAGTGAGAGAAGCTTTGGCTGTCACAATAGACTGAAGATAGCTTACAAAAACTCTTTAGAGACAGGCACATTTACTGATGATCAGCTGAGATTTTCTAAAAATAGACCCCTAACAGCCTAGGCCTGAATCGACACATGGTATTTTAGTGTCAAAAAGCAACAGTATACAAATATGAAGTGTTAAGAGTATGGGAACATTTAGGATGCCTCAATTTTCTGATATCTTTTGTATTAAAACTTGCTATCAGCTTAAAATTTTTGAAACCAATTATTATTGCATTGTTTCAAATAATTGCAAGTATAGAAGCCAAATTAACATTTAACAAGTTAAAAGAAATATTACAGATCAAAATAATTTTAAAAAAAGAAGAAAAAAAAGAGAAATAAAATAAAAGTTTATAATTGATTATAAAAATGATACATTTATTTTGGTTATCAACAATAACCTAGAAAGTTTTTTTTTTTTCAGAAAAAAAAGCCCATTTTTCTCAAGATTACTCAAAGGAGAAACACTGCTTGGCAGCTTGATATTTCTAGGGTTAAAAAAAAAAAAAAAAAAACGTTTGGATAATGAACTGCATTAAATTCAGGGAATTCTTCAGTAATGGTAAAGTTTTCTTAAATGAAACAACCTTTTTTTGAACTTATTGTTATAATGTAATTGTTATAATTAAAATGAGGAAAGAAAAGTTATGAGAAAATATACCTGTAATTGGATCGACAGAAAAATCTTCATGTCCATCACCAGTTAAATAGAAATATAACCGAGAATTGTTATAGCTATCAACATCAGTGGCTTCTACAGTTAAAATAAAAGTGTCTATAGGGATGTTTTCAGAAACCATTTCAGTATATTTGGTCTAGAATAAAGTAAAGAAAATTAATTTAATTTATATAAGTACAAGTAAATTAAATAAAATTTGATTCTTTACATTGATGGATAAAGAAAATGCAAGAAAAGAAAGTTTTAAGATTTGCAACATAAAATTAATTTTATATTCTGAAAAATGTTTATCGCATATAAAATCGATTTTACGGTAAAATACAGAAAAGAGTAGGCGCAAAGTTCCTAAATGCATTCAATATGTAAAAAATGAGAGTGCAAGATTTTGAATGTAAGGATAGTTAATGATTTCTTTCTCTACAAGATCTTTAAACTCTTTGAGCATAAAATAATTGATTCACTCATAGCATGAATAATACAAAAGGATAAGCCTTCCATTTTTGAAATGATTTCAGAATCATTAGATGAATAATTAAAATAGTCAAAACAAATGTAAAGTTGAAAGGGGAAAAATATGCATAAACACTACCTATGTGATAGTTAATTTCAAATATTTACTGGTAAACATAAATGAAGACATGTGAATATACTTTAGAGTTCTTATAAATAGTTACCATAATTTTTCTAAGAGAATAAAGCATGAATATTTTTCAATCAGCTTTATAAAAAGACTTTTATAAAGCGACTTTTGATTATAATAATACACATTTTAGACAAAGATTATTAAAAAATTGTATATTGATTATAATTTTCATAATTTAACTTATGTAACAATTTTTCTTACAACTAATATGAATAAAATACTTAGCTTTTTATAATTTTTACACAGCAATCAAAATGACCACATTGCGAAATGACCAATCAAAATGACCACATTGCGAAATGACCAATCAAAATGACCACAGTTTTAGTAGGATGAATATAAATAGAAATAATATTAAATATTTTCAAAGACTTAATATGCTCTAAAAAATTACCTTTAAACAAACAGGAGGATTGTCATTGACATCAAGGACAAATATAGTAACCCAAGTCTTGGATATAAATTTTCCATCAGTAACAAGAACAGTAAGCTGATAATCTGAGATTACTTCTCTGTCTAAAGGCTTTTTAACAACTAATTTTCCTGGTGATATAACTTGGAATTGACCTTGAAGATCCCCATCAATAATATAAAACTCTACATCATTCTTAATTTCATCTTTCTCCTCTATCTTGAAATTCACAACAACAAAGCCAATATTGGCATCTTCATAAGCATTACCATTGTAGTGTTGCGATTGAAATACAGGCGGATTATCATTATAATCTCTGAGTTTTATATTAATAACAGCAGTTGCCATGCGACGAGGTTCACCTTGATCAAATGCTATAACAGAAAAATTGTAAAAAGAAGTTTCTTCTCTGTCTAACGTAATCATTGTGGTCAGCCAACCTGTGATTCGATCTAATTGGAAAATATTAGCTACATTACCAGCATCGGGGCCAAAATGATATTTTAACAAGCCATTATTGCTTGCATCAGCATCAGTAGCCACAACTCTCAAGATTGTTGCACCAGGTTCAATATTTTCAGCAATCGATGCTCTGTATACATCAGAATCAAATTTAGGATCATTGTCATTAGCATCTATGACTATAATTGTAACATCAACACAGGAAATTCTAGTGGGCAAATCAGCAGTGGATGCTCTAACATTCAAGTTGTAAACAGATTGGACTTCTCTATCAAGTTCAGATAATAACATAATACTGCCTTGTGCATCAATGCTGAATTTGGACATATACTGTTCAGTATTAGAGCCTTTTGCTGCTGGTGTAAAAGAGAATGTTAGTGGTCTTGAACAGCTGGCATTCACATATGATATTACAGTTCCTATGGGTGCAGTTTCAGAAATAAACAGATCATACTTCTTATGTTCAAATTTAGGATAGTCTTCTTTGGCATCAATAAATATAGCACTAAGTGGAACAACTGTTTCCAAAGATGGAACACCATGGTCCTTTGCCAGAACAAAAAATTGATAACCATAGTTTTCTGCAAGAAAATAAATAATTAATTTTAAATTTTGCTTACATTAGAATTATAGTGCAAGAAAACTCTGTTATAACGTTAATCCACAATAGCAAATAGAATCCTCATTATAGTAAATCTGTCACTTTAAGCAACTACACACATTTAATGTTAAAATGGCAATAAAAAAGATGGGAGTGTAATAGTGTGACTAGTTTATAAGGGACAATGTAGAAGTAGTCTGAAATTACTCTATTATGTAAAATCATATATTCTGATAAACTGACTTGATAATCAGAACTACAGAGGCACCAACTTTCCAAACTAGATATCAATAAATTACTTATAAATAAATGTATAGTAATTAGAAGTACAATAGCATTGAAAAATACAGTTATCGTTTATGGAATTCAAATTAGTGCAATTTTAAGTTGTAAATGCAATTTAATTCTATAGAGGTAAATAACATTAATAAAATTATGAATAAATTATGAATAAATTTATTATAAAATAAAAAATATATAATTAGATAAAAGTATTAAATAAAAAATTATACAACATTAAAACTTTATTTTTCATTATAACATAAATGAATTAAATTGATTACTTTGAGTTAGAACTAGTTCCGTTTAATCGATCTGCATTTGAACCACTAAGAATTTTTGGTTACAGTATTTTGTATTTCAGTTAACATTTATTTTGCTTTTCTATAAGGAGAAATAAGGATTATGAGGAATAAGTTTTAAAATGGCTTGTTGAATGGGAAAATATGGGATTTCTTGTGATTTTTTTTTTTTTTAAATTTCTTGTTTTTATCAAATTATTTTTGTTGTTTATAGAATTGCTTAAGGAGTAGGAAAAATTAGTCGCAAACAACAAATTTTCCTAACTTTCGATAGTTAAGAATATATATATATATATTAAACAGACTATAACTAAATTCTCAAAATCCGTAAATTTTATCACTCAATCGTAAGAGCTTAATCTCGAGTATTAAATTGTAACAATTGCGGATAAATCATAATAGTTGGCACTGCTAGTTATACAAGAACTATATTTGTCTTAAAACTACATAAGATCATTAACGCACAGAAAAAATAATGTGTAACAGAGAGTATAACTACAATTGGTGCTGATTTTATAACAAGCACATCGATCAGGATATAAAAATTATGGCAAACAAAATTACATAGCTGTTATTCACAGTTTTCATAAATATGGCACATATTTACATAACATAAAGGATAATTCAAAACTAAAGTATGATCAGGATTTAAGTCATAATTAACTATGTTGAAAAGAATTACAAATCCATTACTACTAATAATTTTCGGTAAGTATAGTTTCAGCTTAAAGTCATTTAAACAGTTACTTCGGAGAATTTATCATATGACTCCTATAATTCATACTCACTGATACAAAACATTTTTCATATATTCTTACAATTCGCTAAAAAGCAAGTAATAAATGATTTTAATTACCATGCCCAGTTGCTGCCTTTCTTATGTAAACTTCTCCAGTATCATGAGTAATTCCAAATAATTCAGATATGACACTATTATTTGATTTATATAAAGAGTAATCAATAGCTGCGGAAAAACTTTCGTCATTATCAGTGGCATGAATCTGAAGAAAAAATACAATCACATTAAGGAAGAGGTTTAAGAATAGAAATAATTTGTTACTACATAAATTTAAAGAAACTCAGTAAATTATATTTGAATTTTAATGATAAAAGGGTATGTAATATAATGTAAAATTATATTAAATGTTACTTAAAAAAATTTAATATTAAAACAAAATTAATATTATATTTATTAGTGTTGTATAAATCATGTTCATTGCAACAGTTTTTGATTTATATAAAATAAAACTATTTTTAAACTCATAAATCTTCTTACATAAATCTAATGCATATGAATACATTATCATACCAAATGAGAAAAAAATTCATCAACTTTAATTTGAATATTATAAAAATGCAAGTATTTTATAAAGATTTAAAATTAATAACCAACTTTAGTATAATATCATATTAATTTCAAACTTATCATATTAATTATATCATATCATATTAATTTCAAACTATTAATTCAAAAATGAATGGGAGCACCATACAACACTTAATGCCTGAATCATATTATTCATGTTTTTTTGTAACAATATCATTAAAGTAGGGAATCAATTTTATGATGAGTAAAATTTGATCACTGCTCAAATTTTTTTTTTCATTTTGGCACAATATACAGAGAGACTCATAATGACTTGGAATATTATTGAGGTCACATAAATGTCCACAGCATTTCAGGAATAGGGTGATTATGAGAAATAATAATTTAAAAGGTGCAAATGAAACTAACAATTTTGTAACCTTGTCTATAATTTTTCTTAAGCATACAAAATGTCTAAGTAGAATAAATCAAAGGAGAGGAAAACTTGTAAAATTAATAAATACAATATTTCAAACATCAAATGTATTAAACAAAAAAGGAAAAAACAGTGAAGATTTATATGACATGGCTTGTTAATAACAGCAAAAAAATGAAAAATAAATATTTTATTCATAAAAATATTAAACTATGTCAATCTTGTCAAAGACATTGTTTAATACTGCCAAATATTTAAAATTTTTTTTTAATATTATAGCCACTCTTGAGTCATGCTTAAAAAATATCTGAGATATTGTTTCTTTCAAATATCAAATTTATTTTTTGGGAAAATAGGTGTTTCACAAGTAAAGCTCATATATAAATGCATGTTATGTACAGAATTTTGCAGAACAAATAAAATAATTTTTTTCATGCATGAAATGAAAATGACACAAAAATATGAGATGCAACAATTTTCTCAATTACAGTTGAAATAGTAATTTAGTTGCCAACTTATGACCAAATAATAATGCTTGAGCTGCAGTTTTACATCATGTACAGTCAGCAAAAAAAAAAAGATATCACCCTGAATAATTTTCGTTCTAATGATCGGATTTTCACGAACTAAGTGTCAATCTTAATGGTTCCTGGGGGTGACCTCAAATATGCTAATTAGTTAGTGCTAACTATTAATTAAGTTACGAAATCAGACACAAAAACGTACTTTCTCTGAATAAACATATATTTTTTTTTACATATTTGGAATGCAGATACTTGAATTAGGGGGGGTAGACAAAATTTTGAAAAAAATGGGTGGTAAATAGGGTCGCAACAAAGGTTTATATATTTGGCGATAGTCCAGAAAACCGCCAAAAAAAGTCGCCAACGCAAATGAATATTTTAAGATAACCCATTGACTAATTCAAAAGAAGAATGCTTAATTTTACTAGGTTGCTAAGCAACCAAGCTCTGACTGGAAAAAAAATGAAATAATGTTCTTTGATTACTCAGAGAGGTTTAATTAATAGTTAATAGAAAATATCTCGAAGTTTCTAGGCAATAGACAATTTTTAAGCTGATTTCTGTTCAAAAAGCAAAGTTTTTTTAATTTTAATCTCCCTAAAAAAGAAAATTTGAATCGATTATAAATTATTTATGATTTTCTAAGTTTTTAGAATTTAAATACATGAACTTTTTATCTGATATTATTTAGATTATGTTGTTTTTGCTATATTTATTCGAGGATTTCATACTAAAATCAAATTAACATAACTTATTATGGCTATATACAAAATTTTAGGGATAATCATTTTTACAGCTTTAATCGAGTCTTCTAGGCAAGAAAGTTTGAAGAAAAAAAAAGGGCTTGAATAATAAAATTTAGATTGTATAGTAATTCTAATGCACATTCACAAGTTTTTCTATAATTTACGATATTTCTTTTTCCTATAACTCAAGGAATTGCTGAAAGTTTAGTGGTATTTTAAAAGCATTGAAATATGTTATGTTTAAGAATAAGAAATTGAAATAATATGTTGCATATTGTATGATTCATTGTTTCAAAAATCGCTTCATTCTGCTAGATATTTAGATTACAAGGTTTTCTTTGGATAAAGATGATTAGCAAATAGCATCCTTATGCTTCGATACATTTAGAAACTTACGTTCGCAAATTCACCATAAAATATCGCACTGCATATTCTTCAATTACGATAAGCTACATTTACCTCCAAATACTGATAATATGATTATTTTTGTTTTCTTATATATATCTGATATGATACTCTCTTTTTAAACAGAGCTTGTAACATCCTTAAGATACTGAAATGGGCGCACGAAAACTTAAAAGATAAAATATTTAATTTCATTAACTCAAAATATCTGGTCTCAAAATTTTAATTTTAAACCAAGTTAAATATAACCTTTACAATATTGATGCTCTTATGTTTTTAAAGACCACATAAATCCTGTCAAAATATGAAAATGCATATTTTTACTTTAACGAGTGTAAAATCCTTATCAAAATAATGATCAAGACCCAAATGTAAATCAGTATAATTGATGATAAAAACTCAACTGGCTTCTAAAATATGAAGAGGGAAGTAAAAGTCGACATGTTTCGAGCGTTCAAATATATTCACCCATTCTCAAAACTTGTCAAGCTTGAATACCTTGTGACTTTTATTATTGTGCTCAAAACATGTCTATTTTTTTTCTATTAATTTTCAAATCAATGAAGCTTTTATATTTTCAATTCAATTTCTTGGGACAAGGCCGGATTTACGCATAAGCTAAATAAGCTGTAGCTTGGGGCCCCGAGATGGCAAGGGCCCCCAGATCCCACTTTTTTTCTTCTTTTCTTAAAGTTTTATTCGGAGCTGGGGCCCATTATAATTTTTTTTTCTTTTTTACACTTTCGGATGTTTTTCAAAGTCTAATCGAAGTGTTTAAAAATATAAAATAATTGTTGGCTATACACACTTTTTATGTAAATAAAAAGTAAGGTATTAATTTCTAATTCCTTATACAATTTCTAAATTCATAGCATTGAAATATTTATTTAGATATACGGAAGAAAATTAAATGAATTTGGTATACTTAGTTTAATTACATTGTTTTATAAAAATAATTTATGTGTAATATTAATATTTAAAATAAGTGTATAAGTCAAAGTGTGAAAAAATAAATAGCCTTATTTCCATGATTGGATTTGACATTCAAGGTCCTAACTAAGGTCCATTTTTAGTATTTATGTCTAAATAAATAGTGCGGAAGTATTAGAACACAAAATAACGCACTGAGAAAAATTTGCGACACGTCTCGCAGAAAAAAAAAAAAAAAAAAAAAAAACAATTTTGGTAACAAAAGCAAAATATATGGTATTTAAATCATTCATTTGGTAATTTTTCTGTTCACAATGCAACAGTTTATCGAAAATTCTGGTTTTTAAAATTATAGCTCTTATTACTACTTAAAATTATAGCTCTTTTGCATTTAATAAAAATACAAAAGTCAAAAATAAAATTAACCGAATTAGTGATTATTATGCCATGCTCTAAGGCAGAGGTTCCCAATTATTATTTATGCTTCCCTCTACGGAACCCTAAATAATGGCGGAACCCCGACAATACGATTAAAGTTTATTAAGGTAATTGTGAACGTAATAACCTAAAAAAAGACTATTTTTAAAATATTTAATTAGAGGAACGAAGATTTTTCATTGTTTTATCATTAACAATCTTAAATAAGGTTTTATATCCGACAGTTAAATTTGCAGTTCTTGTGCTGTATCTAGTTTATTTTTGAATTTATTTTTGGTGTATATACAAAAGCTTAAAATGAATAAGGTAAGCCGAATTATAATTTATTTCTAAATTAACTGAAGAGACTAGTTATAAACGTTAAAAATGATAATTTGGAAAGCATTTTTCTTTATAAAAGAATTTAGTTATTTTATATTGATTTGAAAAGTGCGGTATGAAATATTAATGTAATATTTTATAAATGCTTATTCTTTTCCTAATTTGTTCAAAATTAAACATATTGTTATTAGAAATATATTTTCATTTAAAAAATGCCATTTCTATTTCATTGGTATTTTACTTCGAATTTCAAATAATTTAATAAAGGAAACAGAAAGATCATATACGATATGATTTATATGTTGGATCTAAATATAATCAGAGATTATAAAAGAACTAATTAGAAGTTATAAAAGTATTTATCCCCGGTTATAAAAGGTACTAATTCGCTCTAAAACCATAAAGTTCTATAGAACACAGTTTGGAACTACTTTCCTAAGGTATCAAGATAAAATTAAAAAATTTAACACATTTATTACCGAACAACATTGCAAAAAACTATATTTTTATTATGTTAATTTCATGAGAAGTCATAACCAGATCACTATTGAAAAAAAACTATCCTGTATTTTGGTGTTCCCATAAATACTGTAAATTTTACTATATTCTAATAGTTTTGACCATACTTTCTATTCTCAGTGAGGTCAGCACCATGATTCACATTTCATAAAAGGTACTGTATTGTCGCATGCAAACAGATATTTTTTCTCAAAATTTCGGAGAGCCTTCTATTTTGACTCCTAAAAATTTTTTAAAAAAATTATTTTTTCGCAAAATTGAAGAGGAAAAAAAACGTGCCTCAAAGTTTTACATAAAGAACATATCCGGAAATTTTCGACCAAATCAAGAATGTCAAGTATCCAAATGACATGGCTTATTAAATTTTAAAAAAAAATAATAAAAAAAATTCGCATGACATATTTGGGGCTGAAGATTATGAAATCTAACACGAAACTGTGAGATCGTGGGTTCTATTCCAGCTGATGACAGTTTTTTATTTTTATTTCCTTATATTGAAAAATGCTTTTCTTATTTTTTAAAGTATGCATGTTAAAAACTAATAATTTAACAATTATTTAAAAAACTAGCTCCGCCCCTTGTTCACTTTGCTCACTAACCCTCGTGTTTGCTTCTCATTAATCAGTGCAGATAAGAGGAAAAACGGTTTATTTCCATTTTTCTACACAAAAATTACGATTGTCATTTACATTTTGAAGATGACTAAATTTAAGCAAATCAATAAAATTGGAAAATTGGTACCTCCCGCAAAGTTATTTCTCAGTGAAGATGTACTTAAGGGAAAAAGCATTCGCCTCCGAATGAGGTGAACCGAGTTCGAATGCCAGTGATGACTGCTGGTCGATATAAATTCTACACCCGGCTTGCACCGACCACAGTGCTGACGTAAAATATCCTCAGTGGAAGACGGATCATGGGTTAGAGTCCCTGCTGTCAGACTAACCGTGGGAGGCTTCCGTGGTTTTCCTCTCCATGTAACTCAAATGCGGATTGTTTCTATCAAAACGTCGTTCACGAAGGCAAAAATTTCATCAAATACTTGATCCTGGAGTTTTCTTGTTTGCTGGATTGGGTTCAAAATTACAAGGCTACGGAGTTGAACATTAGTAGTCGAAACTCGAAATTGGGTGGGCTGTTCAATGACTGTTATACAATAAACTAATAATTTGGCCGCAATAGCTTGGTAAGTAGGGCTATGGACTCGTGTTCGTGAAAATGGGAGTTCGAATCCAGCCGGCCGAAGAATACCCATGTATAAAATGATGACTGTTGCATGTTAAATCTGTCTGGGTCACAAAGTTCAGTAAGTTCTTAACAAATCAATACCTCTGGGTTCTGATCCATGAGTTCCCCTGTCTTCTGCATTGAGTTCAAAATTACATGGCTACGTAGTTAAACATGGGTAGTTGTAAACTCACAATTGAGTCAGTTTTTCAACGGTGGTGGTAAAAAGAATAAATCTAATAATTAAATTGTATTTTATTATATTTCTTTCTAACTCCTTGCATATTTTCTACACATCTTCATAATTTCATGTTTCTAAGTCTATAGATTTTGAGCAACAAAGCAAAATGTAACGTAGAGAAATTTTTTTCATAATTTTATATTAATGCTCAACAATAAAAAATAATGACTGTTTTCCTCAGGTGTATATAAATAGAATTGAACTTACAAGGGCTCCATCTTTTTCAGTAGCTTGGGGCCCCGCCAAGTTTAAATCCGGCCCTGTCTTGGAATTATCTATTTAGTTACACAATATATTAAATTATTTCACTCGATATTAAAATAAGTTTTAGTTAAGTTATAGGCACAGGTTCTTAGATTAAAAAAATAATAATTCGCCATTTTGTAAAAAAATCAATGCAGTACAATTTTTTTTGCTGCAAGCCTTAACATTTTAATTTAAGGACATAAAAATATTCCGTTTACAATTGAAATTTCAAAAGTCGAATGTGAAAATGGAATGTCCCCTAGCACCAGAAATCGAAATTAAATAATTACAAGGACAACTATTTTAAACAAGTTAGCGTTTCCGTCCTACTCGAAATTGTTTGAAAAGGTATTTTGTATATATAGATTCCAAAGTTTATTCTACAAATATTTTAGGGTATACTTTCGGAGTATTTTGATGGAGTTTAGTTTTACACCCTTATTTGCTTAAAATTATTAAATAATATGCTTAAAATAAATTATTCAAGCAACATGATTTAACGCATTTATAGTATAACAGTAAACGGGGATTCCATCGCATATCCTTAACCTTGATACCGCTATCAATAAATGAATGGAATAAGCTTAGATAAATAATAAAAGTTAATTTTTTCCCTGTTTTAATTTTCAAGGAAGTATATTTCGATCAAACAGATTTCATTCTGGAAATAGCGAAATTATTGAGTAGGTCCCTTGGAGCAATATCATTCATATCCTCTTTTGACGAAATATAGGAAAAACTGGTTTTCACAGTTCTGTAAAAAGTATGTTAGCCTTCTTGCCACGTTTTTTATTATTTTTTTATTTTTAATCAAAATAAGTTCGGAAATTTACGTATTTTTTATTGCATTTTTTTAAATCAGATGATTCTAAAATTCGCACGGCTTCGGAAACTTCTTACAAATTTCAATTTTTAGTGTTTCCTGCTAAACAAAATAAGGCATTGTTCCTGATAACAAATTATACTACAATAATATCTTGGGAATCGTGCTAAAGTAAAAAATTAAACAAAATAGTTTAGTATATTATCCGGAAAAAAATCTACATGGAATCATAAAGAAAGAATCATTTAAGATACTGAGATATTTTAAGACGCTTAAAAGTTTTGGCTACGTATTTGACAGCTTTTTATGTTCGGTATCCTTATACTCTTTGTAGTGACTTATAAAACATGGACACTATTTTAGATAATATATGTTGAAGTCACAAGAAACAAAACAAAAAAGACAATCAATGATTTATATTCTTTTTTCGAAAAAAATAGTATGCTTAGTAAATAATCAGCTGTTTTGCATTAAATAATTTTAAACAGCGGAGTGTTTTTAATTTCTTTACAAGGCTTTATTCTTAGCTAGCAGACAATAATTCTTTTTAAAAAAACTTGACTATAATGTAAAAAGGAACTTTACTTTAAAGAAAATATAAATTAAAGTACTAAAAAAATTGATTAGTATATTAATGAAGAAATAATAAATGTAGTAGGGTAAAGAATAAAATTTTTAAAAATGCTAAAATTTAATTAAATAGTTGGTAAAGTAGTTCTGCGAAACACTTCCGGACAGGTGATTACAAAATTACTTTTAAGATTAACACGATATATAAGATGTTGAGAAATTTGCGATGATGTGAGATATGCTTAAATATGTTTACTGCGTATTTTTATTAATATTCATAAAAAATATATACAAGAAACTGAGAAATATTTTATTCCAAATCTATTCATACGTATGTATATTATTGTAATTGTATCAGTTATTAAGAAGAAAAAAACTAAAAAATAATCACATTAAATAAGCACAATGTGGTGTATAATCATATTCTATCAAAAGCATGCTTTTATAAAACTCGACATTCGTTGAATAAAATGTTTTTTATTCAATAAAATGTTTTACTCAAATTTCTTTACTTAATTTCAAATAGATTTTTAGAGGAATAAAAAAGAAACATTGTATTTTATAGTTTTAAAAAAATAAAAATAAAAAGATTAGCAAACGATTATTAGCGAAAAAAATATGAATGAAATTTTACGACACGCGCGCTAAATCAAGTTCTTCGTAAGTTTATCACATTTTAATATTAATCGCCCCATTTAATCATTTTTTCATTGTCGCCAAATTATTTTTTTTAAAACAATTAATTTTTGATTTTTCTCATCTTCTAATAAATAAAAACAGTTGAAACTTTAGATTTTTCAATTGAAAAGCATGTAGATTAATATGGTATAAAAAAATCCATACCTTATAATTCAAAATTTTTTCATCCTCTCTTTAATTAAATAATAAAAAATAATTAATAATTATTAAAAATTATTTTTTTCATGAAATTATCTTTGGGTAAATGCGTTTTATGAGTTGGTGCAATATTTTTTTGAATTGCTTCATTAGTTTTTAAAATATGACTGAAAACGCAAAAAGTGAAATTAACATTAAGGGGTCCAAACTTGGAATCGCTCTCCTGACCAAACTATGGGGACCACATTTCCCAGATTGCGGCTACCCCCTATATTTTGAAGATAAGGAATCCAAATATGTAAAAAAAAATATATGTTTATTCAGAGAAAGTACGTTTTTGTGTCTGATTTCGTAACTTAATTAATAGTTAGCACTAACTAATTAGCATATTTGAGGTCACCCCCAGGAACCATTAAGATTGACACTTAGTTCGTGAAAATCCGATCATTAGAACGAAAATTATTCAGGGTGATATCTTTTTTTTTTTGCTGACTGTACAGATTAATTTCATTAATTTTCAAAACACAAGTAATAAATAAGAATATCTCTCTCAACAATAGTTGTACAGTACAGAACCTCTTATCCGGAAATCAGAAAACCGGAACGAAATTCGTTAAATTTTCTAGCAATTTAAAAAAATGTTTTTTTTTTCCTCATATGATTTTAGGATTTTTTTTTTCTTTTTTAAAAGATGTTTACCTTACCATCATTTTAGAAATAATCATTAGTGTATTACTTTACCGTTTTTCCTTTTTTTTAAGATTATTTTTAAATATTTGTTATTTTTTTATTGAGGTTTTACAATAAAAAAACTGCTTTTTGTAGCCATTCAGAAAACCGGAAAAATCAGTTATCCGGAATAGCGATGGTCCTGATCGTTCCGGATAATCGGTTCCCTACTGTAATATTCTTCATACTAACATAATTCCAAATAATATGGTTTAAATTACTGCTTCACATTATACACATATTAAGTTCCTTAATATTCAAAACATAAGTAATAGATAAGAATTTCAACTGTGTAAATCTTAGACAGTAATACATGCAATATGACAAAAAATAATTACATTAATACATTTGCCCACAATTATTTACCTTCAGAATAGTTGTTCCGATTGTCATATTTACAGGAATGGTAACTGTATATTCAGAAACTGAGAACTGAGGCATGTTGTCATTCTCATCAGTAATAGTAACCCTTACAATAGCATAACCACATCTTCCACCAGAATCAACAGCTGAAATTACCAATTCAAAAAGTTTTTTCTGCTCACGATCAATTGATGAAGTTGTAAATACTTCACCTACAGAAAAAAAAGTGACAATAAAAAATAAAAAGTTGACAATAAAAATATAAGTTGAGCAGGAGACCTACTCGTAACTACCTATAACTATCTCGTACCTACGTATAATTTCAAAATCAAAAATTTGTCTAATCTAAAATAATCCAAATTAATATAAAAATCATCGATTTTTACAGGGAGTTTAGGAAAAGGTCAACAGTTTTCAAAATTAAAAAACTCAGAAAAAAGAACAACAGAGGAATGAAACAAAGGCATGTTTATTGCAAAACCTTGAAAGATTTTATAAGAATATTACCTCGCCAATAGCAATGAATGACCTATGTGATCAGTTCTAGCATTAATGTACCGGAGCATTATCGTTCTGAATTAAGAAGTTTAAACCATATATTCTTTTGAACATCACCTATTTCTGATTCTGGAATATCACTGCTTAAACTGCAATTTTACAGAATTTTTTTTTCGTTCTAAGAAATCTGCACAGTTTTGAATTTATTGTACAGCATCTATACGGTATATTCAAAAATTTCTACATAAAATTTTTTACAGCTTTAATAATAGATATGTTGTTTGTTTCATTCCTCTATAGTCCTTTGTTTCTAAGATTTTTAATTTTGAAATCAGTCGTTTTTTTTGTCACACGCTGAGTATTCATTTGCCTTTCAGCAGTGAGGCATTTATATTCAAATTGAATAAATAAGCAAGAATTTCATCCTAGTAGAAAAAGTCATATTAATAAGTTTATTTAAAAAACGAAATCAGTAAATTTAGAATTTCAATAGGGTACAAACTTTTTTTTAAGTAAAAAATTCACAATTTTACCTCAAATTTTGCATTTTATACTGATAAAGCTTGTATTTTATCTATTTTTTGCTGATTCATTTGCCTTTTATACTGAAAATCAAGTTCTTTTAAGAGACACATTTTTAAACGGCAAATATCAATTGCTTCAGTTAAAAAATATTTAATTTTTGGGCTCACTGTTAAAGACAGTCTGTTAGCAACTGTTTTTCCTTTATTTTACTTGCCATAGAGTTTAGGACAAAAAATCTTGTTACAATCCTATAATAATTTTTAAAAATAACAAATTAAATTTTGTTTAAAATTTCAAGAGAATTATAAGCCTCTGGCGGTCCTAAAAGTTCTGATTTCCAGTAACACTTGTCATTTCATAGCATATCGTTTCACATATTTTTGTCTTATAAAAAAACACGCTTTAGACAAAACATTCTTCAAAATAAATAAATAAATAAAATATTACAACAAATTATAATTATTGTCTAGATAACATTGACAGTAATTCTAATCTCCCTGCAGGTAATGTCAGAAATTTTTTTCAAAGGTAAATAAAAAATATATAATAATGAACATTAATTTACATATAATTTGATTTTAATTTAACAGCCATCTCTTAGAATTATAATTCATAATCAGAATTCTCAGGTACCCCATCTGAGAAGAATACAGGTTCCATGTCTGGAATTTCCCCCCTTCCCCCTCTTTCTCTGCTCAGATGTATGGGAATGTATTACAGTGTTTTTAATTTAGATTGGCAAAAATATATATTTTTTAAATTTTCATTACGCTTACTAAAAAAACAATGTTTAATGCAATTTTGAGCTTTTACAGTTTCTAAACTTGAAAAACTTTAATCAATTTGAAAATCAAGACAGAAACTAACGTACTTCCTACTACAATGAATATCCACACAATAATGGATAAAGCATACAAAGTGTTGAAATAGGTAAAGAATTCTGCTAAGCAACACAAGTTGCACATTTCAATCACCAATAACAAATATTGGGACTTTATACAAAATCCTCATCATTACTTTATATTAAATGCACCAAATACAAATTGCACTAATAAAGGGAAAGTATTTTTTAAAAAGTCTCATTATGGAAATAAATAGGAGAACATATGTAACTTTAACTTCATACATGCTCAATTGATATCCAAAAATGAAGTATTTACATAAAATGTTAGAATACATATCTCGTACCTGAATGTGGATTGATTTTAAATAGCTTTTGGTGATTCTTTTCAATCTTGTAAACGAACTGCCCATAGTTGCCAATATCTTCATCAATTGCAGATACAGTTGTTATAACTTTGCCAGCTGGAACATTTTCTGGAAGAGCTACAGGATAAACATTATGTGAAAAATGTGGAGAGTGATTATTAGCTCCTTCTATAGTGACATAAACACTAGCATACGAAGAATGTACCCCATCTGTAACTGATACATTCAGAATATAGCTTTTTTCAAAGTTGAACTGGTGCAGGTTGGACATAGTTATTATTCCTGAAAGAGATACAATGTATATAACTTTAACTAGTCTAAGAAAAAACGTATTATTAAACTTGGTTGCAATAGTGGAATAGAAATTACAGGAATAAATATGAGATTAAAAGAACACTTTTTTTCTTCAAATTTCTTATTTCAGGAAAAAGTTTTTATACAATTATGCACAAAAAATTATTTTGAAATTATAGTAAATTAAACATCTTTCAAATAATTGATATAAACATAACAATACATAATTAAGATAAAAATATTGATGTAACACATATGGGAAAAGACAATGACCATAACTAAATTAATAAACATTTATTAACATCAGGACAGAATACAAATCAATTAACACAAAAGAAGACGCCTGCCTCGTCAGCCTTCAATCACATTCTCTGCGCCGGAAGAACAAGAATGCCCATGTAACCACTGTTTAGTTAAAGGGTTAGGAGGCGTGCAATGATGTGCCTGGGCATAAAGTGGGGAATACGCTTCATACACATAGATATATAAATATTGACAAAACTTAATTGTTGATATAAAAGATAAATTGTAAAACAAATTTTATAAAATGAAATCCAAAAGTTTTAAATGAATAAAAATACAATGAATAAAAAACATTATTAAATAAGATAAGTGAAGCATAAAAACTTCGACAATAAGGTCAGATGTCTAGAGTTAAATTATTTTAAGTTTGAAAAAAATCACCTGCAGTTCAAAAAGTATCCTGAACTGCTAGAGAAACACTAATATAATTTTAGATAAAGTCTCCTGGAAATTGGCCATACTTTATTTATGATATGCAATTATAGTACGTAGTAAAATGCTATCTGAATTGTTGGTAGATAAGTCATAATATAAATTGTAAAACAA
Organism: Parasteatoda lunata; assembly: GCA_949128135.1. Classification (NCBI taxonomy): domain Eukaryota; kingdom Metazoa; phylum Arthropoda; class Arachnida; order Araneae; family Theridiidae; genus Parasteatoda; species Parasteatoda lunata. The sequence continues at coordinate 58,598,531 of OX421972.1, read as the reverse complement.
TATTTAAATAACTTAATCAAATTAAATTTCATAACATTAGGAGTATATTTACTTATTAAAAACGCACAACAATAATTCAGAAAATTGCAGAAAACTAATATAAAAAAATATATTTATTTAATCTTTTTTTAAAAAAAAATACTTGCCTGTCTGTCGATTAATAGTAAATGACTGCAGCTCATTCCCTTCTATGATAGTATACTGCAGTTTAGACAGATCAGACTCATCTGGGTCAGAAGCCATTACCATCGTAATGAACTGACCACGTTTGACTTCTTGGTTCACTACACATTTATAATGCTTGTGATCAAACTCTGGAGGATTGTCATTCATATCTGCCACTCCAACCCAGACATGAGCAGTTGAGCTGAGACTTGGATGTCCGCCATCTGTTGCCATGACAGTAAAGTAGTGTTCCCTCTTTGTCTCATGATCTAGTGGTTGCTTGATGGTAATCGTTCCATCAGATGTATCAATATTGAAGTGGGAAGAAGCATTACCCACAATATGATATTGGATATGTTGAGTTGCTTTTGTATCACGATCTGTTGCACGGACTTGAAGAACAGATGTTCCAAATGGCAAAGCTTCAGAGACAGTTGTGTTGTAAGATGGCAGATCAAACATAGGTGGGTTGTCATTTACATCTTCAACATCAATGATTACTTGTACGTCAGTGTAGATTCCACTGACAGCATCTGTGGCTCGTAATGTGAGAATATATTTGGGAGTGGTTTCAAAATCCAAATCTTCTACAGCATAAAACACACCTGAAACATTTTTTAAAAATAATGAACAGAGGCAATGAAATATCTTTCACTGGATATCAAGTTAAATTTCAGAAAAAGTTATTCATAATAAAATTTAATTTTCTATATAAATTAGTTTCAAGCGTTTCATACATGAAATTTTTTCTGTTAATGAAGGAATTATACATTAATCTATTTATAACTAGAAAGACGGGAAGAGACAAAACTCAACCTACCATATACCGTATTTTTTTCATATTGATTACTTTTCATCAAGTATTATGAGATATATAAATCTTTAACAATCAATAATTTACACAATAAGAAATATCAATAAAGAATTATAAATTTTACAGAACTTGAAAAAGTAATCTTTTCCTCAAGGAACTGCTATTTTCAAATGTTAAGAAAAATTGTATTGTACTAATAAATATTTTTGAAATTACAACTATATTTCAGTTATGAGATATAAAAAGAAAACAAACCAAATCTTACATGTAATACAATAATTGTTAGTTAAACATTTATTAATTTTTATAGCAAACATCCATTCATCAGAAAATATGTTTAGCAATCAGTGTTAAAAATATTTTGCTACACGAGATTTATTTTGAATTTTCTTTCTAATCTTGGAAAGAAGTTGACAGTAAAAAAATAAAAGTAACAAGTTGTGGAAATTATTTTTATCATCACTACGGTGTTAGGAAGGTAGAAAAATTCAAATAGTAACACAATAAAAAAAATTTCCTTCAAGCCTCTATAAAATAAAAAAACAATGCAATAAAAAGTTCCATTGCAACATTTAAAACACATCTCTTCAAATTTAAAAATTTTTTAAGACTGATAATTTATTTGAACAGTAAATATGTTTTTACAAAAATATGTAGATTAAAAAGTTATTTATTAGTTATTTTTGATATTGAAAATGCAAAGATAGACAAAATTTATTATTGGTTTACATACACTAATGTGGCCTTTCTTCCCATAAAATTTATAAATGCACCCTATCCTGTACTCATCACGAAAAATTTAAAATTATAAAAAAGAAACAAAAATACCATGGTGAAGAGATATTCGAGTATTTATAATTATTAATTTTATTTTAGTTTATACTTATATAACATTGAAATGAGATTTATATTGATAATAAGAGAAAACAATATACTATCTTACAATAAATATATTTAAAGTTCATTTGTGGGTTATTACTATTTACAAAATGAAATAAAAATGTCTTATAAAAAAAATTATTAAGTTAAGTCATAATGTCACGTTTTATACAGTGAGCCCCCCACACCGCGGGATTTGCGAAGGTGATGTTATGTATGCCACTGAAACTTATAATCAATTACAAACTTTTTCTGAAGCGTTTCAAGTGCATTTAAAAACAACGATTGGCTGAATGTGTTAAATTAAAACTGAAAGTTAGAAACATGAATAAGGAGCATGATTGTCAACTGTTTCTTAATTTTAATATTACATATTTAATAAATAAAAAACTAGTTAAACAATGACAATTCTATACAATTATAAATTCAGTCAAATGAAAAACAAATGGAGATTATTCTTTAAAAAAAAAAAGGGATATTTCAATATAATTTATAAGGCAAGTTTTAATTTTTATTTTTGAAAAGAGAATAAAGAAATTTAGAAAAAATCTGCAGATATCACAAGATATAAATTTAACAAAGAGCAAAGAATTTATTTACTTTCATTTTATGAAAAACTCAGGGATAAAAAGTGATAAACTACATATCATAAAAATAAATTCAGATAAAGTACAACAAATCTCAAGACAGAGACCTGAGAGATGAAAAACAGAAATTATTACAAAACAGTTCAGTCTTGTAAGAAATCTTACAGTCTCTAAACTATAATTATGTAGGTTTATTATTTTTAACCCCTGAGGTATATATAAAACAAAGCAGACATTTTGACTAAATTAGAGCAACAATAATTTAGTTTATAATAGTTTAGTTTATAATATATTTAGTTATTATAGTATTGACTTTCAAAAAATTTTAAAACAATCTAATATAAAATTTCCAAACTTATAAATTTTTTTGTAAAAATAAAGAAAATTAATTTAGTTTCAATAAATTAAAAGTACAACACCACACATACAGATTGCATGCAAAATTAAAATATTTATACTTACAGGGTTCAGACAAGTACCTTTGCTCTAAATATTGGAACAGGAAAAGAATGTTTGAATTAAAAATAAGAAGCAAAATTAATATAAGCTTTGAAAAATTAATAAAACAGCAAAGAAAAGAAAATCTTATTAAAAATAGCAAATGAAAATTATAATGCAGCCTATCACCAAGCTAATAACAATAAATTACAGTAAAAATGAGCTTTGCACCATGAAAAGTTTAAGTAGAATAAGACATATAAATTATTTAGTAATATCTATTTATTAGCCAAATAAAAAAAAGATTAAAAAAAGGTATTTCCATCACCTGACCATTTAAAAAACTTAGAAAAAATATTTATTTACAGCCATATATAAATAAAGATTAAAAAAAAAAAAACTTTTATTACACACATATGAATTTAACCCTTTGATTACAGAGCTTAGCATGATGAAGCCTGTTATTCAGGTCCACTTATCATACATAATAAAAATTTTAAGATTGTTTTTTTTTTTCATACATAAAAGTTTCTTACTCTGTTGGTTTCAGTCGGATGACTCATGCAGGTTACTTTAATCCGGTATAGGGCAACTTTTTTTAGAATTATATTTTAAAATATTTTTGCTATTGAGATTAATATATAAAAAAAAAATTCATTTGGCTTAGGCTTATTACCTAAAATTAATTTAATTTTTAAGAAAAATTTTTTTTGGTGGAAAAGTGGGTGTTTTTTTTTTTTTTTTTGAAAATTTACTAACTTTAAAGAATTAGTCATAAAGTTGAACTTCTGTGTTTATAAATAAAAATGAGCTTAATGAAAAATGAAGAAATGCATAAGATAAAATATCTTCCTTGAGTCAGCCTATCTTCTGTGCCCCATGCAAACCTTTACTGTTATCAGGGCTGCCAACTACTACACTTTTTTCTAAATATTTTTAAGAGTGATAAGATAATTAAAAAGTAAAGCTTTCAGAATTTTCGGCAATCTTGGGAACGTTTTAAAAGTATGACTGTGAGAAAAGCGGAACAAAATGGCACTTCATGTAAACTTGTGATTATTTACATGTAATGGCGTATAAAATAACTTTGAATCGTATCACTATCGTAAATAGAATCACCAAAAGCTATAAAAACGTTAACTTAACTACCTCAGAAGAAATTTTCCAAAAAAGCATAGAAGGTTGACAGATATGTGTAAGCCACAAAACCTCTTTATTGGTATTTTTTCCTTTATTTCCTGAAGTAATCAACAGGTGTGAAAATCATAGGTGAGAAAATTTGAGAATTTGGTGGGCATTATACATACTAAGGCCTTACAAAGGGTTAAAGATAAAGACTTCATTTCATTAAGATTTTCGTGTCAAAATGTCTTAACATAAATTATAATGTGAAAAGAAATCTTAATTATTGTCTAAGATAAACAAATAATGAACACTAAATAAAAATTTTTTGATACATCTCCTTTCACTTTAGATTGTTCTTAAGATTTTCAACTATGTCATTTAATTACATAGATAAAATAATAAAAATAAAATTATTGTTGCAATTTCTATTAACCATTTAATATAGAGGACTATATTTTCTTTATTACTAGGACTTGTAAGTAAACTCGTAAGAGTGAAATAAATGCCCATTTGGGGAAACAATATTAATTGCAAAAAAAAAAAAAATGCCTTTAAATCTATTTAAGTATTTTCCTTCTTCTCTTTTTCAGAAAATACATGCACAATTAATAAATTCAGGTAAAAATTGAATATCTGTATTAAAATTATTTGCAAAGCTTATTTTTAAAGAAATAAATATAATATTCATTCAACTAACAAAATTTAAATTTTGCAAACAAAAACTTAAGAAATGCAGGGATAAAATTAAGATATAAATAATTGCAATATAAAATTTTTTTAAAGTAACCATAACAAAATAATAATGAACACATTAAGCCTCACTAAATTTTTCTTCAAATGTGTACTAACATATATAAAAAAAAATCAAAATGCACTAATTTTGAAACAAAACTGTGCATTTTATTCCAACCTGTATTGAAATCTAATCGTAAATCTTCTTTTCTATTCCCAGAAACAAGACTGTAAATTAGTTGTTTTCCACTCGGATTATTAGCAGTTGCTGTTAAAAGAGGTGATCCTGTAGGAAGATTTTCTGATACTGTGACTTGATAAATCTGCTGAGCAAATACTGGCATATCATGATTTATAACTTGAATAGGAAGTTTGACACGAGAGCTTAAAGCAGGATTTCCTATAAAGAAGTAAATTGAAAAAAATGTTTAACTCTTACACATACTACATTATTAATTTACTTACATAATACTCACAATATTATAAAAAATCATTATTTTCCCCATTATATGAGTACATCATTTTAATATTTAATATAAATTATGTTTCAATACTTTCATAGCAGAATTCTCAGAAAGTGCAGAAACATTATAAATCAACAATTTAAATTTACATAGGAGACCTTCGATATAAAATAAACTGCTATAGAAAAGTTGCACTGCTAGTGTTTAAAATCTAGAAGAGAATTTTTTTAAATATTTGTTTTAAAAATGTTAACCAGATTTGAGTCAATTTTGTTAATCAGAATCAATCGATTTTGATATTGTTTAACTCAGTAAAGAAGTTTGGAAAGAAATGGGGTAATTAGAACCATATGCTTTCAGACAATAATCTTTAATATAGACAAATAACAATCTGACGTAGAAAAAAAAACAAAAAAACAAAAACACGACATAATATACACATAAAACTTTCTTAAAAATTTTTTTTTTTCATTTTTTACTTCGGTAAAAATTTAACTTTACCATATATTTGTTTTTTAATGACCAAGCAGAAAAACATTAACAATTCATTAACAAAAAATATTTGGATGGATAAATTTAAACTTAAGTAAAGACAACTAACTAAATCTATTGATGATAACTATCACTTTTTCAAGAAGTACTGAAAAGGAATAGAAATATTTTAAAATGAATTATCTTTAAAATTTGTGCTTTAAAAATGCATCAAAATTAATTTATTTCAGTTAACAAAATTGGATTTCAGTATTTTTATTTATTTATTATTTTTTTGCATAGTGTATCCTACAATTTGAAAGCGTTAACACTATTCTATTAAAACATTTATGTTGATGTCTAATTAAAAATAAAAATACTGTCTTTAAAACTATCTATATTACCTTTATCTCTAGCTTCTATGATTAATTCATAGTTATTGGAAGTAAGAGGTTGCTTCAAAAATATTTCTCCACTTTTATAATCAATTCGAAATAATCTTTTATCACCATCTATAATTTCAAACATGACTTCACCATTGGAACCAGAGTCATAATCTACTGCTTTAATCTAAAAAAGATAAAAGAAAATAGTAATAAAGGGATAAACATTTTAATTAATCAGCTTAACAAATTTAAAAATTAACACATTTTAAGGGATATTAACATTAAGAAATATTGACATTAATGAAGATATGAGTGCAAGAAAATTAAAGCAAAAAGCCGGCAAACTCACATAAAAATTTGATTCATTAAGGATTTTGTTGAAAAGGAAAAATAATTTTATCTTTTAATATAACTCTTTATAAAAAATGTCAAAAAAACAGTTTGAATTGCAAATAAAAAATTTTTCTAATAAAAATTAGAAAGGAGTTATCAAGAACAAGATCATAAAATATTGTATTAAATACAAACTAATTTGGTCAATTATAAAACACAAAGAAAATAATTAGAAAACATTAAAATTACCTTAATTAAAAGTATATATTTTTTATGAAAATATCTACATGGATTAGAAAAATCAATATAGTCAAACCCCGCTATAGTGAACTCCCGGATATAGTGAACGAAATAGTCAGTCCTGTGCTTTGCTATACACGTATAATGTTATTTTTTGTGGATATAGTGAACCAAAAAAGTGAGGAAGTTGGATATAATGAACTTTTTTCCGTCTTCAACTGATTTTTTTGTAATAATTTAAAAATTTTTACTTTAAAATAAATACATATACCGATTTTTAAAACCATCTATAGACGGGAATTTAGCGATAAGCTTCTTTTATCTCACTTTCCTATCCCTAAACAAACCAAGCAAATATTTCCAACCCAGGCAGATAATGCACCTGTAAGGTGTCAAAGGGATAAATATACATTTTCTGTCAGAGGGAATGAGTAAATTATTCATTATTTGTCAAAGGATTGGGCACTAATATGTGTTGATATGGCCCTCATTTCAACTTCTTTTTGCTCTCAGTTCAGTTAAAAAAAAGCCTACAAACAAGTGTCTGAAATTTTACTACGGCGAGCAGTCAACGTAAAACGTTTTCCATTGATGATAAAATGGGCATAATCAGAAAAATTGAAAATGAATGCAATCAAACTGATATTTGTAGGGAATATAAACAATGCAAATCTACAGTTTGTAGCATATGGAAAAATAGGCAATTAATTATTTCTGCTCATGAAAAAAATTTAGATGGCAGAAAAAAGTTTAAAAAAGCAGATCACAAGGATGTTGAAGAAGCATTACTGAAGTGCTTCAGCATTCAAAGAAGCCGCAATCTTCCAGTATCTGGACAAATGTCGATGAATTTGCTAAGCGATTTTATGAAACTACTTTTATGTGCTCGAATGGCAGGTTAGACAGGTTTAAAAAGCGGAATAACAGAAATTCAGGAAAAAATTATCTGAGAGTCAGGAAGTGTTTCCAAATCTGATGTTGAGGATTGCTCATCAGCTAAAGATTATAAATTTTTTTTTCGTAAGCGAGACGAAGAGTAATGAAAAATAACACATTCTTCGCTACTACATAATATTTTTGAGTCATTTATTTAAAGAATGTGTAATAAAAGGGAGGAGTTTGGGAAACATTAGTTAAATTACCTGCGTAACGGATATAGTGAACTCCCGGTTATAGTGAACCAAAAATTTCGGTCCCTTGAAGGGTTTGACTGCACAATTGTTGTATACATTTACTGAATGTTGATCAACCCTCACAGGTTTAATTGATATTTTTTTCCTTTCAAATTTTAAGTTAACAGCAAAAAAATCCACTTTGAAACCATGTTACCCAAGTAGAAATTAGTGCTTATAAGAACAATTTTGCACCATTCTGAATAGTCATAATGTTTATAATATTAATACATTTTTGAAATAACTTTTTAAGATGTTTGCAATACATATTTTGATGAAAAAAGCTTTCTAAACGTCAACTATTTTAAGATCATCCTCACTTAATCCAAACATCAAGTGTCTGGGCTAAATTATAATAAAGTCTCACTATTTGCTTAATAACTTAGAAAAGTCACCAACTTCAAGTTAAAAAAATTTAATCTGATGCTTCTAAAATCAAATTAAGAGCAAGAAAAAAAATGGAATTTAATACTATAAAATGTTTATCTCACCTTAAAGACAGAGAAATCTACAGGAGAATCAACCGGAACAACAGCATAATAGGGTAATCCAATAAAAAATGGAGCATTGTCATTAATATCAACAACAGAAATTTCTACAAGAACATGAGCATATTTTGATATTTCCCTGCCTTCATTTCTTACTTCTACGACTAAAGTATAAAAGCTTTCTGCTTCTCTGTCAAATAAACGACCCGTAGAACGTATCACACCAGTAGTTTCACCAATTTTGAACATATCAGTAGGGTTCAATATATGGAAAGTAAGGTGTTCATTCAGCTCAGTGCCTAAAGGTGTTATGATGGCTACAGTACTAATTTCAGTAGAATTCTCCGGAACTTTTGCAAAGTACTTTTCCTCACTGAACTGCAAGCCACTCTGCTGACTCTCTTGTACTTTGACCACAACTTTTGTGCTTGTTTCGAATTCCCCATCAGATGCAGCCACAACGAGAGTGTACTTTCTGGCTAGTCCATCTGGATCTCTAACAGATATATCTCCAGTTGTGCTATTAATTAAAAATTTCTTTTCTGCATTTCCAGAAATAATACTGTACTTAATTATGCTGAAAGAGTCTGCATCAGTTGCTATCACATTTATCACATGAACACCTTTGTATGTGGGCAGAAGAAGAATGGCAGTGTAGTAGTTTTCTGCGAACACAGGAGGGCAGTCATTGATGTCTATCACAGATATTAATACTTTAGCAGGCACTTCAGCAGTAAGATGTGGTTTTCCCATGTCCCAAGCTTGAACAGTAAATGAAAAGAATGACTTTTTTTCATGATCAAAACTTGTGGCAGTTCGTATTGCGCCTATAATGAATAAGTAAGAAAACTGCTTTAAGAAATATTAAGTTGAATGTGTTATTTTCCCAATTCATTTCATTAAATATGAGAAGAGAAACTAATACTAGTTGTAAGTTATTACTGCTTCAGTATATCCAGTGATACAAGCAAAAGTAAAATGAAAAATTTAAAAATTAACTTAAGAGTTTGCAAATAATAACAATTATAAGATTCAGTTATGAGAGCACCCATGAAGTAATTTAAACAATGCCATACCGAAGTAAATAAATTAAACATTTGACACAGAATACACATTAAGTTTAATACAAAAGTTAATTAAATGAACATTAGTAAAGTTGAAATTTGTACATAATTTGAATTAAAAAAAAAATAGATAAAGAAAAGATTTATTTGTGATTAATAATGTAAACTTATGTTTGTGAAAATTGCAACAACATGAAGGAATCGTCATAATTGAATGAAATTTAATACACAGTTGAGTGGTAGTGGTACAAATAGATGATTAAACTTTCAAAGCAAACAAAAAATAACAAGAGATTGAAATAAGTATTTTGTGTAGCCACCACGCGACGCATAAGTGCTGCTACACGTGGCATGGAGTCAAGCAAATTTTTAATTTCTGTCTGAGGAAGAGCATTCCATATAGTTTGTATGCGTACCCAAAGTTCGTCTGTAGAAGCAACAGGACAAGGATCACGAGCGAGACGCTGACCAACGAAATCTCACACATGTCCAATTGGCGACATATCCGGGAATATGCAGGCCAAGGAAGAAGCTGTACCTGCTGCGATGCAAGGAAGGATTAAACAGTCCTAGCAATATGAGGGCGGGTATTGTCCTGTTGAAATACAGCGCCTTGAAGGAAGGGAACAGTTTGGGGCTGTAGAACTTCACTGATGCACTGGTTGCTTTTCAGATTACGGACAATTTGTAGCAATTGAGATCGTCCATGATATGCTATGGCACCCCAGACCATAACTCCAGGTGTTTGTCCACTGTGGCGTTCGATAATGCACTCCGGAAGGTGGCATTCACCGGCACAGCGTCTGACATGAATGTGGCAATCATGGTATCACAAATTAAAGCGGGATTTGCCAGGAAACACAACACGCTGCCAATCAGCACGCCAGTCCCTATGCTGATTGGCCCATTGTACCTGCAGACTGTAATGGTTTAGCGTGAGGGGGATCCCATATAAAGGAGTCCTTGCATGCAATCCACGCTGCAACAGACATCTACGAATTGATGAAGCACACAATGAAACACCTGTAGCTATTGACCTTTGTGCTGCCAGTTGTCTAGAGGGAGCCGTATGATCTGTCAGTGCCATGCGGACCAGGTGTCTATCATCGCAAGCTGATGTGACATTTCGGGGTCCACTCCCGGATTTCCGAGTTGTCCGACTCGTCCGCCCACTGCTTCCAAACTTGCATCACTGTGCTGCTGTTACGCTGCACACGAGCGGCTACTGCACGATAAGACAACCCAGCTTCACGAAGGCCGAAAAGTCTCCCCTGTTCAAATTCCCTAAGTTGCTGAAATCTCACTCTCTTTTGTCAAAGAGGCATAAGTAAAGACTGAGCTAACGGTTACCAGTAGCAGAAAACCACCGATAACCATACACGCCTCGCTACAGATGCCTCTTTATTCAGATCCATCCGCCATTCAGAGGGCGTTGCTCAGCATACGCATGCGTTGCGGGTCTGAAATTCTAATCATTTGCATATCATGCTCTACTTTGCATTTCCTGAAAATTTCAGCTCACTCGCTAAGTCCTTCATGGTGTTACAATTTTCACAAACATGAGTTTATTAATATGAATAAATGAAATTATACAAAGCAATAATATTTTTTAAACTACACACACATACATACATATATTAATTATATTTTAAAGAACATATGCTACAAATTATATTCTTATATCTATGGTTATACATATTAAAAAACATGTTTTTTATATATAATATAAAATAATTTTCAAAAATTAAACATTTCTATTGTTTTTTTCCAAAATTAAATTGCTGCCTTGTGAATTTCTAAGCACTTTTACTAAACTAATTTTATATCACACAATCTATATCACAGTCACACAGTTTATATTACAGTAAAAATAATCAAATAAAAAAAAATAAAAAAAGTAGTTTTGAAAAAATTAAAAATATTGCAAAACAAGCATTTTCAAAGTGTCTCCATAAATTCTTTTGGAAGGGGAATATGTACCCCTCAATAATTATAAATTTCTAAGAGTCCTTTCAATATTTTGGACAACTATAGAAAATTTTCGGTAATTATTGATTTAAATCTCTTAAGTTAAAAACAAGAAAGAGTTAAAAAGAATCAATCTTTTCTTACCAGTATTTTGCACATTTCCTTATTTGTGAAATTTAGAGAATTATTGGGGCTGTAATATAATTTCATCCCTCCAAAAATTTGGCCACTGGAATGCCCGTGTTACCAGTCATTATATAAGGGAAAATTGGGAGATTGTAGTCTGAGGAGGGGGAAAACATATAGACCCAATTTCTACCTTTTATTATGTGCCATTTTATACAAAATCTAAATACATAAAACATTTTGTATTGTATTTAAAAAAACTTTATTAAATTCTTACAACTAGATATAGTTGAAAGAATTATGGACTAAGAATCCGATTTTGATGATATATGCATTTTTGGTCTCTTTTTGCATTAAAAGAATTTCTTTTTGAGATTTTGGTGCATTTATTTGTTTATCATAAAGTATTTTTTCCTCATTTTAGTGCATTATTTTAACAGGTAAAATCTTGTTGCAAAAGTCGCTGGTTAATCATTTATATGTGAAACTAGTATTATAATCTAAAAACGAACTTCGAAACAAATTATGTATAATGAAAAATTAACTCAGCAATAAAAATTTCACATAAAGAAAAGTATGGTTAACATAGTTTTAAGAATATATCACTATATTACAGACAAGCAAAATAACCAAACATAAATAACAATTTGTTACCTGTACTGGGATCAATGTTAAAGTAAGCTGATGCAGATTTCTCAATGATTTTATAGTGAAGAACAGAATTGATTTCAAAATCTCTATCAGATGCTGAAACTACAAGAGGCTTAATACCATCCACTAGGACCATACTTCCAACTTTATCAGATTCTATAACTTGTCCACGATATTCAGAATTATGAAAGACTGGGGCATTGTCATTTCTATCAATGACATGAACAAACACAGAAGTTGTACTATTGGCACCAACCATATTGGTCGCTTTTATAGTCAGGTTATAAAATTTAAGTATTTCAAAATCAAGTTCGGCATTACTGCGTAAGATACCAGACGTTGGATTGATAATAAAACTATCATTTATGTTTCCTGCTGTGATTTCATAATACACAGAAGAACGGCTAGTAGCTATTACAGCAGCCAAAGGTTGACCGGGTTTTTCATTTTCATGTAATTCTATGACATAGTCTTTATGTTCAAACTTTGGAGGAGCATTATTTGCCACAGTTATAATTACATGAACATTTACAGTAGAATTCAGAGATGGTGTTCCTTTATCAGAAGCTCGAACCAGGAGAAAATATTCTGGCATTACTTGTCTGTTCAATTGCTTTGAGATTGAAATAATACCCAATGTAGGATCAATAGAAAAAGCATTTCCAATATTACCTATTGACAAAGAAAAAATAAGAAGAATTTAAATATAATTTTAATCTACATTATTAAGAAATCTAAAGACAATACTATTTATTATAAATATAAAAAAAACTAATTATCTGATATAACTGTAGCTAATTTGAATGCAATTTTAGATTGCTATTAATATTTACTCACCGAACAAAATGAAGAAAACCTTTTATTTATTTCTTTTCCGCGGGTGAGCCACAGATTTATTTTACAGAAGGAAAAAAAAACAGACTATTGTTCAGAGAAGAAAAATGAACAAAACACGTTGCAAAAATGTTAAAAATATGCAATTGAGAATTTTCCAAAAACAATATAAAACAATACTAAATACAAGAAAAAAAAAAGTGTAAAGACCCAAATTAATTTGAAATATAGAGTGTTGAAGATATACATATACATAATATAATAACATACAGCTTAAAAAATTAGAAAGAATGCTATGATACTTTTAATAAAAATATACTCTAAAACAAAAACATATATTAATTGCATACAAAAAATTTGCATTGGTTTGAAATAGGAAGAGAATAAAAATACTAAATAAAACTACATATATTTATAGATACGTATTTCAAATAAAAAAAAGAAATCATATTTGTTAGAAGAAAAAAAAATGCTGATAAAAAATTATTAATTATGTAAAAAACTAAATAGAAATTATTTTTTTTTATAACCAATTTGAAATATCAAGTGATTAAAAAGATAAATTAAAAAATTCATATTTTAAAATAAAAAAAGCAATTCACATTATTGAAAAAATTTCACTAAATAGCTTTCAGTAAATTTTTTAACCTTGCAACAATTTCAAAAGTTGAATTTGTTTATTATTCCAGTGGTTATGTACTAGGCAGTAAAAATTCATTGTGCTACCTAGTACATAACCACTAGTAGAAGAATAAAGAAATTTTTATCATAAAATACAATATATAGAGGCAAAATATTATTAAAAAATTAGCTTACGGAGGAAAAAATGATGTAAAAACCAAGCAAGTTACCAAAAGAAAAAGAAGCAGGAAAAAATTTGAGACTTGATGAAAATTACCTGATGCAATGCTAAATTGCAATTGAGCATTTTCTCCTTTATCTTTATCAACAGCTAGTATGCGGATAACAGAAGTTCCAAGTGATGCTGTTTCATACACTTGACTTTCAAATGATTGGGCAGAAAATTCCGGGTGATGGTCATTTTCATCATGCACATCAATAGTTACACGAGCAAAACTTCTCTTTGAGTCATTATCTCTGACCATGACCGTAAGCATGTGCATTTTAATTGATTCATGATCAAGTGGACCTGATATTGACAGCTTCCCAGAAAAAGAATCAATTTTGAACAGACGACTTTGAGGATTAACACTAGGGGGGAAAAAACATGTTATTAGGGACAAATGTTTTTAAATCCAAATATTGAAGAAAATTCATATTTGTGGCAGAAATTAATACTCTGAATAATACAAAAAAATGAAGGCGTTTTAAAAGACAGCATGAAAACAGATATTCCTAGTAAATAAATAGCTACTTATAAATATATAATTCTTTAAATTGCAGAAATTTTCAATGTCACCATTTTTATCCTATAAAACTCATACTTCAAATGGGTTCAAGTTATATAAGATAAAAACTTGCCTTTTATGAAACTAATTGTATGAAAAGAAAGTTAAACCTGATTATCCAGTAATAGACAATTGTTTACATTTTTTAAAAATAAAACTCATTACTTTAGAATAAAACTTTATTTAAGAATTTGTTAACTGTAACTTAAAAAGTAATTTTTCAATGGAATTAAAAAATAACATTAGTACACAATTGCTTTAATTTTTTATACTAAAAACTCTTTTATTTTCAAATAAAAATTTATTTAAGAATTTGTTAATTGCAGCTTAAATTTTTTTTTTTTAATGGCATTGTAAATAATATCAACGAGAAGGCAGACAGAAGTGATTAGTTGGGATGAATTATAGTTTTGTTAGAAAAGGTTTATCAATAGTTACTTATTTCCACCTGTTATATATTGAATAGATGAGGTTCTTATCTCGTTCATCTGCATCAGACGCTTTAAGTTGCAGAATAACCCTTCCAACAGGTTCGTTTTCATTGATGTCTACTCTGTAAGACTCCCTTTCAAACAAAGGGCGATGATCATTCACATCAATTACTTTTATAGGAAGCTAGTGAACAATAGAATTTTATTAAGAAATATATAAATTTATTAAGAAATAAGGGCGATGATCATTTACTTCAATTACTTTTATAGGAAGCTAGTGAACAATAGAATTTTATTAAGAAATAATATTACAATTTTAAAAAAAGAAAAACTTATTAAAAGAGAGACAATATACATAACTTACTGATATCTGAAACTGTATTTGAATAAAGAAACACACAAAAAAAAGAAGAAAAAAAAGACTATTTTTCTGTTGATTTAGGACAAAATTAGAAAGTTTTGCAATTGACCAGTGTTAGCATTTTTAAAAGTAGCCACTTTTTCAAACATAAGGCCACATTCTCAAAATTGAAAATTTTAAACATAAATTTTTTAAAAAATTAATCATGGATTTCATGGCATTTCTCAAAATATGGCAGATATTACATGCTTCATTTCTAAAATGAAGAAATACATTAAGAAACAAGCGTGAAACAAAGCAATTTTCAGAATATTATAAAATATTCATAATGATTTCACATTTATTAAAAAATAAAATAAAATGCATGCATAATTAATGCACATAATATTTATAAGGAAAAAAATAATAAAAGGCATTTCTGTCAAAAAATGATGATCAGGTGAAAACTGCCATATTAGGGAATTCAGTATAACATCATTTTCACCGTAACATAGTTATGTATTTTGTATCTAAAAATATTTATTTTTAAGCTAGTTTATTTTAAAATTTAAATATACATTTTCTAGAACAACAAACATGGAAAACAATAAATCATCAACAAACATGACATATTTTTTTTAAACAAAGAAAAATTCTGATTTAAAACATAATAATGTGTACACTTTTTTAAAGCATTCAGAGTGAAAACTTGAAAAAGAGCATTCCAAACTCTCTTAGTATTTTTTGTTCATTGAAAATTAAAAAGATTTTTTAAGTAAAATGTCATAAAACAAAATAAATATCTACATATAAAAAAAAAAAGGAAATTAAGATCTCTACCACAAAAGTGCATGCTATTTTCAGAGCAAGAGGTTTAGCTTGCAAAGATGCAACATTTTAAACTTTTTAACTATTTCTTAAGAACAAGCCTGTAAAATAGGTTTCTTTTACAGCTTTATGCATCATGAAAATTTGAAGATAGCTTTTACATAATAAATAATAGTAAACCTTGTAAAAAATGATATATTTACCTGCTGATATACAACATTAACACCATCAGTAACACTAATATTTAATTTGTATTCAGACTTTTTCTCCCAATTCAAATGTCTAGCAACTGACACTGAGCCTTCATGAGGCTGAATAATAAATGCATCATCAGTATTTCCATCTACAAAAATAAAATAATAACATTCACCTTTAGTTTAGAAACAATTACATTCACAATTATTTAATGTAGTTTGTTATTTCAAAAAATGCAATTCTAGCGTTTGCCTTTAAAATCTGTTAGAGAGAAAGAGTAAATATCATGATAAAGCAGATGCTATTAAAACCCTTTTAATGCATTCGAATATCTTAATTTACAATTGATAAAGTAGAGTTCATTTAAAATATCAACTTTCTCTTAACATACTTTTCAATTTCATTTATATCTTATAAAATACGTTTTTTATGGTTTAACAGGCAACAGGTTTGCACTAGGAGCTGCAAAACTTACCTACGATAGAATACCATAATTTATCACCATCAGGATCTTCAGCTTGTAAATAAGCAATAACCTGATTGACATCTTCATTTTCTGTAACAGTTTCATGAACATTAACCTCTTTACAAATAGGAGGGCTAGATGATTTTGGAGGACGAGGAAATACATCCACTCGAACACGATTTGTAGATGATCTAGGTGGTTCACCTTTGTCAGTCGCTTGTACCTAAAAAAAAAATATTTTAATACTAATAGAATCAAGTGAAACAGACATTATTTTGGTAAACACTTTTAATCAAGCTCAAAAGGAAACATAGTTTAGAAAATGTGATAGTTTAAAAATGCAACACAATATTCTGTCAAAAACCAAAAATTTAT
This sequence comes from Parasteatoda lunata, assembly GCA_949128135.1. Lineage (NCBI taxonomy): Eukaryota > Metazoa > Arthropoda > Arachnida > Araneae > Theridiidae > Parasteatoda > Parasteatoda lunata. Next base: position 58,581,550 of record OX421972.1, on the reverse strand, counting down.
GAAAAAAACTTGCATTTAATTATTTTAGCATAACAATAACACACTGCTTGTTTCAATAATCGGTAGAAATCGTCTTAGCATTAAAAAAAAAAATACTCAAAATATACATAAAAAAATGTGTACATGAGATGACCCAACAAAAAGGAAAATTTTTTTTCCTCTTCTGTGGCAGGGGAAATTTTTTAGTAGCGAATTGGTAAAAATAAGTAGCTGTGATAGCCTTATTGTCAAAATAGTCAACTTTTTGGTTGCCAATGGCAGTTTTGTACAAGTGCTTGATAACATACTGGGTTAAAACTCTTTTCTCATAAAAAAAAGTATTCTGTTAAATTTCTTTAAAAACATGTGAATATGAATCATGATTCACGAACAGAAAAGCTACTGCTCCAAAGTGACCATTTGTAAATCCTGTGAACATGAATAACAATATGGTGCATTGGAAATGGAATTAAATTTGGAAAATTAGTTTATTTCATTATAAACAGTTGTACAAGTGCTTGTTTATAATACTGTGGGAAAACCTGCTTTCTTATAAATTAAGTACTTTTAAGTTGTTTAAAAAAAAAAAAAATGTGAATATGACCCATGATTTAGTAACAACAAAGCTACTGCTGAAATATAACAATTTGTAAATTTTGTGAATACACCTCTCAATACTGACATCGGAAAAAGAATTTTAAATCTATAGTATATAGAAAAAGTTTAAATCTATAAATCTCTCCTCATAGTAATCAAAAATATATGCTTAGGTTTAAAATTCATGTTAGTACTTAAAAAAACAAACATTCAAAACATTGTTTTCAATATTTTTGCGCGGTTTTAATTTATTATAGTCTCTCATAGTACAGTGAATTCGCGATAACTCGAATCTGATAGGACTGACGAAAAACTTCGACATATCGGAAGTTTGACTTACCGTTAGTTTCGGTTTTCGACTTTCAAAATATTGTCGGATTATTTAATTAATGCTTATTAATTACAAATCTTCTGAATACTTACAATATTTAAGAAAAAACTATAAAGTATAATATATGTAATAACTTACTTTATTATTTGGACTACATTTTACATTTTTTTGAAGTAATCTGTCACTTTACGTTGAAGTAATCCCTTTTGAGTCTCTAGAAACAGTAAATCTTCAATTTTCTGCATGTGCACAAACATGGAATTATCAATTCCTTCACGACTCTCTAGAAACTTTTGAAGAACTTCAAGAGATGCACGCGCTTCAAGTATGTTTGGGACTATTGTTTCTGAACATTCCTCCTCAGCAGCACTTTCATCATTTTCTTCTGTGATCGGTATAAATTCTTCGTCGGAAATATCACCACAAACAGCAATGTTGTCATCAAAGTTTATGAAATCGGAACTCTCAATTACTTCCTCATCTTGAAGCTCTTCTATCACAGATTCACTCTGTGTTTCTTTAAAAAACCCACACTTTCGGAAACAGTTTCTTATTGTCGTTTCGCTTACATCATTATTCCAAGCACTGGAAAGTAGCCTCATGGCTTCAAGTACATCAACTTTGAAAGAATTGTTTTCTATATCGCTTATCATTTTTCTGACAAGCCTTTTACGATAAGACTGTTTGAAGCACTTTATGATACCCTGGTCCATCGGCTGCAACTTTGCTGTTGTGTTTGGCGGGAGAAACTGCAAGTTTACTGCTTTCAAATTAGGTAGATCACTATGCGCTGTGCATTTATCCATAAAGAGTATCACTTTTCTTTTTTTAGCGAAGAATTTCCGATCCAATTTTCTTACATAATCTTCAAATAAAACTGATGTCATCCAAGCCTTTTTGTTAGACTTGTAATCCAAAGGATACGTTTTTACATTATTGAAACATCGGGGATTTCGGTATTTTCCGATAACAAGTAAGAGCAATTTTTCTGTCCCAGACGCATTTCCTCCAACTAGGATAGTCAAACGTTCCTTGTTCATTTTACCCCCTGAGCAGTTTTCATCTTTAAACATCATAGTCTTATTTGGAAGACATTTAAAAAATAAACCTATTTCATCAATATTGAAAACATTATTTTCACTGTATCCTTGAAGTAAATTTGGTAACGTTTCATTTAACCACTGTTCACATACTTCAAGAGGGACAGCTTTAGCTTCTCCATGAAGAGTGTGCGAAATACAATATTGTGTCTGCGCTTGAATTTTTCTAGCCACCCAGCACTAGCGTGAAAATTGTCTATTTTTAACAGTTTAGCAAAATCTATCGCTTTCTCACATAGCAAAACACCACTTATGGGAATAGCATTTTCTCGATTTCTGTACTGCTGAAACCATTTCAGAAGAGCTGATTCCACCTGGGGAAAGGCACACATCTTCATTCTTTTAGACAGTGGGTTCGTAGATTCATATCGTTTAAGGATATTTTCTCTTTCTTTTAATATCGTAGAAAGGGTGTTCGGGGGAATTCCATACTTCAACGCTATATTTTTCTTCTTCATGTTTGGATTTCTATCTACATCATTAATAAGTTTTATCTTCCAAGTTGAGAGTTTTTAATTTTCGCTTCGACATCTTTAGAGGTAAACACTTCTTCCACACAATCTCTAACAGCAAATCATAAGCATAAAGCTTGTTGTTTTTAGCGGTTCAAGGCTATGTTTACGAACTATCACGCCTACGCCACCGGATTGGGACTTTCCCTCTTTAAAAGTTTCAGTTTAGATTCCTCGCCTGTTCGTGTTGCGTTAAGACGCATCTTTTGAATTCTAAATGCTGTAAATTATTAATAAATAGTGCTTGTTAAATATTTTTTCTTGCTTTAAAAGATCTAGTAAGCTTTTTGAAAAAAATCGAGTTAAAGGGAGTAAAATTCAAGTAATCGAGAATAATTAACATGAAATTAAAAATAAAAGGGTCGGGACCTCATAAAAAAATCGAGTTATAGTAATATTCGAGTTATCGTACTTCGAGTTATCGTACTTCGAGTTATCGTACTTCGAGTTATAGCGAATTGACTGTATATGACATAAGTAAGTAGGACTTATTGTACAGTAGAATCTCAACCAACAGTAAAATCTCATGGGACCATTCATAGCAAGCAATAGATACGAGAAAAGAATGAATGTGGGTCAGTATAATATATCAAATAATGACTTAAAAATGAATGAAAAATAATAAGTAATGGACTTGAAAATTAATAAGTTTACAATAAGTATAAAAAATGTAATTGAAAAAAAAAGTACCTTTTGAAAATATATTTGCAAGGAAAAAGAAAGAATAATTACTTATTAGAAGAACATATGATGAGGTTACTAAAACAAGATGAAGAGAAAAAGGTAAGATAAAAGAAAAAAGGTAAGATATAGGAACGATGGATCGAGGTTTGACTGTAATAATATTTGCTGGGATTCATTTGATAATAAGAAAATCCATTCTAGGTTTTCAGCAAAACTGAGAAACAGTTGTACAAATCAAACGAATTATAAGAACTCTATCATAGAAACATTTTAAAAAGTGAGTATAGTGAGTATAACAGCAAAAGAATTCAATGCTGCATACTACTTACTAAAAAATCATAAGCTTCTCCAGCAATCAGCTTTTGCTTGGCGAAAACTGCACCAGTTTTAGGATCAACCGTAAATAAATCTGATCCTTTCCCAGGAACAAAAGAATAACTAACTTCTCCATTAGCACCAACATCAGCATCTGAAGCAGCAATCTAATAAAAAACACAGATATAAATAAAATATAAAGATAATAAAGAATTTTGTGCATAACTTCCTTAAATTCGGTTTAACATTTCTGAAAAACATATAATGTGACCTTTTGTTTTGAAAATAAATGTTTTACCGAACTGTTTTAAAGAAATTGTTTTCAAAACCATATAAGATCTTTAAACAATAGACCAGTCAATTGTAACATTAATTAATCTCATTATTACACTAGAATATAGACATACAGTCAATTCCGATAACTGAAATTGGATATATCAACAATAGATAGGTAGACCATAAAAATAGACTTATTGGAAATTTGAGATTTAAATATTGACTTTACCTTTTTGATATAAATCTTTTGGTTTAGATTCATATGGCAGAAATTTTTCACTTTCTCATATAAAAAAAAAAAAAAAAAAAAAAAAAAAAAGGAATTCCAAATTTTAGCATTAAAATATTTTTAATACATCTATGGATAGTGGACTGAATGTAAACAATAAAAAGTTTCTTAAAATGAAATAAATTTAGAAAACTTCCCTTCTCTTATGTTATACTTATGAGACACAGAGTGAACAGGCTTAATATTCTATGGAAGTGTTATTATTGTGATTTATGTTTAAATTTGCACATAATTTTACAATTCATAAGAGTTTCCAGTAATTTATAAATTCCAACTGGTTGTGAGCCTAAAACAAATTTAAGAAAATTAATACCACAACATAAATAAAGTTTAAGGTTGGCCATGTTTTGAGTGTTATCCCTTAAGTGGCTATATTTGTGTAAAATATCACCGTTAGTTATCTTTTGGGTTGCATCTTGCAGGGCATAGTATGCTTGCAGAATCTACTAAATTCTTAAGTTGTTTGTTTCGTTTAAATTTAAAAAACATGTTATAGTGTAAACATTACAAGTATAATATCTGATGGTGCCCTTTCCCAAGCTTATGAGTAAAAATCAATCGGAAGTAGTAACCCGGAAGTATTATGACGAATTTTAAAACCCAACGCCATCTGTGCTTAGCTTTACACGGTGAACCATCCATATTTGGATTTCTAGCCATATCATTAATAAGTTTAATTTTATTTTAAAAGTTAAAATCTTTTGTCTTTTGCTAAGACATTTCACAATGATACGAACAAACTCTAAGAGTAAATAAACATGAAACTCATTCAGATCGTAATGATTTAAACTAAATTAGACTAACCTAATTGCACACATTGATGCCAACTATGCAAGCAGTATGGACAAAAAAAAAGTATTCCTTTTACCATAGGCATAGCATGAAGGGAGCACATGTTTTGTTTTTAGAAAACTGATTATTATTTTAAGTATTTTTTTATGTATACATGCATATTTATTTTTTATATGTGTGGGAAAAGTATGTTACCGACAATGTAAATTTTCAAAAGGTACCCCAAGATAGAATTACGTTAACATTTATATATTAGTGAATTGGTATTTAATAATTGTAGTGGTTGAAACCGCCACAGTATTCCCCACCAGAAGTATATCTGTGATAAAATTTGGTGAATGATTATCACTAGTTTATGCCGTACTGTGTTGAGAGAAGACTAGATAGCTGTAATAAGATTACGGTTGTGTCTGCCTTCGCTCCTGTGTTGCTATTAGCAGTTGACTGTGTGCAGGCTTGATTGTGTGTGTATGCATATGATTGAGACTAAGAAGCAATAGAGTGAGGAAGACAATATAGAAGTCACGAACAGCAAGTCAACTGTTCAATGTGGACCATCCATTGAAGTAAGCGTATTCAGATCACGTTCGAAGGTCGCCAATGTGGGGAGAGTATGTTACCGACAATGTCAACCTTCATCTGTCAAAAGGTACCCCAAGACAGAATTGAGTTAACATGTCTTATGTTAACATGAATTGGTATTTAATAATTGTAGTGGCAGACACATCACATATGTATGTATATTTATTTATAAATGTATGTATAAATTAAAATAGACAAACAGTTTTCTAAAATTAAAAAGTGTATATCCCTCACGCAAAGCTTGTGCCTTCTACCCACATTGATCCAACTTGTTTTCAAAGTCAGCGGGCAAATTATTATTGTATTGCCAATTATCTGCCAAAATACACAAACATATGAAAATAATAAAAGGAAACTACAGATATGCTAACTAGATACCATTCATTATAGTACAGTTTCATTCACAATCAGAAGAAAAAAATTCACGAATCTCAAGAATGACATTTACTTAATTTAAAAGAGACAACAAATAAATTAAAAATAAAGTACCCGACATAATATGACATTTGGGTCTGCTTCAAGTAATTCCAAAACTGAACAAAGATATGGTGAAAAAGGAAACTTAGGATCATTATCATTTTCATCAATGACAGTGACTAAAACCCGGGTTAATGAGGACAAGGAAGGATTTCCACCATCTTCAATTTTTATCTGAAACAAATTAATACATGATAAATTTAGCTTTCATAGTAATTTATCCATTTTAATAGTTAAATATAGAAGAGCTGAGAATTTTAGTAAAGGTTATTTCTCAAAAGCCCTTCTGTAATATGAAATAATACTTTTTAGTGTATAATATGCAGAGTTCTCTCTAGGAATAAAAAAGGGTAAGGTGCTTCCTCACAGTTTTGAAAAGGTACTCACATAACATAGCAAAAACTTATCAGATGTGTAATATTATGAAAAAACTGAAATTGATCCTCAACAATTTTTAAATTACCCTCTTATACTATTTCATGTGAGTATTTCAAAAAGTTACACTCACTTATTATCAAAATAAGAGAACAATCTGTAGTCTTGTACATCATAAAAGACAATCACTGTACCCAATTAAAAAAAAAAAAATATTAAAGGATAAACAATTTATAAGCTTTTTTCTAAACTAAAAATTATGACTTAATGAACATTTTAAGGTGATTTTTTTTTTTAAAAAAGGTATTTTAATTGGTAAAGGTATTAAAAATTCATTAATATATGCCCCCACCCCCCAAAAAAGAGAAACTTATAAAAATTTAACCAGTGTAGAATAGTACTAACAAAATAAATATTTGTAATCGTGATCAGAACTAAATCTACAAACAGAGATAATTTTACCAGTGTGTAATTATTATTTAAAACAGTAAATTCATTTTTTTAATGGAATATGAATAAAAAGGCAATGTCTGTAAGGCATGGCGGTTTATTATTACAAAAAAGGAAAAGAGGGTGCATTAAAGGGCAGGCGGGGCAGGTTGCTTTTCTTAAAACACTTAGGCAGAACACTGAATATGTTATTTTTACAACTGTTATGAGTTTATAACAGTTATTCGTGACTGTTATGTTAAGTTTCACACATTTTTAGACAGTGCTATCAATACTAATTCTAAAAATGTCAGAAAACAAAATTATGAAGAAAAGGCAGTCTCGTGAAAATAATAAACATTTGTGATCTAATATTTTTATTTAAAAAGTTATTCAAGCTGCATTGTCTGGGCCTAGAGATTCAGATTTGAAAATATTCGGATTGAAATTTTCAAAAATTTAAAATTATTAATTCATTTTGATGAGTTTTATTCCGCAGGAAGAAGCTTGTTGCATTGGTGGTGATTATTAAAAAAGTTTAATAACCTTTAAAAAAAGCTATTGGTCTTTTCTAAAATCCAGATAATTCCTCATGGGAAGATGGCATACATAGTTTTAAATCGTTACTCACCAAATCCGTAATTTTCAAATCGTTTATTAACTTTTAGACTACATTCTCTTTCTTTTCAAATTATGAAAAAAGATCGTCAAAAAAATAATAATAAATAAATAAACTATCTACATTTTTTTACCCTTTGGAAGAACTATGTTTCTTAGTAAAAAACCAATTTAATTGAAAGAAAATTATTATAAGTTTAAAAAGAAATTACCCAGAAACTATAAAACTTGGATTGAAATAAGACTTAAATCATAAACTTTGAGTGAAATTTTTGAAAAATAATTAGCATACACGTGTAAGTTAAAACTCAACAGTTTGAAATTTTTTGATAGATAAAGGGCGTTGTTTCATAACCTTGAAAATACTGCATAGATATTTTTTATAAGAAATATACTGAAATTAGCTTGCAAATTTTGCACAATTTACGATGCTTAAGTAAAATAGTAAAAAAAAAAAAAAAAAAAAAAAAACTTAACATGCTAGTTTTCTTCAAAATTATATTTAAAAGCGAATAAGACCTATCAATTTCATGGGAAACATCATTATAGATGGTGGTTTTAGAAAATTATTTTTTAATCTTTAATTTTGAAATTGTGGACCCGACAGTGTAGTGGTTAGAGAGCTCACTTCACATCAGAAAGACATTAGGTTCAAATCCCAGGCATGGCATAGATGTTCTTTCATTCTCTGTGTTATCTGTCCTTATAGTGGGGGCAATGTTGGCCTACCTAATATGTCCCTAAAAGAGTGGCCAACAAATCTGCCCACCTGCTACCTGAATGACAAGTGTCAATCAGGTGGGCAATGGAATTTTTTTTTTTTTGTTTTCAAATAAAATAAGACATTTTTAAGATTTATGAGAAAAAAATTACTTCATGTCAAGTATATGATTAAAATTGAAGAAAAATAAAATTACTATTTATTAAATAAACAGTTTAGAATACTTCATTTTCTAGTGTATAGAGTAAATTACATTTATTCAAAATAAAGTACTTTTATATTAAGTATATGTGTTTTTAACTTAATTAAACAAAAACAATTAAATTACATGAAATAGTTGACATTTAAAATGAAATCATCTATTAACGAATTAATTAAATAATCTATAAGGCTCATTAAAGATATTCAGTTGAGTTTAGTAATTGATTAGAAAGGATCCAATCATGTCTACTATTTAAATGACTGGGCGCAATTCACATTACAGAAAGAGGAATGAGAATTCTCATTCCAAAATCTATTCTAAGACTATTCTATAGAATACACAGACATAATACATATAAATCAGATTGAGTAGTTTCCATGTTTGTTGGCTGGGAGCCAAATGTTTCTAATCTAAATTTGGGGTTCAGATTTGACAGCTGTCATTAAATTAAAAGGCAATTCATGCTGATATTAAAATATTACGAATTGCCCAGAAATCTTTAATACATTAAATGTACACAATTTGTAGCTTCCACTGCAGAAATATCTACAGCACAATTCATATTCGAAAGTACTTGATCAGGCATTACTTTATGTAATTTCAGCAGTAAAATTAAGTATAAAAATGTGATCTTTAATTAAAGATTAAAAGAATGTCAAACATACGTAATATTTAATAAAATTTTAAATATAATCAAAGAGTAAGATTGACGTTTCCAAAAATTTGATTTATTATTAAAAAATTGCGAAACGTGGCAGTTAAAAATGTTAAAATTCAGATTAAATATAGTTTCCTCAAAATTAGTTTTAACAATTTAAAGAAGATGGCGCCACTTACTTCTAAAGGATGTTCAGCCTGAACTTCTCGATCTAATCTTCTGGAGACAGAAGTTGTTATCAAACCTGCAGACAGACAAATTAAAAATTAGTCCCAGTCATGACAGAAAGGAAATTTCATAAGCTAGAAAAATTGAAGCTTTTCTGCTGTTCCAAATTTTTTTAAGAAGGTTTAAAAATTGAAAGTTCTGCAGTAGTTTGGTAATTTTTGACAAAACGCGGAAAGTAATGATAATAATAAAAAACACTTTATTGCATGAATAAAATAAATCTTGATTTGAAGGTAAAAAAATGTGTACATGGTATAACTCACATACGTTTTAAGATTTGTTTTTGTTTCAATCTCTTAAAATTACGTTTAAATTCATTCAGACCACTTAGGAACACATGGAATATATATATTTTTCTATATTGTTATTATTTTCAGTTAACCATCATGCCAGTTAATAAGAAATACTTGTTAATATATATATTTTAAATTTTACAAGATAATAATGAGCATGAAAATTTATTGTAGGAATTAATATTATCAATATTGTTTGAAAATTGTTTTCATTTCTCATTACTTTAAAAATACAAAATTCTTCTAAATTATTCAATTAAATTAGTTTCCGACATCAAAAGAATAAAAAAATCGACACAAAAAAAGATGAACTGACTTTGTAATCACATTTAATTCATTCATGATATAAATGTTTGCATGATGCATATTTTTTAACTTAAATTCAAATTTCAACAAAAGTGAAAACAGCAGAGAACAGAAAAAAAAGGAATATATTTAGTAGAGTAAGCTAGATTTTTACGAAAGTAGCGATATACATTAAAAAAGAAGTAAGCAACCATAAGTAAATAATTTATTCATCAGAGTTAAATAGAAACAAATAAGAAAATGAAACAAATCATAAACGTTATAAAAAGAAAGGTACATAAGTACTAAATTTATGAAAGTAAATCAATTTCTGTGGCTTCAATTAAAGATATACAAATTCTTTTTTTTTCTTTTTCTTTTTAAAGAACTAACAAAAAAGCGGAAAATTGCGGATCAGCGAAAAACTCACCTATTTTTCAAAGAAAACTATATATGATCATCATATATTAGAAACAATCTAAATATGAGACTTATTTTAACAACTGAATGGTTTAATTTTTTTATTTAAATAATTTTAAGTATTTATTACGTTCAACAAATAGAACGGCGTTCTCTAAACATTTAAATTCTTTTTCTTTTTAATTCATCTCCAGATGAATTTTGTATTAAATTATTTGACATGATTTAGATAAAAATAAAATTAAAGAAAAATAAATAAATAAACATTAATATATTCAAATCTAACGATAAATAAATCGAAATGCTTAAAAAAAAACAAATTTAAAAACATTTGCGTGTTTAATTTCTTTTTTCTTTAGCAGAATCTATCAGGAAATAAATATATTTTTTATAAATCCGTTTAGTACAAACCAATGGATAAAACAATTATGCAATGAAAAATTTCTCATGAGATTTAAAATAAAAATAAAAAATTACCTTGGCAGGACTTTCTAAATCAATAGCTAGGGAAACAAAAACACAATAGAAGTTTTCTTTCTTTTTAGCTTATTTTGCATAAAAAATAAAATTGCGAATCGTGAGCAGCAAAATACATGCAACGGATAGTACTGCTGGTATAGTATAGCAAAAAGAAAAGTATATGCTTTTAAAAGAAAAAAAGCGCACTAGACGGACTATTCCGTTTCGAAGTATGTTTTTTATTCTGTTAGTACCAGAGAAATGAATTTAGGTTGTTTATTTGCATAGAGAGTAATGGAAAAACAGGAGGGGCGGTATTGAAAATTACACATGTGAATACAGAGGTAAAACATACTATAGAATAAAATAAAAAAATGCAAATCTGGCGAAAGCATTCTCTTTATTTTTTTACTTTTTAACATCTAAGAAAGGAAAAAAAGAATAGTATTGCTCGATTTAAAAGCACAGGCACGATTTTGCCTTTGCTTTTTATTGCCAATCTTTAAACTTTTCGAGTAGTGTAAGAAGAAAAAGAATAAGATAGGAAATACATCTTTTTCTCTTATCTTTGCGTTTTAACAAAAAAGTAATGGTAAAAGAATCCACAAACAGGTGCGGAATGGAGATTGGGATTTCTTCAGGGACTTTTGATTGGGGAAAAGCACGATCCGGTTATGTTTTAAACATGAGATTCTAGGATATTTTCCCTGTGAGAGGGACTAACAAATTTTTTTAGGGAGAAAAAAAAGAGGTTGGCGGCAATAAGGAATTGCATCTATAATTTTGCTTAAGGCGTATGATTTAGCATTATGGTGGAAGTGTTCATTTTCTTAAGAATCAAGATTCAAACGATATATGTATGTGGCCTAACACCAATGTAAATATTTATTCAGGGAATGTGGGGACGTGCAAGATATTATTGGTGCGAAATGAAAGTCTCAAAATTTCGAATCGAAAGGGGAATTAAGGGAGGAAAAGGATTTAGAATTTAGAACATATTCATGGCGGCCATTATTATTGTTAAAGTTACTATGCAACTTCTGCATTTCACACAGAAAGAGGATCTTCAGTTCGGTAACGGTCATTTTGGGCCGTGACGTCTTCCCTGATGGATAGCCAAAAATAATATATCAATGAAATAATAATTTTATATTTAATAAAAAACTTAATAAAACAGGGCAATGTTGATTTATTTCATCGATTCTAGTTTTTTATTGCAAATGAAACATATTATACACGCTACTCGATTCTAGGTGATAAACCTTGATTTAACGGAAGAAAAAAATCCCTAAAATCGTTATCAAAATTAAATTCTAGGGTTCGCAAATTAATATTTAACCAAAGAGAAAAACAAAAAATCTAACGAAACACTAATGATGAAGATGGGACTGAAAATACAAAAGCCAGTTTGTTTGCCTGAAAAAAAATTGAATGTGCTTTATTAACCGCCGTTCAATTCCTCTGTTTTCTTTATCAATCACATAAGTTTTTTTATGTTCTTTGTCCCAGCTTCCTCATTAGTTAGAGCTCTAGATTAGTAATTACGAATAGTAGCCCTACCAGAGCCACTTTTTGATAAGTGTACTATAGCGCCAGTGTTGTTGATATAATACATTCTTTTGGAGAAAAAACAGATTTATTTGATAATAAAACAAACTCATGGTGGAATCGTTGCAAATTGAGTTAATCAAAAAGTGATTACTCACATGAACGATATATGCGATCGCATTACCGTAATAAAAATTTCGTTATCTAAATTATGTTAAAATCAGTCGTAATACCTTTCGAAAAAGCGAGAGGCCACATTTTAAAGACAGCATTGAGACATTTTGAGAGACTACATCGTTCAAAATTGAGTCAATCAAAAAGGTGATCATTTAATGTAGCAACTCGGGTCAAGCAATACCATGTTAAAAACCATCGTCGTTTTAAAAACCATGTGAAACTACACAGTAGTAACTCTCAAAAAAGTGATGGAATCGTTGCGAATCGAGCATTGAAAAACGAAGAGTTCAAAGAAGCGATTTGATATTCTCGTGTCGCTTAAATATCAAGATATTTAAAACATGGTAATTTGTAGAAAAAAAAAAAAAAAAAAAAGCTGGGAAAACGAATGAAATAGGAGATGGATATATGATAAAATCGTCTTAAATTGTGCTTATTTTATTAGTTCATTTTTATGTGGCCAGATCGCCAATTTTGGCGACTAAAGTTTGATATTTTGGTAGCCATTTCCTATGTAATTATCGCCTGTTGGCGGCTGGCGACAGTTACTCTAGAGCTCTATCATTAGTGATTTCTGATATGTTAGATTTCAAAAGTTTGTTTTTTCCTCACTTAAACATTAATTTGTAATCCTAAAAGTCTACTTAAAAAAATAACGTAATTATGAACACAAAGATCTTTTTATTCTTTAAAAAATTACATCTGAATGAAACCATAGTAATCTACAACAAAAAAAGAAAGGTAAGAAAGATTAAACTTCAAAGGTTTTGGTGAAAAATAGAATCCAGTCAATTCAATAAATGTGTAAAAATTTATTTACTTTTGCTGATGATTTCGACTTTTAAAAACCCTTATAAACTAAACCCATAAAAAAAAAAGAAAAGACTATTAACGTTGTTAAAAATGTGTTTAGTTCACAAAAAGCTAAATTCCTTAATTAAGAAGCACTTTAAAGAAAAACTTTACTGCTAGGACCGAGCAGTCAACTCCTATAGCAAACATTTTAATAATTTTTTTTTTTACTTTATTACTTCTGTAAATGAAATCTATTTAATAAAATAATTAATTTTAAAGGGGGAAATGTCAAACATACAAAAAAAAAAAAAAAAAAAATAATAATAATAATAAAAATAATTCATTAGAAAATTAATTTTATACTGGGTATTTAATTAGCATAATGAATTAATTGAAATAAATAAATTGAAATAAATAAATTTTAATCAAATATTATTTATCCTTCTTCGAATTTTAGAGTTAGAGAAATTTTCTTTACGCTTTTGCGTGAAACACTTACTCACCAAAATAACACCCCTCTTTTACTTTATTACCCCGCGATGTTCAGAAGGGAAATTATTTCATCCGGCACATTCTCGATTCACTTTCCTGGCAAAAGTTTTGCCCGGGTAAATTTCACTCTATTCCATCGGGTAATGGAATATCTCCGAGAGCTGTCATCAACCCTCGTATCGTTTTAATATTCAGTCACGACTGACTATTGGAATGCGAAAATTGTTCTAAATCACAAACTTCAAACGTAAAGGAAACTGCTGCCACGCGATTTCGGTAATTTGATTTTCCATCTAGATTTTCTCTGCGAATAACTTGGAAAATAATGTTTAGAAAATGCAACTAAAGTTTCAGTTTTAATAAATTATTTCACTAAATAATCCCTTTTCTGCGTTAGTTTGACGTTATGCACTTATTGTTCCTATGCTTACACATAGTATTTAACTGATATAATTTTCAATCTTAAACTGCATGAAATCGATTATTAATTGTAGAGCTCAGAACTCCCTATTTAAGCAAAACGCATGGCAAATTAAGCTTAAAAATTAACATAATTAAAATTTAACCTTCAAAGGGTTAAGAGCAGAAGGGTGATTTTTAAAGTTCTGGACGTCCTAAACTAGTCTTGGACAGAACACGTGGGTTTCACTATCCTAAATTGTCTTAAAGTGTCCAAAACCTTGAACACTGGTAAAAGGTAAAAAATCTATAGGTGTAACCACTGTACACTGAATAATTACATGTATTAATAAATATTTGATACTTTTTATACAATTTGCTTTAATGTATTAAAGGAAAATAATATAATAGGAAAAGATTTATAACTTTTGAAGCTCCACAATTCATTGAACAACAAAAGTGAATACCGTATCCTTTAAATATGAATAAATATGCATTTAATACTGACAAATTATGTTTTTGTATAAGGTCAAATAATGCAATATTAAAAATAATTATAAACTTTTATTTTTCGCATTTTTAAAAAAAATTTTTGTGACATAATTTGAGTAAAAGGGTTTTTGACAGGGATTAATCCATTCTGTCCTAAACCTTGCAAAACTCTGATAACAGAAGTTTAATTTTTAAACATAGGTACATTTTTATTGGATTACTTGGGGTGGCTACGAATTATTTACTTGAAGGAGCACCCTTTTTGTTATGATTTTTTTCTCTGAAGCCATTGCCCGGAAGTCGCCAAAACTTGGCAATTATTTTGGCGCAGTTATCGAACCGGAAATCTTTCAGATATTAAGTGCGGATTCAAAACCAAGATTTCCAGGACTAATTAAACTTTTTATATTTATAACGGAGACTACACACAGAGGTCAGATGGGGAAAAAAAGTAATTAGAATTTCACCAATCATTATTAAGGTCATGCTATAGACATACAGTCACTCGAAAAAATAGCTGGCTATTTTTTCGTTGTTGTTGTTGTTGTAGTTCATTTACGTCGCACTAGAGCTGCACAATGGGCTATTGGCGACGGTCTGGGAAACATCCCTGAGGATGATCCGAAGACATGCCATCACAATTTTGATCCTCTGCAGAGGTGATGGCACCCCTGCTTCGGTAGCCCAACGACCGCTATTTTTTTTTTCGAGTGACTGTATAGTACTTTTGAGTGAATTTCAAGTTAACACTGCTACAGCAATAGCAACACAGAAAATTTGTTTAGATAAATTTAAAATGTGTGGTAAGTAATGTCCCATTTTGAATTTTTATAGGAATTATTATTTTTTTGCCAGACTATCCTTTCCATATTTAACATTCTGCTCACAGAATGTTCAACGTATTTTAACATTTCTGTAAAAAGACCTTGTTTTTAGAAATTCTGTAAATATAACTAGTTTAATAATTTGCAACTGCAGCTCATTTAACATTTCTGTATACGGCGAATTTGATAATGACCACCTTAAGGAAACAAAATAAGCTGTTTGATTACCAAATAAAACAGAGCAGTTGAAAGGCCGCTATTAGATATACCTTTAATCCTTCTCAGATAATTAAACTGGTTTCGGTATTTTCAGTCCAATATTCCTCATTCGTGATTTGTTAGTTTTTGATGTTATTTTTGTGTTTTCCTAGATTAAATATTAGTTAATGATTTTTAGTGAGCTTAATTGTTTGAATTTATTTTGGATAACGATTCTATATATTAAAGGTTGTTATTACCAAATACCTTGCAATAAACTGTTATGGTGTTGGATATCATAAAATAGAAGGATTAAAGAAGATAACATAATAGCTTAAGTTTATTAGAATTACATTTGTTGTTTACATCATTCTGAAGATCGAAGTTACATTACTATCAAAGATAAAAGTTGTAGTAAATGTTTACATGTTGCATTATATATTATCTATAAATTGAAGTAGAAGTAAATAAAATATATTGATTGATGTATTGATAATTATAGCAGACTATTGGTAATTTACAATATATGACATAGTTTTAAAATTTGGTTAAAGTAATTATTTTTAAAAAACTTAATAAAAAAAACAGTAACTATTTTTTAAACTTCGAAAAGGTAATATGTGAACTGTTTTTGGAATTGTTTGTGTTCAGACGCAGTTTCATTTTAATATTTGCGTTTTATATTCATATTTAAATCCAAAAAGGTTCCTTTTTAGATTAACTTTCAAAAGAAGAAAGAACTTTCTTTTCAATCATAAACGTTTCTTGAAAAGAAATTTCTTTAAATTGCAGTCCCAGAAGATTTTCAGACAAAATAATATTCAACGCATGCTGTGTCAAAACAATTTACTCCATGCCTTTTTTCTTTTGCCCTTTCTCTTATTCTTTACTTTAACAGATAAATAATTTATTCTAAATCACAGAATATTTTAGACGCGAGTTAAATTTCACAATTCATTCTTCCATGCAAGATCTCTATAAACTGTAAATATAATAAGGTGCGATAGACAATTCTTTCTCTGATTTTCATTTTTTCCATACTTTCTTATTCTTGGTTAAGTTAAGAGCTGTGAGATTTTGCTTTTCTCTGAACGCAGATTGTTATACACGATCTGGATTCTGAAATTTATCATTATTTTTTTCCTTTCATTTTATTTTTGTTAAGTTCTTTGCCATTTGATTGAAGAGAAAAATATTTTTCTTGGTCTGATTGAACGGCTTACATGATCAAAATTTTTTTTTTTCATCAAAAATAAGTCTTGCGAAAAAAGCGGGACATGTTAAATAATAAGAAATTGTGGATTTCTTTGTTTTATCTTATATCTCTTGCTATGTTTATTCCAGGATGCGTGATTTTAAATAACTGCATTGAATAATGGCAGGCTTATGAAATATGCTGCACAGAAACTCAATCTAAGTAAGAATATTTCTATCTTTAAATGTGACTCTCAATATGTTCGAATGCAATACGATTAGTTTTTATATTATTTTCCTTTATAGTTTAAACTATTTTTTATATAAACAAACTAAATATGAAGCATTTATATAACAAACTATTTATATAAACAAACTAATATTTGAAATAAGAATTTCATCATCTAAATATATCTATCTTTAAATTAGATAAATTTTGTTTCTACACTATTTTCGTTTAAAGTATCAAAATCAAAACTAAATGTAATTTAATTCCATCAATATATAAATTCCATTAAAATAATTTTTTTAAACATTATTTACGTTCAAAGTTTAAATTATTAACAGTTAAAACTAAATGCAATTTAATTTCTTCCAAATTTGAGTTTCTTAAATTACTTTGTTTTTACATTATTTTCGTTTATAATAATTCAATTTATTAATGCCAAAACAAACTGTAATTAAATTTCACCGAATTAAGTTTTACAATTAATTCTCACATTAATTTCATTTATAGTTGAAACTGTTTATACAGCAAAAGTAAATTAAATAAGATAAATTGTTTTTACATTCCTTTCGTTTGTAGTTAAAAATTATAAAAACTTAAATTTATTCAATCTAAATAAAAACTCCATTTAAATATTTTTGACTTTATATTATTTTCATTTATATTTCGAATTAGTTATGGCAAAACTAAATAAAATTAAAATTAATAAGAATAAGAATATATTCAGCTTTTAATGTGACTTAGTATATACAATTGAGATGAATTTTGTTTCGGCATTATTTCCTTTTTAGTTTAAATTATTAAAATCAAAACTTTTTTAAGAAAACTATAACGTTTTTCTTAAAAAAGGTAATTTATTTTTCATTGGAAGTTTTAGAAGTATTAGAGCCCTTTAAATACTGTTTTAATCTAAACATGAAAACAGAATTTTAGAAAGATAAAACAAAATTATTTCATAAATTAAGCGAGCAACATGCAATCTACGGACCTCTTATTACACAATAATAATAATATACAATTTTATCTAGACCAGATAAAAAATACTTGCATTTAAGAAATATTTATTTTACTGTTTATCAACACAGTATTTATTACAGAGCTGTGAAGACGCGTAGAAAATATGCGGCGAAAAACACGTCTTCTTTTGACCAAACAGCCCACTGCCATCATTTTCGATTTAATTTTAGGCTTAATACGCACATTTTCCATAACAATATGAATAATTAAACGATAACTCAACACGTTTTGATAATACAATTTTCATCCACCAATCATAACTTAATGAAGTTAATTCATTCACCAACTACAAGTATATTACAAAACACTCTGAACATAGAACAAAACAGGAATACTTTATTTAAGTTTCTAGAACATTCGATAACACTTCTACCCATACTTGTTTCGTTGCCATATCTTGCAAACTAAGTTATTTTCGAGGTTGGAGTTTGCTTAAATCTTGTCTTCTTGATATATCCATGCCCGTAACTCCATTCTTGCCTGCGTGACTAAGGTTTCGATCAGGAATTTTCGTAAAAATTTTTTTTTTTTATTATCGTCCTTCTCTCTCTATTTTTTTTTTTTTTTAACATCCCTCAGTTTCCTGATAAAAATCTATCTATTTACTTTTTTTACTTGACGTAGTAAAACTTCTTTTGCTTTCATTTCTGGAGTTAAGTAATAAGAAATATCGGCACAGTTCAGAATAAAGAAAACGTTAAACGCGTTTTATCATTGGCGTTTTTTTCTATTTTTATATCTCTGCCAAAACCATGCTAAAGGAAGCTACGAAAAGTAGCAGCTGCTGCGTTTGAAAAGAGAAAAAAGTACCTGAAATGTTTCGATTTCGAGGTACTTTCTCAGTCTGGAAGGTTGTAAAAAAGATTGCGTGGTATAATTTAATGTTAGACTTGATGGAAATTTAGATTTAGATGGTGTTAAAGAATAATGTAATCTTTGTTTTATACGGTAATATTTATTAACTTTTATAGTTTTTCTTAGTTTGGTATTTTTTTTTATAGGATAGCTTTTTTCATGTTAGCAAATATATAACTTTTGTCTTATGTGTTAAATTTTCCTTATTAAAGATAAAAAAAACATATCTCTATATATATATCTGTTAGTATTTCCCAGTGTGGCTTAAAACCATTTAAACTATCATAATTTTGAAATTTGATGCAATTTTTTATTCCATAAAACGCAAAAAATTCATTTTAATTTCAGTAAGAATTGAAATGTCGAAGTTTTAATTTAATAAATATATGACGGATTTAGTGGGAGTTAGATTTAGATGGCGTTAAAAGAATAATGTAATCTTTGTTTTATACGGTAATATTCATCAATTTTAATAGTTTTCCTTAGCTCGGCAATTTTTTTTTATAGGATAGTTTTTTAAATTAAAAAATACATAACTTTAATATAATGTGTTGAAAAAGTTTTTAAAAATATATCTCTATATATATTCATCCGTTAGTATTTTACAGTGTGGCTTAAACCATCTAAATTGTTATAAATTGGGAATTTTATAAATTTTTATTCTATAAAACGCAGAAAATTCTATGTATTTTCAGTAGCAGTTGAAATGTACAGGTTTTAATTTAATACATGACGATTTTAGCGAGAGCCCGGATAGCCTTGTTGGTAGGGCGTTGGGCCCATGTCCAAAAGGTCGTGAATTCGGTCCCCTCCCGTCGAAGACTCCCCGTGTACAAAATGGTGACTGGGACATGCTAAATCTGTCGGGTCACAATGTCCTCCATGTTCCTATAACAAATCGACACATCTGGGGGTACTGGATCGGAGATTGATCGTGCTTTGGTTCAGGTCAAAAATTACGATCTGCGGATGGATGGTGTGAATGCGTCCTCCCTACAAAACGGGTGTGACGTATGTGTGTGGCAGAAGTCGAATTCTTGCTCATAGACGGCATCGCTGGAAAACAAAAAGCGTACCCCTCTTGCCTTTAAATAGGCTTGTCAGTATTGACAAGTTGCCTAAGACAACAACAACAACAACGAATTTAACGGCCGTTTAAATATTAAGCACATAAAAGTTGTAATTTGTCTATATTTGCTGACAAGAGGTAGGAAGGATATGATCAATGTTGACGCAAGACTAAAATCTTATTATTTTCGAGTTTTTTTCTTTAACTTCAAAAAAGAAGAAAGTATCTCAGTACTTATAGACCAATAAACTGGTTTTAAAGTATTTAATTTCTTCTTTACTTTTACTGATCTCAGTAATGATTGGCTGCAGTATGGGATTATTTTTCTATTTTTCTCACTTAAATAATATTTACAACTGCTAACAGTAATTTTTTTTTTATACCTCATATTTAATAAGGATTCTAGTAACGTTATTACTAGAACGCGATATTACGGAATTCCGTGTGCTCTCTCTTAATATCAACTTGCTTTGAAAAAGTGAACTCATATTCATAGGTGAATTTTAGATTTTTACCATCGTATTTAGATTGAAATTAGTCTATTATAAGCACGAAAAGATTAAAAATGATTTTCAAACCCTATTTTGGCAGACGATAACCATAAAGGAAATACAATCGACAGAAATCAGAAATTAAGAAAATAAAAACGCTCTAACATGTTTCAATGTGTCTAAAAAGTTAAAACGACAAAAAAAAAAAAAAAAAATGATTGAAAATTGACGTTTTAGTTTTTTAGATATTTCTTTTTCTTTTTCATAAACGGCTAAATTATCTGTTCTCACAAATGCTAGTTTTTTTTTCTAAAAAAAAAGAGCCATTCTCAAATAACTTATGAAATATAGTGTTTACTTTCCATTTCCGGGCTATTTCGTAGAATAAACAGTTATCTTTAAATTTTTTTAGATCTAAATTTCAAAGGGAAAATAGAACGCTCAGAAAGTGCTCCATACTAAGTTTCTTTATAATCAAAATCAGGAAGAAAAAAAAAACGAAGCATGATACGGAACTAGAAATTTTGAATATCATCTTAATGAGAAATTAAATATTTAACTTTTATTACTTAATTATCGTTTGAACTAATGTAATTATAAATTGTAATGAAAGTTAAAAAAATAAATGAACCCCCCCCCCAATAAATTAGGTAACAAGTTTTCAAAAATTAATTAAAGTTCTTAAGGTATGTGCCTACCCAAAATTCACGTTTTCTCTAAAAATTTTCGATATTTTTTTTATTTTTTTATCTTATAGTTTGAACTTTAAGGTTTACATAAATGCTTCATTTTTGCTTCTACGATATTTCGAAGCAAAGTTATCGCGTAACTAATAAACCGGAAGTTAAATTTTCGATACCGGAAGTGTGCATTTGAAGGGTCGTAAAATTGTAAACAAATAGTTTTGCGTGAATTTTTACACTCTCAAGGAATTAAAATGCTTACTTTTTAAAAAAAAATATAATTTGAAGTTTCCAAAAATTATATATTTATTTATGTTTTATTTGCATCTGGCATCAGTTTCTTACTTAATTTCTAGTTACAAAACGGCAAAATTTTTTTCTACTAGTTGTTTAAATTTTTTTTGCGATATTTGTGTTCTAATTTTTTTATTCTACTTGAATCTCGAATTTTGCTTTATTTTACTTACTTTTACTTACTTTATAATTCATCGTAAATGGCGAAAGCAAGATCAACAAAAACTAAAAAGCGTAGATTTTGTGGGTAGCAAAAGTCGCGAGACGACAATCGTTGCCTTCTACAAAATTATTTAGAAAAAAGCAAAAAGTCAAAAAAAAAAAAAAAAAAAAAAAAAAAAAAAATCAAAATTAGTAAAAAATGAAGCTAAAGAGGGTTTGACTTACAAATATGGGGAGTTTTAAAAATCTAAAGTTGGTTCAAAGCTTTTTTTTGGCTTTGAATTCTTTAAATGCATTTTCTGAGAAACTAAGTTTTACGTTATTTTTGTGTGCAAGAAATGCTCTTTCTCTAAATATTTTTAAGATACTGAAATAAAATTTTGCCAAAATGTTTAATGCACTTCTAGCTATGTTGTGAACTAAAATCTAAGCTTTCAGTATTAAATTTTTAATTTAAATAATTTTTGTTTGAAATTGCACTTTCAAAAAAAAAAGAAAAAAAAAGAGTTTTTGTACTAAATTTGAAATATTTCAATAACTCTTTGGGGTACTGCAAATCTTTTAGTTCACGACATAGTTCTATATGTTAGTAAGATACTGTATAAATATTATTGACTTATCTTTATTAGAATTTGTTTTAGAAGGTCTAGCGTAAATGCAAATTTTTGTTAAAAATGACCTTTAATTTGAAATGAAAAAAAAAAAAAATTCAGTTAAATTATGTTTAAATTTATAGTTTTATAACCTATTTCAATAAAAAAATTTAGTGTTGCAATAAAATTTATATATTTAAAAAAAAGTGCTCCGAAGGTAGGCACATACAAGCAAAAAACATAAATATAAAAAACATAATTTCCATTACCATATAAATTAAACTATTTAACATTTATTAAATAAATAACACTTTAAACAGCATTTTTAAATTTGCTTTTGCACATTTAATTCAAGATAGTCGGGTAAATATATTCGCCATTTAATTTTAATACAAATTTTCAAGATTTTAACTTTAAAAATGTCAACGAAATAGAAAAATGAAGAGAAATATTTAAATAGTATTTTATTAATTTACTTTACTTTAAAAAGCAACATAAAAAATAAGATTTTAAACTACGAGTTATGCGTTAGGTATAATAAAAATGAAATCTTATTTTCGATTTGAAATACTTTAAGCTCTTTTAAAATGCATAAAAAAAATATTTTCTACCGCACTTTAACACATACATTTAAAATAGAAAAGAAACATAAAATAACTACTATATATAAAACTCATTTTATTTATTGAAATTTAGGGAATTTGCGTGACTATATTTCTCATTTTTCCCTCCTCGAAATAGGAAGGGAAATTAAAAAGTATTTTCAATCTTAGAAGAAGTTTTTATGGCATGGTAATTTCCTCACAGTCAAAGGGGAAAAAACGAGAAAATTTGCATTTAAATGAAAAAAATATCTCAGACATTAAGAGTGTAGAGATTGTAAAAATTACAGCATTTTAGGCAATTGTTTTTGCTCGTCTTGATAAACAGATGCCAGAAAAATGCCATTCGTTAATGAAATGACAAGAAACTACAAGAATAAACATGCCCGCGGACAAAATCATAAAAAATTCAAGAATAAGAGATAAAAAAAATCTTCAGAAAGAATAATTAATGCAATAACGCAACATTTTGTTCAAGACAAAACCAAAAGATATAACATCCCTTAAAGGCGCGTAACTACCGAGCCTCATAATGATTTTATTTCAGATCTAATTCTTTTTCGAACAAAGACAGGACACTTTTTACATCAAAGAGTTTCAAAAGAAGATATTTCTAATAATCTTTTTAATATAATTGATATTAAAATACTTAGACTATTTTAATTACCAGAGGTTTATTTTTCTTTTCTTTTTTGAAGTAATATTTAAGTTTAAAAGTTAAATAATTAAAAAAGTGCAAATAACATTTTAAATTGTTAAGTAATATAATAAGAAAAAACAAGGAAAAAATTTAATTATTTAATGAAAAAATTAAGCATAAACCAGTTTTCAGTTGAAAAATCGTGAGATTTAACTTACTAATATGGCAAAAAGGAAATTTTAATTAAATATATCTACCGTTAACATTAATGAACTCTCTTAAATTTTTATTTGTTTGTAGTTGAAATTAAAACAAATAAAAAATATGTTCTTACTTTTATAACGAATATGTTTGGCTATTGTTTTTAAATTTAATTATTAGGCAATCGGAGTGGTATTTGATTTAGCATTTTAATTTTCTTATTATACATAAAATAAATAATATGAAAAAAAGCGATTTATGTTTTAAAATATGCTCTCAAATACTAATTTCTTGCATGATTTGTATTTAGTTTTTCCTCATTTACTAAATATAGGCATCTATAAAAGATAGTTTGAAAAATTCATAAAAGTAAGAAAAGTTATTTTTGCCATATGGAGAACAAAGAACACAATTTTTTTCACGACCTCTGAATTCTAACTTTCGGCAGCAGATACGATTCTGCAGAACGATTGAAAAAGACACGATTCTTTTCAACAAAACATAGCTATTAATCAGATTTTAGTGGCACACGGCTTGCTTTGTCGATAATTAATGTAATCACAATTTTGTAAATATTTGTCTTTAGAATCTTAAAAAATGAGAAACATTTAAAAACACTATTCTTTATAAATTGTAAAAACTTAACATAGCCATGTTAGTCGTATTCCCTAGATTACAAACTGAATATTCTTCTAATTAACTCCAGAGGTTCTGACAAGTCTTGACCGCAACCAACATCTAATCTATTTTTAATCTTTCGTTTTAATATTTTTTTAAAAAATTACTTTAATGTGGACAAAACTTATAAATTAAATTAAAAAATATACATATTTTTTATTCGTATGAATGATTGGTTACAAGTAACGCATGGTTTCAGTTTAGTTATCAATGCCTAAGAAAAGAAACAAACAATCAATAAATAATGATCTACAAATGAATCATCTTTTTTTAATTACGCTAATTACGAGGAAACAAAGTGATTTTGACAATTATACATATTTTAAATTCATAGTCTTAGTATTGAATGATTGGTTACAGAGCCTAGTTTTATCTATTAAAAATAAACAATTCGCGAATAAATAGTGAACTACACAACAAAGAATAATCTTTTACTAATTTTTTTCTCCGTTGTTTTAACAAAAAGTTTAATAATACTTCTTTCAAACTACGATAATCTGGGTGAAACAAATAAAGTATAAATTTAAAAAAAGACATATTTATGTTGTAATCTTAGTAACGAATAATTGGTTACGAAGTAACGCACGATTTCAGTTATCTATATTTAAAAAAATAAACAATTTGCCTATGAATACACAACAATGCATAGTTATACAATTGATCGCACTGTCTTCACGAATAGAAAACGGAATTCCCTTAATAATAATGAAATCCCTTGTTGAGAGACAAAAGCAGCTTAGAGAGTTGTAAGCAAGAATTCTTAACAACGTCCTCGCACTCAAGGGCCTTCCAATCAAGGGGCGGTTAATTGCAATTAAGTGGCGGTCGTTGAATGTCCTTTGAGACCTAATTTGGAAAGTGGGTGTTAAGTGAATGACAGCTGGACGTAATTCATTTATATGTTACGTCATGCCTTGTCATTTTCATTTTAACTTGAATTTCATCATTTGCTCAAGTCTGCAAATTAAACACGGAGCATTTCTCCGCTTTGTAAAGGAGACGCGATGAACGGAGATAAATTAGAGGAATTTGTCACCGTTTGGCGAGAGGATAGGGATTTCTTATTAAGACAAATTTGTGAGTATTTATGTATTAAGAAAATGTGCACAAGTGAAATTTTCAATTTATCGGGGAAAATAAATAGTATGGAATAGATTGTGCATCAGCGATTGACAATATTATTGGTAGGATTTTAGTAGCGTGTAATTGTTCGAAATTGAGGTTGTCTTAGAATAAACTTAACAAAAAAGAATACAAATGCAAATAAAGAAAAGATTAATAATAACTATGAGTAAAAAAAGGTGTAAATACTCGGGAGAATGTATTCCTCCACTTCATGTATTCTTTTTATTCATGGTTAAAACATAAAGCTCTCTTAAATAATGAAAAATGAATTAACATTAAAATGAGATATTTATTTAAAATATCTTATTCGATATTTTCCTTTAATTGTCATTTTTTAAAGAAATGTAATAATTATCTTTATGGATTAGGAGATTAATATTCATTAAAAAATAAAAATAATTAAGCTTAGAAAATATTCCCTTAATAAAATATTTTTCGACCGCAGAATTTTTTTTTACAGAACATTATTTTAACCCTTTGACGAAAATTTTTTATTAAACATATTTTTGTATTAATCTGGGTCAAAATAAGTGAAAAATATTATCTTTAGCAGTTAAATAACTTTTGGGTACATCATAATATAGCATCACACACCGGTTTCCCTTTTTGCATTAAAGATAAAATCTTCCAAACACGGTTAACTGAACAATGATTTCCAAAATTTGTAGCTATTTAGATCTAATCGAAACAGTGATTCATTATTGAATTTTTTTTTTAATTTACAAAATTATTGGAAAAATTAATTATTGTCAATATTTAATTACAAAATCAAATATTGAAAAAATTATTGACAATATGAAAAGAGAAATGTTTGAACTACATTTGCTAGATTTTATATTTTAGTGCAAATTTAATATCGATAGTCATACAGATTTTTTTTTCGGTAAGTATTAAACTGATTTTTATTATTTAATTAAAAAATTTTGCTTGAAATAAGAGCGCCAGAAAAGAAATATACAAATGGGACACCGGTGTCCTATTTATATATTTCAAAGTAACTTTGTGTAACATTTTTTGAAATTAAAAGGAAACCCATAAAGGCACCTGGCATTTTGAAGCAAAAACTAAGTTTATGGAAAAATTCATTTCTCGTACAGAGATATCTTAGGATAATGTTTAACAAAGCGTTTTTCTGTATTTTAGGCAAACAACTAGTAATATGTGGTTTTTCATATGAATTAAAAAATAAGTAGGTAAAAATGATTTATATAGCACGGGAAAGAGTGGAATCGATTCGTAATCAATAAATCAATCATGTTATAAGTCGAAATAATTTTTAACATGCGGTTAAATATGCTTATTTTAAATTTGGAAAAAAAAAAAAACGCTAAATTTTACTGATTTTAATATTTCCCCCCTTCTGTTTTCGATGAGTGGGTATCAGTATTCATGCTGTTACTCCGGAAATTTTTTGAGTATCTTCATTTAAGTCAGGACTCCGACACTCAGGCAAGTAGATGACCCGTGGCATGAGAGTCAGGCGGGTGAGGGATACAGGAAATGTCATCCCCAGAGATAAGCTAGAGGAGGAGGCGATATAGATGGAGATAAATATTAGATAGATGGAGGTGTAGGACAGTGGTTCAATTTTTTTCTGGATGTGGAACCCTAGATTATCGAAATGGCGGAACATTGAGACTTAATAGATCAATTTATAAATAAATAAAAATATTTAATGATTAAAATTTTATTAATTATTTTGAAACTATTTAAGAAATGAATAAAAAAACACTTTTTTTAAAAATATTATTATGCCAGACAGTTAAATGTACAGGTCTGGAGCGGCATATAGTCTTCTTATTTGATTTTATTGCATGTATCAACTAAATTTACATTAGCTAAAATTGGTTTTCCTTAAAAAAAAAAAAAAGACAAAAAGGAACAAAATAAATATTGAGAATCATTATTAGAGAGAGAGAGACACATTTCTTCATTGTTGAATTTAGTTATTTTTATTTTATCAAAATACAATTTTTTCTAATGGTGTCCTTTTCATTAATCATTCAATATATTGCTACTAGAATATTACTTTACTTCTACACAAGCATTTTAATTAAATTAATAATTAGTGTTAATCGGATATAAATTTAATTACTAGTTTCAAAAATCATACCTGGTAAAAAAAAAAAAAAAAAACTTAACTCTCGTAACATTTGTGACGCTTCCACTGTAGCTTAAAGTTAACTCAAAATAAAATAACTGAACTAAAGTATAAAGAATCACGTTTTTCTGATAACTATTCTAATCGTTTACAACAGTTCTTTTTTAAAAACCATACATCAACATTTTTTTTTTGTTTCATTTTTAGCATATGCATGCATTAAGAAAAAAATTCATAACAATGAATACTTCATTATAAACATTAAAAAGTTTCAAAATAATTAAGTCTTTTTTTTGTTAGAATATTTAAAGCCGCCAATAAACTTTTTTTAATATAATGCTGGGGGTTCCACCAAATGGAGTTCGATCATTTAGGGTTCCATAACCGAAACGAATTGAGAAACGCTGCTCTAGGCCTCTTAGATCGATATTCTAATAATTGCTTTCCAACCATTAAAAATATACTAAGATCAATTCGCTTATTAATTGAAACTGACACAAAAATCAACTCACCAGTGGTGTTATCAATCATGAAGTATCCCTGAGGATCACCACTTGCAATACTGAATCGGATTTTATTGTCG
This sequence comes from Parasteatoda lunata, assembly GCA_949128135.1. NCBI lineage: Eukaryota > Metazoa > Arthropoda > Arachnida > Araneae > Theridiidae > Parasteatoda > Parasteatoda lunata. The sequence continues at coordinate 58,553,489 of OX421972.1, read as the reverse complement.
TTTAAATCCCAATCGAAAGCTTCTAATTGCAAAACAATAGTGCCAGGAGGGGCGTTCTCTGGAATACTCGGATAATAGGCAGGTTGAGTTGTTAGAGGAACGTTGTCATTGTCATCCAGTACCTCAATATAAACTTCGAGTCGGCTAGAGAGAGGAACAGCACCTCTGTCCACAGCGTGAACTGTTAACCAATATCGGTTGTTAGTCTCACGATCCAGAATTTCATTGGTGTAGATATTACCTGAAAGACAATGGAATATGGGTTTTATTAAACAGACAAAGAGGAATGTTAGCTTTTAAAAACATACAACAATAATTTAGTTTGAAAGTATATTAATTTATTCAAAAGCAGTAACATTTTATGACATCAAATTAGTTCGATCATATTCTTAAATAAAAATCTGTTAAAAAAAACAGTTTGAAGATGTTTGCTTGATGATTGTTTTTATTCGACTAATCCATAAACAAGCATAGATTCACGGATAGATGCAGAAAATAGGTTATTTTAAAACTTGATTTTTTCGTTAACAGAAAATGTCAATTACCTAATTTTTTTTTTCAAGAAGTAGATAAGTTGAATACAAATTCTAGAAGTTTGTAAATATAGAATTTTGTCAAAAATTAATTTTGTAAATTAAAGATATTTCATTGAGGAATAACTTTTTCTGTTAGATTTAAATAGCTGCAAATTTCAAAAATTATAGTTTAGAAGTGAGCTGTGTTTGGAAGGTATTACCTTTATAAAAAGACACCGGAGTTTCATGCTGTATTTCATAACCATAAATTATTAAAATGCTAAGGATAATATTTTCACTTATTTTGACCTAAATTAACACAAAAAATACGCTTAATAAAAATACTGCGCCAAAGGGTTAAAACAATGTTCTGTAAAAAAAAATTCTGCGGTCGAAGAATATTTTATTAAAAGAATATTTTCTAAGTTTATTATTTTTATTTTTAATCAATATTATTCTCATAATCAATAAATATAATAATTACATTTCTTTAAAAAATGAAAATGAAGTGAAGACATCGTATAAGATATTTTCCAGAGCTAGGAGTGAAATTTCGAAAATTTTATGACATTTGATAATGATTCAGAGCATTTATTTATTATTTAGATACCATGAATTAGAATAAAATAAAAACAATTTTGATTATTTTTGATCATCATAAGAAATATAAACAAAAAATTAAATTTTGATTAAGATACCTAGCTGCAAATAAGAAGATACAAAATTATTTGAGGAAAAAGTGTTTATTTTCACTTCATTACAGTTCTGAAAATTCAAGGTATGTCAGTAGCTGTTCAGAGTTGGCATAATATGGACTTCATTTTTTTCCTGGGCATCTTTTATTTATTATTATTATTTTAAAGTAAAAAGTAAACTTTACAAAATTTTTTTTTATCATAATAAAAATAATAAAACTGAAGTGAATGTCTGCTAAAAATGAATGTGTGCCATGTCTAATGGTACTTTTCAGTTTCTTGATTATTGCAATATTCTGTAACAATTTCATTGACGAAATAATATTGGCTGCAGTTTGCCGATTTAATCTTATAATAATTATATTTAAGTTATGCTATATTTCTTATTTATTTTATTAATTCCGATGTATATTAGAAGAAAAATCCAAAGTTTTTAGAAAATTTAACATTCATTACATTTTAGGGCAATTTTTTTCAAAATTTTACCGAATCTAAGAGTTTTAGAACAATTAGTTACGAACCCTGAGTTATTTAAAATAAACATACATCTCAAAAATTAATATATATATATAATGTCAGAAAAATGTTTTCTTTAGAATAAATAGGAAGGGGCAGAACAAACACATCTTTCACCAAAAATGGATTTTCGGACAATATATCGTCCACTAAAATACGTGACATAATCTGCGAAAAGTACACGCTATACGCCATAAAGCTAACATTTCTTCCCATCAAAAATCTAGTCTAGTCACGGGCAAAAAAAAAAAAAAAAAAAAAAACTGTCCTGGAGACGGGTACCGTAAAAAATCACTCATCTAACCGGAATTCCAATTCCAAATCGATCAGGTTTGCCATCACGTTTTACAAGAAATAAGAAAAATGGAACACCGATGTTTTACCCTAAAACACGACACAAAGAAATTAAATTGCATCCGGAAAATCTGTGGGTACCTGCATTTCTCATTCTAAACACCAGGGACTAGAGAAACTTAAATCTTAGAGAGAACCGCCAAGCCTATTTTTATTGGAAAACGTCGACAGCCAAGAGCACAACTGGGACATCGTCGATATTCCGATTCGACCGATAGAAAAAGTTCAGAGTGAAAAATATATATGTATATATAAAAAAAAAAACGTCAATTTCGCCTCGTTCGTCAAGCATAAATATTGACAGATAGATACGTGGCGCAACAACGATCGAGAAAGTGCTTACGTAGCAAGTGAATTGTTTCAGAGTCCAAAGAAAATATTGTCAAAGGTAGGAGAGTAAAAATAATTTGAAGAACAGCTTATGGGAAGAAAATACTTCATGAAAGTCTCTTAAAAAAAAGAGGGATGTTTAAAAAGATTTATATACTTTCTAGAGTGTACATGTTTTTATTATTTAAAAAAAAAAATTTTTTTTTTAAAGAGATAAGTGGTAGCTCAAGTGTTTCATTATTAGACTTTTTGTAGAAACAATATAGTTCGCCCTATCGTAAAATATTAACAAACAGGGCCATCTATAAATGATGGCTCCTTTTATTGGAGCTTTTATATCACCCAACTGACTCATGGGGTAGAGCACTCGCCTTCCAACGAGGGGACTCAGGTTCTAATCTCAGCGATAGCTGGTCGATAAGAATTCTGCACCCGGCTCGCACCGACCACAATGCTAATGTAAAATATCACCAATGGTAGACGGATCATGGATAAAAGTCCTCTTGCTGTCGGGTTAAACGTGGGAGATTTTCCTCTTCATGCAACACCCAGGATTTCCATAATCTCCTGAATTGGGTTCAAAAATGGGAGTATAAAACGACGGTTATAAAATAAAATATTTTGGACACCTTCATAGCCTTAGCCATAAAGTGTCACACTTTACATTACTCCATTTTCCCACGTCACGTTATAGTACATAAACATATATATTTGCAATTTCGAAACAAATCACATCGTTCGAGATCAAACTTCAAATTTTACTTTTAAACTTTAACTATAAACCAGCAACGATGCTTCAGGAATAAAAAATGTCCTAAACATTGAGTGTTACGTCATTCTGACACAACTTATCACTGAAAGTTTTTTTTAATCATGGTCAGAGCATAAACCTGAAAAAACTTATGTAGTTGAAAAGGTTCGAATACTCGCTTTGAACGATCTTTCAGTTTTATCGAACACATGAACTGGTTTTGAAAGTTTTAATTGCTTCTTTTTTTAGTAACTCAATTTTAACTAGTTTCTTTTCTTCAACTTATTGTGTAAATGAACTAGATTTTTCCTCATTTACTTATATTACGTATATTAATTTGTTTTCTCCCCCATTTATTTGTTGTGTAAATCAGCTCGTTTTTTCATAATCGCTGTTTTCCATAAATATATCAAAACTAAATGTAAAAATAAAGGATATACATATACATAGAACATATCCCATACATAGATATACATAGAATAATGAGGAAAAAGAGCAATCGAAATCTGACACCTCCTTTTTAGGGACAACCAATCAATTTGAATTAGAATTAAAATATTAAATCCATTTTAATGAACGGATGAAACTGAAATGCATTTTAAATAATCCTATTTACCCAATTGACAATCGACTGGTTTTGAGATTTGAAATCCTACTTGTACTAATATTGACCTCAATAATGATTCGCCATATTTAAACAACGCTTTTTTTCTAAAATATAAATTTTAAAAAAAATCTACCATGCGTGCTTTTTCCCATTATTAGATGTCTAGAAAACTTTCTTGCTTAAACCGAAAATAAGGAAAGATTAGATTTGTATTTTCATTTTTCTTAGAAATGATAATGAACGAAAAATGTTTCATAAAAGTGGTCAGTTGAAAAGTGGTCATTTTATTTTTTAATTAATTAATGAAAAAAATGGGTTCAATTTTAATAATTTTTCAAGATAATATATTTAGAACTAAAATATTTAGAATGTTAATTAATGAAAAAACGGGTTCAATTTTAATAATTTTTCAATATAATATGTTTAGAATTAAAATTCAAATAATCTATAACCGCCGCAGAAAACATTTAAAAAACACAATTACGTGATTCAGACTAAAAAGTACTTTTCTTTTTTTTAATTTTTGTTTACCTTCCTTCTGAAAGAGATATCAAAAACATTTTCTTTTCCAAATCCTGAAAAAAAAAGGAATACTTTTCTTTTCTTTATCTTTTTTTTTTCCTTCCCCCTTTTAAAGTTCTTTTTTTTCTTTTTTTCTCTTACGTATGTACCTTGCCAATGATTTTTAAAACTTTTACTATCGAATGTCTTAAGTTGAAAAATGGCGTAAAATAAAAACAAGATTTAAATTAAGGATGCGGCGGTTAACGAGCAAATAATTCTCGGAGGAATGCTACTAAAAGGCATAGCGGGGGAAAAAAATTCCGAAGAATTGCATTCTTTTCACTTTTTCATCGCAAAGGAGAGAAGGAAAACACTACTTAATTAAAAGACATACGCATGGGCAGAATTTGCGCCAAGCTTTTGGCATAGAAATTAGATTATAATCGCCATGCATGAGAAACAACACTTCAAGAATATAGCAGTCAAATTCCAAAACGCTTTTTTTTCTTTCAATCTTTAACTGAAAAATGAAATTTTCGTATCTTTTTTACAACTTTTCTTTAATACATTGTATCATTTTTATTTATTTTCTTCTAGAAGAAAAATATATGCTACGTTTATATTTTTTGAGATTCTTGCGTAGAATGGGGTGATCTAGAAATTGAGTATAGATTTACACAATTGAGTACAGATTTAGATTTTTTTTAAGCAATTAAATAAATACACAAAATTAAATTAAGCTCGAATTGATAATGTCTATAATTTCTTTAAAATTCCTATTTCAATTAAACTTTTCATTTTATGTTAAATAAATAATCCCAAGAAACTGAAGTGGTAAGATATTACGTGATCAAAAAAATTTCATTCGTTTTAAAAATATACAGAATAGAAATAACAGTCGACACGTTTCAAGCGCTCAAAAATAGGTGCCCATTTTCAAAACTTTCCAGACTGAATGCTGAGAACTGAATGAAAAGGAGTCTAAGTGATTTGAAATAGAATATTTCAATCTAAAAAAAGTTATTTGAAATTAAACATTTCAATTTAAAATATTTCAAATGTTTTTTCTCATTCACGGATGGAAAGTCTTGAAAAATGGGAGCCAATTTTTGAGCACTTGAAGCATGTCGACTGCTATTTCCAATCTGTATTTTTTTTTAAGCGAATGAAGTATTTTAATCAAGTACTATGTCAATTTATTTGAAATTGCAATAGCATTCGATTTAAAATATAGCGTATAGTACAAAAACAGTGGTTTTAATAATTTAGCTTATCCTATACGAATGAATTTTATTATGAAAATACGATCAAATTTATAAAAAAAGAAAAACTAGTTAGACCTAAATTAATATTTGACCTAATGAAGCGCCCGTGAAAAAAATATTAAACTTACGCAAGAGAAATTAAGAGATTTTACAAAAATCCATGAGTTAAAAACGCTAACGTAATGGAATATCATTTTAACCTTGAACTAAAAAATCAAAACAAACATTTACAATGGTTGTAGACTATCTCTTAAAGCCGAGGCATAGGATTCAAGATGCTTTGCTCGACATAAAACTGACGAGCAGAAAAATTTTGGTCGATTATGAATTTTGATGAATTCAGCGATACAAAATGCAGCTTATTATTATTATTAACATTAAAAAAGTATTATTGAGCTTTCATTTATTATTTAACTTCTTTTAACTAAATTGTATTGTTAAAATAAATAATAACGTATAATTTAAAAATAGCGAAAATATATCGAGTTTCTTTACAGAACTAGTGCAGTTTTTCAACCATTATGTTGAACAAAAACCAATAAAATTATTTATTTATTGAATGAACCAATTGTTTTAAGATCACACGATCCATTTCTGAATTTCATCAATACGTTTCCTCAAATTCGCATTCCATGCAGATGTTTTAAGTTCGAAAGTAGGCTTAAGTAGAAAACACATAACAGATATAAACATCGTGCTTGTAGCTTTGTCTTTCTAGCGTAAATCACTCCAACTTAACGTAAATATACATAGATTCTAAAATAAACACAAGGATGCGCATTTATTTCAATCTTACGTACTAAGAGCGTAAGGAAGCTAACGTAAAAGTGTGAAATCTCTCTAATATTGCTAACATTTTCAATTCATTTGCGCATATTCAAGATTGTATTTTTATTTTTGGAGGAGTGGGTTAATCGATCAATTAAGATAAATATTTAAAAAAGAACATTAGAAATATTGGCAGTCTTAGTAACAAATAATCGATTTTTAAATATGCTGGTAAATTTTTATAACTAAAACCTCTCTATATCATAAAAAATCCTAAGTGTACTAAAATATTAAAAAAAAAAAAAAAAACAAAAACAAAAAAAAAAAAAAACTATCTTAGCTATTTTGAAAAATATCGATTGAAAAAGCAAAACATAATAATGAATAAAAGCAATCACGGGGGTTGGGGAGTAGAAAAAAACAGGGGTTGAGCCTCTTAGTAATTTAAAAAAATATTAAAAATAGATGCATTTCTTTAAAAGTTCTAAATATTTAAATCACTTACAATCGAGAAGATATTTGTAATAAATGTAGTTTAACTAATATTTATTATTATTATTATTTTAAAAAAAAGTTTAATAGAGGGACAAAAAAAAAAAATATTTTCCATCAGAAATTATTTTGAAAGACAAAAGAAATGATTATGCTCATTTTTTCCTCCAACAAATTACAAAAAATTATATATTATTATTTCAATCCACCAAAGCATTTCAAAGCTATACTACAATAGAAACGTTTTCCTCTTCTTTTTCAATCAATGTAAGTACACAACAGCTTTTAAATTAAACTAAAACAACGAAGAATCGTTATATCATTTTTAAATTTCAAAACACCCCCGTAGTTTAATTGAAACAGCACTTCAAGTAATTGAAAACAAAGAAATGCAGCTGAGAAAATGAATGACATAAATATATTTCGTACGTAAATCTCTTGTCAATTAAAAGTTATCCAATGCAGATGAAGGAATTCACATTTAACGAAGCGCATCAGTTGATTTTGGTAAGAACGTTTCAACGAGGATTTCCACTACGAAGTAGCAAAGAAAATTACACTAACCAAACATTTATTTTTCTTCATTAAAGGAAAACATATCATTTGAGGTAAGCTATACTTATCTTTACAGCTTTTACTACATAATAATTTAAAATAGTAACAAGGAAAACTAGTAAAATAACAGAATATAAAAATGAAGAGTTATCTTAAAATAAAAAAATATATTCAGTGGAGTTAGTTCTTTATATTATATGAATTTTTTTTTAAAAACAAAACATCAGGAAAACTTTTATAATGAAAAGATATTTATGTTTATTATTTTCTAAACTAGGCATTTATAAACAACTTCCGGAATAATATACATAAATTTCTACAACTAAACTGTATTATAAATTTATTCTAAAAATTGTGAATTAAATTTAAACTTTTTTGTTTTCAGAGCTTAAAGTTTAGATCTTTGTTAAGTCCCCATTTTTTGAGGACTGCCCAACGAGAAATTTAAACCAGCCAAAGGTGTTATTGATTAAAAACGTATCGTCCAAATTTTATTATTATAATTTTTTTTTTGTCAATCTATGAAATGCCCAAAATCCAAATTAAATATAATAAAGGGTGTGAACAAACCAACAGAGTGGAAGAGCGTAAGCATTATACTTTATTATAAATGTATTACAAATCAACAAATTATAAATCGATAAATTTAAATTTGAACTGACAATAAGTGCACTATAAAAAATTTTGGTGGGTAGTTGCCACTATTTTTGGTGTTGAGGTAAACTAAATACATTTTTAAATACAGATCTGTAGTTATCATCCCAAAAATTATATAAAATTTATTAAACAACAATTGTTTGAAAGAATTAGTGCGAATATGTCACTAGTTTTTACAATGAAGCTATAAATTGATTCTAATGCGCGTGAAAATATGTGTTGTCAGTAAATAAAGAAATAAAAAATGAATAAATAAAAAAAAAATCTAACAATAACAGTGAAAAAGTAAATAAAAAATGTTACGAAATGCACTGTAAAAAATTTAGTTTACCTGAACACCAAAAATACTGGCAACTATACACCAAATGTTTTGCAATGTTCATACCTTGGCCGAAGTATCAATAGCTTTTTGTTCGCCAAGGTTCATACTATTATTACAAAAATGATATAAAGGTACTTCATTGCTTTTTATGTTGCATTAAAAATCCGTTTGGTAAGATAAAATACCAAATAAGCATTTAAAAAAATAATTCTCTGAACTTAATAAACTTAAAATAAAATCTCAAAAAAATATGTATATATATACAGGGTTATTCATAATTACCTCCGGGGTTTCGAAGCGTTATAGTAAAAAAACGAAGACGAATATGGCAAAAAAGGACATATGAAATTATTCCGAAAGTATTCAAGTTTTAATTTAAGCAGTTGCCGGTAGATGGCAGTAACATGTACCACTTGAAGCCAGTTGTAGTAAAGAAAAATGGCGTCTACAGGCGGAGGGAATTATGAATGACCCTGTCTGTATATATATAAAACAAATCCCCAAAACAATTTGCCAAGCTTTAATACTTCCTAAACTATATTTTGTTAAGAATGATAAATCAACAACAAAAACCTCAAGATTAGCAAATAAAGTGAAAATAAATTTACATTGTTCAACTCTCGCTTTTTTAAACTGAAATATTTTAATTAGGCTTAGCTATATGCAATAAGAAAGCATTTCTTTTTAAAATTTGATTTCTTCATTGATCAACTAAAAAAAAAAAATTATTCTTTTCATCAGGATAAATTAAACTCGACCCATTTACGCTAAATTTTTTTTTCTTTTCCAGAACAAGTACATAAAAGGAATATTCTCCCCCAAATAGGAACAATGTCGCAAAGAAATTTTAGAATGTTTGTTAGGTTTAAGCGGGCTCCTTTGTTCCTATGGATGTCATTGGGAGAAAAAAAAAGGAATTTTTGGAATGAAATTTTACTGGAGTATGCATTACAATTAACTTTATAATAAGACTAAAGAAAGGGATATTAATATCACGAAGTAATATGAAGCCATCTTTCGTTCCCATTTTTATAAACGTGCTCAGAAAATTTTCTATTAGTACCTCTTTGATAACTTTATTCTCGACTTTTATAATTAGTTTCCTTTTATGACTATTGTAGTTGATATGGCTATCAGAATTTTACTGTGATGAACTCAACTAAAATATATTTTAATAAAAAACCTTTTGTAAATAAAAACTTTGAAGAAAAAGAAGTTAGCAGGCTATATGTTGTTTGATTGACGATATTTTAGGTTGAAAAATTTTATTAATTGAAGAAATAGTTTTTAAAAGAAAGTATTTGTATTGGATTTTGAATAGATATTTATTTTTGAAAAACAGGCTTTTCACTTACTTAGCTAAATAATTTTAAAAATTGTGGTATCTTATCTTATATATCATATTTAATAGCAGTAATACTAATACTAAAGCCATAATTTGGAATTTTATTTTGATAGAAACAAAATTTGTAGAAGAGATTTATTTTTAATTTTCTTTAAACTATTTGTGAAAAAAAATATGCTCAGTAAAAATTAAAAGAAATAGTTTCGTCATTAATATATATATATATATATATATATATATATATATATATATATATATATATATATATATATAATTGTATAAAAAAATTCCATAGTTGGAAAAATTGACATTGTGACAATATTTAACAACTGTTTCATAAGGAATTAAATACTCCCTTTCTTCTTTCAGCCAAGTGTATAAAGTCAGATTTTATGATTATTTTGCGATCTGAATCGATGAATTCTAAGATTTTTGTATGGCTGATAATATTTCTAAAACAATACAAATTGTTTCGAACAAATATTTAGTTTAAAACCAATGCAGAAAGAGTTTAAAAAAAAAAAAAAAAAAAAAAAAAAAAAAAAAAAAAAACGTGAATAAAACGTCAGAAATTATTCATCAGCAGCAATGCTGAACATTTTCTTAAACCAGAGAAAAATGGAGATTTTATTTCTTTTTACAGTTTACTACTTTACTTTTTACTGCTGCTAAAAAAAAAAAAAAAGGAGTATAATGCAAAACCATATTTTTCTTTTCAGCCGAGTTTATAATATGAATATGTTAAAAACTGAACTGCTATGATATTTGCACTGTAGATAATATTTCAAAGCGCATACAAATAGATTCTAAGACACAACTTTAGTTTAAAAATAAAATTAAAGCATTGAAACAGACGAGAATAAAATGCAAAAATTATTCATAAGCAACAATGTTGCAATGTCAAACATTTTCTTAAAACAGAGTAAAATTGAGATTTTATTATTTCTTTTTAATTTTAACAAGGCGAAAATTATTATATTTTAATTTGTACCTATCAATTTAAACTATATATGTTAAAGATAAATTAATATGAATATACAATGACACTCTTAAAAATCAATGCTTTTTTTAAAAAAAAAAAAAAAAGACTTAAATTTATAATTTTTTAAATTCATAAATTTTTTTTTAGAATAATGCGCTTTCTTTTAACGAACATTATAAGATATCTTTAATTGTAATTTATATATGCTGTCATTATTAGTCCTAGATAAGAATAATCGTTTTAAATAATAATAATTATAAATTAGAATAATAAATCGATATTTGTAATTAAGAACGCAGATTTTAATTAAAAATATTTTTCTCAAAACACATGAATTCCAACAAATTAAGAAGAAATTTTTTTTTTATAATTTCATAGAAAATAACATACAGTTCATCAGATGAACATTTTAAAATATATGCTTTTATAAATATTAGATACTATAAATAAATATCAGAGATTAACGTTATAAGATCACTGCAGTGTGGAAATGTTATTATTACTTCTAAAGAAGGATAATTGTTTTTTATAAAAAATTAAAATAAATTATGATGATAAATCGTTAAAAACACAAATTTCATTTAAAAATATTTTCTTCATACGAATGCGAGTTTTTATATAAAAAGAAACGCTCAGGAAACGTTATACAAATTAAAAAAAAAAAAAAAAAAACTATATAAAAATAATTTTTAAGAAAATAGCTAACATTTTCTCAGTTGTAAGTTTCATAACATATGCTTTCATAAATATTTATTTGTAGACAAAATTCAGAGCTTAACTTTGAAAAATCCTCCAGTGTGCATCTGTATCATGTGAGACTATATTATGAGAAAGTAGCTTTTCAAATTTATAAAGGAAGAAAAAAAACATAAAATATAAAAATTCCAGAGCAGGCAGGGGCGTAGTCAGTTTTGAATTATTCATGAGTCTTTAAAATTTAGAAGCAGGCTCTATTGCAACTTCTGTTTTATTATACAAAAGGATTTGAGAAAATGAAATACACGATTTTTTTTTTTTTTTTTTTTTTTGGAAGTTGTTTGATTACGTGGAGTTAGAAATAAAAAAAAATGATTGTTATACTTTTTTTAAATACAGAATTAATTAAAAATTGGAATTATTGCTAATAAAAATGCATGAGATAAAAATTCCAATATTTTAAAAAGAAAACTTTAAAATTTTTTTTAGGTTATTTTGAATTAATTTAAGGTGATACATACAAGACAAATAAATGACATCTGGTTTTATAAGTATTTTTTCATCTAAAATTGTTAAAAATGATTTTTAGGAACATAATTTTTTTTTAAAAAAAGAACAGAAGGGTTATGTTTTATAATTATTCAGTAAGTGAATTGAGATGTGGTTGACGATACAAATAAAAACATTGGATTTCAATATTAAACATAGGGTATTTTTTCGGTTAGCTGGGCGACTAATTTACAATCAAAAGGTCTCTAATGACTTCTTCTCTTTTTATTTATGGAGATAAGTTGGTCGCTATTCTAATACAAATTTTTATTTCTTTTAAAAAGTAAAGTTTCAAATTTTTAAAAAATTTATTTAGGAAAACACTAAATAGGAGAGTGGGTCGTTAAATGTCGCTGAAATGGAAAATTGCAGCAAAAAAAAAAAAAAAAAAAAAACGTAGACCTCCCTCAACTTTTTTTTTTATTTTATTTATATTTTATTAATTTTTTAAACACATAAAAAATAGAATAAAATAAATAAAAATAGTTGAACTTTCATGCGTCGGGCTAACCGAAAAGTGCAAAATATAGTTCTAATGGAAAGGAAATTATACAATTTAATTTTAAAACTTTAGTCTCTCACTGCTTAACATAGTTGAAAAGCTAGGTTTGAATTGGATTTCCTTTGCTGTCCTCCCTGATTAAACACTGAAAACTGCTTTGCATATCTGGCAAAGTGCTTGTCTCAGTCTAGGAAAAGAATTGACCACTGTCCACTGTGCTAGTTTCAGCGTTGAAGGACATGCTGTTTCCCCGCGTGTATGGTCGTTAGTTAGGCGCCTACAGCCATTTCAGCAAGAGGATTTGACGATTTGATGTTTATAATTACCACGGCATGATAATTACAATCTACTTGAAAATTCAGTCATTTCATAAATTTTTATTTGGTTTTTGATGATTTTGTGTTTACTATCGCGATAATATTTTGTTGATATTTAAGTAGGGTATCAGTGAATTTATAACATTGTATACGCAATTTTGCAGACATGCAAATTGACAATAAACATATATATATAACTCCCCCCCCCCCTAAAAAATATATATATATAACTGATTTTTTTGGGTGTGTTTTTCCTGTATTCTTTGACCAATTCTGAATTTGAAATTAATTATCCTTCAATTTTAAAATATGTGGAATGAATGGTTAAATCAGCAAATATTGAATTTGGCAGAAATGATTTCAACTATATTTTGAAAATTATATTTTAACTAACTATAATAAGCATTATTTCAACTAACTACTTTTGTTTTTTTTTTATCAAAAAAAGCTAAAATTTGAAAAATATGTAAGGTGATTTAAGATATAAATTTTCTATTTATATGTTGAATTCCTGCACAAAAAAAAAAAAAAAAAAAAAAAAAAAAAAAAAAAAAAAACAATTTTCCAAATAACTGATAATCAAAAAAAGTAAAAAGATATTAATGCAAAATTTTAAAATTAAATTTCTTAATTTTTACGTATAATAGACGGGGCACATTTTAAATATTCTTTAAAATATGAAGTAAGCCTCATATAAATAAGAAAGATAAAGATAAGATAAAAATAAGAAAGATAATTTTTATTGAAACTTATAAGGCAGGAATAAGTTCTCTTCCTCAGAGAGGTATCTCCTGACCAGCAAGAGTCCTATGACAACGACGTGCGTCAGTGATCTCTCCATTTTCTCACAGGTTTTTGAGCAGATTTATTTAATAGCACCCTTTGATTACTCTACCCAGATTATGTAATAACATTCATGTTAGCACAGTTTAACGGAATCCGACTTTCGCGTAATTTAACTCTATATTTAACTAAATTCTACTAAGTCTCTTCAGACTTAAACGAGTATTTTATATTCAATGTCTGAATAATTTCTCTAATGTTTACCCGATTTAAAATATTGAAGGAATATCTTTACAAGAGATTTTAGATATTTTTAAAATATTTATATTATTATCGATCATGAATGTGTTTATTTATATAATTTATTTTATTAATTATTAAAATTCATTATATTTTGTAAAATAATAATAGATAATATGAGTTTTTAATGAGTAATTGGTTAAATAAATTTTTTTTTTTTTTTTAAATTTTCGTTTCCTTCCTTTGTTATCTAGTTTAGTGATTTTTCAAATTCTTAACGTCGAAAGTTTACATCCTTTACGAATTTAGAAATAACTTAATTTGAAAGTCTTTTTACATTCAGAATATTTTTCCCAATTATTCCAACATTTCTCATTAAAAAAAGTTCCCTTTTAAACAGGGTCCTAATATTAATAATTCGGAAAGATATAATTAATGTTTCGAGACATGTTAAAATACAGTACCCTTTATTAGTTTTAAATTTGGAAAAAAAAATTATTTTTGAAATGAATGACTCATATATTAAACTGCTTTTCAATTTATTTATTTTTGTCAACAACTTATGACTTTTTAGTCTAGACAGAATACAGCTTCTTTCTAATTATCTATATTAATCTTTATAAATTATAGAAAAAAAGTTTAAATTGAAATTATAAAAATCATTATATTTTGCATTTTTATCAACTATTTTTCTAAACTCATCTTAAACATTCTTTGGCGCAAACATCTACTAATAATAATGAGTCAGGAGTCTGTTTAACAGAATTTATGGTTAGTTAAAAAATATAAAAGCATATTTTCTGTTAGTTATAAAATATTTTAGTAAAAATATAAAACAAAAGTATGAGGTGCGTCTTAATTGGTGAACTTTTAGAAGATTAATGTATGGAACAGCAAAATATTTGATGGGCAAGGTTTCTAAACTTGTCGGACATTTTAGCAGAGAGGAGGAGGATCATCCAGATGTTATGGAACAGCAAAATATTTGATGGGCAAGGTTTCTAAACTAGTCGGACATTTTAGCAGAGAGGAGGAGGATCATCCAGATGTTATGGAACAGCAAAATATTTGATGGGCAAGGTTTCTAAACTAGTCGGACATTTTAGCAGAGAGGAGGAGGATCATCCAGATGTTATGGAACAGCAAAATATTTGATGGGCAAGGTTTCTAAACTAGTCGGACATTTTAGCAGAGAGGAGGAGGATCATCCAGATGTTATGGAACAGCAAAATATTTGATGGGCAAGGTTTCTAAACTAGTCGGACATTTTAGCAGAGAGGAGGAGGATCATCCAGATGTTATGAAACAGCAAAATATTTGATGGGCAAGGTTTCTAAACTAGTCGGACATTTTAGCAGGGAGGAGGAGGATCATCCAGATGTTATGGAACAGCAAAATATTTGATGGGCAAGGTTTCTAAACTAGTCGGACATTTTAGCAGGGAGGAGGAGGATCATCCAGATGTTATGGAACAGCAAAATATTTGATGGGCAAGGTTTCTAAACTAGTCGGACATTTTAGCAGAGAGGAGGAGGATCATCCAGATGTAAGGAACAGCAAAATATTTGGTGGGCAAGGTTTCTAAACTAGTCGGACATTTTATCAGAGGAGGAGGATCATCCAGATCATATATGGGTACACATTTTTGGACAGAGTTTATAATGTTACTTTTTTGATAAATGTAATTAAGTAGTCACAATAATAATAAAACATTATTTTAAAAAAAATGTTGGGAACAACAAATTATATCACAAACCATAGGCCAATAAACAGTTTTTGTTTATTTCCTAACTAATTCTTCCATTCAGTTAGAGCAGTATGGTTTTCTACCAGGAGGGACTTCATGATTTCAAGGATTGATAAGGGCAGCCAGGGCCCGACTTAGCCTAATTGGGGCCCGGGGCAAAAACCTTTTTGGGGGCCCCCTGTGCTTCTCTTTT
Organism: Parasteatoda lunata; assembly: GCA_949128135.1. Lineage (NCBI taxonomy): Eukaryota > Metazoa > Arthropoda > Arachnida > Araneae > Theridiidae > Parasteatoda > Parasteatoda lunata. The sequence continues at coordinate 58,537,804 of OX421972.1, read as the reverse complement.
GCAGTAATGAAGAACCTAACTTCATGGAAGTATTTAAATTTTTCACCTCATTAAAAATAACAAGAAAAATGACTAGAACCTAAAATAGCTATAAAGTCCCCTCCCCCCCTCCAATGGTCAGGCGAAATATCATTCTGTCCTTGTTATTGATTTTCTTACAATTCCATGTCCATCATGCCAAATGCATTTTTCTGATTGTTAACTTTCTCATCTAACTGTGAAAAATTCATATCCTTGCTGACATTAGGGCAGAATTCGGCAAAAATTTCATAATTACGGTGGCTCAATTAAGCCTATCAGAAACCTGTATTTTTGTAAGAATATCGCATTTTACGAAATGTAAAAATACAGGCTTTTGATGGGCCAAATTTGTCCATCATAGTTGTGAAATTTAAGCTGAATTTCGCCCTAGAAAGCTATGGATTTACGAAATATAGTTTGTGTTCATACAATAGATTAATGAAGAAGCTAACATAAAACTGCCGGGTTTTACTTTGTACTGATATTTTGTTTAAAAAAAAAACTCATTAAAGAAAGAAATGTAATATAAACTCTTCGATTTGGAGGCCCCCTTCGATGTGGGGGCCCGGGGCAGCTGCTCCGTATGCCCCTGCCTTAGTCAGGCTCTGAGGGCAGCATAATTACAATTGATTTCGAATGCAAAACCTTTAGTATCTTTAGAACATGAATTTAGGACTTTCTTTCTTGAACTCTCTGGTGAGAAAAAAAAATTTAGTTCGAAATCTAAGTCCACTGTAAAAAATTTCAGATCGAATTCGGTAAAAAGTACTTTTTTACCGTGAAATTCATTTTTATTGTAGAATTTTACGGAACAAAAAATATGATATACCATAATTTTTAGTGTAAAATCACTAAATTACTCTAATTAAATAAATGTCTCTGTAAAAATTTCAGCATTAAATTTTACGTTATACATGGATTTTATAGAAGTAGCACTCAGAGTGCCAATACTTTTTACCGTAATTTGATAAGGAGTTCTTTACAGTGTAGCTTGTCAGTTGAAAAAAATCTGTTCCGTTTCTCGTTTTGCTATATGAATTGCAATTACGAAAAAAAAAAAAAAAATAAATAAATAAATAAAAAAAAAAAATAAAAAAAATATTCTCAAGCAAAATACTTGTTTGAGGAGATATCAATCAAAAGATGTTGGTCTTTTATAGGCAAATTTTGATCATAAGTGGCAGAAAGATCTAAGCTATTAGGAAGGTCATTGTATTCTTTTGATGCAACAAAACTTTGGAAGTCTAGTTTTTCAATTGCGTTACAAATGAAACATCGGAAGTTGACAGTGACCTTTGTTTTATCTTTGCAAGATTGTGTCCAAGATTAAGCGAAGTAAAAACAATCACAGCATACAATTAAATAAAAAGTTACTAGCTACATGCTGCTTTTCTATACTAATACTTAAAAAAAGTACGTAAAAAAAGTATGGTCAAAACTACCAGAATATGGTAAAATTTACCGTGCTTCTGACTCTATGGGGACACTAGAAAGCTCGGTTATTTTTACCGAAGCGGTTTAGCAATGATTTTGATAAAGCCAATAATATCATTAATTTGTAATACGAACTAATTCAGAAAGTGATTAGTTAAATCTAAAAGTACACTTATTATAACTTTGTTCTCCTTAACTTTCATCAATCGGTCTTATGCTTTACGCCTGATGAAATATTTTCAGAAAATTCACACAATGTTTTGGAGTAAAAGGTAAAACACACGACTTTAAAAAAAACTGTTTCTCTATTTCAAAATTATTTCTTATATATTTAAACTATGTTACATGCATTATATTTTGGATTTCTTTTCCAACTTTTACAAATATTAGTATACGAAAATGAATGATAAAAATATTAATGCACTTTTATCTTCAGATATTCGCTGTGTTTTTTTAAGACAGTATGGTAATTTAAAACGTACAGAGAAATCAGTTTCTAAAATAATGCATTTTTCGTAATTGCAACTGTTTTGAATACTTAATATTTAAGTGCATAAGAATATAAATAAATAAATAAATACAAGAAGTAATAAAAGTATTTGCATTTCTACCTTATAAATACGATAAAACTTTGCCAGTTATTTGCTAAGATATGTTGATTTCATATCCCTTTTCTGAACTCGTACTTAAAATTCAGAGACACGTTCGCTTCTCTATTTAAATACACCCTGCTCTACATTTGAATAAAATAAAGCGCATTTATTTTATTTAGATTTACACACTGTTTATATATTCAATGCATTTATCTTGTGGATTTTGATTTCCAAATATTCAAAATGTGTGCGCTTTTCTAAGAACATCATATGCTGGAGATCTAAGTCAAAGATTTAAAATTTAGAAATATTTAATGAACGTAGATGGAGTTCTACTACGAAAAGCATTTATATGAATTAATATCAGTCTTTTTCTAAGTACATAAATGTTTAAAAAATAAATTTACAGCATTTAAAAGCATTAATTATAATTTTTAATACGAATATGTGTCATTTTGATATTTTTATGTTAATGTAAAATTTCGCAAATATTGTAAATGCTTAGTTAAGTGCAAGTGCTCCATTTCTATTTTGATGAATACGTATAATCTGCGTTGCGGCACTATAAGTTGTCTTTAAAAGTACAGAAGTCATAACTCCTAACATTTTGAAAGGGAAAATAAATAATATAATAATACAATTTTTATGATAACTATTGCATAATATACTGAATATTTTACTCAAAGGGAATTTCAGGGTTTTTTATTTTCATCAAAATACAAAAACTTAATTGCACTAATAACTATAAATGGTCAGAAATATTTTCCAGTTGTGATTGACATTAAAGGAACTTGAATGTGAAATATTTTTTTATTATGTTAATTTTTAATTTTGAATAGTAAAAGCAAGTAATTTATTATTGACAGTTAAGACTTTTTATTTAGTTTAAAAAGAGAGATTCTTACTAAACATTTAAAAGAAGAAAAAAAAAAAACTTTCAACTGATAATTATAAATGAGGCTCGCTTCATTAGGTATTAGTAATAATTAATTAAATATTTCAGCAAGCAATAAATTATGTGAAGATTTTATTTCAATTTTTTTCAGGAAATTTACTTAATTTTAGGAAATTTTTAAAAGTGCACAAAAATCAGAAGAATTTTTACTAAACCAGTAGATCAGGAGAAACTGGCCAAATTCGGTAGAGTTGGTAATTCCAGCTAAGGTAAAGTCAACTAAATAGCAAAACAACCAAAAAATTTACGCAATTTTTATTTAAATTTTAAGTGATTAATTAATAATAATTAATAACATTAACTATAATCGGTTATAAAAATACCTATCACTAAAATATATGTTAATGGGTAACTTAAGAATAATGCCAAGTTTGGTTATGTGCTCCAGTCATGTTTTAATAAATAAACACATCCCGCATAGCCGTTCAAAAAGTTGTCTCGAAAAGTCCGATAAGATAAAAATAAAAATTTTAGTTACCAAACCAACAAACAAAACATTTATTTTACTATGCTAAATAAAAAGCATTTTATTTCCTTCCCTATCGTGTATGTGTGTATTGTCTGTAGTATTTTTTTTTTCATTCCTTTATTACTTAAATTAATTATTCTAAAAAATATTTATTTATTGTATTAGTATGTAGTTCATTTTCATAACTAATTTCACGATTGAAAAATACCCGCATAGCACGATTGAAAAATACCCGCATAGCACGATTGAAAAATACCCGCATTGATTCTTTATCAAAAATCAACGTCAACTTGAAATTTCAAATTCCTGAACAAAACAAAAAAAAAAAAAAAAAAAAAAAAAAAATACACAATAAAAATTCCGGATCTAATTTCAAAATGAAGCATCGGCACCTCGGGTGCATCATCCATGAAATCCACTTTGCCGTAATTTTTAAGTAAATATTTATTTAATACAATAATTTTGCGATAATTATACTGTAAAAATAACAGCGCATCAGATTTTTTGTACCGTAAAAAGTACCGCCATTTCTTACAGTAATTTGATCCGTTTTTCTTTTTTTTAATTAAACAGTGTATTTCGTTATGTTACATAAAAAGTATTTTACTTCTTTTCTCAATGATGCATGTTGCATATTATTTGCTGTAAAACTTTTATTCTTTTACCCTTAAAATTAATCATTCCAAAAAACAAAAAAAAAATATTTATTCTACTCGTACGTAGTCTTATTTCCATAATTTATTCCAGAATGAAAAATAAAAAAACAAACATTCTCTGCACTCTTATCTTTAAAACATAATCAAATTAGAGCACAACGCAAACACTCTCTACACATTCAAGATTATTAAATTCTATCCGGAAACAGAAGAATTCAAGTTTCGAAATTCGCTAACATTATTATAACACCCCTTCCTTCAATTTCCTGCCTAACTCTAGGATTAATCGACGGTTTCCGGAACTAGAATCCCGAAAACCAATGTCATGTAACCAGCTAACGAACCAGAGGCGCTCGACCGTTAGACCTTTTCACCAAATAGATCACGCTGTTGTAGATAGAAACCCTAAATTCCATTCTAGGCGCTAGTTCATTAGTAAAGCTAAAGAACAGGAGAGAATTCACGGCGTCAGATGTTAGCAGCATTTGAATTTACTATTGTTGAACATCCGTGCAAGTTTCAAGCAATTATGTTTAATTCTTGCATTGCGAACTCGGAACACTTTGTTATCTCTTTTACTAACCGGAGTCGAAATTTGATGCTTTGGAATGTTTATTTCTGTATCTTGCAAATATTTCATCCTGATTTAAGCGTTCTCGATATCTTTAAGATTTTAAATTAAAAATTCTGCGAGTGTTGATAAAGGAATGAATTTATTTTCTAAGACCGAATATTATTGTAAATTTTATTTGCATACATTTAAAGTTCTTTTCTTTATTATTATTTATTTTAATTTGTTATTTGTTCATCGGGTTTGCATTCAGTGCTACATTGTAAAACATTCCCAATCAAATTACGGTAAAAAGTAACGGCACTCAGATTGCCGGTACTTCTTACCGTATAATCTACCTTTACCTGAACATGTTACCAAACAAAAAAAAAAAAATCTGATACATCGTCATTTTTGAAGTAATAATTACCGCAAAATTTACGGTATAATATTTTACGTAAAATAGATTTTACGGTAAAATGGATTTAATGTATCATGCACCGTAATGCCGGTACCTTATATCGTAATTTGATCTGGAATTTTTTACAGTGTACTTTAAAAATGTTTTTAAATTTCGTGTTACTTTCGATATTTTTACGAAATATTTTAAGTTTTAAGCATAATTTGTTTTTATTATTTGACGTTTGATAAAATCTATTAAAAATGAATAATAGAAGTTTGGCATATAATGTAGTATTCTTGATATTTCAGAAAATAAAGATTATTTAAGTTTTTGTCAATCAATAGAATTAATGTTTGTTGGGCCATGTGCACTAAAATACCATTTTATATGCTAAGTATCAGAAAATGATCTTAATTTATATACCTGAGAAATAATATCTATCAATATTTAGTTAAAAAATAACCATTGTTTCATGTACATAAAAAACGGAAATACTCCCTCTGAAACTTTAAATGTAAATTTGAAGAGTCTACTGAGTCTATTATTGGTCTGCAGCAGCGTTTCTCTAACTTATGACTTTTGTGTACCCTTTCTACATTTTTCGTAACGCTGTGTACCACTAACAAAAAAATTAATGTATTTTTTTAAAAATATGTTTCTTTTTCTTTTTTGGTACAAAGTTTTGTGGATACCAACCAGCGATCCATATTCTATGTTAGGAATAAAAATTATATTTTATAAAAATAATCAAAGTAGAATTTATTACAAACCTTCACTATAAAAAAATTGCGTAAAAGTTAAAAATCACAACTGGCTGTTGACACCACTAATTATTAACTTTCAACTCTGCAAAAAATAGCCTATAGAAAAATACATAATCGTAAATTTTCAAGGCTAGTTTTGTTTTGAAATAAAAGTTTTTTAAAATTTGCGTTTGTTGCAAGATATTTCGCATAAGAACGTGTACCCCCACTAAACTGTTCCCGTACCCCAGAGGTTACGCGTACCACACTTTGGGAAACACTGGTCTACAGAGTCTTAATAAACACGGACCAACACATTACTACAATTAACAAATAATAAGATGAAATTTTTAAAATAATTATGAATCATCCAAATTTATCACATAATGTTGGACTGAGAGTAAAATATAGTTACATGATGTGAGTTTTGTACAATAATATTAAAATAATTAAAACTTTTTTCCCTTTAATTTTTACACATAAATGATTACAGAATATATATTTTACAGTATTGGCGGGACTTAACTTTTAGTCAAAAAATGTATTTATTTTAATAAAAGTTCACTAGCTTTAATAGCGTCCTTCAAAATTTAGATGGCATGCAAATTTAAAATTCACTAAACAATATTTTACATCGGCAACAAAATTTTAAATTCTTAACTAACTCGCTCGTGTTCATTCATGCCAAAATCCAGAGTCCCAATAAATAACTTCAACATCCAAACTTAGTCTTTATGCAACCGCTTACATCGCCAAAAGTTTTACGACTCTTGTACCACAGCCAAGTCTCCAAGCTGTCATGAAAACTAATATAACACAGCCGATCAAACATACAGGACATACATCAGTATCTCTTCCTTAGTCTGTAACGACGACTAAAACCAACTTCCCTGAATTCTACTTAATATTCCCCTTGTGGAAGATAACTGTCCCCTTTTTATTGCTGCTCTGTTGGCTTTTCTTCGATCCAGTGAGTAGCAAATTTTCAGTTAGAAGCACAGTGGCACCCGCGAGATTTGGTCGATGTTCTTAATAATAATATCGAACCAAAGTACTCGATGTATTTGAAGAGAGAGACACTTTAAGACTAGATTGTTGCAGAGGGTTCAATTTAAAACTTTATTTATTTCATTTTTAGCAGCTATCTATTGGTAAATAAATAGAATTTCTTAACGTAAAAGATATGTTTCTAGTTGAGTAAGTATTTGTCTGCGATTCAAAATGCAACTTGTCGTCTTCTTAAACATTCTACTGAAGGTTAAGATGGATACTAAAGATGTTTGAAATTCTTGTGTGTACGTCAACACGATAATGGATTTTAAAGTTCCGATTAAATTAATGCTGAGCAATGTTTGTGAATTGGTTTATATTGTTGTCATTTAATTGATTTTAATGTTCAAAAATATATTTAGAATTTTCTATAGATTCGCACAGATCTTTAAATCATACGTCTTTTTGTACTAGTATTATCGAACACTCATGGTTCGTGTCAATAAATCAAAAGTAGTTCAATCCATTTTTACGAATTAACTAATCCTTGTAAGTCTAAGGCAAGGGAAATTATTCTTACTTTAATTAGCATCATTTAATAGTGCGAGTAATGAAAAACGATTTTGTACTAAGACAGGCGTAACCCATTAAGTCTAGGGTAGGGGAGAATATCCTAACTTCAACGAGCAACAGTTAATAGCATGAGAGATTTTCGGTACTATGACGGCCGTGCACCTTTTTTGTAACTGTTTATTAATGGCAAATATTTTTAGAGTTTTCATGTACTTTTTTAATTAATTTATTGTATACGTGGTTAGTTTTAAGGTTGTTTAATTTCAATGTTGAAAGCATAATTGTTGTTGTAAACGATTCTTAATATTTATACAGAAAGAGAGTAAAGCAATGTAATAACAAAAAATGAAAGGTAGCGAATCAAAGAAAAGTTAATTGCTGTCAGGCAAAAATTTAGTAATTCAAAATATTAATAACAATAAGGATATTATTCATTTCAAATAATTCCTTTTTATTTCTCCAAAACCATATGAATTTTATTGACACCTCAAATGGAAAAGGATTTACGATATTTTTAAAAAAATTCCAACCTATAGTATGGCTACAGGAGAATACCTCCAGACACCAGTCTCGCGTCGAGGCGGATACCATGGTTACGAGAAAAAGTCACTTCGAATAGGGGTGTGGGGTGAATAGTTTTGTCTTGATCTTGGCATGGGTCAGCGTGAGTAAACCAATCGACACCTTCATTCCTCCTTTGTACCCCCATTAGAAATGTGCTCTCGCTTATTGCCATAGCAGAGGACAGCCCCAGCCATTTAGTCTGGAGGAGTTCTCCTCAAAGCCGCACTATACCACGGCCAGTCTGTTTAGGCTTATAACTCAAAACGTGATTTTTTTTCTTTATTTTTAAATCCGACATCTTAAAATTTGCTAGACTTAGACTCATTTTGCATAAATGTTCTTTTTATTTTTAGCTAGGCAACAGGTAACGCTCTAATTTAATATTCCAACTAATTTTTACTAACTAACTAATTTTTACTAACTAACTATTTAAACATATTTTTACCCAGTTAATATTTTACAGCTAAATTTAAAAAAACAAAAACAATAATGATTGCATTTTTACAAAATGCGTTGCCTCCTCTTACTCCTCTCCCCCACAAAATGTGAGAAATTTTTTTTCTTTTTCATGTAATACTATTCTTTAATATTAAAATAAAAAAAAAATCTATCCCGAAAACCAAATATTTTAAGCATAAATTAGATTATACGCAATTATTTTTATTTTATAGTAATATTTAGCCTAAATAATAATTTAATAACTAATCAACTTTCAAAACGTTTAATAATTTGGTCGAAAGCACTTTATAGGAATGAAAATAAAATACCCTAAAAATATTTCAGCACGAATTCCTTGATCTCGATTAACTCTTACCCATTTCCCACGAGTCCTAAATTTTGGCCAGAAACTGGAGAAAATTTCTAAACTATTCAACACTCGATAAGCCTCGAAAATATTATTTACTAATACCTTTTCCCGGCAACACCGGGAACCAATCACCTTTCATCCTGATTTCTACCAAATCTCCTTTACCTTTCACAACTCCTTCTATAAAACGTTATAAAACTTTATTTCCCTGGAAGTTTCCGGAACGCATTTTCCAGGAAATGAGAGGCGAAGTCGGCCTCCTAAGTCCGTGTCACAACTCATTACTTTTCGTTAACTCCCCTTTAAGTAAGTGGGGTAAAGGGGCAAGGTAAGTGGGGTAAAACGCAACACACAGAAATAGGAGAATGGGAGTTAAGTTTTGATTAATTGCGATAAGTTTTGTAATCTCTATGCTTTCTAACGTCAACACCTTTGTTTCCCTATCCCTCCATCGGAAACAAGCAGTAGCATTTAACTGCAACCGTGTCTTAAAGCTCGGTGGAAAGTTTTCCACCAAAATACAAGGGCCTTCTTGTTTTGTGCTTAGAAAAGCAGTTTTAATCAATGAGTTTTGGAAATCTTTTAAGACCAGTTTATTTAAAGAGGAAAAGAATGTGAAAGTTTGGCGACTAGTTGGCAGACTGAATGAGTTGTGACAAGCCACTTAGATTTCATTGGATTTTAGTGATGCGTGTGAGAAGAATACATCTTCATTAATGTTGATTTTTTTTCAGTAGTTATAAGAAAAAAAAAATATAATTACCCTTAAATACATTCTTGATTTTTAAATGCAATTAGTTACATATTCGGTACTTTTCAGATAACAGGGCAGAAGTAAACACCAATATTCTGTTTTTTTATTTATTTATTTAAAATAAAATGAATGTTCACAATAAATAAAAAAATAGCTGAATTCACTTTCACATGGCTGATTTTTCATGTCGATTATGGCATAGGACACGAGTTTTATCTTGAAATAACACAAATTTGGGTGGATGAAATTTATTAACTTGTATTAAGTATTAATTCGCAATTAATAATGAATATTATTAGCATTAATTCATAATTTATTTTACATATTATCATTAGTCTTAAGTATGGGTAAAAGAAATTTTCAGCAGTACATAGTTGAGACGTTGAAAGTATTAAATGACAATTTTAGTGAATTTGAGCAGATATTTTTAAAGTTTACACATTGATAACTGCGTGCAACAAATCTGAATGTTTTTTCTTATCTTCAGATGAAATAATGTGATTCTTGATTAATAAATATAAATCAAAATAACCCACCACATTCCGTTTTCGTTCGAAAGAAGTCGCCAAGTATCTAGAGAATTCTCGCATACTAATACAACAAGAGCTTCGAAATTTCGGAAAGGCGGATAAGGCTTTTGTCGTTAAAAATATTAGCAACGCCGTTAAGATCACTAAAATGGTCGCCAAACGGCCACTATTATCAATAAGATTACTTTTAATTGCCTATAAATTGTTGTTTTATGTAGTTTAAAATTGCCAAGATAAAATAAGGATTTTTGAAAAAAAAAAATAAAAAAAATGGAGCTTTGTAAGTAGGAAACAAATATAGATTCCTTATTTTCATGTAAAAGACATTTATCATGCTATGTAATAAGATAAAAATGTTATCCCTTGCCCTTATTTCTTGTTCAATTAATTTCCAATTGGCGAAATCTCGTAACACTCCTATCCCGTAATCCATAACACTTGTTTATCCCATTTCGTAATATATAACACTCGTTTAAACAATTTGTGCCATAGGTCTCTTTGCACTTAGGCGGTATGATTTGCAGCCAAAAATATTTTTCTCAGTTAGGTTCATACTTTCGTCACCAAACGCGCATGGAACTAGTCTTTCCGAAAACATTATAAGATTGACACCATATACCTTCATCCACTAAGATCTGTGAAATTTAAAGACTTATTTAGAGAATGCTGTATTAAATTAAAATAGTGAATAGTGTATTAAATTATTAAATCAAATAAAATCAAAATGAAATCTTTTGTCGAGAATTGGGATCATCTTTCATTAAGCTTTTCATTCAAGAAATTTTTATTTCTTCTTAATCGTATTTGACCCGCTGTTCATTGCATTGTTCTATTTTACAGTTCTGTTCCACTCATCCACTTGATTAAGACACCTGTTTCGCATATTTATAATCTTCTTTGGTAATTATATCAAAATAATCGGATTTCTGAACTCAATTCGAAAATGTAACACATAACGGTACAATGACTAATAGTTATTGAAGTCAATTATTATTAAAATATTGTAGCTCAATAAAGCTACAACAATAAAGCGATAGATTAATTATAACACCAGTTCATTTCTTCCGATTTTGATTAAAAAATTAACTTTTGTAAATAAGATTATCAAAAAAATATTGCAAAGTAATAGCTTGCAAATGATGTTCTAATTTTGACTTTTAACAATTTTATCAAATAATTCTCTACTTGTTATATTATCAAATGAGTAATTAGCGTCCATGAATAGTTTTAAGTAAGCTTTACTCAGACATTAGTCATCATTATTCGATAGTATTAAAAGAGATTAATATCGAAATTACGAAAATTCAGCTTTTTAAGATACAGCATTAATTATTAAAGATACTTAAAATCAAATAATCTGAGTGAATAAACAGACCGGAAACAATGTCTAAATAAGAATCCTTGATGATAATAACTATGAATAAACCCTACAATGCTCCAATTAAGTACAAAATTAGCGTATAGTTTATAAAAATTACAACGACAACGATGCGAATAATACTTTCATTTTCAAAGATAAAAATCCTTTCCAATGGATGAAATCATCGACTCGGATTAGTCTCCAAACAAAGCGTTAATATTTTGTTCGATTTGCGAAAAATAAATAGGAAAAAGAAGAAAAAAAAACAAAGAGGGGAAAGATTTTTCGTCGATAATTGGAAAAACAGAAAAACAAACATTCCCAGACAAAGAACTAAAAGGAAATTTTCTCATGAATAATTTAGGGCGAGGAAATAGCTATGCTAAGTCCGGTAAAAGGCATTTTAATCTAGTCTTACAGAAGGTTGGAAATCTCAGCGATGGACGCATTGAAATTCAAAGCTTCTGTACGCTCCGACAGAGTGCCAATGAATTCGTTTTATTTTTCAAGAAGTCGAATTTTAGATGCTCTAAGAATCGAATGTCGAATGGCTGTATTTTTCAGAAAGATAAAAAACATTTTGCTGGAAGCTTTTATTTAATTTTAAAGAAATCTAGCTTAAAATTATTGTTCTCATCATGAAATTTCAGCCCTAAAGACATCAGCTGAACGGATGTATTTGATCATTTTACATTATGAAATATATATATATATATATATATATATATATATATATATATATATATATATATATATATATATATATATATATATATATATATATATATATATATATATATATATATATATATATATATAATATATATATATATATATATAAAAACATAAAGATGAAGAAAAAAATGTTGATAATTAAAAATCAAAACATATTTATTACAATAACAATAATATTAAATAAACATGTTTGTATTTAGGTTTCAATGTTTCCAGAAGCAATGGTTTCATAAGCGAAAACTCAGTGCAATTTTTAGTTTAAAATATTTAAGATTATTTAAAATTCAAACTTAGTCGGAGGTTAGACTACAAAACTAACATTGAATTAAAAATTCAACTAAAAAAGGCAATTGGTTACTATGTTTTAATAAAATTTAATTACTTAAGGGTAGAAATAAACATATTAAATCAGAATTTCATAAACTGAAATAACAATTTTTTTAAAAAAAAGTTAACGCTGTGGCTCAACTACTAGCTTTTTCGCGTTAGATAAATTTTTTCTTCCCGAATATGCAGTATAATGCATTTTACTGGTTGAAAAAGTTTAACAAAAAATTAATTAAAGTGTTAATTTTTAAACGTGAAAAAAACATGAAAACATGAGTTGTAAGTTTTCCTGCATGCGTTTAAATTTGTTTCCCAAAACTACAACTTTTTCATACAAAGTTAAGAAACACTTTTAACAAGTTAATTCGCTTAAGTATGAACAGTTATTTTTTTCCCATAAAGAACTCATGTAAAAGAGAGGATATAGAAAAAGAAAAGAAAATCGCTACTGTAATCAAGAAGAAATTAAAAGCAAGAACAGGTGACAGTAGAACATTTTTTAAATGTTGATATAATAATATTTAAATGTGTTATAATTTATTAAAAATAAAAAAAAAATTAGTTACTTTGAAATTATAAAATTATCAATAAAAAAAAATCTTTTTATTTGTACAGATACATTGGTAAGCACATTCAAGAACATTAACATACAATATATTAAATGGATGTAAATACAACATCATTTAATATGCTTTAGTCAAAATTAATTGGTTTTTCCTTAAAACAGTATTTTTCTAGTTGCAACTACGATAATTTTTTTCCTTATTAGACGTAATTAGAAATTTAATGGCATCTTTATTATGTATACATATGTTGATTATTTAAGTGGTAAATATTGACTAAGACATATATAATAAGTGTTTTTGATTTGTATTTTATAATGTGTAATTTTTACCAGAATTTTTTTCTTTGCGTAATCTCTAAAGAAAAAATAGTAGGGATGTTTTTTTATTCCTTTTAAATAAAAAAAAAAGCTTTGCTAAACTAAAATATGCAATTCCTTGCTAAAATATTGAATTTGATAAAACAATAAAATCGACTAATTAAGCAAATCAAAAGAACAAATATTTAAACTTTAGAGCCCTATAACTATCTCCAAGTTCCTCTCAATAATATTAACATAAGAGTTTCAGATTCTTCTAAGAATGACGTCGAATATTTGGACGTCGGATATTTTCGTTTGAAGTTTTTAAAAAAAAGCACTTAAAACATTAAAGGTAGCAGACGACAGAACTAAATTAATGGTGAAAAGGAGTACACAAGAGTTCAAGTCAAAACTAATTACACTTTGCGAAACAATTTGACTGCAAGCAACGCGACACTGTTTTTAAAACGGAGGTGCGTTCAATAAGTCATTCCTAACTAATGCTTTAGCTGTATTTGTGGCTCAAGGCGATATGATGAATTGCACAGAACTCATTTGCAGAAAAGTTTTCGAATCGCATTTATTTACACAGCCAATTGAAACAGCAAACTCAAGAAAGAGCCCTGCAACATTTGAAATAAAGTACCAAGAATTAATGTAAGTACGCAACAGGAAAGTGTTACTAAGTAATTCAATTAGTTACACAAGCAGTCATTGTGTCTAGAGAATTAACCATTTTGTTAGAGTAAGACGGTAATTAATTAAAAATTAACTAGGGAAGGCCTTGCTTTATTAGATATTATTTAGAAGAGATTTCTAGGAAAATATTATTTAGTAATTTTATAGCGATAATTTTTAATTAGTTTTAAAATTATCAAAAAATCAAAAAAATAATCAAAATTATAAATTTAAAATATATTAATTAATAATTAATAATTTAATAATTTCAAATTAATAACTTAAAATAATCAAAATTATTTTTTTTCCAAATTATTTTCATCATCATTCACGAAACACCCAGAAAATAAAATTTCATTTAAGTTTTAGTTATATTTATATTTATGAAATAAAATTACAGTATGATTTGAGACAATTTTTCGATAGGAACAGTGTATACAAAGGCAGAAATTGAAATTCCAAGGTTTTAAGCCATTTTTGTGATAAAGAAATATAAATATAAAATTCTAGTAAGTGGGTTCGGTAGCCCTTTTTGCAATAGAAACATATAAACATTACAATAAATGAATAATTGGGTGCACGATTTCATAAAATAATGTATTCGAAAATTAAATACACATATATATCCTTAAAATAAAATTAACGGCGTGCTTAGGGTTAAAATAGAGTTAAAAGGTGTATTTTTGCTATCTATGCAAAAATTGACATTTAAAAAGGTAATAATCCTCAAGCATGGTTAGATTTGCAGTTTGAAAGATGTTTATCGGAAATGCTTTATACAATTGTCTAAGTTATTATCAAATTTGCAATAAAACTTTAAAAAAAAGGATAAAGTTTTAAAACATTTTAATTTAATATAATTTTCTACAAAAACACAATAGTTACAGAAAGCTAACTTTACGACTTCAATCTAGCATCGATTATCCGAAATTAAGTTTCTTAGAGAAAGCAAATGAGCTCTGTAAATGTTGCTTTTCCACAACAAAACGATCATTACAGAAAGCTTACTTTACGCTTTCAATCTCGCAGGGATTCTATGCTTTTTCCTAACGTTTCTGGGAGAAAACAATTTTGACACCATAAATGTTGCTTTTTTTCACAACAAAGAATGGTTCAAAAAATGATTTCTAACGCGCATCCTTCCGTATCAAGTAATTTAAATAATAACGCAAGAAAATAGGAGATAATAAAGATTACTGTTTAACAGTATTTTATAAGATTTAGAAGTTATTTCTTAAAACCTAAAGTTGTGTAACATAATTTGTTTTAATTTTAAATCTTTTTGAAAAAAAAATCATGATAATGCCCGCTATCTATTGAAAGAAAGTAGTGTGTCAGAAAACAACAACGCGCATGGAGGGAAAAAAATCCTGTTAAAATTACCGTACTGGTATAACTGAGGCCCGGATTTTGATGACATTTGCATTTTTTTTGCATTTTTTGTCCTTTAGAGCATTTTTTTAGATTTATAGGGCATTTTTCTTTAAATTTTGGGGCATATTTTGCATTTTGAAGCATTTTTTAAATTTTTTGTTAATTTTTTTCCAATTTTTATTATTTTTTATCATTTTTCATTATTACACTGGCTTCCAAACAATGAAGAAAATCTCTAGGATATTAACAGGTGAAGCAACATCTTTTCAAATTGAAGAAGAATTGTCAGTAAGTGAGACCGTCTTTTTCAAGTACGCACCAATAACATCAGTAGACGTTGAAAGAAGCTTCTTCAGGTATAAAAGTTAACTTTCAGACAAGAGACGCTCGTTTACATTTCAAAATATTAAAAAAATAATAATAATCCAATGTAATTCTGATATTTAGTAATATTATGAGATGGAAGTTGTTATATTCATTAAAGTTTCTATACAAAATGAAAATGTTTTGGAGTCAATATATTTTCCTTTTTTATTTATTTATTTTTTTTTTTTGTTATTTTAGGATATAAAACATATTTTTCAAACTTTAATGAACGTAGAACAAGTATTGCATTGCTTTATATTTTTTGAAATGACTCATAATAATTTTAAAGAGTAAAAAATTGTTTTAGTTCAATATTTTTACTTTATTTAAGTTATGTCATAAGGCATTTTTAGCGCAATTTTCGCATTTTAAAGGCATTTTTTGCACTTTTTAAGGACATTTTTTGCACTTTTAAAGGCATTTTTTGCACTTTTTAAGGGCATTAATTGAAATTTTTTAGGTCATCAAAATCGGGCTCTAGTAATAACATTTCTGGAAATATTACCAAAATATGGGATATTAAAGTTATTCATTTGGTAATTTTTCCAATT
This sequence comes from Parasteatoda lunata, assembly GCA_949128135.1. NCBI lineage: Eukaryota > Metazoa > Arthropoda > Arachnida > Araneae > Theridiidae > Parasteatoda > Parasteatoda lunata. The sequence continues at coordinate 58,521,505 of OX421972.1, read as the reverse complement.
GTATGGTGTCCGTTTATTGGAAAATCTGGTTTTTAAAATTATAGTTCATATTACCACATATTTAGTAAAAACTTCTGAACTGAAAAGCAAATTTCACCGATTAAAGGATTTTTATGCCAGGTTCTAAGGTATAATGATAAAATCACCACATTCCCCCCCCCCTTTTTTTTTTTTTTTTTTTTGCTAACGATTTTGCCAAAAGTCATTACCAAAAAGCTTTGGTAAAAATTACCATGGTTTTTGCTGTTTCCATAGAACAGAAAGAAATAGTAAATTTTACCATACTCTGGTAGTTAACGATACTTTTTCTTAGTGCAGAAACTTGAAAAAAAATTTAAACAGACAGACAGAAGTTTATTAGATTTATTGGGTCTATAAACAAGTATTATCATCAGTTTCATGATAAAGAAAAATACATTTTAATATCTCGGCAACCAAAAATGTTGTAAGTCTTTATAACATTTTTACATGTGCTTTTTACGTTGTTTCATATATTCAAAGATAAAAACATTATTATTTAAAATATTAAAAAAAAGTTTCATGGTAAAATTTGTTTACAGTATTTATTACTTCTGCATAATTGTTTATGAGTTTGAACGATTAGAAATTACACTGTGATCTCAAGTAAAAGCAATAAAATAATAAACGAAAAAGGTCACTAAATCCCACAAATATATATATATATATATATATATATATATATATATATATATATATATATATATATATATATATATATATATATACGAGATATATATATATTCTTGTAACTAGAGATACGACATATAAGTAAAACACTGGGTTTTCGTTTTCTAAAAAAATTATTGAATCCGAATTTAAAATTATTTTTTTGAAATTGTAAAATAAATTTACGGTCCATTATTTATTTATTTTATTTTTTAAACTGTAAATGATTTTATAAACATAAGTCTTTAAATCTACATTTAAGTACGATTTGTAATGTTATTAAAAAGAATATAATCACTTATAAAAAACTATTTTTAATAGAATTTAAGCAAGTTCCTTAAATATTCGTCCATTCAAAATGTTTTAATCAACACTACATTAATTTTATATAAAAAAACAATAAATAAAAAAATATATACGCATAGCAAGCTTATAAACCTCCATGAATGGCAAGGGAAAAAAAAGTAAGTGTCAAATCAACAAAAGTTTAAGACACTATAAAAAAAAAAAAAAAATACAATGCTTATCAATTTTTTTTACTTCTTAAAGTTCACGATATCTATTCACATGACCTCAAAATCAGGAGTGTCCACGTTAGTTCAGTTCAGACAGTTTAATTACAAAGGTGACAAACTGTCGCGTTAAAGTAAAGCGCTCGACTAGTAATTTAGACTTCTTGAATGGTAGTTTGATTGCCACACTGTTCGTTTAATTCCTAGTTTAATTAATTTTAAAAAGAAAATAAAAGATACGTCATTTAAAAAAATACAATTCCCTGACAACCTTTTTTTTTTTTTTTTTTTAACTATCTTGTCTCAAGAATCAAAGCATATGAAGGCGAAATCAAGCAAGATTAGTTTCATTGAGAAGATAAAGACCACTTTAAATGAATTCTTTTGGCTGTTTGTTAAAATAAATTCCACATGCAATTAATAAAACTGGAATTGGATAAATAATAAATAAGATTTTTTTTAAACAAAACTATTTAAAAATATGGTTGATTGAACTTAAATAATGAGATTAGAAAATACTTGGACACTTACTTATGAATTACAATTAGATTTAGATTAGCACAATAATTTTATGAGAAGTAGTTTAAAATCAAACAAATCAAAGTAATATTGCAACAAGCCTAAAGTGTGTGGCATAGGGCGCAACTGGATACAATTAGTTTCCGAAATCCAAATCTATTTCTTTATTTGCATACCGATTTTGCCGGGTGGGAAAAAAACAAACATACCGCACGCATGCACAAACTGGCAAAAGTTCCCGTAAAGGAAAACACACTGTAGCTTCTGGTGAAGAGACGTTAGTGAGTTTTACTTACAATGCATGTTTTACTGATAACTTGCAAAGCTTGATAAAGTTCTAATTTAACAAGTTCGATAAATTTTGCAGTAAAATAAAGATTATCACTTCCCCTATGTTGCATCGAAGAAATAATATCTTAGTATGCTGCACATAAAAAAATAAAAAAATTCTGGTAAAATTACCGTGTTGTAATGACATTTATGATAAAAAAACATAAGTATACGGTATTTAAACCATTCATTTTGGAATTATTTGTTCAGTTGGTAAGGGTTTATGGCAAATTCTGGTTTTCAAAATTATAGTTAAATTTAACCGAATAAGTGGTTTTTATGCCCTGCTGTAAGGTATCTTAAGAAAATTACCAATTTTTACTACATTTGCTAAATTTTATTACATATTATAAAACTATATTTTATGATTAATTTAACAAAATCATGACTGAAACTTTTCGGTAAAAAGTACCGCGCATTTTGGTATATCCATTCAGTCAGAAAAGGGTAAATTTTACACTATTCTGGTAGTTTTGACCATATTTTTTTCATCAGAATGCAGATACATTTATTCATTTATTTTCCTGGTATTTGAGTGAAACTAATTATTTAAGTACTCTATTTTAATTGTAATAATTAGTTAACAAGAATTTGAGTAACAAACTTATTAACAGAATCATTACTTTCTAAACATATAATTTATTTAATAAACAGCATTGTTTCACTAAAAGATTGTGCAACTAAGAAATGTTTATAAATGCAATAGCTATTTAAGTAAATACAATTAGTAAAATACAGGATGCACTAAAGCTAACTTTAAAATACTATTATTCCACATAAATATCTCTAGTTTAATTAAATTGCTGAGCTAGCGAGGTCTCTGCCCCAAATATTAATTTAGAAATTTTAATCTCGGCCAGCTTTCTGATTAATTTACAATCAATGAATTGACAAGCTCGAGAGAGATTTCGTAGGAGATAAAATGATGTGAGGCATTATAAAAGTGACACCCAACACAACGGAAATTATTCGCCAAAATAGTAGAATTTGATTTAATGCTTTGAACTATTGCAACTCCTATTTCGACGATGTTAGAACTTAAAAGTAGTACTATGCAAATCAATTTAACACTGTAATAATAAATCTGTTAAATTTACAGGGAAAAAAAAATTGACAGCTGGTGGGCCAGTAGTGTAAAACCGCTTATTTTATAGAAAAATATTGTTATTTTAAAACCGACGCCTGTTCTTTAAGCAGATAAGTACTGTAATTTTAATAAAAAAAAACTTAATAAAATAACTAAGTCAGCATTATGGGCGATGGAAACCGAGAGCAGAATTCACACGACCAGGTCTACGCCAGGATTCGAACCTTGATCACATCATAGGGAGGCGAGAATTTTTTTCCCTGAACAACGGCAGCTCTAGCGTTATTCTATGAAGAAAAATCCTTCACTGTTTTCATCCTAAAAGTCAGATTTAAGTGTATATAAGTTTAAAAATATTATGGTTCACCTTTATAAAAATGTCTGGTAATTTTACTTACCAAAAAAATCATATCTAAAGACAGATTATGATCAGGTAGAGTATCCATTCGACAATAAAATCGAGTCACTATTTTATTTATACGCTGTTCAAAATCATAAAATAATTCTCCTGAAAATTAAGAGAAATGTATAGAAAATAACCGTAAAATGATTTGACAGTTTTTATCCGTTTAAAACAGTTTTTTACTGTAAATTTTTTTTTCTGTAGAATTTAGTTATTTTTTACAGTGAAGTTGATAGTATCTTATATTCTTTTAGTCAGGTCAAATTATAATATGTCCATAACAAACACTTAATGATCCTTCTTAATAATATATGAAGGCATTATTCGTATAGTGGGACCGCTTTATCTTTGTTCATTTTCAGATATGGAGTATACATTTATAATGAATGTATTGCTTTTTCCTATCTTGTCTGATTTGTAGTGCCCTTTGTAGTGCCTAACTTGTTTTAAAATAAGATTTGAATAATGGTCAAAGTAAAAAAGTGAAGTTAGTCCCACAAGTCATTTCTAACTCCAATTTCTTAGTTACACTATTATTCACATTTTCCTCTCCTTACACTTTAAGAAAAACCGGCTTCATGTTGAATTATGATATCTGTCCCTTGAACTATAATAACATGAAAGTTCGCTGCAACCTTAATAAACTGTTCAACTAAATGCCTTTTTTTTTTTACTTTTTTTTGCAAAGGAATTTAAAAAGAATTAAACTGCACGACACTATAGTAAAACATGACACCATATTTGGGTCTCAGCAAAGCTGCACAAGATTATGATTCATAACTCTTTAAAAACTTTATATGGGTGATTAAAAAATTATATGCAACATTAGCAAAAACTAATGTGAAAAATGGAAATATATATTTCAGACATTAGCTAAAAAAGAAAAAAAAAATTTGGTACACAAATTCAGTGAAAATTAACTTATTATTTCCATTCAAAAGGTTAGGTAAAAATTAGTAAGAAATAATATATAGATCACTTTAGTATTTTAAACATTCATAAAAAATTAAATGCAATTTCATTTTTAAGTATTTTAAGATAAATTTTTATCTTAAAATACTATTTTCTTGAAAAAAAAAAAGGTTTCAATGAAAATATGTCTAATGCAAATATGTCTCATGCAAATGTGTCTAAATAACTCCGAAACAAATTTAATCGAATTTGAAAATCTATGCACTCATTATAAAGCATAGTGATATGCTCAATATAGAATAGTATCAAGTATGACACATTATGATCAAATGACACATCATCCTCAACTACCGCAAAGTTCAAACTTACGTAAAAGAAAATCTAATCAGATATAATTTTACCTTCATTTACTTTCGTTCTAAATATTTATTTAAAGAATAAAGAATATCTTTTAAAGAACTATGGAGACCATATTTCCCAGATTGCGACTACGCCCTATATATATATATATATATATATATATATATATATATATATATATATATATATATATATATATATATATATATATATATATATATATATATATATATATATATATATATAGATTTGGGGGGGGGGGTGGCGGCAGAAATCCGAAACTGTTGGGGGGAAAAAGCGTGTTTATTTAGAGAAAGTACTTCGTAACTTAAAATATCGTCTTCTAATTAATTGGCATATTTAAGATCACCCCCAAGAACCAATAAGATTGAGTCTTAGAACGTAAAGAGCCGATCATTAGTTCAAAAATTCTTTAGAGTGGTCCGTTTTTTTTTTGGTGCACTGTACAGTCAATCTTCAATCATGCTATTGTAAATGTATTGAATTTACAATATCAGAGCTTTTTCAATTTTGAGCATGTAATTATATTCGATAATGAGTACAAAGGTTTTTAAATTTGACTATACTTATTTAGAGCTATTTCGAGATATTTCAGCTTAATTTAATATACACTTTTTTATAGTGTGGTATAACTTTTTTATCCCTTAAATAGAAATATTGATAGATATGAAACTGTCAAGAAATTGAAAATATTTTTGCGAGCATGGCAAAAGAAGAGAGAGAGAGAGAGAATAAAGAACGAGAAAAAAGAATAAGAAAAAAGTGTGAAAGTGCATAAACAAATCCTTTTGTGTGGAAAATGCATAAAATTTCAGTATTCTGATAGATAATCTATCAGTGAAACATAAATATTAAAACATTTTTCGAACAAAAAATATACTCCAAAACTATTAAAGTTTAAGCATGAATTTTTAAGTAAATATAAAAAAAATTATATTCTTTTAAGTAAATTTAAACAGATTAGAAAAATCAACGCATGTATTCTCTTTTATGTAATATAAATAGAATAAAAACTTTAATGTATTATCGTATTCACAACACATTTAAAAGGATAAAAAATAAAAACAATAGCAGTAGTTGTTTCCCAAATCTAATTGGTAAGGAATGTAATTAAGCACTATATAGAAGTTTTCCAAAACGCGGAAATCCAATAAAATAAAGAAAGAGAAGAAAATGTCTAGACTAGACTTTAATAAAATTATATGATTTAGAGAGAATGTAACCAGATTAAGATGGCGTGTGTGTATATATATATATTCTATGTTTAAGTATCGTAAGATTGATGTTTGTGCATTTATATTTTAGATACATATTTTATAGTAAAAATAACTATAATATACATACATGCATGAAACTACATTAGTTATTTTCATTGCACTGTAAAAAGTGGATACTCAAATATCACGAAACTTTCGTTTTTGATTAAAGCATTTCCTGCTCGGAGCGAACATTTTATCAAAGTGACGAAATAATTATCGCCCCTTCTTCTAGGAAATGGGTATCATCAAAAATAAAGAACTCTTACGTCATTCTGTTTTATTTTTCAAAAAAAAAAAAAAAAAAAAAAAAAAAAAAAGTACGAGTCTTATGGTTATGGGCACCATATCGATGGATCAACGTAACCCCATCAACATGACAGATAGAACAAAGAGAAAAAAAAAATACATCCATGCCTGATGCTGGATTCTATACCGGGATATTACTGACACGAGTCTAACTCCTTGCCCATCATACTGACGGTCGGCTTATGCTGACATCAACATGACAGATAGAACAAAAAGAAAAAAAAAATACATCCATGCCTGATGCTGGATTCTATACCGGGATATTACTGACACGAGTCTAACTCCTTGCCCACCATACAGTCGGTCGGCTTATGCTGTCACTCTAGTGTTGATCATACAGTCTTTATTCTAGTTTCATGATTCTAGTTAACGATCTTCCACAATGCACTGCGATGAGGTTCCAAGTTAAGGAAACATTTTCAGCCTAGATTTGAAAGTTCGCATTTCCTCACAAAACACAAGATTTCGTGACGAAATGGTTCTCAAATTTAAGGAAATATAGTTCAAGGATTGCAGAATCGTCAAAAGTAAGAGTTTTATTTCCAAAACTCTATAATATCTAGAACCGTTTCTATTTATGATAACTAAAATATAAAATTAAAATTGCGTGAAAAGTTTGCGTATTGATGATTTTTTAAATGAATAAAACACACCGTTAAGGAACATAAAAAAGTAGAAATTAAATATCTAGATTTAATGCATGCATTTGTCCAGTATGCACTTCAGGCAATTAAAACAAGTATAGCTTTTAGAATTACTAAATCTAGCATAGTTATTAGAATTATTTTATTTTCAAGTATATCCATAGAATTAACTCTAGACTATTGTATCTAAATGAACACTTTCAGAAGCAAAACTTTTGACGATTCTGCAGTCATTGAGCTGCATTTAGTCAATTTTGAGAACGATTTCGTCACAAAATCACGCGATTTGTGATGAATCGTGAGCTCTCAAATGTATGACAAAAATGTTTCCTTAACTTGTTATACCTCATCGCAATGCATTGTGGGAGAATGTTAATTAGAATGAAGGTTAGAAAATTGAAACTAGAATGACGGCATAAGCAGACCGGTGTGTATGGTGAACAAGAAATTAGCATCATACCAGATGCCGGTTTTGAAACTCGCTTCGGACATGTAACTTATCACTCCGTTCTATCTATCCTTGTGTTGTTAAGGTGACGTTGATTCACCTACGTTGATTCACGTGGTGCGTACGAAATTCACAATGCAACTCGTACTTTTTTCTTTTTGAAAAATAAAATAGAAAGACGAACATTTCTTTACTTTTGACGAAATCCATTTCTCCGAAGAAACGGCGATAGTTATTGTTTAAGATTTTAAGTCATTAACGTATGTATTTTTAACAGAAGCGCCACCTTTAATTTTCTTTAGATTTATTTGTTTTAATATTTCACTTTAGGGTTGCGTGGCAACCAGATATAGTTTTTTTTTGTTGTTGTTCTATTTTGTTTTAGTTTAAGTTTATACATTTTTAGAATCCGTTTTGATGCTAAATTATTGGTTATTAAAAGATTAAAGTTTTGTATATTGTTGTCATTCATCTGTAGAACTTGTAGTTCATTTGATTGATTGTATTTAAAAGGCGTCCGCATTATTTATTTCAACTTATTGGCGACATTTGTGGCGTCCGCGACAGGACAGTTATTAAGCTACTTCTGATTTGAAAAATGTTTTTAGCACCAAAAGGATTTAAAAAGGAAGATCTTATTATTGTTGCCCAAGAAATTGGCGAAGTATTACCTCAAAAAGCTACTGTATCGGATCTGAAAACAATCATTTTGAAAAGTAAAGAATATTTAGCTGATCCAGATTTTGTAACAAGTGTATTGGTAGCTACTATCAATGATCGACGACAAAGGGAGGAATATGAAGAGAAACTAAGAGAATATAGAGAGAAAGAAAGAGAGAGTGAAGAGAGAGAAAATATAAGAAAGCATGAACTGGAGTTGGCGAGACTTCAAGCTACATCGTTTGGAACCGGTGAATCTCCTCCAAATATTATTAGTGCCAGTGCCAGAAAGCAGTTTAATTTGCCAAAATTAGAACTTAGGCAATTTAGTGGAGATTTAAAAGATTGGCTACCATTTTGGGGACAATTTGAACAAATTCATAAAGATACAGGTATTGCCCCCGAAAACAAATTTCAATACCTGATTCAAGCTACAACTGTTGGATCTAGAGCTAGAGAAGTTGTAGAAAGCTTTCCGCCAACCGCTGCAAACTATACCAAAGCAGTTGATAGCCTCAAAGCCCGATTTGGCAAGGATGACCTTTTGGTCGAAGTTTATGTTAGGGAATTGTTGAAGCTCATAGTTTCCGTTCAAACGCATGAAAGAATATCTATGACCTCTCTTTATGACAAACTAGAGTCATATCTTAGAGCTTTAGAAACGTTAGGTGTTACAACCGAGAAATGCGCTTCAATACTATTCCCTATGGTAGAATCTTGCTTCCAAGAAGAGTTTCTGAAAGCATGGAACCGAAGTTCTTCGAGCGTTGCTTCCGTTGACGCCAAAGAGCGATTAACAAACATCATGGCTTTCTTGAAGGCAGAAACGGAAGGCGAAGAAAGAATTAATTTGGCTATGTCAGGTTTTGGCTTGGGATCTGATGAAAAACGCCAGCCCTTTAAGAAGAAAGCAAGAGATTTGCCAACATGAAGATTTCCAACAGCGGCAAATCTATTGACTACAGGTGTAAAGGATTTGAAGAAAGGGTGTGTTTTTTGTTCTGGGAAACATAAAAGTTCAGATTGCTTTTCCGCTCGAAATATGACTTTAGCTCAAAGAGAGAACATAATAAGAGAAAATCAATGTTGTTTTGCCTGTTTAATGCAAGGACATTCAGTTCGTAAGTGCAAAGCTTTTATAAAATGTGTCGTATGCGGTAAAAGACATGTGGTACTAATGTGTGAGTCTTTAGTTGCAAGAAATCGTGAACCCGATAAATCTGGGCAGAAAAGTGAAAGTTCTGAAATAAACATGTCTAACATTACGTACGGTCCGAAAGTGTTCCTTCAAACTATGAAACTAAAGCTGATATCTGATAGAAAAGAAATTGTGGTGAGAGCAGTTTTAGATTCGGGATCACAAAGAACATATATTTTAAAAAATTTGGCTGAAGAGATGGAATATGTTCCCTTGAGAAAAGAAACTCTCATACACTCTTTGTTTGGTGGTTATAAATCAGATAGATTTGAACACACGTGTTATAGAATTAGATTAAGGAATCCAGAGAATAATTTGACTTGTAACATGGAAGCTTTGGATCAAGCATCTATTTGTGATAGTATAACACCGGTTAGTTTTGGACCCTGGCTAGAAGAACTTGACGAAATGAATATAAAGTTGTCAGACGTCGGAAATGAGTCACAACCAGTTCAAATTCTGCTCGGAGCTGACGTAATAGGAAAACTTATGACTGGAAAACGAAGAGTTTTGGCCAGTGGATTAGTAGCAATAGAGACACTACTGGGATGGACTTTAACAGGGAAAGCACCTGAATATGATTTACCATCAAGCAATGCAATGTTGGTTACTTCCCTTTTAGTAAAAGAAATGGATATTTCGGAGCTATGGAGATTAGATTCCTTAGGAATAGAAGATCCTTCAGAACAAAAATCTAGAGAGGAACTGCAAAAAGCCTCAATGGAGCATTTCCTAAATACAGTGAAAGTTGAAGGAGATGGTCGTTTTATAGTTAGTCTGCCATGGCTTGATGAGCATTTGCCTTTGCCAGATAATTATGATTTGGCGTTAAAGAGATTGCAAATGACAACACGCAAATTGAAAACCGACAAATTGTATGATGCCTATGGAGAAGTGTTCAAGGACTGGGAAAAAGAGGAAATAATTGAAGAGGTTCCAAAAGAAGACATGGGGATACCTTGTCACTATTTACCTCATAGACCTGTGATAAAAGAGAGCAGCACAACTAAAATCAGGCCCGTGTTCAATGCTTCTTCTAAGAGAAAAGGAGTTCCTAGTTTAAATGATTGTGTTGAGAAAGGGTTAAATTTGATAGAAGTAATTCCCTCAATAATAAATAAATTTCGAAGTTATAAATTTGGTGTAACAGCTGATATACGTAAGGCTTTTCTGCAAATAAGTCTTTATGAAAATGATAGAAATTTCTTACGATTCTTATGGTATGGAGAAGATGGACAGCTCAAGCATTTACGTCATCGAAGAGTTGTGTTTGGCGTTTCCTGTAGTCCGTTTTTGCTTGGAGCCACTATTCAATACCATTTGAATAATAAACTAGAGGAAGCAATGGGAGGGAATGAAAAATACCCTAAAGAGATTATACAGGAACTAATATGCAGTTTTTATGTAGATAATTGCCTCACAAGCGTGAAAACTGAATCAGAGTTGAAACAATTCATAGAAGTTGCTACTAATATTATGGCTGAAAGACAATTCGATTTACGAGGGTGGGAGTCTACTAACCCATCAGAGCCTAATTCTAGTGAGACCAACATTCTGGGAATGAAGTGGAATAGAAAAAGTGATACTCTGTTAATTAATATTCCTGATATGAAAGACGCAAAACATGAAAAAATCACCAAAAGAAGCATTTTAGCTGCCTCACACAGAGTTTTTGATCCTATGGGGATAACTAGCCCGGTATCGATACGACCAAAATTGTGGTTACAAAATTTATGGAAAACTAAAATTGGTTGGGACGATGAAGTTGACACAAAATTACGAGAAGATTTTACAAAGTGGCTAAGTCAGCTTGAATATCTGAAGCACATAGAAATCCCAAGGTGGTTACATTGTGACAAAGGTTACGAGCGCATTTCATTACATTTTTTTTGTGATGCCAGTAAATTTGCGTATGCCACAGTAGTTTTCCTAAGAATAGAAGACGAAAGCAACGTTCAAGTTCACCTGATACAAAGTAAAGCAAGAATCGCGCCTAGCGGGAAAAAGGAAACAACGATTGCTCGACTTGAACTTCTTGGCGCTACAATTGCAGCTCGTCTATCTATTGAAATAGTAAAACAGTTTAAGACGGACAAAGTTCATTTCTGGACAGCTGTATTAGCTTGGCTTAAAAGAGAAAACACATGGGGTGTATTTGTGGAAAATCGAGTTCAAGAAATCAGGAAATTGACTCCGGTAAAAGCATGGAGGCATTTGCCCGGATCTATGAATCCCGCAGATCTACCAAGTAGAGGTTGCTCTGCTCAACAACTCGGCAATTCGAAATGGTATGAGGGTCCCAGCTGGCTATATCTTTCCAACACGGAATGGCCTGTAGCAGCTGACGAAATTTCCGTTAATGAAGAGGAAGTAAATTTGGAAAAAAGAAAACAAATAGTTATTTCCATGGTAAATGTTGAAGTAACGGAAATATGGTGTAATTACTTTTCAACATATAGCCGAAATGTAAGAGTAGTCGCTTGGATCCTACGTTTTGTCCACAACGTTTCACATCAAGATAAGTTAAAGGGAAATTTAATCTGTGAGGAGTTAACAAAGGCAGAAAGTGTGATTTTTAAGTCATTGCAAACAACGCATTTCCAAGATGATAAATTTCTCGCCAAAATACAAGCTTTTCGAGATAAAAGTGATATTTTGAGAGTAAAAACCAAACTGGTACATAGTGATGAGAATGAGAATTTCAGATGTCCAATTCTTTTACCTGCTAACAGTGTTGTGTTAGAATTAATCCGAGAAGAGCATATAAAAGCGATGCATGCTGGTCGTTCCATCTTACTCTCAAGACTCCGAGAGCGATACTGGATTCTTAAAGCTAAAAAGTTAATAAATAAAGTTATTTCCAAGTGTGTGACTTGTAAGCGTCATCGAGCTAAACCAGTAGAAGTTCCTTTTGCGCCTCTTCCAAGAGAAAGAGTTACTCAGACAAAAGTTTTTCAAGTGTCTGGTGTGGACTATGCCGGTCCTCTGTATCTAAAATCGAAAGAAAAAGCTTGGATAGTTTTGTTTACCTGTGCTGTGTACCGAGCAGTCCACTTTGAATTAGTACGGTCTCTAACTACAGATGCTTTCATTCAAGCATTCAGACGATTTATCGCAAGAAGAGGTAGAATATCGGTCATTTACTCGGATAATGGAAAGAACTTTGTAGGAGCAAACAATTATTTAAAGAACTTAGATTGGGACAAGATTGGTGTGTACTCAACCGCTCAGAAAATAATTTGGAAATTTATTCCACCCACAGCAGCATGGTGGGGTGGGTGGTGGGAGCGGATAGTTGGAATGCTTAAGACTCTTCTACGTCGTGTGTTAGGTAAATCTGTTGTAGATTATGAAGAACTAACTACAATTTTATGTGACTGTGAGTCGGTTTTAAATAGCAGACCGCTGACCTACATTCACGATGATGTATCTGAATTAGTACCTTTAACTCCGGCAACGTTTATATACGGGGAAGGTAGCAACAGCAACGAAACTCCAGATCTAGACCTTGTGGATCGAACCTCTATGTTGAAACGTGTAAAATTTTTGCAAAAATTACGTGAAGATCTCAAACAAAGATTTAGAAATGAATATCTTGCTCAGCTAGTGCACAAGGGAATAAGAAGGAATGATGTAATAAACATCGGTGATATTGTTTTAATAGGACAAGATAATACTCGACGCATAGATTGGCCTCTTGGAATTGTCTTGGAGCTGTATCCTGGAAAGGACAGTATTCCTAGAGTAGCCAGATTAAGAACCTCTCAAGGAGAAAGGATCCGACCTTTCCAAAGACTTTATCCTTTAGAGCTATCAGAAAAGAACGATGTGGATGTTCTGGAAAAGTCTTCAAGGAAAATTAATTTGGAAGTTGATAATGTTCACAATTCCGTTAATGTGCCCGATAATTTGGAAGTGAACTCTCTTAGTAAAAGCAGATTAGGAAGAATCATAAAAATTCCACAACGTTTAGATTTATGAACTTTTTGTTATTTATATAATAACTGAAGATTTTCTTAATTAGTTTCATATAAAGGTGACCAATATATATGAGTCAGTTTGTATTTCTACGAAATGCTAAACGCATGTTCCAAAGTGCTATTTATAATATCACTTTGCAAGGTGGGAGTATGTTTAAGATTTTAAGTCATTAACGTATGTATTTTTAACAGAAGCGCCACCTTTAATTTTCTTTAGATTTATTTGTTTTAATATTTCACTTTAAGGTTGCGTGGCAACCAGATATAGTTTTTTTTGTTGTTGTTCTATTTTGTTTTAGTTTAAGTTTATACATTTTTAGAATCCGTTTTGATGCTAAATTATTGGTTATTAAAAGATTAAAGTTTTGTATATTGTTGTCATTCATCTGTAGAACTTGTAGTTCATTTGATTGATTGTATTTAAAAGGCGTCCGCATTATTTATTTCAACTTATTGGCGACAGTTATTTTAACACTTTGACAAAATGTTCGCTCTGAGCATATAAAAGGAAATAGTTTCGTCAAAAAAAGAGATTTGAACCAAGACTCTTGAGATTTGAACATCCATTTTTCACAGTGAAGAAAGAATATATTTTGTTATTCTAGCCATTCTATATATGGGTGGTAGTTTATATGAAGCAGATTGAAAAAAAAAAATAATGGGCAGTATTATTTCTTTTAATTTTATTGAGTTTTGGATCAGAGAGTAAAAGAGGGGCATTGTTTAGGCAATAAAAACTGAAGCAAACAAATAAATTAATAAATAAAATAAACAAAAAGACCTAAATTTCGCAAGATAAGTAACAACGATTTCTAACAGAAAAGAATAGCAACGTATTTAAACAAATAAGCTCATGACTTAGGGACATTTCATAAACAAATTAATTAATCGATTGTTAAAAGAACTACCTGGCTATATGCAAATATTTCCTTCTTTAAAATGAAATACTGAATACTCATAATAGTTATGAAACTTAAACAAATAAAGACAGCAATCATTACAAATACTTTTCTTGACAAAGGGGACTTTATCATACAAAATAAACGTCCGTGCGCTGTTTCGAGTCAAAACCTTCTGTAATTAGCCCTATCTTATCAATGTGAGAAACTTAAATACATCTAAATCTGCATCGAACAAAATTAATTAAGAATCAAACGAAATCATCAAAAGATAGAAATGAATGGGTTCTGGCAAGATAACAGGAAATAGCTCTCAAATACATGAGAGAATTGAATGGATGCCATTTGGCATGAATTTCAAACTGATGAGTCAAAGTCACTTTTGTTTTACTGAATATGACGGAAAGCTTTTGATGACAAATTACTCTGCTCGCTAATGAGAGTTACTAATTACTTAGAAGTATAGGGAGGACGCACAAGAGGGTGGCATTCAAAAATTAAATATAATGATGGAATTTAATGATCTAGTGAAGCAGAGGAAACTTACAGGTCATTGAATGCTATTTGAATAAAGTAGATCATAAAAAAAAAGAGATTAAAGACTATCATTGTTTTGGTTATTTTGTGAGAAAGTTTAATTAAATAATGTTTTCATAAATATAAAAACAGTTTAAAGACAGTGATAGCTCCCAAAAGCTAAATTAGTATCGATGTTCCTAAGGATTCTTTTTTAAAATAATAAGAAGAGAGAATAAAGAATAAATAAGGAAATATAAAACTGTAATGTAACCATGGTATTAAGAGAGAGAGAGAGAGAAAGAGAGATGATTCTTTTCTATTTTAATTTAGAAATGGATAAAGCATTTTTTTGTTTCATAATTTGTGTTTAAAAAAAATTATAAGACTAAAATAATTATTCGCATTAAATTTTAAACTAAATACGAAATCGAATAATTTTTTGCATATAAATAATTGCACCGCTAAGTAAGGTAAAATTATAGACTTATTTAAATTATACCTAATTATATACTTATTTAAAAAAATATGTAGCATTTAATAGTTTACACTTTTTCGTGAAAAAACAAGCCGTTAATAACTTCCTATAATAATTAGGGAATAATCAGAAAATATGGAAATAGCAATGCGTACGAAATTTTCAAAATATACACGGTTAGAAATTTCTCCGAAAAAATGATTAAATAGCAATTTATTTAATTGTTATTTTACCATATTCAAATAGGACAGTCAAATAACCACAAATAAGATGCAATTCAAACTGTTAACAGTGAGAAAAACTGTTTTATCAACTGCTTTCACCTAATACAGTAAAGCAGCCAGAATTTATCGCTTCAATTAGGCCCACCTAATGAAGCACTTAGTTCCTAGTAGCTGGGTTTATATTATAGTTGAGAAGGTTAATCTATCTATCTCATGACCGACAGAAGGGGGGGGGGTTCGAGTCCCAGCGTTGACACTACAATGTTTCCTGTATTCCCTTACGCATTGTTTTTAGTGTCCGACACTCCCCAATTTGTGACCCTGGGCAATTGGAATACAATATTTTAATTCAAGCATAGATAACAGTACCGAAAATCTGCTTAACATAAAAAAGTCTAATATTTCCCATCTCTTACGATAGATGAAACTACCAGATTAACTAAGTAAACCAAATTCCACGGTTCATTTAACAAAACACAAAGAAACTCAAAGGCCCATTATCTAACGAAAACCCTAGCTCATGTCCAGTAAAATGTCTTTTTTACGGTTTTGAAACCATACTAGTTGTAAATGGTTACGAAATCCCATATAGTTTATATTAATGGCTTTTTAATCATACTAGTTGTAAACAGTTTCAAAGCCGAAAAGGTATTAAAAAAATGATTACAGTAAACTGTACGGTTAATTTGATGGACAGATTGCTGCCGTTTTTTGTTTTTTTTTTTTTTTTTTTTTTTTTTTTTTTTTTTTTGTACCATAATTTTATAATGAAAATTCCAACAGTGTACTCCCAAATATAGTAAATGTTAATTTTTTTATCATTTGAAAATTAATTTTAGACATTAACTCTATCCGTCGAAGTCGAACATAACCGCTTCTTATGATTACGTTGAAGTCGAACATAACCACTTTTACGATTAAGTTCAATAGCGAGGGAGGAGAACTCTTATTTATTACAATGACATATAAATAGTTTTTTTTTATGCTAAAATATAACTACAGAATGAAGTCATAGAATTTTTAAAACATTCAACTTAAATTACTAAAATCTGCATCTAAATAATAATACGAATTCTCAGACATATTTAAATACATATAA
This sequence comes from Parasteatoda lunata, assembly GCA_949128135.1. Taxonomy (NCBI): domain Eukaryota; kingdom Metazoa; phylum Arthropoda; class Arachnida; order Araneae; family Theridiidae; genus Parasteatoda; species Parasteatoda lunata. Next base: position 58,504,963 of record OX421972.1, on the reverse strand, counting down.
TTTAGGAAGCACGTTTAAACGTGGCATACGTATTTAGTTATCTGAGTTAAAAATAGTGGAGGAGCGTGTTAAAAGCAATTAGGTATAAGAGTACAACAACTGAATAAACTCAAAATAGAAATGTCTTTAAAAATTGCTTTTTACTTGGCGTGAGTTTCGAAATAAAAAGTAAAAACGAAGATTATGATGCCCGGAAAGAATTGTGACATTTTCTTTCCAAACAAAATTAAAAATTCATGAAACACTTTATTTTTCTATAAAACAACATTTAAATCTAGTTGAGTGAAAGGATTATTTCCAAGTATATATGAGAGAGCCTCATTCTAAAAATAATAATGAAACATATAAAAATTTGAATAAGCCCTCAAACCATAAACTTAATCAGAAACATCAAACTATTTTCATTAGATAAACAAAGACGCAAAACTTTTAAGTTTTAATAACGGATAAAGATAAAAGATGCATTATAATTGGGAATCGATACAAGATCTTACTATTTAGGGATGTAAGGATAAAAATTAGGCAAAAAGGCAAATATTTATCTTTACAAACATTCTAATTTTCTTCTTAGATATGAGAATTACAATCGCATAACCAGCGGGCGATTTCCACGAAATAGGGAGGGAAGGAAATTAAGGGGGTGGGAGGAAAATCTATTTCATTTGTGTTGTTTTTAGAAACAACAATATATCGGTTTATTTATACTTCTTTTTCGCTTTTTAAATATTAAGTTAAAAATAAATCCATAACTTTAAAAAAATTCACTCAATGATGAAATTTAAAGCAAAGTAAAACAAGATGTTTAGCAAAAAAGAATATCAAGAATTCGATAATAAATAAATAATATTTTAAAAGTACAAAAGCTTTATTTTGAGTTTAATCTACTAATACAATAATTAAATAGGTTGTTAAAGATATCACTGGTGAAGAATATTGTGAAATATTAATCGGCTTATGTAACTCTTAAAACAGTTTGGTACCTATGATATGATCAAGACAATAAATAATGAATTTACAAAAAACAATGGTGCAATTCAAATAAGAAAATCTCCGTGAACGACTATCGCGACTAAACAAAGAAGTCGACACATTCGACTCTTAAAACAGTTTGGTACCTACGATACGATCGCAATACCTAATAATGTCACAAATTTACAAAAAAATGGAGCATTTTTAATAATTACTCGTGAAGAATAAAAAAACAAACAAGGAAGAATCGTGACAAATCCATTCTATACACATGATTCTTAAAACAGTGCTATCTACGGTATGACCGAAAATGAAATATTGTCTTAAAAGTCACCAATTAATGTCACGAATTTACAAAAAAACAATGGAGCATTTCGAATAAGAAATTTCCCAAGAACTTCAGCAAACAAATAAGGAAGAATCGTGAGACATGAATCGTCATACATGACTCTTATAACTATTAATGACCTACAATATGATCGAAATACCAAATAATGTCACAAAAAGCAACAATAAATGTCACGAATTTACAAAAAACAATGGAGCATTTCGAATAAGTAATTTCTCAAGAACTTTAGCAAACAAATAAGGAAGAATCGTGAGACATTAATCGTCATACGTGACTCTTACCACTATTTAATACCTACAATATAATCGAAATATCAAATAATGTCACAAAAAGCAGCAATTAATGCAACGAATTGACAAAAAAACAATGAAGCATTTCGAATAAGTAATTTCTAAAGAACTTTAGCAAACAAATAAGGAAAAATTGTGAAATATTAATTGTTCATATATGACGGTTTAAAACCTACATATGATCGAAATATCAAATTATGTCATAAAAGTTAAAAGTTAAGAATTAATGTCAAAAAAACTATGGGACAACTTAAATAAGAAATACCTCATGAATTATAAAAACAAACAAACAAACAAACAAGGAAGAATCGTGAAACATCGATAGGTAAATCTGACTCTTAAGACAGTTAAATTCCTACGTTATGATCGAAAAACAAATATTGTCAAAAATTAATTATTAATATCAAGAATTTAGAAAAAACGGATCATTTCAAATAAGTAATTTCTCATAAACGACAAGAAAGAAAAAAAAACAAAAAAACAAGGAAGAATCGAACATTTTTTTTGGCACACATACAAAGAGATGATTACACTACGGATAACGTACTGATGGCCATGACCACCCGTAACAACAATATTAACATAAAAAACTCTTCACTCTTTTTAAAAAAAAAATGATTTTTGATCTTTTTTCCTCCGTAAAATGGATTTAAGGAGCATTATTTTGAAAGCAAATCATCAAAAATGATATATTTTTAGAATCAAATTTACAAGTTCAAATATAAAACAGGAACGGATTTGTTCACCCAGAGACTACCGAAAAGCAAAATGAAACGAGAAAGAACACATGACTGAAAAGAAAAACACGCGCATCTTGACAAAACAACTAAAATCCGGATTCCAAGATTTTCGATTTGTGAATTCGTTACGAGATCTCATATCTGAAAGACAGTTCTCCTGAGGGACTAAAGAAAGTTTAGCCATGCCGGCGCCGGGACACTAAAAGGGGACGGGGAAAATAAATACAGGAATCCGAAAGAGGACAGGATAGAGACATTTTCCGGAGGAAAAAAAAATCCCACCCAGCAGCATCCCGTTGCTATGGCAATGGATCGGGAAAGGCACCTCGAAGTCCGGCGCCAGAAATCTTAGGGATGCTTCTAAGAACCTCCATCTATCCACCCCAACCATCTATTTATACGGTTGAAAAGATTCGCCGTTGTTGCGGTTCCTGCACAGTATCTAGGATGGCAATTCATTGGTACATGGAATTTAATTTCAGGATCAAGATGCAATACGTTTTTTTTTACACGTCACAAGTTACAAGATGATTGGATTCCATGGAAATGGTTATTAAAAGTACCAAAAAGAAGGATTAAGAATGGAATGAGAAACAATGCTTATGGCAAATCTTAGAACAAGTTAAAGAATTTATTTGATATACTATCACCATTTCCTATTTAAAAGTAAATAGAAGAGCGCATCAGTTCGTTTTGTATTGAGATTATTTCAGGAAATTCAATTTATAACGAAATCACTGGAACAGCTTGAATAGTATGTAGATCTTATGGTTGATGGGCAATTCTAGAAGAACAAGAACAATTGCATTTTATTTCAGACACGGTAACGAGTACCATTTTAAAGAAATACTAAGTTTTGAAATTTAAATTAGATTGTAAAATACTGATAAGTTAAAATTAGAAACACTTTTTGAAATAATTAATGTAAAAAGCATAGGTCTTTAAAATGTTAAAAAAAAATATCGAAATAACTAAAAATTGGGAGAATTAAGGCTAGAAAGAACATTGATGTATACCTACAAAGTCTAAAGGGGCCAGCCAGGCCCTTCCAAGATTATTTGTCTGTACATCATATAGACATCCAAAATCTAAAATATAATCATAATTAATTTAATAAGAAAAACATTAGAGACTCGGTCATCAAAGTTCTCTGGATTTTTTAATCGATTTGATTAATAAAAATATTTGATTAAAGGGAACACTGACTTTTCAATTATATTTATACATTAGTTTGTTAGATAATTAACTTTCCTTTTCTCTATAAATAATAGTTAAAGTCATGTTGAAATACTCTTGTTTTTCTTTACTGAAACTGGGATATCTTATACCCGAACCAATTTGGAGTTATGGGGCACCTACTAATATATTTTAGGGGTCATTCTGGTCCTAATCATTTAGGACCAGACATGCCCCTGTCATTTTAGGTGTAGAGGTTTCCTAAATATACGCTCCTGCAGGGCTAACACTTGAATGATTAAATAGGCATAAAATCAAATTATGGAAAGTCAGAAATACTCAATACTTTCAGTATGAAATGTTTTGAATTACAGAGCAACAGAAAAGGAGACGCAGCTGTCTTTCTAGTGCTAGTGAGTGGTTAAATAGTTACTAATGAGTCGCCTTCATGAGTAATTACTAATGAATTATTAATGAGTCGCCTTCTATAATTATGGTTAAAGTTCAATTTACATTATTTAGGGCACTAACATACTGCTTCAGCGATATTCGAGGGATTTTACGATCTCACGTATCATGAGGCGCGTTCACGCACGTAAGTTCAGTGCTAGAACTGAAAATAAAAAAATTTGCTTTGTAGTAATTACGTAACACAGAACCTATCAGTGCAAGAACCAAAAAGGACAAAATTTGCTTTGTAATAATTACGTACGTGAACGTGCAGGATGCTACGTGCGAGAAGTAAATATTCTCATTGTCTCTCCGTGTAATGCATAACAGCACATATTTTAATCATGACTAGTTAAAGAATGAACTAGGACTTGCACAATTTCTGGTTAGTTGAGATAAAGATTGGTATATATCAGTAAATAGTGGGTGAACATTTGTTCGTTTTAAGACAGAGTCTTAAAGTTTAACAAGTGAAACGTTTTACACCTATACCGAGGAGAAATAAGTGAAGAGAAATTCCCAAACTGAGAAGAAATAGCTTTAAAATAAGATGCAAATGATTTGTATGAACATGAAACCAAAGCTAACATAATTTTTTTTTTTAATAAGTGGAGTTACCCCACCAACCAAATACGAACTTCATATAGGCTATATAATAATTCATATAATAACTTCAAAAACTTACAAATATAGTGACTCACAATCAATTATAATAATGAAAAAAAAACTATGCAGAATTTCGTTTATGTTCGTTAATAATTTCACTTCCTTTAAAGTAATGCTAATTTCAATACCCAAATGGTCCTTTAACCTAGATTTCGGTTGTTAAACTCAATCGTGAAGAAGATTTTTAAAAATTAATTATTACGTCTTAGAATTCAGAATATCATACTGGATAACTAGTATTTTTTATCTTTTCAAGAAAATTATTAAATTTTTAGTACTTTTTTTAAAATTCTAGAAATGATAGAGATTGACTAATTTATAAATATGTTTAGGTATGCTGTAAATGTAATTACATTATTACGTGTAATTACAAAAGACTTGATAAAAGTATAGATTGGCATAAAAAAAACATTTATGGCGGTTATCTGTTTTGCATGATGAAATTTGTAATATGTTTCTTCCCAACAACTACATCCTAATAGTATTTTGTACGACAGTGCTAAAAAGATCTACTTAAAATTCGAAATATTCAAATAAACAAAGCTTTGAAGTTTTCACTTAAAAAACCTTTAAAAAAAAAAAGAGATGAATGAACAAATAAAAGCTTTCGCAAAAAGTTTCACAAACAAATTTAAAAATGAAACAAATGTATCTGCCAGCGAAATACTTTAAAACATCTTTAACTCTTACTGCATTCGACAAGATCAAGACATTTTCGGAAATTTAACACACTCTAGTGTCGACATTTTGTCGTCGGGAAAAAAAGAAGATATCACGATAAAAAATATCTCGATTTCTTTTTTCCCCCTTCAGTAATACTAAAACATATCATTCTGGTATCTTAGAAACCAGAGATTTAAGCCTCTTCCCCAATGGTAACACGTCACCAGGGCTTTACAGCAATTTGTCTTTGCATCGTTTAAGGGAAGGGATTCTTAAAAAGAAAATAAAAGAAATAAAAAGAAGAGTTACAAAAAATTCTTAAAAATGGACGTCACCCGATTTGGGTTTTCCCCCCTCCCCCTTTTTGAGCATCGAAGCTTATTTGATGGATGGATCTGTGTTAAGCTAAACCTCAGATACACAGTCGTCTTAATGTTCTCCCTAATGGGTTTTAAGATGAGTAGAAGAAAATATTATAAGACTCGCCATTGTATGTTTATGAAAGTTCCCAAACTAAGAAAGTTGGGATGTAATTGGTATTTCTTTTTAATGAAAAATCTTTGGAAAATTGAAATAATTATACAAAAAAAAAAGATTATCGGTATTATCCGATAGTATTTAATGGATATAAAATTATCTGATAAAAAAAATATTGTAAGGATAAGGTTTATAAAGGTATCATACAACTGTATGTAAATATTTCGAAACATACAATACTACATTTAAAATATTTCTTTTAAAATTAGGATTAATAGAAGAATAATAATTCCTGATTTAAAACAAAAATAAATGCATTTCTAAATGAAGTGATAAAAGTAAACGGACATTTTTATCCTTACCTCAATCTCTAAGAAATCACATGAATATTCAATTCAATTTGAATATTCAAGTGTTTCAAAATCTATTAGAGATAAACGGGCAATATTGTGTTGAATTCAAATTTCTACTAGCTAGATACAAATTTTTATAGAACGTAATAGCAAAGAATCACCCAAAACGTTAAGATTACATTTTAAATAAGTAACAGCAATAAAATTACATTATTTGTGCAATGAGGTATAATTGATGATGATGCGGTAAGCATTCTCTGACAGATTTTTAATTCAAATTCCCTTAATGATCTTTCTAAAATTCTAGATTTATTTTTTCAATCTTAAAATTAGAAATGAAATGAATGTGAATGAAAATAAGAAAATGAAATGTAAAATGATCATCATTTCAACTTAAGCTTAGTTTTAAACTTGGATAGAAAAAAGAAAAAATCCGCAAGGCGTGTTCATTTGCTTTCAATGGAAATTCGTGGCAAAATTTCTAGAATTTTACGAACATAATTTTCGAATAAATTTAGGGTTGAAGAAGAGGGTTCATCAGTCTTAAAAAAAGAGGGAAGTACTTTAAACGTGTACAGTATGCTTAAATACATTAAGCCCTTTTTCGAAATTGTGAAGCAATACAAAATTATAGTAACATATTCTCTGACCCAAGTGTTGAAACATTTAAGCGATACATTATTACATTGAAAAGTCATACTGAAGATTCTAAAGAAGGGTAAGTTTAAAAAGTAGAGTTATTCCATTTTTACTGATTTTGGGGTACAGAGCCTTTGGGTTACATGTATTACTGATTTGGGTTTACATGCTTTACTGATTTGTGGTACATGTTTTTCCTAACTTGTCTAATTTGTGGTGCCCTCTGTTTGGCATCAGCAATAAACTTCAAAATAATCCAAGTTCATATTAAAATCGAAATAGCTTAACGTGTTCATTAAACTGAAATTAATTCTACTATTTTTTTTAATTTTTTTTTTTTAAAGTAAATGGCATGTTTTTCAAATAAGGCTTTCAAGTTTTGTTTTTCTATGAATTACATCATCTTGGTAGGAATTCATCAATGAAATATTTTATTACCACATCAAGGAATGCATACAAATAAATCACCAAGTGGAAAGTTCGATCATAAAAATGACTAGAGATTTAGAAGCTAAATTTACTTCATAATAAGTGAGAAAAAAAGTCAACATGTTACGAGCGCTCGAACACGGCATTCATTTTCAAGACAACAACATGTGAATTTAGTACTTCAAAATTAGAACAATAACAAAAAAAAAAAAAAGCTTTCAATAAAACCGGGCAGAAAGTTCAGTGTTTTGAAATCAAAAACCATTAAGCGAAAAAGGCACAACCTTCTGTGCTCATTGTTATTTATTTATTTTTTAAAAAAAAAAGTTGGATGTTGCTTTCCGATTTTATATTTGCCTTAGTATGACAAAAAGCAACACAGCCGTGTCTCATTCACTTAAAATCAGTATTTTCTTTCGAAAAAAAAGAGTTCGAAAACTTTTTAAAATCATAAAATAAAAAAGCCAATTTCATGTCTGCAGTGGTAAGAATATAAAAACGGGTCGCCATTTCGTCTGTTGGGGAAATATCTGCTGCTAAGATAGGAACTACTTGAAAAGTATAAGAACGAGAAATATATATTTATATATCTCTATCGTGGAGTTGCCGTCGGAAGATATTAGTGGTTGATACGGCAGGGAGTCATGACGTAAAGTGACGAGCCGTCATCCTGAGTCGTCAGAACGAGAATGGGTCGTAAAATCGAGAGTGCATTTTGATGGTTTTACTCCAACTACGATGGAGTAAGGGAAGGATGGTTTGAGAGTTGCACCATTTCTTAGCGATATCAATAATAACGCTGGAGCGAATGTTTGGTCGTAAAAAGTTTTTAAAGGAGTAGTTGGTATACGTATAAAGTAACAAGGACGGAATATAGTTAGTTATAAATCGACAAGATTTCGACTTTGGAGAATTTTCATTTTATTTCTGCCTTTTCGATAGGTCGTTATTTTTATTTTTCACTAAAGTTGAGTTATTTTATTCCACTTTACCACAAAAAGGCTTCAGGGCATTTTATGTTTTATTGTTTTTCAATTGATTTGCCTTTTTAAATATAGTTTTAGCAATCGAAAAACGGGTAAAAACATAAACATTTAGAGAAATATCCCCCCCCCCATGCTGACTTGAACTACAAAAAATCCCGGAAAATCGTATATTCATTAACAAATACCAAAACATATTTTTCAACTATATTCGTTCAAGTCACTGTAAAATGCAGCAGTTTCATGTTCCCATTTATTCATCTAAATTTCTTATACAGCCATTAACTATATGTAAAAGTCATGCCGTCAGTTATTTGTTTTATTCTTATATATAATACAGTCGAACTCGTTTATAACGAGCACAAAGGGACCGTAACATGTACTCGTTAAATCCGAGTGCTCGTAATAAACGGGTCCTTAAGGCAGGCGTGCAACCAGAAGAGGGGGGGGGGGCTTGGGAGGTCAGATGATTGAGTTTACAACCCCCCCCCCAACCAGCAAAAGATTTCTAGTTGCGCTACAGTCTTAAAGGAAAGAAACAACCTTATCACTCAACCATTTTGCAATGTCCGCCATGTTTGCGGACTTTGCTTCACCTCATATTTTTCCAAAAGTTATGCCATGTCTAACTTTAAAACGATCAATCCATCCATTCGAACACACGAACTCAGAATATCCAAATTGTTCAGCAAATTTTTCCGCTTGCACTTTTAGAATAGGTCCACTCACAGGTAAATCAGCACTACGTTGCACCTTCATCCATTTAAAAAATGCTTCGTCCAAATCCTCTTTCGAACACTTCTTCAGTCGTTTACAGTCTGTTTTATTTTGGTCGTATGCATCCATTAACTTGCCTTTGTTTTTAGCAGTGTAGAAACAGTAGATGAAGACAATCCATACCTTTTACAGATTTCGACATTTTTAACACCGTCATCCAACTCCCATAATGTTTTTTTTTTTTTTTTTATTATTATTTCGCGCGCATTTCTTATTATTTGGAGAAAAAAAATAAGACAGAAAGACTAGAAAGATGAGAAAAAAGATTGCAAGACAGAAAAATATTGCTCGCTAAAACCGGGTCTTGCTCGTTAAAAGCGACTTCTGTTCCATAGACTTAACATTGATCCAACCAAATATTCTCGTTTTCCTCGGTAAATCCGGGTTCTCGTTAAATCCGAGCTCGTTATAAACGAGTTCGACTGTATAGCATTAAATCCATATAAAAAAAGTCGACTTTTGAAGTGATAAACTCTCATTTATTTTTCTCATATGAGAAAACAAAGAAAATTTTTCAACAAATTCATAGCACGACAAACTATGGGGATTTTTGGAGAGATACAATTCTCATTTATTTTCATCATATGAAAAAACTTCGAAATTTCTTTCATTAACCAATGCGTGGAAAAATGCAGTCTTTTTTTCTGAATGTAGTCTGGCAACCCGATGGGAACTTATGAAAGAGATCCCAACTCTCATTTATTGTCCTCATATGAAAAAACGTCCATAACTTTTTCAAAAATGAAGAGTACGTCAATCTATTGGGACTTCAAGAGATACAGCTCCCATTTATTTGTCCATATGAGAAAACGTCGAAATTTTTGTTGTTGATCAAAGCGTGGCCTGGCAATTTATTGCAATTTTTGAAGAGATACAACTCTTATTTATATCTTCATAAAAGGCCGATTATTTATTTTTTTCAATAAGTAATCCGGCAGTCCATGGGAACTTTTGGAGAGATACCAACTCATTTATTTTTCTCAAATGAGAAAACGTCTAAAACTTTTTTAATCAATTGTATAGTTCGTCAATTAAAGAAGATTTTTGAAGAAATACCACTCTCATTTATATGCCTTGTAAAACGTCGATTCCCCCCCCCCCCCCCCGATAAGTAGTCCGGTAGACTTTGGGAACTCATAAACTTTTGAAACTATTTTAACCGATACGTCAATCTATGGAGACTTAAAAAGAGATACAATTCTCATTTCTATGCCTCATATAACACCGATTTTCTTTTCAAATGTGTAGTTTGGCCAAAGAATATATAAGAATATTCTTTGGTTTGGCAGTCCATGGGAACTATGGACGAAATGCAATTCTCTTCTATTTTCCTCATATAATAAAGCATCAAATAACTTTCCTAAATGTAATAAAAGTAAATTGCAATCGAAATTTTAAAAAAAATTGTAATCGTAAGTAAATATTAGCAAAAAATTAGTTTTATAATGTTGAATAAATTCCGCATCGCATACAATGGGATACATTATAGAATCGTCTTATAACAAGTCTGTTACGAAATATGAGTTTAAAATAAATAAATAAATCTGTACATAAATAAGTAAAACAAAATGTGTTCTACCTATATAATATAATAGCAACGAAAAATAGTCAACCTTTAAAACATAATAGGCGTAGATAAAAAGTTAATAGAACACATTTTATTATTAGTATGATAAAAATGAATTAAAATAAAATGTCTAAATAATATCTGAAATTATTCACAGCACTAAAAGAAATAATAATAAACTTTTTATTATTACTTCATAATTTTTTATATTTTATCATGCTGAAAAAAAAGCTTTTACTGTTTTAGCTTGCTGAAATTTCAAAAATATCCATTAAAAAAAAAAAACATAACATAAGAAGTTCTAGACTGTCAAAAAAAAAAAAAAAATGACAACTAAGGGAAGTACATTTACAAAATGGCTTTTTGAAACTAGTTAGAATACAAAATTTTAATATTCGAATAAAAAAAAAAAAGAGGGGAGAAATGATGCAAGACAAAAAATAAAATCTAAACGCATTACTGGAGTTTTTTTTTCTAACAATAACGAGAACTTTTAATGCGATTTTAAGAGCTTTGTTAGAAACCTCTTCGCAGCGTCAACATAATTATATTTTGATGAATTCGAAAAACATTCAGTGGGTTTGGAAAATATTTTCAAAACTTAATGAACATTAACTATTTTTAAGAACCCATAAAAGCTTCCGAACTTTTTTTTTTCGTTTTAAATTTTAGAGCGGAAGTTAATCAATAACATGTACTCTGAAATAATTATGTGTAAAAAAAAAGAAAGAAAAAACTTGATTAAATATAATGGGAAAGACACGAAATAGCATGCATTAATTTTATATTGTTTTCCGCCTTTCAAGTTTCCATGCTGGATATTTTTTAATTAAAAAACTTTTGTTATTTTTATTAATATTAATAACTGTTAGCTTTACAATTTAGGGGGGGGGGAATCAGTATTTTATGAATTACAGAAGTAATTGCTCTTTTTAAAAAATATTTTAAAATTATTAATAAATTTTTGCTGGTACCCGACAAAATTTACATAATTAATTAAACCTCAGTGAGTTAGTTCGTGGAAATAAGTTTAATTTTATGTAACACAAAATTATCAAGTATACAAGTGTATCGACGAAGTTAAAATTATAATCTCGATTTGCTTCGTCGTTAGAACGCGGATAATAACCAGTAAATTTCTTGGGAGGGAAAGTGGAATAAAATAGGGTGAAATGTGGCTATCGTCTAATTTTCAGCAAATTTATTTAATTAAAAGATACGATGGTTTAATTATTTTCTGTCATTGATCACTCGCTATATTAAGAATCATTACATGGAAACGGTCTATTAAAGTTAACATAGTAAAGAGCCGGAATGGCTCAGGATACCGGGTTCAAATCCCGGCGTGGGCTGGGCAGTTTCAAATAATACAGTAGACTTGCATCGATCACAGCACTGACGTATAACATCCCAGTGGAACACGGATCATGGATTAGAATCCCGTAGCCACCGGGTTAACTGTGCAAGGTTTTCGTTGTTTTCCATTGTGAGTAACACGCATGCGGGTTCGTTATATTTAAAAATCGTAAAGTTCGTAAAAATCGTAAGTTAGTCTCAATGTCAGAATCAGGAGTTCCCTTGTCTTTAAGGTTGCGTTTAAGATGGCTAGGCTACGTAGTTAAATCAGACAGCCGCAAATCCTATATGGATTTGCTATGCACTGTGATAAAAATGAGAGAAATTGTGTGATGAAAAAAAAAATGGTAAAAATAATAAAGTGATAAAGCAATTAAGTGAAAAAAATAGTTTTATGACTATAGTTTTAAGTTAAAATCTTTTTTCGCAGATTATTAATCGATTCAAATATCAATTTTTGTCTCAATGTTTGAATCAGGAGTTCACTTGTCTATAGGATTGTGCTTAAAATGTCAAGGCTAAGTAGTTTAGCTCGGACAGTCTCCAATCCAATGTGATAAAAATGAAAAAAAAAAAAAAATTTAAATGAAGAAAAAAACAGTAAAAATAACTTATAAGTTCAAATCATATTAAAAAAAAAAAAAACTAAATGGAATCAAGAAATTGAATTAACAAACACTATGACTGCTTTTGATTATTATGAATTTACTACTAAAAAAAAGATATGAGAAAAAATCACTGATAAAAAATGATTATATGTACACGCAAAGAAAGAAGTGATGATGTGACACATAATAGATTACTATTGCGGTGACGGCAAGTCTAGACAAGAAAATGCTCATACATTAATCCGAATACCATTTTTAATCACAAACTACACAAAACTTTATTTTCCTCAAGTCAAAAAAATTTCTATTAGAAGCATCGTATATTAGGTGAGATTGGGTAAAATTGGAAGAAAGAGAAAAAAAAAATATTGTTTTTCTCTTATAGAAAAGTCATAAAAACCGCTGAATCATTATAGAAGTCTAGGCATACTTAAAAACGATTAAACCATATTGTAGAACTTTTTGCAGAAAGGAAGTGAAACGAGGAGAAAGACGATAATTAGAAAGAATAAGGCGTGGGAGATAATTTTCATTCTTTTAATCCCAGCTTCGCCTTTTTTTGACTTCTAAAGTGATTCGACAGATTTTGATAACGATTACATTTTTAATAATCGCCTTTTAATATGACTCAACAATAAAACTGACTTTGATGCTTCTACATTTTATGCCCCGTAGAAAATGACGTGAATTGCGTCTGGCAAGTCTTAAGAATGAGCACCAATTTTTGAGAGCTTGAAACTTTTTGTTCGACTTTTAAATAAATAATCCCAAGAAACTGAAGCGGTAAGATATTACCTGATTAAAAACTTCATTCAATTCAGAAATACATAAAAAGGAAACGTTTCAAGCGCTTCAAAAATAGGCACCCATTTTAAAGACTTATCGATTCTTCCTTACCACTTCTCCATAGAGTGTAAATATGATTTTTTACTTTGATTTGCCCCTCTCCGCCACTTTGATTTTTCTTATTCTGTTTTTTATCTTTTTTTTCTCTCGACTACTGTATTTTTTTCTGGTCTTGTTTCTCACCTTTAATTTTTCTTTGGCAACTTTATGTTTTATATTTCATTCTCAGTTACGCCCGACAAGTCTTAAAAATTGGAGCTATTTTTTTTTTTTTTTTTTTTTAAAGGGTTTGAAACATAACGACTGTTATTTCCTTTTTTATGTATTTTTGAAGTCAATGAAGTATTTAACCAAGTTTATAGCTTCACTTCAATTTATTGGGGTCATTTATTGAATTAAAGTTCACTACTTAAAATAAATAAATATTTGCATACGGTATATAAAAAGTTTAAATAATCAACTAAATGTACATAGCCCCACAACCACATAACTTAAAAAGTACAGAATTCGGCATAAAAACTTTATAACTATACCATTTTAACTCATTCTTATATGTAATCTCAGTAACTTAAGATTTTCATTAAAAATATATTTTCGCTATAAATTCTAATCTAAATAAATCATAATTTAAAGTACTAGAAAAAAAATTTACAAAGCAGTTAATCCAGTGAAAACGAGATTATAAAAGGGAATGACCACTTTTATAATTAACCATATTTTTTAACGATGTCATATTTATCGAATATCGTTGAGTCAATGTAGTCAAATTTAATGGTCTTGTTTTTGCACAATGCCAGAAAAGGAAGAGGAATTTTATGGCACTTCGGGATGCAAGCTTCTTTCATTAAGCGGTGGAAAGAGGATTTTAATACTTAATCAACTTGGTCCCGTTTTGTGTTTTATCTTTTAATAAATTTAGGAAAGAGCTTTTGTTTTCTCTCTCCTCATTTATAAGAGCAAAAACGGAAAGATACATTCCACTTAAGAAGACAGAAATTGCAAATATGAAGCTCATTTTATATTTCTGAAGCACAATTTTGTCATACGGTGGCAACAGCATTGCATAGATGCTTTTAAAATTTCTCAGGTTAATTTGGACACTGTTTATTGTCTTGTAATATTTTTATCTAAACTTTTATTTTTTTAAATTCGCAGGGCAATTTTTTTTTTTTTTTGAACGTTAATCAATTCGTTACAAAATTAACATAAAATGACCTTTTTTGTTGTTGTTGTTAGAATTCAATTCTGTAAAAATAATAATTTTTTTTGTTGTTAAAATTTGTCACACTGTGGTAACAACATTGCATAGATATTCCAAAAATTTCTAAGGTTAGTTTGGACACTATTTATTGTCAAATGATATTTCTATCTAATTTTATTTATTTATTTATTTTTTTTTTAAATTTGCAGCGACTAAAGTTTTATAAATGGTGCATAATAAATAAAAATTTGCACCATTCGATTTCTCGTAATTTTTTTTTTCTGTTAAAATTTAATTTCGAAATTTTGAATAAGGAAAAATTAAAGAAGAATACGATTTTATTAATATGTTGTATACCATCAAACTAGTTGGAACATGATTAAGATTAATATGGTGAGATTAAGATTACATTTCGGTAATCTATAATTGATGGGAACACAGCTATAAAATCTCCTTGTACCTATGTGTACAAGCTTAAAATAACCGTACATATATGCATAAATACAGGCAAGAGCTGTATAATTTTTTGACAAGTAGCTTATTTATTAAAAGTACTGCTAATAAATAACTATTTATTAAATGAAAATATTTTTTGTAACTTAATACAAGATTTTCAGATGGCATACTTTTCACCTTTTATAAAGCTAATTGGGAGTCCTTATCTCATTAGCTTGTGCCAGTTTATGTATGAAATTTTCAAATATTATACTGAAAATTGAAACAAAATATTTTTCTTTGTAAGGTTTAGATGATAAAATAAATTTTTAAAACGATTAATTCGTTTGTTAAAAAAAGTGCTTAACCAGAATAATGAGCAAAAACAGGTAGAGAAATTTAGTGCCAAAAACAAAGGGAATGGAATAACAGAAAGAATTTTCCCCTTATAAAGACAGCGATAATCTTTATCGCCAACAAATGGCCATTCCATTTCGGTAGCCAAACCATACACATCTGTCACTTGGGAGTGATGATACTCAGAAAAGAAAGAAAAATAGCCACTCCGGAAAAGAAATAGTCTGAGCTGCGAACACAGAATACTAAATTTACTGTAGAGCTATTTTTATTTTCGTTTAAAATGGACGAATGAAGAATCTATCATGGCGCGAATTCCATAATATATATTTCCCAATGCACACCTCAGTCATTTGTATGCTTGCTTTATTGTTGTCTTGGAGATAATATTTCGGAAAGTAAACAGAAATAACGTGTTTGAATCCCTAGGGGAGCAAAATTTATTAGTAAGAAAAGTTCCCAATCCAACTTTTTCAAGAAAGATATCTAGGCTGTATTTGTTGGATGATTCTAAAATTCGAAATATTATTAGTTTCGATTATAAATAAAAGGATTTATTGCTCGAAAACGTGAGAAAATTCTTAAAAGAGGAGCACGAACTACTCGGGAAGCTTATTTTGTTACAATAAGTGAGAAAATGAGATTCGTAAAAACAACGTGTTTTTAAAATACCAAAGCATTTGATATGTTTAACGATTTATAATCTTAATCGCAAAGATAAATTCAATACATAGACGCACGTAAAAGGAAATATAAATTTTGGATCATGTCTGACACTTCATTTCCAATTTTTGAGAAAATTAATGAGTAAGTAAAGACACAAAAGTTTTCAAAATGTAATAAATTTTTACATAAAAAAAAACATAATTTCCTAATTTAGTTTGGAAACATTTACTAATAATACTGGTAATAAACTTAATTCAATTTCATTGAGGAAATAAGACTTTGAATTATTTATCATTTACTTACTAGAGTTAATTATTAATTCTATATAGGATATAGTTATAAAAACTGACATGTTATTGTACACTTGATAAATTAAAATTAAGCACCATTAGAATTACGTAAATGCACATTACATAATTTTATTTAGTATAGTATATTGTATGATAGAAAGAAGAATAGGTTTTACTATTTTCTGAGTTGATTCTTCCTAAAGAAAAAATAAGTGCAGAAGTTTAAAAAAAGAAGACGAAAAAAAAGAAGAAAAATAAAGAATAGAGTATAAAATAGATCCACACTGTTCACATTTACGGATCAAATCATGGTAAAAAGTACCAACAAAAAAGGTGCCGGTACTTTTTTTAGCTATAAAATTCAATTTTATCGGAACATATGACGAATTAAAAAATCTGATATGCTGTAATTTTTACAATAATTATTACCGTAAAATCACTAAATAAATATTACTGTAAAAATTAGGGTATAATATTTTATTGTGAAAAAGAATTTGACAGTAAAATAGATTTTACAGTTTATGCAGGCACCGTACCAGTACTTTACAATGGATTTTTTTTACAGTGCATACATTTTTAAAAACGGTTTAACATTAATGATGAAATATAATTGAAGAAATATGCATTTATTCATCTCCTTATATTTCGAGAAAACGGAAATTAAATATTTTTAAATCTAAAACTCTAGATGGTCTAAATGTAATTAAACGCTTGTAAATGCTGGACATGTTAGTTCAAAATTAAACTAATTTAAAGTTCTTCCTTTAAAAATAAAATATGATCGACAAACATAATTACTCTAAGTTAAACTAACACATTTTAACTCATTTATAATTTCATGATAATCAATGGTTACAATCAACAACTTACAAATTTGTCGTACTGATTATCATAGCGACCACATAATCTATAATTCACAACGAACCTCCAGTTGATAATACAATTTTCTGATGTGGAAAGGAATTCATCATTCTCGAAAATCAATATTTCGAATCCCTTATTAGCTTTGAAAAGACGAAAGCCAATTGATGTCTCGCTAAATATATCTACTTTCAAACTGGAATATTTAAGTCATTTGGTTTGGGTCCGAGAGTTTAATTAATTCACAAACCACAGTTATTAGCAGAACGTCTTAATTATTAGCTGATCGAATTCTACAAAAGGCCCCCCTCGGTCTCTGAATTTTAATGAAATACAAAACTTCTCTCCGACTCCAAGTCTAAAATGGAAATTAAGACTCCGGATACCGTCCTAAATTGAGAAAGTTTGCCATTCTTAATGATGCGTTCTGCAAAGTCTAACGGGATTTAAAATTAGCCAATGAGGAAGGGCGTTATTAATGGCAGCGGGCCAATCAACGAGGACGTTTCAGCACATGACTAAGAACAGATGAGAAGGTTAATTGAGGTTGTAACTACTAAATCTTAACCGATTCTTACTTTGAGAAATTGCTGGTGATGGAATTTGTGGTGGAGAATACCGCAGGGAAATAGTAGATAAGTAATCCAAGCTTCATAAATAATACATCATTTAAATGATTTTCATATAGATTATCTGAAGGCAAATGGCAACGCACAGGCCATGTACATCTCCTCTTTCATTTGATCCGATATTTTAGTACAATGGGCTATCTTTTATTTGAACATGTATAATTAAAAATACTAGATAAAGTTGGAGTGCCAATCATTCCCTGTCTAGATTTTCTCATTTTAAAAATTTGTTTCTAATTCGAAATTTTTTCCAATTTATAGTTATGCAAGGTTTAATTAAGCTGGAATATGAAAAGTTTTATTGCTTTTGAAAGTTTTATATAAATGTAAACATGAAGAGCTTTGCGAATTTTTAAACCGTGTAACTATACAATATTGCAACTTTAACGTATCATTACGTTGAACCATATTATCTTAAACTTTACAACAAGGTAGAATGGTTAAATTTAACCATACAATAGGTTTCTAATATGACTGACAATTTAAAAAACTATAGAAGATAAAGATGCAGGTTTGCCGTATTTTGCTTATGGAAATAGTTTATCTGTAAGTCTCAAAATTAAAAGGACGTTACTGGCTTAAAAAACTATAAAACGATGCTTTTGCAGCATGTAAGATTATTCCAATTAAAACAATTGCTTAAGTGTCTATTAAATTTGTCCTCAGTCTTCGTTTCATTTTTGCTGCAAATGACGGTTATTCTAATAACTTTTTTGTATAGTTTTTTTTCTCCACGTACATGCTTTTTTCTTTTTTCATAAAACATAAACATTTTTCATTAAATATAAAGAAATTCAGAGAACGTCAAAAAATGTATAATATAGTCTCTCAAAGTACAGAAGTGATAGCAGTGCTCCCATTAAATAAAAACAAGAATGTTTCGTTGCAGTGCTACTTTAAAATGTCCTCGCTTCTAAACATCTTATGGGGCTACTTGCTACTTTTATATGTAGTAGTGCTTTTTTTTTTTTTTGTTTTTTTCTAGAGGTAATTTTTTTAAATTTAAGAATGCAGTACAATTTTATATTAAATTCCTAAAAACATTAAAAAATTAAAATTCGATTTCTTAGAGGCCATTCGACTGATTTCGCTCAAATTTAGTATTTTGTCATATAAAATTCCATTCTTCGCAAACTGTAAGCCTTACAATTCATAGTATTTTCGACTATTATTAAATAAAATAATAAAAAATAATTATTAAGAAATACGGAAAAAGTAAAAACAACATTAAAAGGTCCGGAGCACTCTCCTGACTATGTTATTGCGATCTTATTTCCCAGATTGCAGCTACCCCTTATACTTTGAGGGTAAGAAATCTAAATCCATCGAAAAAGAGGGATGTTTATTCAGAAAAACGACGTTTTTCAGACTCATTTCGTTAAAATATCATCTGCACTAATTAATTAGAATATTTGTGGTTACCCCCGTGAAAATCCGAACATTAGTTCAAAAGTAAACCTGAATGATTCGTTTATTTTTTTGCGTGCTGTATATCACAAAAATTCTTTTGAACATTTCAAAGCGAGCAATGATTGCATTGTAGAGGATGAAATGCCTCTATGTGTTCTATGTTATTCATTTCACTTTTTAATATTAGTTAATAAAAAAAAAAATTTTTTTACAAGATTTTTTTCCTTTAATGTTTAAGCTACAAATACACTACATTTTGAGTTTATAGTCTCTGCTTTCTGCCGACCGGGCTCATTGTTAAATGCTAATACCGTGACGGGATTACAAAATTTCTATTTATGGTTTGAGGCTTTGCATATCGAAATATATCCATTTTTGGACTCTGTGTCAATGATAACTTTTTTGATCAAATTTTGTGAACTACAATTCAGCCAATTTTCCATAAGATTTGAGCGAGGGTCTTTTGCAATGTACTCTTTTTAACTTCTTTTCTAACCCTGAATGGTAGAGCCGTATCAGTGACGCTATCACACATTTTTTCTTTTAATTCGGATAACACTATTATACATTTACTAATTATTATATTTAGATTCACTGGAAAATATCTCGAATAATTCTCGAAAATATTCACCGTGTAAAACTTTAAAAAAAAAAAAAAGTGTTGTTAATATTTAAGAATAGGCACAACAAGAAAGGAAAAAAGAAGGAAAAGAAAAAGACCAATTAACAAAATTGGTAAGTTAAACTTTTCTGAAGCTTTAAAAATCCAAAATCTCTACATCAAGAAATGAAATTTCTAAACTACACTCGAGTAATAACTTTAAATTTTTTAAAAAAATAAATAAAGAACTAAAAAAAAAAAAAAAAAACAGGTAAGATAGTATAATAAATCTCTTTGACATATCCAATGCCCATCATTCAGTGAAATCAATATCGTACTTACAAAAACGAATCAAGTAATCCAAATCGATGCAACAAGGTCTCAAGACTAAGTGTGTTTGAAGGTAAAACAATCTAAAATGTATTAAATTTTAAGTCATAAATAAAAAGTTTCATTTTTATAGACGCCCCCGATACTAATCCATCAAAATACAAGCCTCAACGACACGCTCATTATTTGAAAAAATGATGAATGAGGATGCCAATGGGAAGGAAAAAATTGGTGTTTAAGAAAAATTGTTCCTTTATTGCTTAACAAAGTATTTTGCCATGATACGCAACAGCAAGGAAGATTTTTTGTTTGTTTTTATTTTCTGGTTAGAAAGATGAGACGTGATATAAATAATCTAGAGTATTTTGACAAATTTTGTCATCATTTTAGAAAAAGGGAAAAAAATATGAAACTTATGATTTATTCCTCGGAAATAGTTTAGTTGTAGAAGTTTGCTAAGTTTCTTTTTTTAAGTATATCGACATGATCTATATAAATAAAATAAGAGAGATGAAATATACGAGATATAGCAACGGTTAGGTCCAATAAAATCCTGACTAGAAGACAACGTTTGTGCTTGTACAATTATGAAAAATCTATTCATGAATTTATGAAAATAAGGTCATGTTTTTGTGACTTTATAAATAAATAAATAATTACGTAAATCAATGGTTTATACAGACATTCTCTGAAAAATCTTTCCATAGCTTTCTGAATCTAAAAAAATTAAAGTAGAGTTGGGTTCTTTTTTAACGAGCTCCAGTATGTGGGAATATTGGGAAAAAAATAAGGACCTGTTTTCGTGAATATGTGAAAAATAAGTCCATGTTTTTGTGAAAACAAACATAAGGACTATATTTTTTAACAGGTTGTAATTAAAGAAAAAGGAATTAATGACGTCAGTGACAAAGTTTTCGGCAGAATAATTTTATATAGGGTTTTTTTTTACAATAAAAGAATTAGTATAGGGTCAGTTTTTAACGATAAAATAACTTGTAAAAAAAAGTTTTCAATGCAAAATATTTTGCGAAGAGCCGTTTTTATAGCAGAATAATTTGAAAAGAGTTCCATAGTTCTCCAAAAATGACCCTTTTAAGATAAGGGTAATAATATTTTTAACACTAGGTAATATATATATATATATATATATATATATATATATATATATATATATATATATATATATATATGCAGGGTGATTCAAAAGAGATGGGCAAAATTTTAGGAAGTGATAGTACACACCCAAACAAACAATTTTTATCAAAGAATGCAGGGTCGAAAACAAAACGCAAAACCGCTAGAGGGCGTCAAAGTTTATGTTCTTATATGAGGCAAAAACACACAAAGTACGATGAAGTTAAGTTATAAAAGCAAATTTAATGACATGTGATTACAATAAGTGTTCAAAACAGTGGCCGGCAGCGGCTATGCACGCAGTACAACGGCAAAGAAAAGATAGGCGAACATTCTGAAACACACCAGGTATATCACGAACTTTCCCTGCAGCGGCCGAAAGCTTGGCGGCAAGTTCTTCAGCAGATTCAATGGGAGTCTCATACATAAGAGCCTTTAGCTGTCCCCACAAAAAGAAATCGAGACATGAAAGATCTGGCGAGCTCGGTAGCCAAGCTATAGGATCACCTCACCCAATCCATTGGTTTGGAAAGGTTACGTCCAGATAGTTTCGCACTTCTCGTACGTAATGAGCTGGTACTGCGTTCTGCTGGAACTAAATGCATCGTTTGCATCAAACTTTCCAAATGCGCCAGCACCTTTGCGTTTCGTTTTCGACCATGCATTATTTGATAAAAATTGTTTGTTTGGGTGTGTACTATCACTTCCTAAAATTTTGCCCATCTTTTTTGAATCACCCTGTATATATATATTTTTTGCATTTACGTAAAAACTTGATATTGCCCAATTCGGTTATGGGAATTTTGAATCTGAAATTAGTTTTTCTTCAAAATCTACGTTAAAAAAAAAAAAAAAAAACATTTTAGTCTATTTTATTAAAAATATACAAGCTTGTAAACGTTATATGCAACATGAGATCGCATAAATCCTGCGACAAACTTCTGGTGAAGTTAGGGCACAAAATTGCATAGAAACTCATGTCCGGAAATGTCTTCATAGGCAGCTTCCCCAATAATGATCAGTTCAGAAACACACAAAATAACAGTTCAAAATATGGAAGCACCCCTAGTGGCGTTAGACCTCATTTATGGGTTCCTTATAACGTATGGGTTCCTTTGTAATTTTAATCCTGATGATGACTCTCTGATCTTAACTCCTCTAGAAATTTGCTGCAACATTTATACAACCCCTGTTATATAAAAATATCATTTATGATTGTACATTTTGGAGGGAAAAAAAGAGATTAAAATGTCATTTAAAAAAATGGAGTTAGGAGAGAGAACCCGATTACTTATTCGAAATCAAAAGTATCTAAGATCTATTGTAAAAAAAATCTTATACAACAGAAAAAAAAAAATGTTCCCCATGTCCCAATACAATCTTTAAAATTACATCACCCAAAGCTATTTACTAGCTTTAAAAAAAAAAAAAAGATTTTTCAATGATCCCAAACTCACCATAAAAAAATGTTTGATTTCGTAATTAACACACAAATTTATTGAGAGTAATATTTTGGGCTACACAGAGATTACACACGTGACGGAATTTAATTTATGACATTTTCTGTAACAACAAAGTACTAAGACCTAACAGAGAGTACTCAGAAGCAAGTGCAAATCCTGAACTCTTATTCCTGATTTTGTTCCTCTCGGAATTACTGGGATTATCCTGACGGCGTTCCAGGATCAATGCTGGCAAATAACTCGTGATTTCTTTTTCACTCTTAGGTAATTTGCTTCCTTTTCAGCTTAAGGAATCTTTATAGTAGTTTGAGTTATAGTAAACGTAAAGTAGTTAGTAGTATGTTATATTAGAAGTTGTTGTACAAGACCATGAACTCTAAATTGGAGCGGGGGGAAATAAACTTTCTTTTTTTTAAACGAGTCTGGAATTAAATCAATTAGATACAAACAAATGTTTTTAGATATACATTTACAAGGCTAGTTGATATACGAACCCATGAACTCAAATTCGGAACCGAAGAAAATTAACTCTCTTTTAAGAGTATGGAATTAAATGAATAAGATATACACAAACGTTTTTAAAAATTCTTAAGTAGGGTTAGATAGATATACAAGACCATGAACTCAAAATTGGAACCAGGGAAAGAAACTTTAATCTTTTAAGAGTATGGAATTTATTTAATAACATATGATCAAATATTTTTATCAAAACTCTTAGGTAGGGTAAGTTGTTCTACAAGACCGTATGGAATTAATTCAGCAACATTTAAATAAATGATTTTAGAAGCCTTTTCAAATGTACAGTTAGAAAATCTTTTTAAAACGAAATGCAATATAAAATAATTTAAATATAAGGAATAAAAAGTTTCCATCGATTATTATTATTTTTTTTATTCAATATAATTCAGCAATACTATTGGAGATGAAGGTTGGCGTGTTTGTTAAAACAAGATAAATTCCGTCTCAAAAAAAAAAAAAAAAAAATTGATCATCCTAAAATTAAGTGGACATTTTTTTCTAATTTCTAAAAGCACGTCCCCTTTAACTATTTTATACAGAACATCAGGAGAATATATCTTATAGCGAAGAAAGGAAATTTTATCGAAGTTAAAAATATGGAAATATAGAAAATACAAAATAAAAAGAAACTAACGAATGCATAAGAGCTTCTCGTTATTGATAGTATCATTTTATGAGAACTTATTTGATCTTTCACAGTACTCAGTTGTGTGACCGAGATAGCCTGATAGGTGTGACGTTGATTTTTTTCCAAGAAGTCTTGAGTTCGATCCCCGCCGGCTGCAGACTCCCCGAGTAGTAAATGGTGATTGTGCATGTTAAATCTGTCGGGTCACTAAATCTTTATGTTCCCATAATAAATCCTACGTCTGGGTATACTGAATTGGAGATAGATCGCTCTCTGGTCCAAGTCAAAATTTTGATCTGTGGAGGAATGATTGGGTTCGCACTATAAACGGGGTGTGACTGAAGTCGCTTACTTGACCACAGATTGCGCCACTAAAAAAAAAGAAACGCCCTTCTGCTTAAAATACGCTTGGTTTTATCAAACAGATTTGCTGGTTTGACAAGTGGCATTAGAAACAACAACTAAATTGTGTGGCATATGGCACAATATTAAACTATGTGGCACATACGAAGTTTTAAAATTGAAATCATGTTTTCCAGAAACCATGTTCTTTAACATTAATATTGTATAAATTATTAATTCCGTTTCTATTTTGTTCTTATGACATTTTCCTAGGTCTGTTTTTTTTTTTTTTTTTTTTTTTTTTTTTCCCCAGAAGTTTTAAAATACCATTTTTACGTATGAATGAGGGGACCCGAGGAAGAAAATCTAAAAAAATTTTATCTTACAAAATAAAATTTGGAATGAGAATGAGATGATTTCTAAAACATAAATAGAGTGAATTAGATAAATATAATTTTATAGAAAACGCGATTTAATTAAAAAAATAGGTATGAGTTGTATGATAAAACTTCCTATGTACAGTGCGATACTCATAGGAAATTTCAAAAAATAATTTTCTGCAATTATATATTTCAAACTATTATCAATCAGAAAACACACAAGAGGAAAATAATAAATTTTCGGAAAGCGTTAAGGGCAATAAAAAGGAACTTTTATAAAAATCTGATTGGCAAAAATTTTATATATATATATATATTTAAAAAAAAAAAAAAAAAAAAAAAAAAAAAAAAAAAAAAAAGAAACAAATCATAAGCGTTTCACATTAAGAAGGTATCAAGAATTACCTCTGCGGGTGGGGAAAAAAATCAAAATGGAGCGAGTCTTTGCTAAACGTTGCTTTCATTGAACTTTTAACAAAGCTATTTAAATTGATTAAGACAATGCGATTAAAAAGAGTATATTAAAAAGAGTAACTGGCAGAATGTATTCAAATGCGCAATTAAACTGTTTTAAGCAAAAGAAGAAGAGAAAAAATGGTTGATTTTACATTTTGACATTAATTTTAAGACTTAAGTTTTGCCGCAATAAAATTTTTAAAAAAAATTTATTTAATGGCTAGAAAAATTGAAGATGAAATTAAAAAGTGCAAGGCATGTATAAAAAATGAACGTAAATAAAGGCTGGTAAAAATACAGTCTTTAGAAAGGAACATAAAATAAATAAAAAAATTTCATTTCAGACCAACAATAAAAATGAAAAAATAAAATCTAAATTTTTTTTCTTCTTTTTTGCAAAATTAAATATGAGTAAAGTAACACAGGAAAAAAATTAAAGTCATAAGTTAATTTATCAAATTGAAATTGGCATAGAAAAGAAATAAACTCTGAAACAATTTCATTGAATTAAAAAATAATTAACAAAACAAACCGGGACACATTCTTTTCCTTCAAAGCAAAGCTAATAGAATAATAAAAAAAGGAAGAAAAAAAAATAAGACATCAAACAAAAAAGTAGAATAAATTTAAACATCCCACTTTATTCTAAGAAAAAAAAATTACGCTTGTTTTTTTTTTTTTTTTTTTTTTTTTTTGTTTTTTTTTTTTTAAAGAAAATCTATATTATTTTAAAATGCAATAAAATTATAAAAAGAACAGTAATAAAGAAAAACACACCCTTCAATTCGTTCATAATTAAAATGTCAGATAGATATCAACTTTTTTTTTTGTTGCCTTTTTCCTTTCCCGATATAACATCAAAGGGTGAAATAAAAAAAAAATTTCTGAAATAAGATTATTTTTTGTTTGAAAGGAAGTTTTCTTAAGACTTTTGCAAATAATTTCATCATTGATTATTTTCATTTTCTTCAAAGGAAGTTATTAATTATAAAATTAAAATGATATTTACGTAGCATATTTCAAAGAATGGATAACATAGAGAAATCACAGAACAAATAAAAATAACTATATAATACGAGTTTTAAGTATTTAAAAAAAAAATTTAAATGATATGAAAATAAATTTGTTTAACTTTTATTATAACTTAAACTACATTTCATGTTACAGTAAAAGAGACACAGACAGATTTGTAACTAAATATAATATCATAATGAGAAAGTAATCTTTTAAATAGTAATACTGTAATGACATTTGGTTAAATAAGATCAATATAATTTGCAATTAAGTAACGACGATTAAATGAAATCGCATCTATTAATTGTACTCTGGATTTCAAGAAAGTTGGTAATAGGAAAATTATGATAAAAACGGAAAAGTCGATTGTAAAATATCATTCTAATGCGATTAGAAGCAATTTATAGTTTGCAATCATTTTTTTTAATTAATTATATTTGTATGCTGTGATCATGGGATCACCACAATGTTTACTCTTCCTAATACCTACTGGGCTGTCTCCAACAGGAGCGCCCTCTTCGTTGCCTTTGCTGGATCTCTAGGGCTCGACTCTTAGCTCGTCTTTAGAGATTCTCGCAACCGCAAAGGAGGGGACGCTATCTTTTGGGGATATACCAGTATTCCCCGTAGATCTCGAGAGAGAAGATTCTTCTTTTTTGAGCGGCGTTTTTTTTTTTTTTTTTTTTTTTTTCCCCCTGTGTGCTTCAAGTCTGTAATAATTCATCATAGTTTTATTTTTTAAATTCAGCAAATTACTATTCATCTATGTCTTAAATTTTAACTGCAGAACTTTCAAATATGCTGATTACATAAATTAAATTTTTACTCCCTGGAGCACACAGGGAGGACATAGTCCACGTGTCGGACTTGATAATGTTTTTTTACAAGTCATGAACTGTAGCTGTATTTAATCATAACTATAACGATTAAGTAAAAGGATTTGTGATGTATTGGGAGTCCTGAGAATTCTTTCAGCCATGACAACTTAGAGATATCATCCCTACGAAACAACTTCTAAGTTCCTGTTCTGAGGACTGAACCAGCTTTACCTTGAGCTCAACATCGTTAAGGTACGTCTGGAGTAAGTTGGATGTCTGTCCGCTATAGAATTCAGATGACGAGCATATCACCTCCACTATGCGATCATCTTACACTCTCCATGGTGTGGACCTGCTGACCCAAGCGGCATATGCGATTATGGTGTAAGTTACTTCGCAACCTTAAATTAAAGAATTATTTTGAACGTTTAATTCGAAACGTGCTTTGATTCAAGTTAAACAGAGGAAGAAGAATATAAAAAATTTGCACACCATTGAAGTTAATTGGTCTTCTTTTATAAAGGAAAATGAAAAAGCTTCAGCTTGAATGCCTTAAATTTGAAAGAAAGCTTTAGTTTTAATTTATGTAAAATATATATTAAGTAAATCATGAGGCATATTAAAATTGCGTTATTCAGAAAAAGTGGAGAAAAAAAAAACTTGAAATGTAGTTGCTGGTGTGATGAAATGGATCAATGCCGTTTTCATTTGTTTGGTGGCATACTTGTTATGCAAACAATCATAAAATAATAATTCATTAATTCTCTCTATCTAAAAGCGATGCTTTTTTAAATGAGTAGCTCCTGGATTTGTTGTCCTTTCTGTAAGCTACACAGAACAACAAGCGTGCAGCGTAA
This sequence comes from Parasteatoda lunata, assembly GCA_949128135.1. Classification (NCBI taxonomy): domain Eukaryota; kingdom Metazoa; phylum Arthropoda; class Arachnida; order Araneae; family Theridiidae; genus Parasteatoda; species Parasteatoda lunata. The sequence goes on along the minus strand of OX421972.1, from coordinate 58,477,234 downwards.
ATCCTTCTATTCCAAGCTGCCTCCCTAAGGAAATTGGACTTTTCCATGTCATTTGCGTGTGGACAAATGTAGGTGATGCATATCGGTATATTTTTTGAAACAGATACAGCAGCTAAGATATGGAAATCGGAAATGCAATATTACCTTTCTAAGAACAGAAACTTAAAAGAATTTTGACACTTCCGAGTTTGCCACCTTTTCTATTTCTTTGAATTTTAAATTATTATATTCATCCACTTTCCTCATGTAGTTGGGTTAACTGTTCTCCATGAGGTGGCTACGAATTACACATAATTTCGATTAGAAAAAATGTCTTTGAGTAAGAAATTCCGGCCGAATAATGGCGTTTTACCTTATAAAAACATTAATGATGGTAATACTATCCGTTTCCAATACTTTTTTAAACCTGTAATAGAATGGCGACTTTCAACTCACTTTAAGGAGGCAGTTTGGAATTGAAAGACCGCTGCATGCTTGTTTTGTTATCTTGCTTACCGGACTTATAGATCAATAATAGTCAATGATTGACAGTACACGGAAAAAATCAAATTCTGGTAAAATTACCGCATTGTAAGGTAATGACAATTCTTGAAAAAAAATCTGGTAAATAAGACCAAATATACGGTATTTAAGCCCACCATTTGGCAATTTTTTCGTTCATATGGTTACAATAATGCAAATCTAGTTTTAAAAATTATAGTTCTTATAACCACACATTTAGAAAAAATACAAAACTGAAATATAAATTTAACCGAATAAAAGTTTTTTATGCAATGTTATAAGCAGGGTTGGGGTTTTAGACGTCCTAAACTAGTTTTGGACAGGACACGTGGGTTTTACTGTCCTAAACTGGGTTTTACTGTCCTAAACTGGGTTTTACTGTCCTAAACTGGGTTTTACTGTCTTAAACTGGGTTAAACTGTCCTAAACTGGGTTAAACTATCTTAAAGTGTCCAAAACCTTGAACTTTGGTAAAAGGTAAAAATTCTATTGGTGTAACCATTGTACACATAATAATTACATGTATCAATAAATATTTGATATTTTTTATACAATTTACTTGAACTTATTAAAGGAAAATAATATAATATAATAGAAAAAGGTTTATAATTTTTGAAGTTCCACAATTCATTGAACAACAAAAGTGAATATCTTATCCTTTGAATATAAATATGCTTTTAATACTGAATTATGTTTATGTTACTATGTTATGTTATGTTATGAATTATGTTACTAATATAAATTATGTTTTTGAATAAGGATAAATAATGCAATAATAAAAATAATAATAATCTTTTCTTAAAAATAATAATTTTGTTTAAAAATTAACCTTATATTTCTAAATATTTTTCACAATATTTTTTTTAAAAAATGTTATTTCTGCATCACAGGATGATAAAAAGGACATCTATTTAAAAAAGAATTTTTTTAAATATACATATATTAGTTTAAATTGGAAATACAAAATAACTGAAAAATGTATTAACAGTTTTGAAGGGCATAACATCAGTTTCAGTTACTGACACTGGTGATGTATCACCACTATGCTAAAAGAAATGAAAATGAATGAAATAAAAGTATTCTTGAATAGTACTATAGATAAATAAACCTGTTGAAGAGTCAAACAATATTAATAAAATATTATACTTTTAAAAACAAATACTCTCTTGTAGATTTAATTATCAATATTTTATTAGTTATATGTTTATTTTACCTTTTAAATATTGTTCAGATAAAATTGTGGCAAAATTTGAGAAAAAAGGTTTTGGACAAAAGGGTTTTGGACAGGACGGTTTAAACAAGGGTTTAAACCGTGGATTAATCCACTCTGTCCTAAATCTTGCCTACCCTGGTTATAAAGTATGATAAAGTTACCAAATTTTACCGCATTTACCAAATTTTAAAACTTATAAGACAATATTTAATTGTTAATTTTCCCAAAATCATTACCAAAGCGCTTCAGTCAAAATTACCGAGCTTTTTGGTCTTCCCATAGAGCCAAAAACACTGTAAATGTTTCTGATAGTTTTAACCATACTTTTTTTTTTCTTTCCACAGTGTAGTATTGTTACTTGCGTCCACTCTTCTTGGTCACGCCTTACGTTTTGACGCAAGTAGATCTGTTTTTAATGCTCTATAGCCAAATTCTGCGCTAAAGATACGTACATACAGCCTGAGGATAGTTACATATATTTTAAATTTCATGAAACATGACACAAATTGACTTTATTTATAAATTCTATAAAAGTCCAGAAAATTTATTTTAATAATAAATATTAAAAAAAAAAAAACATCATAATTCTTTTTTACTTTTTCAACTATATTTATACCAACCACATAAAAATAGTAAATAAGACTTTTGATTTAAAGAATGTTTTTCTTTAAAGAAACCTTTCATTTTTGAAAATCTTAAAATAATGATGGTAGTTTATTTTTTCCCCATTTTAACAATAAATAATGTTTTTTAAGGGTGGTTTATTTTTTTAATAATCTTCTGAAATCCTTCTTTGTTCGAGGATGAATCAACGATGGTTTAGGATATCTATAAATACCAGAATAAAAAATGAAAAGAGTACCATGATGAAGACTTAAACTTTCAAGCTCTCAACCAAAAAGAAATAAATCAAGAAAAATTGAGCTTAAAAAGAAATCAATTTTGTATACAAAAATAAATAAAAATATTTAATTTAAATTAGCTTAAAAATAAAGCTGCATTTCCTTTAACTAACTTTTTAATTACACTAAAAAAATGCATTTAATACGGAAGATGAATGAAAAATTTAACGAACTTTAACTATATAAAATAATTGATTTCGTAATATTTTTAAAAATAAAAAAATAAGACAAAATATAGGATATATATAAAGATATACAAAATATATCTTTTTAAAATATAGGATAATGAAATACAAGTAACCAGTTAATTTTCAAAAAAAAAAAAATTAATAAATAAATAAAAAAAAAAGGGGGGGGGGTTAACATTAGGACTAGGGATGTATCTTAAGAGAATGCGTGCAGACCCTACAAGGATTTTTCAAATTTTTTTTATAGAAAATAGAATGCTACTAAAAATTATCAAAACTTAAAAGTATAGTACAACCTATTCGTTAAAGTGTTTTGGTCCTCCTGTTCGGGGAATCATACCACCCATTAAGTTATTAGTTACTAAGAATAAAAAAGAACAATTTTAGAAATAAGACAACATTTGCAAATGCTCTAACCTTTCGAAATCAACAGCTTTTTATAGAACAAAGTTAAGTACATCACTATTTGCAGTTAAATATACTTAACTTCCCAACATGTTTCATTAGTTATTCACTAATTACACTCCCTTTCAATATCTGGTTGAAACTAGAATCCTTTTTACAAATTACTTTTTTTAATTTGGTTGCTAATTACTATTTACATTTCTGAAATAATCGATATTCAGTTAATATAAAATAAAGAAGAACATAAAAATTAAAAGATTTAATTAAAAGATTTAAAAAACGTACTTAATGATAACTGATGAATCTTAACTAATTCAATTCTTCAAGAAACAATTATAAAACGGAAAAAAAAAATAAAATATCACTTCAAATGTTGTGCATCGCCAAATCATCCTCTTCCCTTCCTTCTTACGGACTATAATCAATCATGAAGCTCTCTCTTATAAACTGAAAAATGCCAATAACAGGAGGGGAATCTTAAATTTATGAATATTCACTGCAGAAAGTAATGAATTATGGGCGAAGACGTAAAATAAAAAAGAGAAATTAATAAATTCAGGAAAAATCAGGCAAAGCTCAAAATGGTAGAGCATCTTAAACGCATATGTCTTCTCATTGATGAGAATCCATTTAAATGATTTTCTTGTTTATTTTTTAACGTCATATTGCGTTAGTGACTTTGTCAACGGTAATTCATTATTAACGATTTAAAATGCATGTGCATTTTCCATAGATGAGTTTGGCGTGAAATAAAAATGACTGAATTATTAATGTATGATCCAAAACAAGTTATGTTAGAAGAGTTTTGTCCTTATTGAGTAGAAGATGAGTGAAGCATTAAAGAAAGTGGCGTGACTTCAGGTGTAACAAAAATATGCAAAATTCGTTACAATAATGAAAGATCGTTTTTGTTTTGAATATTAAGATTTACAGAGTAGAATTATCTAATTCGAAGTCACAGCGCAGCTGCATAAACATTACGAATTATGCATAAAAATTTTGAAGAGTTTCACAATTTTTGATAATTATGTAGCTATCTTCAACAGGAAATGGTGAAATTATGGCAAAAACCTCAATTTACAGTAAGCGACTACCGAAATTGAGATTCAATATAAACCAATAGTTTGGAACAGATGTGTGGAATATATCAAGGTATTTTTGTCGTTATTGAAGCATTAAAGAAAATGGTGTGACCTTCAGGGGTTACAAAAAATACGCAAAAATTGTTGCCGTTAGGATAATGAAGGAACGATTTTGTTTTGAATATTAAAATTTACACAATAGAAATATCCAATTCAACGATACAGCACAGCTGCACAGACGTTGCGAATTAGGCTTAAAAATTTCAACAAGCTTTACAGTTTTTGTTAGCAATGTAGGTATTTCCAACAGAAAATTAATAACTTTTGAGTGGAAATATTATGGCGAAAATATCAATTCACTGTGAGCAACAACCGAAATTGAGATACAATATAAACTAATAATTTTTAACAGGTTGAATAAAAAAGACGTTTATTGCATGCATTGTAAGAGAGAATAATTTACAAATACCGATACAGAGATTAAAAATGAACTAATATTTTGAAAGACATTGAGGAAAAATTGCGAATAACATACATTGCTAGAAAGAATATTACATAAAATATCGATATTAAGAAACTTCATAGGTACACATAGGCATAAATTGGAAATATTGAAGAAAAAACGTGAACTGCATATATTGTTATAGAGAATTTTGCTAATACAGATATTAAGATTCAATATAAACCAATGTTTTGGAGCACATTGAGAAAAACAAATGAATTGCATTTATTGTAAGAAAATATTTTGCAAATACCGGTATTGAGATTTAATATGAACCAATATATTAGAACCTGAGTGAGGAAAAAACTAAAATTGCATTCATTTTTAAAAAAAATAATATGAAAAATAGTGATGTTAAGATTTAATATGAATAAATAGGACACATTGAGAAAAAGACGTAAATCGCACAATATTGTAAAAAGCATTTAATCCTAGCAGTAAGTCCTTGCTTTTTTGCTTCTTTTCATTATTATTTTCAAACTATTTTCGATAAGAGATCTACTTTTTTGTTGTGCAAAGTTTCTAAACCGTTTAAAATTTTACACCGGTCATTCTTCAGGGGAACAGACGAGAAACATAAAACACAGGTGGAATAAAAACGAAAAGCAATGCCAAAAGTTGGCTCGTCCATCACAGTCAGGCGACATTTCTTAACACTCCCCTGGTGTATAAAAGAGGTAAACTAGAATTCTTTTTTCATCCATTCGGCATTGTCAGGGAAGGGCATATTTAAATCGACATGAGACACTAGGACCAGAAGGAAAAAAAGAACACAGAAATATTGTTGCCAGACAAAATTGCTTTCAAGAATAGTATATTCTCTTCAAAAAAAAAAGGAAGAAAGGAAATGAAAGAAAATGCATGAAAAGTTTTTGAGTGCAAAAGCATAGACGTAGGACAGAATATGTTGCTGAGGAAAATAAGAAATGGAATATGTGAAGTTGGAAGTGATTTCATTGGCTCTACAGCAAGATGAGTTGTCGCCAAGATAGTGTATTCTTGCGTTATATATTTATTTTTTTTTCTGCCGCTAGAGAATGGAATACTATAAGCTTGCACCAGTAAACAAATACCAATACGGAGTTTTTTTTCAGACGAAATAACACATTCTAACTATGGATTGTGGAAGAAGATGAAACTGGAATCGGAAACAATTGGGAATGAGAGGTTCACGAGCAAGGGTCGATTGTTTTGTTCGTGCTAAAGTGGACAAACTCGTAAAATTCATCTTTTTGAAATAAGTGAAGGCTATGAAATAAAACAAATTTCAAAATATTTTCGAATGAAAAACTTGAAAAATAAAGCATTGCGCAAGAAGTTCGGAAAAATTACAAAAAAAGTATGTCAATATTTTTGTATGTTTATTTATATATTTATTTTTACGATTTGAAACTTTTCGATTTTGTTTTAGTACAGTAGTTGAACACATTTTAAAGCGTTGCTTTCGGGTAGTATTTTCAGTAATAATTATATAAAGAATAAAAAATTAAGTACTAATAATAAAATAACAGTATGCAAAGCACACATACGTAAAAAGTCAGCCTCATTCAGTCAACTGATTCAAGCTTTAAACGTTGTTTTCTACTTTAATAAACAATAGCACAATTTAAATTATTTTCTTAAGATCCAAATGATTTATATACATCAATATATCAATATCACAAATTACACACAGCGAAATAATAAATATGCGAGTTTATAGAAACATCGAAAAATTTCTTACTTATTAATTTACTAAACAAATAAATAAGGTCATACCTAAGCAAAAAAATAAGGTTGCCTCCTATATGATTAAGATTAAACCTTACAAAAAATAAAATATCCTTCAGAAACTGAAAAAAGAAATTACGAAAAAAAACTAAGCTATTCAAAAATCGGGAACTTTTTCGTTGTTTTCAATTCCGAAGTCAAAATTGAGATCGATTCGAAAATTTATTAGGACTGCCATGTATAAGTTGAAAATCTAACTAAAAAATTTTTGTAATAAGAAATAATAAAAAGCGTTGTATATAATGACTATTATAACAGCTTTTATACTAATTTTTACAAATGTGATATGAATTTTATCATCTATTTCTCGAAACTAATAAAAAGGAGAAAAAAAAAAAAAAAAAAAAAAAAAAAAAAAAGGAAGAAAAAAAATAGAAGGGAAAAATGAAGGAGAAAAAAACTTAGCGTGGAAATGTTTTCGAAGCGACGAAAACTATTCCCTTCGATTTCCATCATCAATATTCATTAATCGAAATCCTTTATTCAGTTCGTCTTCGTAAACGATGGGTAGTTTTGTATGTATGTCCAGACCGTATATTTCAGCAATAAAGATAGGGTATAGAGCTATATTTTTTACAAAGCAATAAATAAATAAAATAAAACAAAAAAGAAAATAATGACGATTAAAAACAAAAAGAAAATTGTGATCATTACGGCGATCACTGGTTACCCATTCGTAAATTTTTTTCTTGTGGTTAAACTTTTATAAACGCTACAGTATTTAAAGTCATATGGGCTACAAAAACTGCATCAATTGACGTTTCTTCGCTTGTCGTCTAATATATGTTAAGACGTCATAAAATTCTTTTCCTACTTCAGTACTCATACTCATGTTAAAATCGCCACAAAGGTAAAAATTATTTTAAGTTAATCATGAAAAGGATATTAAAATACTTTAAATTAATATTATGAAAAAAAAACATTAAATTTCACGCAGGTGAAAATAAAAAGAAAAAACGTAGTGTAAAAAAAAAAATAAGTTCCAAAATTATAGTCTGCTTTTTATTTCATATTATTGTGCTGCTTTTCTATTAATGCTTATGTTCGCCTGATTTTTTACGACTCTTACGACTGTTTATTTGTAACTATTGTGTTGAAGTTGATGTGGTCGAAAAGTTAGCGGACATGAAAACCTAGATCGACACCCATTTTTAAAATGGGTAAAAATAAAAATATTCTTTTCCTTCGCAAAACATTAAAAAACAACTTTATAGATGGATCGTGGAACTCTTTAGCTTTTATACACTATCTCTTAGTTCCTGTGGTTGCAAACATGCACTTTGAGGTGTATGTAAGCATTCCGGACAATGTTGTTTTTCCAAATATCAATGACAATAGTTTAGGAAAGGCATTTTCTTTTCTTTCATCAGGTTAACTTAGTTCCATTCACATATAATCGGTGCCGAAAAACTGACCCATTATTGGGTTCATCGCTACACTCCGTAGCTTTGAAATTTTGAACTTAACCTAGAAGACAAAATAACTCTAAGGTGCAAACATTAGGACAAAACCAGCCTTCGTCTTCGTGGAAGATATAGTTTTACGAGATGTGTTCAAAAACTTGCACTGTTTGAAATCACATCGAAATTCTTTGGAACGAAGTATAACCCAGATGACGTAATTACCCGAATCATCCACTCTAGCTGTGATGGACACCTGGGAATTAAATCCAATGGCCAGTTATCAAAAACTGGTGAAAAGTCTCCCCGTACATAAACATGCTGTCATCGATGCAAAAAGGAGTCTAACAACGTCTCAGGACTCTCCGAATCCTTAACACTGTGTGTCCAGATACTTTTGGACAGACAGTGATATATTAATGTAAATCTAATAATCTATTTGATACGAATAAAATTGAGAAACGGAAGCGAAAAAATTTGCAAGAAAATAAAAAAAAATTATTTTGTTTTAGAATCGAAAGGTCGACAAGTTTAATACGGGAAAAAAAAAAAAAAAAAAAGCAATCCGTGTTTTCTAATGCACGGAAAATGTTGACATTTCTTCTTTTCCAATTACTAAGCAAACGAAAATTCAAGTAATATATGTTTGTTTAGTAATTAAATTCAAAATAATTAAATTTGAAAAATTAGATGCTTCGTGACTTATTAAGATTATTATTTTTTAGTTGATTATTTATTAGATTAAAAATCTCCTTCTTTTCGAAAACTAATAAGCACTGAAAGATTTAAAAAAAAAAAAAAAAAAATCAAGCTCTCGTGAAAGCTTAAATCGGTATTTCTGAATTTTTCCATTTATTTGATACAAAATCTTTAATTTTTCCAAAATCTTATTTACACTTTAATCTTTATTCCTAGCTCTTGAAAAACAATGTAATTTTTTTTCTATCGCGGTGTGTATTTTAAAACTATATGTTATTAATTCTTAACGTAGCAATAACAAAGAATTATATTAAATAGTAACTAAAACCAGATGTTCACAATACACTACGATACTTTTTATTAAATCCCATCTAAATGATTTCGTAATGAACATTATGAGCATAAATATCTCAAATCTCAAAAATTATCATAGTTAACATTTTGTTTTTAAAAATATTAAACAAATACATTTCAAGACAAAATTTTATTACTGAAACATTTTCTTCACAATAATCACTTACACGAGTATAGGCGATGAAGCGGAAGTATTTCAATTCATTCCTTATCTCTTAGGTATGCAAATGAAATTATTCTAATTATGCAAAGTCCATCGTTAAAATATCCTTTACATCAAACCATAGGTAGCATTGCAGCAAAAATGCAACTTTGTTTGCTCTGTAATCTTCTTCCAGACAAACATTAAGAAACTTTAGCACATGAAAGGAAAGAAATATATAAGAATGAGCGGTGAACCATTTTCTAACTCAAGCCCAAGACATTGCCAAAGGAGATAAAACTGGTAGGGGCGACAGATGGCAAAAATCTCAAAAGAAGCAAAATTTTCTCACCCAAATGTTTAACTCGCCGGAGCTCATAACATATTCTGAGAGCTATAAAGAAGCGAAAGAACACGTTTTCTTTGCAGATATTCCTTAAATGTGATATTTTGTGTATTTACTGTCTCTGCAGAAGTTAAAAATGTTGTCTTGGTTTAACTAACTACAGTTAAAGAAGTAATTCGATTGTAATAACTGAAAAATCTTGAGGGTATACATAGAGTATTGCTTTATACAGCTTTTCGATCACCTTTAATTTTAATGTAGGCATATTTCCATCCAGAGCTCATAACATATTCAGAAAGCTATAAGGAATCGAAAGAAAACGTTTTCTTTTGAGATATCCTTTAAATGTGATATTTTGTGTGTTTGTCCCTGCAGGAGTTAAATGTTATTTTGTTTAACAAACTACATTTAACGAAATAATTCTTTTATAACATTGTAAAAATATGGAGGGTAAATACAGCACTGCTTTTTGGTCTTCTTTAATTTTTTTTAAAGTTTTTATAATTCCTTCTGGAGCATATTCCGAGAAGGGGGGAAAAAACACGTTTTCTTTAGAGATATCTTTTAAATGTGATATTTTTCTTATTTATTTTCTTTGCTGGAGTTATATGCTGTCTTGGTTTAGCAAACAACACTAACCGAAGTATTTCTATTATAATAATGTTATAATCTGGAGGTTTAATATAGTACCGCTTTTACAAGTTTTCGGTAATCTTTTAATTTTGATGTAGGCATGTTTCCATGTTCTATAAAATTGGTAACATGCATGTTTAATAGTAAGCTTTCTTCCTTTATGTAATAAAACAAGACTGCTGTAATTATAACGAAATTTTTTTAAGTGAAAGTTAGATTTAAATAAGAGATATAAGTAAAAATTAACTTTTTAAAAAGAAATGTGATTTATTAGTTGTCTAAGACTATAAAACTATTTATATAATACTATTTAAGACTATACTATTAATACTATTTAAGACTACAAAACTATTTATAAGACTATAATTTCAAAAACCAGTAAGATAGGTTATATTTTTGCAAATTTCGTATAAAACATAATGCACACAAAAGGATGTAATATTAAAAATATGCTATTGGAAAAAAATATATTTAGTATATTTACATTAATATCGCGTATTTACTGTGCACAAATTTCTTGGTTTAGCGTACTACATTCAGCGAAGTAAATACAACAGCAATTTGATTAATAACGTAAAAATCTGGAGGTTTGATATAGTGCCGCTCAATTGCAACCTTTAATTTTGATATACGCATAATTCTTCGATTTATAAAATACAATAATAAGTATCTTTACAAGTTAAAAAGCTTTCTTCAACTATGTAATAAAACATTATTGTAATAACTAATACTCTTAATTAAATGATAAATTTGAAAGAGGGGTATTAATCAGAAATGAGATTTTTTTAGTAAAACAAATTTGATTTATTTGTAGAAAAATATGATTTATACGTCTTCCAATTTTGTCCATGATTTAAGTGTTAGTTTTGATTTATTTATTACTTACTTTTTTCACCTCTCATGGGGTTTCATCCAGCAAGAAATAACAATATTATTATTTAAAATAATACAAGGCAAAGCGAAATAATTAAATACAGAAATATTTAAAATAAAACAAGGATTTAATCATAAAAAAATTATATTAAATTTAATAAAATCTAACATTTATATAAATTATTAAAACAACTAAAATTTTTAAAAAGGTTTTCACTACAAAATTTCCCTTTTTTCCCCATAAAAATTTATAATAAAATTAGAGAATTAATATAAATTAAATTAATAAAAATTTATAATAAAATTAGAGAATTAATATAAATTAAATTAATAAAAATTTATAATAAAATTAGAGAATTAATATAAATTAAATTAATAAAAATTTATAATAAAATTAGAGAATTAATATAAATTAAATTAATAAAAATTTATAATAAAATTAGAGAATTAATATAAATTAAATTAATAAAAATTTATAATAAAATTAGAGAATCAATATTAATTAAATTAATAAAAACTTATAAATAAATTTAGAGAATTGCTTATAACAAATGATAAAAATAAATATGGTATAATGTTATTTATATATGAAATACTCTTATAGTAGAAAAAGCTTTATTGATATTGCTTATTATTTTACGTTAAATCATTACACATATAATAATTTCTCTTAAAGAAAGGAAGAAAAAAAAAACATTAAAAAAATACAAATGTCACTTACAATTGCTAAGAATAGTAAGCGATATTAGAAAAAAGTAAATAACACAGAAGAGATTATTTCAACTTTTCAGACTCAGATATATAAAATGGCACTTGATAAATACAAAACTTACGTACGAATTCATTGAAAACTTTATGAAAAATAAAAACATAAAAGTCAAATTTCGAACGCTGGATGTGAATGTGAAAATATGAAGATCAACAAAATGAATATCATTTCGAAAGGGGGGGGGACTATATCGTCGCTTTATAGAAAACTTCGCTCAACGAAAACGCTTCTCAATTTGTTGTGACATTTTCTTCTGCAGGGGCGTCACAACTCTAAAAGCCTCTGTTGACGCCCCATTTCAAATTTGAGTCCCCAGACGGAACAATAAGAGACGTTAAAATTTCAAAAGGAATATATTCCTATCTTTAACAAAATAACATCCAACTTCCTGAAGACGTATTTCACGGAAATGGTTTCAAAAGCACGAAAATACATGGAACAATGAACCAAGTCCTATTAAAATAAAAATACGACGGAGATCATTCAAAGCATATTGTAATGAAAGGACATATTTTGGATGGGACAATGAGAGATATTTTCACAAGTGCTGAATATGTAAGGGAGAAGAATATGTATGATGTTGACGGGAGCACATTTACTATAGGTAATTATTCAGTGGTGAATAATACATGTTACAAATGCAGTCCTTTACAATAACGACTTGTGTCAGCACTCGAATTATAATGTAGGTGAGGTTTCGGTTATGATGGTACAGTAGCAATCTCATGTATGTTTGATACATAGCTGGAAGAGCTTCCACACAATGAAAACTATCGTTAATGCACCGCCGATCTCAAGAGAATTTATTGGTTTATAATAGTGTCTAAGAAAATAAAACAATAGATTTTAAAATTTCGATTTGAAACTTTGTTATAAGTATCATAATATAACACCAATAAAAAAATATATGGTCAAAACTACCAGAATAAGGTAAAATTTACCGTGTTTCTGGCCCAATGGGAAAAGCTCGGTAATTTTTACCGAATCGCTTATGATTTTAGTAAAATTAGTAATAAAATATATTTTTATAATGTGTGATAAATGTTATAAAATTTGGTAGTTTTATCATGATACCTTGGAACATAGCATAAAATTTATTTATTCAGTTAAATTTACTTCTGTTTGCTTTTTTTTTTCTTTCTTTACTAAATGTGTGATAATAAGAGCTATAATTTTGAAAATCTGGAATTTCACATAAACAGTTACCATATGAACGAAAAAATTACCAAATAAATGGTTTGAATGCCATTTATTACTGGTTTTATTAACCAGAATTAAGATTATTATTTTTTTAAAATCAGAAATGTCATGGCGATACAGCGCGGTAATTTCACCAGAATTTTTTTTTCACTGTCTACATTTTAGAAAATATCAATTATGAAATTTGTTAAGCACCAAAAAAAAAAAAAAAAAAAAAAAAATCCCCCTAATCCTATAGACATTTGCAGTCTTTTTTACTTGCCTCTTACACATAGGGAGCAAAATAGGCTGCAAAGGTCTATCAAAGCTTAACCCTGTCCCGCTCCCGTCAGGGTGCATCCGGAGAATACTGTAGACTCTAAGTGCACGCACGTGACATCTCAGTAAGAAAGAAGATTCAAAAAGGTAGGCTTGGTGGCGATTCATGGCAACACCAGAAGGCCTCAAAGAATTTAGGGAAATCTTAAAATTAACAAACTAAAAACAGAAACAATTTCAAAAAGAAGAGTTACGGCTGCAAAGGTCTGTATCAGTCAGCCTTTCATCCCTTCAGTGGGTTGATAAATGAGCACCAAGTATGCTTGGGAATTAAACACTGGGGGTTCCGTGATCGGCTGACCACCTAACCGGAACATATGCTCCTGCATCCCTGAGTCCAAGGTCAAGAAAACTGAGATGGGCACAGTAGACCTTGGCCCTCTATGGGCTGCAGTGCCACTTTGTTTAGTTCTTTTAGTTTTAGGTCTATATCAGAGATCGGCAACCAACTCAATAGGAGTTATATTGGTGACTCTTCAGTAATAACAATAATATTGAAAAATTAGCAGTAGTAGTGAAATTGCCGAAACTATTTTAACGGTTCCACGCACACTACTGTGAAAAATTACTTTAAGGTATGAACATTATTAAAAACAGACATGACTTCGAAAGTTGCATGAACTTCAGAACATTCAATGAATTTGGTACCACTTTTTACCTCTTCTCAATTTTAAAAATCTCATTGATATTTTATATACTTGCGTTTCTTTTATATTTTTAAGTTTAATTCGCATATTAAGCATAACTATATAAGCTATTAAAGTTAAGTTTTTACTATTAGGTTCACCAAACAATAAAAACCTAGGTTTTGCTGATCCCTGGTTAAACAGTGTAAAAAATCTAAATCGCCTTTTTAAAAAAGAAAGCTCACCGACTAAAAATTCTTTTACTGAAGTTAGGTTCACTAAACTTTTACTATTAGCTTCACCAAACAATAAAAACCTAGGTATTGCTGATCCCTGGTTAAACAGTGTAAAAAATCTATGTCGCCTTTTTAGAAGAGAAAGCTCCCCAACTAAAAATTCTTTTACCGAAGTTAGGTTCACTAAATAGTAAAAATCTAATTATTAGGTATTGCTGACTCCTGGTTAAACAGAATAAAAAATCTGTATCGCCTTTGTAGAAGAAAGAGAAAGCTCACCAATCTAAAATTCTCTTAGTTGTTATTGTTGTTGCACATCCAAAAGGTCCGGAGGACTGAATAAGGTCCATGATTTTGCACGCCTTAAAAAGTACCTCTCTTAGTTGAATAGTGGATTCGAGATTATGTTAAAAATTGGTACCCAGTAATATTGAAGATTAGTACCCGATTCCCGAAGGATAGTTTGGTGGAAAAAAAATTCTAGTAAATTAAAAAAAAAAAAAAAAAAAAAAAAAAAAAAAAAAAAAAACTATACTAGGATTGGAAAAAGAAATCGCAAGTAGGCTTGGATTGAATTCGGCAAGCATAATTTGAAGAAAGTCTCCTGTCTTTCTTTGCATAGTTTCTTTTTTCATAGAGTCTTTGAAAAGCCACCTCTCAATATTTTTGTAATGTCTTACAAACTATTGCCTTTTTTGAACGAAGATGGATACTTATTTATTTGTTTATTGTTTAGAGAAACAATTTATAGGAGAGGAATAAAATAATAAAGAAAAATATCTCGTAGAAAAGGATAAAATATTAATAAATAAAATCTTGTATTTTGAATACGACGAGTTATTTAGATGATGGGTATGAAATATCACATCGTAAATTAGTTAAAGGGAGAAATAAGGAAAGTCCTAAAGTTACATCGAAACACGATACACATCACTGCTTACAAGCATAAATTCAATTTCCCTCCACAAAATGAAATCTCAATTTCCACTATAACAAATCACTGCATCGAAATTCTATAAAACACGTGATTTATTTTACTTAAAAAAAAAAAAAAATAAAAAGTGAGGAGTGATACTCTTTCGAGGGCAAAAAGGGTATCATTACCTAGCGATGAAAAAAAGGAGAGCACACCGGGCACTGACTCCATTTTTCTTATTGGATTTCCTTGTTCTGAAAAGCAAACTGAATAAAAAAAAAAAATATTGTCAAGTCATGTAGCTCAAAATTTTTCAAGAAACAAAAGAAGCCTTGGAAGAGTTTTCTATATGAAACAAAAGAACAGTACCACGACATCACGTTTTAGTGGAAACGTGAGAGCATCATGAAAAGATGAAGATGAAGGTGGAAGAGGAAGATAAAAACAATGAAATGATAAGGGTAAAAAAAAAAAAAAAGATTGTCGTCGACACCCCCCTAACCCGTCAAAAAAGGGGTCCAAAACGTATCCGGAGGCTACTAGTAAAAAGATCTTTCTGCAGCACGTGACCACAATTCGCGCTGTCATCAAATTTTCTGGACTCGCTTCAAATTTTAAAGAAAAATAAAAGAGAATTGACAATAAGGAGGGAAAAAAAAAAAAAAAAAAAAGGAAAGAAAGAAGGTTTTCGTTGATATTTCTTGGACAGGTGCTGAATGGGTCCCAATATATTTTTCGATCAATTGGGATTTTGTGTTGCGCATAAAAACTTTGTGGCTGAATGTAGGCCAGGAAGAAGAAAAATAAGGACGTGAGATTTTTTTAAAAATTTGCTTGTTATCAAGAACTTCATCATCAGTACTTGAATTAAGACTTTGCTTCATATTCCTTTTCAAAGATAAACTAATAAATATAAAAAGAAATACACAATATTGCAATTTTTTTTAGGAAAATTTAAGTAAGTTGAGTTAAAATTTATTTGAATTTTTTACAAAGATAAAATACTATGTACAGAAATAATTTTTTAATGTTCTAAAAAGCTAAGCGCCATGCTCATAAAACTCCCGTGGTTGCCTTTCATTTATCTTTGTTTTTTTTCCACCTTAAGAGTCCAAATATTTTTCAAAAAAAAGAACAATTATTTTGTTCATAATAATTATAGTTTTAAGTAAAAATATTTTGCTAATATGTTGATCGTAAGAAAATGACCATCTTGCGTTTGAAAGATAATCAATTGTACTTGGAAAAAAATATTTAAACTTCGAATATAAAATGTATGGCACTACAATAAGTAATAAGTGATGGAGAAGTAATTTAACTTGTAAACTATAACGGTAACCTTATATTGTATATAAGTTCAAAATGGAAATTGTTTTTATCTCTCGAATATTTTATGTTTTTTTAAAAAAAAATTCGATAGCTTGTGATCAATATCTTCCAGCGTGTAACTTCTTTATCTTTGTCTTACTTTAATTATTTATTTATTTTTTTCGTTCTTTTGTTACAAGCTTATAGCAATGAAGATTTCATGAGAGAAATTTTTTTCCATAATAATGTAAAAAATAATTATTATTTAAAGCAAAAAAGTGGAGAGAATTTCCCGAAAAAAAAAGCGATAAAAATTGCAATAACTTTTGAACAACTTGAGTAAAAGTTCATAATTGAAAATGACCCTTTACACGTCGAATTTCAAATCTGTAGTTGTAGTTTAGCGGGGAGTAGATCGCGTCTTTAAAATAATTCGCAGCGAGAATCAACATGGTAATGCAAAAATCTCATTTTGAAAAAGGGAAAATTAAGCACTTTTTAAAAATAACCCATTGAAAAAAGCACCTTTAAAAGGGCTTTTAAAAACTAAAATCGAAAATAAGCACCTTTAAGCACTTTTTAAAAACGCTACGCACCCTTTTTTTTAAAACAAGGGACAGAACAAAGTGAAACAAAACATTCCAAACGTCAGGGAAGTGATACGCCATTTTTTTATTCTTTTTTTTTATGTAAATTCAGCAAGCATCGTATATACAATCGCACAAAACACGTGCGCAGTTCCACAAACCATCAACAAAGTTCCCAAACGAAACTTGCCAAACTTCCAATCCAAGATTTATTTTTTATTTATTTATTTATTTATTTATTTATTGCTTCCGGCCGAGTAAAAACATGATTATACGAAACGTACAGACGAATTCTGCAACGCCCGAGTTTTCTCGGGATAATAAATATTTGCAATATATACATACCCGAGTTAACTCGGGATAGTTAGGGGAGCGGTTAAATTGTTATTATTATTACAAGTTAAACAGTTCATATGTTCATAATTCTCGAACGGAAACCAAATCATATTTTATTCATTTAATCGAGCTCTTGTAGATTTCCTACACACCTTCATAATTTCAAAATTCTAATTCTTATAATTTTTTTGCAGATAGTAATGAACAGGTAAAAATAACAATGAGAAACATTAACATATTAAAAACAATCTGAAACTACGTACAAAATAAAACATTTCAGATTATTTTTAAGTTTCAATAATCATATTTTCTTTCTTTCAAAAAAAAAGCAAAATTTATGTAAAAATTTTGTTTTGAATAGATAAAATAAAAATTCAAATATAAACTGTAGCTAAAATGTAAACAGAATATTATTTTTACTTTTTGCACAAATAAAAACTTTTTGTGTTCTTTTCTCGGAATTAAATTTCAAGTTTACTTTTTTTTAGTAATCTTCATTCCCCTCCTTATAAAAAAAAAAAAAATAAATGAATAGAAGTCCGTTATACTCCTGCACCCTGTAGAGTAAGAAAAAATAGCAACTTTTTTCTCTTTTTTTGTTAGTTTTTAAAAGAAATCATAATCTCCTGTTTGGATGCTAAATTTCGAAAAAGAAGACAGTATGCTTAACAACATTGCATTGTCGAAAGTTTTGCTTTAATTTTGTTATTACATAAGAAACGATGAAATAAAAGAAATAAACTTAAACATGGAAAATAGAAGTTCAGTGTTTTATTTTAAACTAACGCCTCTTTCAGACCGGAAATAAAAGAAAAGGACACATTTTAAGATGGCTTAATTAAGGCTTGAAAATTTAAAATCTTTTTATTTTCTAAACTATATTTGTCTAAAAGTTATTGTTTGAATTTCGACACAAAAAGACATTAGGTATATCACTTGCTATCAAATTATAAATAAAACATGAAGAATTTATTTTATCAATTTGATTAATTAATCTATTTGAATTACATACCCTAATTTTCTATCGGATAGTAATTACTTATTGCCCGATAAAAAAAAACTGCAATATAATAAAATTAAATTCTAAAAAAAGTATTTAATTCCTTTCCATTGCCACCTGCTTCGGTTGCAAATCATTTATAGAGATAACAGGTTCAGAGCTAGGCTACGTAGTATAAAGGTTATGAATTCTAAACCAGCAGGTTATGTAGTCTAAATCTACAGGTTATGTAGGTTTAGAGCTTCTGTGAGATGATAAAATTTTCACATTGAGCTTTACTTTCAAACGAAACAAATACACATTGAAAAAATTTATTTAGCTACGCTACACTGAGTAGATCATGCAAAAGATTTCTTTTTTCCCTTAAGGTCCAGTGGCCACATTCGGCGCACCAACTGATTAACTGAGGCTCACTATCACGCTATTAAAAACGTATATATTCCAAAATAACTTTGCTTATGATTTCTTGCAATGAAGTTTTGAGTCATACATTATAACTAACATTCTTTTAGAAATGACTCTTTGTCACTAAAAGTTTTCAAAGGAAAACAAACAAGGACTGATAGGTTTAAAGCGCAGTGGATAGCTTGTTTTCGTCTGCATGTATTGTTTGCATGATCCGTTATTTTGCACTTTGATTTATTTTTATTAAATTTTCGTTGTCTACTAAACAACGTATTTAACTACAATCTCTTCAAGTGTTTCACTTAAAAAATCCTTAGTGTGATGAAAAGAATTAAACGTTTAAATTGCAAGAACCTGGCACTATCGCTCTACGAATTGCAAATCACTAGACTTGTTACGACGAGGACAGGTATCCACGTAACGTCACAACAAATGATCAATGATCATAACGTCAATAATCACAAACAAAGTAAACAAGCAAAGAAAGACAAGAACAGCTCATACAGTGAAACTTGCCAAGTTGACCACCCTTGTAAGTTGGGCACCTGCATAAGTTGACCTCAATTATCAAGAACGGAACTTTTCCTATGTAATATAAAGAAGCAAAACCTTTTTAACTTGACCACCTGTCTATCTTGTATGTTGACCACTGAAATAAGTCAATTTTGTCTAGGAGTATTAGAAATTCTTTTCTAAAACCCTCATAAGTTGACCAGAAAAAAAAAATCAGAAAATGTTCTGTCATTTTGCAATGTATGTTAAAGTTTCACTTGTATGATGAAATAGTGTAAAAAGCTAATCTAAACCATTTTGTTAGTTGACTATCTGGGGAAGTTGACCACTAAAACAATGCACCACAAGTGGTCAACTTACACAAGTTTTACTGTATTAAATTTCGGGAAAGTTTAGAGATGAATATATAGTGAAGAAAGTCGAATGGAAAATTGTTAATTTTATACTTTAGCTTACATATTAATGGAAGAAGATTCTAAGTAACAAAGGGGCAATCTTCGAGTGTTTTCAAAGTGGAAAAAAATTCTAAATGCATTTTGCAACAAACAGTTGGCGAGTAACTTTAAAAAGCCTCTCTTTTGACAGCAAATTAAAAGGCCAAAAGAGCGAATGTTATGTAACCAACACTTTAAATGAGCATCAAGGATTTATAGATTTCCCCAAATGGAGGTATGCGAATAAGAGTCGCGTGACAGAACTGTTATTTCCTATTGTCAAAGCTAAAACATTAAACTTAATTCAAAGGAATTTCCTTAAAATGTTATTTAGAACTTTCATGTTCTCAGCTCTTCACATAACAGAGAAGGTAAGCAAGAAGCTTCTTAAATTAATAATGTCCGATGAACTCATTTTTTTAGTTTAAAAAAGTAATCTGATTTTCATGAATTTAAATTTACGAGAAAGTTAAATGTAAAATAGCATTTTTATTTTATTCAAATATACAAATACAGATATTCATAGGATTCTTCCCAAAAAAAGGTGAGATTTCAATAAGATTTAAAACTATCTCCGAAAACTAGGCACTATTGTATTCGAGTGGATTTAAGCCCGAAGTTAAATTTTCCAGCAGATGAAGATAAATGTCAGATTTCGTTCGCATAAAAAAGTAATCCACTATCATAACCACTCTAGAACAAGTCACGTTAAATCGAAACTGACAGCAAAATTCCTCTTCTCCACAGTATGGGCCTCGGGCAACTGCCGAGATTTTTCCAATTCTTGGGAGAATGACTTTCTTTAGTTAAAAGCTGACCACGCAGTAAAAGTTAACTTAGATTTTCCAATAGGAAAAAAATTATAAAAAGTTACGACTCGGGGTCTTTCTGGGGAAAAAAAAAAGACATTAAAAAATATACTGCTGTAAGCAATTTTCAAACCTTTTTTTAAAAATAAAATTAATAATATATTAAATTTAGATTCTTTCTTTAAATTACAGAAAATTCAGTTTTTATTCATATTAACTTTTAAATGCAAATAGTCGGAACTTACTTTAAAAGTAAATGTCCCGTATATGACAAGATAATCGAACTCACGTATCTATATTAATTTACATTATCAGCGTATGTCCCAAGGAAATTTTAATTACTCTAACAGTTGTGCGATTATTTATCGTTAGATTTAAAACCAAACAGCGCATACAAATTAAATTTATATTAAAATTTACAACAAAATTAAATCATCTACATTGCATTCATATGATCTGTCTGATTAATCATCTGTCAAAATTACCATATCTCTCTTAAAGCACAAATGCTAGAAGAAAGTACAAACAAAATATACACAAAATAGAAATATTTAAACTTAATTTTGAAACCAAGTGCGTAAGATATTTAAATTAATCAAATCATTGAAAACAAAAATTGAAATATTTTTATCGCATTAAGACTATTATATCTAAATTACTGTATTCATTAGAATTTATATTAGGAGCAAAGGCCTCATAAACAGATGAAAATTGCGAGTCTGAAAGCTGACAGAAAACAACAATGGAGGGTTAACCGAATGTAAACAACACACGTCCTAAAACCAGAACAAACCTCAGAAAACTTCCGCTGTGTTTCTCAGCAGATGTTATGTTTACGAGGTTAAGTGTGAACATGCTCGATATTGTAGTAAATTTTATTATTAAGATTAACGTTAAAGTTTTCACCCGATATTAGCATTCATAACACTTTTCCGAGCGAAACTTAAATTACACTGAAAATATTAAAAACAGTCAATAAATAAAATGAATTGAGTTGCTACCTTTTGTTTGCAATTAAAGTGTTTTTTTAAGTTTTCACCCGATCTCCATAACATTTTTCTTTATTTAACGGTACTGTAAGCCTTTTTTTTGTTGTTTTTTTTCTTTCCTCTTTTCACTTTACCTTTGTTCAGACTCTCAAATACAACATTTTGTTTGTGTTGAAAACTTAATGATCAGGCGAATCTTCACTCTTAAAGTGTTAAAAGAAAGTATACAGAAGCCTGCGCAAATAAACCTTTTTTCAGTGATGGCCATAAAATCTAAAATAAACCTTGAGAAGTTCAATCTCTCCTCAGTTTGAGAAAGCTTTTTATTCTAGATTTGCGAATGATGATTCATTTTCAATTTCAGAGTTTTTTTTAAACCCAGTTTTGCAAAGATAGATTTAATCTCGATATAAAAGGTTTGTTTATACAAGTTCAACAGCCTAAACTAGCATAGTTAAATTTAACATTGTTTCAAGCTTGCACTCATAAAGCTTAATGGGCTTGGTGTGAGAAACTGATCAAAACTGCAGCAGACATTAAAAATCAACCTTACACTAATATCTGAGATATTCTGTGTAAAGGAATAACTTCAACTCTTGAAAATCTTAACGATGACGTAAACCCTAGCTTAAAATTAATCGGAAATGGTTACCCAGAAACCTTTTCATTTTTTTTTGCTTCGGACGAGTCCCGATTTAAGACTATTTTGTTATGGATGGTTATCCATAGCAGCCATTTCGTGGTTTTCTTCTCAAAAAACGCACACAATTTTCATAGAAAATATCAAACATTTTCATTGTACGTCATCAATAACTCAAATGAACTTCATGTTAAATATTCCGTACTACTCTGTTGTTGAATGATAAATCAATCGCATGCATAAAAGCTCAATTCAAGATGCGACAATTAAATACCAACGAAAAAGTGAACTTCCTCAAAAAAAAATAAGCCAAAGATTAAAGGGATGATCAAGGATTTCATCTTACTGAATAGATGGTTAAAGTAAGCAGAAAAACAGCTAGAAAATGATGGAACTTCTTATGCTCTAAGGAAGAAAGAAAAAGAAGAAAAAAAACTCGGGCATCTAAGTCTTCTCTGGCGAAAAATCGATTTTTCGTCCTGCTTACTACTGAAAAAAAATCCTCCCCCCCCCCTCGTCATTCTTACACTGGGAGCGATGCCAAGTGTCATTCTAATAATATTCTTTTATGCTTTCAGTCGGTCTTGCAGCAACTAAAGAAAAGAAACAAGTAGTCGCTGGAAATTGCAGGAAAAATAACTTACAGAAAACTGTGAGTAACAAGACTTGCGGAAAAAATTACTTTACTAAGAATGTATTATTACTGAGAAGGGTAAAGAAAACAAAATGTTAAGACAATACTATGCCTTTGAATAAAAACTAAACAAATCTAGATATGGATATAGTGGACAACCAACAATAAAGATGTATTAAAAACATTAATTTCATATTTTTCGCAATTGGTCTTATAAGGTTAATCGTTATCTTCATGACAGATTTAACTTAGATAAAATTCGAACGCTGAACTAAAAACGCTAAAGGGAACAATTTTCAAAATTCTTAATTGAATAATTGCAGAAAATTTCAATGCCGCAATTCATACTTTTGGTTTATGAGGGAGTGATGTTAGATTCTACTATGATTCGAATAAAGAGGCACATAAAAGTAGTAATGTGCCTGTTAAATCTGCTCTGTCTGGATTTGCTTCCTGTTGGTGTTTAAATTCAGATAGGAGCAAATCAGATACCGACCATGTAATGTAAACGGGATCAAAATACGGCGTTTTCGCTATGAGCGTTAAAACACTGGCTTTTTAAAAGGGATTAAATGCATTGATAACATGTTATTGAAAAAAAAAATTCTTTTGAGTACTTTACTGTCTTAGTTTGGCCAGTCAATCAAGTGAAATCATCTCGCGCATTTAAAAACAATCAACCCACTGTTCCACCAGACTGAATAAAGCCGTGCGGTAAAACTTCTTTCTCTTTTCTTGCCACTTGAGTAAGTCCAAAATTATCTGCTGCACTTCTGAGCCTAACAGAAATCGTCAATTTTTTTTCAAAGACCGAACATGTAAAACTTGTACGGGGAAAAACCAAGACTGCTAAGTCAGTACTCAACTGTTTCCCACTTTAGTGAGGAATATGAATCAATTTCAAAACGAGTGAAATAAAAATAAAAACAAGACCAGAATCTAAATCAACATACAAAACTGGAAACTTCTTTTGTTGACGAAAAGGTGAAATTTATCACAATTCAGCCAGACTTTTTATATATATATATATATTTGAAAATTCCCCAATTCAACTCAAACAATTGAACGCAATATTACCGAAATTGTTCCAGTATTCATTCGATAAATAAAGCAAATAATATAATCTTTAGAGCTTCACTGATAAAAGTTCTGCCCAATCTGATGAAAAGGCAATAAGGAAATATAAACAATTAGCTAAATAAGCTCCTAAATGTTCTACAAATTTATACATTCTGTTCGATAATGTTTTCCTTTCTGTATACTTATGCAGGATTCATGAGATTTAGTGCTCGTCAGTAAACATATATGCCTGTCTATTGTCACTGAATCCCATTACGTGAATGAACTATTTACAATGGAAACCAGGATATAATAGAAAGCGAGTCCGACATTTTAATTACCTATTGCGATCCCCTAACGTAGATATGCGTTTTAATTATCGCTTCCACCTACATCCAAAATCAAATGAGGTAAAAGTATTATATGCATAAAGGCACTTGTATGAGCTTTCTATTGTTGTAAATCCCAGCGTTTCCTGGAATTTTGAGTACGCCTGCAATTTCGAATCGAATTGTTCACTATTGTGCAAGAAAACTTAGATGAAATATTGCATAGCTATTGATTAAAGTAGAATAAGAATTGGTAGTTGAAAATTCAAAATTTCTCACAATTTAAAATAAATGGCAATTTTATTTCTCACAAACTTGGTGGCTCAGTTAGATAATCTGTGGTGATTTCGTTTCGACCGTGGTCGCTATTACCAGTCGAGTGTGTGCAGGATCGCGTTGTGTGTGATAGAGACTGAGTAGTAATAGCTCGAGGAGGACAATGACAAACGCAGTCACAAATAGCAAGTTAACTGTTCGATGTGGATCATCCATCGAAATAGGCGTGTTCTAATCGAAATGGACGTAACTGCTGAGGTAAGGGTGTTCTTAGGTTTTTATCATATCCGTAGGTTACCAATATGGGGCTAACCGTCATCTGTCAAAAGGAACCCCAAGATTGTATCAAGTTAACATGACTTATATACTATTGAATTGGTATTTAATAATTGCAATGGTAGTAACACCACAAATCTGAGATCTTAGTAACAGGCACAATGTGAAATATCGTTTTATAATTAGACGGAAAGGCTTAAGGATGTTTTAAGAAAGCTCTGTCGTTATATAAACAACGTTGTAGCGAAAAAATATGTTGATTTGATTACTGGTGTAAGTAATGGTAGTCCGTAACTGTAAAATTTTACCTACCTTTAGCCTTTTTCGCTATCGGAAAAAATGACGTAAAATATCAAAATGGAGAAAAGTCGCAGTTTCGTGAAAATGAAAAGCGTTTGTTAACTACATTTCTTAATTTAACGCTGCATTTGCATTGTCTGTGCTCATAAAAATATGCAAAATTTGGAAATTGCTTAATAATTTTAATGAGTTTAAGAGTTTAACTCAAGTAAGAAAAAGCTCGCCAAATTGGAGATTTTTAAAAAAAAGGTTCAATGTATTTTAAAAATATTTTTTCGCTCCGAATTTCTTAGAGATATTTAACTTTTAAAATAATAAAGCGGTGAGAGGGGAGTGAGGCAAATATAAATTTTCTCTAGCTTAAAAAAATGTGTAATTCAAAATTCTTAACGCCAATAATTAACACGTCACAAATAAGTAAGGGTGGGAGTGAGGCAAACATCCTATTACTGAGCCATAAAAATGATGCAATTCTTAACACCGACAAATAATACGCCTCAAGTAATAATAAAAAAAATTAGCGAAATAGAAAAAAAAAGTATTCAAAGGAAAAAGAAAACCAAGATTACCAAAATTGACCAACTCTCTGACCAATAAGCGATGATAAATTTAAATGGCAAAAAGAGCCTGAATAACGTAACACACACACACACACACACAAAAAAAAAAAAAAAAAAAAAAAAATTACTTCAAAATTTGCCTCGAGATTTAAAATATGCCAGAAAGATTGTAATGAAGAAAATAAAATTAGATAGTTTTAGTTTGTGGCATTTTACTAATGAACATGATACAGTAAGATTGTACATGAAGAGTTTATGAATTATACTTTTAAGTTGTACTCACCTTTGTCATCAATTGAAAAGAATCCCATTCCATCCCCATCCAATATGGAATAAGTAAACTGATTATTTAGTCCAGGAGGATCTGCATCAATTGCAGAAACTGTGAGCACCAATGTACCTTTAGGTTGGTTTTCCATAACTTGACCAACAGCTACAACATCTTCAAATGTGGGTGGGAACATATTTTCATTAACATCTTCCACTTCTACAACAAGAGAGGCTTGAGACTCCAAAGAGGGGTCACCGCCATCTCTAGCAGTTATAGTAACATTGTATAGTTGAATCGTTTCGAAATCAAGCGCTTTCGATAAACGAATAACGCCCATCAAAGGATCAATCGTGAAAGTATCATCACCAGACAATGAATATGTTATTTCACCACCATCGTCTAAATCTGGATCACTGGCAACCATGACGATAACCACAACACCTAGAGGCAAATCTTCGCGTACTTTCACCCAGTACTGCTTCAGACTGAAATAGGGCGCATTGTCGTTGATATCCAAAACTCGAATATTTACCACTGCTGTGGAAGAAAGTGGGTTATCTGGTGACCCGTCAACCACTCTCGTTCTTAATTGATAGGTTTCGGTTTTTTCACGGTCCAGACTACCAAACACTGTAAGTAAACCGGTCATTTCGTCGATATGAAACTCGTCGACATCTGTTTCCAAATGAAATCTTAATTCTGCATTTAAACCTTCGTCTTTGTCGTTTGCGCGTAATCTTACAATACTAGTGCCATTTTTAGCATTTTCAGTAATAACGAAATTGTAAGAGCTTTTCTCAAAGATGGGCTTGTTATCGTTAATGTCATCAACGTGGATTAAAAGCGTTCTAGAAGCACTCCTTTGGGGATTACCCAAGTCATAAGCAGATATGTTTAAAGTATATTCGGAAATAAACTCTCTATCTAATGGTGCGTCTACAAATAGTTTACCCGCTTGTAAATCTATTTTAAAGAAGTTATATTCGTCACCGGAGGTGATTACATAGACTAAAAGACCGCTATAGCCTCTATCTTTGTCTTTTGCTTTTAATGAAGTAACTTCGGAGTCCACCGGAAGGCTTTCGTTTATCCAGACTTCTGTAGGCAGTCCCAGAGGGAATTCAGGGGGATATCTATTTCCTGAAAAGCTTGTAGGGGTGGGTTCTGTAACATCATTGTTCCTGTTGTTAGCTTTGGCAAGATTCAGTTGTTTCTTATATTTGTCTGTAACTCCCACATCTCGACATTCCATTAATGCCCCTCTGTCTGCTAGTCTTTGATTATTACCACTGCTAATTATTTTTAATTGTATGGACATTACATCAGCAAAATGAGTACCGTCTGTCGCTGAAACGTTAATTATTCTTTCTCTAATATTCATTTTTGTTAGATCGCAAGTTATCCTCAAGACACCTGACATTGCTTCCAATCTGAAACAGGGATCGTCATTCGATGGTACCATGCGGTATTTAACTGTACTTCCGTAATCGAAATCAATAGCTGAAAGAGTAATGACTTCGGTGCCAATAGGAGCAGATTGAGAAACATATCCTTTGCACCCAACTTTCTCAAATAAAGGTCGATGATCATTGACATCTTTTAAACGAACTTTAAGAGTCATTTCCGCCTGACGCCGGTACGGTGCACCCCAGTCAGAAGCTCGAACCTTTAAAACATATTCGCGTCGCATTGTTTCATAATCAAGGATTTCTGTAGCTCGTATCTCTCCAGTAAATGGATCCATTGTAAAGGGCACTGGATTTATATTAGCTAAACTATAAGTGATATAACCATTATCCCCCTCATCTCTATCACTTGCAAATGCGGTATACACGATACTTCCAGATGGTTTATTTTCATCGAAAACAACAGAATCCATGGTATTATTGAAAACAGGATCATTATCGTTGTTATCCAAAACTCGGATATTAACGATAGCTGTTGATTTTTTCTTTTGACCTCTTGATGATGGATCGAAGGCACTAACTGTCAACGAATAATAAGGTTTCCTTTCCTTGTCTAAAAACGTAGCCAGTGTCAACAAACCCGACTTCATATGAATTGTGAAAGTTCCATTCGTGTTGCCACTCTCGATTCTGTAAACAATAGGTTTATGTTCAGGAGCAGTGGCTTTCAAGTGAAGGATTCTAGATCCCGGAGGTGAAATCTCTTCAATTTCTATATCATAATCTGCTTGTTCAAATACTGGATTAGTATCAGCCGTTTCTGCTAGTCTAACGTTCACTACCTGAGTTGTAGTTCTTGGAGGTGTACCCCTGTCTTTGGCACGAAGGGTTATTGTGTAATCCTCAGAAATGCTGTTATCTCTTAAGGAAGGGTGAACTAACTCAATATTATATTCATTTTGTTTGTTTCCAGGTGTAACTTGAAACATACCGGAGGGATCACCATCAATTATTTCCAGGGCATCAAGTTCTCCATGGATACCGAGATCTTTATCAATGACTCTAACAACAGCATAGATGTTGGGATCAGATGGGGATAGTAAGGCCGAAAATTGACGAACGAATATCTCAGGTGGATACAAGTTAACAGGCGTGACTTTAACGGTTACAGTTGTTGAACGAGACGTGTAGTCAAGAGCTCTAAATTTAATCCCTCGGTCTCTGGCCAGAATCGTAAGAGTATGAAGAGGTTGCTTTTGATAGTCAAGGTGCCGTGTTAACGTTAGAATACCACGAGTTGGATGCACAGCAAATTGTAAGCTAGGTTCAGCCAGATTATAATAAATTTCCCCATTGATGCCTAAATCTGGATCATGAGCACTTATCTGAAGTATACTGGTGTGTAAAGGTTTGTCTTCGGCAACGCTTACATCATAAGAAGGTGGATAAAACGATGGTGGGATGTCATTTGTATCAGTAACATGAACAATGACTTCCGTTTGAGCTTTTAACTTAAGAGCTCGTTTTAGATCGGACGTGACGGTGGCCCGAACGATTAACCGATACGTATCTTGATACTCTCGATTCAAAACAGCTCGATTGCCAGTACGAACTCGAATCATAAGAAACCAAAAATCACCAACAAGTCTAGTTTCTGCCTTGAAAAACCGATCGGGGTCACCGGAAACTATCTTATATCGTATTTGGAGCGTCGGGTCAGAAACAAATATTCCCATCTTCTCTTTGGAGATGGTCTGCGTCTTTGGAATCGAGTTTTCCGGAATCGTGACATTGTACTGCTCTCGGGTAAATTCTGGTTCTTCCTCCTCTGTTGTGGCAATTGTTTGGAATGTGAAACATAGAAAAACCAGGGTTGAGACCCAGCGGAGCTGATGACACGAAGCCATTCAGTCACGTTCGGTCAAGACTGCATGCCTGAAAATAAAAACGATAGGTAAATTTAAAATAATGATAACAATTGATGAATAAATGTCAATTCAAATCAAGTGTATTAATCAGGGGTCTGTCCAGACATTTTGTGAAAGGTCCGTTTTTGTAAAATTGTGAAAAAATTATTCGTAATTTGTAAATATAAAATAAACGTTAAGTCACATTCTTTCAACCAGGGTCCGCTTTTGTGAATTTGTGCAAATAGAGTCCGTTATTGCAAAAAAATTTTTTCAAGAGGTTTTTAAATTGTAAAGACATACAAGATTATGCTCAACACTGCAAAATTATAATTAAAAAAATTAAATTTTAAAAATTAACAGCAATTGCAGTTACTAAATTAGCGATGTAACGTATAAATATTTCGTATTTAACTTATACTGCTGAACATAGAATGTTCATTTCGGACGAATAAAGGAAGAAGCGTCTGCCGAAGACAAAATTTAGTACGCTTACATCTGTCTTTCTTTCTCCCCTTCCTGGGAGGGATTTATTCGATTAACAAAACAATAATGAAGATAAACAAATTTGTGAAGGATCCGATTAAAAGATAAATTATTTTGTGAAGGGTCCGTTTTTAAGTTAAAATATTTTGTGAAGGGTCCGTTTTTATGAAAAGATATTTTGTGAAGGGTCCGTTAACGGACCCAAATTTCTTCTAAACAGACCCCTGTTAATATAAACTTAAATAACAGTTGCACGATTACTAATGAGTATATTTTTTCTATTGTTGAGTCATGTATTTTAGTTGATAATAAATGACTACGTAAAAGACGAGCCGCAGAAAGAGAGAAAAAAATCGTCACTTCCTTACAGCGATGCAGCCCCACTATGCTCTCAATAAAATGTGTCACTAAAAGAACTAAATAACGGTTGAGTGAATATTTTATAAACGCATGACCATTTAAAAATATCTCTATCGGTAAATACTACGAAATTCTTAAAAGTTAGGTAACAGAGTTCGGTAAACGTCAACAGAAAACCTTCAATTTTAGCTTAAGACAAATTACAGGAATTTAAACTCACACAGACTTTGTTTATTTTTAGCAGTGTTAGAAAGCGAGGAAAAAAAAAAAAAAGACTTTTTATGAATTTTTTTCACGAAATTGTGTATTTCGAAGTCTACATTAAAACTTTTTTTTAATGATTGTTTCAACAAAACAATTTTCAGCAATCAACTGAATAATTGTATATTTGAAGCTTATATTGAATTTTCAGGGAAATTAAGAAAAAAAAAAGAGAAAAATATATATATTATGACTTTTATAAATTATTGTATCCTCAACACTGTCTTCTTCTCTTGCTGCCAACAGACCTGTATCCATATTTCTTTTGCTAGCCCACCTCAAGTTGTGAAATATCTTCCGTTGCATTAATCATTTAAGAAGCTAATGAGATAAATCTTGAAGAGTTAAATAATTCAAATTTAAAAAATGAGCCCGAGGCTCTATCCACCAGAAGCAAAATGGAAAATTGATATACCATAGAGCAAAAACTTAGCTTGGAGAAAAACCATTTTATTAAATCAGCAGGGATCCAAGATGGCTTACTCTCGGTCCTGCAGCTGTAAGGTTGCTTTCACAATGGCTAGCCATTGAAGTTTATTTTTTCAAATATGTTCCATCAAAACACCAAGTATTAATGATGTGAAAATGTGCAAAACCATTTCTTAAACTTCATTTAAATATGTTGTTATTGAAGTTGAAGTTATGTTATTAATTACGTATTATATTAATATTACGTATATTAATTTGAATAATTTTTGAAGACTTAAGAGTCATTATAGCGTTTTTTAATTAATATTTAGTACAACGAAATTAGTGAGATGTTAAAAAAAATTGCTGGACGCATCTGCAAAACAGATTAAATAAATATATCTATAAACTTATTTCACATACAAAATTACTATCAACTAAGAATATTTACTGTTGCAGGGAAAAAAAAAAAAAAAAAAAAAAAAAAACCTCAATATTTTTTTTAAAAGAGTGTGCAAATTAAAGCAAGATCGTTGTTATGACACCTTTAAAAACTGTTTTACTCAATCAAAACCTTATTCCAAATGGCAAACATCGTTTCTTTAGATGAATTTCAAGTATAATTAAAAAAGGAAAATCTTTTTTTATGCTGATATCAGACACATCACCTTCTAATCAAATCTTAAATATAAATTAAAATGTCAACAATCATGCGGGGAAAAAAAGCAAGAGTGAAAAGTTCAATCGATATTCTCAACTTGCCAACGAAATCCGAAAACCACATTTTTCGTAATCCCTTCTAATGATACAAAATAATTAACTTTTGAAGCATCCTCACGGTGTCGCATGCAGATCGTTGTCAATATTTTCATGTCGCACTGAATGGGGACAACAGCTGGTAATTAAGTTTGCGGAAATGATGGATGGGGGACTAAGTTGAGGATTATGAAAAGAGCAGCACTTTTCCCAGGGAAAACCCCCAGTAAGATATCAGCAGGACACAAAACAAATTTTCAGAATCATTGCCTTTTGGCATGCTCTATTTTTGTCATCAGTTCTTGAATTCTGTCGTTTTTGATTTTGAATTTATGTCTTGTTTAAGTTTCTTTATTTTCCAACTTGCCTTTTTGCCGATATTAATACAAATTATTCGTAAACTACACGTTTTATTTAATGATATTTTTAATTTATCATGATTTGTGTTACACATGTTATGTATTCACGGCTGTAATACGATGTTACATGTTGATGTAATAAGTACACGTTGACGTAATACCTACGCGTTGAAGTAAAACACACACGTTCAAGTAAATAATAACCATTGAAAAGATATTGATGTAAAACGCCCTCGTCGACTTTATTCGTAAATGTTAATGTAAAACGTAATTTAACGTAGACGTCAATTTAACTCGTAAACGTAATGGGGAAAAAAAATGGTCAAAACTAATACAGTACGGCAAGATTTGTGTTTAAATTTGGTAATTTATGAAAACTTAGGGCATGGCATAAAAACTATTTATTCGGTTAAATTTACTTTTCAGTTTTGTATTTTTAATAAACGTTTTATAATAAGAATTAAAAAACAGAATGCCAAATTAAACCACCATCATATGAACCAGGGGTCTGTCCAGACATTTTGTGAAAGATCCGTTTTTGTAAAATTGTGAAAAAATTACTCGTAATTTGTAAACATAAAATAAACGTTAAGTCACATTTTTTCAACCAGGGTCCGCTTATGTGAATTTGTGCAAATAGGGTCCGTTATTGCAAAAAAACTTTTTCAAGGAGTTTTTAAATTGTAGACATACAAGATTATGCTCAACACTGTAAAATTATAATTAAAAAAATTAAAATTTTAAAAAATAAACAGCCATTGCTGCTACTAAATTAGAGATGCAACACACAAATATTTGGTATTTAGCCTACTGAACGCAGAATATTTATTTCGGACGAATAAAGGAAGAAGCGTCTGCCGAAGACAAAACTTAGCTCGTTTGCATTTGTCCTTCTCCCCCCCCCTTCCTGGGAAAGGTTTATTCGATTAACAAAACAATAATGAAGATAAACAAATTTGTGAAGGGTCCGATTAAAAGATAAATTATTTTGGGAAGGGTCCGTTTTTAAGCTAAAATATTTTGTGAAGGGTCCGTTTTTATGAAAAGATATTTTGTGGAGGGTCCGTTAACGGACCCAAATTTCTTCTAAACAGACCCCTGTGAACGAAGAAAATTACTAAATGAATGATTTAAACATAGTGTATTTTGGTTTTACTAACAAGAAATATGTTTTTTTTTTTTTTTTTTTTTTTTTTTTTTGCCAGAAATGTCAGTGTCATACTGTACGATAATTTTACCAGATTTTTTTTCCCCCGTGCATTTATATAATACACATTAATGTTAAGCATACCTTATGATTATTTGGTCGTTGATAAGTTACACGCCAAAAATAGTCAGCACATTTAACCAGGTGGATTTTACCAATAGCCAATATTATTGTATTTGAATACATTTTCAATTAGCACGTTACTTTGTAAAATCAATACAATTTCCATATATAGTTTACATTTACTCAGATTAAACCCTTAGCCTCAAAAATGTAAGTGTTAATTACTATTTAGTTAAATCATTGATTATTAATCTTATTTATTAATTTAAATGTGTCATTGATTAAAAAATGCTAAAAAAAAACTATATTTTTAATAAATACTCTTTCTTCGTTTCAATTCAATTTAATTTGCTTAGAAAAATGAGAAATTTTCATTTTCCTCATAAAAAATGATTATACTTAACAATGCAATTGCCACCTCTTCTGCTTTAAAAATAAGCTTCTTTTCATATTTTTCTTTAACGGCAAAATGTAAATTTCTCCTAAACACGCCCCTTCGTATTTTCATACGTAATCCCCTTCCTCATTTTATTCTCCCATCTCCCCATTTTTTTATTTTTTTTATATTCTTTATTTGTCTTCACTAGGTAAAAAAGATACATTTTTCAGAAAAGAAAACATAATTTTTTCAAGGAAAAAAAAATTTCTGCAAGTATTTCGCCCAATTCATTAAAGTTATAATTCTTTTACAATGACAAAATTTATAAAACATATTAGAACTTTCAAACGTGACCATTTTGAAAAGCTTAAAAACCATGTTTTGAGATAAATAAAAATATTTTCTTCAGATCTAGATTCAAATCATACCTATTTAAACAAAATCTAGATATCCAAAGCGTATATCTTGCAAATTGTTATAAGGTGGGAACACGACGGAATAATGTCTGGAGAATATGTGAAATGTGGTAGAATTTTACAGCCAATGAACAACTGAAGTTTGTTTTGCATAGATGTGGAACTTACTTGCTCTACGTATTTTACTAGTATTTAATAACGATTATTATTATAATTATTTTGAAAAATGAACAATGTTTACTGGAATATTAGTTTAAAGCTATGGAGTCCTCGAGAAACGGAGATTAAAAGTTGAGGAAAAAATATTTTATTTATTACAAGAAACTTAGATTGTTACTAAGTGTCATCATCAACACACAAAAATATGAACTTGAATCTCGGGACGAAAACGAATATCGAAAAAAACAATGTAGCCTTTACCGATGTAGCCTAACAATGTAGCAATGTAAAACAATGTAGCCTAAAACGTAGCCTTTACCGATTAGTCCGACTAAAAGAAAAACACAAATATGAAAAATGCATTCAAAATCGGAAGAAATGGGAAAAAAGAACAAAAATATTTATAAAAAAAAGTATTAAAAAAAATTTCTACAAGGATTTTTCTAGGGGGGGGGGAAGCGTGACGACTACCAGTATAAGAAAAAAAAAAGGCTACACATTATTTCCAAGCAGAAATAATCATAAAAAAAGCACCCCCCCCCCCAAAAAAAAAAAGATGCAAAGAAGAGATAAAAAGGGAGGGAACATCTTCTGTCATATGCATGATTTCAATTCGATGGCCCGTGGAGCATTAAATCGTCCAAAATGAATCACGCGGCCAGCCAAACATACATACACATTTTGACTTTACGAAAGGAGGGTTGAAATGGCACAAGTCACCAATAGTACTTTTTTTTCTATTTTATTTCAAGAGGGATAAAATAATGGAATTGAAGCTCATTCGATTTGTTGGAAAGCAATAGGCAGTCACGAGGAGTAGGACACTTACAAGAATATATTGATTTCGAAGAGCAGGGCACTAGGGGAAATTGACCTCGATTTCGAGATTCCAGTTACCATCTCCCGCAAACGTCTGCATGCTCTTATATGATGGTAATATCAATGTATCTCTTTGATCTTCCCACATTACTAATTTCACAAAATGAATGCAATACAACACATACCAGGAAAAAAAAAAGATGAAAAGAAAATTCAGTTCACAGATTATGAGTAGTAATGAAATGAATTAGTATTAACGACAAACTAAAATGAATGAATGTTATGTGTATTTTTTAATCAAGATATAAAATAATTTATTACTTTAGAAATGATTTGATTATTATTTGTCAAATAAACTTAAAAAATTAAATTTTCAATTAGTAGCCAATAACTTCCTTAAACCGAATGAGTTGGTGACCAATAGCGAAGGGTCCTTTTCATGTAATAGACACTTTTCGCAAACTTTTTTTTTTTTTTTTGTTAGCTGGGATTAAATTTTATATCTTAACAAAATATTCATATTCGAAGTAATTTACAGCTATAAAAAGTTAATTCAACTATAAAAATAACATAAATATATGACAAAATTTAGTTAAACAAGACGGACTTTAAAGACCTTTATGAAAAAATATTTAGGGAGGCAAAACACATTTAATGAATGCATTACAACTTTGGAATATGTGAATAATGTGTGAAAGAACTCGGCTTCCAATGAATCATTCTATCACAAGTTGATGAATTCTGAATGATTAAAATTTTGAATGGTGGCATTAGACGTTTTAATGAAAATTCTGTTTTAAAGAGTTATCTTTCTACATTGATGTACTTTTATCATTGAACGATTTTTAAACAAAGCCATGGGGAAAAGTTGACTGGTTGTCTATTTAATTTAAGTCACTCCTTTTTTGTTCACTCGGCACGTTGAGAGTGGTTACTTTTAGGTCAATGTCAAACGATTTCTAATGACTTTCTCTCTACAAAAATTACTTAATAACTAATTTTTAACAGTTTTATTTCACGTTCGTAAAATCGGGAGTTCGAACCCAGCCGACCGAAAGCTCCCCGTGTAGTAAATGATGGCTTGTGTACGTAAAATATGTCGGGTTACTAAGTCCTCCATGTTCCCATAACAAATTATATCTCAGGGTTTACTGAATTTGGAGGTTGATTGTTCTCTAGTTCAGGAAAAATTAAGATTTGTGGATGAATAAATGGGTCCACCCTATAAACTGGAGTGACGTATGGGTGTGGTAGAAGTCGAATTCTTTGCCATAGATGGCGCCACTGGAAAACAAGAGCAATCGCACCCATTGCCTTAATGGCCTACGACAACAACAACAGTTTTATTAAGCAAAATTTGTTGAACCTGGAATATCAAATTGCTTATTAAAATTTTTTTCTATCATCACCAAATGTAATTGATAATATAGTTCATAGAGTAACAGTATTATTAAAAAGTTGTAATATAGATGTTATACACATCATGCATATTAAATAATACAATACTTGAGTGCTCAGATAGTTTTATTAAATTTAAATACTTTAATTTATAAATAAATTTAGTATTAAAGCATAAGTATTCGCAAAATTAGGATAAACTCGAAAGAACAAATCATTGTTTACTTAAATTTTTATTTTCTCTAAAATTCCTTTTAAAAATAAGGAAAAAAATAAGGATACAAACAAGTCTCCAAATAATAAAAAAATACACATTTGACAGAAGGATGTATCTACTACATGAAGTACCTTACTTTCAAAACAATTTATTTGTTCGTTTACAAGAAATATTAGCTCGAATTTACGGAGAAATGGACCGAAAAAGACATCGAAATGTCAGATTCAGTAACTCACTAGAGTAAAATAAAACAAAAACGAGTACTTTCGAAATAATAAAACAGTCAACAAAGCGGAAAAGAGAGGAAAAAAAAAAAAAAAAGAATTAAATGTCGAATTCCAAAAGACATGGTACCGCCATGCTAGTTTCAAGTAGCGTAAAGGGCTCCAGATAGTTTGATTTGTTTTATGTTTCCCTCCCTTTTTCTGGAAACAAATAATTCAAATGTCGACAAAGAATTTATTTTCATATCTTTCCCAACCAAATCAAGTATTAGTTTATTTGTTAAACCCAATTAAGAAGGAAAATAAATAGTAAAACAATATAACATTCCATTGGTGAATGAATACAAACTTTTATTTCAGTGATTTAAAGCAAGAATAAGCCTTAATTGCTTTGTACGTTCAAATAGTTTTAAAAAAATGGATAGCAAGTAAGTTAAGTATTAGTTTATTTGTTTTACCCAATAAGGAAGAAAAAATAATGGTAAAACAATATTGCATTTAATTGATGAATAAAAATTTATATTCCAGTGATTTAAGGCAAAAATAAATCTTAATAAATTTATACAACAATTTATTAATTTGTTGTGCTTTCAAGTAGTTTCAAAAGGAAACAATTAGTAAAGAAAATAAAATCATATTGCATTTAAATCAATATTATTTCATTTACATAATACTTTTAATCTACAGTACTGGCCAAATTATTAGACGCACTATAAGATTATGTAAAATCCTAATTATCAGGTGATACTATACAGCTTTATTGATTTTACATGACTGGAACCGGTTTGCACTTGTTTATGTTCGTATATCAATTGATTAAATTAGGCGATATGTTATGAAAATATAGAACATTTATTATATCTGGTATTATATTAGTATATTATAATAATTAGACCAAATTATTAGACGCACTGTAGTTTTTTAATAGTTGCATGTTTTGCAAGAGTTTGTGTGCAATACTTTTATATTTAAACATACATGTATTGGGTTTTTATTCCGCAGATTTCTTATATACTTATTATTTGTCTTTATTTTTGACGTATTGCATTACTATGTTAACCAATTTATACACTAACGTAAACAAATGCAAACCGGTTTCAGCAGCGTAAAAACAATAAAGCTGTATAGTATCACCTGATGATTAAAATTTTACATAGAATCCCATAGTGCGTCGAATAATTTGTCTAGAGATTGTAGATACTTTGATTAATAAAATCAATTTCTTGTATTTATTGCGTTCTAATAATTAGTGTGTGTGTGACTTTGAGACAATAAGATTACCTTTCTTTGTAATTTATAACTTTATTAGTGCTAAATAGGTTTGTAACAACACCAATTTCAGGTAAAATAATTGAAATAAAATTTAATTAATATTGTAAGCAAATTAAGCAAACTTGTTTACATTGCATGTTTTGTTAAAATCCAAAATCCAAACAATCAATGCAATATTTTTGTTTTCCCAATTATCGAACTTTAATGAGTGCTAG
Source organism: Parasteatoda lunata (assembly GCA_949128135.1). Taxonomy (NCBI): domain Eukaryota; kingdom Metazoa; phylum Arthropoda; class Arachnida; order Araneae; family Theridiidae; genus Parasteatoda; species Parasteatoda lunata. Next base: position 58,439,121 of record OX421972.1, on the reverse strand, counting down.
ATTTCTGTGCCTACGATAGGGAAAAATAAAAAATCCGAACACACAAAAAAGCAGTCGACATACTTTTTATTTATGACTATAATGAACTCTTATTTAAATTTAATCTTAAAAAAGAATCAGAGTATAATTATTCCAAAAAGTTATTTTTTTCACACCAGTGTTTAGAAATCCACATTAGAAAGATTTCTCATATCTTTATTATATTTCTTAAATTATCAAAATTAATACTTATTATTAAGCAGAAATAGCTAACAGTTATACTTTAAAACGTTTATGAAAAATTTCATATAGTGAGCCATAACGAAACTGTTATACTTTAAGAAATTTATGTTATATTTTAAGAAATAATTTTAAGCAATTGCATCTTGTAAGGTACGAGTTTTACAGCGAATTTCACCTTGTGAGCCATACTGCAACTGTTATACTTTAAGAGAGTTACAATAAACTTCATCTTCAGATCCATGGTATACAATGTGTTTTACAGTAATATTTGTCTTGTGAGCCGTAAATGAAACTGTTATACTTAAAGAGAATTGCGATTTTCATCTCGTGAGCCATGTTATATTGTGAGAATTACAGTAAATTTTGTACTGTGAGCCATAATGAAAAAATATTAATCTTATACTTAAAAGAGGTTTACGATAAATCATTTTTTCGAAAACCATTTTTAATAAAAGTTTTTCGTTCGTAAAACGAAATAAATGCATTGGAAACTTTCATCTTGTGAGTTGGAATGACATTAAATACAAAATTAAAAATTTGTTTGTTTAAGATTGATTTTAAAAACAACATTTTATAGTGAAATTTATTTCAGCTTCATAATTCAGTAATCAGCTTTAGAGCAGTATTGTAACAAGTAAAGTAAAACATTCTTTAAACAGTCCGAAATTAAGGCTTCACATTTATGTGACCAACTACAGGACAATGGCAGCATGGTCAGCACTATACGCACCGGCCGCTTTAACACCCAAGACAAGCTGGTATCCATCAATCTGATGCTGAGTAGGCTTCAATAACTCCCGTAACTCACATATACAGCTCAATGTATTAATCACTCAGCAATCGCGGATCTACATAGTAACTAGGCCCTTGCCAATTTAGTAAGTATAATAATAAAATAAAAAAAAAAAACGAAAATACAGTTTCGGAAATATCAAATTTGAGTACTTTATCCTTTGTTTGCTTTTAAAATTATTTTGTATGTTCACATTAACTAAAACTATCCACTGGAAAAATACATCCATCATGTTCACATTAACTAAAACTATCCATTGGAAAAATACATCCATCATGTTCACATTAACTAAGACTATCCATTGGAAAAATACATCCATCATGTTCACATTAACTAAAACTATCCATTGGAAAAATACATCCATCATGTTCACATTAACTAAAACTATCCATTGGAAAAATACATCCATCATGTTCACATTAACTAAAGCTATCCACTGGAAAAATACATCCATCATGTTCACATTAACTAAGACTATCCATTGGAAAAATACAACTCTCAATTTAGATACGAGCTTAGAAAACTGATAGCACCATCACTTCCCATATTCTAATCAAAAGCTTAAGCAGTATTTTCCAATTATAAACTAACACCAAACAAAATATCACCACAGAAAGGCAACTTATAAAAACTTTTTGAACCAAAACTAGAAATATTTTTGTAATTAACTCCCCTTCATCCTTGTTCCTTCACTTCTGTCCCAAAAGAAATAAAATTGAAAACTCTTTTCATTACCGTTCGTAAAATCCAATTTCAAATAATACTCTTGAAACGGCAAGATTAAACCAGAATGAAAGGATAGTAAAGAAAATTCATCAAAGAACACACACTCTTAAGAAATCCATACACCCCGTCTACTATAACCAAGATGCCTTTTATTACGATAACTTTCTCCACAAGAACGATATATCGATATTGGAAGTAAGTGGAGAAATAAGAAGTGAGATCATTAATTCGAAAGGTGATATGTGCTTGGCAGCTATTGGTTCCAGAAACTTCTAGAATATCCTTTTATGCTGATTAACTATATTCAAGTTTCGTGAATGAATGGAATAAACATTTTCATTAGATCACTCAACAAAATAAACTAAAAATAAGGAAAAGGTAGGTGAAACTTATTTTTAGATTGAAAGGTTTCTCCATTAAAAGACGCTATCACGTCTTAAATATTTTTATTTTAAAATAATGTGATCAGGGACACTTTCCGAAGTCAATTAAAATTGATAATGAAATTTCACAGAATGGAAGATAACACAGGTTTCACTGCAAATTCAATTATCTTACACTGATAAGTAGAAAAAATATTTTAAAAGAGGTAAAATAAATAAAATTTATAACTATTGTTTCATATGCTGTGTATACATTTCAAAGCAAAACTGGAATATATCTCTAAGTTTTCAATTTAAAGAAGGGAAAAAATGGGGGAATACTATGTAAAAAAGAAAATTACAAAGTTCAATTCTGCAGAAAAGATTTTTTTTTATTTTTTTTTTTTATATAATTACTGTCACTTGGTTGAAATGAAGGGTTTATTATCATTAGATTTGGAATCGGGTTTGCTGTCCCATACTATGACTGCGTATCACGTAATCTAGGCAATTAGATCAAACGGTGATATAAGAAAGTAAGAAGAAAGATTGAGTAAGTTTTATAAGGCCCGAAACCACTTTAATAAAAACACATTATCCTTAGTCGTAACAATATGCAGCAATATTAGTATAATTCACCGTTAATTTAAACAGCCGGCTCCTTTTTTTGTAACAAAGCAAAGTACCTGCAATTGTAAGAAACTTCAGCAGAATGATGAATTGACGATTAATTTAAACGGTTTTTATATAAAGCTTCCTAACTCAATCAAAGACGTATACTCATTTTCATTATGGTTACGGAATTAGACTAAAGGACATTAAATATCCCGGGTTCAAACCTAACTTGCGCCGAGGAGAATCTCTCTCACTCCACGACACGACAGCACTACACAATTTAACCTCGTTTCACTGTTCGCCTTGATTTAACAACCCCTGAGTTTCAAACAACGCCAAGGCACCAACTGAAGATACTTTTTTACGGGCATACGGCATAATTTTTGGACAATAGACATATTTAGAAAAAAAAAAAAAAAAAAAAAAAAAAAAAAAAAAAAAAAACGGGCAATCCTGTTTTTTTTATGGTCATGATAGCTTTTGGGTATACATAATTTTTACGGTCACTGACCGTAATCGAGCGGCGAACTTTTCTTTATTGTAACTTTATTTAATGTTTGGACTGTTATGTGTCTTCGAACAACTTCGACGGGGATTTTAACTCATTCCATAACGTTTTATATGTATCTATGTAAAATTTGAGCGAAGATTTTATAGTTTCCTTATATCGTTTTAGGAACCATTTCCACCGCTTTTCAGTTCGTTCATAAACATTTTACTTAAAATCAATACCCGACGTTATACAACGATAGTACAAGACAATAAACAGTGAAAGAAAGCAACGTGTAGTATTAAAAATGTTAAGAATTTGACACACGATTCCTTATGAAATATATCTCATAATTTTTACAATATCATTAAAGTAATACCCGTTGTTATATATATATATGCATTCTAATTTTAATACATATATTAACATTTTATTATAATGTAAAGAAAGAATAATATAAATAGCCTTTTTAAAAGTCTAATTGTCCGAAAACTATGCTTATCAGGGGGTTTAGGCTGAAATAGAAGGATTAATTCAGAGATAAATTTGGGGAGACATTATTTATAGTGAGAAAGTTAATTGTTCTGGTTATGTTTAAAAAAAAAAAAAAAAAAAAAAAAAACGAGTCTTTCTCATACTTTTAACATACATTGTATCAATTTCCTGAAAGACCGTTCTTGAGAGAAATTAAAGTTGCTAAAAAGTAAAAGTGGTAGTCTGGCCGTAACTTGATCCGACACGCGTATTTCATTCAAACTGATTTGATTAAAATATAGAAATGTAGAGTTATAACCTTTCACATCATCATCAGAGATTAAATGTTAATATATTGTGAAACGAACAACTGTTACTCATCGATTTCAATGTTGATATTACTGCAAAGAATAATTCAATTATACAAAAATTAAAGAAAATAAAAAAGAATTATGCGGCGTTTACGCAACAACGGCATTCTAAAGTTAATTAACGCAGAGCAAACAGTAAATCCGAGAGTAATATTCGCCTAGAAATGGAAGTAAGAACGCATAAGAAAATCAAGATATTTGCATACCATTTGGAATAATGTCCAATTAAAACTCGGAATTATCATACCCGTCAATTCAATTAACATTGTGCACTAACTAAAATTATACTTATTTCTCTCTTAAGAAAATACGGTTAAGAGTAATTAAGTGCACCGGTGTTTATTTATGAAGAAAATGCCGTAATACATCCTGACAAGTTTCGTTTCTCAATTTGGCAAAGGGTTCCCATCTTAGCCGCAATAGATTAGAATAAAATTTAATTAATTCTTTGTAACCTTGTAACCAAGTATAATCACACGTGTGTAAAGGGGGTTTTATTCTTTCTTTATTCTAGAACTAATTAAAAGTAAAAGCTTGCTTAAGGATAATTTTCTTAAGTTTTTAAAATCCTTTTATTGTTTCCCTAAGTTACATGCGAAGGTGCTATTATTCTTTTAATTCCTTTTTTCGCTTTCATTAGTTTAATCCGTTTGTTTGAGTAATTAAAATTGTAATTTTAAAAGCTTTTAGGAATATTTCAAATCCTAAATTCATTTAGTTTGAAATATTAATCAATGCTATGTTAAACATATTGACAAGGCTTCGTAACACTGCACATTTCAAATGTGAGTTCAGTTCTTTTACAATCCATTATTTAATATTTATTTAAAACTTTTCTCTCTCAAAACATGATGTCAAAATAAATAGGATAAAGGTGCCAACTAGTGGCAACGCATTTTCGTATTGGTTGAGCTATTTTTTTTTTAAATTTTTCATAATAACGTATCAATATTTTGAAGCATTTATCGTAAAGATATTGAAACGAAAGATGAAATAGATAATTAATGTTCCATCTCAAAGATCCAAATAAACTTCAATGCACATAAATCTGTACAGATCAGTGCACGGTACTGACCTTCACAGAGCCGTACACTGTAAATACGGTAACTTCAATGGACTGGATAAACCGGGTGGATGTAAGCGGATATAACTAAATATAACTTTAATGAACTGGATTCAATGCACTGGGTATAATAATAAGTTCAATGCAATGCAACAAAAAATAAACTTCAATGCATTGTGAATACGGCACTTGTTTATAAATGTATGATGAAAGATTGCTTCATATTAACTACGAAAGTCATAATGCTTATTTTCAACAGCTATCATTAATGGTCGCAATTTATGTAAATGATCCAAAAGGATCGAGTATTGTTTGAGCTACGGATGTACTAAATAAAAACTACGCGAATAAAGCACAAGCCATGTACAGAAATGAACATACTATACTTTCAGTTTGCTAAACAAGAACTTTCTTCAGAGTCTACACGCCAAATGACATTAGAAAAGTAAAAATATAAACACGTGCTAAGTGGTTTTACCTATCACGGAACAAATTTCTTCAAAAGAATCGAATCTATAGTATACTCATTTTTGTACCTGTTTTGTGTTTTATCCACTTTGTTTTTCACTAAATTTATATAACTGGATTAGAGTAGAAATGCTGTCAAATTTTGATGGAGTATTATTGAGATTCAACTAATTAAAAATCAGTGTTTTCGACGGCTAACAATTAAAAGTGTTTGTCGATTTTTAGAGGAATTTTTTTTTTTTGTTTTTTTTTTTTTGGTCTCATTCAGAGAATTAGTTCTGCGTTTAATAATCTTACTTTCATTTCTGTTTAATAATCTTACTTTCTATTTGCTCCGATTGACCAGGATAACGAATTGTCAGATCTTGTTAATAGTAATTTTCAGGCTTTTGTGTAGGTAAAGAGGCTTTTTAACAGAGAGGTTATTTTAAATTTTACCTTTTTCTATATACGAAAAAGTACAATAAAATACGAGATCACATTTGATGAATTATCGGCAACGCCTCAATAATACTACGTCACTATAATCTACAAAAAACCGTGGCCTTTCCTATTTAAATTTTAATTTAGAATCCTCTACATCACTACAATCTATAAAAATCCATGGCTATGAAAAACCGTTGTCTTTCCCATTTAAATTTCAATTTACAATGCCCTACGTTACTATAATCTACAAAAAACCGTAATCTTTCTCATTTAAATTTTAATTTAGAATCCTCTACATCACTAGAATCTATAAAAATCCATGGTTATGAAAAATCGTTGCCTTTCCCATTTAAATTTCAATATACAATGCCCTACGTTACTATAATCTACAAAAACCGTAATCTTTCTCATTTAAATTTTAATTTAGAATCCTCTACATCACTACAATCTATGAAAATCCATGGCTACGAAAAACCATTGCCTATCCCATTTAAATTTCAATTTACAATCCTCTACATTACTACAATCTATGAAAATCCATAACTACGAAAAACCGTGCCGTTCTCATTTACAATCTCCAACGTCACTATAATTTACGAAAATCGGTGGCTACGGAAAACCGTGGCCCTTCCCATTTAAATTCCAATTTACATTCTACAATAATTTTAAAATATATAAATATCTATATAAATATATACACAAAGGAGAATTCAGGGTGAAAAAAAATTTTACCATTTAGTTACTGATGTGAAGAAAAATTTATTTAAGTTTCAATTTCAATACGTTAATTAACTTTTTTTGAAACCAAATAAAACCCTCGAAGGAAGGAAATCGTATTTATCTGTATAATCTCTAACTCGGGCCTTTTTGACTATAAAGGCATTGCCACAGAGTGTCAAACTATTCTCAAAGTAAGAAAACAACACTAACTAGAGAAAACTAACACAGGTTGTCTATACGTGGATGGTCTTTCTTTTGCCAACAAAACTCATCAAGGAAGCTGCAATAAAGAAAACACCACAAAACAGTGCAAGCATTCCCTATCACAGAAAGTGAGAAGATATTGACAAGCACAAGCACCAGGTGGATGTGACAGCAGACGTACTCCAGGGCATCGCCAAAGCAATCTCATCCTTTGCTTCCGATATCCTCTTCCACATCCTTTCTATACCAGGGATTCATAACTCACATAATCAAAAGCTCATCTTTGTTGTATGATACAGTGTGCTTCGCGCCATCGGACGCTCATTTAGCGAGCAAACATTTTCTATTCATCGAATGGCTCGTTACCTCTAATGGACTTGCTTTTAAGGGGTAAATATGTTTTGGAAAGAATGGGAAAAAGGCAAAAACTGTTTCAGAGATGGCAATTCTCGGGGATCTTTTTATTTATTTTTTAAAGCTTACTTCCTTAACTGAGGTGGAAAAGTATTGATTACTCGAAAGAGTTCTTTAAGTGGCACAGCTCAGTCATATAGAATTTTTGAAATTGTCGCTTTGGATATAACAAGAAAGGGTAGAGTGCGCAGTAAAACCGTAAATAACTTTTGATCTAATGATTACATCTTCACGTTTTAGGATTCAATCTTGATTGTTCAAGGGGGTTAACTCAAATGTGCTAATTTATTAGTGCGGATGATATTTTAAGTTATAAAAAAAAGACATAAAAATCTCTGAATAAGCCTACCATCGTTTCGACGGATTCAGATTTCTGACCTGAAAATATAAAAGCGGTAGCCGCAGTTTGGGAGATGTGGTCCTAATAATCTGGCTAGGAGAGCGGTCCTAAGTTTGGGACCCTTATTGTTAATTTTACTTTTTGCGTATTTCTTCATGTCTAAGAGACCTTTTTAAGATAATTGGAAAAGTTTTACCAACAATTATATTATTCATTTATCCAAAGATAATTCTTTGCAAAATATAACTTTTAGTAAATATTTTTTTATAATTATTTTATTTAATAAAAGTCGATAAAATATTGAATTGAAATATATAAAGTCAAAAAATTTTTACATTATTTTAAAGAACACAATTTTAAATAGCAAAATACAAAATTTGAGCGAAAGTGGTCGAATAGTTCCCGAAAAAATGCATTTTAATTTTACGACTTTTTTTTTCAAAATTTAATTTCTGAAGATCGATTTCGCACAAAGTTTGTAATTTGCCATTTAAAATTGCATTCTTTGAAATGATGCAAAAAATTGTAAGCCTTAAAATTAAAAAGTTTTTCGACTATTACTTTCGACATGCGCCGAATATGTACTAAGTAATCTAAACTGTGTGACAACGTTAAAAAACAAGGTTGTTAAAAGAAATTAAAACGATAACTTTTTACAAGACCAGGTTTTAAACATATTATAACTCAAAAAAGTGAAAACTAAAGTTTCAAATAAGGTATCAACTCGGATCAGAAACGTTTTTTATGCTTCAGCTCCGTCTCCAGATAATAAGCTAAAACTTTGGCAATTTTACTATTTATTTATGTGCCCATTTGAGTTTCATTCTTTAATTTGAAATTTTTATTATAAAAAGGTACATAGCAAACTCACCAGTTTACAGAAAATAGAAATTTAATACACAATTGAGTTATTTATTCAATCTTAAAAAAATAATTGAATCCAATAAATAAACTCTCTTCCATATTTGATCTTAAATCATAACAAAATTATTTTAATGCCAAGAACTATCTTTCAACAGAAACTTATAGCCATATAAAAATGTATTTAAGATGTTAATTATTAGGTAGAATGAAAATAAATATTGCTTAACCCAATTTACAACAAAATCTGTACTCGTAGAATGATAGATAAATTAAAAGCACAAATGTGTTTTAATTTTAAGCCTATCAAGTTTAAATTACTACTAAAAAGGTAAAAGAGTACACTGGAGCATGAAAAAACATTGAGCTCCAACTTAAAACTCTAGAGGGAAAAAAAAGCTTCGGCGCGCTTCGGGCACTAGTTCCTGAACCAAAGATAATATACAAAATCTTCCAGGCTGTCATTAAAAGATTAGGATAAATGAATACAATGAAATGAAGGGATTGCAGAATATCAAAAAAAAAAAAAAAAAACTTTTTTATTTATTTATTTTTTAATAGAATAAGGTAAATGTTGTCAGCTTGAAGATTACACGCTACATGACCTTGTATTAAAGGCCAAGTTCTAAATTTACTAAAAAAAAAAGTGCTAAGTCGTAAAGGAAAAAGAAAGAGAGTGAAAGAAGATAAAAGAAATGTGTTAAAAATCTCACGCATAATACTTTCCAAATCAAACAAGATTAACGATTAAATTTTTATCTCAAGTGTTTTCAGTTTAAAACATTCTGTTTAAGAAAACACTTGTTTCATACTTAACATTACATGTAAAACATGTTTTAAATATTAGTTTTAAACAATATTTTTTCCTAAAATAGTTAAAGAAGTTCGTCTCAGTCAGTTTACCCCATCATAACATAATAATCAAACTGTAGAAGTTCTAATAAGCAATGCAGTTAAACTGAAAAAAAATCCCAAGGAACTCATATCAAATATAGGAAATTCTGTATAATTTATAGGTTATATTTTAGAAAATAATAAAATGATAAACTTTTGGGCAAACACCAGAAATAAAATATAGATAAAATTTATTGGGATAAAACTAGCAAAAACCATAATTTCTGCAACAACGTAGCAGGAGCAACAGCACACGTTACAATGCACCATTCTTTCTAATAAATAATAATACACAGATAAAAAAAACATTTAGGGTGGCCAACACCTTTCACGGGAGACTTATATCACTAGACTCTAAACGTTATTTCTAAAGGGCGACGCCTGTTTGCGTTGCCCATACGAGAGCCAAATAATGATATCTCTCGCCATCACATAACATCAACAGCAAAGTGTAAAAAATAGAGGATAGTCAACTCTTTTTTCCTTTCATATCTGATGAAAAACTCGAGGGACTAATTCCGGAGATCTGAAGATAAAGATGAAATTTATTTATTTTGATGCTTGCAGTTATACACCCGTTTCCACTTTTTCTTATTTTCTTTGCAGCTCCTGCTATCATTTTTGGGATGATGAATTGAGATTTCTTGCTCGGCGTCTTAAGGGGGTTACAAGCAGATAAATGTCTATCCAGGATATAAATGTAACCCCCTTTTTCTTTTCTTTTTCTCCTAAAAAGTTACTTCTTCCAAAGGCATTATTCTTTCAAGATGAAAAGACCGCTAGAGATAAGATATACTCTTTAAAATGCCCCTGTTACCTAAGGAAAACTGTATCGAGCTGATAGTGCAAGGGTTTTATTGGCTTCCTCGCCTCACGTGTCAGCATTTTCTTTGTAAAATTAATTATTTTCCTTCCCCCAAATGAGTTTTAAACAGCAAAGAAATTATTAAGTATTTTACTTATATTTTTTCAAGTTCTTTCAATCGATATGTTTGTTGGGTTCTTCCTTGAGACAAAGGATTTTTTTTGTTTTGGATGTTATCAATGTTTACAACACTAATTATTTACTTAGAACAATGGAGACTTGATCGAAAATTTTTAAATGCCTAATATCAGTTTTTTGTTGACTATTTTATAATGTAGCAGGAGCTCTTCAATTGGATAAGCTTGTTGGACTATTCTCACAGACAACGGTTTTTGAATCAAAGTTCACAACTCTAAATTATTTGCTTAAAACAATGACGATTTTATTGAAAATTAAATCTCTAACAAAAGCTTTTGATTGAATATTTCATTAAGAATCCGGAGTTTCTCAATTCAAAAAGTTCGTTGAATTCTTACACACAATGGTTTTTAAATCGTTAAGTAGGTTTTTCGTTAAGTATTTCATAAAAGGTTAATAAGTTCTATGGCCTTTTAATCATTGTTTATAACAGTAATTCTCTTTACTTAGAGGAGGTGGTGCATCGATAATAATCGATGGCTCCGAGTTTCTGATTAGACCGATTCAAAGCAAACGAATTGGAAAAAATAAATTTAGAAATAAATTCAACTTAATCAATTTTATTGAATGCCGCAACAAATATTGTGGTATGGAGCTATTTAAATAAAAAGAATTCAAGTAAAAATAATAATTAATACGTGAATTAAAATAAATTAATAAGTCAAAGAAATATTATTAATCATGGATAAAAATTTATTTAGATTTTAACTTAATCAGAATGATGATTAAGCTGCGAATCAAAACAAATTAATGAGTTAAAAAGTATTTTTTTTAACTCATTATTTATATTCTAAGATTTTTAAATAATTTTGATTATAACTCAATCAAAATCCATTATACACTATCAGATCTATTCAAAGCAAACAACTTTTGAATTACTGAATTAAAAAAATTGGAAATGCATTTGATTTATTTTATTTTATGACTGATTTCAAAAAATCTTGTAATATAAAACTCTAAATACAAAGAATTCAAGTTAGAATGAATTAAATTAAATTAATGAGCTAAAAAATATATTTAACTAAGCCTTAAAAATAATTTTAGTTTTAACTGAATCGAAATCAATTATGCACTTTTAGATCTACACATTCAAAGCAAGCAACTTATAAGCCACATTGAGCAAAACAAATTTTAAAAAGGCTTTTAATTTAATTCATTACATAAATGGTTTCAAAAATATTGTCGTATTCATCAGAAAAAAATCAAACAATCAGAATTTTTATTTATTATGAGCTAGGTAATTAAGAACCAATTACTACGAACAAAGATAAACCACAATCTTGTTTTTTTTTTTAAAATTAACTATTCTTTAAAATGATACAATAGTCTGTTCTGAGAAAATAGAATCTTTCAAATGCATTTTCAGTACAACAAATTGAAAAAAAAAAAAAAAAAAAAACAAAATCCACCAATTTAAACACGCGTTAAAAAATAAAGCACTCCAGAAATTTTTATTACCAACAACATTTTTAATTTACTCGAACTTTTCCCCGAGTCCATTCAAAATATACGAAGATGAGAAAGAACTTTTTGTTCCATTTTCGAAAGCAAAAATTACTTCTTTAAAACTCGCCAAAATCTCTTCAGTCACATGGGTACTTGAAAATAATAACAAACATTTCATCACAAGCTAAGGCTTTTTTTTCTTCCTTTTAAATACCCGTCTTTGTTGGTTAACAATCATCAAAGAGTTCTTTGCAGTCGACAAAGCGAGGAAGTGCGACCATATTCTCCATACAAACAAGCTTTAGCTGCAGCTGGTTTCATTAAAAGGAATGTTGAAGAGGATATATCGCTTCCAGTTCCGGAAAATAAATAATTTTTGTCACTAAAGTTAAAAGCTTTTTGATGAAATTCGATTTTTTATTTTTTTTTTAAATAAGAGACATTGAACTATTTAAACACTCTACAATTTGTCTTTGTAAATCAGCTTTGGATAACGAAAGAAATGAGATTTAAAGTTAACTTAATATGGAACAAAGCGGGTGTCTTCATGAAAGGGGACTGATGGAGATGGCCTCTAACAATTAAATCTCATGCGTTCACAATCTACACAGTAATAACTGCGGTGTTAAAATTTTTTTTAAAATTGTGTGTTATTTGCAGTTAATACCGAATCGAGAGCTTGTACAAACTTAAAGACTGTTTTACAAAGACTCTATAATCGCATGAAAGGAGGCCCTTTTGCTAATAATATGCTGTTTTCATAACTGATCTGAATTTACAATAGTTACTCATGACCGTTAAGTAGAGTTTAGTCTATCTTCAGTCAGCGCCCTCTATGTTTATTTTCTGAAAATGGTGCAAAACGTCAATATGGAGAAAAGCCGCAGTTTTGAGATAACAAAGAGTGGTTTGTAGTATAATTTTTTAATATTTAGAAACTTACTACACTGCTGCATTATCTGGGGCTCATAAAAATTTGCAAAAATAAAACTTCAAAAAAAAGGAAGGAAAAAAAAGGAAATAGGGTATTTGTTGTTGTAGTTCATTTACATCGCACTAGAGCTGCACAATGGGCAACTGGCGACGATCTGGGAAACATCCCTGAAGATGATCTGAAGACATGCAATTACAATTTTCATCCTCTGCAGAGGAGATGACACCCCCGGTTCGGTAGCCCAACAACCTGCACGCGAAGTCGAGCACTTTACGGTAGAACAATTTAACGAGGACCAATACCGCACACCCTCGGTCCCTACGCAGACTGATTCAAGTGGTCACCCACGCGCACACTGACCGCAGACAGTGATGCTTGACTTCGGTGATCTGCTGGGAACCGTGTCTTAATGATCAGTCCACTGCGAGACGAAATAGGGTATTTGATTTTGATAATTTTCATCTGTGTGAAAAAAGTGTCACCAAATTGGCGACTTTTAAACCGTTCTAAAGCTCAGATTATTCTTTACAGCAAGATACCATACAGATTAAAATTGCAGCTTATTTTTCAAGTAAGATACGTAAACTGTGGCTTTGTTATATTTTCTTTAGCGAAAGGGCTTCGAAGAAGCTTGTTAAAAGTGTTGTTAAATCTTACACTAAGTCAGATGCCTTTATTCGATTTAAGGTTGGCACATCCTCCAGATGTGTTGTCGTTTTTTAATGTTCCGTTCAATTCTGAGAGGTAGAAATTTAAATTTTGATTTCATTTGTGTTAAAAGTGTTATAATCGAAAGCAGAAGAATCCAGACACACAGAATGAGTGAGTTCACTTAAGTATCAACTTTTTTTCCGAAGCGATGAACTTTCTTTAATTTTCTATTTATGATGGCGGATATCGACCCTAGTAGGACCTGTGGAAGCAAGTTCAAAGATCACAGTAGATAATTTGCCAAATATTGTCCATCTCCTAGTCGGGTTGATTTAGCAAACTGATCATGAAAATTAGTATAGAAGAGATTTATGGTTGCAAAAGACATCGTAAAAATTCTAGAAATCTAACCCTTTATATCACCTTGTTACATATCTGCAACATACACAAAAAGCCTATGTCTTTGCCCCAACAAATTTTGAAGGACGATTTCGGCGATTGTCGGCCAAAACCAGTGCGCCAAGATGAAATTGGGCTAACTAAAGAATCAGATGCATATACCCAAAATGCAAAGGATTTACACAAACTATTTGTGAGAAATGTGGTGTAGGACTTTGTTACAACCAAAGTAACAATTGTTTTAAAAATTTTCATATGAATTAAAATTTTTGAATCTTTCAATCTTAGGGCCATTTTTCACAATGTTGCAGGAATGCAACAAGCACTTTTTTGTCATTTTGCATAATGCTGCAGAAATGCAATTAAAAAAAAAAATTTCGATAATTTATTTTATGTTGTAAAATTTTTTTATTATTTTTTACATGCTTAAAATGATGTATTCTAATGTATGAGTAATTTTTATTAAAATCAGAGATGATGAGATATAAAGGGTTAAATATAAAAAGCTTTGATTAATCCCAGAGCATTGATACATAAATTTAAGCTGTTTCAAGGAGGTCTAGCTAATCGATTTGTGCAGTGAAGGTTTAATTTATTGTGTTTCAACTTTTTTGTTTTTCCCGTCAATTTCATATGTGTACGATATATTTTTTAATATTTGTTTGACATATTAATCTATCACAGATTTAAAATGAGAATGAAAATTTAGTGAGTTTTTGTTTAAAACACTCAAAAATTTTAAAAATAGGGAAAGAAATCGATTCAAACAAATAGATAGACACGTGCAAGTTGAAAAGAGATTTACGGTTACAAAAGACTTCGCAAAAATTCAAGAAATCTAGCGCTGATTCAACCCAAACCCTTCTTGTCATTTACATCAGGGAGCAAATCGAAAAAAGGATTTTTAAAGATAAGGAATGGCAGTTTCTATTCCAGCTTCATGAAATTGTATTTGAGGGTATATATTATGTTCTCGTTTCTCTAAACGTGATTCGTTCTCGCAAACAGTTCATTCTTAAGTCCCTCGCGAATCGGATTGTCAAAATTTTTTATCTGAAAATGAAGAGGGAAAAAATATTTAAAAAAAAAAAAGACGTGAAATTTTTCGATTTGGCTAGAATACTTGAGAACGAATAGCTAAAATTTAAATGTTTTATATTTAAATATTTCTTCGTATTTTAGTGATATCTAAAAAAAAAAAAAAAAAAAAAAAAAAAAACTTGTATCAATTAGCAACTGGAATAAATAATAGAAAATAATGATACTTAATTTTCTTTATTACTTGTCTATGCAATTAGTCTCAAACTTATAATTTCAAAGGCAATTTGCAAATATAAATATTATTCCTTTTATCATAAAAAATAACTCTTTTAATAATGCATTGCTCCTACAGGGTCTGGTCGGGCTTTGTTTTGCAGTGGATCCCGGGACACTGCGGTGTAGCTGGTAATGAGTTAGCAGACCATCTTGCTAAGCAGGGATCCTACAGACATCAAAGAAAGCTGTCTCTCTCACCAATGCCTAATCAAGAAAAAGATGAAGGATCTCACTTTTAAAACCAATACACAGAGAAAAACTCTGGTAAGATCTGGTGGAATAATCTCAAAGATCTTCCTATGTGGCCAAGACGTAGGGCAGTTGCTGAGTTTCGACTGACAACCGGACACGACTGCCTCCTCAAACATCTCCATCGAATTCATGTTGCTCAAGCCCGTTCGCTCTGTGACCTTCAAGCGGAGATGGATGCAGACCACCTTCGTCTTTGCCCAGCACTAAAGGACATTTCTTTGTGTGACCGTTAGTAGTAGTAGTAGAAAATAGAAATCTCGGTGCACAGCCGCGAGGCGGCTTTAACCGATTCATCGCTAGTAGTAGGTCGATGATGTTGGTTCCATAGCTTCCTGCTCCTAAGAGAGGAAGAAAAGAAAATCACAGCAAAGCTGCGATACAAAAAATAAAAAAGCTGAGAAGGCGTGGCTTGCAGGAATCTGGCTCGTGATTGGCCGGTCGTCAAAGTTTAGGTCTCTGGGAGAAGGGAACGAAGGAGCTTAACAAGCTCTTCGTTTTTTAAAAGTTCTTTCATTTCTGTGAAAAGTCGTAAAAAACGACTGGCAGAGTCTGTAGTATTTTTTGGAACAGTCTTTTTTCCTTTGGGCACTTTCCTGGGTCTTGCACCGCAGCCAGAAAAACTGGCTGGGTGCTCACCGTTACAGTTGACACAGGTCGCCGGTTCGGTGATAGGCTTCGTAATTCATACGAGTAGTGGTTTTTAGCACACTTGAGGCAGGCTGGGTTTGCAGTGCAGCTTCGCTGAGTATGTCCGAATTTTTGGCATCTAAAGCACTGTATTTGAAAGCGTCCCACGGAAACACTCTATCTGCACTTTTCTATCCAGAATGGAACTGATGTTGTAGATGTTGCGAGTGATACTGGTATCCGATTGGATGACTAGGAAAAGTGGGAGGGGTCTAAGGCCCTGGTCGCTGTCGCTTCTTTTCTTAAGTTGAACGATTTTTTCGGGAAAAAGTCCAAATTCTTTCAAATATCTCTCCAGTTCGGGAATTTCTGAATCAGTTTTCAATCCTCGGATGAGGGTTTTTAATTTTCTACTCGGTGGCGAGTCCTTAGGTGTTGGAGTGGAATCGGGAGGGTCCGCCGTCGCCTGGGCTTCGGGTTCTTCCTCGCGTTCCATCGGTACTGGTTCCACGGGTGTTGCGGGAGTAGGAGCTGGTTCGGGCAAGGTGTTAACGCCATTCGGTGTTTCGTTGGCTTGCGACGCCGAGTTGTCGCAAGTTTTTATCTTCTTTTTCTTTCGCTTTTTTGGAGCTGGAGTATCGTTTATTTCCATGGCTGTGGAGATTTGTGATGGTGTTTCAGTCTCTGGGATGGGGTTAGGGACTGTAATTTCCGGCCCTAAAAAGGGCCTTTCTTGTTCTGAAATTGGAGTTTCAATCTCTTCTACTGGTATCAGGTTCTCGGTCTGCTGAGGAATTTCTGGCTCGATAGAGGTTTCCATCTTTTCAGTTGTCTCAGGCATTGTTGTTTCCTCAGTAGTCCATCTTTCCTTGATCTCCAAGTAGCGTTCGAGCATATAAGCACATCGATATTGATTTTCAAACTCTTGTTCATTGAGTCTCCGTCCTCTGTCGAGTTTTTCGGAAATATCGTGTATGTAAGTTCGTTGAATTCTGATCATTTTGTCGATGTTGTCCGGAGTTGCTGTTCTGCTAGCATAGTTGCGGCAATCCTCCTTGATGGTGTCATGGTCGAGAGTAGGATAAGGCTTTGGGTTAGACCTTCGTTTGCCGCCTCGGCCGAATCTGTGATAAGAAGCCATTTTAGCTGTGGAGATTGGTCACAACACAACCGTTCACCACGAAGTCTCAAAAGGTTCCTGTGTGACCGTTACTGGCGCGCAAGAGACTTATAAACAGGGTTAGTCCTACGTCATCAACGACGTCACTAGCTCTCCTCGTTCCAAACTTTGTTCCCAACGGAGCAAACACTATGGCGTTTCTCATGTAGTTAAAAGTGGGTCAACTATATCTTTGAATATATTAATATAGAGTCGAATTTAACCACTGAAATGGCAAGAAAAAGTGTAATTAAGCTCTTCCATATCGTAAAGTTTTTCTCTGATGAACCTAAATTGATTGAAAGAGGAGAGAATGCTGTAGAAGCTAACTTTTTGTATATATGATTGGGAGAATTTGTATTTAATATTTACCATATAAATTCTATTTATAATCTGGAAATCGGAAATTTGTGAATTTTATTATTTGGAAAATGTTATTTCTAATTTATGTTTAATTTATCTTAAAATATATATATTATATTAAATCAATTTTTTTTTATAACATTGAGACAACTTATTAATTGTAAATAATTATGAAAATTTTAAAACAAATTAAAAAGTTATGTAATGAGCATGATTAAAGTTAGATAAATTAGGGAAAATTATAAAACATTTAAGATACACGTTTTTAAAATAGCTCAAATTTATTGGTAAATTTACTAAAATGATAGGAAGTAAAAAAAAAATTATATAAAACTTAAACAAAAGTTTGAGAGTTGACAGGTCTTAAAATATATTTACAACCAATTAAACTGTAGTTATTATGAAATTAAAAATAAATTTGGATAATGGTGACTTGAATGTTACGTTCAACATAAGCACTGTAACAAATAAAATATTACTATGAAGGTAATTTAAAAATTTTTGATTTAGACTGTCAAATGCAAATTTTATTCCATAAAAAGTGATAACAGTAACATTTGCCAAATATAAGAGCTGTATAACTAAATATGTATACATACATTAATTAAAAAAGAGTAAAGTTTCTAAATAAAAAAAATTCTTAAAAATTTGAATTATATTTATTTGAAATTAATATTATTAAATAAGTAAAATTTAAACACCTATCTGAATACATAGATTAATAAATATGAATGTTAAATAAAAGTTTATGTATGGGATAAGTATGTTTTAAATAATTCTAAAATAATTCATGTTTCACTTTCTTATCGAATAAAATAGGAATCTGAGATTTTAAGACAAATTGATGATAAATTAGATTATTGATGGCTCCCTATCTTGTCGTCTAAACAAAATATAGAACTTGAAATTAAAACAAAAATATAGGAAATTTAAAGCTTTCTAATGCTTTTCTTTAATTAAAAATTTTAATTAAATAAAATAAATTCTCATAAATTCTTAAATTTGCTTTAATTTAGCTATTCTATATATTAAAATTCAGGAAACTAAACATAGTATTGACCCTGCACTATCATAACACTACACATTAACATAGCACTACACTAGTTACGTTAAGAAATAATCTAATATTAATTATCTAATAATAAGGTATCTGAATTTTCTCAAAAAATTAATGCATAAATCTACTGTTAAAAACTAATTAATAATGATGTTGGCAAATATAAACAAGAAAAAATGTCAAGTCAAAATAAATCTGAGTTTAAACTAAAACTCTGTGCAGATTTAACCATATGTATGCGTATTAAATAAGTTAGTTACGTAATTTATTCCTATTTAGTAGTTAAAAATTAAAGCCTATGAGAATTAGCAGCAATAATCAGAAAATCTTAAGCAAACAAAGTTTACAATAACTACAAATTTAATCATCAGACATAATTAAATAAACAGACATTAGTATTGATAAATATAATCTAATTATAGATTAAAAATTAATTTTAGAACGTTGTAAAACAATGCATGCCTTTCCAAAACTAAAGAAAAAATTAGGTGTAGGTATAGAATAAGTAACAAATTCTAAATAAAATAAGACATTATTATAAACATGAAACAAGAGGTAAAAATATTGACGCTTAAAGCAAATATTGACGCTAAATAGCATTTAATGCACTTAACTCGTAAAATCTACTGCTACCCCGTATAATGAAAACTACTTAAATTAGGAATATGTCCTTTAGAAGCACTATATAAATTTTTTTATTTTAATAATAAACTAAAAATCATGCCGTCTGAAATTCAAATAGGAAATACCATGTATATGGTTCGTTCGAAAAAATGTTTGGAACGAGAATGAAAGGAGGCGGGGTTTGACGTCATGAAATACGTCATCACTGTCCCTGTCTTTGGGTTCATAGATTTTTCTTGCCACGTTTGTTATTGTTTGTGTTTATTTATTCTGTTGTTCCTCCCTTTGTGGTGAGTGGTCTTTTGTAACCTTGCCCATTGGAAATAAAATATAAAAAAAATAATGCACATAAGCACACAATTTTTTAAAAAAACAGTTAAATATTTTATTATATATACAATTGCAAACGAAATCCCTACAAAATAAAGTAAACAATATATGTCACGATGATATAAAACACGCAACCATTTTCGCACCAGGTAAGGATCTGCGTATCTCTGTGATGTTTGACAACGAACAAGAAGGATGTTTTAAAATAATACCAATAAAACTATTGTGGGTCCAAGCGGGCCGATTTGTTATTAAATATATTAACGATTTCCATATATGTCGATTCCTTGCTTGTTTGTTATTGTTTTGATAATAAAATAAAAAATTCTACCTCGGTATTTTATGAATATAATCCCAAACGTACAAGAAACAAATCCATATGTATGAGAATTCATAAGCTTCTTAAAAAGTATAACTAAACATACAATCCCCCCCCCCCCAAAAAAAAGAAATTGTTTGTCAAAATGAAATAATAATCAAATATTAAAGTAGCGTTTCATTTATTTGTTAGTGAAGTTTGGTTTGTTAGAAAGTTTCATTAAATTAATAATTATAAAAGAGAGAGAACTAAATAAAATTAAAAATAATACTTTAATTCCGAATACGAAAATAATACTTATTTACTAGCTTATCACTTACATGCTGATGAGATACTAATACTAATATACTAATGGAAACTTTCTTTCTGTTTTCTGTTTTGTTATACCGGCATACGCATTTTTTCTAAATCTTATATCTTATTTTCATTTTATCATTTATTATTATTATTATTTTCAAGGACAATAGCAGTACTTTTTACAAAACTTTATTTCTTACTCAAGGCAGTGTTTTTCTAACTATATCTATATGTAGAAACCACTTACATGCCTTTCCAAATTAATGGCAATACAGATAAACAAAATCGGATATATATATATATATATATATATATATATATATATATATATATATATATATATATATATATATATATATCACAATTAAGACAAAAAAGATAACAAAGAAAATTAGGAAAATTAATAAATTTTATTTACTGAGCATAACCAAGTATATAGAACTCATAAAATCAGTTAAAAAATATAAAGAAAATATGGAAAAAGTTAAAGATTAATGAAAAGGAGAAAGACTTTCATTTTTTCAACAGCTGTTATTAAAAAAAAAAATATATACCCCCTATATTTTCATTGAATCATTTGCAAAGCAAATTTTGGAGAATTTAAAAAAAAACACATTAAAAATGACACATTTATGTAAATAAAACAATCTAGAAGTTTATTTTTAATAGTTTATATTATAAGTTTATATTAGTTAGTCTATATTATTAATTTATACTTATTAGTTTACATTATTATTAGTTTATTAATATTAGTCTATAATAATGGCAACTATTTTACAGACTTCGTGAGAACATTTAACAGGTACAGAACCACTAAAATCGATAAAATAATAAAATCATTAAATTCTTTGAGTTAAAAAAAAAAAAGGTTTTCTCAAGTACTTCTACAACTATTTGGATAACCTTTCGTCTAAGAATTTTACTTTCGTTTTAGTTTTTCCATTTTTTCCACCATAAAAAGCAATGTTAGAACCCTCCCTTCCTAACAATCTAAGCAAGGCTCAACTAGATATCCCAAATTCTACAGTAGCTACAATCTTCTTCTTACTACTTTTTTCCGTCTTATGATCCCTTTATTTTTATCATTCCACACATCTTAGGAAAAGAAACTGATCCAGAGAATCTTCGATGTGGGAAAGTTTCCTTTTTTTTTATATTTATTTTCTTGCCAGATTTTCTACATTTTTCTCACAGAAATGGGGATGGGGGCGGAATTGCCACCTTATTGGTTTTGTTGCGTCGTCTAATACTGGGGACATGCAACTGGCAACTTCACAAATCAAACGAAACCATGATTAAAAGCGGAAGACTAGATTAGTTGTGAAAAATATGACTGTCACTTATGTGGAGGAAGAAGAGCCGATATTGAAGAAATTTTTTACTTGTGAGAAATACTGTAGTAAATTTGTTGCGTTTATACATATTGCATGATGCTGCAATATCAATATATTAAAAATTATTAAAAAAAATATTAAATGAATTAAAAATTAATAAATATAAGTACAGAATGTAATGAGAGTAAATTTATTGCGTTTATGTTACATGATGTTACAAAATAATATATTAAAATTATTAAAAAAATAATAATTAATAGATGTACAGTGTGTAATAACAATAAATTTGTCAAGTTTATACAGATTGCATAATGTTGCAATATTTTATAAAATTTACTAAAAATATAATCTATATTATATAAAACGCTAATACGTACGTATGTATCAATAAAGCCGATGATATTTTTTTTCTCGCGTTGGCAACAATTTTCATATTTAATTGTAGGCGTTTTGTTTTTAATTGTACAACTAAATAAGATTCTTTTCACAACACTTAAATATTTACTTTATATTCTTCATATATAGAGAGAACGAACAGTGGGCAAAGAATTCTGTTAGGTTAAAAACATTTCGCTAAAAATAAAAAAAAAATAAAAACGAATTCTAAAAGAATAAACAAATAAAAATAAAAATAAACAACTTAAAAAATAAAAATGCTGTTGCCAGCCATAGAAATTTTTGAAAGTTAACTTAGCAACATAAATCAAAATGACATAGTGCAGCTAGATCAAAATTATGAAACCTGAGCGCTTGACGTAAAACTATTGACGTATTTTGACGATGGCGTTTCCTTTTTAATTGTATGCGTTTTGTACAAATCTCTAAACATTTTTTCGTATTTATCCACATAATTAAGAAGTTGTGAACTCATTACATAAACACAATAGCATTTGTCTTCGATTCTAACCGAATATGTGTGTGCCACATCTCCAATTGTCGCCGAGAAAAAAACGGTTGGTTGGTTTTGAGTTCTGAAACAGTTCCTTTTCATTGGCAGAAATGAGAAGTGTTATGCTATTGCTATTTTATTTTGAGTTAAGCGCTTTACTATTCCACGTTTTGTTATATTATTAGTTATGAGTTAAATGCTGTTTTATTATTTCATATTTTAAGTTAATTTTTTGTTTTATTTTAAGTTCAATTTTATTAGAGTTATATTATGAATCTTAATAATCTACGTACGGTACGAAATACTATACGGAAACTATATCTACAAATACTATATCTACGAAGAAGAGCAATATCAACGGAAAACAATTAGAAATGCTACAGAACGAGCACGACGTTCTAATGAAACAACTATAGAACAACATCAACAAAATTAAGGTTTAGAATTGCCTCGGAGAAATTCGAATTTTTAACAATGACTTAAACAAAAAGTTTTATTTTAACTGACAAATACTATATTATAATTTTAACTTTTTCTATGACTATACTCATTTTCTTTGTTCTTTATACATTTTATATTTTTGTGATAAAATAAAAAACTTATAGTTGTTCTGCTTCTGAACACTGATGATAACACAAAATGATGGGCTTCATCAACAATCAAATATATATACATTTATTTTACAAATTCCATATTATTAGGGTGGCGCCCTTCAGAGAATTAAAAATACAAAATTATCATCATCAAAGCCGATGCTTTACATCCGGCGTTCAGTGGCAGACTACTATTTCATATTGTTTTACAACACATGGCTTTAGCCCTCTGGTGGGAAAGACTTTAAAACAAAACTTACAACAGTTACTTTTCTCAACAACTGAAATTTAGAATAGTGTGATTAAGAAAAATATGTGAACTGTTTGCAATTTCAAATTAATATTGAAATGTACAGGTTTAGAATTTTCTACAGTGAAAAGTTTTCGGAACTTCGGTGTTCAAAAAAGTATACAAAAGCTAGACGTTAAGAACGTATCCAATGAGCGAGCAAAGCGACCATCGGATTGAGAAGCAATCCGAAATGAAGGGGGCGAAGTCTCCTAGTAAATAAATTAAAATCTAATTAATATACGTACAGGGTATAATAAAAGTAAATTTGTTGCGTTAATACATATTACATGATGTTGCTATATCATATGTTAAAATTTATTAAAAAAAATATTAAATTAATTAATAAACGTACAAGATGTTCCATAATGATTGTAATTTATATTTTTAGAGGTCCTTGTAAGACATTAAATAAATAAAATAATTAATAAATTTAAATAAGAACATTCGGAGTTATAAATAAATAATGAATGAAACAGACCGAGTTTCTTAAATCAGACCACACATTATCGAGGATGAGAAGAGCAAAGCAGGGTTTAAAACCATCAAAAACATTGAGACAAAAATGCTCACACCCTTATCGAGTAACCACCTCCAAACCTGTTCTAAAATAAGCTGGGTTATGCTTATTTTTATTCATTTGTGATATTGGCTCTCAATAGTAATTGGTCTAAGATTGGAAAATTTTTTATACGCTCACTTAAATATTCGTTAGTAACCTTAAATGCATACTTATTTTAGAGCAGTCGAAAAACCTTGTAATACCAGTAAACTGCATAAGTAAACATGCTAATGCAAAGCCTTTTATTGCGCTTTTTGCTCAGATATTAACGTAACAATATTTATTGAGGGCAAACATTGTGAAAAACCTTGTATTCCCGGTACTACATAAGTAAATATGCTAATGCATAGTCTTTTTACTACACTTTTTACAAAGATTCTAACATAACGATATTTATTGAGGGCACTAATTGTGAAAAATCTTGTATTGCTGGTTAACTGTAAAAGTTAACATGCTAATGCATAGCTTTTTTTTCTTCACTTTTTGCAAAAATTCTAACATAATGTTTATTGAGAGCAGCCATTGTAAAAAACCTTGTATTGCCGGTACTGAATAGTCACCATTGAATCACAAAAGCAATTTAGTTTATTTGACGTTGGAGATATAACCTGTTCTATAATAAATTTCAATTAATTTTGAAAAGTTATTAAAATTCAAAACTAAATAACTGAACATAAAATAACAAAATACAGGAACGTTATTTTTTTTTTAAAAAAAAAGTGATTTATTAGAGATGAAAAAAATTTAATTATTTAATAAAAGCAATTTTTAATTAGAAAACTTTATAAAATACAATAAAAAAAACACTGAATAAATAAAAAAATTGAGAACATTTGCCAAAATGTAGTACAAATATAAAATTGACAGATCGGAATCTTACCTAAGTTGGATCATAAACGGATCGGATTAATTAATATCATATTTGTATATAAGGAAAAATTTTCGCAAGAGAAACTGGAGATTCAATTATATGATTGGTTTTGTTTTAAAGAGGAAAAATAACGAACAAAAAGTTATACAAAAAAGAGCTTTTAAATAAACACAAGATGATTAAGCACATGTGATAAATCTTTTTAAGCATAAATTTTGAACAGAAAATCTCGTATTTACGAAACAAATGATATTACGGGACATAAATTTATGTTACACGTAGGGGATAAAAGCTTTCAAAAATGTATGGAGTCATTTTTTTTTTTTTTTAAAATTGGTACTGGAAATTTTACTAGGCGATGTGAGATTTGGGAAGAGGAAAAATATTAAAATCATGTCATTTTTTTAGATCACACCGTTACGTGAGTGGTTCGAATCCTGGTCACGGCAATGAAATTTTAAGAGCCGCGATGGCTCAGGGGATAGAGCGTTCGCCTTCCAATGAGGCGAACCGGGTTCGAATCCCAGTCGATACGAATTCCGCATCCGGCTTGCACTGACCACAGTGCTGACGTGAAATATCCTCAGTGGTAGACGGATCATGGGTTAGAGTCCCCTTGCCGTCAGGCTAACCGTGGGAGGTTCTCGTGGTCTTCCTCTCCATGTAACGCAAATGCGGGTTAGCTCCATCAAAGAGTCCTCCACGAAGGCAAATTTCTCCCAATGCTCGATCCAGGAGTTCCCCTGTCTTCTGGATTGGGTTCAAAATTACAAGGCTACGGAGTTGAACATTAGTAGCCGTAAACCCATTAAGTTGGGTCGGCTGTTCAACGACGGTTATAAAATAAAATAATATATTTTTTTAAAGATAAAAAATAGGGTGTTATTTACTTTCATTCTCTGTATAGTTTAAAAAATCAATTTAATTTGTTTTTAATTTTTTACTGCAGTTAAACCTTTTAAAACTTAAAAAAAAGTACCAAAATGACGTTAAAAAAAAATAATAGTTTTAATAAACCCGTTACCAGAATTATTAAAATTTATAGAACAGTTTCGAAACTTATTTAATTGTAATTAGGTTGTAATGCAAGCAAGCTACAGGGATATTTTAATTTATTGCTTTACTTTTTAATTATTATTTTCTATTTATTTTTTGCGTTACTAGTGCTAAATTTAAATTGATATTATTATTATTACTAATTTAGTCAGTATAATAATTACAACCGTCTCATGGCCAAAATGTATGCAAATTGCGCATAGGTTGTACCGTAATAACCACCCTTAATGCATAGTTTTTCTTAAATCCTTTCAAAATACAAACACAAAAGTATGCGCATTTGGGAGTCGCAAATAATTATTCAAGCGGGTAAAAAATAAAAACGCTAGCGTAACCTAACAAATTAAAGTGAATGGGTGCACAAAACATCAATACTAGTCTGATGACCGATTAAAACTTAAACTTCTCCGATTCCTCTGGCAATGAAGAATGTTATAAAATTTTAGGAGTCTCCTTTCCTCAGTAGTGATTTTTCATATTTGGATAGCGTATTTCGTTTATTCCTCGCTTTAATATTCATTTGCGTATGTATGTTTTATTATTTTTTTTATTGATTATAAAAATACATAATAAGAGCGAATGTGGGAAAATAACCTACATACTTTTTGGATACATGTAGACTATCAGAAGTTTGTAATTATCATGCTGACTAATGAAAAGAATTATTTAATTCCGCAATTAATTATAACGCCAAAAAAATCCGGAAAAAAAAAACGATTTAAAAAAACAGCCAATTTAAATAACTTAAACAACTAAATTAATTTAGATAATAGGTTTTATTTCATGAACAGCAGCCCTAGTTCTGAGTTAAGGACTATCAATGTTCAATTCCGCAGCCTTGTAACTTTGAGCCCAATTCAGAAGACAGAAGAACTCTTAGATCAAGCACTGGGACACACTAGCCTTTGTGGAAGACTTTCTTAGGAATTAACCCGCATTTTTGTTGCAGGAGAAGAAAACTACAAAAACCCACGATTCTTACCCATGATTCGTCTACATTCAGGATAATTTTATGTCAGCACTGTGATTAGTGCGAGCAGGGAGCAGAATTCGTATCAATCAGCCAATGCGGAGATTCTAACCTGGGTCACATAGAGAAAAAACGGATTTTCAATATTATAGCCCCGAATATCTATACTTGTTTTGACAAAGGTACACAAATTTAAATAAAAAATGGTCATTGCGGCCCCGTGACAGCATACGGATTATTCGGTTAGAAACACTATTAAAAGTTATTATAACAGAATTATGAGCGAATGCATTAAATTACTTAAGTGTATGACGTATTATGTTTTAATTAATACCTGAAACAAAAATAAAAAATAAATAATTATAGATAGATTGTAAACGGCATAATATTAATTCAAAGAGATTACAATTAGCGCCTGACGCTATATCTGAGGCAAGCACTTGCTTCCAATTGGATATCGTGACTAGAGTTGAAATTGCGTGTTTTAGACATCATTTCGTGCTCAGGATTTCAACAAGGGCCAATAAGATAGGGTGCTAAATGGGCAACACCTATTGGCATGTAAAATGTTTTGGTTGAGAGAATGGTATACTTGGGCGACTCCATTTAAAATTAAATAAAAGACATAAAAAAGGGAAAAAATGAACGAGTACAGAAGATGAAATACACGTATACTATTCATTTATATGCAACAAAGCA
Organism: Parasteatoda lunata; assembly: GCA_949128135.1. Taxonomy (NCBI): domain Eukaryota; kingdom Metazoa; phylum Arthropoda; class Arachnida; order Araneae; family Theridiidae; genus Parasteatoda; species Parasteatoda lunata. Next base: position 58,411,637 of record OX421972.1, on the reverse strand, counting down.
ATTGTTAAGAAAAAAGAAAGGGTGGCAAAAAATTGTCGAGAAAATAAAGTCAACTCAATGAAGTTGAAAAACTTTTGTGACAGGTAAATCTCAATTTAAAACCAGCATTTTCAGTTTAGGAAGAAGAGGTTTAAATGTTCGGTTCGATAGAGAAAATTTCAAGTTTAACCAACCACAGAAAAATGTTATAAAAACGAATAAATAAATTTTTATGGAATTGCTGTTAGTCCACTACCTCCTAATATATATATATATATATATATGAAGTTAAAAATATAAAGAAAACATGGAAAATAAAGAATAATGAAAGAAGAAAGAGAAAAATTATAAAATAAAATATTTAAAAAAAAATTTCTAAAAATATATATTAAAAAGCCGGAAAACAAAAAAAATGAAAAGAGGTAATCTCTTCATCAGCTCAAATGATCATATCCGCAAAAAGGAGTGCTTTCTAATCTTGTATCAATATAGCCAAAGCAAAATATATCAATACAATGGTGTGAGGAGCACTCAAAAAAATATTTGAAACAAAATAGAATAGAACACGTTAAGTAATTAATAATACGTAAAAAACAGAAAATAAAATGCAAGGAAAAATGTAAGAAAAAACGGGAAAAAACATAAAACGAAATCTATAAAGCGAGTAGCGAAGTCAAATGAACTTACATAGACGTAAAACTTTTCAAGGATGATTTAAAATATCGTACATAATAAGATTGCCAGATTACAAAATATGAAAACAGAAGCGCAAATTGAGGTAAAAGCATTAACAGAAGGATTTTGTTTCATAGCGTGTTCTCTTATACTGCAGTAAGTACAAAGTAAGTCCGTACGTTATTGCATAGGGTCCGTTATTGCAAAAAAAAAATTTTTTTGAGGAGTTTTTCAATTGTAAAAGACGTAAAAGACATACAAGATTATACTAAACACTGTAAAATTATGATTAAAAAAATTAAATTTTAAAAAATAAACAGCAAATGCAGCTACTAAATTAGCGATGCAACAAATATTTGGCAATTAGCCTATACTTCTGAACGCAGAATATTCATTTCGGACGAATAAAAGAAGAAGCTTCTGCCGAAGACAAAACTTAGTTCGTTTGCATTTGTCTTTCTTTCCTCCCATCCCCTGGGAAGGGTTTATTCAATTAACAAAACAATAATGAATATAAACAAATTTGTGAAGGGTCCGATTGAAGGATAAATTATTTTGTGAAGGGTCCGTTTTTAAGTTAAAATATTTTGTGAAGGGTCCGTTTTTATGAAAAGATATTTTGTGAAGGGTCCGTTAACGGACCCAAATTTCTTTTAAACAGACCCAAAACTTGATCTTCAAATACTCGCATACAGGAACAGCATTAAGTCTGGCATTGCCAGTATACATAGCTAGTCCGCAAGGTCCTTGTTACTTAAATTATGCTAATTAGAAATACAAATATTAATCTTTATCAAAAACTGAAAGAAGGAAAATAACAACTTTTTTCTTGACTAGTAACATCGAGGATTGAATAAGATAGTAAAAAAAAAAAGTTCGCTCACATTAAATACATAAATTTATCACTCGTTCTATAACTCTTTGTGGCGTTTATTTATTTATTACATTAAATGCAACAGCGTTGGAAAAAATAAATAGTATTGGAAAAATCTCCGGAATATTGAATTAGAGATTGGAAATGCATTAATATATATAACTGTCAAAGGATTTCTCATTCAAAGGGTTGTAGAGGGGAAATAATCCAACGGTTTCCTTTAGAGAATCTTTTGCAAATAGAATAAAAAAAATGTCCAATGGGCACAAAATAGATATATCAGATAAAAGTAAGAAGAAGAAAAAAAAAATCAGGTATAGGAATTGAAAGAAGTGAAAGAACTTATTAGATTTCATTCATTCAACGAATAGATAAAATATAAGAAGCTATAAAATTCTTCCAGAAAGTGTAACGTAGGATTTCGTTATGTTATCATAAGAAAAAAAAATGCATGTTAATGCTGATAAACAGAGAAATCTCGAGCACCTAGTCACACGAATCTTTTAAGTACTATACTAGATTTAGAGAAAAATAACTTTAAAAGCACCATCTCTGTTGTATATGTTCTTGTAAATCTACGTATTAAACAAAATGAATATTTAAAAAAATTCTTTGTTTGAATATATATATATATATATAAGAAGAATATTACGAATAATAAATCATCATTTAACATTACTCCCTTATGACAGAAAGATAATGTTTTTGCAAAATTTTGAAGAATTTCATTTGATGTTTTATTCAAAAAGCAATAATACGAATAAGCAACATTTTATTATAACGCCTGTGAATAACAATGCTTTAAAATCAAGTTAAATGTTTTCGATTCAAACTACTATTGAAAATAACATGTCGCGAAAAGAAATCCTTTTATCCTAATCAACATAAAAATTAGATAATTAAATATGTTTAAAAAAAAAAAAATAAAAAAAAAACTACCGGTTATTTCTTAGAAAATATTTTTGATTGTATTTTATGTTTAGTTCTGATATACATCTGTTAATAAGCTTCTTTATATTTGCAAGGAATGAAGATCGTTATTCTGAAATTTTGTTATTCATAACAATGTTAAACATAAGTAATCTAAGATCATTTAATAACTTTTAAGACTTGAAAAGTTTGGGGGAGACACTACACTAATTAGCATCTAAACGGAGTTCCTTAGCCTTCTATTCCATAAAGTCTATTCTATAATTTCAGACCGAAAGTTAAAGAAAAAATTTATTTCATTACATAAAATTCTCCAAAAAAATAATTTACACGTTATTATGTAACCAAATTTACGTTAGCACCTTAGCACATTGTAAGAAAAAAGTTGGAGGGCCTTAAACCATATTATAGTACAATCTTAATTATGGTGTCAAAGTCTAGCTAAGTTTTTATCAACAAAAAAAAAAAAAAAAATCTAAGATTTGATTGCACTTGTCAAACATGAACGGGTAAATAATTCATTTTAAAACGTTACCAATGTTTACCCGATGTTATTGAACAAGGTTCTGGTATTATGATTCACAATGAAACATTTTCTCTTACAGTGTAATTAAAAAAGAATTTTTACCGCCTTTAAGGTCGCATAATTTGAAGAAAAGAGTAATAAATATGTCTCAACTAAGTGTATATACAATACATGTTTGATGAGTGCTGACATCTAGTTTGTATTAAACTAACTATCGTTAAACACAATACAAAGTCTTGTACTGTCACCTGGTGTACAGATTGAGAATTAAACATAATTCCTGGCACAAGAAATGGATTTTTTTTAAATCCTTTTGGCACATTACTATTGAACATTCCAACTCGAAATATCATAGGCACCAGGACTAGAAGGTCAGGATAGCTTGGTGGACAGGGCACTGAACTCTCGTTCGTGAGAACGGGACTTCGAATCCAGCCAGCCGAAGACTCCTTGTGTAGTTAATGGTGACCGTTGCATGTTAAATCGGTCGGGTCATTAAGTCCTCCTTATTCCCATATCAAATTATATCTCTGTGGGTACCGAATTGGAGATTAATCTTTCTCTGGTTCAGGCCAAAAATACAATCTGTGGAGGAATGAATGGCAGGAATGGGTCCGTCTTAGAAACGGGTGTGACGTATGGGCGTGGCAGATCGAATTCTTGATGATAGATAACGCCTCTGGAAAACAAGAAGAATCTCACCCCTTGCCTTAATGGCCTACGATAACAGCAACAAACAACCAGAAATAGAGGACCAGACTTCACTTCTTGTAGAAGGCACATCAGCAGCGTGGGATTTTTTATTTATTATGACTTGTTCTTTAAAACAACGTTTTTGCGAATCAACCGATGACTATTCAATATTAAAATCTCTTGTAAAGGAATTATTATAATATACCACACAATAAAAAGATACAATTTGTATTTATTTATTTATCAAAAAGTTGGGTTGAACAAAAGTTGTTTCATGGAATATGAGTGAAGCAATCAATAAGTTAATAATTCCAAATAATAAAAAAAAAATATTACCAAACTTTTCTACTTAACAGTTAAAAGTTAAAATGTTCAAGTAATAAAATTCCTTAATCTTTCAAGACATACTACTTTGGTTATAAGTCACTTCAATTGTTCAAAAGTCTGTTAAAACTAATTTGTTTTTTTGTTTTTTAAAAATAGCTTTGTATTTTAAGGATCGAATTCTACAATGAGGAAGCATTGTTAAGGTTGCTTGAAAAATTGGTCGCAAGTGTGACAATTGTTCTGCTCTCAAACAAAACAAATCATTCTTCTTTTCTTTTTTTTTTTTTTTCTTTTCATTGCACAACGTTCTATGACGCAGAAATTACGGTTCACTGGAGAGATGGTTAATGGTGAGTAAAACGGGAAATGGGATAAGATGACTTTATCCCGTGTTGAAAAAGGAAAACAGTTGAAGCTATCAGTAACAGGGCATGCGCAGTAACTCTATTTATGATGTTAAATGATCCTTTTACCGATATTTTAAGCAATCAATAATAATTGGAAGCTTTCTTTTTTTTCTTCCTGTAGAATGATCTCAGCGCTTTGAAAAGTTAATCGATTGATTTATCTCTCAGAAACACAAAGCAAATGTTAATTCATATAAATTGAACGAAATAATTTTTTATGTATTTAAAATATTTATTTTGTTACATCTTAAACTGTATGAAGCGAGGTTTTATAAACCAGCACATTGGCTCAAAATTGAATAATAAAATATCAATAAGGTGTTAACATAAGACCATATTATTAGACGCACAGTGGTGTTTTAAAAATTACATGTTTTGCACGCTTTATAGGCACTACTTTTATATTTAAACATACATGTAATGAGTTTTTATTCAGGAGATTTTTTATATACTTCCTATTTGTATATATTTTTAATGTATTGCATTACAACTAATTGATACATGAACATAAACAAGGGTAAACCGGTTTCAGCCGCGTAAAAACAATAATGCTGTATAGTATCACCTGATTTTACATCGAATCTTAATTTGGCCAGATACACAAATAAAAAACACAAATTCAGTACGCAATTACAAAAAAGCATATAAATTTTTTTAATCAAATACTATTAAGTATGAATACTCAAACTGACTCTTTAGTACTACGATATAAAGATTTTTTTAAAAATTTGTTTCAATTTAATGGTTCTAAACATTTGTATGGATTTTTATTTTCTTCCATTTCGTCCAGCTTGAAAGAGATTGAAAAAGGTTTAGAAAAGCACGCGAAAACATATAAAATTTCAAACCACTACTATTTCGATGCAAAAACCCAAGTAGAATTACCAAGTTTTTAGACGACGAAAATGGATATTACAAAAAATAATTTGACATCTTTGAAAACAGCAAACAGAAGAAAAAAAATATTTCTCGCAATTAAAAAAAGTATTAAAAGGGAATGTTTGAAATTTAAAAACTTTCGAGCACATGATTTCTCTTAACTATTTGACTTTTGAACACAGAATTTTTACCTTCTCAGAGGGTTGCCAGAAACACTTCCAGTTTGCTCCAGTTTATCGAAATTTGCTGATTTTTGTGATTGATGATAGAAGTTTTATCAGAATTTTTTTTTTTTTTTTTTTTTTTTTTTGCTCTTCCTTGTTTCAACTTTTTATTAAATTTTGAAAGGAAAAAAAAATATATAAACGTTTCATGTCGATATCAGTAACGAAATATTGGATGACACCTGCATTTTATGTTATGCTGCTGCTATTCATATAAGAGGATAAATTTTGATTAGCTTATGGGTATTAAAGGTAGGCTAACAAAGGCAAGAATAACTTTCAGACAGAAACTTCTTAACACCGAAGACAAGTAATTTTGGTTTTGGTAAAGCAATATTTTTTTTAATAATTTGCATGATTTTGATACATTAATAAGTCAAAAAGCATTTAATATAGATCGCATTATTGGTGTATAATATAGCGATTTGAATCTCTCTCAAAATTTGTAAAAATTTTTTAGGAAAAAATATTGAACTTTCAGTTACATGAAATTCAAATTAATTCGTATCTCAGATTTCCTAAATATTTTAATTTAATTTTCTCATTTTTCCACATTGATCGCGAATTCCCTGATTTTACACATCTGTGGCCGTCCCTGTTTTAGCAATTTAACAGCAATTTTACAAATAATAATTAATTGAGACGTTTTAATAAAAAAATTTTAAACAATTTTTATAAATAAAAATCCATTTTTTAAGCTTGAAGCGTTTTAAAAAGTATTATTTGCGCACTTTTTAAAATTTATGTAACCAAAATGGCTTAAGAACTTAGCTTGTTTAACATGTGCATAGTGCTCATAATTTTCAAATTACAGCTCGAAATAAAATTCGATTTAACATTCGAAATGCTATTTGTTTTTGCTTAGAATTTTTGTATTTTACGTGTATCTTTTTCTCGACTTCCTTTCTAGCATAGATACACAGCCAAAAGTCTTCAAGGAAAACTAAAGTGTTTTAAATTATTTGTGTTTATTTTGTCATCTTCCAGGGTCTTGAAAACCGTTCAAAACGTTTAAAATACGCAATCCTCGGAGACAGATGTAAATTTTTAGTATTCAAAACCAGATACTATCTTTATAAAAAGCTTTACTGTTTTAAATGCTTTGAGTTTATGCCTGCCTTACAACAACTTCAAGCGATTCGAGACCCTTTAAAACATTTTACATCAGCAATCCTTTGATAGCAGGTACGTGAATTTCTAGCATTTACAACCAAAACCTTAATCTTCAGGAAAGGCATTTGTGTTTTTAAACACTCTAGGTTTACTCGCGACGTTCGTTCCTGGTTTTATGCTAGCACACCGCGAAGGCACATTCACTGTAAAAAACGAATACTAAAATATCACGAAACTTTCTTCTTTTTTGACAAAACGGTCTTCTGGTACATGCTCTGAGCAAAAACTTAGACTAAGTGACGAAATAACTATCGTCCCTTCTTCGAGGAAATGAATTTAGTCAAAACTAAAAAAATATATATCATTCTTTTTCAATGGAAGAAATCTCGTAGCGCCTAATGTATCGAACTTTTCTAATAATTACGTAATCGTGCTCACCATATATATGGATAAATGTCGCCCCAATATCACAAGAAGGACCGATAGAACAGAGAGATGAATTACACCCATGCCCGGAGCGAGATTCGAACCCAGAATCTTCCCGGTGCGAGGCCAACTCATTGACCATGACAGAGGCTGGTTACCTTATTGCGACCTTTTATTTTCGATTGTCCAGTCTTTATTATAGTTTCGTCATTCTAGTCACTCAAATACGATGCACTACGATGAGATTTCAAGCTGAGGAAACATTTTAGTCATGAGATTTCGCATTTCGTCACAAATCGCGTGATTTCCAGACGAAATGATTTTCAAAATTAACGAAATACAACACAAAGATTGCTAAATCGTCAAAAATTACGAGTTTTATTTCTGAGAGTGCGTGAAATTCTAGTATTAAAAAATCATTAAGAAACGCCTAAATATCTTGACATTACATTGCCTCATATCAATGGAATAGTGTTGCAGTGGTTTAAAAATAAAAACAGCAAAAAGAAGATAGTAAACATTTTCCTCATTTTCAATAATTTAAAATATCAACTAACGCTCTGGATCAGAAACTAACTTAAATTAATATTCTTCTATTTGCAAAAATTTGCAATCTGTTAAAGATTTTTCCCCCAGTCAATTATAATAAGAATTACAGATCATAAAATACTATTTGTTCCACAACCACGTATTAAATCAACCAAAAACGTTTCAATTATGCACTGCTAAACTCGCAGTAAAATTACAATGTGATTCACTTAGGGTAGAAAAGACTTTGAATCAATGCAAGATTCAAGAAGGATTCCTGACAAATCTTAACAAAGGAAATAAACAAGACAGAACACAAATAGAACATTTTCATGCTCCCTTCCCTTCGCTTATATATTCCATTCATTATTTAGCTAAACAGATAAATTTAGGGAAACAGCTCCACTTTGAATATACCCTATATAAATTCAACTGAGATATTCTATAAGACTGAATAATTAAGTGCCTTTGTTAATCTCATTCGTAGGTGGGATAATTAAAGAGGGTGGGAAGACGGGAACTTTAAGGCTCTTTGGAAGAAATACGTTATAGAAATTTATTTAATTCCGAAGAACAGAAAGTAATAGTATCACTAATCGCATTACATCTAAACAAGTCAGCAAGCGTAAGCTCATTTGGTTAGAGCCTAAATTTGAAACATAAGCTAATTGCATCAAACGAATTTTTTTTTTTTTTTTTGCTTTTCCTTTTTCTGTTTTTTTAGCCGCCTGGAGGAATCTGGAAAACAAGATAAAATCAACTAAGTTCATTTGTAAAAATCACATTTATCTCTTTTTATAGCTTGATTAAAAGAACGAAAAGAAATATTTACAGACAATAAAATTATTCTGAACGAAAATACTATACATATATTTTTTAAAGCCTGCTCATTAACATCGTACGAAGTGCTGAAATGTCTAAATTGGATATACACAACTTTTCATAACAGTATTTTTACTATATTATACAGAGGTTCTAAATTAGCGATGGTTTGACCGCTAAAACTTACTTGGATCAACATAAAATAAATTATTAGTAGTCTTCATTTTTAACGAAACCGTTACCAGGATTAAGTTTCAAAACAACCTTTCATCAAAGGGACGAAATAACTATCATCACATCTTCGAAGAAACAAATTCGTCAATAGTAAATATGAAAAGGGGAAAAAAATATATATATATAATTCTTACGTCATTTTATCCCCTCCAAAAAAAAAAAATTAATAATGCCTAATGTATATAATTTTTCTAACAATTATTTTATCGTGGGTACTACATAGCTGGGTAAATGTCACCTTAATAACAAAAGAAAGACAAATAGAACTGAGAGATAAATTACATCCAGGCCCGAAGCCAGGTTCGATCCCGGGATCTTTGTAATTCGAGGCCAACTCCTTGACCACCATAACGGATGGCATTTTAATATTTTCGATCGTCTTGTTTTGAACTCAGTTCACAATCTCTTACAATGCACTATGATGAGGTTTAGGATTGAAAAAATATTTTCGGCAAATATTTTAGAGTTCCGGTGTCGTCACAAATCACGTAATTTTGTCACGAAATAATTCTCAAAATTAACAAAATATAGCTCAAAGATTGGTGACTCGTCAAAAGTGACAGTTTTATTTCTGGGAGCGATGCTGTTTTAGTTTTTTGATTTTTAAATTCGTGTTTTGATCTGTATTTCATTCAGAAAATATAAAATTTTTCTCAATAATTGTGAACGTTATACATTCTCGGCATTATAAAATATTTTACTTAAATCCATTTTATTAATTTATTTAAGTTATTTATGCTCCCGGAGCAGAATTTACTGAGTCAATATACAGCACCATCATCATATATCAAAATTTGCCTGCGACGCACACGCCACCAGGAAGAGATTATTAATATTATAAAAATAAAGCTTTCTCAAAGATATGTAGAGTAAAATTTAAATCCCAAATTTAAGGTAAATAAAAAGTTAAACACAAGAAATATATGCTGTTTAAATTTAATATGAAACAAAAAATTTATTTTTTAAAGGTAGATGGAAAAATCTATAAACTATCTAAATGATTAAACAGGGGGAAAAATTAAGCACGTTAAATTAAATTAAAACTTAATTAATAAATGCTACCAATATAAATACACCAAACCGGATAGAGTTTTATACTATGGTAATAAATAGAATTATCCAAAGACATATTTTATTTGCATTGGCAATTAGAAGATAGATAAAAATTATACAAAAGAAATGTATGCTGTTTAAATTTAATTCAAAACATCTATATATATATTTCTCATACACGGCACCAAAAAAAGCCTGATTACAACTTCCCGAATGGCAACGTTAGAAAATCGACCAATGATTGCATCTAAAAATGTCACATGCCAAATCTAGCTGAGGTGGCTTAACATATAGCGCTTTTAAAAACGGAAACAACGGGAGTTGGTGAGCGCTAGCGAGCAGGGGGCGAAGCCTCCTAGTATGAAGTAATTCTTAAAAAGAAGAAGCAATAAAATATCAGTTAAAGTTTCTAAAAAACTAAATACAAAAAAAATAATTTAAAAATACAAATTAAAGATTAATTACTACAGATAGGTCAAAATATGTCAAGCCATGCCTCGGTACTTTACTATTAAAAAAATTGCAATTAGAATGTTTCTTTTAAATAAAATAAAAAAATTTTAGAGCCATATCTTAGTAAAAAGATTAAATTCATCATACAATTTTTATAATATTGTGCAGAGAAAAGTTTTAAAACGAACGGTTTTTAATTAATCGGGAGAATGTCATAATCATTGCTCAGATGAATCTTTAAAAAAAGATAACTTCATCATACAATTCTTACAATATTGTGCAGAGAAATGCTTAAAAACAAACTGTTATTAATTTATCGGGAGAATGTCATAATCATTGCTCGGAAGAATCTTTAAAAAAAGATAACTTCATCATACAATTCTTACAATATTGTGCAGAGAAATGCTTAAAAACGAACTGTTATTAATTAATCGGGAGAATTTCATGATCATTGCTCGGATGAATCTTTAAAAAAAGATAACTTCATCATACAATTCTTACAATATTGTGCAGAGAAATGCTTAAAAACGAACTGTTATTAATTAATCGGGAGAATGTCATAATCATTGCTCGGATGAATCTTTAAAAAAAGATAACTTCATTATACAATTCTTACAATATTGTGCAGAGAAATGCTTAAAAACGAACTGTTATTAATTAATCGAGAGAATTTCATGATCATTGCTCGGATGAATCTTTAAAAAAAGATAACTTCATTATACAATTCTTACAATATTGTGTAGAGAAATGCTTAAAAACGAACTGTTATTAATTAATCGGGAGAATTTCATGATCATTGCTCGGATGAATCTTTAAAAAAAGATAACTTCATCATACAATTCTTACAATATTGTGCAGAGAAATGCTTAAAAACGAACTGTTATTAATTAATCGGGAGAATTTCATGATCATTGCTCGGATGAATCTTTAAAAAAAGATAACTTCATCATACAATTCTTACAATATTGTGCAGAGAAATGCTTAAAAACGAACTGTTATTAATTAATCGGGAGAATTTCATAATCATTGCTCGGATGAATCTATAAGGGGAAAAAAAAACAGTAAGTTATAATTAGAAGAAAAAATTAAACAAATTTTTACCAGCAGTACTCCTATTAGAAAACAAAGCCTAGAAAACCAAGCCTTATAGAGGCCATTATTTTAAAGTGTCATTGGCAACAGAAAATAAAAATTAATAAATATATACAAATAAACAAATAGAAAGCGTATACTATGTTAAAAATGTAAACATAAATCTTAAAATATAATCTTTGATAAATAAGCTTGCAAAATACAGTACATTAAGAGATGGATTTAGTAATCTGAGAAAGAATGAAGAACTACAAGAGAAATGGCATTTAGATCGATAACATTCCAAAAATTTAACTGCCTATAGTGACATTTAATCAAATTCGAAAGTCTGCAAATATGGATATCAACCAAGTTAATACACCTACCATATCTTTGTAGGGGAATACATTAAGAGCACTGTTCAAAAGTGAAAGCTTACTAAAATCCCTCAAGCTGATTTAATTTTCCACACTTAGCACTTACAATTTAATTAAAAAAGGCGAAAAAGACAGCAAATGAAAACCTACTAAGAATTCTCATTTAACAAAACAAAGGGTGGATGTAAACGTTCGAAATCCTTAATTATTCCTGGCGAATTATTCGAATTAGAAATAATAAACGCAATGGAAACTGTTTCAGATTAGTGTACCGGAAAACGAACAAGCTCTCGTTTTGTTTCTGACTTTCCCTTCATGAGGTGGACAACACTTTTAATCAGAGACGCATTTTAATTATTCTTTTTTTTTTCTTTCTTTCAAAATTTGAAACCTGTTCTGTAGATAGTTATACAACCTACTTCGTTCTAGAGGCATTGTTTTCGATTACACGAATATTTTGTTGAAATAGTAAAGGAGGAGGGAGGGAAATTGGAGCTTACTAGGAAGACGATAGGAGTTAATTAGATGCATCAGAATCCCATTCCTTGCAAAAGAAGATTCATTTTGTGGTGATATTGGCTTCAGTTAGGAATGGTAATTGCTTCGCATCACGCGAGGTTTTCGACGGAATAATTTGTTTTAATATGATAAAGAGAGATGATACACGCGAGAATAAGATGGTTGTTTATCAAATGATATTAGGAAGGCCTTGATGTGCCAGCGATAAATTAGTACAATACAAATTTCAATTAAAATTATATTAATTTAGGTTCAGATAAATTTTAATAGGCAAATAATGAATTAAAATGTAAATGAAAACTCGCTATCCATTTTTATTTCGCTTTTAACACATTTATTCAAAAAAAAATATTTAAAAAAATTCAAATCCCTAGCAACTATTTTACTTTGGCCACAGTTGGGCTCAAAAGCGGTTCAATATAGGTCCGATAAGAACATGCACCGAAGGACCAATATTGGGATGTCTACCTTTTTCAATATTGGTCCTAGAATGGCTTTTAATATAGGACCATAACAATTCTATATAAGGCCGATATTGGTTGAAAAATGACTGTAAAATATCGGGTGAAATGGAACATTTTACTTAGGGCCGATATCGGCTTAATAATGGATATAAATCATTACGGTAATCTAACAATTCTATGTAGGGCTAATATCGGCCTTTTTTTACTCTTACTGAGTCAAGAATATTGGAATATGGTTAATGGTTCAATGAGGGCCTAAGTTATTTTGCTGCTAGAGAAGAGTACATCAAAATTGAGATAAGCTTGGAAAATGTTTCTACCTCTTTGATAAGAATTGCTTTACCGATTAACTAGTTGTTGGCAACATATTAGGTTTATAAAACAACATTTTGATTTAACAAGTCTAAACAAATAAAACGCGCATAAATTTCACAAAGCATTCGTCCACAACTCTTACTTATGACGGTTATTTTTTTACAATAAAGGGAAAAGGACAGGGCTTGGAAGGAGCCAGTCTCATATCTAATGTACCAAACTAACTTAAAGTTTATTTTATTTGGAACTCAACAACAAACGATAAGCCATTAGTCATTTACTGCTGAACAAAAGACACAAATTAAAGAAGTGAATGCTAAATTTACAGCAGTGCATTATACTTTTAGAATCACAAATGATATATTTATCAAGAGCTCCTTATATCATACAGGGACATCTAAAATTAAAGTGAAAGAACTTACATATTCAATTACATAACAAATAGCTCAGTGAGCAACATGACAAATTTATCTGATTTGGCAAAAATAATAAACTTTTTTATTGTATCCCATAATAACACACAACTTAAAACAAAGAACTAACATTAATTCATCAAAGAAAAAAAAAACTAAACCATTTTTTTCATCCGATATTAGAGGGACCGCTTAAATCTTAAAAACTGTACGTCAATAAAACAATTTTCTGCATTAGCTTAAGAATTCAAAAAAGGAAATAGAACAAAACAACCGTAAAATCGTTCTATAAACAAAACGAATCTTTAAAAGAACGTTTCCAAACAATACAGATACAGGGCCACTATTTTCTAACTTTAAGTACCTTGTCTTTTAATGCCACTATTTACTTTTGCATTCCGTGGAAGATAGGCTCCCGTGTCCCCTAACGCTTCATCGGATAAAAGAATAAAGGGTCGGAATAAGAAAGAAAAAAAAAAAAAAACATTTACGTCTGACTAGAAAAGATAACAAGGTCTGAGAGTGTTAGCCTTCAATTGGAAATTCCGGCACATTTGTAAACATTTCTGGTAAGTCATTGGAGACGAACAATACGAATTTCAACTTTTTATTCCTAACAATTTACTCACACGTTTAGGCAGAAAAAAAAGGTACAAGCAAAACGAGAAAGATTTCGGATAGAATCAATTTAAAATAATTCCCGCCAGCTTAGCTTGCTGAGAAGATAAACGGGTTTCTCCCGTAATAAGCATTTTGTAAGAATATAAACGCCAAAAACAATAAAAGAGGCTAGTTATTATTTTGTTTTTCTTATATATGTTCACATTGATTAAAATCAAAGCAACGTATTCACCGGTCATTATTATGGGGCAATCAGAAAAAAACTCAATTTAAAATAGTTCTTGCCAGCAAAGCTTGTTGAGAAGATGAACGGGTTTCACGCATTTTGTGAGAATATAAACGCCAAGAAATAAATAAAAGAGGATAGTTATTATTTTGTCTTCCGTGTAAATATTCAAATTGATTAAAAACAAAGCAACGTATTCATAGTTCATTAATACGGAGAAATCAGGAAAATTTCGAATGAAATCAAAGCTTGTTGTGAAGATGAACGCGTTTTTCGCTTAATAATTATTATGTGAGAAAATAAAGGCCAATGACTAGTTAATATTGTTTTTCCCTTATTATAATGTTCAGATATAATAATTATTAAAAAAGTCATTATTACGGGTAATAAATGCCAAATTCACAATATTCACCAGTCATTATTACGGGTAATTAATCAGAAACATTTAAAATGGAATAAATTTAAAAGAATTCTCGCCAGCAAAACTTGTTGTGAAGTTATAAACGCGTTTTTCGCGTAATAAGTATTTTGTGCAAATATAGATGCCAAGAAATAAAAGTAGCTTCATAACATTTAATTTACCTTATAAAAGCTAGCGTTGATTTAAAACAAAACAACGTATTCGCTGTCATTAGATAAATTTCGAAAGCTTCACGCTTTACATTAACTTTAAAGTTAACAGTATGTGAGCCTTACAGCACATGCGCGAAAATTTCTCAGTAAATAATAGTGTCACTAAAGGATAGAATTTAAAGTTAGCGTTGCGCTGTAAGACAAACTCTATGGGAAATTTCGCTATTAATACGGTGCAAACAATGTAATTAAAAGAAATTTTTTGGACAGAATCAACTTAAAATAATTCCGACCAGTAAAGATTATTTTACTTTATATAATATAATTTTATAACCGGCATGGAACAGCTGACGTAATTCTGAGTTAAGGACTCTCAATGTACAACTCCGTAGCCTTGTAATTTTGAACCCAACCTAGAAGCCAAAGGAACTCCTGGATCAAGCATTGGGACAAACCAGCCTCTGTAGAGGACTTTTTGATGAAACAAACCCGCGTTATATGGAGAGGGAAACCACGAAAACCTCTTACAGTTAGCCTAAATTTATTTCTCGCATAATAAGCGTTATTTTTTTTCTTTGTAGCACATAAATGCCAAGCAATTAAAATGGCATTCCTTATATTACTTCATTTTCCTCAAATTCACACTAACTTAAAACAAAGCAAGTACTGAGAATCAGTGCAATCAAGAATATGTAAGATTCACATAAATATGATTATATCGCATTGCAGAAAGTTGTAACATTAGTACAGGACATGTAGAAACGAAATATATAAAACGCTTCGCTTGTAAATTATTGCCATTGTTCGTTTTCTTATTATTAAAATATTTTTTTTATAATATCTCGCATTTGAATTATATTTCCTCTGAATTAGATTCCTTGTTATCCATCCTTGCCTTATAATTATTTATAAATCTTAAGTTATAATTTTCTTTGTCTTCAATATCTTATTAGAACTAAACGTGAATTAAATATGTACTTTAAGAAAAAGTAAAGGTAGTATAGAACTACAAAGGGTGATCGCTATCATACAATTAACAATTATTTCTACTTAAATGCTGTTATTTATTTTTATTTCAAATATAAATGATAATCGATGAGGATTACTTATTTCATGTTTATTTTACATTTAGAAAATTGGAAATGCGCTTTTATTTAACATCTAAAGTTGTTAACGAACAATAAGTTCATGAAACAATGATTTATAAATCCCTTAACAAAAAGAGTAAAAATATTAAATATACGAAAAATAATAATTGAAACAAAAATTAGTCAAATAGGAAAATTATGCTTATTTTATTTCGTAACTGCGCAGTGGTATCTCGGATAAATCAATTCTATTTAATCTTGATAAAAATATAGGAAAACTGACAAAAGACTAAGAGTAAATTATTAATGTTATAAATAAATGAGACACTCATATAAGCGATTACAGCTATGAAAAAATTAAATAACTGAATTGAAAGTTTACGAGAAGAAATTTGCTAAGAAATAAATAGACTTGATTAATATTGGGAAAAGCCAAATAACCTTAAAAAAATCATATAAGAATAAACAAACAACAAACTAAAAATGTAACGAAGAAATATGTACCCTATTAAGTTAATATATCTCAACTAATAATCCAAATCTCTAGCAATAAATTATTTCCTTAATTAGGCTTAGACTAATAAAAAATTGAAAAGTTTTGTTGAAAAAAAATGATTATTACCATAAATCTGACTTATTTTAAACTCATAAAAAGAAAAATAAGAAACTTAAAAGTGGCATTTATTAAAAAATTATAATATAGTTTAGGATTTTACCTTGATATTAGGTTACCCTAATATAGTTAAACAAGTGGGCTGCCAATTTTATATGGTTTGCTTCGCTCGCTACTAACTTAGGTACATTGCATATGCACAAAATTCTAAGAATTCAAAACAATCATTCAAATCCATATAAAAACTTCAAAAAAAAAAAAAATTACATCTTTTTAGTAAATACTAAGTCATTAAAATAAATTCTAGCATTGCCATTCTGGGAGTTGTAATGAGGCTTTTTTTTTTTTTTTTTGTCGCCGTGTAAGAGAAATATATATATCGTGAAAAAAAGCGCTTTCGACAAAATACTAAAATAGAGATCTATCGACAAAGACTACTCACTTCTGCCTAGCTTAATAGTATGAGATTGCCGCAGCTGAATTGAACAACCTGATAGGGTTAATTTCGGAAGAGATCACATTTGGTGAGAATGCTCTCTCTGGTTATTTCAGTTTCCGTTTTTAAAAGTGCTATATGCTGAGCCACCTCAGCTAGATTCAGCATGTGACATTTTTAGCGGCAATCATTGGTCGATTTTCCAGCGTTGCCATTCGGGGAGTTGTAATGAGGCTTTTTTTTATTGTCGCTGTTTAAGAGAAATATATATATATAAATGGTTAAAAATACATTTTGAAAAAATAATGTTTTTTCTAGCTAATATTTTTCTTACCAGAACAAGTAATAGATTACAGATATAAAAATTAATTAAAGCAACAAAGAATATAATAGGGTGTGCAGTCAAATTTTTCAACAAAAAATAAGCACCTTTTAAGCACTTTTTTTTTTAAAAGAAAATCATGAGTAGGTCATGTGCACTAATAAAAAATTTTTCTTTTCCTCTCAACAATGTTTTTATTTTATTTTATTCAGCCGACCCAATTTCATGGGTTTACGACTACTAATGTTCAACTCCGTAGCCTTGTAATTTTGAACCAATCCAGAAGACAAGGAAACTTCTGGATCAGTACCCCCAGAGGTATTGATTTGTTATGGGAACATGGAGGACTTTGAGACTCGACAGATTTAACGTGCATTAGTCACCATTTACTACACGGGGAGTCTTCGGCCGGCGAGGATCGAACCAACGACCTCTTGTACATGGGCCCAGCGCCCTACCGACCAGGCTATCCCGGCCCCTCTCAACAATGATCAACGAATTTAGATTTCTTGCATGGGCCGGGAGAGCTTGGTTAGTAGGACGTTAAGCTCGTGAGAACGTGAGTTCGAATCCCGCGGGCCGAAGAATTCTCGTGTGACTATGGCGCGATAAATCTATCGGAGTCACAAAGTCCCGCAAGTTCCCCATAACAAACCAATACTGGGGGTACCGAATTGGCGGTTGATCGTTCTTTGCTTCAGGTCAAAATTACGATCTATAGATGAATGAATGAAGTATGATTAGGACCTCCTCGTAAAACGTGCTGTGACGGGTATGACTGAAGTCGTATTTTTTGCCATAGACGGCGTCACTGTAAAAACAAGAAACGCAT
Organism: Parasteatoda lunata; assembly: GCA_949128135.1. Taxonomy (NCBI): domain Eukaryota; kingdom Metazoa; phylum Arthropoda; class Arachnida; order Araneae; family Theridiidae; genus Parasteatoda; species Parasteatoda lunata. The sequence continues at coordinate 58,393,624 of OX421972.1, read as the reverse complement.
CTTCTGCCTAAAAAATTCGCTTGATATCAGACAGGCTTGCTGGTATTGGCAAGTGGCATAAGTAACAAAAATAGATATCTTCCTCATTTACAATCGCTTTAAATGAAGTTATAGTGAAAACAGTAAAAACAATATTCAAATATTTAACCAAATATCAATACGTAAAGAAACTAATTAATTAAACAATAATCTATAATTGGCTCAGCTCTGCTAAATGCAGCTATGCTATACACATTACGTAAATTACACACCACACAAAGTAATAATTTATATTAGCAATTTTATATTACCAAGTTGAAAGATTTGCGAAAAATAAAAGGAATTAATATGAATTTCAGACAAATAAGAATGTAACAATCCCTTAACTGACTTTAAGAAGCTATTTTTAATTAAATTTAATGCGCACAACAGACTAGATAAATATCGTGATTTAATGAAATTTAAAAGCACGGTTATGTAAAGGATTTCCTCAAGATATCGGAGAATCGATAACTATTAATATGGTTATCCTGAATGCGAGTATATAACGGTATAGATGAAGGTAGAAAATTAAGTCTCCATAACAAATCAGCGAGCCTGAAATGGTAATTAATAATTCATAACTTTTAAGTCAACGCAAATGTACGATAAATTTCTAAGACTCCGTGGGCTTTTAATTCTAAAATTAATGTTGATGAGTATAAAAACATATTTACCTTTCGAATTTTTACAAAGAAGCTGCGGTAGAAATCATCAATTTAAAAACATCAAAACATAATGAGGAATAATTTAAAACCGCAAATCAAATATTTAAATAAGCTGTGGAATAAGAATTAATTTCTTCATGAATTTATCTTTTGTGTTTAAAAAAATCGATAAGTTTAGAAAATAACAGAGCAAATAAAAGGTAGAAGATGTAATTTGATGCAACTTTTTTTTCTTTCTTTTATGCATTATTTCCAACCTCCTTATATTTTTAATCCATCTTTTTAATTTCAAAATTATAAAAATAGAATTTATTACGAATTTGCGAAAAGATAAAGGATTTTTTTCTTTTTTTTTCATTTCATAACATGCTGATTTGTAAATCTAAACTTGAAAACCTACGCCGTATTATAAAATGCTTGTAGTATAAAGATTATTATTAATTTATAGTTATGTTTACTTTTTAAGTATTTTTTTATTTTTTACTTAAAAAGTAACCTTTTTAAAAACTGCCAGAATTAAAATATAAATTCATTCTCCAGGTGGGATTTTCTATAAATTAACGATATGATTAAAAGTTTACCATATCAAAAGTAAAGAATGTAAGAATATTTTTAAAACTATTTAATAAACCTTGTTAAAAAAATTAAGCAAAAATTTGCCTTTCAAATGGCAAGGTGAGTCAGAGAACTGCACCTATCCACCAACGACTAAAATAGATGCACATTGGGCATGCGCGATGTAATTATTTACCAATTGGAGCTTGCGCAGTAGAGATCTATTCAAACGGAAGAAATAAGTTAATAGAATGGGGATGGAGTGTAAAATCTTTTTTTTTTTTTTTTTTCTTTTCCCCGCAGCAAATATTAATGATGATTCGATTCATCGCTCTAATATACAACATAATTTTAAATGATAGTGTTGGAATAAAATAAGTTAAACAATGAGACTAATATCCATAGAATAATTAACTTAAAGCGAAATATTTCGAAAAATGAGTCCCGCAGTGGACTGATCGTTAAGACACGGTTCCCAGCAGATCATCGAAGTCAAGCATCACTGGCTGCGGTCAGTGTGCGGGAGGGTGACCACTTAGATCAGTCTGCGTTGGGACCGAGGGTGTGCGGTATTGGTCTTCGTTAAACTGTTCTACCGTAAAGTGCTAGACTTCGCGTGCAGGTCGTTGGGCTACCGAAGCAGGGGTGCCATCCACTCTGCAGAGGATCAAAATTGTGATGGCATGTCTTCGGATCATCCTCAGGGATGTTTCCCAGACGCCAATAGCCCATTGTGCAGCTCTAGTGCGACGTAAATTAACTACATCTACATCTTCGAAAAATGAATAAAAATTTAAGATTGATATTAAGAATTAACGTTGCAGCATTTTTCCTTCTGTATTCTTACAACAGTGTATTAAGGCTCGTTAGTGTTAAGAGGAAGTTTGAGTCTCCTTACACAAAACAAAAATAACACGTAGCATTCTCCCTCCTCTAGTGTGTTTTTGAAATGGGAGTTAATTTTAATGCAATTTAGGCCATTGTTCTTGAAAAAAAGCATTGAATTATAGATACAAATTTTGATTAAACTAAAATTCATGCGTGCCGCATCGCTAATCTTAACAGAAAACATTCAAATTAACTCATTATTTTGCTTTCCTATTATTGCTTGGCGTAAATGAATTCTTTAAATAAGAAACAATAAAAAATAAAAAAAATTAAAAATGATCCGATTTCTTTCTACGAACACTTTAATAAACATGAATAATATAATATATTTATAGTTTGTCTAAAATAAGAACTCTCCCAGACATTCGTCTGGACCTGTGGCGGTGACTATGGTAACGAGGTATGACTATTTCAAGTAGGGGTGCGGGATCACTGTTTAAGACAGGTTTTGGCTCGGGTCGGCGAGTGGAATCTCTTTCAATGGGCTACTGTGTTAAGGAGTCTTCATACCGACTGCAACAACAACAAATCGCATGTTGCAAGGACTTTACGCATGCGCACTTATTTCATCCTCCCTCTGTTGCAACAACCAGCGATCGCCGTCGCACTGGTTTCAAGAATTGGAAGGAGTTCAATATTCGTCGCTGTTGCAGAGATTCAATTCGATTCTCAAAGGGAAAATACGATGTATGATGTTAACATCATTCAGAAGATAGTGACTTAAGTTTATATAATAAATTTGAAAGATTTTTTTGTCATACATTTAAAAGACATACATTTTATTACAAAAATGTATTTTAAATGCGCTTATTTATATAAATCTAAATTTAAATTTTTATTAAACATATATAAAATAATATAAATTTTTAAAAACATTGATTAAAAATATTTAAAAATATCTTGATAGGTCTTGATTTATAAACAGTGTTTCTAACTTCATATATTCCTAAGATAAATTTTTTAAATTCTGAAGTGGGATTAATCTGCTAATCTCACTTAAGTTTAAGCTATTTTAGTGCGTTTTGTTAATTATGAAAAATGCATTGAATAGATAATTTTCTTTATTTAATTCTCTAAAAGTATTTTGAATTAATTGCGAAAAACTAATAGCATAAATCTTTTCTTCAATTAGTTTATTTTACACATTTTTAATTGTTCATGCACAAGTGAACAGAATATATATTTAAATACATATTTGTTTGCTGCATTTTTCTTATTATTTTTTTTTATTTATTTATTTATTTATTTATTTATTTTTTTTTGCTCTTCATTACAGAGATTTTTGAGTGGTAGTAAAATAACTAGAAATAGTCAATTCGACAGAGAATCATTTATGAATTTTACTAGAACATAACTTGACATTCAAATAAATAAATACCTATCAAGCTGTTTAAATTAATTCTTTTTATACTAGTTAAGATAAATTTAAAGACATTTTATTAAACCACGAATAAAAAATTAAAGCGTTACTCTTTAATCATTAAAAAATATAAATAAAATGTTCAGCGAAATAAGAGAAAGGTAGCGGCTATTTAGCGTTGCTTTAAGATTAGAAAGCAGTATTTTTTAATGAATTATTTTTTATTTAATAATTTTTAATTACATATTTTTTCTAGAAGAGAAAATTTTATTTTTTATTTGCTATTAGAAAGTAGTTATTATTAAAAATTAGAGCGTTTGTTTCATTAGAAAAGATTTTCGGAAAATTATGTTTCATAAAGAAATGCAAAGCAAACGCTAAAGAGAAAAAGGCAAACTTTTTTTAATTAGTTGAAGCTGTCATTAATTGTAACAAAAATTATTTTCAATTCAATTCTACTCTTGGTTAATGAAGGGACCATCATAGAGCAGTCATTACAAAAACTAAAATTTTGAATGAAAAGTTTTGGAAAATTTCGTACGAAATTTTGATTATGCAAAATGTGATAAATACGGCAATGGTGCACAAAACCGGGTCCTTAAATTTTCTTTTTATAATCAACTCCATAAACAGAATCACTTACATTTTTATTTGCATGAAATCAGATCGATCTTTAGCTTAAAAAATAAAACATTTTTTAAAGAACTAAGAAAGCTGTATTTTTTTAGTGTAAATTGGTTATTCTATGGAAGTATGTTAAAACTCGGTATTGTTCATCCTTATCGGATAAAATTGGGTATATATAGAAATGATAAAAAAAAACGCCCTTTTTCCTACTTAAATATTTTCATAACAAAAATAATAATTTGATTTTGTTGCTCTGAGAAACTTTCGGGAGTTTAAAAAATCAAGAAAGATAAGGAACATATTTGGAATTTTTCGCCAAGTGAATGGATGTCGTCAAGAACAGAATGTGTCTATCAGAACAGAATGTGGCTTCATGTGTCTATCGTTGATAGTTGAGGTACCATAACCAATCTTCCAGGAATTTTTATTTGGAGTGTTATAAAATATAGTTCTGTCAGACTGACTATGCCAAGCTTAATGCGACAGTTCCATTCAGCAGGAAAAAGAAATCTAGCATATTTAAAACGTGATGTAATCCTTTTTTTTTTTTTTCTTTTAAAATTTTTGGAAAATTTATTTTTATGCAAAAGTAAAACATAAATGAAAAAAGAAAAACACCCACACATTCTTGTACCCTTCATAAAGTAGTATCTCATGGTCATATTATAAAGGGTCCATTTTTAAATGTTGTGGCTCCACTTGGAAATTCCGTAGAGTGAAATATTAATGTCATAAATTCCTATCAACTTGCGAATGTAAGGAAAAATAATATTGAAGCATGGAAATAAAATCCTTTTTATAACTTCTATATAAAATGTTAAGTTGCAAACTTGATATATTTGTAATACTCAAAATATTGTTCACAATAATGTTCTGAAAAAAAAATATTTTTCCTAACAAGACTTTTGGTAATAAAATAATTTCTGTTTTTCATTTTTCCTAACTTTTTTTATTTGAATTATTTAATATTCCAGCAATTTAGTTTATTTAACAAAATAAAAATACGTATTATAGCCGGAAAAAATTATACAGAAAAAAATGCATTTTTTCCCCATAAAAAGATTAGTTAAGTATTAAAAATTAGTAGACAAAATTATAAGACAAATAAATAATTTTGTATAAATTATTAATACAATATTTGTAAAAATGTGACGCAAAGTTTATTTCGGCAATTTATGAAGAATCTTGTACTGAAATCATAAAGTAATACATATATATTAAAAAATTTTATAAATACAAAAAATAACGATGAAATGAAACAAAAACAAGATACAGAAGAAAAGTGCGCATAGTCTGAAAACAGGTTTGTTGTCGGTGTGAAGGCAATCAGTTGCAACAGACACACTGCAACAGAGGAGAAAAATCGTGTTTCGCATCGCTGTTGCGTTCGGTGTGGGGACACCTTTAGTTCTAGAGTGAAGCTACCCTCCCTGAAATGCACCATTCTTGTTTCCATAGCACCAGACGGCCTCAGACGTTGTGGCGGGAGGAGTTCTTAGCTTAGACAAACTATATAATGCTTGCCAAAAAATAAAATCATGAAATATACACATTAACACGAAGGATCGTCAATTAACATTAAAGCGAGGAAGAAAAAAACATTATTAAAATTTAACGAATTATTATAGAGGGCAGAATTAAAATCATTTCATAGCCGTTTCATTTTAAGTCGTTTCAATTTCCTGTAACCAAAAAAAACCAAAAACAAAAAACACGTTTGGATGTTTTTAATTTTTATTTCTTCATTATTCTTCTACAGATTCTCTATAACTTCTTAACAGATTAAAGAAGCTATAAAAGAAGCTGTTAAGTTTTCATGCTCTTACAATGCTCAAACATTAATTTACTACCATTAATAATATTTCATGTAATTATAAAATAACAGAGTTAATTTGCAAGAAAAATAATATTCTAAGCTGAATTACCGACTTCTAAAAATGACAAAACAAATAGCAACGTCAAAGAAAATGACATAAAAGCAACAATCTTAACTAAATATATACCCAATAAATTAACTCTCACGGAAAAGGAATTCTTCTAACAATTTAATTAATAAAAGGGCTCAATCCATCGACACCCTTATCGCTCACACACCCTTTAATGAATAATGAAAATACGCCAGCGATCGGCCTTTCGGAAGCTTAAAACGCCAAGGAACAGACATAAACTGAAGACAGCGGTTCATGTGTTCGCACGGTTTCTGCGTCAAAATACAGCATGGAATCGTTAAGTACGGCTGTGTGTTTCGCTGCTGCTTTAATGCACCAGGAATGGTTGGCCGTTCTCTCGGATCTGTAATTTAATCGCTGGAGCAACAGAATGGGGCTAAAAGAGCCGCGAGGGCTTTTAGTATGCACATTAATTTATTTTCGAACTGCGGCATATCTTTGTATAATTGCCACCATTATTGCCAGAGGTACGTGAGACTGCTGCCTAAATGTAGATTGCAGTCCGAATGTGAGATAAGAGCCAAAAAACAGGTTATCCGGTATTTGGGAATGGTCAGAAAAAGACATTGCAGGAAAAAGAAAGAGATGTTTTTAAGTTTAAAAAAAAAAAAGCGGGATTGTGATATGGGTGCTTTTATTGCATTTTATTTCTTATATTTTTAATATTAAATCGACTATGTGTAAGGGATCTAACTTATATACAAAATCTTAAGTTCAAAAGAAGAAATTTTAGTAAAAGCCTTATGTCGAAAGTAATAGCAAGGCTAATAGTTAAGATCATTGCGTATAAGATTCAATATTAAAAAATGTTTTTTAATATTGCATAAAAGATTTTCAGAAAACCGGATTTTTTTTTGTTGAAGAAAATGAAAGCTAAAATATAAGAGATGTGTTATAGAAATATTGATTTTTAAGATACCGAACAAAGAGTTAACTACAAAAGATCTAGTGGGTGGAGATGAGTTCGGGTTCGCTTTAGCAGGTTTTAATACGAGCGGACCTGAGCCCAAGATACATAGGGTCACTTAAATCACGAGTCCTTGCGAGATGTACCTCGAATAAGGGCAAATTTTCGACGTCTAGCCCCTCGGCCTTTGGTGTCTAAACAAAGAAATTAGTCATTGACGCCTTTTTTATCACTAGCTTGTAATGCTAACACGAAATGAAGGGGAAAAAAATCTGGAATTGAATGTCGAAGAGGAATTGCCAAAAACAGCAAACATTCAAGTTTCCCAAAAAAGAAATCCACTAAAAGACGTTTAATAGAAAGTAGTAAAGAAATTTCTGATACTTTTACATAAGTTCGAACCCGCCCGAGTTCATATTTTACAATTTTACATATAAAACCTTTTCTCAGTTAACGAGAACGAGCACGGGATCCGTCCGTCTCATCTCTGGAGGAAGACACAAGAGTTAGAATGTGAAAAAGAGAGTTAAAAGAGCAAAGAAGAAAAATGTTTTTTGAAAAAGCTACATACAGGACAAAAAATAAATTTGATGTGCAAAAAAACCACATTTAAGATTTCTCTTTTAATAAGATGAAATTTCTACCAAAACGAACATTTAAGCAAAATTTTAAGTCCCCACAGGAAAAGATTTTTATTTTTATTTTACTTACATTTTATTGATTAATTTTATTATTTATTAAAAAATTTTGACTCTCTAAATTTTATATTTTTACACGCATGTCAAATTAATACATAATAATGTAATGTAACAATAAATACATTATAATGTTACAGTTTAGAAACGTACAAAAAATACTCTAAAACGATACTTTAATGTTTTTCTTTCTTTCCCTGTTATTAACATTAATTACTTACAATATAAACTGTACATAAAAATATAAAAGTAACAACCAGGAATTTAGATCCATTTCTCTCTCTTAAGTGACAAGTGGAAAGAAATTAATTAATTAAAATCCTTAAAACACAAATGTTTAATTAAGCGTTAAGTCGTAACATGAGAACTTAATAACAAACTAGAAATCCCCATGTCAGCATTTCTTCTCTTAACTTTTTTTTTTTCTATCTAAGAAGGTATTAAAGCCGTCTTCCTTCTCGCAGAAAAGATCTTTTAATTCCCTAAAAGAAGTGCGACTTTTCTAAAGAATTATTTTTTCATCATTTCACTCATTCTAAAAGAATGCTATCAGCAGTATTTGGAAGTACATTTGGTACCGTAAAATAATTTAATCGCTTATAGCAAAAAACGAGTATTATAAATTGTGCCCGGTTTTTAATGAATTTATCACAGACAAGTGGTTCCCAACCAGGGAGGAATTTCACATTTTAAGACGAGAGGAGATAATGCTAATCTTCCACTGCAGACCCCCTTCATATTGTTGTGGATTTGTAAATAAGTGTATAATTTTGTGAATATACTTTTGGTACCAGGCGGAATATCTCAGACGGATCCTAAATAAGTACTTTAATTAGAAAATTTGCAAGAAAATCGCGAAATTCTAACGTAATACAGATTTATGAATTTTACTACCTGACAGGAAACATTATTTTATGACTAGTTCACTATTATAAATTTCTCGGAAAAGCAATTCATTTAATTGTTATTTTACCATATTCAAACAAAACATTCAAATACCTATAAATAAGATGGTATTCAAACTATTAATTGTGAGAAAAACCGTTTATGTGCTTTCACATAATACGGTTAAACAACCAGAAATTTATCGCACCAACTAGGCCTAACCACGGGGGTTCAAATCCCGGGGTGGACACCACAATATTATTTCCATTTCCTTCAATACACGGAGAGTTCTCAGTGTATGACATCTCTTTTTTGATGTTATAAACCCATGATAGTTGTAAAAATCATTAAAAAGAACGTTTAGTTTCGTTTTTATGGCGTTTTAACCAAATTAGCTGAAAATGGTTTCAAAACCGTAAGGGTAAAATATGTTCTTTACTGTAAACTTTACACATTAAATGGATGGATAGACTGCTACCGGTTATTTAACCGTAATTTTAAAATGGAAATTCTAACACTGTATTGATAAAACGATACAATGAAAAAATTCCACATTTCGTGGAAAAAATATTTTTTTAAATAATACATAGTTTTTCGTTGGTTAATATGCTCGCATTTTCTCGTGATTTTTATTTATAAACTCTAGGGGTGCTGCTAAAAGAAGGTCGATCATTTAGTGTTCCATTACTCTAAGAAATAATTTAACAGAATACAGGCAAAGTAAATATAAATATTATGATAACAAACATTTTAAAAAGATTGATTTTGAGTAGTAAAAATATTATTTTTAATTCTTAAATAAAATAAAATTTTATTTTTTCAAAAACTTTTAACGTTTACATTTTTGTATCGAAATATAATAAAATAAAAATACGTAAAAATATTTACCTAAGCCTTTAGTCATCAAGTAAAATTACGCTTGAATTTTCATCCATATTTACTATGCGCTCATGCCTAAAAAGGAAGAAAACTATTTACTTCTATGCAAGTGTAAATGAAAGAAAAAAATCGGAAGAATATATAAAATTTATGCAAATCAGCAACATTTTAAATATATACATCGGAGTAAGTGGTACAAGCTTGAACAAAGATCATTTTTGGGTCAAAATTATTTGTTATATTATTACAGTTAAATAAAGATCAAAAGATATCACATGCAACACATTAAATTAGTAAAAAATTTTGCTGTTTAGTTCCTATCAATTTAGTGACACGATTTGAGGTTAACTTTTTTTACAGTGATTATAGTCACACTTTTTATTCACTTTTACACTGTTATAGTTTTATTTATTTATTTACTGACAACACATATTTTCAAATGCATTATAATCAATTCATGGCTTCATTGCAAAAACATTTAGATTAAAAAACAAGTACATTTTTAGTAATATATTCCCACTATTTCTTCCAAACAATCGCTATTTTGTCAGTTTTATATAATTTTTGCACGATAACTATTATTCTATACTATAAAACACCAAAAATGTTGGCAACTATACACCAAAATTGCTTAAAGTGTAGAGCTACATCATTTTCTTAAATACAGCAATCTAAAAAAGATAAGCATTGATACTTCACAGCCATGATTATATTCTAACTATTTTTTTCTATTAGAATAATAAGAATATTTAACTGTAACTTGTTGTTTTTAATCATTATATTTCTTTTAGCCAATTGTTTAAGCCTAGCACAGCTGTTATGGATGAAAACTTAGTGAAGGGGTACTTATAAGCAAACAAAAGAAAAATATAAAATAAAAATACAGTAACAAATGTGTAAATTAATACATTTTTAGTAAAAGTTTTATTAATTTGCCCAAGTTTATATTAAGCAACTGTAGTCATGCTTATATACTTTAAGCTTTCAAACTATCTAGTTTTGTTTTATTTTATAGCCGTCGTTGAACAGCCGACCGAAATTAGGACTACCAATGTTCAGCTCTATAGCCTTGCAATTTTGAACACAATTCAGAAGACAAGGAAACTCCTAGATCAAGTATTGGGAGAATTTTGTTTTCGTGGAACCCATTTTGATGAAACTAACCCGCATTCATGATACATGAGGGAAAAACCGTGGTTTAACCTGACGGCAGGGGTTAACCCATGATCCATCCAACCACTACTTATTGGAAGACGAACGCTTTATTCCCTGAGCGACCACAGCCCCTAACTGTCTACAAAATGGCATTTATTTTTTTTTTTTTAGTTAGTTTTAGTTGCGACTGCTAATTATTGTGGGTAATTAATTGATTAAATCACGAAAATCAATTATGTTAATCATTTTAAACCAAGGTACAATAAGCAAACTATTGGAAAGACACGGAGCATATCTCCTTTAATAAAATAAATTGTAAATTTGAAAAAATAAATTATAAATTTAAAAAAAAAAAAAAAAAATTATAAATTTAAAAAAATTTATTATAAATTTGAAAAAATAAATTATAAACTTAAATAAAATAGTTTATAAATTTAAAAAATATATATTTTATCCGCTTAGAAAATTTTTAATATTTGATTAATGATTCGAAGAAATGTACATACATTTTCAATATTTTTTTTTAATTTTACATAAATATATGTAAAATTTCTATTTAATTATGGAATAATAAATTTCATAGCTATTTTTTTACAGCTTTGAAACCTTGCTAGTTGTAAATGTTAACGATTAATTAACCATATTAATTGCTAACGGTTTTTTACAGTAAACGTAACGGTTAATTAGATGGACAGACTGGTGTCGGTTATTTTACAATAATTTTAGAATGAAGATTCTAACAGTGTAGAAAAAACAAGATTTATTTTTGAAAATATATTTTATTATTTTAGTTACATGCATAATAGATTCATAAAGAAAATTCTTAGATTACATAAAATATTGTGGCAAATCCTTTAGAGATTTAGCAGTTTTTAAACTAAATATTCGATATATTTTTTCCCCTTTCGATTATAAATTTTTGCAAAAGACTGGAATAAAAAAATAATTTAAATAAATATACAAATATAACATGAATAAGCGTTTTAGTTATCTAAAGTAAAATAGATAACTCAATTTTAAAGCTAGGCTCCCTTTGTTTGCTAAAACTAATGGCTCATAATTTAGAAAGGCTTTTTGAATTTTAGAAATATTATTTTAAGGAGAATATTACCGTTTTTCTTTTGATTAGAAGCCTCTTCAAATAGCGTAAAGTACGGCAAAAGTGAAATTTAAAGAATTTCGAACAAAGTAGCTCTAATTACTTCGCAGAGAGTTTAAAAGCATCAAGCGGAGAGTGATTTATTGAAGGATTAAATATATATTTGCAAAGAAAGCGTTTTGCTTGTGCAAATTTGGAAATATGAATTTATTAGGAGAGGAAGTATATTCTCGTATGCTCAAAAACAAGACTGCTGAAAAGAAACTGACAAGATTTATAGCAAAGCATTGCTTTAACTTTGTAATTTTTAAACAGTGCGGTAAAAAGGTACGTATAATTTAAATAAATGCGTTAATATAAGCTAAAATATACAGGGTGTCCATGAAGTATTAAAACTAATTTTTAAAAATAAACATGTGATGCTTTCAATGATATCTAATTCAGTCCCCCTTATTACTCTTCATCTTCGTACGAAGTCATCTTAAATACGCACCCCTCATTTTTTATTGCAGATCTGAATTTGCACCCCAATAACTTGGTTGACTTTGAAGGTGGGGATCAAACTTCATTTTATTTTATATATTTTTCAATATATCAAACATGTATATTGAAATAACTGACATATAATTTTCGAGAATTTTCCATCTGAAACAAATTTACTCTTTTTTTTTTCGAGTTTATAGCTCTATCGGAGGACTCTAAGAAATTTTGAATTTTGTGGAACTACTGATATAATAATAAAAACTAAATATATGTCAGCAATGTATGAAAACTGCCTAAGTCACACTGCAAAGCGCCAACGAAGCTCACTGCAATAACCATAATAAATGACGTCGGCGGATTACCAAAGAGCCGGACTTTCCAATTAGACTGCTGCATGAATACATTTATCATTTCTTCTATAATTTATATTTACTCGTATTTGTTAAATTGCAATCATCATCATTAGAGTAGTGCTGGCTCAGGGGATACAGCGTTCTCCTCCCAAAGAGTTGAACCGGGTTCGAATCGCAGTGATGGCTGGTCGATACGAACACCGCACCCGGCTTGCACTGACCACAGTGCTGATTTAAAAATATCCACAGTGGTAGACAGATCATGGTTTAAAGTTCCCTTGACGTCAGGCTAACCCGCGGGAGATTTTCCGCTCCGTCTAACGCAAATGTGTTGTAGTTCTATCAGAAAGGTTCCAGGTTGAGGAAACATTTCCGTCATTAATTTAATAGTTCGCGATTCGTCACAAATCACGTGATTTTGTTACGAAATGATTCTCAAAACTAACAAAATATAGTTTAGAGATTGCTGAATGTGTTGTAGTTCTATCAGAAAGGTTCCGGGTTGAGGAAACGTTTCCGTCATTAATTTAATAGTTCGCGTTTCGTCACAAATCACGTGATTTCATTACGAAATGATTCTCAAAATTAACAAAATATAGTTTAGAGATTGCTGAATAGTCAAAAGGGAGAATTTTTTTCTGAGAGAGCATTGGAAAGCAGATCTCCTTGGTTATATTTCTCTTACCGTCGGGATAACCATGAGAGGTTTTTCTTTTCTTTGTATAACCAATGAGGGTTAGTTCTATCAGAAAGGACTCCATCAAGTCTTTTTTCTTTTTTTTTTTGCCCCAATACTTACATCCAAGAGTTCCTATGTATTTTGGATTGAGTTCAAAATTACAAAAATTATTCCTTTTCATATCCGTAAATCCAAAAATGGATTTAAAGCACTTATAAAATAAAATTATTACCCTGGCCTCAAAGAATTTGGACCTTTATTTATTATTGGTCACCTTAGGTATCTCCGAAAAAAAAGTTAAGTAAAATTATATTGAAAAAAAAGATGCTCCCATTTGAAGAATTAATGATATTCGTAGACAGCCCTTAATTTATGATATGTTTTAAAAACAAATATGTTTACACGTTTAATTGCTACGCCATATTCTGGCGCTTCAGCAACTTCAAAACTTCAGTTTTTTGATTTTTAGTGATAATTTTAGTTGAAAATTACAGAACACTTCATCTCATCGTCTTCATTTCTTCACACGCCACATTACGCCCCTTTTGTGATTTGGAGGTAATTTTACTTTTTGGGTTCTCACTTCAGCTGAGAAAATTAAGGCACATTTTTACATATCTAGCAGATCCACGATTCTATTCCTGATTTATAGTAAAAATTTATTTTTATGCGAATATTTAGTCGCTTAGATGACAATATATATCTTTGAAAACATTTTATTTTTAACAGAATACTAAAGAGAAAAAAATCCCAGGTATCAAAATTATCAGACATAGATTTAGGAAAAGCATGTCCTGACAAAACTACATGTACAAAATACTCGAAAGACGAATAAAAACTATTTATTCAGCAGACAGTTATATTACATTTGTAAGACAAGTAAACAATGCTTTACACGTAAAAGCTAAAAATATAAATGATTCCATCAAAAATTATTTATTTAAAAGATTTTAAAACAGTCTATTTTATCACACCTAATTAAATTTTTTGAAATATTTAGCTTAGAATCAAAAATGCTGAAGAACTTGAAACCCAATTATAGTTATTTTTATTGTTCAATGAAAAGAAATGAAACGAAACAAAATACTACATATATAGTAAAGATTTCAACTTCAAATATCCAGAACTATATAAACTTAAAATAAAGAGAGAAAAAAATAGTAAAAGCAAATAAGAAGATACGGTTCTGGAACCAAACTTCAATAGAACCTTTATCCCCAAGAATTAAATCAGCAGAACTTTAAAAACATATCTTTGTCAAAAGAAAGGCGGGAGGGAATGTTGGATTAAATAAATTCCAAAAAGAACTAACGAAAAACCCTTCCAGATACTTCTCTTTTATTCCTTTTAAATGTACATAGATAAAAAAAAATTTACTCAGCAGCAGTTGAAATTCGTAGAAAAAATTCTTTTCTGTAAAAAAAAATATTTTTTATGATCAGTGCGGGTCTTCTTAGAAATCATATTTCTTTTGTAGAAAAGCATAATTATGAACGCCCCGTTTGATAACAGAAAGTAGGAGAAAAAAACTTATTTTTTAAAATATTTACTTCCTATGATTATTTTTATTTAACGAACGCTAGACGTAAAAATCTAAGCCATGAATACGGAGTTATTTAGAGGCATAAATATTAATTTTTAAAACTAAAACTATCCGAGCTTTAAATGAAGATTATTAGATTTATTACCCAGTCAAGGAAAAAAAAAAAACTATTTGAAAACGAGAACGATGTATTTAAAAAATTATTAAAGAGATGCGTCAAGTAACGAAAATGTTACAGAAAAAAACTGAGATTTTTAAAAGAAAAGTTTTTTGTTCCAAATTATAGAAATTGTAGGAAAAAAAAGCTTCTTCAAAATAACGAAAACATTGATTAGATGGGATATTTTTTCAAAGATTTGATGATGAAAAATTCAGTAAAATGAATAAAAAGAAATATGAAAAATGAAAGTTTCTCAAAGATAGAATCAAATAATTTCTAAAGTTTACGAAAAAAAAAATTGCACGGAATTTTGAATCTGAACAAGTTGCGGGTAAATTAAAAAAAAAAAAAAATGAAAATGGTAGCGAACGTTAAACGAATTCATAATTTCTATATTTTATTGATAATCAATTAAAAATTAATGGTCTGTTAATTAAAATGCAAGACGTTTGATTTTTAATTTTGAAAAATTATACTATTTAAAAAAAAAAACTATACATAAGAGTATACTGCAAAAAAAAAAAAAAAAAAAAAAAAAAAAAGCGTTTCTCAAGATTGAGCGAAAATGTGTCCAAATAGTTCTGAACAAATGTAATTGAATTTGAATACCTCATGTATTCATTAAAGTATATGCTCCAGCTATGAGACTCCGTCTTCATTTGTAAATAAATATGGCGAAAATATAGGAAAGTGTTGATTACGAATCTGAAGATTTTCTATATTCGTAAAATAATTTTAGGATGAAGGTAAATACAGTATATTTTTATCTAATTAGATTTTCTTTTCGAATATTTATTTGATCGTTATGAGCTAATAAAGTTTAAACTTTGTCACATTTAAGGATGATGTGTCATTTTGAGACTATTCAATTTTGAGCAGGTCACTGTACTCAATAATGAATACTCAAATTCGACATTATTTGTTTTGGAGCAATTTTGACAAATTTTTTCTTAATTTAAAAAAAAAATAATAATAATAATAATTTTTTTTTTTTACATTTTTTGATTTCTGTGCTATAGAAGAAAGATTCCTAAAAGAAAGTTCGAACAAAATTGGAGAAAATACTTAAAATGTCTAAAAGTGTTCTTCAGTCCCCCCAACAACTATTGATAATCCATTTCAAATATATGATAACAAAATGAGTAGATGTTTTGTAAGGACGAATGACGGAAGGGTTTTTGAGAATTTTCGATGATGTGCGTGTCACTATTCTCAATTATGAATATGTGAGTTTTCGAATTCGACTACATTTCTTACAGAACTATTTTGACTTATTTTTGTAAAATTTTGAGAAAACCCCCCTTTTTTACATTGAATACCCTAAATTATGTAACATAAAAACATGATGTAGAAAATCGGTAAAATGCAGTAAAACCTCACTGAATAATCAATTTTCCAGAAACTATTTACAACTTGAATATGCAGCAAAACAAAACGCCTGTTCTGCAGCACGTCAATTACAACATGGGGTCTTGCCAAAACAGCCGGTACAGCATGACAAATGTGCAATAAATCTCTTAATAGTAAAACTAAGCCTTTCTCCGTTATTAAGAAAATGACTCTAAATACACAACAGCAAAGGGATCATCATTCATCCAGAGGTACTCCTATCACTTCAGAAGATTAAGAAAGTGTCTTCTTTAATCTCTTCGCATAAGTCCGATTTAAGTGATAGACAGAGTCTGGAGGCTTAGCTATGGTTGTTTAAACAATGGCTTTTATTTGTCAAGAACAGCAAGCAGGTGATGGAATTCCTCCAAGAGCTCTCCCTCGACTGCTCCGCCCTAAAAATTTAAGATCCTCGGGGACAGAGAATTTTCCAGTTAACGCCCAGCGAATCTTCTGAGAGAAACATTAACGACAAAAATGCATTTATTTAATAAGATTGATATATCTTTTATCCGGAAAAGGGTTTTTGATGGACAAGTGTATCTGTGTTATTATTGAAACGAATGGTGTTAGGTACAAGAAATTATAATGTGATAAAATTACTCATAATTGTAAAGTTCGTTCGATATATAGTTATTTTTACTCGTTCGTTACAAAACTGGATTCGACTGGATGACTCAAATGACTATACAATCAGGTGACTATCAGTGGCTATCTTTTGAAAAATTAGATATTAAAAAAAAAAATTAACAGATGCGGTGTGTGTTTGAGTTACAAAATAATGGTCCAAGCAATTTATTTTACTTTTATTATTGCAAGTTAAACATGAACTAACATAATACTAAACAGGACACTACAAAATAAAATGGCCAAAATAAAAACAATAAATAAATAAACGAATAAAAAAAAAAAAAAAAAATATCATAGGACTATTGAATCTCAAACGCTATTTGGAGCTGTTAGAGAGTTGCAAATTACAGTGAACATAAATTATGCTACATCATTTTAATCTTCAATGCAGTTTTCACAGTTACAACAAATGCTACTTCAGGAGATGCTCACACTTTTTCGCCAGACGTCTAAATACACGCCAGACGTCTAAATACACGCATTTCATCAACGTACGTTGATGAAAGCGTAATAATACATATACATCCCATACAAATCTTTATGGCTACCGTATACTGTCATACAAATTTATATGGTCCCCATAGGCTAATGGTGTTGTGCCATATAAATGCTATACAGATCTCTATAGTTACCATAGGCGTATGGTATCTTGCCATACAAATTCCTAGGGTAACCATAGGTTGCCATTGATTACCATAGGTTTCTCTATGGCAAATTTTCCTAAGGGGTAGCATAGAACAGCACACTTTTTCAAACACGCACCATAGGTAAAAGTTTGACAAAAACTTATGAGTTTCTGCAGTCCTTGGCCATATGCGTAGAAAAAATAAAATAATGTAGAATGATTTTTGTTTAGTGTCCTTGTATGTTACGTTTTCAATCATCGTTAGCAGCTCTAGATAGCGTTTGCTATGTTTTGTGAGATTTTTACTTCTTTTTTGTATACCTGCTTTTCCTTTTCATTTTATCTAAGTTATTTTGAAGCATCCTGTGTATTTATTTTTCAAATCTACAGCAATGTAATGTCGGAGCTCACATACCTCCAACTATGGCCAAACACTTAGCCCTATTTTTTCATGACTTAATCTTATAATGGTCATTGTAAGAATGCATGAACCTATCTATTCTGGCCAAACTCTCTGTATACTTTAGCATAGTCCAAATAATAAGGCTTATACGAAAAAATTAACGTACACCTTGCTGAGTTAACAGCGGATTTGTTAAATCGGTTGTGAGGGTCGAACTCTCGACCCCTGGCTCCCGCGATATCTTAACTGAATATTTTAGGGTTATCTCTGCCGCCAAAGAAGATTTTTTACATTTAGAATTTGTCCAACTCACGTGTACTGCATGCATTGCATTAATTAAATGGTCAAAAAAGGAAGAAGAAAAAAAACTATAAAAATAAGTAAGTCTAGTTTAAACATATGAAAGAAGCAATATAACCTCAACATTTGATGATATTTTAACCTTTAAAAGCCTTCAATGATCAAAATCATTCATAATTTTTAAAATTTTTTGAATCATTGACATATAACACAAAACTTCTCACAAAGGTCATTTGAAATTACCGCGGAAAAAAAACATGTATTTTTTTCTGAATAAGCTAATACAGTTAAGTTATTTTAAGCTTAAATTGGTTGTCGATTTATAGTAAGAATCCTCCAAAAATGCAAAGAACTACTCTTAAGCCTCGAACAGCCTAATCATACACTGTCTTAAGATTTAACAAACCGTGGAATATGGAAGGCTAATGTAGCTGACCCGAAATTTACATGACAGAAACATGCTCTCTTTCGCCAAGAATCAACACGCTATTAAATTGTCTAGGGGTTGAGGTGGAAACATAGATAGTTGCTTGTTGAAGTTAAGCCATCCGCGCCAGCTCATTGCAATGCAAGCAGAATCATGTTTGAGAACCAGGTAATGTCATCGCGGCACTAACCATTGGAAAGGTTTATAGCACTACCCTTTAAAGGAAGAGGTGGGGTAACTATATTACACGCCGTTTCTATGGAAATGCAAATGTGATAGCTGTTTAATTAGTCATCGTGACACTCTTCGTCAGGATAGAGCTACAGACGAATAATACTTCCGAATTATTAATGAAAGCTTTAATATTACTTAACGTAACAAAATTAAAATGCTTGTAAATTAATCAAGTTAAGTCAACTTTTCGCGTGTTTCGAAAATACAATGTGCATGCTATATATGCTGTAATCTTTCATGAATATGAGCAAAGCGAATTACGTGTAATTGAAATGTAACAATTATTAGTTTATTAATTTATTTTCTTAAAACTATGATCCTTCGTGAAATGAAAGAAAATGTAAATACATTTTTTCGAACTTAATAGTATCTAATATTGGAAAGCTAAATTTTAACTTTTCAATTTTTATTTATATCTCTTCATTTAAAACTTGCAAGGTGTACCTGAAATAAATTTTTTTTAAACATTATAATAAATACAGAATCCTTTTTATGACACTACATTGACTTTAAAGAGAAGAGTTTAAGTGTGTTTGTTCCTACCGCAAAAAATATGAACCTTTAGTCAAATATTGACATTATTCATAGCTGATAGCAAAAAAATACTAGACAAATGTTAATGTAGTCATTTTTTTAATTATTATTTTTTACAGAGAAAGAAACTAGAGGGTTAATATGACTAATAAATTAATTAAATTATCAGAAAAAATAGTGACTGAGAATTGTTTACATTGTCTTGAAGAAATGAACTTCTAGAAACAAAGTTTTAATCAAACAAAAAAAAAAATTAAATCAAGATAAGAAATTAAATGGAAAAACTGACACACCTAACCAGTATCTCTGATCGATCTGATCAGATAGATCTCTTTATTATTGCTGTTTTTCACAAGAAGGTTTTATATTGTAGGTATCATTGCTCTTATCGTCACATAAAATTAATATACTATTTTCCTAACTGCAACAGTTATTCACCACAGTTAAGTCAAGTTTAGTCTACCTATGGCGTAAAAGGTAAATATGAAGATAAGCCGCAGTTTTCTAAAAAAAAAAAAAAAAAAAAACGTTAGTGATCGAAATTTTAAATAAATAATAAGTTACTCCAAAGCTGCATTATATGAACTCGTAAAAATTTGAAAAAAAAAGAGAATTATTAATAGGATCTCCATAATTTTATTTTCACTAGGTGGAAAAATCTCGTTAAATTGGTACTTTTTAAATGTTTGTTCTTTAGCCTAGAACAGGGCTGTCCAACTGGCGCCCCGCGGGCCGCATATGGCCCGCCAACACATATTCTGTGGCCCGCCAACTTCTTATTCAGGCTGATCGGCTTCAGTTTTCCCATTAAAATGTAAGCAATTTGTTTTATCATCCTTATGTTCCATTGTTTTATAATTAATAATTCAACTATTAATTGTTATTGTATAAGAGGTAAGAGGGTATTGTTCAACTTTTTCAAACTGCGGCCCGCCAGGTGATCAGTGACCGGAATTCTGGCCCGTGGGCTCTTTGCAGTTGGACAGCCCTGGCCTAGATTATTCGTCATGGCATATAAAGTTTAAAAGTTAGTACCTGCAACTCGAGAAGAAGGACTATGACTTTGCTGGAATAATATATTATGCAGAACTAAACAATGAATATTTTGACTAAATCAAAGAGTTTGTATGTCAAACAGCTTAGCTCCAAAAAGCCCTCGAATCTTAGTTAGTAACCCAGTCTTTCCCCACTTTCCCTTATATCTACAGTTCAATAAACAATCAAACTAATTTTACAAAATGCACTTTTGAAATAAACGAGAAATTTTGTCGGGGAAAAAAAAAACTACGAAAAAAGAACAAAAATTAACAATGGTGATAAATTATTTCCAGTGGAAGAAGATATGAAAACATCCCATTAATCATTATTATAAGTGCTTCGTCGCATTAATAACAATATGCGATGGAACATAGAACAATTGAGAGCGCAGGTGATTAAATTACACAAAACAAACCTCCCACTCTTCATTACTTTTTACATTTGACAACTGCTCGCCTGTTACCCGCATGTATTCCATATCAGACAGGCCAATGATTTAGCAGGAAAAGCTGCTTTTCCAGATTTAGAACAAATTACTCGAAAATGGATAACTATGGCGGTTTTGGTGAAGGAAAAAAAAAATTGAACATAAAATCGCCAAGCTAGCATTTAATGTCCTGGAGCTGTTCTTTTGGTTCGGAAATTAATTACTTTGCTAGCGAAGGTAGATAATCAAATTGTGAATCTTTAGGACTAAAAAATCAACAAAATGTGCTGACTAAAAGGAACAACGAAGCATGATGATAGAAGTAAAAGAATGTTAAGGAAGAGTATCAAAATTCTCACCAGAATTTCCGTATATGTTGTTTAATAGAAGAAAAAAAAGTTTTAAATTTTTTAATGCATATTTTTTTCGGGGGGGGGGGAGGAATTAAAACTGAAGATTGGCTGAAATTTTGAGAAAAACACATTGCTTTTAACGAGATAAGTGAATCACGACACCGACCATTTATTTTACGTTCTACTACGTTCACAGTAGTTATCAAGACATCAATGCGTTCAGTGGACCTTTGTTCTGAAGGTCAATGTCCATTAAACAAACTTCGGAAAAAGGTATTCTCTTAGATATTGACTATTAAAATTTACTAGTACCAGCAGTAAACCACAAAGGTATATATTTCTGTGAATATATATCAAGGAGTAGTACCTAAAACATTTATATGTGGATATTTGACGTGACCTTAAACCATTGGATCTAAAACTTTATCTGCATGGCAAGGTACTGAACTTATTATCCATGAATACTTTAGAAACTATTAAATGTATCGACTTGGGCAAAGGTTTTATTCGATTTAGCCTAAAACAATACAAATACATCAAAACAATGCCACTTGTCTAGATAGCAAAGTGACATTGTTGTCAAGATAGCAAATTGACTTGTCCAGATAGAAAGTCCCCCTTATTGACTGCAAAAAGATACTTATCCATAAAAATAAATAAGCTAGTCAAATATTCAAGAGTGCATAGACGGAAATGACCGAGTAACCGCGCAGAACAGGTCATTCCAACAATACTTGTGATAAAAATACTCATATGCTATATTAAAAACTAATGGTAGGTTTAAAATTTAAAAGAAAAAAAAAATGATGAAAATAAAATATCGGAGAAATAAAGAATGAATATGAAAAGCAAGCGTAAATGTAACAAGAATACACACAATGAATTGTTGAAAAGCTTGGTGGCAGAATTTTCTAATCTATATTTTGAATTGATTCGAACATTCGTTTCAAAATTCTGTTCCAGGTGAGCATACCGTTTGAGATAACAGGATAAAATTTTGTTCAATGCCATTTTGAAGTACGTGCTTAAGAAAAATGCTAAAAAAGGATTAACCAGCTCTCACGGTCTCGTTAACAATGACAGAATTTTGATATTTTCAAGTGATAAAATCTTTTATTTTTGCCATCGAAATGTGACGCCTACAGTGTAAAACTTAAATGGAGCTGGAATGCATAAAAACGACGCTTCTAGGCGAGATGAAGAAAATGAGTGTTTTATAAATTTGGGAAGTACTATTAGCGATTCAACAACACAAAAGAGTCTAAAGGATATGCGTGTCTAAAAGATATACTAAAGGACAACGGATATACTATCTAACGATCTATATCATACATATACATGATTTAAATTTTAAAGGGTAGTTTAAATCACCAAGAAGAAGATAAAAATAAAAACTTGAAAATACTCGACACATTATATCCTAATCCAAAGATCAGGCAAAAATCGATTTCATATATCCAGAGTAATCATAGAAATCCAAGCAGTAAGTATTTGAGATCAGGCAGAGGTAATAAGCACATAGAAAAAGACTTCAAACTGCTAATCCAGCATACATTAAAACTTATACACGACGGATTGGCAAATAGGGATTGTCCAGATTTGACTAATCTAACCATCTATATCCCACTGTATAGGATATGGAATTTAAAAGCTTGTTAAAATCACAGAAGAAAAAAAGGACTAAGAAACCGTCGACGTCTTATATATTCTAATCCAAAGATCAGGCAAAAATCAATTCATATATGCAGCCAGCGTAAGCAAATAAATCCAAATAGGATATCCAGTAAGTACTTGAGATAAGGCATAGGTGAAAAGCAAATAGAAAAAAAAAGACTTCAAAAGTTACTCCAACATACATCAAAGTTTATACACGAGGGATTGGCAAATATGATTCAGTCCAATAGCCTGGAAATGTCTATCCAACAAAGAAATCACAAAAGACCAATATATATCAGATGTGACAAATTCCTCCTGAAAGTGCGGCACTTCTTTTTTTATAACTGTGCCCCCGGGAACCCTTTTGATACAATTCGCGACTGCTATTTTTCTGAAAGATGTTTGCAAGAAAAGGTAGAGGAATGTACCTGTTCCAGTGGGGCGATTTATATCTTTTAAATGCATAGACATTTGTTCAGAAGCATCTCACGAAGAATACCTGCAATATGAATAAAAATGTAACATTTGTAAATGGTATCATTGAAAAGTTAGATCGCTATTCGAATTTTTTTTCTTCTTCAAAAATATATTTTTTGTATCTAAATATGCTATTCCATATAACAGATACTACAGATTGATTTTACTACAGACTACTACAGATTAATTTTATGTTCTTTAATTTATATAAGATTGGTGAACTCGGCCAAGTCTTTCGTTTTGCTCACGAATTCCTATCACGATGTAGTTATCGGCTATTAATAGATGCCGATTCTACGATATTTTTGTGGCTGCGTTTTTAAGATCAACAAAACTTTGACTTTATTTTGTATAATTTTCAGCATTCTAAGTCAGTTATTGCTTAGAAGTTTTGATGTCAGATTATTTTTTAACAATCGTCCAAAGTTGTTGCAATCTCAATATAGTATAAGTTGAATCAAATTATCGTATTTTTTTATTTTTTTATATTTTATTAAACGACTTAAAGCTCCTCATACACCACCAAGTATAGCATGAGGCTTACAGTTGTAAGTAGAAAACAAAAGAAGAAAAATTTACAAATTTAAATTAAAAACAAAATTCCGCAAGGCAGCAAGACTTTCAATACTTTTGACCAGTTCTGATAAGACAGGAGGCCAACAAATAGAAAGACGCCTCAAATCAGTCTTTAATTTCATTCGGGCACTCGCATACAGTTTGCAATGAAGAAGAATATGTTCAGCATCTTCATCAGCAACGCCGCAAGCACAAATTCCACTGGTCTCCAGATGGAAACGAAATAAATATCTCTTAAAATTTCCATGGTTTGTTAAAAATTGGGTTAATTTAAAATCAGTTGCAAAGAATTCACATTGCAAATGGTTAAAAATGGATGGAAAGAACCTTTTCGTCCAAAGCGACCGAGGCGAAGCAAGAAATTCAGCATTCCAGTCCGCAATGATTTTATCTCTAGCGATGCGCTTCCAGTGAGAAGCTGGAACAGACACCCTTAAGTCTATTTCACCACATGTAGCTTCCCTAGCCAATTGGTCTGTTCTTTCATTGCCCAAAATACCGCTATGGCCACGAACATAAGAAAAATGAATAGTTACGTTTTCAAGAGCGTTCAAAATCGAGTGAATTTCCACCTCAAGCTTCTCAGTAGAAGTCGTGTCACGCAAAAGAAAAAGTGAAGAAAGAAAATCTGTACAAATGAGATATTTAAAAATTTTGTTTTCACTAAAAGAATTTTGTATCCACTTAACAACCAGGTTTATACACAAAAGTTCAGCCTGGAAAACAGTACATTCATTAAGTAATCGGTGCTTGGCAGTAACCATCTCTGTTCCATTTTCATAAATTACAAAAGCAATTATCGTATTTATTAAATTTAAATATCGGGTACTATTATTTTACTTGTAGGGAAATAAGGCAAACATGACTCTTATTTTTCACTTTATATATCTATTTAAATAACCTATATTATGATTCTACATCAAATTTTTCTATGCATGTAAGTGATCTAGGATTTTTAAGTAAAATATTAAATAAGAATTCGAATAATTTAAAAAAAAGAGTATAGGAATATAAATGCACATTTATGCTGATATCAAATTATTCAAAAAAAGTGACCAATTTCTTACAGCATTAAGAAAGCTTTTTCAACTTAAAACAAATGAAGACACTCTAGTGACTTCTCTTAAGACAAAATGATTATTCTAATGTTAAATTTTCCAAGTTTAAATTTAAATTAACAGACTGTACAAATCAATCAGGTCAATCAGTGTGTACAATTCAGCATTCACATAATTAAAATTTTCTCTGAGCAAACTTCTACATAGGCTTTTGACTTTGAACTATAGTTCGTAATAAATGATTTATTCAGACTACGTTATACGGCTTCTTAGGCAAAAATATTCAAGATAATACGGATTCATCAGAGATACGACAAATAATGTAATGTCGGAAACAACTGTAAATGACAAATAGAACTCATCTTCAAAGGTGGGTTTATAATATAGCCAGGCTTCAATGTTCATTTATCACAGCAATGAAATTTAATTCTCAGGAAAATGTATTTAAAAGTATGTATTTTAAAATGTCAAGTTATTATATCGTTTGTAAAAGATGTAATAAATAATAACTTGTTAAAAACAAAATGTGATTAAAAAAAAATTCACTACAGCTCATAAATTTCAATCGTTTTCTGTATTCCCAAGAAATAAACAAAGCAATAAATTATATTATAATTAAATTATAATCTATTATTATTCAAACAAAGAAACATATTCTGTCACATACGTAAGAATAATAAACAGATTTTTTTTTTTTTTCTAAAATATTTTCATCATCAACGCAACTGCTTTCACAAACGAAAGACATTCTATTGGTTGAATCCAGTTGAATCCACTATCTAACATTTTAAATCTAATATTATTCTAATTACATTAAGGGTTTCTGTTTGTCATATTTATATGACTAATACACTGATCCAAAAGATCTCTAAATAGTTGAATAGATTGTTGTCTAGACCAGTGTTTCCCAAACTTATGACTTTTGTGTACCCTTTCTAAATTTTTCGTACCGCTGTGTACCACTAATAAAAAATTCATGAATTTTTTATTATAAAAAATTGCACTAAAGTTGAAAATCACAACTGGCTGTTGACAACACTAATTATTAACTGTTAACTCTGAAACAAAAAGACAATGGAAAAATACGTAATCGTACATTTCCATGACTAGCTTTGTTTTTAAAAAAAAAAAATTTGAAATTTTCGTTTTTTGCACGATATTTCGTATAAGAACGCGTACCCCTGCTAAACTGTTCCCGTACCCCTGGGGGTACGCGTACCACACTTTGGGAAACACTGGTCAAGACAATCAAATGGTCAAATAATATTTTGATCTCATGTGTATTGATTTCTTTGATTATATACAATATATTTTGCACCAAAATTTTAGCCTCTTGGCAACGTACCCAAAAAATGACACACATTTTTTATATTTTATTTTTTTTTTTTTTCCTTTTACGACCAACGTTTGATACAGAAATTAATAAAAACTGTTCCACAAGCAACAGTTACGTGAATGTTACATTCGTTTAACATTTTCGCCGGCTTATAAAAATGTACTGCTAGAAATTTTGGAGCATGTTCATAAAATTGATAAAATTTGCCACAATCTTAAGGTGGCGCTAAGTTAAACATTTTTATCATACTTCCAAAACTTGATTACACATTACAATATGGTTCAATTCTAAAGGCAACATGGTTCAATTGAGTACCTTAAGGTTGAATCAACTAAGCACAATAGTGAAGAACAAGGAAAACGATTAATCCTATTTCTCAAAGAGTGTTATTGGAGTCTTAATTAATGAAACAAGTTGCTTAAAGTGTATAAGATTGGGGTGGTTATACGACAGCAAATCGTAAAAAGGAATTGACTAACTTTCAATATTTAAATAAGTGTGATTTAAAAGAAGAAAAAAATCCTGGATATTGTTTTATTGTTTGCAAAAAATAAATAATGAAAAAAAAAATCAAAATTACGTTTTAACAGTTTAAAGACTAATATCAACAAAAAGACCTTTATATAAAATAGCAGCTTAAAATTTTACTCTCAATGGTTAAAGCACATATTGTTTTAAAACAACTTTTTGTCCCAACAGAATGAGTAAGAAAAAAAAATGTTGGGAAAGGATCAGTTTTTCAATGAGTGCGCAGTTTTCCGGGTACCAAACTTTAGACTCGTTCTGAAAACGAATGGTTACTTGATAATATTAAATAACTCATTACATTTGGCGAAATATTATGGGTGGGGGTTAAAGAATCGGGAAAGAAGAACCAACGAAGAATAAATATTTCAATACCTGGAAAAATTAAAAAGGTATTTTTATTCCCCACTTTATTTTGCCAAGAGTGTCATCCTCGTCTAGAAGTATAAAAGAACGACAGCTAAGTCCATATCCTTTTCTCCATGTCAAGAATAGGTTTGTAAAACCTATAAAAAAAGGTATAATTCCCCCCCCCCCAAAAAAAAGCTTTATTTTGTATGTTCTCATTGGGAATCAATACACAATATGTTAAATGAAAGAAAAAAATAACATGATTTTTTTTTCTCGAAAAAATACTAGGTTTTGTTTTCAGATACAAAACTCTAATGACCAACACACCCTAGGGTCATTTCACAAAAGTCTTCATCTTTTGACTAATGACACATCTTCCCTGACTAATATTCTTTTTTTTTCCCTCCTTCCGCGGGCAGACTTAGCTTCTAGCCAAGAATGCAAGACAAATGATGCAAAACAGTAAGAAGAAACGTTCAAGAAAAGGAGAGAAAAAAATAGAAGTGAAGAAATTTTCCAAACTTCTAACAGCGTCCCCCCCCCCCGCATCGGTTATCACCCCCTCTCAACATTGCTCGCTTCATTTTTAATTCTTCTCAAATCGCAAGACAGATCCCAAAAGCTGAAGGAAACTTCAAAGTTAAGGCTTTGAGGAAGTGCAGAAGGAAAAAAAATTTTGAAAGAAAATGAAAATAAAAGTAGTGAATAATCTTCTGCTAACGTAGTGTAAAATAAGAAATTTATTGACCCAAGCTTCATTAATAATGTTACCGCAAACGATGTAGTGAATAAAAGTCTATTGGGCATTTGAGGTTGTTTTAAAGAAATGTAAATTGGGTATGGTTGTAGGTAAAAGATTTACGTGGTTTGAAATTTACTCCAGAGTTAACTACCATTTTTCACCGAAATAAAAGCGTTGGAAAATTAAAAGTAAAAAAAAAAAGATGAAATTGTTTATCTTTCGTATAGATTCACAAAGTTATTTTCTCAGAAACATAGGGAATGTTTATTAGTATAAATTTTTAGCAAGGTTTAATATGAGGCTCACTACATGTTAAAAATTACGGATCAAATAACGGAATAAAATACTTAGGGTGCATTATCCGTAAAATCAATTTTTACAGTAAACTATTATATAATAAGTTTTACAGTGATTTTACGGCAATTATTATGTAAAAAGAAAGGTATATCAGATTTTTGTTTTATAAACAGTTCCGGTAAAAATGGATTTTATGATAAAAAGTACCCTGATTGCCTGAAACTTTTTACTGTAATTTGATCCTGAATTTTTTACAGTGTAAAAGAACAGATATTTTATATTCGTTGTAATAATTTATTATAAAGTGACTACAGATTATAAACTAGCCAGGCAGAAAATTAGTCATCACCAGAAAAATCATGAAATGCTTTGTTTAATAACGATTAAATCCGCTTGCGGACTAATAAACAGCCTAGATTCGATTAGGAAGTGAATTCATAAGATTTTTCAAGTACTTCGTAAATAGTTTAAGTTCCTTCCTAATGAATTAATTACGTAAATCTATTATATAGCAAATATGTTGATTTCGGCGTTTCATCCGCGTTTCCTACTTGTCACGCTTCTTTCTACTGAATTCAAATCAGGTGATTTTGCAGGCCAATCAAAATATAAAAAGGTGCGTGAGTGTACAAAAAACCAATTAGTTGACATAATCCAATCATCAATCACTTTATAAAACGAGAATACAAAAAAAAAAATGAAACTGTTTGAAATACTATTACAATAAAGAAAAGAAAATTTTCATTTATTCATTTTCTACATCAGAAGAAGTAAATCAATTAATACAATCAAACAATCAAAAAATTAGTATAACAATAATATAATAATAATAATAAAATATAGCATAAAATTAGTAAAAATTAGTATAAGCAAGAGAAACAAACTTTTGAACTTTAAAAATGCAGAAACTGTTAATATGCACATTACCAAGTTAAACTATGAAAAACTCTTGATTCCACTCTTTAACTGATTATCCTAGTTAATCTGTATTAACCTAGTTAACTAATGTTCATTTCAACGGCTTCGGAGCCTAATCGGTAAGAGATTCATTAAATAATGTAAAACATTTGTTGAAAAAGGAGTACTGTTCGAAATACCCTTTTAATGAATTTTCAAATTATAAATTTAAGTTTATTTTGCTGTTATT
The DNA here is from genome assembly GCA_949128135.1 of Parasteatoda lunata. Taxonomy (NCBI): domain Eukaryota; kingdom Metazoa; phylum Arthropoda; class Arachnida; order Araneae; family Theridiidae; genus Parasteatoda; species Parasteatoda lunata. The sequence goes on along the minus strand of OX421972.1, from coordinate 58,364,196 downwards.
TTTATTATTAACGGCTTTCAAGCTTTAGCTATACTATAAATATTAAATAAAATCTATTTCTAGAAAATTTATCCTTAATTAAAATAGTACATATATCCAAAACTAAATTAAAAATTTTTATAGTAGTTACTTTACATTATTAAATAATAACACAATAAGTAAATAATTACACAATAAGTAAATAATAATTATTTAAATAAAAATATTTATCAGTACTGTTTAGTATGATTGGACTTAACAAATAAAGGGAAAATTCAAACATGAGTTGCATTAATTACTATTTTCGTTTCTTAAATAATGCAAAAAGAACAATAACTGATGCATTTTTCAAATACTTAGAAATCATTTAAAATAAACAAAATCCCCACGTGATCAAAATATACATTCAGCATTAATAAATTCTAGTACAATAGACAATGAATGAAAAGAACTGGCATGATTTCAAAACATTTACGGAGATCCAATATGCATAAATAAATATTTAAACACGTTAATTGAGAACAAACAAGTAATGTTGAATTTAAATAAATTAGCTTGATAATCGAATATATTTGTTTGCAAAGATTTTGTGTTTGATCTGATCTAATTCGCTTTTTTTTTTTTTTTCTTAATTGCTGTTGAAGACTATCAGATGCTTTAAGCTGGTATATTACGTTGTTAATATTAGCATGCATTAAATAAGAACTCCTTCTGATAAGTAAGTTAGACAATATTTGTTTCCTAATGCATCTCGTGAATATTTTATTCGCGAATTTGGATGATTTAGACGTTAAAATCGTTCAAAAAGGGCAAAATACGAAGACGGTTAAAACATGCAAATTAGGGCTGAAACAAATAAATAGAAGAGAAGGTTTGACAAATTTAGTAATAATGATATAAATATTAAAATAACTGTATATGAGATTTATTGGATGTATTAAGAACTTGATATATCATAAAATTTTTCCCAAAACATAAGAAATATATTCTATTTTAAGTTATAGTAAAATAGTTGATCATTAATTTTAGTCAATGTAAATCTGCATACAGTAATAAGTTTATATATATATATATGTAATACAAAAATTAATACTTTTGTATTAATAAAATAATTAAATCTCTTTCGATTTGCTACACTTTTCCTTGACCTTCATGATTGTGAAGAGAAGAAATAAACAAATTTTTCATTGCACTTCATGAATATTCATGATTAAGCTTCGCGCACATTCACTTTTGTTTTCACAATTTGAGCACTACGGAATTGTAGGGTCATCTCGATCAACACTATGGGTTTCAGAGAGGCATGTGACGAGCTCGAGCCAACGTCAGCATTCTCACTGCGATGAGGTGTACAGGTAGTGAACTGAATCCTTTCTTCCTTCATTCTTTTTTTCACCGCGGACTAGGCACTTCTTTCTTTCGTCCTTCGTCCCCCGGGATGAGGTTTTATCAACGTTGCAGTCAGCCGGAAAATAGATAACAATGGTTTCCTCAGCAAGTAAAATCCTGACGTCTTGTAATAACAAGGCTAATAACATACGACTGCAATATTTAAGCCCTGTTATTACAAGATGTCAGGATTTTACTTGCTGAGGAAACCATTGTTATCTATTTTCCGGCTGACTGCAACGTTGATAAAACCTCATCCCGGGGGACGAAGGACGAAAGAAAGAAGTGCCTAGTCCGCGGTGAAAAAAAGAATGAAGGAAGAAAGGATTGAGTTCACTACCTGTACACCTCATCGCAGTGAGAATGCTGACGTTGGCTCGAGCTCGTCACATGCCTCTCTGAAACCCATAGTGTTGATCGAGATGACCCTACAATTCCGTAGTGCTCAAATTGTGAAAACAAAAGTGAATGTGCGCGATTTATATTAAATTTAGAGAGAAACTTTTTTTTTTTTTTTTTTTTTTTTACACTGTCCACCCTCTCCCTAAAGAATAAGCGTAGAGAGATTCTATTTTGGGAAGTCAAGGCTGATAAACATACGATTGAGTTATTTATAGAATCTCTCCCCCTTTCACTTCCATATAAGGAAGCATGAAATGATTTTCCTTAATGCGTAAGGATACAAGAATCCAACGACTGTGCCTGTTTACTCAAATCTGTGTTAGTATAAAAGCGAGAGCAATGCTTTTCGCATGGCTTTTTCCATCATGTTGTGATCCTGAAAAATTTGTTCCAGAATTGTCCGAAGTCTTGTCCACCCCCTCCCTTGCGGAGTGTGGATGTGGACTGTTATCGATACCAGCCTACTACCATTAATAAAGATGTTTTGGAGTGTATCATGGCTACGACTGCATTATTTAAGGCCTCATATTATATATATATATATATAGGGTCTGTCCAGGCCGAATTTACTACCGTTTAGCGGTAGTTTCACAAATTCAATTTTAGGAAAAACGGTCACAAAATACTTTTTCTTAAAATTTTATATTTGTATCCCTAAAGAAACGATAAATCCATATTTTTGTATTGAGTTTTTAATATAATTTTTAATTTTTCACATATTATGTCTAAATTTTCACGAAATAGGTACCTCTCAGAAAAACCTAGACAGACCCCTCATATATATATATATATATAAATATATATATATATATATATAATAACAGGGCTTCATCCCTGTTATCAGTGGTGTATTTAGCTTTAATAATGCAGTCGTAAGCCATAATACACTCCAAAAAGCTTTATTAATGGTAGTAGGTTGGTATCGATAACAATTCACATCCACACTCCGCAAGGGAGGGGATGGACAAGACTTTGGACAATTCCGGAACAACTTTTCAGGATCAGAACATGATGAAAAAGCCATGCGAAAAGCATTGCTCTCGCTTTTATACTAACACATTTTGTAGTAAAAAGGCACAGTCTCTGACATTCTTGTATCCTTACGCATTAAGGAAAATCATTTCGTGCTTCCTTATATGGAAGTGAAAGGGGGAGAGATTTTAAAAATAACTCAATCGTATGTTTATCAACCTTGAATTTTCAAAATAGAATCTCTCTACGCTTATTCTTTAACAAAGACATTTTATGAAAACGAAAGGGTTTTAATTCTTTTATTAATACAAAAGTATTAATAATTTTTGTATTACATATATATATATATATATATATATATATATATATATATATATATATATATATATATATATATATGTATTTCAGCCAGCCAGATCAGTAAAAAGAGGTGAGGCTTAATTGTTATCACAAAACTCTTTTAGGAAAGTCATTATAACCAAATTAAAATTTTAATTTTTTTCTACTTTCGCAGCAGATGTAACATAGTATTGTTTTTGTGCATATTTTAAGTTCATAACCTATTTTTCAGCAATAAATATACATCACAAAGTCTACTTTGGCAAACCCGGCCTCCTACAAGTCGAGTGCAGCGATAAATGGCGTCATCGGCTGTTTTTTCAATAGAAAACCTTTGTGAAAGGTTCATTTTTAAAAGGAAAAATATTATGAAGTATATGTTTTTGAGATAAAATATTTTGGGAAATCAGGATAAAATCAAATGTGAAATGTTACACGTTTTTTTTTTTTCCCCTCCTTAAACAGACCAACAATATTATTTAAAGTGCATGGGGGGGGGGGGAATACAGCTCGAAAATAGTTCCAAAACAAATGCAAATAAAAGTGGTCTGAAAGCGAAATTCGATTAGTGCAGTATTCGCAGTAATACCTCAATCCGTTAAAATCAATTTCCCTGCAGAATACTTAGCCTTAGCGATGAAGAGTAGCCAAGAGAGATAGATAAAGGCAGGAAAATCAAAATCTTTACGATTTATCGTGGCACTCAAATGGCCAGTTCGAAATTATGTTTTTGGTCAGATGTCGGAGATGGTTCTAGATATAACACACAGGCAAGATATCTTGATAGAGCGAGATTCAAAAGATCTAAATGGTACTTCATTAGCATTTTACTCTAAAGAAATATCCCAACTGAGATTAATGGAATTGATTTTGTAATGAACAGAACCATGCCTACAAATTTTTAAAATGGAATTTTATTTATTTATTTTTCATTGACAAAATAAAAATATAATACTCTTTTTAAATTAGTTAAAAACAATTTCTTTACTCAGATAAACATATTATTTTTTAAAGTGGAATAAATCTATTTGGAATTGAAAAGTCTTATTTTTTTAAACGATTTTAATAATCATTGTTGTATTTCAATGTTTCATCAAATTATCGAGTTAAAAACATTCCCGAAACTGATTGAACGTTGCCAATATGTATTATCCATTCAAGCTCTAACCCTGAAAAGCTTCAGATTTATTCCAAATGAACTTATTCTGCACAGATTTTAAAATGCTTTAATAAGCAGCTTCATGAAATCGTTCTATTAAGAAATATAGTGGGGCCGTGATAGCCTGGTTGGTAGGATGATGGACTCGTGTTCGTGAAAACCAGAGTTCAAATCCCGCCGACCCAACCCCGTGTATTAAATGGTGGCTGGTGCATGTCAAATCTATTGGGGTCACTAAGTCTTCCAATTTCCCTCAACAAATCAAAATCTCTGAGGGTACTGAATTGTAGATTGATCGTTCTCCGGTTCAGGTCAAAATTACGATCTGTGGATGAATGAATGGATGTATGAATGGATCCGCCCTGAAAAATGGGCTGTAACGTGTGTGCGTGTGGCTGAAATCGTATTCTTGGCCATAGGTAGCGTCACCGTAAAACAAAAAAAGCACTCTCTGCCGAAAATCCGCTTTGTTTCCCAATCAGGCTTGCCGGTATTGTCAAATGACGATAGAAACAACAATAAGCAAGAAATATCGTAATCTGATGAATAAAGGAACAAAATGTTTCAAAATAGGATAAAATATTCATGTTGTCTAAAATTAAAATTGAAAATAAAAAATTTTATAATAATTATTTAAAAAAAAAATTTAATTCAGTTTATCTTTTAACTAACAACATGTAAGCGCAAAATAAACTGCTAACACAAAATAAAAATTAAAAAACTTTCTTCAAGGAATTTTTGACGATATAAAACTAGTCAATGACTTACATTGTTTTAACTTATAATATAAGTCACTCAGAAACTTACAAACAATGCAAACATTCAATAAATAATTTTTTTTTTTTTTTTAAATCATCTCTGTCTATTCAATTTTCGATGCAGGAAAAATCAAATACCATTTCAACTGCAGTGAACGGCGCTCATGTATATTATGCATATTATGCATATATGGCACTAAAATTATTGTACGTGAGAAATACATGAGGTGCGAAACATACACATCAGACCTATGCAGGCATTAACAAGTCCACAATCGCTAAATATATAAAATGAAAACCAAACTAACTGCCGTCATCCGGAAATTCAATAAACCATTTTTACTTTTTCAGTAACATTCGCTTTCATAAATACGTGTGCGTGTAGGTCCATTCTCAGCAACATTTCAACACCATCCGAAATCGTAAAAATGAATAAACACTAAATTTCACCCAGTTAATCAATTTCTTAATGCACTATTCAGACTCTCAGTAAATTCACAAACTCAAAATCTCCCCCCATTAAACATAAAACTTTCAGGCTCACAAAATATAATGGCTTTTACCCTTTAATCCTATCCAACGCTTTTTTTTTTTTCTTCTGAGAATCTCGTGCTTTCGGAGCATCGTATATCGGTATGGTTGTCGCAAATTTCATATGTTGGATTATTTACGACCGAAATATCGCGCAATCGTATACTAGCATGTCTGGACGTGCTTTCCTTGCAGTTATATGTATTTTTTTTCTTCTTCTTTGCAAGTGCAGCGAGATAGTGCTATAAAGAAGAAAACGAATTGAGCGAGAAAAATATTCGATTATTGCGATAGCTATGTAACGATTTATTATTATTACTATACATGGTTTTTATACGTTAGAATCAGTGGGGGAAATTTACGAGCTATAATGAATATGCCACGAAACGTCATGGAAAATATGGTAAAGTTCTGGGTGATACATCAGTATTAAGTATCCTTAACCGCAAATTTACGAGAAAAAAAATCATGAAAAATACTCCCATTTTTAGTCAATTAAATGCGTGATGTTCAATATTCCTTGAGTCAACAGATAAGAGGGTTATAACATAGAATCTGCCGTCAATGTGTTCTTCACTTCCGCCAATTAAGAACATGCAGATCCGAATTATATTACGACTGGTGATGGTTTATGATTTTAGTAAAATAATTAACAGCTGTAGGTTTTGACCGATTTCAATACTTACAAACTCAATATGTTTAACGTACTTATAAATAGCTGGATAATAAAGAATCGAGCAAATAAATTATTTTAAAATTAATTATACGATGCGATCACTAATATTTCCTTCTTTCAATTCAGATACAATAAAATTTTGTATTCTTCCAGTTCTGTAGTTTTAAAAGAAACAATATTAGTAACCTAAACGTTAAAATTAAAGCAAATGGCGACAATAAACTTTACTATACAATATCTTGTCGACTATATACGATTTTCAATACTTTTTGAATTCATGGGCGGACTTAATAAAATAACTTTCTGCAAGAAATTTATAGACTAATTATAACTAGTTTTTACTCTTTCGTAACCATCTATTTTTGATGAAACTTGTACGAAAATCACTGATTTTGTTTAAAGTGTTATAAATCTCTGTATTGATTATATAGCAGCAATTATTTCTTTAAATTTAACAGTTTTTGGAAGACAAGTTAACTTATCTTGTTTTACTTTATACTTGACTTTCGGTCAGAAACTTTTCAATGTTGATAATTATTTTTCTACGATACACTTCGCAATCTTTCTAATCTAAAATAATCTAGCGTCTTAGTGATGAATATAAAGTAATGCTAAACTTAGGTACGCATATTCTGGTACAACTGTCCGGTGTATGCATTCTGTTGGTATCTTTATTCTTCAAGATAACAGCTAAGTTTGTCGGATTTTAAGAAAAATTTGACTGGTTTTATGAACACTCACACACTCCATTTCACATCGATTGGCCTGCAAAATCAACAGACTTGAAAGTCAAAGAAGATGCTTGGGACATGTTGAAACAGCGGGTGGCAGTAATTTTGTCCTAAGATGAAATTACGCGGTATGAAGTGATTTGTTCGTGATTGCTTTCGAGGGGACTAATTTTTAACAGGAAAGGTAATTTTAAAATAATAAAACATTATAAAGCAAAATTTTCCAAATAAATAGCGAATTATCTACGGTTGTTTAGTTACGAAATTCCGAGGAAAATTGATAGTTTTCAGCAGTTCTTTACTCCAATGTCCCGTAGAATGAAAATTTCCAATTACTACAAAGTATATGCAATAAAATAAATCTGATAAAAATGAATGATGACTTATTTTTGCAATAACGTAAAAAAAAATAAGAAGAATGAAGAAAAATCTTAAGTCGTTAGGTTAAATTGCCCCTCAATATGCTAATATAATAAAGATAGCACAGAATACAAAATTGGTATTTCTAATCTGAAACTTTAAATTAAATGCAAATCTCGCGAACTTACCTTGGAAATAAAAAAAAATCGATCACGAAATTTAATATCATTTTCACGAAACTACTTCTCTTTCTCTGTATGTAATCTTCATACTCAGAAGGCATAATCGCCTTTAAAAGTACTCTGACATCTATCTTTTTTTTCTAAAAATATTTAATAATAGTAACTTATGATATAATTTTCCAAACGGAGTTGATGGTTTGGAAAAGAAATGTTTGAAGCACTCTAAAAAACTGTTTTTCAGATTAATATTCTTTTTTCTTTGAAGAAGTTCTGATTAAATTAAGCTGGACTCTGACAATGATGGATGGGTCTGGAAGCCAGGCGCTAAATTGCTGTTCGCAATGATAAAAACTGAACGCAACTTTTGAACTAATAAAATAATTAAAACGAATTTGTTGTTTAATTCGACGCCTGCCCTTTAATGCTAGAAGTATTTGACATAATGCAGTAATTTACGGACGGGTAATTTATTAATCATGGCGATAAAAGCGAGGTATATTCTTTTCATCACTCGAACGAAAACTAAATGAATAATTTAAGGGAAGTTATTTAACAACATCAAATATCTTTGAAATATGGTTTTCATTACTGCGAATTGAAATTACCAGTTATCTTGTCTTTCTATTTAGTTATGCTATATATTAACCATTTGCTCATATGACAGTAATGATACAGCTGATAAACAGTAAAAATTAATTAAGAAAGAAAGGCTATAATTAAATTTATTCCATCAAATATAACAGAAATTAGATTTGTTTTAATTCTTCTGATGTTTATGACTAATGTAATACTAACTAAAATAGAATCAATTTTTTTTTTAAAAATTTAATGATTAAGTCTGCTCATCCTTGCTTTTTAAACAAGGTAATCTATCGTGTTCTATGACTTTGAGATGCCTTAGTCATTTTTTCTGACTTTTTCGATTATTTCTTGGATCTACCTTTTGTTTTAGCGTCAAGCACACCTGCCACACTTGGAAGATTGCATGAGTTTTAGGGGAAAATAAAATAAATTAATAAAATAATAACAATGAAATTAGCGACAGAATTGCATGTGTCTCAATTGCGAAACTAAAAAAAAATAAAATGATTTGAAAACAGATTGGAATGGTAAAATTTTTAGTTTAGTGATTAGGTTTTAATAAACAAAATGAAAAATAATAATAAATAAACAGAAAAAAGTAACCCAAGTGATCCAAAACTTACATTTTTAAAACTAATCTTGAAATGAAAATATATTAGTTATAAATTCAGTACTCAGTACTAAAAAATATCTGACAAAAATAAAGCAGTTCACCATAGTACATAATTCGCCATATAACTAAAACTATTTCCAATTCAAATTATTTAAATGATTTTAACTGATAAATACTTTTAAGCTGTGAAATTCGAATAAACAATATTTTCCCATAATGTTTTTAAGCTATTTTTAAATGAGAAACGTATTTATACAAAGTTAATTATAATCAAGTCGATACAACAAAAGTAAAAGTATATTTAAAAAAAACAAATTTTTTGAAATTTGATAGAGTGAGATATCCGGCGAATATTAAGTGTGTGGTAAAACATCTTATTTTAATGTTTTCAACAAGTAGGTTTCGATTGGCTAAACAGCTCTCCTTCCTCCCAAATCTCACACAGCTTTCAAATAACCTTGATTTCGGTTCATTTCCAGGTATTTTAATACGAACTAAAAGATTGTTGAGATTGTATGATTTTTTTCCCATTTGATACGAAGTAGCTTATTTGAATAATTACCTCCATTTCTGCATTGCATCTTCGAATTTTTCTGACATTAATTCGGATTTATTACTCTCTTAACAAAAATCAACATTTTCGAACTATCTAAATAGTACACTCCCTTCCTTATTGGAACTGATGAAGTATGGTCTCCGTAAGCCTAAAACGGTATTGATAGCATCTGGTTGCTTTACATTAGCTGTTAGTTAAATGCAAGTAAGAGTAACGCTCTCTTTGGTAATTCTCGAGAACTTATAGAAACCACCAATATTTTATGTTTGGAAAGAGTGACATTTAAAAGTGTTATTGCTTAAAGCACATTTATTGTTATGTTAAAATACATCGTTTTAAAATTAAATGATGAATTGAAGAATTGAACGAAAACCAGCAGGGTGAAAAGAACAAACTTTATTGGGGAAAATATTTGACGTAAAACTCAAAATAATGAAACAATCCAAAATTTATGGGAAGTTCTAGTATCTTCAGAAAAGCATTCTAAGCAAACAGAAAATAGAGAACGAGAACAAAATATAAGATGAATAGAATAAAATAAAAGATGAATAGAATAAAATAAAGCTTTCCAGTAGTAAGAAAAGACGAATAGCACTCTACAGAAAGTACCAATTTCCTGAATCAAATTTTTCACGTCAGTAACAAAAAACGAAAGAGGAAAAAAAAAAAAATAATAAAACGAAGTAAAGATTCGAATTACTCCACTTTTACTTAAAACTAAGAGATATTTATCATCGCCATTTTGAATTTCAGGTTAAATTTTTAATTAGTATTTGTTTTTTTTTTTTTTTTTTTTTTTTTTGGTAATTTAGACAGTTTAAAACCTTTCGAAAACGGAGAGAATAAAGGGGCCGCTTTATTTGATTAAGGAAAAATAGTGCGTCATAACTTTTAGAACTTCTATGAATTTTTCCTTTAAACTTTAAGGCAATAAAACGATGGATTTGTGATTTTGAATAAGTATTTTAAAGCTACACGTTTCTCAGTTTCTAAATATTTTTTTTATAATCAAATTTTATTACAGTTTAAACGGATGAAAACCGATTTTGATGAAGCTAAAAAATTATTTTAATGTTCAATGCATAAAGACAAAGATTTATTTAAAATCTAAAAACAAACAACTGCACTGTTAAAAATTCCGGTAAAAAGTACTGACACTCTGAGTGATCCATCCGTAAAATCCACTTTTACCGTACCATAATTTTTACTGTAACATTTATTTACTTAATTACAGTAATTTGGGGATTTACCAGAAAATAATACTGTAAAAATTACGGTACATCAGATTTTTTTGTTCCGCAAAATTGAACGGTAAAAATGGATTTTACGGTAAAAACTGCTGGCCCCCTGAGTGCCGGTACTTTTGAAATTGTATCAGTGCGTTTTGTAATTGCGTAATTTGATCTGGAATCTTTACAATGTGTATAATAACTCTCTTTCAAAATCTGATGACTGTAGAATAGCATTGATATAATTTTGTGAAAAATGATAAGAATAATAATCATAATGGCCGAGATAGCCTGGTTGGCAGGGCGCTGGACTCACGTTCGTGCGAACGAGAATTCGAATCCAACCGGTCGAAGACTCCACGTGCAGTAAATGGTGACAGGTGCACGTCAAATTTGCCTGGTCATAACAATTCTCCAAAAAATAATTTATTCACTATTATGTAACCAAATTTACGTTAAAATACCATCTTTAGTACATAGTAAAAATATGTAAATATAGAAATAAACAAAAATATGTATCGCAGGAACATCTGTAATTAAATAATTCGAATGATGCAAATAGCAATTCTAAAAAGTAACTTACTTTTTTACGCTATTTCATATAAGCAGTTATTAATTGTCATAGTTTTCTTGTTAAACGGAACATAATGATAATTTAAAGAAATAAACAAAAATATGTATCACAGTAGCATCTGTAATTAAATTATTCGATGATGCAAATAGCAATTCTAAAAAGTAACTTACTTTTTTACGCTATTTCATATAAGCAGTTATTAATTGTTATAGTTTTCTTGTTAAACGGAACATAATGATAATTTTAAGAAATAAACAAAAATATGTATCACAGTAGCATCTGTAATTAAATTATTCGAATGATGCAAATAGCAATTCTAAAAAGTAACTTACTTTTTTACGCTATTTCATATAAGCAGTTATTAATTGTTATAGTTTTCTTGTTAAACGGGACATAATGATAATTTAAAGAAATAAACAAAAATATGTATCACAGTAGCATCTGTAATTAAATTATTCGAATGATGCAAATAGCAATTCTAAAAAGTAACTAACTTTTTTACGCTATTTCATATAAGCAGTTATTAATTGTTATAGTTTTCTTGTTAAACGGAACATAATGATAATTTAAAGAAATAAACAAAAATATGTATCACAGTAGCATCTGTAATTAAATTATTCGAATGATGCAAATAGCAATTCTAAAAAGTAACTTACTTTTTTACGCTATTTCATATAAGCAGTTATTAATTGTTATAGTTTTCTTGTTAAACGGGACATAATGATAATTTAAAGAAATAAACAAAAATATGTATCACAGTAGCATCTGTAATTAAATTATTCGAATGATGCAAATAGCAATTCTAAAAAGTAACTTACTTTTTTACGCTATTTCATATAAGCAGTTATTAATTGTTATAGTTTTCTTGTTAAACGGAACATAATGATAATTTAAAGAAATAAACAAAAATATGTATCACAGTAGCATCTGTAATTAAATTATTCGAATGATGCAAATAGCAATTCTAAAAAGTAACTTACTTTTTTACGCTATTTCATATAAGCAGTTATTAATTGTTATAGTTTTCTTGTTAAACGGAACATAATGATAATTTAAAGAAATAAACAAAAATATGTATCACAGTAGCATCTGTAATTAAATTATTCGAATGATGCAAATAGCAATTATAAAAAGTAACTTACTTTTTTACGCTATTTCATATAAGCAGTTATTAATTGTTATAGTTTTCTTGTTAAACGGAACATAATGATAATTTAAAGAAATAAACAAAAATATGTATCACAGTAGCATCTGTAACTAAATTATTCGAATGATGCAAATATCAATCGTAAAAAGTAACTTAGTTTGTTATAAGCAGTTATTAATTGTTATAGGTTTAATGTTTTAAATGGAATATAATGATATTTCAAAGAAATAAACAAAAAAATGTATTATGCATTTGTAGTAACTTATTCGAATGATATAAATAACACATTTAAGAAGTAACTTATTTTTTCTCGTTGTTGTTATAAGGAGCTATTAATAATCATAGCTTTAATATTAAATATGGAATATAATGATATTTTAAAGAAATAAACTAAAACATTTATTGCAGTAACATTTGTAGTTAACTCATTCGGATGACCCAAATTGCAATGCTAAGAAGTAAATCAATTTTTCACAGTGTTATACGCAGATAAATAATTATTAAAAAAATGATTTCAAACGATAAAATTCCTAATATTTATATCCTATATTACATATTATTCCTAATATTACAAGGATGTTTGTTTATTTAGACCAAAAAAAATTTTTGTTTTTTCGTACTGTTCTTTCATTATTCGAACAACGCTGAGTTCGACAACTGTTTACAAATAAATAAAAAAACTCACAAAAACTTTTAAAAAAATACTAATATTTCGCATTTTTTATGTAACTTATGGTTCAAACAAACTTGCTTTAAAACATTTATTTTAATTTATTTCTAAATAGAACTAAAATTAATCATTAATTAACGGAACATTGCGGAAAAGAAGAAAAAAATATCCGGGTTCAGACAACTAAAAGAATTTATTTCAATCAAAATCATCACATTTAAATATTCCAGATTTCGAACTTTTTCCCTCCAAAAGCAAAGTAAATCGAAAACTCTTTACACAATTATTTGATTCGGAACGAAAGAAAATGTTTTAAAAGCAAAGTTTGTAGAATAGTAAGAAAATTGAATTTTAAACACCACGCATAACAAAAGGAAATGAATTACAGCTAAAAAAAAAAAAAAAGTTATTGAATGGAAAGCTTTTTTTCAAAAAAAAAAAAAAAAAAAAAAAAAACTTTAATGGTAAGATTGATTTAGTAATCTTTAAGAATAATTAGAATTAAATGAAAAGTTCGAACATTAGTGAACGAATAACGTAGTTGCGTTTGTATTTAATTCTGATTAACAAAGAATTACTGTTAAAAGAAGGTGGGGGGAAAAAATTATACGAACAAAAAAACGTCACGTTATACGTAATTTGAACGGCAAATTCAGAGGGGATTTAGAAAGCATCAAAAATAGAGAAAAAACCTCCTTTAAATCACTAGGTTAGTCACCTTAAACCACTAGTTTGTGGGACACACTAGATGATTTTCTAGCGGGAATTGTCAAAACTTCAGAAGACAAGAAAAGCACAGCTGGCATTGTACGCACGAACGTAAATTGTTGTTACGTTATTGCAGATTCTGTATGTGCAATAACGTCAACTGGTGTCACTTCAAGCAATATATTTTATTTTATAACCGTCGTTGAACAGCCGACCCAATTTCATGGGTTTACGACTACTAATGTTCAACTCCGTAGCCTTGTAATTTTGAACCAATCCAGAAGACGAGGAAACTCCTGGATCAGTACCCCCAGGGGTATTGATTTGTTATGGGAACATGGAGGACTTTGAGACTCGACAGATTTAACGTGCATCAGTCACCATTTACTACACGGGGAGTCTTCGGCCGGCGAGGATCGAAGCCACGATCTCTTGGACATGGGCCCAGTGCCCTAAGTAATAATTATATAAATTTCTTTTGTCGTTAGCAATTTTTCTAGTATGTTTTGTAGTAGTCGATTTCCGACGTGACGTCAAAACCGCCATGGATTTTTCACAATTTGAAAATCACGTATCACCGCAAACATGGTTTACGCCATGGTTACATGTTTAAATTTTCCTAATATTGATCCTTTTTGTCACCCCTCTGGATTTGCCGGTAGAATTTCGGAGCACGCTGCATATGTATTACTATTATTAGCATAATTAATGATTTACTTTTTAACCCTTTTAGGTAGAATTTTTATGACACATTTTTTCATCATTTTGTATTAAGTTAGGTCAAAATGAGTGAAAATAATTATGTTCAGCAGTTTAATAATTTATGGTTTGTGAAATGCTGCATGAAACACCGGTGGCTTTTTCTGCATTAAAGGTAAAATCTTCAAAACACGGCTCACTTCACTTCCAAATAATATTTTTCAAATTTGCACTCATTCGCAGTTATTAAGATCAAAGACAAATAGCTATTCATCACTGAAATTTCTTTAAGTTACAAAATCAAAGAAAATTTTTGAATCTATATGGAAAAAAAAATTAAGCTAACTTTTTTTTTTTTTTTGGGTGGGGGGATTATATTTTAGTACAATTAATATCCATACGAATTTTTAAGTAACTATCAGACTGTTTCTTATAGATAAAAAAGACTATAATAAATAAATAAAAATTTGAAAATAAAGCGTCATAAAATAAACACCGTTGTCCCATCTGCGTCGAAAGATTAAACGTCAAAATAAAAAATCATCTTTATTAGGAAAAATTGCTTTTACAAACAATTAAAACCCCTGTAACGATTTGGAAAACGATTTTTAAAAAAAAGGGATATTCAACTATTCGAACCTTGTCCTTCTAAAGCAGAGGTTGTCAAAGTGGTCTATATAGACCCCCAAGGGTATATTTAAGAAAAGCGGGGGTCGATCTGAGCCAGGGGGTCGAATGGTCGATCAGAACAACACCTCCTAGAATAAGGAAGGCCTCAGCACGGATCAATTTAGTAGTCCAATGTGACGAAGTTAACTGCGCAGTTGATGAAAAATAAGAAAGATGTCATTACGTTCGGGGTTCGGGGTAATTTGTGAATTTTTTTATAATTGACTTAATATCAGTTTCTTTATAGAACATAAATTAATAAACGTATATTTATTCGGGTGAAACAAGTATTTACGTACCAGAGCGCAGTGGCGCGAACTCTGAACTTCTGGTTTATAAGTCATATGCATATGTGCTCTTGTCCAAATGTCACGTGTGACGAGCATTGACGTTACAAACGCAAATATCATACGCAGTTTCAGCTATCTTTGCTAACTGTGAACAGTGCTGAATATTTGCAGTGTCATTATTAAAACTTTTATAGTTTTGGATAGTTAGTTATTGTTCCGATAAAACCATTCCTTTAGTTTAGATATCAATTATAATTATCAATACATGTAAAAAAAGTAGGTAAGCATTAATAATATGGATTAGTACAACCCGCGACAAAATTGTAGCACACTTTGTATTTTTGAAAATTCTATTACTTTAATAATTAATTAAATGTACTAATTAATTAATAATTAATTAATTAATAATTAATTAAATGTACTATTAATTTAATACTATGTTTAAAATCATTACTATGTTTAAAATCATAAAATAAATGTACAAATACAGTATCTAAAAGAGTTTTATTTTAATTAACAGAAAATTACTTTTATGGGGGCCGATAAAGATTTCGAAAAATTATATAGGGGTCGATGATCAAAAAAGTTTGGCGACCCCTGTTCTAAAGCATTGCAAAAAAAGAACAAAGTGAGAAAGGTAAATAAAAAAAAAAGGAAGATCAGATGTCAATAAATAAGGAAAAAACGAAACAGATTTGCCTTGGCCTTGTCGTTATGGTTGGGAGCGCCACAATGGAACACGTTCCCTCATTCATCTTTTCCATTTGTTCTAGATCCTCCTTTAACTACCTGCCGCCGGTAGCATGTAACTTGCTAAAAGAATATTTTATTTCACGATTTTGGTTTGGATCGTCGGTTTCGTTTTGTGGTTACTGGATTTGTTCGTGCAGAAATGGGACATTTTTCTTTTCTTAATGTAAAAAGACGGTTCTTTATAGTTATGTATGGCTATAAAATATCGATATTTAAAGAATATAAGTAAAAAAATATTCCAATGGCACAAACTTGCATTGTTTTTCATTTTGGGCAAAAGTTTTGCAACATAACTGCAAAGATATATATATATATATATATATATATATATATATATCTTTGGAATATACATATATATACATATATGGAAGAAAGTGACGGGACACGACACTATAACAACATAAACCCATATTTATTAAAATTAATAGGAGGTAGGGCCTCCTTTGGCTGCGATCACAGCTGCAACCCTTCTGGGCATGCTTTCCACTAAATTAGCCATAGTGGCAAGAGAAATTTCCTTCCAAATGTTTAACAGGAAGTTCCAGAGTTCATGCTTGCTTTTGGGGAGTAGGGTGTAGACCCTCAACCGACGGTCCAATTCGTCCCAGAGATGTTCAATTGGGTTAAGATCAGGGCTCTGCACCGGCCACTCCATGCGTTTAACGTTGTTGTTCACATACCAATCAAGAGTCCTCCTTGCAACATGGGATCTTGCGTTGTCGTCTTGATACAAGCAATCATCCATCCGTTGCCCACAAGGTAGGAAAGACATGATTGTCGAGAATATCACAGTATCCATCGGCATTCATCATATCATCAACCTTCACCAGTGGGCCAGCCCCATACCAGGAGAAACAGGCCCATACCATCAATCCTCCTCCATCAAACTTTAGTTGGGACGACACACTCAGGCAAAAAGCGCTCTCCTGGTAAACGCCATACCCAAACACGCCCATCGGAACGGAAAAGTGTAAATCGTGACTCGTCACTCCAAAGGACGCGTTTCCAGTCACCAAGAGTTCAAGTACGGTGGTCTTTGGCCCATCGAAGGTCGACACGAAGAGTCTTGGTCGAAACGGCCACACCAGTGGCTTGTCTAAACTCATTAGCGATGTTATCCATGGATGTTTGACGGTTACTTCGAATCTCTCTGCCGAGCACCCGCCGGTCCCTGCTGGTGAGAACTGTAGGTCGTCCACTTCGGGGTTTGTTCTGACAGTGTACCTCAGTCTAGTAGCGACACAAAACACGTGAAACAGTTGATTTTGAGCAGTTACGGAGACGGGATATCTCCCTAATTGACACATTGACAAGATGTAATCCAACTAACACACCTTTCTCGAACTCAGACAACTCTTTCCGTGGCGGCATCTTGACAAAAACAAATCTAGTCTACTCCACAGAGTATTTATAGGATATGGCTGACAAGTGATACCTATTATTGCGCATGTGTCAGCTGTATTGTCGACTTTTCTACTTTTCGAGGGGTGTCCCGTCACTTTCTTCCAGATAGTATATATATATATATATATATATATAATACAAAAAGTATAATACTTTTGGATCAATAAAAGAATTAAATCTCTTTCGTTTTAATAAAATGTCTTTGTTAAAGAATAAGCGTAGAGAGATTCTATTTTGGGAAGTCAAGGCTGATAAACATACGATTGAGTTATTTATAGAATCTCTCCCCCTTTTACTTCCATATAAGGAAGCATGAAATGATTTTCCTTAATGCGTAAGGATACAAGTATGCCAACGACTGTGCCTGTTTACTCAAATCTGTGTAAGTATAAAAGCGAGAGCAATGCTTTTCGCATGGCTTTTTCCATCATGTTGTGATCCTGGTAATTTGTTCCAGAATTGTCCGAAGTCTTGTCCACCCTCTCCCTTGTGGAGAGCGGATGTGGACTGTTATCGATACCAGCCTACTACCATTAATAAAGATGTTTTGAGTGTAAAAAAAAAAAAAAAAAAAAAAAAAAAAAATTATTATATAATAGTGTATTTTTATGCATTTAAGATGTTTTTGAGGGAAATAAATGTGTTTCAAATGTCAATTAAATTTGTGACGGCAAACAAAATTCAAATTTTTTCAGCTTTTCAAACAAAAACAAAACTAAAAGAAATTTGTAAGGCTTTTTCTTTTTCGGACTTGGTCAAAACAAAATATTCCTATTAAAATGTGAAAAATTAAATGTTACCCAAACAAAAGGACATTTCACGCTTAACAAATTGTGTGAGTTTCCCCTTATTACGATAGGCGAAATTGTTAACTCAGCTAAGTTTTTTATACTTGATACTGAGTTACTGTATGCTTTAGTAGGGTTGCAAACTTGCAAAGATTTTTGTTTGTTTATTAATTGTGTCGGGCCAGTTGTTACTCAAGTTGGTAAGAGACTGATCATCTCTGCTAAATCTAACAATGACAACTTATCCTTGCACATTAGACAACAGAATTCTCATAATGTTAAGGTCAAAGATTGTGAAAAAAAAATGAAAGTTTAAGATGTTTCAATAAAAGTAAACATCTTGAAAAAATGGAAGTTTAAGATGTTTCAATAAAAGTAAACATTTTAAAGAAAAAAAAAATAGAAGTTTAAGATGTTTCAACAAAAGTAAACATTTTGAAAAAAGTTTAAGATGTTTCAGTAAAAGTAAACATTTTGAAAAAAAAATAATGTGAGGGGTAACAAAAATAAAAAGAACAGGAAAAATAGGAAAAAGAAAGAATGACCAAGTTAATAACAAAAAGAACAGGAAAAATAGGAAAAAGAAAGAAAGGCCAAACATTTCAAATGATTCGAAAATAGAACTAGGTAATGGGTGCATACATTATCAGGTTAATATCGACGAAAAAATAGGAAATAGAAAGAAAAATTTAAGTAAACAAAATTTGGAAATAGTTTATGTATCAAATCTTAGGAAATATAACAACCCACAAATGTAGAAATTAAATCATGAATAGTAAAATTGAATTATTTTCCATAAAAATTATGTATATTTTTGTGTGAAAAATTTATGAAATATTTAGTAGATTAGTTATAAAAATATGTTTCATTTTTCTTTCTGTTTAGTTGCCTAAACAGATAAAGTGTATTATCATGTTTTTATTGTTATCATTGTATATAGTTGTTTTTTTTAACAGATAATTGAAAAAAATGTTATTTGTAGTAGTGAAAAGGAACAGTCGTACCAACATAAATTTTAAAAGTTCAGAGAATTCTAAATTTTATTATGATTTCTTTTTGGCTTGCCAAAAATCTTTTTTGGGGGGGATGTAATACAAAAAGTATAATACTTTTGGATCAATAAAAGAATTAAATCTCTTTCGTTTTAATAAAATGTCTTTGTTAAAGAATAAGCGTAGAGAGATTCTATTTTGGGAAGTCAAGGCTGATAAACATACGATTGAGTTATTTATAGAATCTCTCCCCCTTTTACTTCCATATAAGGAAGCATGAAATGATTTTCCTTAATGCGTAAGGATACAAGTATGCCAACGACTGTGCCTGTTTACTCAAATCTGTGTTAGTATAAAAGCGAGAGCAATGCTTTTCGCATGGCTTTTTCCATCATGTTGTGATCCTGGTAATTTGTTCCAGAATTGTCCGAAGTCTTGTCCACCCTCTCCCTTGTGGAGAGCGGATGTGGACTGTTATCGATACCAGCCTACTACCATTAATAAAGATTTTTTGTGTGTAACATGGCTTACGACTGCATTATTTAAAGCTAAATACACCACTGATAACAGAGATGAAGCTCTGTTATTACATATATATATAATAACAGGGTAACAACCCCGTTATTTTGGTAGCGTTTTTACTTTACATTCGTAGAAATCAAAATCCGATAGATTTTAACAGGCTTTATTTATTGGAGTATGCTGTAAACAGAGGTGTCACCCACTCTCCAAGCAGGAGGGGGGTGGACTAATATCAAGACAGTAGTGGCGAAGCTTTGGTTGACAACATCGTATAGCGAAAGTCACGCAAAAACAATCGCTCTTGCTTTAAATACTAACAGAGAATGAGGTAAAAAGGCTCAAATCGTACATAACTTGTAACTATACGCATCGATAATCATTTGATGCTTCCTAATACGGAAGTGAAATTTTTTCAAGCATGAAAAATTCACTAGATAAACACCAATTTTCACAAATCTAGCTTTCCAAGGCACTCTTGTAAGAAACTGCCATGGATGATGTTTCTTCGGGATTTCACACTTTTAACACATACGCGTACAAAAATCGTGTTTTCACTAAAATTGTTCACTTTCACGCTAACACATTCTTGAATAGACTCAGCAATGCAGGTTCTCGGGAACGGGACACTCATTTCTCGTGATATTTCTCCAGCCTCCAGGTAGCGACAGCCTTAAGGTGGGGAAGGGAAATCCTTCCGTCAACTTTTTCCCGGTGTCAAGGCTGGGAACCTTCGACAATCCAGCACTACCAGCCGTAGTTAGGCTTAAGATTCAACTTGATTGAAATGCGTAATAGTTTCCTCCCAAAAGGTTTCCTCCGCGAAGCCTATCCAGCGAGGCTTCTAATAACAGGGTAACAACCCCGTTATTTTGGTAGCGTTTTTAATTTACATTCGTAAAAATCAAAAGCTGATAGATTTTAACAGGACAGGTGGACAGGTGGACTTTTAACAGGTGGACTAATATCAAGACAGTAGTGGCAAAGCTTAGGTTGACAACATTGTATAGCGAAAGTCACGCAAAAACAATCGCTCCAGCTTTAAATACTAAAAAGAGAATGAGGTAAAAAGGCTCATATCGTGCATAACTTGCAACTCTACGCATCATCGATAATCATTTAATGCTTCCTAATATGGAAGTGAAACAGGGAAAGATTTTAAAAATAACTCCTCGTTTGAAATATAAATCTAATTATAATTCATTGGTATTCATTGTACATTTATTCTTTAACAAAGACATGTTATGAAAACGAAAGAGTTTTAATGCTTTTATTAATACAAAAGTATTTATAATTTTTATATTATATATATATATATATATATATATATATATATATATATATATGGGTGAGACAATTTAAATAGTTAGCTAGCATACTCATGATAATATCGTATTCGATAACTCACGCAAGGGGGGGGGGTTCTAAATTAATTTCAGAAGGAAAAAAATTCCATTACTTTCTCAGGTAAATTTCAATGGATATCCAAAAATATTTTATCTAAACCATGCAATTTTTAATCCGAAAAATGTAGTTTTTGATTTTTTTATTCGTGATGTCAAATGTTAGATTTTGTGAGCTAAAACATATTATAGAATGCTAATAAAGCATGGAAAAGTTTCACTAAAGACAATTCTAGGACTGGTTATTTTCCCGTGTAATATGGAAATTTTCCCGTTCTTTTTTTTCCGCAAAAAAAAATTCACTTTTTCCTGACTATTCCATTATTCCCTGACAATTCCAGGATTTCCCTGTTCTCCCTGACACGTGGAAGCCCTGTTCGATATTTACAAATAAGGAAATAATAATGAATAATAAAAAATAATAATAAATAAGAAATAATAAGAAATAATAAGCAAGAATAAAAAATAAGAAATAAACAATTGTATTGTGTCTTCTCCATTTTTTTAGCTGACATTAACAATGAATAATGAGAAGTAATTCTTTAACGCTTCAGAATAAGCTCAATTAGTTAAGCAAAATAATCAATAAGGGGAAAAATTTAAAAAAATTAATATAATATTACAATATGACAAGGACAATTTATAATATTACAAAAACAAATAAGAAACGTTTCAACAAATATCAACAAAGTAGCTCTTTTGTTAAAACTTACCTTACCCACGCAATAATCGTAGGATTGTAATTAAAACTTATTTTAACGCATTAACACCACACCCTCTGATTTTTAATTGAGATTCACAATGAATAATGCACAGTAATCCATGCTTTGACGCTTCAGAATAAGCTCAATTAGTTAAGCAAGCAAATCAATAAGGGGGAAAATTGAAAAAAGAAAAAAAAATAATAATAATGAAAGAGGAACCGTCACTTTTTCTCGCAGGATTTTAAGACACAGTAATTACTAATTCACCTTAGTTGAAGAAAAGAGTGTTTAAGATAAGAAAAAGTAATAAAATTTGAAAGAATTAATTTCAACAAGACGTTAGTTAAAAGATAAAGAGGTTCACGGCACCTTTTCGCCTTTCTTGTCAATAAGAAAATGTTCTAGGGGAAATTTAGGGAAACTGAAAATAAAAATATAATCAGAGAAAGAAAAAAAAAAACGGTGCTCACTTATTTTCAGGTGTAATTGAATAACGCGTGTATGCCTGAATCAACCAACGAACTAGTGAATTAACCGATTTAGCGATTCTAAGGTAAAAAGAAAAGGGAAAAATTATGGTAGGAAAATTATAAACGTAAGAAGGCAAGAGAATAAAAAGTAAAAATCTCTCGACATTTCCAGATTCGTAATTCGTGGCGAAAATTTTGGCGCTGAATTATTTAATAAAATAATTGCATTATCTGACGCGAGAAAAATGCAAGCAAAGCCCCAAATCACGTAGGAATTAAAAAAAAAGTGAATGGTAAAAGAATAAAACTAACGCTTTATATTGAGGAACAGAATGAGAAGAATAAAAAAATAAAAGTCTCAATGAAGTATTTTGAAATACTTTTAAGTATATAGTCGCTGTTAGAAGACTTTTTTTTTCCCTCTTGAAAGTAATTTAGAATATTTACTTTTATTCTTTTGAATTTTTATAAGAAACATGTCAGTATAGATTAATATTTCCTTACTTATGTTTGAGAATTAAATTCCATGGTGCTTCTCTTCATTTCTCATCCAAGAGTATTTTAGTACGCGATTTCGTCAAGAAATAGAGATTATTGCAAAAAGAGAAATAAATTTAAATATTTAAATAATTTTTTGTATTAAATTGCTAGCTTATTGGAGAATTTTCAAATAAAAATAATTAGTATAATTAAATATATTGTTGTCAACTGCGGTTACTAATACGATATTTAAAAAATGTCCAACAATTTGAACATTTAGAAGAAAAAAAAAAAAGAAAAAAAAAGAGAGAGAGACAGACAGGTACTTTTTACTTAGGAAACCAGAAACTTATCATCAACCATATCAAAATTAGTTAGAAAGATCATCAACAGATGGCACCGTTCACTAAGAGAAACAATGTTATGTGATTATGAAACAGCATCCAGTTTTGCAGCAGTCTAACGACAAAATTAATACATATCCGTGCAAATATTCAGTAACTAGTGGCTGGTACAGCAGAGTAAAAAGAAAAAAAAAATTTAGTGCATAAATGACAAATATATTTTTGTATTAGGTTAATGTATTTTTATTAATGATATTTTAAATAAAAATAAAAAATTATAAATTAGGTATCTGCACATTAAACTTTGTACACTATTTGCAGTAAAATGTTTCACGTAATTTAGTTAAGATAACAAAAACAGTGCTTGGCAACTTCTCAATGAACATTAAAAATGTCCATACTTGGCAACTTGTATCCATTAAGTTTTATGAATCTTATATTTAATGAAATGATTTATAAACTAGGTTCAGTTTATGGTATATAGAATAGAATTTATGATTACAAAATATCCTGAATTCAAAATTATTTCGCAGAGAATTAAATATTGAATTTCTCATTCTATAATAGATACGTATTTGTTGAAAAATAGCAAAGAAATATGAAATCTACAAGAAACGAAATGTGATTTAAATATGAAATCTAAGAAATGATGTATACAGACTCACTCTAGATACTTTAGAATTTAAGCAAGCGAAGCAAAATAGAATATAAAATAAATCGATTCGTAGTCTATTTCATACATCAACGAGAGATAGAGTTGGTAAAAATATGGATTTGGTACGATGACCCAACAATTTTGGAGAGTTGCCGAAATTCTGCAATTCTTTTATATCTAAATAAAATTTTAACTTTCCATATTTACTTTTGTTCGCGAATTTTTCTGGCTTATCCAAGACATTCAAGTTTTATTTATTTCTTATCATTATGCACTTCCTTTAGATGTTCTTGGCACTTATTCAGGAGCTTTTACCCTGACCAACCGAACAGCTAGAGCGGATAAGAGTTCAGAAAAAAAAATTATAAAAGGGGTAAAAAAAAATAATATTAAAAAGAATAGTCTAGGAAGAAAAAAATTATTCGCCAAAGAAAGAAGTGTGAAAAGAGTGAGAGAAAAAGAAAAAAAAGTATAAAATCCATTCCTACGCTTTTCGAGCCCGAATTTCTTTTATCTGGATGGTGAGAGATGGAGCCAGGATGAGGATAAGAAAAAAAATTCTGGATAAGAAAGTAAACGAAGAATCGAAAAATCTATTTTCTAGAAAATTTCGGGTGCCGATAACTCATGTCGATTGTCCTGAAAAGCTTACGTTTAAGCTAACACTAGATGGCTCTGAGCATCAATCCGTGTCTCGATATGGTATTCATCCTTGACCATTTTTTATTTTATTTTAAATACCTTTCCTTTCTTTCTGAATAGAAGATTCATCATAAAAGAGTTTTTATGCCATGGATGATAGAAAATATTCTCTAAATAAAACCATTTCCATAAAGAAGCAGCATGATTGAAGAAGGTTAAAAGCCAGCTTAAGAATAAATGCGAAAAATATTTATTCCTGAAATTAAATAAATCATTAAAATTTGGTTAAAAGAAGAATTTATTATTATTATTGTTGTTCCAAAAAATAAAATAAAAAAATCTTTATTTGACATAGTTGCAATTCTACTTTCTTACAGTTAACTTGAAAATGCTTAAAGAGGTTTCGAGGAATACAATTCCAGGGGTGTTTAGAAGAAATTTGGGTCCGTTCACTGTTCCTTCACAAAATATGTTTTTATGAAAACGGACCGTTCACGAAATACTTTGATTTAAAATCGGACCCTTCACAAAATAATTTATCTTTTAATCAGACCCTTCACAAATTTGTTTATCTTCATTATTGTTTTGTTAATTGAATAAACCCTTCTCAGGGCAGAAAACAAGAAAGATGGATGTAAACGAATTAATTATTCGTCCGAAATGAATTTTCTGCGTTCAGCAGTATAGGCTAAATACCAAATATTTGTATGTTACATCGCTAATTTAGTACAGCAGCAATTGCTGTTTATTTCTTAAAATTTAATTTTTTTAATTATAATTTTACAGTGTTGTGCATAATCTTGTATGCCTTTACAATTTAAAAGCTCCTTGATCATTGGTCATTGATCATTGATTAGATGCAATCATTGGTCGATTTTCTAACGTTGCCATTCGGGAAATGGTGAGGCTTTTTTTTGGTGCCGTGTAAGAGAAATATATATATAGAAGATTCCCAATGAATATTTCCCTACGTCTTTGGAAAATGGTGCACTAGTCTTTGTTTTAGATTGGTCAAAAATATTTTTATTTTAATCCACACAAAAATCGCGGGGTTTTTTTTTCAAAATGTCAAAGTTTTTATGATGTCAAAATAAATTAAAATTCGAACAATTTGAAGAGATCCAAATTAAGAAAAATCTGTTATATATGAAAAAGGACGCAATAAAAGACGATTTAAAGGAATGACAAAGAAAAGGAAACTTAATAAGAACGTTATCTGAGTTTGGAATTGATAGCTAGCAAATTTTTAAACATTGAAGTGAACCCTACGCAAATATGAAGTATCAGAAAAAAATGCAAACTTTTTTTTAAAAAAAAAATTATTTACCATACAGTGAGAAAATAAATAACTTGTCTTCTAACGATCGAATTTTCACAAACTATGCGTCAATCATAAACGTTCAAAAGAGTGACCTCAAATATGCTAATTAACGAGTGGTAACAATTAAATTAACTAAGCTACGAAAATGGACATAAATATGTACTTTCTCTAACATGTACTATCAGTGGATTTGGAATTTTGACCATAAAAATGTGAGGATAGCTGCTGTTTGAAAAATATGGTCCCAACAGTTTGGTCAGGAGAGCTGTCGGAAGTTTAGACGGACCCCTTAACGTTGTATCACTTTCTGAGTATTTAGCCATTTCTCGAAAAATTATTTTTAAAAAAATCGTTACTTTTTTTTTTCTTCTTTTTTTTTTAACGCACTGTACCACTGCACCCTATTTCTTTTTCACTTAAGTTGAGAGAGAGAAAAAAATCGGTAGTAGTTAACAATCGAAAGTTAATTAATTTTATTCGCTATCAACGGATTTTTTTTTTTTTTAATATTTATTACCAACACTATATGGAAAAATATTTTGCTTTGATGTGTACTGAGCCTGAGGAGAACCGCCAATTATATATTACTTTTTTAAAAAAAATAGCCATCAAGTAAGTTTTATAACAACACTATTATTAAACTTTATCCAATCATTCATTATAAAGCATAAAACCATAAACTTACAAACAAAAAGGGAGTTTTTGCAGAAAACAAGAGAATTCAATTAATTCACATCAAAAGGTTTTAAAAGAAGTACTGAGACTTACTATTTTATATCTTTATTATCATTACTTTTCCATTTAAACTTCTCTAAGATTGTACGGCAAATAACCAACATAAAATCTTTCCTTTGTATCTTGCTTGAACTTTTAAAAAAAATATATTACACTAAGTTCACACTCTAATATATAAAACGTTCTTCTGTACTGCCGCGTTTTCACCTTCCTTAATGCTACTTCCATATACCTTTAACAACGGAGAAAAAAGTTAAAAAAAGAGTTACAAATGAAAGAAAAGCTATTTTACTTTCTACCTTTTCAATTTTTTCCTTGTCTTTAACGGCCTGCTGCCTTAGATCGCAACTGAAAGCTGTATTTTTATTCTCGCGGGATTTTGAATCAAATAATGGGGGTGCAATTCTAGATCGTTCGAAAAAGAGAGAGAAAAAAAAAGGGAGCTTTTCAGATTTGAGAAAACGTGATACTCTGTTGTTATCCGTTTCATTTATTTAGTTGAACTAGATATATTTTGTAACGCTTTTAAGAAAGGTGAAATCATAAAAACTAACACAGAACAGACGACTTTAAAGCAATGGGTCCAAAGTTGTTTCTTTAGATTATACTTTAAACTGGCTTTGACTCGAAAAAGTATTAACCAAAGTACATATGAAATAATACAAAGTACTTATAATAACATATTCCGTAAAATATTTCTGTTTAAGTACAGAGTAAAATAAGAATATTTGACGAATTACGTAAGTTCTTGTTCAGACGCATTCAACTCAGTTTTTTGTAAGCAAAGATACGAAAAATATCATTTTCCCCACGTGAAATTCTTTAAAGAGATTTTCTTTCAATTATGTCAATGTATGTTTCACAAGTATCCCGAATTCTGTAGGTAGGTAAAGTCTTCGTTAATCGACCGGGGTTCCATTTCCCATGCTAAAAGCTAGGTATCTAATCGGATTGAACTTCCTTTGATCGTGTAGTGGTTCGGATTCAACAATTAAGTAATATCCTTGGGTCGGGTAGTAATTCGGTTAGTAATTTGCATATTTCAAATTACTTTATTTCTGTAAAATTACTGTCTCCTGTGGATACTTTTCGGCATTTCACAGAAATTTTTCGTTTTCAGTTCTTTGTCATTTTACGTAAGGCTCCTGTTAAACGATTACCAGTAGATTCTTATATATTCTTTCAAAAATGTTGCCTACAGTATGAAAAGGGTACACGTCATGCAGCTGTTTCGATACTATAAACAACCAGTATTATCAGTACCAAGACAAGACTTGGAATAAAGAGAAATATAGAAACAATATTATGATGGAGGTAATTCAACACTCACTTTCGTATAAATGAGTCCCTTTGTTCCAGACTTGTTTCCCTTGATTCATTAGTCGACCCCTTTTTTTCATTAATGACACTTTTTTTAAAAATAATTTTCAACGGAATTTCAGTATTTCCGTCTTTCACTTTCTCTTTCAACATTGAAGAAGATTCTTTATTATGGAATAGTCTGTTTTAAGCTGTTTAGCTTTGTTTCTTCTATGTAGCTAAACTTTCAATGCAGAATTTTCATTAAGCCTATTTAACATGTTTTCATTATATTAATTTAGGTCAAAATACGTAAAAAAAAAATTTAAAAAATTATATTTAGCATTCAAATAATGTATGGTTTTGAAATACTGCATGAAACACCGATTGTCTATTTTTTTAGTTAAAATTAAAATCTTTCAAACACAGCTCACTTCTAAACAACAATTTTTAAAATTTGCACTTACTTAGATCTAAGAGAAATAGTTATTCATAATTTAACTTTCTTTAATTTATAAAACTAATTATTTATAGATTTTTGAAAACGACTAAAAAAAAAACATTTCAACTACTCCTTTTGGATTTTATATTTTAGTACAAATATAATTCCAGTACAAATATAATTCCAATAATCAAACAGTTTTTTTTTTTTTTTTTTTCATATCTAGTAGATTGTCTTTTATAATTAAAAAATACCAAAATATACTTTTCCATGTAATTAAAGTGTCTAAAAATAAGTTATAAAAGTACACCGGTGTCACATGGGAGAATTTATGCTACGCTATAAAATAAATATAAGTTTCACAAGAGAGAAAAGATTTAATAATATTCATAAAACAGTTCTACTACTATGATGCTTTAAATATCGAAAATGCTGTTACCAAAGGAGGAGAGTCAAAAAATCAATGTCTAACAATGAATGGCCGCTACTGAATAAGGAGAAACAATAATGCCTGCTGGGCTATTGATAAAACCCAACAGTAACAGTGGTCACTGATAAGACGGAAAATAATGTGGACTATCAGTTCTGCCTGCTTTTTGAGTATGTGATAGTCCCCATAAGCTATTTTGATAGTAACTGTATTGTTCGTTTATGGCTTGAATGTTTTCAGAGAATACAGACTAAAAGGATAAAAATCATTGTTCCATTTTCAGAACTAGCTCTATAAATTTTTGAAGATTCTTCGAATAATGATGCATATTAAAATTACTATACACTTTATGAAAATTATGAATTTTATGAAGACATGAAACTAAGTATGTACTTAAATTAAAATAAAACAGTAATATTATTTAACAAAAGCTCAGTTTGTTTCAATATATATTTACATAAGGATACATAAAAATATGCTTTTTATTGACTACTCATAACTTTAAGAGTCGTCAGGGCTAAAAGGTTTTAAACAAGTACTTTTGCAGTGGTCTCAAACTAGTCTCGGGTTGGTACTAATTTTCATGGACGGAGAAACGTCTTCCAAAGCCGTGCCAATATTGCGCATGTAATTGTGTTTTATTTTGAAGGCACGTTTAACACTTTTAAATACAATCGAATTAAAATTAGCAAATGAAAACAATGTAAGACATTAACAAGTAACGTTCCTCCCCCCTCAGCGAACCCCGGTAAAATTATCATACGTTGACCGTTTCGAGGTGAAAGGTTGAGGACCACCTCTTTATAAAACTAGTCTACAATTTTGAATTGAATTTTTTAAAATATAATATATACTAACCGAAAGTATCAGGACACTCGCGTAAAGAAGTGGATATGCATCAGAGTGTGTGGGTTTTTTTAATAGTTTTGCCAGAGGGAACTCAGGAACTCAGATGTGTGTGAACCTTGGCGAACATTCGGAGCAATGCTACTGTATCAACTTGATAGCAATATTTCGGGGAAGATCCCTTTCTTTTCCAACAGGATTGTATGGTGACTTGCTTGCCCATGATTTGACGAAATGGGTGTTCAAAAACTGGATTGGCCTTCCCAAAGCCGTAATCTAAATATCATATCAATATAAGCCTCACGACTCTCCGAATCCTTAGCACTGGGTTTGCGGTTACTTTTGACCAGACAGTGTACCTCATCAAATTTATTCGATAAATTAAATTTTAATTCTATCCATTTTGTATAAAACAAACATAGTAATTAGATAAGAAAATGGTTATTTTTTTTTTAAAAAAAAAAGCCTTTAATTAAAATTTTATGAAATGAACTGATAGTGTTCCTTCTTTCACGGGAGGTACTAAAATTTTTGAGTACCGACTATTTTCCTTGTACTGGACCGGGTGCTTCGTAACGCCTTCGGTCTAGTTCACGAGTGGAAAGATCTCCGATCATAGAGCTTTTGCACTAAATTATGTTATGGAACTAACTTCGTAACTTTGTATCGGTTAAGTTAATGCGTCAACTCGGTGTTGCCAAACACACTTGGAACCTTTTTCTCTTTCGAAAACACTTTAAGACTGTTACTTTTGTCAGTGGAATTTAAAGACTAGGCAAAATAAATTAAAGACTATTAATTATCCAAGTTTATTTGTAAATTAAGAACTTTTATCCACTAAAATCTCCAATTGTTTTTAAAAGTTATCATTTCTATTAAAGTGTTATTTATCAGAGAGCCGTTATAAGATAAAAACAGATAGGGCATTCACCACTGCCACACATTTTTTTTTAAAAAACAAAAATGAAAAGAATCGGGCATTAGCTACAAAAGAAATATTTGAGGATAATAAATAAGTTTTCTAACGCAACGAAAACTACAAAAATAAACATGAAAAAAATACCGGAGAAAAACCGTAAAATAAACAGATAAAAAAAAAGGAACTAGGGAAAAGAAAAAAACTTAAAACTGAAACTTCTCTATTCCGGAATTTCCTGTACACCTTATCAACTAATGTACTACAAGATAAAGGTAAAAAATGCATCATAAGCAAAAAAGAAGTATTTCTTTCAATGAAAAGGAGAATCAAAAAGTAAAATAAATAAACCTTCTAAAAAATAAAGTAGGCCATTAGATAACAGAAGAAAAGAAACGGAGAAATAACACAAAATTCCCACTATTCACACTTTTGCAGGACTTGGAAGCTGTTTCTTCTTTAATGGCGAGCACAGTATAACCCATACTTTTCTTAGTTTAAAGAATTCTGATTATTCTTCCATAGGTAAGTTTGGAACATTACGTCTTTTCCACAACATAAAAGAGTTTCGGATATGGAAGCCTGAAAAAGACATCTGCGCGGATAATGATTTGGAAGAAAAATAAAAAGAATGAATGAGAATCAAAATTTTTGCAAACTGAATGAGACCCCATGAAAACGATTTTTGTTTTCGGTTGATTCTTCTGAAAATCGTAAAGAGTTGTAGATAAATGGAGAATTTACCCCAGTTACCTACACTTTATAGCAATGGGGTAGGGTTTAGATTAAATTGTCGTCGATTGCGTCAAAATTTAGAATAAAATAAATACATTTTTGTCAAACATTTCAACAAAATCAAAGTAAGAAATTGTGCTAATGTCTAGATTCAAAAAATTTTAAATTTAGCATTAATCTTAATTTTAAAACACTCTTTAAACAATCTTTTTATTATTATTATTATAATCATAACTATTATAATTACTATAATAATAATTATTATTTTTAATGAACATTAAGAAGACACCTTGAGTTTAATATATGTTACAAATATTGAGTAGAACATGATTCACTTAACTAGTAAAAAAATTATGGAGACTTTGGATTGTGGGTACCACCATTATTTTATTTTATATCCGACGTTGAACAGCTGACCCAATTCTGAGTTTACAACTATCAATGCTCAACTCCGTAGCCTTGTAATTTTGAAACCAATCCAGAAGACAAGGGGGTTCCTAGATCAAGCATTCGGAGAAACTAACCTTTTGATAGGACTTTTTGATAGAACTAAGCCACCTTTAAGTTACAGGGAGAGGAAAATCACGATAACTCCCCACGGTTTGCCCGACGAAGGGGATTTTAACCCACGATCCGTCTAACACTGAGGATATTTTATGTCAGCACTGTGTAAGGTGCAAACCGGGAGCATAATTTGTATCGACCCTCCATTGATGGGATTCGTACCTGGGTCATCTTATTGCGAAGAAAGCGCTTTATCCCTATAGCCACTTCCCTCGTTAATTTAAAAAAGCAAAACCCCATAGGAAAAGGGGTACGGGAAGAGGGGGGGGGGAAACATTGCAACAGCCATCTTACATAAATGGCAATTAAAAAAAAAAAAGTAGTTTTTGAAAAATACATAGATCAAATAATGCTATTTATAATATGCTCTGGAGTAGAAAAAAAAAAAATTCCATGTTTTAGAGAATTTAAAAAGAAATATAGTTATGTATTATTGTACACCATTTTTTTTTCTCCATAAAATTACTAAAAAATATTTTAATTTTGTGCCAGTTTTGAAGTGAGTCATTTTCTTTATTTATTAACTTATTTTTATGGCGTTAATACACTAACAGGACACGAATGAAATATAGTTTAAGAAGGTATTTTTCAAATAAATTTTCGAAAACTAAATTACCCCAAGAATACTTTATATATTCTTCAAATTTTATATATTTTTTCCAAATTTTATAAATGGAATATTTTTTTTCGTTCAGTCATCCCCTAAAATCATGAACAAATAAACAACATCATTGTTTAGACACAGACTAGACATTTTTCAAAAACATATTCGATCGTTTCTTAACAGGATACTCAGCAGCAAAAGGTGTATCAACTTAACGGGTATTACCCCCCCCCCCAAAAAAAAAAAAAAATAAAAAAAATAGAGAAAAGAGACGAAGCCAACCGACAACAACATCCAAAAAAGATAGGCTTAATGGATTTTTATATAAACGCCTTTCATGTTTGTGTATTGAAACTTCTGCAGCAAAACTAAGAGAATGCGAGTCGAGGCAAGTACCTTTTACAAACAAGGATCAGAGATCAGATATATTATTGCCTTTAAAAAAAAAGTTATTTTCTGAGTAATGAAAACATTAAAGATCAAAGGAATGGGATCCAAAACCGGATGCTATTCCCAAAAGATGGCAAAAAAAAATAAATTGAGGTGTGCTGAGATTAAAAAGATTTCACTAAGTGGATGACTGTTTCAATTCTGTAAACGTGGTATCAAAAATTTGAAATTATTTCCAACAAACAATGAAATTAATTAGCGTAATTGAAAGAGACTTGAATGTCACAAAGTTGATTTTTAAATTTCTAGTCTTTTGCCTTTCGTATTTTATCATTCTTAATTGTTATAAAAATTTTGGTGAAATAATGGATAATACAAATTAGTTAAGCAGGATTAAGTCGCAATTAATTCAATTATAAAAAATAAAAAAAACATTTAGCGAATATTTTCGATCAAAACAGGGCAAAAATTATATACATTTTTTCTTGTTTTGCAAAAGTAGTTTTACCTTAAGAGATAATGAAAAAAACAATCAAAAAATTTGACAGGGTGGTCGAATTAACAATCCGGCATGGCAGTGGACTTTGCAGATTATCACAGCATCGGCAGATTATTATCCATCCCAGATTTTTTAAGTGGTGGCTCAGGGGACAAAGCGCTCGCCTTCCAATGAAGAGAACCGGATTCGAATCCTAGCGATGTCTGGTCGATTCAAATTCCGCACCCGGCTCGCACCGACCCCAGTACTTACGGAAAATATCCTCAGGCGGATCATGGGTTAGAGTCCCTTTACCGTCAAGCTAACCGTGGGAGGTTTTCGTGGTTTTCCTCTCCGTGTAACGCAAATGCGAGTTAGTTCCATCAATAAGTTCTAAACCAAGGCAAATTTCTCCCAATACTTGATCCAGGAGTTCCCCTGTGTTCTGGATTGGGCTTAAAATTACAAGGATATGGAGTTGAACATAGGTAGTCGTAAATCCAAAATTCGGCTAGCTGTTCAAAGAAGGTTATATAAAACAAAAATAAAAAAATTAATAAAAAAGGAGTTTACGTTTACGTTTAGGAGTTTACGTTTTAGGAGATTGTTTTTCTGTTCCAAGTCACCTCGCATGAAAACCTAATAATTATACGTGAAACCTCGAAGGTTCGGGTGACTTTTTTCCTTGTGCGCACGATAAAGTTACGAAATCAAACTTGAAATCGTATTTTCTCCAAGAACATAAAAAACGCAAAATGTGAAATTAACATTTAGTGGTCCTAACTTTCAACTGCTGTCTTGCTTACATTAATGGAATGATATTTTTTCAGCTTACGATCTATCCCCCCACCCCAATTTTTTAAAGAAAAATCAAAATTATTCAGAAAAAAAGTATGTTTATTCAGAGAAAGTACGTCGTATTTGATTTCGTAACCTAAAATAACTTTTATACCAAATGCTAGCTCCTCGAATCTTTTAAATAGTATGAGTGCGTGAAAATCAGATCATCAAATTGAAAGTTGCCAATATACTAATTTTTTTTTTCCTACCTAGCACAATGCACATCAATTATAACATATATTTAATATAGTTTGGAAATTTTTTAATTATAACTTACAGTCTAACAGTTACTAAAAAAAATCTGTTAGATTATCGGAATTTATATTTGTACTAAAATATAAAATCCAAAAAAGCAGTTAGAAAATTTTTCTTTACTTTCCTATTCAAAAATGCATCAATAATTGATTTTGCAAAGTAAAGAAATTTCAATGATAAATCACTGTTTCTAAATAATTGCAAATGTTGAAAAATTATGTTTCGGAGTGAACCGTCTTTGAATACACTGGTGTTTCATGCAGTATACATATTTCATAATCATAAATTATTAAAATGCTAAATATAATATTTCCCCCTTATTTTGACCTAAATTAATACAAAAGAAATGGGGGGGGGGAGGTATAAAAAAGGTTTCATCAAAATTCTGCGTCATAGTGTTAATAGCCTAAAGGATCTTTATATAACAAAAAATAGATAAATGAGTTTCAAATCAATAAAAGAATTACATATTTCAATAAAACCGACCTCACAATGTGTTTGGCGTAAGAAAATTAAAAAACAATACAAACGATGCAATTCAAAACCTGCATCTGAATATTATTTACGCAATAATTGTCTAGAATAAAAGAAAATCTAGACAAAGATAGTGTGGAATAAATCGATTCTAATAAGAGGAGACAGCCTTAACTTTCTCCATCACAACAAAGAAAAATGCGATAAACGTAACAGTGCCACGTTGAATATAATGGCGTCTGTCACATAACCAGAAAGAAGACAAACCTCCGTAGCTACGTGACCAACGATGATATTAGAAGCAATTATTTCAATTCCAGATGGACTGCGTAACGTCATCTCAGATTGATAAAACATTATAATAACTTTGGCAATATAAGATCATATTCTTCCTTGTCCATCATTTTTCAAACTCAGAATGTGACAGTTCTTCGAATGGAGAGAAATATATATGTATATATATATATATATATATATATATATATCAGGGGTCTGTCCAGACATTTTGTGAAAGGTCCGTCTCTGTAAAATTGTGAAAAAATTACTCGTAATTTGTGAATATAAAATAAACGTTAAGTCACATTCTTTCAACCAGGGTCCTGCTTTTGTGAATTTGCGCAAATAGGGTCCGTTATTGCAAAAAAAACTTTTTCAATGAGCTTTTAAATTGTAAAGACATACAAGATTATGCTCAACGCTGTAAAATTATAATAAAAAATAATTTTTTTTTAAATAAACAGCAATTGCTGCTACTAAATTAGAGACGCAATATACAAAATATTTAGTAGTTAGCCTATACTGCTGAACGCAGAATATTCATTTCGGACGAATAAAGGAAGAAGCGTCTGCCGAAGACATAACTTAGTTCGTTTTCATCTGTCATTCTTCCCCCCCCCCCAACCTCCTGTGAAGGGTTTATTCGATTAACAAAACAATAATGAAAATAAACAAATTTGTGAAGGGTCCGATTAAAAGATAAAGTATTTAGTGAAGGGTCTGCTTTAAAGTAAAAATATTTCGTGAAGAGTCCGTTTTTATGAAATGATATTTAGTGAAGGGTCCTTATTCTTCTAAACAGACACCTGCATTTGAAAAATGTACTCTTTACATATTCATTTTTTTTTTTTATTTGAAAAACAGGCCCATGACGCCTTTGATTCAAAATTTTAAACTCAGTACCCTTTAAAAGACATGTTTTATTTTTCTCACAATAACAGGACCATGACAGATAAAACCCCGAACTACGGAATGAATATATTTTTCTTAAAAACAAGAACTTTCAGAGAAAAAAGTTTTTTAAAAAAAAATTAACAATCACTGGCGTATTTCTCAGAGATTGTTACAAATTTTCTAGATTAATTTTTTATTTACTCCTGGGTGCAGATTAATAGTATTATGAGAAATTACTTTTGCCAAAAATTAGGACATCTTTCCTATGCAAGATATAATTTGACTATTAAGAATATATAAACAAATATAAACAATTAAATTGACAAACCACAAAGAATTCCGGATCAAATTCTGGTCGGTACTTTTCACTGTAAAATCAATTTTTATCGGAACATGTAACGGAACAAAAAACTCATACATTGTAATTTTTTACAGAAATAAATACTGTAAAATCACTGAATCACTCCAATTAAATTACTGTAAAAATTACAGCATAATATTTTACGGTAAAAATGGATTTTACAGATGATGCATTTAAAGTGTCAGTACCATACACCGTAATTTTATCGGAATTTGCAGAATTATGAAATTCGTCAAAGGGCCTCCAAAAATGTGTTCTTCTTTAATGTTAGCATTTTGAAAGAACATTGATTGACCATTGATTTTATACTTCCAGTAAGTCCATTTTTTTTTTCTCAAATTGATGATGAGTTACTGCTCGGTTCTCGTAAACTGCAATCAATAAAAAAATAATAATAATAATAAAAAATGACCAATGCATGTCCAAAAGATTAAGTTGTATCTTCACTTTTACTAAAGCTTTCCTTTATTAAACCTTTTAGGTAGAATAAAAAATAGTTGGATATAAAACAGCAATCACGACAATTAATAAAAATCACATAAGAATAAAATGGAAAGCAACCTAAAATTGAACACGATAACCTAACACTCCTGAAAATTCACGTTATAAAAGTACAAAACAGTTTTAATTATCAGTATCACTTTCATTCGTAAATTCCAACTCACCGAGTTAAACTTAAAACTCTCGAGTAGAAAACATAAAATGTATTAGAAAGTGCAGACGAGCATAATTAAATTCAAAAGATGTGATTAATTCACTAATTCAATAGAAAAGTTAGCAAATCCAGTAAGGAACAAGCGGGATTTTCACTCAATAAACTAATCTTATTGCTTGAGGAATGGTGGAGAAATTTTAACTCTAGGCAACCGATATGAACAAAAGAAATAAATTTTTAACTATGTTCAAAGCAAATATTCTGTTTCACATTTCTAATACAATAAGCTACACTTGTGGCATTTTTAAATCATTATTTTAACGAATTCATATATTTTAACCTTAAGCCAGTACAAAAGAAAAAACTTCCTATGATTTACATTTTTCAACATAGTACAATGAAACTAAACCATTATATTTTTATACTATTTAATTTAATTTAAATTACTAAAGCTAATTATAAGATATAAAGGAGTTAATTAGAAATGGAATGTTTAATTAAAAAACATTCTTTTTTTTTTTTTTAAACAAAAAACAGCAGATGAGCTTTTTTTTTTTAGATTGAAATGTTCAAAATTGAGTATATAAACAAATATAATCATAATAAATAATATTTTCGAAACAATTTGATAAGAGTGATAAAAAGTTGCATTGTAACGTAACATATAAGTGCGGCAGTCTAATTGAATAATCTGGCTTTTGCAAATAGCCATCTTATATTTGCGATGTCCCTAGGCTAATTTGATAATTTTACAGTATTTTTTATCAGCTAGAATTTCTTTAGTGCTTATAGCCTTGTTGCAGTGAGTCGACAAAGCATTAGGCTAATTAGAGAACGCATCTTTCATTTTCCAACAACTCATTATCAACTATTCAAATTTAATTCCTTTTCAATTAAAAACCGTCCAATGAAAGTATATAATAAATAGTCTTAAGTATATAATAAATAGTCTTATGGAAGAACAAGCCTAAGCAATTAAAGTCTGATTGAGATTTCTTTGCGCATTTTTCAATGAGTCTAAAGCTTATTGGTCGATTGCAACAAGCCTAAAAATTTCAGACACATTACAAAATAGAGAAGACCAGAGACATTTGCAAAGACATGGATTTTTCAATTGGCTTACGACATACGCACGTGTACATACAGAAGAGAAATTTAGAAATAAAGGCTTACATTTTTGTAATATTTTTTAAACATTATGATCAACATCTATTAAATAAGATATTTTTAACTAGAATAATGATAATTAGGTAAAATCGGATAACGTAAATTTAGAAATATGAAAATTTGTTTACATAACTAAGGAAAAGAGAAAAAAATAATTTGCTTTGTAATATTCGAACGACCCCAAAACACGTCTTTTAAATGTAGTCGTTTTTTTTACATGAATACAAAAATACTAATAAAACTAAAACTCAAAAAATCAACTATACTTAGCAATCACGTTTAGTTAATCGCATGCAAAAGACTTTTATCCCAAAATATCATTTATAAGATTAACCGTTGCCTGTGCATTTTTTTTTTCTTTCCAAAATAAAATAAAATTGTTAAAGACGGTAATGATACTATGAAACAGCAACACAGGAATTGATTCTAAATAAACGATCGCCATTTTAAAGTACTAATTTTAATGGATGATTGTTCCAATAGATAGGAAAGAGAGCAATTCCCGTTCGAAATGTCAGTAAATTGAAGACGACGAAAATGTTTTTATTTGCAACGTTCGTAAATTAAATAAGAAAGCAAACGACTAATTTAAACGCTGATAGAAAAAGATCGAAAGGATTATTAAAAGAGGTTCTCATCATATGTGTTTATAATTAAATCCAAAAGCGCTAAGCAATTAATTCGGTGATTAAATGTGAAAACATTAACTAGAAATACATGCAAAAAATTAATCACTTTATGAAATAAGCTGAACACAAAAATGCAAAAACTGGTGTCAAAATTATTTCAAGTAATTAATATTTTAAGATATGAAAACTAATTTCCGTTGGAGCGTTAACATCAAATTTCTTTGACTTAAATTTCGATGTTTCATTCTCGAAGTATTAATTTTCTGAAATTCTAAACACATTCATTACCCAAATTCGTTACATAAGTTTTCATTGCAGAATAATTAAATTTTCTTTTTTTCCCTCTTTTAGATTTACAACTCATTTTTATAATCCCCAGAAGTAATTAAGAACGACAAGCAAATTTTAATTAATTGGAAGCATGAACTACAGAACAAAAATTAACTAATAATAACTCATTTTAACACTAAATTATATCAAGTAATATTTCTTCTGGTGATCATTAAAATGATGGTTTAAAAGAAAATATTAACTGATTCTAAATTAGAGCGATCAGGAAAAACAAAGAAATTCTACACGTACTGTTCGTCTTAAAACTTGTTTACTGAATGTGATATTAGGCTTAGGTGATATCAATGTGATATTAGGCTTAGGAGCCATATAAAATGGCGATTTTTATACTTATATTTCAGTTTAGAACAACAGTATAGACTGAAAAAAATTCCAAATCAAAATACGGCAAAAAGTACCGACACTAAACGTACGGCAAAGTGCGCCAGTACTTTAAAACATTAAAACTATGTTTACCAGAACATATTACGGAACAAAACCTCTAATATACCATAATTTTTAAAATAATTACAGTAAAATCTGAATTGCTCTAATATTACTGTAAAAATTACGGTATACGGTATAAAATGGATTTTACGGATGATGCACCCAAAAGTGCCGGTACTTTACACCGTAATTTGATCAGGAATTTCTTTACAGCGTAATACTTTGAAAGCAGTAAAACAATAAGTTTATTTTAACTGAAATTACAATTATTAAAAATTAAAGTAATTAGATAAATCAATTATTAAATGATTTCTTAGTTTAAAATGCAAGTATATTCTGCGATCGAAAACTAAGATCATTAGCAACAGAGGTAATCATAAGCAACGAGCATAAGCAACAGAGATTAATATACGCATACTGCGTTCTGTATAACTCAATGTAATATGCTACACTTTCAAACTTTTCAGGAAAATGTTTTTGATTAAAAATACCGACAAAACTTCTTTGGAAACAATAATGATGAACATTCTGATTTTAAAATTTCACCGCTTAAAAAGTCTGACTAATGACAATATTGTTCAATTACTCGCTTTTCCTTCTTATTGGAGAGTGTAAATTAGGTAATTTTATAAATTCGTTTTTGATCGTCAATCTCTCACTTCTCTGACAATGTTGTTTTTCAAAATACTTCCGCCAATGACACTAAGAAAGCCACAATTTAAATACCTTACATTTGAGAGAGACAAAACTATAGTTTTAAACTATATAAACCATCGTACAGTAAATAATTATCTTTGCTTCAGTACGGACAAATAACTTAAATATTTTAGAAGTTATTAAACTGTTTAAAAAATCGCCCAATTTAGTGAGATTATTCCATTTATATGAAGATTTTCAAAATCAATAA
Organism: Parasteatoda lunata; assembly: GCA_949128135.1. Classification (NCBI taxonomy): domain Eukaryota; kingdom Metazoa; phylum Arthropoda; class Arachnida; order Araneae; family Theridiidae; genus Parasteatoda; species Parasteatoda lunata. The sequence goes on along the minus strand of OX421972.1, from coordinate 58,323,832 downwards.
GTAATTTTCACTTTTTGCAAATTCGTATAAACACAAACAAAGTAGGGTTAATGTAACTTTTTAAATTTTAAAAAAATTAGGCAAACGATTTTTATTTTCATGAAACTGTGGCTTTTCTTCATATTGATGTTTTGCGCCATTTTCAGAATTTGATACCTGCAAGTGACGTCATCGTAGGTAAATTTCATTTGTCTATTCAGGAGCCAATGAGTTTCGGCACACGAGCTTGTTGTCATTTACAGGAATGCAATTAAATCTGTTTAAATCACATGGTTAGACATAATTATTTCACTTCTTCTCGAGCTGCAAGTTCCCAATTAGCACAAAAGACGCAGGCTAAAGATAGGCTAAGCTTGACCTAACCACCATGAATAACTGATGAAAACTCACAGCAGTCATCAGATCCTTAGAAAAGCAGGCTTAACAGAAGATTTCTCCACTAAAATACTGTTTCTGCTCTAAGCTAACATCTCCTTGATGCGAGAGAAATGCATTTATTACTTTGAAAGAGCAGGAGTAATACCAAATATAAGGAGAGAGAAAAAATATTTAACTAAACACTTTAAAATTCATTATAACAAAACTGTTACAATAAAGCTAATCTCTGGTAAAGTGCTTAGATAAAGAAAATTCGTTGAAGGGTAAATAATGTCTGAAACAATGGATACAATAAAAAGATTTCGAACAGATTTGTATTAAGATCGATAAGCAACCTGAAAAGTCGGACAAGCAGAGCATACATTTAACGCTTCATTGACTAACCTGCAGTTAAGAATGACAAAGGTTTAGATAAACCCTTTGCATACCGATTGTTAAAGCTTTGTATCAAATTATTATATTTTATCACGAAAACAATTACCGTATTTCATTTTAATTTAAACAGTTTTTTTTTTTTTTTTTTTTTTTTTTTAAATCTGATAACTGCTTTTTGATTTTATCATCTTGAAGTTAAATACACTTTCAGAAATCAAACACTCGCTTATGACGATTCAGCAATCCTAATATTTAACTAAATTAGGAGTAATTTAGGAGTATTTAACTAAATTAGAGTTGTATTACGTTAAGTTTGAGAACCATCTCGTCACGAAATCACGTGATTTGTGACGAAACGAGAACTCTCAAATGTCTGAAGAAAATGTTTCCTCAACTCGGAACCTCATCGCCCTGCAATGTGGGTAATTGTTATAGAATGAAGACTGGACGATCGAAACTAGAATGACGAAATGTTTATTTTCTTTTGGCGAAATCCCTTCCTCGATGAAGTGACGATTGTTATTTCGTCACTTTGACGAAATGTTCGATCGAAGCATATACCAGGAAACGGTTTACTAAAAAACGAAGAAATGAAATTTGAGTATAAATTTTTTACAGTGTAAAAAATATTCCGTATCAGATTACGAAAAAAGTACCGGTACTCAGTGGGCTAGTACTTTTTACCGGGTCATATTACGGAACAAAACACCTGATATAACATAATTTTTACAGTAATAATTATCGTAAAATCACTTAATCCCTTAAATTAAATAAATATTTACTGTAAAAAGTACGACATGAAAGTTTACGTTAATAATGGATTTTACGGATGAGGCACACGAGAACTTAATACCGTAATTTAATCCGGAACTTTTTACAGTGTACTTTACAATAAGATACTTTTAAAATAAATTAAAATTACGGTGGTATATTTCGGACAACTCAGCAATTAAAGGCAAACTGTGCAAGAGAAAGATTCTATGAACCTATAATCCGGGTAGCAGAAGCTTTCCAGCACGGCAGAAGGCGCTGCAAATTATTACAGCATCTGCAGATTATTTTTCATATAAGTTTTCTTTTTTAAAAAGCAAATAAACAAATGAGGGAAAATTGGGGAGACTCCTTTTTAAAAAATAAAAATTAAGAAGCTACTAAAAATTAACAAGCCGAGCCGAGAAAACATAGCAAAGAACAAAAATTAAACATTTTTTTTCTCTTACTTAATTACATGCGTAAGGATTTATTTATTATAATTCTTTAGTATAATTGTATAATATTCAACTTAAATTTAAACATAAATTCTTTATGTATAAGGAAGGATCACAAGTTTATAAATTTTGCTACACGTTGCATTAAACTTTGTTTTAACATTATAGTTTTTGTAGGAGGTAGTAGATTTATGGGTATAGTGTTGCATACCCACTCTGTAAATTCTTCTACAAGGCTTATAATTATTTGAATGATTATCATCATTATATTAGTTCTATATACTTTGAGCTGCATAATATTGCACACGGTTTTTTTTTTTTTTTTTCTCAATTAATAAAATATTTAACATTCTTCGGAAAGTCTAATAAAAAAATAATAAATCAGACTAAGCTTAAACTAAGTTCATTTTCAGATCTCTAAATTTCACATTTATGAAACCAACTTACTTAAACATTTACTTAACTTCAGGAAACTCGTAGTTTATGCAACATAAACAATCCCGTTTTCTCTAAAACGAAAACGGCAGCCTTATCCGTTTAGGCCGTCAGCCTAGCAAGAGTTTAAATGACCCCCGAAATTACCCTCTTATTAATTCAGAGGACATTAAAGCTTTATCCAATCAAGGACTCTTTCGGAAATAAGTACCACCGCTCTATGTCTGGTTATTACTTCCATTACCATAACTGAGGGTTTTCGCCAATTAGGCGCAGTAACAGATTTTTATAAAGAGGTACTCCATCCCTTCCCTTTTTTTGATTCGTTTAAATGTATTTGACATGGAATTTTCTTCATAGGAAAACAGTAAATTAGGGATTTGTAACAGATTATATGAGCTTTTTTAAAGAGTGGAAGTTTAGATACTTAGGAAGAGATAAGCTGAAGGTAGAATATTTTAATTTTAAAACTAACGAGACGGAGAAGAAACTGAAATAATTAAAATGAATAAAATTTACGTAATCGCATAAAACTAACAGAAAGGAAGAAACTAAAGTGAGGTGGGGACTTACATACATGGAAGCGTTTTTTAAGAGTGTAAGCAAATACATAGGAAAAGAAAAGTTAGCCAACGAATTTTGAGAAGTTTTAATTTTAAAACCAACAAAATAGAAAAAAATTATAACTTCAAAAATAAATGCGCGAGTTTTTAAAGAATGTAATTAGAAGCGATTAGTAAGGATTAATTGACGGGAATATAAAAAATGGGCATATGTTGAGTTTCTACATTTTACAAAAAAAGCAGGTAATAAAATTGATCATAAGGCTTTAACGACGTTTGTAAAAATACATTTGATTAGGCATACATAAGATTAGGACATTATAGGCATATAGGAGGAGCGATTTATAACGGTTATATGGTAAATGACAATCATGCAGTAAAATCATACTTACATGAAACGTAATAAAATGGCAAAACAATAATAATAATAAAAAATTTTAAATTCATTCATCTTACAATTGTCTTTCTTATGTATACATATACACAAAGTGTTCGGTAATCACAGTCCTAAATATACAATTTTTTAAAGTATTTATGAAAGCGAAGTCAAAGCGTAGGAAGGATCGCAAATTGATACTCGAGAAAGGATCGAAACAGAGCGAATGACTAAAGAGAAAAGCGATATTTATAATAAAAGCAATATCAAAACCAGTTTTAATGTCTGATAATAATTTATTAATCTTCTTTCAACTATGTTTTCCATTGCAATCAAACAGATTTGATTTATATTCAGCCTTTATATTCCAACAATATGATTTATATTCTAACAGGTAAATTGTTAAAAATTTCTGTATTTACTGCGTTTAATATTAATTTGTGACTCGTAATGTCTATACTTTTTTTTACCTTCATTTTTTATTGGGATTCGAAATATATGTGTATTAAGAGCAGTGATTAATGGACACCTGTATTCATCATTTGCCTCTTTAATTGCCTAATGCACACACATTGCTTTAGAATAACTCAGTCTAGAAAATTTAAAATTTTACAAAATATTAGAACGAAAAAAAATTCTACAAGAACGTAGTTTTCTGTAAAATATTATTTTAACTTTTTAAATTTGCACACAGTTAGGTTAATACTCAAAAGTATCACATTTGAGGACGAGTTACGAAATATCAATTAACTCCATGATCGACCATTTAAAAATCACTCAGTTATCCGTGACAATAAAAGACTTCAAAATCAATGAAAAATTGAAAATAAAATTGTTTTAAAAAAAAGCTTTGAGATAATTTGAAACTTTTACATAAAGAAAAAAAGAGCCCTGAGAATTACAGCGGAAGAAAACAATATTTGAACCATACAGCCTCATTGTCTCTTGCTCCAAAAACCATTTATCATATATTTTATTTTAACTTATTAAATTTACACACATATAAGTTAATTCTAAAATAAAAAGCAACAGTGCCAAATTTAAGAAATAAGTATTAACTCTAGGGTCAACTCGTTAAAAATCAATCAGTTCCTGTCTGATTGATTTTTAACATGACGATAAAGAAGTTTAAAACCAATGTAAAATTAAAGATAAATTGTCGAAAAAGCTTTGAGATCATTTGAAACTTCTATATAAGGAAAAAATATTAAATGAATAGGAGTCCTAAGGATTATTTTGAAGAAAACAATATATGTAATGAACCATACAGCCTCGTCGTCTCTTGCCCCAAAAACCATTTATCATATATTTTATTTTAACTTACTAAAGTTACACACATATAAGTTAATTCTAAAATAAATGGCAACAGTATCAAATTTAACGAAGAGTAACGAAATAACTATTAACTCCATGGTCAACTCTTTAAAAAGTCAATCAGTTATTATTCGCGACGCTAAAGGAGTTTAAAACCAATGAAAAATTGAAGATAAAATAGTAAAAAAAATTTTGAGATAGTTTTAAACTTTTATATAGGGAAAAAATACTAAAAGAATAAGAGCCCTAAGGATTATTTAGTCAGTGGAAGAAAAAAAAAAAAAATACTTGAACCATACAGCCTCATCGTCTCTTGCGCCAAAAACCATTTATCAAAAGGCAGTTTCTTCCCAAGAATTGAAAAGAGGCGAAGTTGTTGAGCCCAGCTGTGCGGTGCAATTTCAGCTCACCTGATCCTGGGCGACTCAACAGAATATGAATAAATGCTAGTCAAATAATAGAATCCGGAAATTTTTATCAGAAAAGAAAGAGGAAAAAACAAGGGGCGAAAAAGATACTTCAAAAAATTATTTTCTGCTTGCAACAAGGAAATCACGCAACATGAATTATTTAAAGATTTCGGTTCTACTAAAGATAAAAAAAAAAAGAAAGAAAAAAAAGAAAAAAAGATGAGAAGAAAAGTATGTATCTCCTACAAGGCGGAAGAAAAAAATGAATATTAAATCATAACAAAGAAGTACCGATCTAAATTGTTTTTAAATATACAAAAATGATGATTCAATACAATTTCCATGTTTAACAATAAAGTTTTTTTTTTTTTTTTTAAGAATAAGAAAAGTTTTAAGAACGAAAGATAAGAAAAAAAACCGATGAACTGTAATCCTTTGACGCCGAATTTTTACTAAACATAATATTTACCAACTATTATCATTATTTTGTACAAATTTAAGTCGAAATACGTAAAAAATATTACATTGTGCATTTTACTCACTTATGCTTATGATATAGACCATGAAACACCGGCGTCTTTTTCTGCGTTAAAGGTAAAATCTTCCAATTACGGCTAACTTCCGAACAATAATTTTTTTTTTAATTTGCACATATTTGCAGTTATTTTTATTTAGTAGCTATTAGTTTTTTATTATTAAAAAATACCAAAATATATTTTTGCTTTTAATTAGAGCGTCAGAAAAAAAGTATATAAAAAAGATATCGGTGTTCCACCTGCTTAAATCTGTGAAAAAGGTATTGTTAACAAACCCAAATTTCCCCTATAATGATCTATCTCCGTTAATTTAGCTTATTTTTTATTTATTATTATTTTTTTTTAAATTTGGCAGATATGACTCAATTTTTATGATTATCATTAATTGTGATACATAAGGTGTCTGCTACGTAATATGCAACATAAATATCGCATAGAAAATTATTCAAACCGTTAGTTATTTGCAAAGCGTTACAATTCCCCTTAACTTATTTGAGCTTAACAGTAAGCTATTCGAGATTAACAGCAAGCTTAAATTATTTGAGTTTTCTCTACAGATCGTAGTTCGCTAAGGGGTAAATAATACGTTTAGCATTACAGTTAACGTAAGTCAAATTCAACGCAAAATCTATAGTTCGTTCACCAGGAGTTGGCACTTGGCTCCGACTTCATCACGTGGTATCCGCCGATACTATTTCGCCATTTTTGGGAGAAGGATGTGAACAATCCTGAACAAGGTTGCTATTTGGCGATCGTGTCACTAAAATATTTATTTCGCAATCTTTATGTGCATTTTTTTCACATTAAATATTTCACACATTTGATTTGCTATTTGAATATTTCTTTTTTTCAGTGAATAGTTTGTTCAGTGAATAGAAGACATTTTGCTACAATATATTTAATTAGCTAGACCAGTGTTTCCCAAACTTATGACTTTTGTGTACCCTTTCTAATATTTTCGTAACGCTGTGTACCCCTAATAAAAAAAATTATATATTTTTTTTAAAAATATGTTTATTTAGAATGGAGAATAAAGTTAAAAATCACAACTGGCTGTTGACACCATAGAGTTGATAAGACACCAGTATTTCAGCTCTATGGTTGACACCACTAAGTATTAACTGTTAACTCTGCAAAAAAAAATAGCCAATAGAAAAATACGTAATCGTAAATTTTCATGGCTAGCTTTTTTTTTTAATAAAATGTTTTAAAATTTTCCTTTGTAGCTAAATATTTCGCATAAGAACGCGTACCTCTTCTAAACTGTTCCCGTACCCCTGGGGGTACGCGTACCACACTTTGGGAAACACTGAGCTAGAATAACGAAAGGTATAATAGCAGATGATAAAGCGAAGTAAGTGACTGAAAAAGAATTCACTGTTTGCGTTTGGAGCGCATTAAGGGTTGTCTCATTTTCAGGCGAGGAGATGTTTATCCTCTTACTCCAAAGCGGAAATGAACTCTTCGTCCGACTAGAATACTTGGAAATATTTCTTAAAATCATCAAAGCACAAGTTATATTTTACAAAGAAAAAACAATAATAATAATAATGATTTAAAATTTAAACTTGTCTTCTACTGAAAGAAACCAGACACAAATCATACCTTTACAATACCAAGAAGAATATAACATAAATGCATTTATTTCTAAACGTATCATATTTCTTAAAAAGGAAGTTGGAACTGAATAGATCTATAACTGGGAGTTGCGAAACGACACTATACAAAATAAACAGCCTGTTCCCACTAAACACAAAATGGATATTTTAAATTACGTTAGAGGTTCTTGTTTAAATAAAAACAAATTCTTCAATAGAATAAAAAAAAAAATGCTATAAGTCCCCAAGCTGAAATTTATATACTGTTTTAAACACCTAGAAACACGTGAATCCCACTTTCTAGACTTAACTGTTTGACTTTGATATTTCTAGTTGGCGAGTTTTAAACTGAAACCGTAGCCTGTTACAGATTCCTTTTCAAATAAGAAAGGCTTACTTGGCGAAAACTATATAAAATGTAGTGAAATGTCCTGCGGGTTAAGGTACTTGAAAAGCTAAGCAAGCCACAAGATCAAACAACTTTAAATGGAAGAAAGGTTTACTTTTTTTCTGCTTTTAAAGTTATGTGCAAACAAATTCGGTTCTCTTTGCTAGTTTAATATGTAACGTTGTTTTTTATACGGCTAATATCAAGACTATTACAATAGATAATACTTGGGGAAAAAAATTTAAAGAAAAAACAGAATAATAATACAAACTTATAAGAAAGAATCGGGGCATTTTTATAAAAGTGCAATTTTGCTTTTGTTACAAAAATAAAATTATAAAATCGACGCATAATGCCAATCATACCAAGATATTATTCATTATTTATTTATTATATGCATATTTTTTATATGTATATTTATCATATGTATATTTATTATATTATGTATATTTCTATATTAAAACAGTGATTAAACAGTTTTTTAGTTCTATATTAAAACAGATATTAAACAGTTAGTGATTTAAGTCAAGGTCACGATGGAAATTAGTCAATTCGATAAAGAGTGTTTCAATTTACAAAATGTACAAGACTTATTTCACAACTATAATCAGTATCATTTCCAACAAAAGCAAACAAGTGAAAAAGTAAAAAAAGCGCATGTAAAAAAAGTAAAAAAAGCGTTCTATTTTATACACTCTAAATCCTTACCATAATATCACTAAAATACACTCTATAACAAAAAAAATCGACGCACCAAGAAGCAATCATCCGTGCCAGATTACAGTGGTGCATGGCTCGATCAGGCTGGAATGATGCCGACTGGGGACGTATAGTCTTTAGCGACGAATTCCGCTTCCAACTGTGTCCTGACGATCATCGAAGACGTGTTTGGAGACGCACAGGGCAGAGGGGGGGGGGGATCCTGCCTTCACTATTGCACGCCACACCGGCCCTCAACAAGGCATCATGGTCTGGGGTGCCATTTCCTTTGACAGCCGGACCCCTTTGGTCGTCATTAGAGGTACACTTACTGCACAGCGGTACGTCGACGACATCCTAAGACCTGTTTTGCTACCGTTCCTTTTGCAGCGCCCTGGGCTGGTTTTTCAGCAGGACAATGCCAGACCGCATACGGCACGCGTTGCTATGAACTGTCTGCAAGCTTGTCAAACTCTTCCTTGGCCTACCAGATCACCAGATCTCTCTCCCATCGAGCATGTCTGGGATATAATGGGAAGGCGATTGCATCTGGCACGGAATGTTGATGACCTCGTTCGACAATTGGACCGAATTTGACAGGAAATACCGCAAGAGACCATCCGGGAGCTTTATCGATCTATGCCACGCCGTGTGGCAGCTTGTATCCAGGCTAGAGGCGGGTCAACACCTTATTGAACTTGTTACTGTAACTCTGCAATAAATCGTTCAATTGTTCTGAAATTTTAATCATTTACTATTCTGTACATTGTCTTCCTACCTACCAATTTTCGTTTCAATCGGACTACTCCTTCCTGGTGCGTCGATTTTTTCTTTTTTTTTTTTTCTTTGTTATAGAGTGTAATACAATTCTCAAAATTTATAGTTTGTTAACAGCACTTTTCGGATATAACATGCGTACGTTGATCGGATAAAACTACCAATCGTTCAATATTCAACGCAGCAGATAAAAAATTTCAAACAGTTTCAACAAAATTAAGATACCATTTTATCCTGTTATACCATTTTATAAACAAATTCAATCAATTAAAAGCTAATAACAGTTGTCTTGAGACGAGATATTAATTTAATCTAAGAAAATCACATAAAATTAAATTACATTGCCTGCCATAAACCTGTAGGTAAGATTTAATCGAACATTATTTCAGTTTAAACCAAATCAACAACTACGGTTTCATGCTAAATTCACATTTCCACATCAAACAGTTTCCTCAACAATTATTATTATAAAAATAATGTCCCCCATCTAATATCCCTAATAAAATTTGTTTGACTACCAGTGCATAAAACTTTCAGCCAACTCGTAATTTTGGCGATGATTCAATAAAGGAATATTTAAGCAGCTTCTGCCCTAAAAACGTGTCATCTTATAATCGTCTGTCAGGAAAGATAAATAATTAACTTGTGAGGCACAAGTTATGACTGTAAACATGCCCTTCACGAAATAACAACAAAGAAAACCGTTCTTTCCTTGGTTCGTGCCATAAGACTAAGATTAGTTTATAGAGAAAACTTGGTTCTGAGTTTTATCGTTAACGATATTTGAAGAAGGAGTCAAGCTATGTGGGAAAAAAAATAGGCTTAGGTAATATTTGTTCTCTTTAACTAACTAACTGCTCATTAATGACTTTTTAATAAAATTATGAACAATGTGGTTCACTTTCTTTTAGCATCAAGTTTGCTAATTATTTTTTTAGGATTTTTACATTATCTGATGGATTGATGGAAATTTTATCTCTATTTTCTTTAAAATAATATCTTGCAATGTAATTTAAATAAACATAATTGTTCTAATAAATATTGTAGCAATTATTAAATATGAAAAACATTTCTTCTCTATATACTACAAAAAAAAAAAAAAAAATCCAGTAAAATAACATAAAAAGTACCAGCACTCACTATGCCAGTACTTTTTACTGTAAAATCCATTTTTACCATAAATTTCAGAAATACATTTATTGTATTACAGTGATTTAGTAAATATTACGATATCACGATATTTTTTTTTTTTTCGTAAAATTTTTCGGTAAAAAGCAGGGTTGCCGGATTTTAGCCATGTCAAAAAATTCGATCGATATAATTTGGTTTAAACCACTTAAAGAAGACCTGCTAAAATTTTAAAAAAAAAAAAAAAAAAAAAAAAAAAAAAAAAAAAAAAAAAAACGACTTTTATTCGAACTAATATTTTTATAAAACTGTAATAATATAAAAGGGAAATAAAAATTTTAATTAATTACGCTGATGTTATTGTATGCTAGTAATAATTCGATGGGGCAACTTGGCACTTTAGAAACAGTTTAAAGCAACTTTAGAACATAGCACTTTAGAAACAGTTTAAAGCAACTTTAGAACATGGCACTTTAGAAACAGTTTAAAGCAACTTTAAAACTTGGCGCTTTAAAACAGTTTAAAGCAACTTTAGAACTTGGCACTTTAGAAACAGTTTAAAGCAACTTTAGAACTTGGCACTTTAGAAACAGTTTAAAGCAACAGCTTTAACCTTGGATACTTTTAGAACTGATTGTACAACAATTTTAAGTCACAACTTAGCTTTTTCGAAACAGTTTGAAGCAACATCTTTAACATTGAAAGAGTTAAAAGCTAAAACTTAAAACTCTTTCGAACTATGATCGGAAATCAACTTATTTCATGCAGCATAAGTATCTGAATAATACAAAATTAACTGCATAAATCATCCGACTTTTAAACAAAATATAATAATTATTTCGAACAAAACATAGCAGTTTTACAGAAAATGAATAATTTATATGTAGAAGATTTAGCACAATTTTAAAAAATAATTACTCTCAATCAATTTAAAACACAGATAGGAAGAATTATAAAAAGCACAGTTGGGGAAAAAGAGAACTCTGTAATAATGTTAATTACAGATTAAAATTAATGAGCACTTAACTTTCATTATAGTTAATTGCAAATTTATTTAACTAATCACTCCTCAAAAATTTACAAACATGAAATGATAATAATGAAATTTGGATTTAATAATGAAAGCTTCATACATTTACATTACAAACTTTTTGATTTGCTTACTTAATTGAAAACTTCACTTTTAACATGAGCTATACACATAATTTTTTTTTTTTTCTTTTTTTCCCAACGCAATCACTAAAATGGAGGGGCAGGGAAACTACTAAACTCCGTCAAAAGTTTGACCTCTTTATTTTACTTTGAAAATATATGTGTGAACCAAAATTCAAACTGGGACCTTATGATGATAGATCACAAATCCATAAATAAAAATTAGAAAAAATAAAATAAAGGAATAAAAAAGTGGTTCTACATTTGTGATTAAGTTTTACGGATAGTTTATTTTTTTAAGCATCACTTTAATCTTAAAAAGTAGCATTAAGAATTTAAACTGTAATTAAAAATATTTCACTTCCTCAATACTGAATACAAATAAAAACTTTTTGTTACAAAAGTAAAAGTTCCTATATTTTTTATTAGTAGATAAAAACATTGAAAGAATGTCAGAGTCTTATTGCATTAAACCTATAACAAATTATTTATCCAAATTATTCTATTATTATTATTGCATTAAACCTATAAATGCATTAAACAAATTATTTATCCAAAAGTTACAGAAACTCATACAAAAAATTAACGCTTACTAATTATTTACTTCAATGAATAGCCCTAAACCATTTTTTAATAATAATAAAAATAAACTCTGCACCATGTTTGATTAAGTAAAATTTAAAAAAATCAGTACCATATACTTAGACCATATTACATAACATTGTCAAGGATTTAAGACTTTTAAAAATAAGAAAATTAGTAAAACCTTTGACATTGTCATTTTATTTATCTCCAGTTTACCGGTATTTAAGTTTTCATTTAAATAGTTATTTTCCAATTGTCATTTGGAATTAATAAATTATGCTAGAAGTATTTTGATACAGCAACAACAAGTTTGAATAAACAGTTATTTTTCCTTGTTAAAAGCTCTCTCAATAGAATTCAATTACATAACTATTCAATTTAGATAACTTTTCCAATTGTGCAATTAAAATAAAACGTTTCAAATATGTGATAAACTTTAGGAATTATAACATAAGATTCAAACTATTTGTTTGTAAAAACATCTTTTAGGTAACATGTAAATTATTTTTGAACACAGTAGGTTTAAAAATAAATTATAATCGAATATACAGAAAAAAATATAAATTACAATCGCGTATGGAAAAATAAATTACAATTGCAAAATTAAAAATTGTATATGCCTGAGCGGAAACTATATTAATAATGTACTGCAGTATAAGTAGTAATAACATATTTTTAACTGCTTAAATTTTAGTAAATAACAAGAGCAGTGATTACGATAACCGAAAAATCGCTAAAAATGAACTTGAAAGTAGTACAAAAAGAACTTAATACCGGAAAATTCATTTATATTTAAACAAGAATTTCAATCCATTGTTGTTGGGGGAAAAAAATGCATAGAAGTACAAATATTGATCGAAACGTTTCATTTAAATTTCAAGTAAATATTAAATGGGGGGGAAAGTAATCAATGGGAAGGGGAGAAAGATTACAAGAGACAGAGTTACCATAAGGAAAAATTATTTGAAACATTTCTTAAAAAATATGACCAAGTACCAAAAAAAAAAAAAGAAAAGAAAAGAAAACGAAATGCAAAACACAAATGGTTTAAAACCAAAATAATGCCTTAAAATGAAAAAAAAAAATTTCCAAAAGTGAAAAAATACCCTAAAATGAAAAGAAAAGAAAAAAGCACACACACACACACAAAACCTTCGCCCGAAAAATAATCCTCAAAATCAAGGCTTCATAAATAACTTTCAGCTCTTCAACCATGAGTCCAACATATAATTTATTTTCCACAAAACAACTGCATTCCCTTATAACATTAAAATAAAAGGGGGGATTTAGAGCACAAATTTAGTAAAAAAAGTTATGATGATTGAACGGGTCTAAGTCCTGAACTAAATAAAATAGATAAATAAAAGTACAGCAAGATATAAACAAAAACCCAAATAGTTAATTAAACTACTTCTCGTTTCACAATTTCAGAAACCCACCATAAATATTTATCTTTCAAATCATTTACTTAAATAATGACTTATATTTCACAAACCTAGAGAGACCACAAAAAGGCAACATGCATCAACATAAACTACCAAAATCTCATAACATATTTAAGTAGATCCAAATAGATCTGACTTGATTTGAATACAAAAGCAAACTTACTCAGTGCGGCATAAATATTCAGATCAAGATTTCACATAACACATACAATCCAATTCGAACTATCTTCTTAAGTACATAAACAACACAGTTTCATCTAAACAAATAAAATACCCACGCCACAATGCATGGTACGTACGTAGAATTGAAGCATAGACTAGCTAGACCGAAATGCAACCACCCCATAAGAGAGTTTGGAAGCGAATAAACAGCGATCCGGTTTTCCACGGAATTTCACTCCCTCTACACCCTACCCCTGATTGCCCTACCCCCGTTTCCGGAGAGAGTCGAGGAATCATGGGAAATGTGAGGGCATACGACAAGAAACTTAGAGGAGAAAAAAGTATGGGGTAGGCTTTGGGACGGGGTTATCGGGCCTCCCCTGTCAACTTTTTCGACTTCAATGCAGCAAAAGTAGACGAACTGAGGGGGAATAAAGTTAACCGCAAAGGAAGAGAATATTATTTTCAGAAGTGGGCTGTTCGCATTTTATTAAGTTTGAAATAAGATAGAAGTTTTATTTTATGAAATTTAGGCTATTATAAAGACTTTCAGACTTTTCCGACTAAAATGCAGTAAAAGTAAGCGAACCGCCGGAGAATAATAAAATTAATCGGTAAGGAAGGAATATTATTTTCAGAAGTAGTTGGTCAAGCTTATTAAATTTCGAAATTAGATACTGGTTTTATGAAATTTAGGCATCTTATTTAGCCTCCCCCAGTCAATTTTTTCGTCAAAGCAGGAAAAGTAGGCGAAGTGCCGAAGAATAAAGTTAACCGCTTAGGAAAGAATATTATTGTTCGAGATAGCTGATCGGAGTTTAAGTTTTGAAATACGATATTAGTTTGATTTTCCTGAAATTTAGGCAATTATTCGAATTTTCGATAATATTAGATTAAGCTTTTTTTCACCGTTGGTTATAAAATGAAGTAAAATAAAATTTTAAAATCAGATTAATATTTGAAAACACAGAAAGTGAGAAGTTATTAATGCTTTTTAGAATTATGTTATTTCAACTTAAAGGAGACACTTTAGTTGATCAAGTGACAGTAAAATGTTCAGTTGGATGAGCAGATTATCTATATATATATTTCTCTTACACGGCACCAAAAAAAAAAAGCCTCATTACAACTTCCCGAATGGCACCGTTAGAAAATCGACCAATGATTGCATCTAAAAATGTCACATGCCAAATCTAGCTGAGGTGGCTCAACATATAGCGCTTTTAAAAACGGAAACAAAAACCAGAGTGAGCATTATCAGGTTGTTCAATTCAGCTGCGGCAAAAATAAAAATAAACAACTTAAAAAATAAAAATGCTGTTGCCAGCCATAGAATTTTTCTAAAGTTAACTTAGCAACATAAATCAAAATTATGATACCTGAGCGCTTGACATAACAAATCCTTCAATTCTATAGAGTTGTATTGACAAATGCCCAAATTAACAATTGCAATTTCAAATTAATATTGAAATGTACAGGTTTAGAATTTTCTACAGTGAAAAGTTTTTACTTTTTTGATTACTGAAGTTCCGAAAAACTTCAGTAATCAAAAAAGTATACAAAAGCTAGATGTTAAGAACGTATCCAATGAGCGAGCAAAGCGAGCATTGGATTGCGAAGCAATCCGAAATGAACTGAGAAAGCAGTTCCGGGGGTTGGTGAGAACCAGCGAGCAGGGGGCGAAGCCTCCTAGTTATTTATAATTAGCTAAATCTTTAAAAATTAAACTAAAGATTAGAGCAGCATGTATATCTAATGATAAGATAATAATAATGTTCTTAAAAAATCAAAATCAGTTATTTATTTATTTTTATCCCTTAACCTTTTCCCTCCTTCTAAATTTTGCAATAAATTTGTTAATTTCATGTTATAATTATAAGGAATATGGGATACAAATAGTCAGTCAAAACTATGCTGTTAGGTTGCAGATATTCTAGGTATCTTATCTTAAAGTATTCTAAGAATTGAAAAAGAAAATCTGAACATAAAGACAAGTTCATAGGGTAAATGGAAAAATTTTGCGGAAAAATAACAATTGTGCAAATATTAGACGATCATGCGGATAATTATAAACTACTTTTTTTTCCGTAACATCCGCATCTTCGTACAATATCTAGGGCCCGAGGGCCGGGATAGCCTGGTCGGTAGGGCGCTGGGCCCATATCCAAGGGGTCGTGGGTTCGATCCTCGCCGGCCGAAGACTCCCCGTGTAATAAATGGTGACTGATGCACGTTAAATCTGTCGAGTCTCAAAGTCCTCCATGTTCCCATAACAAATCAATACCTCTGGGGGTACTGATCCAGGAGTTTCCTTGTCTTCAGGATTGGTTCAAAATTACAAGGCTACGGAGTTGAACATTAGTAGTCGTAAACCCATGAAATTGGGTCGGCTGTTCAACGACGGTTATAAAATAAAATAAAATATCTAGGGCCCAGAGCCGCGATGGCTCAGGGGATAGAGCGTTCGCCTTACAATGAGGCGAACCGGGTTCGAATCCCAGTCGATACGAATTCCGCATCCGGCTTGCACTGACCACAGTGCTGACGTGAAATATCCTCAGTGGTAGACGGATCATGGGTTAGAGTCCCCTTGCCGTCAGGCTAACCGTGGGAGGTTCTCGTGGTCTTCCTCTCCATGTAACGCAAATGCGGGTTAGCTCCATCAAAAAGTCCTCCACGAAGGCAAATTTCTCCCAATACTCGATCCAGGAGTTCCCTTGTCTTCTGGATTGGGTTCAAAATTACAAGGCTACGGAGTTGAACATTAGTAGCCGTAAACCCATTAAGTTGGGTCGGCTGTTCAACGACGGTTATAAAATAAAATATCTAGGGCCCTGAGCCGCGATGGCTCAGAGGATAGTAGAGCATTCGCCTTCCAATGAGTTGAACCGGGTTCGAATCCCAGCGATGGCTGGTCGATACGAATTCTTCTTCGGGATTGCACAGACCACAGTGCTGACGTGAAATATCCTCAGTGGTAGACGAATCATTGGTTAGAGTCCCCTTGCGGTCAGGCTAACCGTGGGAGTATTTCGTGGTTTTCCTCAACGCAAATGCGGGTTAGTTCCATCAAAAAGTCCACAACGAAAGCAAATTTCCACCAATAGTTGATCCAGGAGTTCCCTTGTCTTCTGGATTAGGTTCAAAATTACAAGGCTACGGAGTTGAACATTAGTAGTCGTAAACCCAAAAAATTGGGTCGGCTGTTCAACGACGGTTATAAAATATAAGAATAAAATATCTAGGGCCCTACATAACTTCCCTAAGCATATCATTATGAAATATTTAAAGCAATTACTTTTTATTTCTATGTGCCTTGGAAAATAGGAGTCAAATGCATTACGTGGTAATTATATACAGTAGGTATTTTATTCAAATTTAAAAGAAGAATATAACACAAATAGTTATGATCTCTAACTAAGCAGAATCCCTAAGTTTATATCATCACTCGTTCTTCTATCTTCTTAAAAATTACATTCTCGTTTTAATTTTAATACATTAAATATTGTAAAATTAATGTACCTTTTTGTAGCTAATATACACACATTTCTTTCTTCTCTTAATTAAAATTTAAAAAATTGATCTTGAGAAACAAAGATGCCAGCAAACCCCATTGGCAGCATCGCAGCGGCATAGTCGCAGAATGTTACTGAGTTCTTGCTGAATGATTTTTCTTTTGGGAAGTAAAAAATTTTGGTTTTCTTTTCAGCAAAAAGTTTAGGAAGATTTTTCTTTTCAGCAGAATTATATTAAAAAGATGCCTTTCTCGCGCATAGGAGAGGAAAGAAATGCTCGCAATTTTTCTATTCTCATTTGAGAAATAAAAATTCGATAATGACTGGCTTCAGCAAAATTTCAAATGGATAATATAAAAAATAAAATAAAACATAGATTCCCAAATCACGAAAGTTAAAAAGATAGTTCGGTCTAGAAACCATGTTCTTTCAGTTCATTTTTTTTTTTTTTAAAAACGTTTACCAACTTTTATATTATTTTAATAAAATATGACAGGGGATATCTTTACCAATTCAAATTTATAACAAAAGAAAAACTAATAAATATAATACACTTTTCCCTACTTTAATGAATTTGGTTGAATAAAATCTATCGAATATTTTTAATATATGAAGCACATGAAAATTTTAAATCACACATTTTTGTCTTCATTTTATCACTCATTTCACACTCGCACTGATTCCATCGAAAATATATGGTATTTTGATCATTTTATTTCGACAATTATTGCTACAAATTTTTACTATAGTAAAAATAAAATAATAAAATAAAATAATAAAAATAAAATAAAAAGTAATAAAAATTAAAAAAAACTGTGTTTTTTATTGCTCAGTCACTATTGGTGTTTTTTTTTTTTTTTTTTTTTTTTTTTTTTTTAAATAAAAAATGCTTATATTATTACGGCAGGGAAAGTTCGAAACACGTCACGTATTCAAGAAACACTTTTTAACAAGCCCGGTTTGCACTGATATCATCGTTGATTCATACGTTTTATCATTCCTTCGACAATTATTGCTATGAGTTTCCACATCTGTTTTATTAAAAAAAAAAAATCCTTAAAGTTTTTTCAAACAATTTTATTACACGCGAAACTCAAATCTCTTATTTGATAATTTACTTTTTTAATGAGACAATTTCATAATTTTTTCAACTTTTCAGCATATTGACCGCTACCGATTTTCACGGGGTTTATAAAATTCCAGTTATTCTCAGTTCATATAATTCATACATATCATGCATGTAAAATTTGAATCGAGCTTTTAAATATTCACTTTCTAATGCAAATCGCAGTTTGCAACAGTATCTTAATTTCATAGTGTTTCGATAATTTATAAACAGTCCGATTCGCATGATTTCGTTGTAGGTTTTTCTTTTACGTAGCTATTGCAACGCATTTCACGATTTTTAATTAATTATTTTTAATGTCATAAAGATTTACAAAATGCGAATAAGGAAATAATTAGTATGTTTTTCTCCTACAAAGAATATTCTCCATAGTATTAGAATAAAAAAATATTTCATATTCTATTTTTAAAAAAAAACACAATTTATTTTCTCCAAATAGGTTTTTTTGTATGTAAACACAACGCCGTTGCTACTTTAAATTAGTAATAAATATATATTTGTTATTATTAAAAGTATCTTGCAGAAAGATATTACTGCAAGAGAAGTTTGCCGAAGAAAGCGCGAAATAATTCTACCGCAGGGCCGCAAAGCCTAATAATAAGATAACAATAATAAAGGCTAGTTCGAATAACTGGAAGCAAATCGCTGTAAAGGTAGAACCTATGTTAAAAATCTCATTCATACTGGTTTAAAAATATCGGAGAAAGACATATTCTTAAATTATTATTTTTCACTTTCCTGGTTTACTGTTAATTCTGTATTTCAATTATAACTACAACAATCTAAGTGTTTGTCTAGAAGTACTGTTTGTCTAAGATAGGTACTCTGAACGCCACTAAGTCTGTGGCAGTCTGGTGCTATGGAAACAAGAAGAGGGCATTTTAGGTAGGGTAGCTTCGATGAAGAGGTCTCCTTTTCTCTCGCTGAAACCAGTCCTAAAGAGGGACCTCGCACCCCTACTTGAAATAATCATACCTCGTTACCATAGTCACCGCCACAGCTCCAGACGAATGTCTGGCAGAGTACTTATCTTAGACAGACAGTATGTTTTATTGCACCCGAGGGAGAGAGAAAAAACAGCAATAAGGGAAGAAAAAAATACGACACGTGTCTACCATTTCCAACAAGTGAATCCAATGCAGAAAGAATTCCGTAAAAGTTCAATCCGTATAAAATGAATGGAGCAAAGAATAGAATTATCTTATACTCTGCAAGGAAACTAATGATAATAACAATTGTTCTGCAGGTTTCGTCAAAAATACACTACGTTCACTCGTTAAATCCTCACCATTTTTTAAAAAAAAGACAAAAAAGTTTATTTTTCAAACTAAATTTGCAAAAAAGAAAAGAAAAAAGAAAACATAATTAGACAAATACCAAATTAAGAAAATACAAAAATAATAAAACTAAAATTATGAACAACATATTGAGTTTTTCTCGCAATTAGAAAAAAAAAAAGAAAACAAAATGTTCAGCAGGAAAGTGGACGTAAATTAAACTACTTCAAACACAAAATGTTTTGCCTTTTAAGCACTTTTTGCTCTAAGGTGTAGGCAGGGTTGAAAAAATCCAGTGCTTTTCAGAAAAAAATCCAACCCACATAGGTTTTTTTTTTAAATTTTTTTATTGGGTTTTTATAAACTTCGGTTTTTTTCATTTCTTTTATTCCTTATAGTCTTAGAGTAAGTATTGTTTCGTTAATAAATACAATTAATTTATTTAATATAAACCCTCGATAACCAAAATTACTGATAAATTTTTTTATCACTGTCATTTACATCGATAAATTAACAATATTTTTAATTACAATAATAGGGTCGAATTACTCTAGCAACAATTTTACCTTGGTCCCAGTTGCGCTTAAAATTGGCTCAATATGGGTCCTATATGAACAGGCACCAATATTGGGATATCTAGATTTTTTAATATTGGTCTTATACAGGGCTAATATTGGTTTATATACGACCAATATAGGGCGTATATTGGCTGAATAATGAATATAAAATATGGGGTGAATCTGACAACTCTATATAGGGCCGCTGTTGGTTGTAAAAAGGCAACAAAATACCGAGTGAATCGGAAATTTCTATAGAGGGCCAATATTGGAAAATAACGGAACGTTTTTCCGATACAACATTACAATTTGAATGTTTATTGAGCCAAAATTCGTGAATATTGGTCTAATGAGGGAGCAAGTTATTTTGCTGCTCTGGTACCTTTGTAGGATTAACCTATTCTGTTTCAGAATAATGAAAAACTACTAAATATTTAAGTGAAGAAATAATTTTTATGCTAATTCAAATAAAAGACATCAAATTTAACGTTAAAAATTTTTTTTTTATACAATGGTTCATAGTATTACTTATCCAACTGTGTTATTGTGTCTTATGTTGTGTACAGTGAAAAAGGGAGCTTCTAGAATAAGCTCTAGTATTTCAACAATAAGGAATGCATCAGAACAAGAATTCTAGAACAAGTATTTCACCAGTCAAAACGTATAAGGTGCTATATTTTGTAACTGTATAGAATATGGTTGAGAATTGGTCTTCAAAATATAGCTGTAATTTGAATTGCATTGTCAATTAATAGCTTAAAATTTTTGTGAGAACATTATTTTCAATTTCTTGCAATATGCATTTTTAAAAAAAAGTTCATTAAAAAATTTAAGCAAAGAATATAGAAATTATAGAAATATTTTAATGTATGCGGTTTGTATTTTATTCTATTATAAATTTATTATGAAGAGCTTATTGGTTAATAATAAAAGGCAATCATGAGGGGAGAGGAAAACTAGAGCTTTTTTTCAAAGCTTTTCTCAAAATAATCAACCCAGGTTTTTTCGGGTCGGGTAAAATCATAACAACCCTGAGTACAGGGCATGTGGCAAAACATAATTGTAAACACAATTTACTTGTAGGCATTGAGAATTTTCAGTGTGTTGCATATTCGTCTATTCATGATTCCGAAAACTTGTAAAGTACCTACTTGTAAACAACATTAAGGAAAAGTTAAAATAAAAATTTCACCTTTTTAAAAAGTTTGGCTTTAATGTACTCAAAACCTTTCCAAACAAGAATTTCAGCGAAAAATATACAAATTGTATTTGCATTTGAAATATATAACAGGGACGTAGACAGATTTTTCAACAAAAAAATAAGCACTCCTAAAATATTTTTAATCACTTCCCCCCCCCCAAAAAAAATCATAGTTTGGATAAGTGCAGTAAAAAAAAAATTCTATCCTTTAAAGTTCTTAATTTATAAACATAAAATCAACAAAATACAAAAACATTCTCAAAAACTTTACGTAATCGTGATAATATAACTAGTTTCGCATAAATATTGCAAAGATAAATATAAAAATCAAGTTTTTTAAAAAAAAATTATAACGATAATCGACACGCCAAAGAAAAAATCTATTTTTAAAAGATAGAAAATTAAGCACTTTTTACAAACCCTGAATAAAAAAAGCACCTTTTAAAATATGTAAATAAAAAATAAGCACCTTTAAGCACTTTTATAATCAAATGAAACTGATTTAATAAAATCAATGTGATAAGTGAAACATTCTTTCCGAAGCGAATTTTCAGTGGCATTATTATTTCTTTCTTTTTTATTATATTACCAGGAAGCCAAAAGTTTGGGAAAAGACCGCATCGATGAATCAAGTCATAATAGTCATATTTCAAAAACTACTCGCGTCTATTTCATGAGTTATTGCTCTTCTAAAATTCGAATGCTTATTCAACAGCAATGATCATGACTCAATGCAGGATCATTTCGAAAAAGATATAAATGTATTCAAAAAGTGGAAAAAGAATATATTCAACAAACCTTTCACTCTCTCTCTCTCTTTTTTTTTTTTTTTTTTTTTTTTTAAACTTTATTCATAGTTGAAAATCAAAATATTTTTGACATAAAAACGGATACATAAGTTTTTGCCATCAAAAAGGATAAATCACAAAACTATTTATAGCGAAAATTCACGCAAACTACATTTTTTTAAATTTTAAAACTAACTCATTTAAAGGCATGGTTTTTGTAATCTTTTTCTTCATGAAAATAGAACACGACATTCAGATATATGCATGAAACTTTAATTGGATTTTTCACAACTTTACAAAAACACACCTTTTAAAAAAAAAGTCTGAACAGATAGATAACTTGTAATAGCAATTTTTCAAAAAAAAATCACATAACTATTTACAAATATTCACAAAATTATGAGTAGATTTTACAAAATTTCAGACAAACGAACTTTACACAAACTTCTAAAATAACCCCTAAAATAATCGAAAATATTATGTAATAAAAGAAAAACAATGCGTAACCATAAGCGGATTAATCAAATCCGGGTTATTTATATTCTTCTTCAACAATTTAATATCTACTAGACAGACTTATACCACATAACTAATAAAAATAATTCAACTTTTCAATAAAATACAGATAAACATTTAAGTATGTCTAAATTTCCTCGAAGACAAAAACTAAGAAAATTTTATCGTTAAAACGGACCCTTTAGCAACAGTCCTTCAGTTTTTTTTTTTTTTTTTTTCTTTTAAAAAACAGAATCAATAGCGTTTTTAAATCATAATTTTATAATCAAAACTCTTTGCACGGCTAGGTTTTGGTGTTTTCTTCATAAAAACATAAATCGACTCATATTTACAAAATTATGAGTAGATTTTTCACAATTTCACAAACACGGACTTTTTACAAAAAAGTCTGAACGAATCACTGGTATTCGTGATTTTCTCTCAAAATTCAGACCCTACTTTCAAAAATTCGATAGCCGATTTTAACAATTATGCAAAAATGCACCATTCACAAGAAGTGTTTAATAACCCCTAAAATAATCTAAAATACTAAAAGCAAACAATAAAAGTCTTAATTAAAACTGGGGAATTTATATTCCTTTCTCCACAATTTGAGGAATACTAGGCACACTTATGCAATAAAAATAATAAAAAAATATTAACAAATTGTAGGCTTCAATTAAAGATAAAAGTCAAGAAACTTGTATCATTAAAACGAATAAGAAATTTTCACGTCTCTAAAAAAAAATTCCGCTGATCTTGAGGGTAACGGGAAAAAAGCGAATCAATGACGTGTTAAATTCATAATTTTATAACTAAAACTCCTTGAATAGCTTGGATTTTGTGTTGTGTGTGTGTGTTTTTTTTTTTTTTTTTTTCTTGCATAAAAGCGGGACGCCATATTTAGAAAATTATGTGTAGACGTTTCACGATTCAGAAAAATAGACCTTTCACACACAAAAAAAAAGTCTATACAACTCTGAAAGGTCACTGGTATTTGTGACTTTTAACAAATTCAAGACCCTATTTTCACCACAAATTCGCAAAATTATGGGATTTATCAGGGGTCTGTCCAGACATTTTGTGAAAGGTCCGTTTTTGTAAAATTGTGAAAAAATTACTCGTAATTTCTGAATATAAAATAAACGTTAAGTCACATTCTTTCAACCAGGGTCCGCTTTTGTGAATTTGTGCAAATAGGGTCCGTTATTACAAAAAACACTTTTTCAAGGAGTTTTTAAATTGTAAAGACATACAAGATTATGCTCAACACTGTAAAGTTATAATTAAAAAAATTAAATTTTAAAAAATAAACAGCAATTGCAGCTACTAATTAGCGATGCAACATACAAATATTTGGTATTTAGCCTATACTGCTGAACGCAGAATATTCATTTCTGACGAATAAAGGAAGAAGCTTCTGCCGAAGACAAAACTTAGTTCGTTTGCATTTGTGTTTCTCCCCCCCCCCCTTTTCCTGGGAAGGGTTTATTCGATTAACAAAACAATAATGAAGATAAACAGATTTGTGAAGGCTCCGATTAAAAGATAAATTATTTTGTGAAGGGTCCGTTTTTAAGTTAAAATATTTTGTGAACGGTCCGTTTTTATGAAAATATATTTTGTGAAGGGTCCGTTAAAGGACCCAAATTTCTTCTAAACAGACCCCTGCAAAATGAGTAAATTTTTCACGATTTGAAGGGGGGGGGGGGAGAAAAAAGAAAAGAGAAAAAAAAATAAAAGAAAAAAAAAGAAAGGGAAAAAAAGAGTTTCGCAAAACCCGAATCTTTTATATAAAAAGAACAACCTAAAAATTTAAAATAACTTCTAAAATAGAATAAGTGCTAAATTAAAATCAATGCGAAACCAAAAGCGACTAAATTAAAACCAGCATTTATATTCCTTCCTCCACAATTTAATGACTACTAGACTCACTTATACCACATAACTAATAAAAAAACTCCAACTTTTCAATGAAATGCAGATATAATTTTAAGATGTCGAACAATGTATGTATCCCCCATTTATTCGAATTTGTCGGAAATATTATAAAAGTAAATAAACATTGAAAACAATAAAACAACGATGTAAAATCCCTTTATCGAAACAAATTTTGAGACATGCTTCATAAAACTATTAAATTTTCACAATGATATAAACTCAGATTAAAATCGAAGAATTTGTTATAAATAACCAGAACAAAAACTGCAAATATTTCAGAAATATGCACTTAACTAGTATAAAAATAATTGAAACATTGTGAAAGCCTTTTGTTTCGGTTAACAAACAGTCGGGAATGAAATTATGAACACAAGAATTATTGAATAAATCCAGAATACACCTTATATTTCATAACAATGAAAGAGACCTTTAGTGACATGCAAAGGAAAATAATTAATTCCATAATTAGAATAGTTAACATTTTTCAAATATTATAAAGACAGGTAGTTTTATAATAAATTGTTATATTAAGGATTTATCTTGGATAAGTAAATCTAATATTTTATTTAATTCACAAAGAAATCAATGCTGTTTTCATTAAAAATTAATGTTGTTGTTATTTTTCCCCTCGGAAGTTGTTATTATCTAGAGAAATAAAGTAGAATATTTATATGTATGTGTGTCTCTATGTACCTTATGAAACCCTGCAATTCTGATCCAATCCAAATATGGTGCACAGTGCGCAAAAAAATAAACGGATCTAACTTTTGATCTGAAGATCGGATCTTCACGTTCTAGGACTCAATTTTAATTGTTCAATGACGTGACGTCAAATATACTAAATTATTAGGGAAGACGATATTTTAAGTAACGAAATCAGACACAGAAACGTTCTTTTTCTGATTAAACGTAGCCTTTTTTGACAGATACGGATTTCTGACCCCCAAAATATAGCGGGTAGCGCTATCTGGGTGATATGGTCCTAATTGTTGGGTCAGAGAATTGGAAAATTTTTGCGCATTGATCATACAATTCGCTTATCCAAAGATAATTCCAAGCAAAAAATATTCTCTAAAATTTATTTATTATTTTTTATTATTCTGTTCAATAATAGTCGAAAAAATTTTGAATCGTAAGGTATACAAATTTTTACATCATTTTAAAGAAAGCAATTTTAAATGGCAAAATAAAAAATTTGAGCGAAATCGGTCCAATAGTTTCTGAGAAATCGAATAATAAAAATAATCCTTTTTCAAAAGTCGATTTCCAGGAACTGTTCGACCGCTTTCCCTCAAATTTTGTATTTTGCCATTTAAAACAGCTTTCTTTAAAACGAGGTAAAAATTTGTATACCTTACAATTCAAACCTTTTCCTACTATTATTAGACAGAATAATAAAAAAAAAAAAAAAAAATTTTAGAAGATATTTTTTGCATGGAATTATCTTTGGATAAACGGTTTTGGAAACTTTGGATTTTATAAATGTGTGCAAAAATTTCTCAATTTGCTAAAAAAATAAGTTCTCGCAATATGGCGAAATACGCAATATAAATTAAATAAAATATAGAAATATTCATATTCGTTTATTTATTTATTTTAATACTGAGTATTTTAAAATTGAAGCTAAATTTCTAGTCAAGAATTTCAAATTTACCGTTTCAAAATAAAACAAACGCATCAGGACACAATAGGTATATCTGTTAGCCAATAGCTCAGAAAATATAAATTTATTTAACTACCTACTCTTTGAAAAAATTTTTAAATTCCACTTAATTCCTCGAGTTATTTAACTTCATAAAAACTATATGACTAAGATTCAGTGCAAGATTACTAAAGGAACTTTCTATAAAAATCTTCGTTAAAAAAAAATTTTTTTTGAAAATAAAAAAATAACAATTTTTTTATCAGGTGAAATGAGTACACGCCCTATTTTTATATATTGCTATAAGGTGTCTTTCTTTTCAATACATTTCCATAATACAGATAATCAGGGGTCTGTCCAGACATTTTGTGAAAGGTCCGGTTTTCGTGAAATTGTGAAGAAATTACTCACATTTTTTCAACCAGGGTCCGCTTTTATGAATTTGTGAAAATAGGGTCCGGTTATTGCAACAAACTTTTTCAAGGAGTTTTTAAATTTTAAATAGATACAAGATTATGCTCGGCACTGTAAAATTATAATACAAAAAATTTTAATTTTCAAAAATAAACAGCAATTGCTGCTTCTAAATTAGAGATGCAACATTCAAATATTTGGTATTTTGCCTATACTGCTGAAAGCAGAATATTCATTTCGGACGAATAATGGAAAAATCGTCTGCCGAAGACAAAACTTAATTCGTTTACATCCATCTTTCTTGTTTTCTGCCCTGGAAAGGGTTTATTCGATTAACAAAACAATAATGAAGATAAACAAATTTGTGAAGGGTCCGATTAAAAGAAAAATCATTTTGTGAAGGGTCCGTTTTTAAGTAAAAATATTTTGTGAAGGGTCCGTGAACGGACCCAAATATCTTCTTAACAGACCCCTGATAATAATAATGGTGTTTCATAAAGTATGCCCTTATCTTTATCTAGGTATCTTTAGAATCCTTATCAAAAATTAAAAACCAAAAAGCAAAACTTTGGGTTGAAAATCATAATTTATGCGAGAAAAAAAAGCTATCAAAATTTTACAAATCATAGTAAAAGAAGGCAAATGTAATAAACACCATACCTAGTTTGATTGTTTGAATCATTGCTTATCATCTCCTTGCTGATTCCTCCCGCAACCAAACCAATACGTTGTTTATTACATTCACCTTCCCGTGCTGTGTTTTTTCGGATTTCGATAGCGTTTTTATTTTTTCCTCACTTAAATGTTAATTTGAAACACAATGAATTCTTTTTTAGTTTTCATTTCTGATATGGAGTCTAAAAATTCAGATTAAGGTCTTTACAGAACATGATGTTTTGCAACTTCATAAATAACGTATTGCCATGGAGAGTGTACTACATTATCATAGAGCTATGTAACAATAACAACTCTGCTAGATGCTGAAATCAAATTGAAATAACTAACGGTCGCAACTTATGTAGTAAACAAACTTTAAAATTTTATACGCAGAAGATCTTCTCTTTTTAACTTTTGGATTGCTATGCGTTTACAAGGTAACAACCGAGCTAATAAAAACTTCCTAGCTTTATTGAGAGAAAAAAAGGAAAATAGGGAATGGAAGAATATTTTGAGCGAAAAGAAATAAACAATTAATAATCCTTTTAAGAATAAGGCTAAATAAAAAAATTTGAGCTTGAGAACATTAAATAGGTTTTAATAAAAGAAATTAACTGACGAAAAAAAGGAGAAAGATTCAACAGTAACTTTTAATTGCATTGTAAATAAATTGTTTACGAACATAAAATTATAAAAATTTATTAAACACAACTAATTGTGTTTGTCAAAATTAATTATGTTTCATTTCTTTTACAATTCGCATCTTATGATGAGGAGAATTTTTTATAACTACTAACTTTGAAAAATAAATATAAGATTTATTTATATTTGGGTCATTCTCACAAAAAGGTGATTTTCTTAGTCCCTTAGTAATAAATACTAGGAAATACAGCAGATTTCTTAATACTTTTCTGCATCATTTTTCGTAAAGGTCTAACTAATCAATCATATGCATTTCTGCTGAATACATTTAATATTTCATTCTTATTTTTTAATAAACATAACTTCAAAATCCCCTCCGTGGACGTCCCTACGTCTGTGACACAAAATAATTTTTAATGGCTGTTAAACATTTTAGATGTTATTTTAATGATTTTTGTAGTATTAACTAGTTAAATGTTTATTGTAGCTTTTTATTAAATACTTTTTTAGAAAAGTTTTATTTTTATAAAATAAATGGTTTGTAAACTTTGTCCATCAAAAATGAAGTCTCCCTCCGTGGACAATTAATATAGCTCAATAAATATGTAATAGAGAGCAGCATATGTGAAATCCCTATAAGACAGCTGGTGGGGAAGGTAAAGATTCTATTTTCTAGTGTTAACTATCAGTTGCTTTTGTTCTCTTTGGTGTTAGTTTTGGATTGTTGTGTTCAACTGAGGTTTGGCAAAGTTTTCAATGTATACTCCGTGGTCATCATAAAGAAGGTAAGATAAAACTATTTTATATTTGATATATAAATTTTAGATTGCAAAAATAGTATATTTAATAAAAAGAATTGTGCCATTTTTGTAACTTTAAAATTAAAAATCAGAAAAATTCAAGAACTAGTTTTTGTCTCCTCCGTGGACAAAACAGTTCCACGGAGGAGATGACACAGTCAATGGAAGAGACAATGTGTTAGACAACCAATAATACATTTTTATTAATTAAAAAACTATTTTCTTTTAATTGATATTTTTTAAATGGAACAAATGTGTTAATTTCTTTGTATTTTCAAAGAAAATCAATTAAGTTTAAATTTTTTTTTTTTTATCGGAGAAGTAAGTATTGGCAATTTTTCCAAATAATTTCTGTGATGTTTAACATTTTTTTTCTCTTCAAATTTTAGGAAAAAAATGGCAAAACCAAAATGCAAAAAAAAAAGAACTCTATCAAATGTTCAAATCTAACAACGAATTAACGAACAGAAAAAACTTAGCATAAGACAAGCTAGACAGAAATTACATCTCCGTGGACAAGACAGAATTAAAAATATTTTAAATCTTGTAAAAAATTAAATAGAAAACTTGACCATTATTATAAGGACATATAACAAAAATAAATAAAGGCATTTATGTAATTTTTATCACTTTCTTAATTACTTTAATTTAAGAAAAAATTTTAGTCTCTTTATACCTTTTCAGTGAGAATGACCCATTTGACCTACAAAAAAGAATAGACAAGAAAATCAATGATAAATCAAAAAATTTTTTTACTGTTAACATCAATTTACAGAGCAAAAAAGTATATTTATACCTTCATAAAGAACACATTGCAAGTTGAAAATAAAAACTCACAATAGAAAAGAAATGAGGTTTAATCCTTGATTAAAACTTCAAAAGTAGATTTACCTAGAAAAAAAGAAACAAAAAATTAGTTTTTTTTTTACACAATATTTAATAAAATACAAAAATGATAATACTTTTAATGGCCAAAAAGTAAATGATTACATAAATAATCATTAATAGAAAAAGTGATCACTATTATAAAGTAGCTAATGAGGTGTGATAAAAGTGCAGTTTATTATTTGAACAAAATATTAAACTGTTTTTAAAACTTCGAGAATAAATCAATGGGAAGAAAATCTTAATGATGTATACTTTTCAATAGGAGTTATTAAGCTATTGAATAAAATCATGGGATATTAAGCTGTCCTAAAATCAAATTTCACATCATTTTCAAAATGTATTAACGTATTGAACGCATTAATGTATTGAACGCAGCAAACATAACATTTAAGCTATTCTATGATTGTTGTTGAATAAAACAAAATTATTTTGGATATTTATTTTTTGATAATACCTTTTGAAAACAAAAAGTGTTAACGACTTTATATTGTTTTTATACTATGCGCACGCAGAAAAAAAAATCGGCATCAAATTACGGTAAAGAGTGCCGGAACTCTGAGTACACCATCCACAGGGGTCTGTCCAGATATTTTGTGAAAAGTCCTGTTTTTGTAAAATTGTGAAAAAACTGCTCATAATTTGTGAATATAAAATAAGCGTTAAGTCACATTCTTTCAACCAGGGTCCTGCTTTTGTGAATTTGTGCAAATAGGGTCCTGTTATTGCAAAAACTGCTAAAAACCTTTTCAAGAAATTTTTAAATTGTAAATAGATACAAGATTATGCTTTTGGCGAGAAACGGTTGCGTGCATTATATCCGGTTGCGTGTATTATATATATTACATCACATGCTCAACAATTGCTGCTACTAAATTAGAGATGTAACATACAAATATTTGGTATTTAGCCTATACTGCTCAACGCAGAATATTCATTTCGGACGAATAATGGAAACAAAATCACTCACATTTTTAATATCTTCAATTGACATATTTTAAATAACACAACTTAGTTATGTATCACTATTAATGTGTTACGCATTAAGTAAACTTAAAAAATTCTTAAATTTAAAATATTTTATTTAAAAAATTGCCCGAAATTAATTTTTATTTACATAATATTCAATTAATTAATTTTATGAATAAATATAAATTGATCAGTTATTTATTGACAAAAAAAAAATATTTAATAAGAATGTGCACACGATGTTTGTAACAGTAGAAATATTTTCTTAGAATACTACATTTGGAATTTAAACTTAGGGAAACTTAGTTCGTTTCGAACCGTCTTTCTTTGTTATTACGGGAAGGTTTTATTCGATTAACAAAACAATAATGAAGATAAACAATTTTGTGAAGGGTCCGATTAAAAGATAAATTATTTTATGAAGGGTCCGTTTTCATGGAAAGATATTTTGTGAAGGGTCCGCTTTTATGGAAAGTTGTTTTGTGAAGGGTCCGTTTTTATGGAAAGATATTTTGTGAAGGGTCCGTTAACGGACCCAAATTTCTTCTAAACAGATCCCTGATCCGTAAAATTAATTTTATCGTAAAATCCACTTTTATCGTAAAATCTTATACCGCATTTTTTACAGTAATAATTATTTAACTATAATTATTCAGAGAATTTACAAGAAATATACAGATCCAGAAACGTACTTTCTCGGATTCAACATACTTTTCTTTTTCGACGGATTCGGATTTCTGACCGGAATCTGGAAAATTCGGTCCCAATAGTTTGCTCTGAAGAGTGGTCCAAATTTGGACCCCTTAATGTTAATTTTACTTCAAACGTATTTCGCCATATCTCGAGAACTTTTTAAGCGAATTGGAAGGGAAAAAATTGCTCACAATTCTACAATTCGTTTATTTAAAAATTATTTCTTGCAAAAATGACCTTTAGCAAATATTTATGATTTTTTATTATTTTATTTAATGGTAGTCAAAATAAAAGTTTAAATTCGTAAGGTATATTATTTTTATATCATTATGAAAAAGGCAATTTTACACGGTAAAATACAAAATTTGAGCGAAATTGGTTGTCTATTTACAGCGAAATTAAATTTAAAACTATCCTTGTGCTCAGGATTAGGTTCAAAATTACGTGGCAACGGATTTGAACAACGATAGTCGTTAACATAGAATTTGTTCGGCTGTTCATCACCGGTTATAAAATAAAATAAAATATAAAATATATAGTTGTAATAATAGTACAGTAATATTGCTACCATAGTAGTAATATTACCACTATAATATTACAATAATAATATTATTACTAATATAGGATATTACTAATAATAAGAGAAAGATAGAATAATAGTCATCGGTAAAAAAAAATTATTAATAATAGAATCAGGGGTCTGTTTAGAAGAAATTTGGGTCCGTTAACGGAACCTTCACAAAATATCTTTTCATAAAAACGGACCCTTCACAAAATATCTTTTCATAAAAACGGACCCTTCACAAAATATCTTTTCATAAAAACGGACCCTTCACAAAATAATTTATCTTTTAATCGGACTCTTTCACAAATTTGTTTAACTTCATTATATTAATCGAATAAACCCTTCCTGGGAAGGGGGGGGGGGAGAAAGACAAATGAAAACGATCTAAGTTTTGTTTTCTGCAGAAGCTTCTTCCTTTATTCGTCCGAAATGAATATTCTGCGTTCAGAAGTATAGGCTAAATACCAAATATTTGTATGTTGCATCTCTAATTTAGTAGCAGTTATTGCTGTTTATTTTTTAAAATTTAATTTTTTTAATTCTAATTTTACAGTATTGAGCATAATCTTGTATGTCTTTACAATTTAAAAACTCCTTGAAAAAGTTTTTTTGCAATAACGGACCCTATTTGCACAAATTCACAAAAGCGGACCCTGGTTGAAAGAATGTGACTTAACGTTTATTTTATATTCACAAATTACGAGCAATTTTTTCACAATTTTACAAAAACGGACCTTTCACAAAATGTCTGGACAGACCCCTGAGAATAGAATTAAACTAAGAATTCGACGTACAATTTGCAATGGAAGAAAAGACATACAATCAAATATTATGAAAAGCAAAGCTCAATCAATAAACGCCATAAATAAAAGCTAGATATATATGATCGTTCCAAATGAATGACGATATTTTCAAAATC
Organism: Parasteatoda lunata; assembly: GCA_949128135.1. NCBI lineage: Eukaryota > Metazoa > Arthropoda > Arachnida > Araneae > Theridiidae > Parasteatoda > Parasteatoda lunata. The sequence continues at coordinate 58,291,217 of OX421972.1, read as the reverse complement.
CGAAGCACATAAACTATCTCATTATTTGAACAACAACCGCGTAATGAGATCTTTTTATTTGGAAAAGAGATAGAACATCAAAATTGCTTTTACTATTCGCCATAAATCATCATTAAGGTTAATTACTTCGGCCATAAGATTGCGGCTACACCTGAAGAGTTTGATAACTCTCTATTCTTTTCATCGCCCTCCTTCGGGGACTTCGGCAACTACAATAAATATGTTCCAAACATAAGATGTGGAATTTAAGCCCATTTCATTTAATTACTTCCCCAATTAAAAGAAAACTTGCTTGAACACTAACTTCTATTACAGAAAAGAAATCATAGCGATTAATTTTTACTTTTTAAAGTTAATATGGAAGAAAAGAGAGATGAATTGCAATAATAAATTAAATAAGTAGACATTTTTGATGATGACTTGTATACTGCAAATTTTGCAGATATCATGAACATATAGAGATACTAGATGTTTTAATAATATACTAAGATGGTAATATTTTCTCGGGAAATGTGTGTATATTTTACGAATATCTTAACAATATATAATGGCTTTTGGAGTACACTGAACTATGAATTGTGCTATTTCAGAATACTACACTACACTGTAAAAAATTCCGGATCAAACTACATTATAAACAGCGGATTGTCCAGACATTTTGTGAAAGGTCCGTTTTTATAAAATAGTGATAAAATTACTCGTAATTTGTGAATATAAAATAAATGTTGAGTCACATTCTTTTAACCAGAGTCCGCTTTTGTGAATTTGTGCAAATAGGGTCCGGTTATTACAAAAAAACTTTTTCAAGGAGTTTTTAAATTGTAAAGACATACAAGATTATGCTCAACACTAAAATTATAATTAAAAAAATTAAATTTTTAAAAATAAACAGCAATTGCTGCGACTAAATTAGATATGCAACATACAAATATTTGGTATTTAGCCTAGACTGCTGAAAGCAGAATATTCATTTCGGACGAATAAAGGAAGAAGCGTCAGCCGAAGACAAAACTTAGTTCGTTTTTACATCGTCTTTCTTTTTTCCCCGCCCCCCTGGGAATGGTTTATTCGATTAACAAAACAATAATAAAGTTAAACAACTTTGTAAAGGGTCCGATTAAAAGATAAAATATTTTGTGAAGGGTCCATGAAGGGACCCAAATTTCTTCTCAACAGAACCCTGATAAAGTACCGGCACTTTGGGCGTATCATTCAGTGATTTTACGGTAAATATTATTGTAAAAATTACGGTATATCATATTTTTTTGTTCCGTAACGTATTTCGGTAAAAATTTGTTTTAAGGGTTAAAGGAATTAAAACCCTAAGTTCCGGTACTTTTTACCGTAATTTGATCAGGAATTTTTAACAGTGTAGGGCAGAGATAGCAAACCGTTTTCAATTAGTGTGACAGTTAAATTATGAGTTATTACTAGTCTAGTTTGCTACTTCGGGTTAATATTAAGCAACGGTAAATCAAAGTAAGGTAAATAAGTAATTGATGGTAGATATTTTTACATTTTTATAGATCTTTTCTACAACATAAACTTCCATAATGGAGCGGGTACTATAGTCAGCCTTACATCCTGGAAAATGTCGTACTAGTCCCCTCCTCCCCGATTTTTTTTTTTTATAAAGTCCACCTAAGATTGGAGGTTTAACCCTTTTGATTAAAGTTAGTAAATAAAAGTAATTTCACATAGATTGCTCGTGCACCACGGGTTCGCTATCCCTGTCATATAACTTTACATTTTCAGCACTATAGTTCGGTGATCTTCGCCGAGCCCAAAAAAGAAAGAGAAATAAAATCATGCATTTTAGTGCTACCAGAGAAATTTAATATTTGCATTAGTGCGTTTAAATAGCGTCTTTCTTTACAGAATAAGGAGTCTTTGTTTATAAACAGCGACTTTCTTAATATTGGTGTAATTATTTTCCCTAAAAATGGCGACTAGAGAAACAATCCTAACCTGGAAAGTAATTGTCACAATAAAAAGTAATACAAAAGTAATACCAGAAAAATTTAATATTTGCATTGTTGCATTTAAATCGTGTCTTTCTTTGCACTATGAGGATTCTTTTCCAATTGCCAATGAACAGTGGCTTTCTTAAAACTGATAGAATACTTTCCCTAAAAATAGCGACTACGAAAGAAAATTCCAACCGCGAAATAATAGTCTAAAATTTATGTAAAATGATTAATTATTATAAAATCGTTCAGGGGCTAACGTTAGATATCGTTATCACTTTGAAGGTTTGGAAACAAATGTTATTTGGTATGAAAGACAGGGATAGTTCATACCGATTTATATTGGCTTATAATACTGATATCAATTAGTGTGACGTGTGGACGCAATGATTAGTATATTTTTTAATTATTATATACGTACAGAAAGTTTTCAAATACACAAAAAATTTAATTGTTAGTACAAAAAGTCTCTGATATTGTGCTCGGTTCAATCTTGTGGACTAGCCCATTAGACGTTATTAAGTTAGTTTCAAACCGTGTGTTAAGAAACAAAATATGAGATTGTGCATTTGTAATAGCCACTCAAAAAATATGTATAGCGCTCTAAAAAAGTACAATTCTTAGAGTATGCATGCTAATTAACAATTACGGAGGAAATTTAATTTGGAGAGGGAAAAATACAGAACACCCAATCCAGGAAAAAAATAACATTAAAAATAAATTCACATTATACAATGTAAAAGAATGGAGGAAGTAGCTGGAACTAATATTCTTGTTGCACCTTGGAAAATTGTAAATTTTTTTTTACTTCTTTAATGAAGTAATAATTCAAATGACTCAAACATTTTGTATGAAATACATTATGTGTTGGTCTATTGCACTATTAAAACATCTCTTCGAATAATGTGTTGAACAACCTAAAAAAATTGCGCCACCATTTTTACCGAGTTAACACCAAATCGAGCGGTTACATGCGATTTAAAGGGTGTAATTTAAATCTAAACACTTAAAATTGAACTTCCATGCTTTTACACCACAATAAAATTATTTTCTTTTTCGAAAACAGCTATGTTGGCGCGCTTTGAATTAGTACAAGGAACGAAAAGTAGAATATCGCGAGTAGTTTATTTACAATGTGGAATAAGCTGGAGAGAGATAGTTGTCATTTTCAATAGTGATATTCCTCTACAGAACATGTATGTTCCGCAGATAAATATACATACATACAAGTTCACAGAACGTGCAAACATGTATGTATGTTTTTAGTTATGTAATAAGGATAATTATATTTTAATTTTTAAATCTCAGAGAACTGTATTTGAAGCCTAATTCTCAATTTATGACTTTTCCCTTATATTGTATTGTAAAAAGAGCTTTACTGGCATTTATGTTTATACCTTATCTTACTGTAATTATAAATTTTAATGTTATTAAATATAAAAATTGGTGCGGCTAACTTTACACCAATTAGTGTAAAAGAACTTTAGTGTGGTGAAACACCAGATCTAAGAGTTATGTATGATCATATATATATATATACCAAATATATCTTTCTGTCACTAGTTGTTTCCTTTTATTTCATGATAATACGGCAGATAAAATTTCCGGAAAAGCAGTGATTCCATTTCCTATAAAAGTGTATAAGTTACACTGTATTTGCATGATTCGAAATCCATAAAACATTCTCAGCTCATATAATTTATTCACTTTTCTTTTATTTTATTTTCGGCTTTTCGTAGAAAAAAAGAAAAGAATAAGTTTTTTTTTTTTACTGCTTTATTACGTGTCAACTGAACACAACGGATTAGTTATTGTGTAGATTAAAATGAATGAAATCAAGTGTTGTTAACAAAAAATAGAGGTAAATGATGATGTATTGATATAAATGATGACCATTGATAGTGAATGATGATGAATTGATAGTGTACTTGAAATTAAAATAAATTTTCAAAAATTATCAGTTTTTCTCTTTTACTACCCTGTTAAAAAACTTAAAAAATATTATTCGTTATTTAAAATTGAGAGTATTTATTAACATTAAGTGGTTTTATTCATGACACTGTAATTCTAAGTTGATGTATAGACTGTCTAAGGAAAGAACTCCCCTCGTCATTCGTTTGGAGCGACTGCGGGGCCTATGGTTACGAGATTTAACTATTTAAAGTAGAGGTGTTGGGTCAATATTTAAGACAGGTCTTGGCTCGGGTTCGCGAGAGAAAGAAAATTAGGGGAGAGAGAAGCTCCACTCTAAGAAAATTAAGAGCTTGAGAAAAATCATAGTTTGGAAACTAAAAACCCAGAGGAAGTCCTAAAAAATTTTGTTAAATAATGTAACAAAAGTTTTATCTATAATAACTTATTGCTAGAAAACCAAGGCTAAAAACAGAGAGATTTCGAACAACATTTCAGCAAGTAAAGGTCCACTGCGGATTGTAGAGCCGATAAAGAAGATTAATGAATAAACTAAATGAAAATATTTTTTTATATTATATCTTATTTGAAAAGATTTAAAAAAGACAAATATATATCATTCATTAAATACAATCTACGAAAAATACACTATCATAATAACTGTACAAGAAGTAACACTGCCAACTTTTTCAGAAATAACTTTATTTCTACAAAGAAAATTTTATTCTTAAATTAGATGGCAAATAGGAACAAAATACTGAATGTTTAATACAAGAAATGAAAAGATGTTTTTTTTTCTTTTGGGAAGAAATAAGAGGTAAAGAAATAATCTTAAAAAGCGAGAACTTGAACAGCTTCTTGTTTAACGTCTTCTTCCAAGAAAGATCTAATTAAATTTTTACACGAAAAGTTTCATCTAAAAAACATTTCGAAGAAGAATAAACGGTATTTGAAGATTGCTAAGAACTTGTAAGATTTCTAAAAATAAATATTGAATGTGCTTTAGGCATTTAGAGCACACAAAGCTCTGTTTCCAAATGTGATTTTGAATTGCTTTGCGGTATTTTTATTTCTAAATTAATTTTATCTGTATTTATTAATTTAAAAACAGGCTCATCAAACTACGAGTTAGGATTATTCATTTTTTTTTTTTTTTAAATCATCAAAAAAGAATTTACAGGTAGTTTGTTCAATGTAATGTTTAAAAGTTGCAGATTTTTATTATATACAAGAATAACCATTTTGAATAAAGAAAAAGCAATAAAATATTTCCCACACTTTTGCGATTTTTAGATTGTAAGTTTAAATTTACAATAAAAGGAAAACATTTAAATTTAAAAAAAAAAACATTTAAATTACATGTACTAGATAGTGAAAAATATAAAAAATTTTAAAAAATAATTATTACTACAAATAATTATCTTCTTCGACTTGGCCACTTTTCTTTGTTCTTCACCAGGTGGATTTTATACGGTGATAAGAAATTAACTTGAACGCATTTGAAATTTAATTTCAATGTTTATTAAAAAGTTGAGCCAGACTTGTACATAAATATTATAATATTACTACATGTTAATTTAAATATTACCAAAGCGATCACATTTGGTCTCTATACTGAGTAGAATTGCTGTTTTAGGAATTTCACAGCACTATGAAGTTAAGCACCAATCCTTGTTTCCAAAATAGACCAAACAAAGAGAATCCATTGGATTCAAGTCTGGTGAACAGGATGGCCAGTGAACAGGATGGCCAAAAAATTTTGTTTCACTCCGTCTAAATTATTTCTTGCCAGCCACTCTGTATATGAATTCAGTTTTCAATAAAATTTTAATTTTTATTAAAATCTATAACACAGTAAAAGAGTAAGAAGGTATTCCAACTGTTAAAAAAAAATAAAAAATAATAAAAAATAAAAAATATTGCACCTAGAGGTTTTGATTATTACTAAATTACACCATTTAGCCATAACATACATAATACTCATTGTAATTAAAATTGACGTTTCAAGGTCTTATTTTCTGCTTTCGTCGCCTTGGTAACGAACGATGTGGCAGCAACGCTAGGGGAGAGTGGGGTCAATTGTAACATTTTTTACTTAACTATTTTTAACTAACAAAAAATCCAATATATTATTAGTATTAATTGACAGACGAGTAAAGTAGACTATCCTCTACTAGAAAAAAAAATACCTTATTTTAAATGTTATTATATTAGTTATTAACAATTTTTGACAGTCGTGCACTTGTTGCAATTGTCCCCACTTACGGGATCAATTGTAACAGTTCATAAATTCAACTAAAACATAGTTAATTATACATATTATCATAGTTGTGATATATTTTTTTATTGATCAAAATAGTAGTGATATTTAAGGAGTAAAAATAATAACGAGCAGAGACCTAAAGGGTTAAACTTTTAACTTTAAGGGGTTAAAAATTTTAATTTATGCTGTGAAAGGTGACAAATAAAATAATGCACATGCAACATAATATAAATGATATAGGAAACTATTGGTGGTTCTTAAAGAGTTAAGTAATGGTTTGTAAACATAAGATTATTTATTTTCAGCTGTTACATTTGTCCCTTTACTTATTGTTACAATCGTCCCTAAGACGCCATTTCAGCTTCATTTGTTAAAAACAATGCTAGTTAATTAACAAAAATAATCTTTTTTTTAAAATGTTAATTAAGGTGTCCACTTACATATTCGGTTAATAATTTTTATTTGTTTAAACAAAATTACTTTGTTACAATATAATATTCTAATACCAAAAAAAAGTACTAACGTAGCGTGAAAATATCTTTTGTGATGCAACTCTTTCAAAAGTACATAAAAATGGTTGCCAGTAGGGGTGTACATGTAGATTTATTAAATACACCTTGTGCGCCACCTAGGAACCAAATCTAGAACCCGACACTCGAAATTTTTGCTCTGTTACAATCGTACCCTGTTACAATTTACTCCACTCTCCCCTACTCTTTTTATTCACACGGCAAAGGAGCATCGATAACTCGTAACTGTTATATTATTATAAAAATAACGCACTGGCTTTGCTAAAAAGCGAGATTTGAGGATACCATGTTAACGGAGCGGATATAAATATTGAAAACCCATAACCTTCACACACCTATTCTATTTACAAAAACTATAGTTGAGAAAAAAAAACATGTTTCATGCAAGGGCTGCTAAGTGAAAACTCAAGATTGTCAAATATGCTTACAAAAATACCACAGCTATAACTTTTAATAGATTTAAACTGTAGAGTGTTGGTTCAAAAGCATTATTATAGAGTAACTCTAACATGATATAGAACATGAGGCAAGTACACACTTGATTGTTTTCCGCTGGCGCTTTGTGTTTTACAATTTTCTAAGAGGAAATCTATAATGAATTTCAATTCGATGTTAGTTCCATTAAAAATTTTATTGTGATCCTCTATGTAGCAAAATAATCCGTCAGAAGTTTTGGCAATCCGAAACCATCTATTGGTACATAGGTAATAGCTCCATTGCAATCTAATGATTTACAAGAGTTTAGACACAGAACTAAAGTGGCTATTGCGTCAATAATTCCGAAAAGACTGGAAACAATAGGACTTAAGACTACTACCACACTAAACTAAACTAAACTCAGCGGCGCGCAGCCCAAAGAGGGCCAAGGCCTACTGTGCCCATCTCAGTTTTCTTGACCTTGGGCTCTGGGGTGCAGGAGCAGATGTTCCGGTCAGATGGTCAGCCGAACGCGGAACCCCCAGTGTTTAGTTCCCAAGTATGCTTGGTACTCATTAATCGACCCACTGAAGAGATGAAAGGCTGAGTCGACCTTGCCCGGCCCGAGGACCGAACCAGGGACTTGTGGCACGACAGTGCGAAGCGCTACCGCTCAGCCACCGGGCGTCCTACTACTACACACTCTGTAAAAAACAGTGATATTGACAAAAAAAAATTAAAAAAGTTAATACATCCATAACTCCGGTAAGAGTGGAAACAATTGGACTTAAAAGATTGTTTATGTGCCGCATAACTAATACTGCATATATTGAACATAAATATGAAAAGCCATTATGATGTTGAGATTCAGAATTGAAGAGGCTATTGCACCCATAACTCCAGAAGGAGTTGAAATAATTGGACTTAAGAGATTGGATAGGTGCCGCAAAACTAATACTGCAAATATTGAACATATGAATAAAAAAATATAGTTACATGTTGAAGCACAGAATTGAAGAGGTTATTGTGTCCGTTACTCCAAAAAGAGTGAGAGCAATTGGACTTAAGGTCAAATATGTGCCGTAAAACTAATATTGCACATACTGAGCATATGTATAAAATAAAAAAATCTGTCTCTGAACTACAATTATTTTGTGTGAAAATAAGTTTCAATACATCGATCACGAAATGGAGATACTTTAATTAAACAGTGCTTTTATAATTATTGCGTTTTAATTACATTCAACTAAAAAAAAAACCGTCACTCATTCAAGCGTGGTTATTACGATTGCATACATTTATTTTCTTACAACGTTTAAGAGACAAAAAAAATGTTTCGGCAATTTTTAATAGGAACAAATGTAATAATTACACAGCTTCTACAAACAAACGAATCTAAGAACATATACTTCATCTATTCCAAGAATTTTTTTTTATGACAATAAAACCAAGGCATGAATGCTGGTGCAAATGACTTTTAGAAGCACTTTTCCTGGAAAAAAAACAATGAAAATCACTGATCCGAATCTTTCCAAGTACCAAATTCGACTTCTTGAAGATGTATAGCTTATTTTTCTCCACATTCGATCAACTTAGAATCTACTCTTTTTTTTTCTTCTTTATTTAGCGAAGGAGGTATAAAGAGCACCAAGGCTGAAATAACAAGCATCCTCAATCTACCTTTGTGCGTGACTTCAAACAAAAATTTTTCGTAGAGATTTTTTTACAGTGTATGTTGAACATGTGCGTTTATACCTGGCGAATGATATAATATAACGCTCGGTTTCGTGTCTGCCAAGCACGAAGGAAAATTGCAAAAATAAGGATTTAGCTCTTGTTTATTTTAATTTGATTTATGGCTTCGAGCATGCCTTTTATTTTAGAGTTAGTCAGAAATAGAAATAAAATAGATATCAAAATCACATGTTTGGTGGAGGATATTTTAAAATTTATTTGGAAAGTTCAACAGCATTTTGATAAAGGGGAATGGACTCAAGTTCAAGAGATGACCTTTCTCAACAACTTATTACAACTTTTGAACTTTAAAGGCGCGAGTAAATTAAGTTTTTTTTTTTTAACTTTTTATCATTTTATTTAATATTTGCGACCATTTTTTTCTTAGTTTAAAAAATAAATAAATAAAATTGAAAAAAAAATTTTAAAACAAGGTCTAAATATTTTGGCGACTTTTTGGTTGCGCCCGACTAGCAGACCGATTAATTATTATATATCTTAAATATTCAAATAATGTGAATTCAATAAATTCCATAAATGTAGAAATTTTTCTTTGGCTGATACTTAATTCCAATGGGCTTACATTTCCGTTTTCGAAAATTTTGAGACTTCCTTAGGGAATAAAGGGTTAAATTACAGTTTTGTAAAAGAAAAAAAAATATGAAAACCTAAATGTATATTTAAAATTATTGAAGATTATATTCACTAAACACGAACTAAATAATTATTTAAAAACAGTCATTTATTTTTCGTGATACTACCGAATCGTTTTTCAACTTATTATTCTCACAAACCAATTATTTGGAAATTAATTCGGTTAAGCCCTTTTTGGCTTACACAGCTTTAAATAAATAAATAAAATTTAAAAAAAAAAAAAACGTTCTCATTAAGGTATGTTTTTCTTAGGCTGTTTTGGCGCAAATTAACACTTAGACTTAACTATTGGTTTCAAAGCGACGCCTAAATCGGTCACTGTGAAAAGCTCTAAACTGTAAAAAATTACGATAAAAAGTACTGGCACTCAGTTTACCAGCACACTAAAATCCATTTCTACTGCAGCATGTTACTGAACAAATAATCAGATATACCGTATTTACTGTAATTTTTACTGTAATAATCACCGTAAAATCACTAATTCACTCTAAATAAATAAGTATTACTGTAAAAACTGCTGTATTTTATGGATGATGCATTCAAAGTGCCGTTGTTTTATACAGTAATTTCAAACGGAATTTTTCACAGATTGCGGGAGTTAGTCAAAACAAATGTTTAAAATTTATCTTCATAATATTTTAAGTGCAATTGAAGGGCTTCCCAAGTCCTTCAATAATATTATTATTATTTTATTTTTTTGTTGTTGCTTTATTTCAACTGTAAAGAACAATACTAAAAAATATGGAAAAATGAAAGATTATTATAAGCTGGCGAAATTTAAAGCAGAACATTTTTTTAGAAATTACAATCAAGTAAAGCAATTTCTCAAATGCCAATAAATTAAACAAGCGAGAACATGAAGTTTAAGGCTTCAAAATTTTGAAAGCAACGTCATGTGACAGTGGTTATAAGGACCGGCACTCTGGGGTGCCGGTACTTATTCATTTTTACCAAAACATGCAACAGAACAAAAAACCTGCTATATCGTAATTTTAACAATTATAATTAGCGTTAAATCACTGTATCACTCTAATTAAATAAGTATTACTGTAAAAAATTACGCACTAATATTTTCCAGTTAAAATAGATTTTACAGTAAAATGGAATTTACGAATGATGCACCCAAAGTGCTGATATTTTATGCCGCAATATGATCCAGAATTTTTTATAGTGTATTACTTTATGTTATCTTTGTTCCGAAAATGTGTGAAAGACATGTTCTAATTCTAAAGATATATTTAAATTTATATCACAACATTAACATGGGTAATCAGCAACAACTTAAGAACAAGCACGTTAAAATTTAAACAAAGGAATAATTACTTTTGTTGCTTAATAAGATCTTCATTATAAACAATATACATAAACAAAATAATATACATTACAATATTTCAAAGTACATAAAAACATTTTATACATAAACAAGCTGGAGTGGTAGGATTCAATCAGCCTAAAGGATACAGTCAGGATACTAAATTTAATTCAAAAATAATTTCAAAGATTTTGCCGATATAAAACGAAATTTCATAAGCTTGTTGCCTAAAACACAACAGGATTTCTATTCACTTATATTTCAGAATTCAATTAGCTAATTTATCGTTATCTTCACGCCTAATTAGCTCTCATATTGAATTCTACATAACAAATTAGGAATCTTGTTTGATAGTAGGGATAAGGCTATTTTTGTATTTTTTTTTTTTTTTTGTGTGGAAAAAAGAAGAAAAAAATGAAGTCAATTAACTAAGAATCTGGCCCTAGTTTTGAAGAACAATAATTGATATTTTGCGTGACTAGGAATAATTTATTAGGACGTTGAAATAAGCAAACGATAAATCGAAAGAGCAGTTAGAAGAAAAACGAAAACCGAAGATAATGTGTCCAAAATGCAAATAAGTCGAAATTAACTGCGCTTTGTTATCTCTTTTATATACGCAATTAATTTTAAAATACAGCGCAAATGCTTTTTAAAAAAATAAGCTGAAATTAATGATGTCATATTTCTTTCTTTAAATTATTTACTTTATGAAGGAAAAAAAATATATAGCATGTTTTTACATGAATATTTTGCGTTTTAAAAATATAACTAGGTATGTATGGGGCTTTACGGACATATTTATGTTTTAAGCATAAATCGTAAAACATGTTTTTTCTAAAAATTACGACGGTATTCTTAAATATCAAACTCTGGATAAAAGTTGATTTTTTTTTATTAGTTCGGTGAATAAATGTACCGACAAAGAAAATTTATTTGTTCGAAGAAGAATGGTATTAACCCTTTGATGCAGATGGGACACTATTGTCCCTTTCTCATAATTTTTTCTGGCGCTTTAATTACATGCAAAAATATCATTTTTCTTTAAACGTCTTTAATTATAAAAACAAAGTTTAATTATAAAAACTAACGGAAATTTCGGAATTATATTATTACTAGAATATGAAGTGCAAAAAACGTAGTTCGAAAAAACATTTCTTTTTTTTTTATTCATATCAAAAATTTACGAATAATTTATTTTGAAAAATTAAAGAAATTTCAATGAATAACTGTTATTCTTAGATCTAGATATCTGTAAATAAGTGCAAATTAAAAAAAAAAATAATAATAATATTGTTTGGAAGTGTGCCGTGTTTGGAAAAATTTACCTTTAACGCAGAAAAAGACACCGGTGTTTCATGCTGCTTTTCATCACTAAAAATTATTAAAATGCTAAATGTAAAATTTTACACTTATTTTATATAATATTTGTGAAAAAATATGTTTAAAAAATTCTGCATCAAAAGTGTTTAGACGTTTAGAGGTTTACATGTGTTTACATGTTTAGACTCGAAATTATTTCTTGATTTGAAATTACTTCCCAATTCCTTAAAAGTTTATGTATATGTGACTTACAAAATTTTTTTCGCCATCATTGAAGAGTCTTTAAAACTTTTACATACCAAATCAACTTCAAACTTTTCATAGCGTGATAAATAAACTTTTACAGCTATAAGCAAAAATAAAAACAAAATAAACCTCCACAATTTAAAATGGAGTTTCCTTGAGGAATGTTTTCAAACTCGCCTCATAGACATGATAATTTTTTTTTAAAGTTTTCAACTGATTTCATCCAAACGTGAACAATGATGAGAATTCAAATGCGAAAATAATTTCATTATTGCTTTCATAATTTTTGATTATAAATGATTAACTAGGACTTCAATGAAAATGTTTTTTTTTTTTTTTTTTTTTTTTTTTTAAAGATTTGTTATTTACTTAATCAAAAATTATAAACGCTAAAAAACATGCTACGGAAATTACAGTAATATACATTCTGTTAAAATCAGATACAATTAAACAAAATTCGTTTAATTTTTAATCGGAGTTAAAAGAATAAAAAGCATTTAAAAAAACTGTTTAAAGCAAACAAGCAGCAAATGAACTTAAGATTTTACTAGAAGGAAAATTTTCTTTAATTAAGAAAAATGAAAATTAAGAAAGAAGAATGCAAATTAGACAAATAAATTATGAATACAAAACGAAAAATAGTTTTTACAGATCTAGATCATTTGAAATTTACTTTAAATAGTTGCTCAAAGTTATTATTATTATTTTTTTTTTGGGGGGGGGGGGAGAATATTTCTTAGACATTATTTCTTAATCTGCAATAAGGGAGAGAAAAAAATTAAATTTTTGAAGAACAAGCAAATATAATTTTAAAAAATTTTGCAATATGTTTTATTTAAACCATCCACATATCTATGTTTTTAGTTAAAATTTATGATTATACGATTCCTCAATCTTTCCATCTGTAAGCTTTTCACATAACACTAGTGGTATGCGTATGCCACCAGCAGTATGAACGCTGCGGAGAACCCTTAATTATTAAGAAATAAAGGCTGTTTTTCGAAGGTTCTGTATATCTGTAGTCGCTTGAAATGATGCTTTTTTAAGAATAATATGCTATTTTCAAAACTGATGTGAGTTTTCAAGAGTTACTCATGACTGTTAAGTCAAGTTTAGACAACCTTTAGCCAGTGCCCTGTACGTTGATTATGAAAACAGCGCGAAACATCAATATGGAGAAAAATCGGTGTTCTAAAAAAATGAAAAATGTTTTGAAGTCTGATTTTTTAACATTTAAAAACTTACTCCAATGCTGCATTATCTGGGCTCATAAAAATTTGCAAAATATAGAAATCAGGCAATGATTTTGATAATTTCCATCTAGTTGGAGAAATGTCACCCAATTGGCGATTTTAAAATGAGTTTAATATGTTTTAAAATATTTTAATTATTTGTCCGTTTTAAAGCCCAGGAAAATCCTTACAGTAAGATTGCATAAACAATTTAAAATTATAGCTCTGATTCAAGTGTAAGGCACTTAAATTGTGGCTTTTTTCCTTGGCGAAAGAATTTTGAAAAACCATGTTACAACAACCTGCGAGCTATTAAAAAACAATAATAATAATAATAAATAAATAAATATAATAATTATAATAATAACTGTTTAATTCCTTTTTTCAAACAAAATTTTTTATAAAGGCATTTTTACAGGAGTTTTCTACCAAATAATCTAAGGAACAATAAAAGCAATTGCAACCAACGAATTCGTGATTTCCTGTCGTTCATCAAAATACAGGGTGTGGAAAATTTATTACTTCCTTGAATGCTTTATTAAAAACCTGGTAGAAAAGAAGTTAGGTTGCGTTGGCATAATTTAACAGGTGTCCTTGATCCACAAGTCACGTAAAACACTTGAACGACCCACCGAAATTATCTTTTATCTGATGTTTACTGTGTTACTTAGTTCTCAAATCAACGCTTTTAACCCGCAAGGACTTGCACAGGGCCTCTCCGGTCCACCCAGTGCAAAAACATTGCACAGGCCGTATTTTGCAAGTACCCTAGCTGCATAATAAATTGCATTTCTATCAATCATGTATGATTCTGGAGTTCACTCCACACTGTTTCTTAGAAAACTTGGCATTTGGGCCACGCATGCTCAGCGCGCGATCACATTTCTATTTATGCCAAATGCATTATGTCAATAAAATGAAAGTTTTCTTTTCATTTTACTATTTATTAATATAATAGAAATTATAGCATACAACTTGTCATAAATTGTTTGTTCGTTTTAATTTAGTCACCATTTGAAACCTGAGTTCAATCGAGCCTGAAGACTTTAAATCCGAAACAACCTAAGTCCGAAACGGATACGCCTTTTTTTTTTGTGGAAGACTTCATCCGAGATTTAATATGACAGATAAAGGCTAAAGTTAAACAAACAAAAAAAAAAAAATATTAAAAATAAGGCTTCCAAACTAAACTAAAAAAAAAACCTAAAACTTGAGGAGAGGAAAGCCAAACAAAATATACTTTATTGAGATTATATTTATTTACCGGTGTAATACTTCTTAATTTTTACTTAATATTATTTCACCTTTTCCTTATACTTATTAACTGAATCAAACTGATTTTTATACACAATGTTTAATTTGAAAGTATCAAGAAAGTATATGAAAATTTCATCATGAGCTCTAACCCGAGGACTTCTTTCAGTTAATAAGCCCGAGTTAGTGTCGGACTGGGGAGCTAATTTACAATCCAGTGACATTTAAAGACTTGCTTTCTTCGTTGGAGATTTTTCTCCAGGAAGTAGTCGGTTCCAATTGCAATGCAAGTATTCATTTTTTTTTTTTTTTTAAATTAGTTACTTCAACTGAAATAAGTCAAAAACTTGAGTTTTTCTTTCGTTAAGAATACGTCAAACTGGAGTGCTGGGCGTATTGGAGACTGGAGTATTGGAAAATAGCGGCGCAGGCTAAGATTTCCAGGCAGAAGCATTGCGAATGTATAGAAGTTTATAAATCCTGGTTGCCTGAGCACCCAAAAAAATCCCAAAGAGCTCAATATTTCAGTAAAAATAAACGTTATTTATTTATTTAAACAAATAAAATAATAAAAAAAAACAATAATCTAAAACTATTGGGTTGTTGGCTTAAAAACAATTAACAAAATATTACACAAAATCTTAGAAAGAAAAAAAAAAGCAATCACATTTAAGATCCCATTAAGATATCCCATATAATAGCAAAATACATTTAAATAACACAATTCCATGACGAATAAGGTCATCTTAAATATATAATGCCAATAACAATGATCATTTTCTAAATATAAAAAGTTTTTTTTATTACCATCTTTAATCGTCATTATACGTGATTTTGAACTGAAAAACAATTTACTTGTGGATATTCAAGTCTAAGTTTTATAATAATGTTACGCCGATGAACTCAAAAGATATGGTGAAATTGCCTTTTTTTTTCCTCCAACAAAACGTAAAGAACTCCGATATAAAGAGCAGAAAATATTTTTTTTCTGTTGTTGAATTTTTATATATTTTGAAATAATCATTGTCATTATCTAGGAAATAACTTCAGTTTAATTTTTAGAAAATGCATTCGTTTGAGAGAAATATAAGGAAAAGTATTAAAAAAACTGTCAGGGTGCATAAACAGATTTTTCAACGAAAATAAACACCTTATAAGTATTTTTTAAGCACACAAAAAATGTTTTTAATCACTTTCCAAAAAAGAAAGAAAAAAATTCCAAATTTGAATCTATGCAGTAATAAAAATTATTTTCTTCTATCATTTAAAGTTCTTAATTTATAAACATAAAACCAATAAAAATCATAAACATTTTCAAAAACTTTAAATAAATATGCTAAAATAACTGGATTCTGATAAATATTGCAGAGAAAATAATGAAAATCAGGCATTTTTTGTAATTTAGAACGACAATCGACACGGCAAAAAAAAAAAATCTCTTTTTAAAAGATAGAATACTAGCACTTTTTACATACCCCGAATTAAAAAAAGCACCTTTAAAGGATTTTAAAAACGTAAATTAAAATTAAGCACCTTTAAGCATTTTTTAAAAACGCTACGCACCCTGACTGTAATCATTTATAAATTTTTTATTTAAATAAAAGTCGTTGTTACACTGTTAGAAATTTCTCGGAAAAAATGGTAAAATAGCAATTTATTTAATTGTTATTTTACCATATTCGGGCAAAGCCTGTTAAATAACCATCAAATAGATGATATTCAAACTGTTAAGTGCGTGAAAAAACGCTTATTGATTGTTTTTTTTTTTTTTTTCTCTTCCTAATACGATTAAGCAACCAGAATACTATCCGCGCCAACTAGGCCCTGCTGAGTACTGTAGCTGAGAGAGCTAATCGGAAAAATCTCATGACCATCGATGATACAGTAACATTGATACTGCAATATTTCTTTCATTCCCTCAATACATGATAAGTTTACAGTGACCAGCATTCTTCAATTGGTGACTCTGAACTATTAGAATACAATACTATCATTCACGCATAAATGTCGCAATTTAAAGAATATTCAGTATTATTTAATTTTCGGAATTTCTTTTTAACAGGGTTAAGTATTATTTAGGCCCACATTAGATGAATATTTAGATCAACTTTTTAAAAATTTTATGCAAAGGAAATATATTTCTAGTATCAATTTATGACAAAATAGCTGCGAGTTTTAAGTTTTTGATGCTAGAATCTCATAGAAAAAAAAGGGGGAACCTATATTTTTGACGTAACCTTAAAATTTCATTTCGAGAATCCAACTATAAATATATATTTTAACTATCCAAAATCTCAAAATCTTTTTTTTTTTTTATATGAAATATCGCTTTAAAACTTTAAGTGGAACTCTCTTTTTAAGATAATTCTTAAGCAACAACTTTCGAAAAGAAGTTTTGAAAAAAAAAAAAAAAAAAAAAGACTGAAGTACGAATAACATGTTTTAAATCTAAAAAGAAGAAGTGGACGAACTATAAAAGAAAAAATACGTAAAAGGGGGCAGGGGTATTTTTTTCCCTTCCCCTTCACAGCGACTTTCTAAAGACAGGTAAGTAAGTGTTTTGAAGTTCTACAGAGGCCAAATTCTAAAAAACACCACTACAGCTCGCTCCACGGGAATGAAGAGAAAAATCAAGTTCCTAATGCTTGAAAAAAGGGAAAAAATGACCTAAAAGAAACCTACTCAACTGTTTGATGCACAGATGTGTATGAAAAGGAAGTTTTTCTCTAGCATTACTACAACCTTTCATTTGCCCCTGGATATTTTCCAAAAGTTTTCAAGTATATAAATCTAATGGGAAATGTCTTTGAAGTTACAGGGACTAGTTCTTTTTAATAATAAAAATGTTTGAATAAAATTCTTAAAACGAAAGAATTATAAAGAATTTTAATGCCGATAAAAGATAGATTATGGAGTTATTTATTATGGAGAATACTGTAGACATTTTTATTCATAAAAAGACAGATCATATATTATAACTCATTCATAGCTGCATTTTATATCGAAATGTCAATGAAATCCATCAATGGATTAATGGGGTTTTAAGTGTTTGCTTCCATTAACTTGTGCAGATTTAGACTTTCCCGAAGGAAAAGATTTATTTAAAATTACAGTGTTAATTCGATGACTACAAGATTCAAGTTTTTCATTAAAAAAAAAAAAAAAAACGCTTAAGTGATACTGTGTTACTAATAAGATGCCAATGCGTTAATTATCCTAAAATGATTCTAAAGCGTTGATGGTACTACGATAATCGCTATTGGCAAGCAAGGAGTTTAATGGCCTAACGGCTAATGTAACTGATACTACGATAATGTGATACAGAGGGCAAATCTTTCATAAATAGCTTTATGGAATTAAGACGGCAATAATCAGGAGCATAAACAGGACTGACTTCTAAGGATTCTCTTCTTCTTATGAATATATATCAGGGGTCTGTTTAGAAGAAATTTGGGTCTGTTAACGGACCCTTCATAAAATATGTTTTCATGAAAACGGACCCGTCACAAAATATTTTAATTTAAAAACGGACCCGTCACAAAATAATTTATCTTTTAATCGGACCTTTCACAAATTTGTTAATCTTCATTATTGTTTTGTTAATTGAATAAACCCTTCCCAGGGCAGAAAACAAGAAAGATGGATGTAAACGAATTAAGTTTTGTCTTCCGCAGACGATTCTTCCATTATTCGTCCCAAATGAATATTCTGCGTTCAGCAGTATATAGGCTAAATATAGGCTAAAATATAGCAGTATATAGGCTAAATATCAAATATTTGTATGTTGCATCTCTAATTTAGTACAGCAGCAATTGCTGTTTATTTTTTAAAATTTAATTTTTTTAATTATAATTTTACACAGTGTTGTGCATAATCTTGTATGTCTTAGCAATTTAAAAACTCCTTGAAAAAGTTTTTTTGCCATAACGGAACCTATTTGCACAAATTCACAAAAACGGACCCTGGTTGAAAGAATGTGAGTAATTTTTTCACAATTTCACGAAAACCGGACCTTTCACAAAATGTCTGTACAGACCCCTGTATTATATATTAGTGCAGTGTTGCCCAAGAAATGTCTCCAGATTCTTTTTTTTTTTTTTTTTTTTGCTTTTTTTTTTCCTTGCAAAGAAATAGTTTGAGTGAAACTATGATACTTATGAGAAATTAATGCGTTAATGATCCTAACGCGATACTAAAACGTTGAAGGATACTAAGATCAGTGATGAAACTATATAAAGAGAAACCTTTCATAGATTGCTGCATGGAATTAAGACGACAGCCATTATCAAGACCATAGACAAAATTGACTTCTAAGTGTTACACTCTTCTTAGGACTATATATTAGTGCACTGTCTCCAAGAGATATTTTCAGGTTTAGATTTTTTGTAAAAATAATGATTGAGTACTACTAATGAGACACTATGCGTTTAACATAGCAGTGCTTTGATGATACCATACTAATGGGACATACTAAGAAAATCTTTGCGGCTTTATGGCATTTTAGACGAACGCAATAATCAGAGCCATGGGCAAAACAGGCTTCTAAGTGTGCAGTGTCATATTCTTCTTATAACCATCTATTTGTGAAATACTGTTTTGTTATGAAAAAGTACATCACGTTAATACTTTCTTGAGATTTTTTTGCATTATTTTTCAGGAGTTTTAACAATGTTTTATTTAAACATCTAACAGCGTTTTAATTTTTTTTTAAATTTAGTTAAAGCAGAGATACAAACACACGAACACATTTGACTCCAAGATGAACACGACACCAACCAACATTCTTTAACGTAAATGAAGTGCATGGAATAAAAACAACTGCAGTTTACTAAATTAATATTATCCAGTGTAAAAACAGTAGAGCGTTTTAACTCTTGGATTATTTCACCACGTTCTCAGTACAAATATAAAGCAGTAATACAAAAAACAAGAACACAAAACTTTCCAACAAAAACTCCTAAGTAAATGGTTAGGATATTTTTTTCTTTTTCAGATTGGTAATGTAAGAAATAAAATATCATTTTTGTACGTGGACTGTTATCTTCACGTGGACGGTAAAAAGAATTTAAAATACGCTTTTAAATATCTTTTTTTTTTTTTTCAGTTTTGTCGGTGAACTATAGTTTAATTTTGCTCAATATATGTATCTAAGTTCAATATTATGTATCTAACCTTTTTTAGATAATAAATTAAAATATTCATTTGCTTAATTTTGCGCAGTTGACATTAAAAATTTACAAAGATAAACAAACCGTATTCCGCTTGTTTAAATAAATAAATAAAACTAAACTTTAAAATTTTCCATACACCATAAAAACGTATTTCTTCAAAATAATCCTTTTAATATACCTATTGACTCAAATGTAAGAGTTAAAATAGCAAAATGTTTCAAAAGTTATGGTGCGATATTTTTCTTAATCTTGTGAATCGAAGCCTTTATTTCACAATTACGGTATTGTGCTGTATAAAGCAAAAATTAACGGTATCCGCCGGTTAAAGGGCTACAAAATATAACGATTGGCGATTTAAAAATTAAGTGCAAGTCGTCATACGATAGCCACATGTTTCTAGAAAATGCACCCCATGTGAATTTTATTATAATTGTTTTAATAATTATGGAATTATTATGTACATTTTATAATATTCTAAAAATTACTCAATTCTCAGCTATTTTCTTATTTTTTAAGAATTATTTTTTTCCATTTTAGAAATGAACTTTGTAAAGTGTCCCATATTTTTAAAAAAAAAATGCTTAAAATTAATAATAGTAAGAGTTTTTAATTATTTAAAACTTTTAACTTCTGATTAAGTAGCCATAGTGAAAATGCCACCACTTGCTGGAAGCAAAATTTCCTGATCTTGCCCCTATATTTGTAGAACGGCCTGTGTTGTAGAACGGCCATTCAACGATCAGAAGTTTGTTAAAAAAAAATAATAATAATAATAATGAGAAAATAAAATCCGAAATTGAAATCCCAGAGCGTTTTCACAGAGCGTTACAGCGTTTTCTTCTCCCAGTCAAAATTCCAGTATAGTCAAAAGGAGACCAAGTTTTAAAACAAAAATTTACTTAAAATCAGCTACAGTTGCAACAAAGAAAAAAAAAGCAAAAAAAAAATAAATAAATAAATTTAAAATAAAAAAAAAAATCTTGATAGATAGTAATAAAAACAAACACGTTACATTTCGGAGACAGGTCAGACATTTTACCGACATCTAGTTCATGCTTAAATTTCTCATCTAAGACGAAGATATGAAAAAAAATTATTTTATAAGATAAAATAATATAGAATAAAGAGGGGGTAAAACAATGATGCCAGACAGAAACTCCAATCGTCCATCATATCGAATTGTAACTTCCCTAGATGGATTTACTTTCTTTTCAATAAATAGGAAAATCAGAACAACCCACAAAAAACTCTCACCTCCAATCGGCGATTTGTGATTTTTTTTAAAAAAATAAGTCGAATTCGAAGAACTGAAAGCTTTCGAAAATCCGATGGGGTTCGCTGGACGATAAAACGAAAAGTCATCCAACCTCTCAAGATACATCCATCATCTGATCGAACAGAAAAATATAGAAGATGATTTCATTTTTCTTTATACCCCCATTCCTTTCTGTTCAGTCATTTACTTTTTTGTATGTTTACTTCTTCCTTTTATCTTTTTTTATAGAAGTCGGAAGGAAACACGGTCGCAGTTAGTCCAATCCGTTTTCCCGAAATGTAATTTACTTTGATGATAGGGGGAAGAGTCAAGATCGTTAAACGGCGGCATCCTGTAGAATCACAAAGAACTGTCCTCTTAAAACTCTCGCCACCCACATTTCAAGTAAATGAAAGAGTAGTAAGAATCAGCGCATAATTTGTTAAGCCACCATTTAAAGAAGCCCAATCGTTTCATTAGATTAAAAAAAAAAAAAAATTTGATCGAAACACTTTTAGCAGCTTAGAAAGAAAAAGTACCAGAAAATGGAAGACTATCTTGGACTTTAACGGAAACAGTAAAGCATGATGTAAACTAAACAAGCAGGAAAGTTTTCATTTGAGGAATTCATTTAGAAACTTGGCTCACATTAAATGGTATCATTCTGAAATTAACTAAACTTTGCTATTGAAACCGGTCCATTGTAACCGGAAAAATAGGCAATTATCATGAAGTTGGCTTAACGAACGAACAAGTGTTATGCTATAACAGTAGACCCGGAAATAAATGTTACCAGTAAGAAGACATTCTAAGAATTCATTTAGAAATTTAGTTCACGTTTGATGAAATCATTCTGAAATTAACTCAACTTTGCTACTGGAACTGTCCCACATTGTTTCAGAAAAATGAGAGATTATCTTGAATCGTTTTTAATGCACAAATACTCGTTACTATAACAGTAAAGCTGGAAATATATAATACAAATAGAAAGTCACACATTCGAAGAATTCATTTAGAGATTAAGCTGAAACTCTTTATTTTGAAATTTGATCAGCTTTTTAATCGATACTTTTGGTAAGTTTGAGTGCCCGAAATGGAAGGTTCTTGAACTTATACGGAAGAATGGGCGATTATCTTGAACTTTCTTTTCAAGTGCAGACATGTGTTATGCGATAACAGTAAAACTGGAAACAAATGTTATCAGTCGAAAGTCACAGAAAGAATTCATTTTAAAGTTTAGCTTACATTTAATGGACTCATTCTGAAATTAGCTCAACTTTGCTACTGGGACTGTCCCATTGTTGCACAAAAATGGGCGATTATTTTAAACTTCTTTTAAAGCACAAACACGCATTATGCTTTACTAACAGTAAAGCTGGAAATAAGTAATACTAATAGAAATTCGTCCTAAAAATTTATTTAGAAATAACCTTGAGATTTAATTAAAATACTTTGAAATTTGATTAGCTTTTTGAGACAAACTTTTTCCGATGGTGTAGGAAGAAAAAGTACCGAAACAATGGAAGATAGTCGTAGAATTAAACACGTTCACGCCGGCGTGACCCACCGGTGGTCCACGCTAGACTGTCTCATCAGACGGCGCACCGGAGTAAAAACTGGTATCAAATAATTTTTTTTTTTTTTTTAGTTTTTTTCCGGGAATAATAAAAATCCATAACTACCAATTGTTTTTAACGGATGCAATTTTTATATTGAATTGCTTCTTGATAATTGAATTGCTTCGTGATAAATTTCCTTACAGTGAATTGTTATTGCTGAGAATAGATTAACTCCTCCCGAATATTATGTAATATTGAAATAGTTCTTCTACCAGTATTTTCTCTTTTCCGTCCCAATTTCAGGCCTGAACACCCGGCGTGAACGTGTTAAGGAAACAGTTAAGTATGATATGAATATACAAGCAGAAAGTTTCTATTCGAGGAAATCATTTAGAAATTAGCTCATATTTAATGGAATCATTCTGAAAACTCAACTTTGCTAATGAAAATTTCTTATGGTTACAAATAGAATTAGAATTTATCTTGAACTTCTTTCGATAAACAGTGATAACAATAACGCTGGAAATAAATACCAGCAGAAAGTCATTGGAAGAATTCGTTTAGAAATTTAGCTCAGATTTAAGAGACTCATTCTGAAATTAACTCAACTTAACTACTGAAACTGTCCCATTGTTAAGGGAAAAATGGGCGATTATCTAGAACTTCTTTTAGTGCAAAAACACGCGTATGCTATAACAGTAAAACTGGAAATAAATAATGCAAGTGGAAAGTCACTCGAGGAATTCATTTAGAAATAAATTAAGCACAGACTTTATTTATTTTGAATTTCGATCAGCTTTTTAATCGAAAAATGAAAGATTATCTTGAACTTATACGGAAACAGTGAAATGTGGTATGAAATCAGCGTTCTCCCTAAACTTTCAAAAGGGCGGTTCGCCCTGCCTGCCTTTAGATCCCTATAAATGCACCGCCTCCTTGCCATTTTTTGTTAAAATAAGCCGCTATCCTTTAAAAACACTGCCTTTTTATTTTATTTTTTCAGAAAAAGGTTGTTTTCTTAACACCTGTTTTAATGGAAAGTCACTTCCGATTTATTTAGTTATCGATAATTATTTAACTTTAACTTTCAATTTCATTCCCTCATTTTAGTAAGATTTTGTTGTCGTATACAGTTGACGTTCACAAGATATTCGGTTTCAAAGATATCCGCATGAGATTTTTTTTTTCCTTCCTATAATTTAAATGTTTCGGAGACATTTACTATTAAATCAGATTATTAACCAAAGTTGGGATTTATTTTGGAAAAAGTATACTTTTTCTCGGAATACTGAAAAGAGTAAAAAGTAATCGAAGTCTAAAAATGACCAGTACAATTGTTTAGCCCGTATTAGCTTAAATTTAAACGCATAAAATTTAATATTGCACAAAAAAGTTTAAAGTTTTCCTTCATATTTACTTTTTTTTTTTTTTAAAAAATAACTCTTTTTTTATTTTACTTTTATACAAAATGTTAAAATTTATTTACATATTATAATATTTCATTTTTAAATGTATTGTCCCATTTAGATAAATAAATATAAATATGTAGTCTTACATCTAGATAAATTATAAACATAAATATGTACATCTAGATAAATTATGTGGGCTTATTATTTTTAGTTTACATATTCCATTTAAAAAAAATTCACCGATAAGATACTATAGTTACACACTGGAAAAATTATATTAATTTTTCAGAACAAATAAAAAAATTCTGATAGCTATTATCAATATTTACTTTGTTAAGATTATTCTCAACTGGTTAAATTTTTATTAGGGTTTTTTTTTTTTTTTTTTTTTTTTTTTTTTTTGAGGGGTATATTAATGAATTTTTTAGTTATTTTTCAAAAGCTTCAGATTTTTCTGTAATTTTTGATAACGAGAGAAAATTACTTTTTGAAATACACACATAAAATAGGATAATTTAAAAATCGAGGGTCAAATTCAGTAATTGCACAATATTACACATTTTGATACATATTAACGGTGGTTAAGTGAATGACCTTCTGAAACTCAAAGTGTTCTTTTCTGTGAAGAAGCATCCTGCCTTTTTTTTATTTCTAGAGAGAACTCTATATGAAATATAAAAGAAGAAATTTATATCTGACAAAAAAAATCATTTAGTAGCTAACACTTAATTGAATCATTCTGAAATAAGCTTAACTTAACAATCGAAACTATCCGGTGATGCAGAAAAATTTGATGTTTGACTACATGGGTGATTGTCTTGAAATTCTTTTAATCAACAAATGTTATACAACAAGTGTTATACTATTTTAGTGAAACAGGAAATAATTAAATAATTTAAGTAAATACTTTTACGGTGAATTCATTAAGACATTCTTGCAAATATCAGCACAATTTTTGAGGATAGAAAGGAACTGGTTGAATCTCTAACGAACTAGAACAATGAATCCTCAAAAACGGACCTGTAGGACTGAAGCTATAATACTTTTTAAAGACAAAAAATATATAAAATTCAATCGAATTATGCTTACATATCTACAACATTTTTTCATTACAAAACTACAAATAAGTGCAATTTCAGTTATCTGGCACTTTACTTTGACAAAAAAAAAGGGCTTTTGATAGCGATTTTCGAAAGATAGAGCCAAAATATTGTTCTAAGAAAAAAAAATTGTCAGAACCTGTGGAAGACTTACAACTGAGTTGTGTGGTTTAACAAAAGCGTGCTTAAGACCATTAGCCTTGACATTCTATCTGTTTATTCTTTTGATTACATCACATAAAGAGAAAGAAAAAAAAAAGAAACTGTCGATGGGTATTTTTCAAGGAGGTATTCAAATCTTGAACATTTTAATTATTTAAAAAAAAAAATCCAGTGGTTCGACTAATGACTTGAAATATTGAATCACGGAATTACCAGGTGGGTCCATTGAACCCGAAAACCATTTTTTTGTAAGATCAATTACATAACACCACTAAAAGTTAGCGATATTTTTTAACAGTGACCACATACCATTAAGCACCTTCCCGAGTAATCTTATATATAAAAATTAGCGTGAACAACCCTAGATTTCCACAAATGCAGCACAAAGTAGCTGAAATAAAGTAGGCTACGAAATAATAATTCTCGTGTCTTATTTGATTAGTGTAAAAAACGGCTGCCCGTAAATTGAACCACCTATCAAAAATATGAAAACCATAGGCGCAGTGAGTTTTCGTTTTCGCCAAACTAGAAATTCTCAGAGATGCAATGCAAGCCGTCCTAGTACTAACCAGCTGCTTTTTCAGTCGCTTTTTAGTAAAATAAATACAATATTTTTTCTTTAAATATAAATGCACTTAAAAAAAAAAAAAAAAACAGTTCTTACACAATCAAACATGTAGAGGTATAATTTGTGGTCTTTTAATGCAAGTGGTCAACTTATCGAGACTAACTTAAACAAAAGATCGACATGCCAAGGAAGTCAACTCAATGAGTTATATTTTATATACTCATTCAGTTGACTTGAGTTGATACATTTCAGCAAACAGGTGCAGATTCTTACATATTTATATTTAAAGATTGTAAAAAGCTTTAGAGACAAGTTTTGAAGGAAGAAAAAATCAGGTATTAATGGCGAAAAATAAAATCTCAACATTAGATATTTCACTGTAAAAAACGATTTCTCAAAATTGAGCAAAAGTGCGCCGAAACAAATAAAGTCGAATTTGGAAACCCCATGTACTTTTCATTGAATATAATGCGATGATCAAAATTAAAGCAGCTCCGAGAACCTGTCTTCATTTGTAAATAAACATGGCGTCAAGGTTCAAGGTAAGAGTTGATTCCCGATCTGAAGACAATGTTAATTTTTGAAATAAATTTTGGAAAGAACGTAAATGCAGTAAAACTTTCATCCAATTAGATTTTATCTTTATTTAGAATATTTATTTGATCGTTATAAACTAATAAAGTTTAAAGTTTGTCACAATGATGAGTCATTTTTGAGACTACTCAATTTTGAGCAAGTTACCATACTAAAAAATGAGTTCAGTACATAAGTTTTCAAATTCCACTATATTTGTTTCGGAGCTATTTTGACACCTTTTTCTCAATTTTAAAAAAAAAAATTTTACAGTGTTTGATTTCTGTGCTATACTTTCACACAGAAAATTCAAACAAAATTGGAGAAAATATTTAAATGTCTAAAAAAAATTTTTTTTTTCCTCCAACAACTATTGATATTGAACATGTCTTCAAATACATTTTGCAAGGTATCCATTTCAAATATATGATAACAAAATGTGTAAATGTTTTGGAAGGATATGACCGTATGAATTATTCATATAAAAAGATCCCGGAAAAGTGCCGAGCACATTTTATAAACAGGATTTCACTTAGCATAATGGTTCCCAATATTCAGCAGCAAACACCGGGTAGGTTTTTGAAATATGAGTTGAATTAATATTCTCGAATAAATTCGGAAAAAAAAACTTTTTTGTTATCTATTTTATGAACATATATTCGATTTAGTGACATTTCTTTGCTCTTTGGGCTTTAACATAAAAGACACAAGGGTGATGGGGGGCCATATAATAGCAATGTGAAAAATAGATATTTAATTTTAAAAAAACGAACTTCGTTAATCTGGTAAACTAAATTTATATTTGAAGGGGGGGAAATCGTGAATATTCTAATTGTAACATTTTGACAACACATTTCCATTTGTAATTTTATTACCAGAGTAGTACAGTCCACCCAATTCTAAGTTTACGACTATTAATGTGTAACTCTTGTAATTGTGAATCCAACTCAGAAGACAAGGGAACTCTTAGATCAAGCATTGGGACAAACTAGCCTTCGTGGAGAACTTTTTGACGGAACTAACCCACATTTGCATTACATGGAGAGGGAAACCACGAAACATTCCACGGTTAACCCGGCGGCAAGTGGATTCTAACTCATGATCGTCTACCAATGAAGATATTTTATGTCAGCGAACTGAGCTGGAAGCAGAGTTCATAACAACATGCCACCGTTGGGATTCAAACCTGGGCTACCTTATTGAGAGGCGAACGCTCTATTTTTTGAGACACTGCGGTTCGAGTTAACCTAGTGGAATATTTTAATATTTATAATAATCATGTATTTCAAAAGGTTTGCGCGAAAAAATTGATAAAATTCCAATGAAATCTGAAAAATGAAGGGATAAGAAAATCGCCTATAAAAATATAACACCATTTATGGTCATTCGATGTCAAGAAAGCTAATTTTTTCAAACACGACTAAACACAATATCATATTTTTTAAACGAATTGGCATAATATTTTATAGATTAATAAACTAAATGATGAATTTTTGCAGGTTGACGTTGGCATCGAAAATTAATTAATAATCTTAACGATCAACAATTGAGCGGGGAAAAAAATTGAACTTTGTAAAAGATGTAACAAAATTTAACAAATGCATTATTGCATTTAAAACGTGAGCAAACACTTCTTTGAGAAATTAACTTTTCTCAAAGAAGTGCTTGCTCACGTTTTAAATACAAGAATCGGAATATTTAAAAAAAAAATCCTTCGTCATTTGAAGAAAAAAAAGGAAAGAGGTCGCACGTTTTAATAGAAATGATAATTAACAAAAAAGATACCGCCATCTTTTATGTAATAATATAACTTTTTAAAAACAAGTATATAAAGATATATATCACTTAAATAAAAGGATAGATTATTTTCTTCAAATATATTTTAAAATTTAAAACAATATATTTTTCAACCTATGACTTATTTCCTTCAAGAGAACTCTCCAAACTGAAACGGACTAACTATAATAGTAAGTATCTTTATTTTAATTCTAAGCCTATTTTGTCATGAAACCCTCTAACTAAACTAAACTAATTGTTTTTAACTAAAGGCTTAAGGTTATCATCTGGCTAAAAACTAGTATGAAAATTAGTTGCTTTAGTTCGAGTTCATTAAAGTAAGCGAAAGTAAGACTCAGTTAAACTTACTGATGGCAAATGATAAAAATATAGTTTCTAACAATAATTAAAAACATTTACAGTTAGACAAGGTTTATCGCAAGCCTCTTCAGAACAACTATATTTATAAAAGTACTTCAGTACAGGATTCTAAATAAATTCTCTACTTTAAAGAATACTAATTATTTTCCAGCTGGTTGAGAAGTATATCACATAATCTAATTAAACTTTAAAATTCAATTATCACGTAGTTTAACTAAAATGATAAATGCAACTAGTATCTAACTTAGTAGGAAAATGCACAAACTTGGTGTATGAAACTTATAAAATTTTATAGTTAATGTTTTTAAAACAGCATTTAATTCTTGTAAGGATAGTACATAAGTTCAGCCAATTATAAGTAAACATATCCATAGGGATTCTATAATTTTATAGCTATGCATCCTCAATGTGTACTGCATATTTCGTACAACGAATTTCGGTCAGCTATCAATTTCAATCATCTATGGATAGACAGACTATGGTATATCTCTATCTATTGACAACACTGTAATTATTAATCATTCAATTAGGTTGTCTTAAGAATTAATTAAGTAGTGTTGAATAGTTAGTTTTACGTTAAGTATTTGTTTATAATTATTTTTAAAACGATGAGAATTTATTTAGGATAATATTGTATTTTTATGGAAGTAAAAACTTAGTTAGAAAGTAATTATTTTAATTCATTTTCGATCCTTTCAAAAAATGGCTGTAGAAATTTTTAACATAAACGGTGATATGATGCCGCATATTGTCATACCGGTTATTGGTTACAGAACTAGTCTTTTTCGAGCAACAGCTTATATCTATCAAGTTATGGCTCGAGAGGTGCGCAAGGAAGTAGTACAGCGCGTAATAAAGTATTAAGGGGAGTTTTTTTTTAAAAAAAGTTTTTGCCTCACGACTTCAGATGGAATTAATTTCAATACTTCTTCTGGAGCCGCTGTGGCTTTGAGGTAAAAGCATTCGCCTTCCAATGAGGTGAACCGGGTTCGAATCCCAGCGATGGCTGGTTGAAACGAATTCCGCCTCCGACTCGTTCCGATCACAATGCTAACGTAAAATATCCTGAGTGATAAACGGATCATGGGTTAAAGTCCCCTTGCCATCAGGCTAACCATGGAAGCTTTCCGCGATTTTCCTCTCCATGTAACGCAAATGCAGTTTAGTCCATCAAAAAGTCCTTCAAGAAAGCAAATTTCTCCTAATACTTGATCCAGGAGTTCCTGGAATGGGTTCAAAATTACAAGACTACGGAAAACATTAATGGTCGTAAACCCAAAATTGGATCTTCTGTTTAACGACGGTTATAAAATAAAATAAAATGCTTCTGTTGTCTACTATTCATGAATGTCCTGAACTCATACTTACGGTAATTTGTGTGATTTAATCGCAATCGGACAGATTTTCATCTATTCAATTACAAAAATTAAATAGATTAAGAACTTTGACAAGATCGCAAACAATTCTTGAAAATAGTTATAAATGAAATTAGTATGCTTTTGCGCGGTTTAAGCCGCGAGCAACAACATTTAGACGATTAAAACATTTGGTCAATTAATTAATTGTTCAACACTAATTAAGGCGTTAGGATGGGAGGAGGGGTTGGAGAATTCGAATATTTAAATACCGCTGTGCTGTGCATTCGGCTTGATTAACATTGAAGTTTATATGTTTTATAAGATAATTTCAAAAGATTATCAAGTTGGTCGCCGAAGGCGGCTATTATGTAAATATTTTTGTTTCAAAATAGAGAAAATAGTAATTATAAACTTCAAAAAAAAAAAATAATAATAAATTATGGAAATACAAAGTAAAGCCTTTAGTATAAACATAAATCATAACCGGATCAATTATAAATCAATTTAATAACCGGAATTTTATCGAATGACCACAACACTTGTTTTTTTTTTCCCTTGAGCTTGAAATACGAATAAGATTTCATTCGAAAAGATATAGTATAATGCTCTGAAATCCAGTCGGAAGGATATTCCTGCGATCATTATAGGATCAGGTCCATGTATTCTTCCGCATCAAAGTCCTGGGGATTATCATGATCTTTTCCAAATTACTGTCCGGCAGCGGGGTCATTAAACACGACGGCGCCAGAAGAAAAGATCCGGCATGACAAAATCGAAAGAAATAAATAGCAATTGGTTTGTTTCTAATGAATTTCCTCAACTAATTGGTTGAGAAGGTAAAATTGCTAAGATCCATTAATCGAATGGATTATTTGCTTTGCAACATTGATTGAGATAGAAACAAAGAGCTTTTAAAGAGAGTATGATATCTATAAAAAGACATGGATTTATGTAAAATCGATTTTATCTTTTACAACACCAATGAAGTTACAATGTTTAATATTTTTTTTTAAAAAAATAATGGAAAAATCAAACTGAATTAGCTCCGCTTGTAAACAATCAGCTAGTTCGATTCAAAAATCCATGCTTCTAATTATACAAAGAAATACTTACAATGATGATAGGTGAATAACTTTATTAAAAAAAAAATTTTTTACGAAATTCTCAAGATTTACATTAATTGTGGGGTACTTTAACTGTTGACCCGTGATGGCTCAGGGGTAAAAGGACCTAAGCTGTCATTAAGAAGATTGGGGTTCGATCCTCAGTGGTGGACAATGGGGGGAGCTTTTCAAATAGTTTACTCGCACTTTCAGTTTACTTTACTTTTTGATAATTTTAATTCCTTTTTTCAGCAATTAAAATTTAACAGATTATTTTAGGTTGGCCTGAACTCACTTTTTCTATAAATAAAATTTTATGTTAAATATGGAGGTGAAAGTTCTCTTTCTGTTTCTATTAATTCCTCCGCCCCCCCCCCCCCCCGTCCATAGCAGCTGCTGCAAGAACACTTTGATTAAATCTGTAAATTTTCATGCAAAAAAAATTAATAAATAAATGAAAAATAAAAAATTCTCTAAAAATTGCTTAAATAGGTGAGTTCAATGGCCTAAACCAAGAGTATAACATAAATTGCAAAAGTTTGATAACACTCACAGCGTAGAAAATGGAATGCTTATTTTTAAAATCTTATCAAAATTTTATCATGAAAAGAAATTGGGGCACCTATTAGAATCCCTTCCGACATTACCATGGTAACCAGGTAAGTCATAACACACAAACAATATGGAATCCCCTGGATTAAAACTTACCAGTTTAAATCAAAATTTAAAATTACTATTTGTTTTGTCGAATAAGATATCGATGACTTCCGTCACGTTTTTTTAGAGAGAAAACATAATTGTTTTTATCAGGCTTAAAATTTAGCAATAAGCATTAAACCGCTGTACCTCCACAAGCAAATTCACCCGTTACCCATTTAATTTAATTCCTAAACAATATTTAAAAAAATTTTTAAAAAAACATTGGTGTTTGTTTATATGCTTCAGCAATCTGCTTCAAGGTTCACAGATATCTTATTTGGTGAAGAAAATTTTTTAACTAGTTAAAATGTTTGCGATTGACCTTCAAAATATATCATGCTTCTGTAGCTATAACATAATAGAAATATACAGTGTTGTATTAATACTTGTTGTACATTTTTACGACAATTATATTTGTAAAAGAATTTAACAAAAACTTTTGATACCAGAAACTCTAAACAACAATACCAGTATCTAGTAATATAAAACAAACCTTTATTTTCTTATAATACGAAATATGTGGATATTCACCTTTCAGTTGTTCACATAATTGAATTTACAATTGAATTCACATAATTAATTGAATCTTTTGAGTAAAATATTATCGTTTTGCTAAAACAAGAAAACATAACCTACATCACAACCTCCATTAACCTTATTTTATGCAGGTTCTTTTATCGTTCCAATTTGTTTTAAATGTAACCCGAACTTGCACACGTGATAAATTTAACCCAAGATTCCTAATCAATATAATCTCTAATCATGTTAACCTTTTTTAGGTCAAGTATAGAAATTTTATAAAATGTATTAATTTCGTTAAAATATGCTTAATTTACATTTATTAAGGCACAAGAAAAATTCCTTGCATGAAAAATAATATTTTATTTAAGAAATAAAATGGTGCATATATGCACTATTAGAAAAATCAATGAACAAATGACTTAGTTAAACATTAGCTATTTTATGACATTTGTTTTATTTTCATTTTATTTACAAAACTTGCAATAAACTTGCTCCATCATAAAAACATATGATTAATCTAAAGTAGAATAATTATACATTTTCAAAAATTCGAATTTCTCAACCGAAAGTTTTTACTCCAAATGAATGATTAATACTTTATAGACATCTTAAAAACGATTAAAAATAGAAGAAAAAAATAAAATTAGTGAAAATATACGTCACAGGGCTAATAAAAAATATTTATTGAAAAGGTGCGTTTACGGCCTTTGGCCGAAAATGGGTTAATCCCATACATTATTCATTATTACATTAATTACAACTCGTTGTCAACAATTTAAATAATAAATAATTAGATATTAACTTTAAAAATATTTATTTAAAGTGTATGGCACTGAAAAATGAATAACACAAACAGAGCATTAAGTACTTCACTGTAAAACAAAAGATTATTAATACTAGCTGCTTAAAATATTAATCAGTATATATATTTAAGACGTTTAAGGGTTAAACAAATTAGGAAAACAAACCTAGTTTGTGCTTAGAAGAGGTTTTGTGGTATAAGAATAATTGGGGAGAAACTTTTAATTCAACGGAGGAAAAAAAATATCCAGAATCCACATAATAGTATATCAACCTAAACAGAAATAGAGATAAAGGTAATTTATTTCCTAGCATCTAAAAAGCAAATAAAAAATAATTTCTATTCTAGTTTTATTTTCCATCGTTATTAAACGCACATAAAAAAAGTTCTATTTCGGACGAATAAAGGAAGAAGCGTCTGCCAAAGACAAAATTTAGTTTGTTTACATCTGTTTTTCTCCCCTCCCCCATACTGGGAAGGGTTTATTCGATTAGCAGAACAATATTGAAGATAAGCTAATTTGTGAAGGGTCCGATTAAAAGAAAAATTATTTTGTGGAGGGTCCGTTTTTAAGTTAAAATATTTTGTGAAGGGTCCGTTTTTATGAAAAGATATTTTGTGAAAAGTCCGATAACGGACCCAAATTTCTTCTAAACAGACCCCTGGGCATTGTGGAAATTGAGTTTTTGTCCTAGATTCCAACAATATGCATATGATTTCCCGCATTCTTGATAACGGACATATCTATCTTGTTCATCAAGTCTAAATTTAAAAAACGCGTCTAATTTGTCCGATATAGCCAAGATGAAAGTGGTGAATGCCCTAACACTAATGAATGCCTAACGATATCCAAAACAAATAGGATCTTTGAGACTTAAATTTAATTTTGTTAACAGGCCTTAAAAATGACTTAAAATCAAAACGGAAGAGAATATTAGCAATCTTATAACTAACGGGGGGAAAAAATGTTTAAGAACACTCGGTAAGAATTAGAGCATTTGAGTACAGTGAATTTAGCAAGAATTGAATCAACCATAGAAGGGTTAAAACCGCGGTTAGCAGTAAACGAGCGGAGGAAGTTAAGTTTAAAGAAGAATTATAAATTAGATATTATTCGAATTAGTCCAATTTAATCAGAAATAACGCTTAAAAACATATTAAAATAAGCTAATTTACAACAAAATAGAAATTGACTTTTCCTACAATAAAATAGTGACTTATTCTTCAATCATTTGGTAAATAATTGCAAAACTAACTGTCATAGACGTAACAAACAGAGACTTAGTGTATTGATGTGGCAGATATCAGCCTCACTTACTAAGTCGTTAAGCTTCAGAAACAACTGTCAAATGAATAACTCTTCTCGGGCTCGATGGACCGATGATATCGCGACGCGGTAATGAGCGTTGGGAGTCAACATCTGGGAGTGAAATGATCAAGAGATAATAAAACCTTACAAATTAATGAAAGACAATTAATATCAAATGGCGTAACATCATCATTAGAAGTGAACAGAGATTGCCATTGCATTGATTGTAAATCACGTTTCCTGGAAATGTGCGAAACAATTTATGTGCATACAAAATTAATGATTTTTACAAAATTCCGTATGAATGATTTTTGAAAAATTCAGTATTCACTGTAAAAAATTCCGGTATTAAGCATTTTGGGTGCATCATCCATAAAATCCATTTTTTACCGTAAAATATCATACCGTAATTTCCACCATAATGTTTATTTAATTAAGAGTGATTCAGTGAGTTCACGGTAATTATTGCAGTAAAAATTACGGTACATGAGATTTTTTGCTTAGTTTCAATAAATATGGATTTTACGGTTAAGTATCAATACCCTGAATGACGGTACTTTTTACCGTGATTCAGAATTTCTACAGTGCCACGAAGAAAGGTAAAAATGCGTTTTTTTTTTTTTTTTTTTTTTTTTTTTTTTTTTTTTTTTTTACTATAAAAAATAAAGCAGTGAAAAACTGATAACTTACATGACCTCAAATATGTAAGTTTCAAAGTTTATTTTTTATACAGAATTTTCCCTTTTTTTCGGTAATCCTTTTCTTTATAAGTAGTAGTATTAATAAATTAGTAGTATTAATAAATTAGTAGTATTAATACACTAAATTCGAGAGACAAATTTCTCAAAATCATATTTTATCCATGCAATTTTATACGGTAGTCCGAGGACATTTAGGTATCAGTTTAAAAAAATTTAACATTAACTATGAATAAATCATTCTAATATTTGACTCCGTTCTAAACAACACATAAATTTTTTTGGGGTGCGCTGAATTATTTTAGCATA
Organism: Parasteatoda lunata; assembly: GCA_949128135.1. Lineage (NCBI taxonomy): Eukaryota > Metazoa > Arthropoda > Arachnida > Araneae > Theridiidae > Parasteatoda > Parasteatoda lunata. The sequence goes on along the minus strand of OX421972.1, from coordinate 58,255,620 downwards.
CTTTGAAAGTATTTTCATACTGCAAAAAAATTAAGCAGTGAAAACAGATAGTTCCTGAATCTTTAGAATTTTAGTTACAACATTTTTACTTTAAACCAACTTAACCCTTTTTTCGGATTCCTTTAAAAGAAAAGAAAAAAAAAATGTCAGTATATTTTTAATTCAATTGATATTTTTTCCACAAATACATTTTATTCATTAATTCATAGACTTTTAAAAGGTAGTCTTCGGACCACTGGGATTCCGTTAAACAATTCTAGCATTAACAATACATAAAGCTTTCTAATATTTTTTTTCGTTCTGAACTACACATTTATATAGCCATGCGTAGTAAGTATTTTCTTTTCGTAAAAAAAACTAAGCAGTATAAAATTCCGGAATCTTATCTATTTTAATTTCAAAACTTTTATTTTAAACTAATTCTTCCCTTTTTTCTGATTCCTTTTTCTTAAAAATTTCAGTATTTCTATTTATAATTCAACAAACGAATTTTTCACAAATGGATGTTATTTATTTATTCATAGGCTTAGACAATAATCTGCGGATCCCTTATTTTAACATTAACTATAAATAAATTATTTCAATATTTGATTCCGTTTTAAACAACGCATTTATGTAAATATGATTCGTAAGTATTTTCTTACTGTAAAAAAAAAATTGAGCCTTGCAAAACAGATAATTCCAGAATCATCAGTATTTTAGTCCCAACATTTTAAATTTCAGCCAATTTTTCTCTTTTATCTGGTTTCTTTTTCTTAAAAGTTCAGTACTTTAATATGTAATTCCACTGGTACATTTTCCACTAATGGATTTTACTTATTAATTCGTAGTTTTTTAAAAGGTAGTCAGCAGACCCTGGGAATCCGAAGCGATTTTAGCATTGACCAGAAATAAAGCGTTCCAATTTGTAATTCCTTTCTGAACAAAGCATTTAAATGAACAGGATTTTTAGAAGGTGTTACGTATGAAATCACAGTATCGAAGCAAACTCAATATAAAGGTTACCTCTATAAATGCGTAAAATTCTTACCAGAAAACTTTCAAGCAGTAGCGTAGTCAAGGGTAAATGCAGCGTTCATGAATATAATATATAAATATTATTATTAATTATACAGGGCCAGCGCCAGTGATTTCAAATTATTAGCCAGTAAATTAGAAAAATATCAAAAGTATTCGCCAATTTTCAAAAGTCTTCGCCAAATGCAACTCTTAACCATTGATTCATTTTCTTCCCATAAAAAAAAACCATATGTTTCAGGCTTATATTATTTAGATCAAATTCTAATTGGTTATGCGGAGCATCTACCGAAAATGACCGTAATCGAGTAAAAAATACTGATTTCTTTAGAAAAATACATTTTTATGTAATTTTGAGTATCGAGTTAAATATATTTTTTTTCTTTCCAGTGGAAAAAATCATTCGCCAATGCTTTCGCTAAAATAAAATTTTATTCGCCATATTTATGATTTTATCGCATTTGACGAGGCGGCGAATGCTTAGAGCGAGCCCTGATTATACGATATAACAATTAAATGACGATTTTTGACTTTAAAAGGCATTATTTTTGGCAATCATTTCAGAAGTATACAGCAAAAGTAATAATTATGGAACACTCATTATATAAGTACACTGCCTTGCGACCTTAAAGGGCATTATTTTTTAATAGAAATTCAAATGCATACCACAAAAAGTAATAATTAAGGAACACTCAATATATGTGAGGAAGGAAAAAAAAACGTTAAAAAGTTATTAAAAGTTCTTAAACATTTCTTGAACTATATAAACTTTAAAAGATAAATTGCCTTGATTCTTACAAAAAATTATCAGTTTTCTTGACTTTTTAAAGAATTAAGAGGTTTTCCAGATTGTGTGACACCCTGTAATATTAAATTAAAATTAAAATTGGAAACATAAAAGAACGTTATTCCGGTTTTTAATAATTTATTCAATATTTTTCCCAGAACAAGCACTCTTCTTTTCCAGAAACATCAATTTAATTCAAGATGAAACCATGCAAATCGAATGAACATTCAAATGTTAAGTTCGCATTTCTGGAGAAGAAAAAAAAGTGGATAGCTTGTGTGCTTAAGAAAAAGATTCATTTAAATCTCCAATATTCACCTACCTTCCAAATAAACCTAAGCAGCCAACAGAGCGTGAAATAATACGGTTTCACGACTTTTCTTTGGCAGTGAATCTCAAGAAAAAAAATGAACGTTAAGAAGTTAAAGGAATAAAATTCAATTTCAGTCTTTTAAGAATATTTTTTTTTTTTTCCTTTTCACAGAGTTTTGGTACCGCGCCTGCTTCCCCGGCGTCTCTTTTGTAATTGAATTTTAACACAAAGTAAGGAAAAAATCTTTGAACTCATTTAATAAAAATATATTTTGTTTAAAATAACCAAAAACATATACCTGATTACGTGAAAGGTGAAATTTAATTTCAGCAAATCAAATTTGATTTGTATTAATAAATTTTAAACAATTTATTTAAATAGCATTCCTTCTATCAAAAATATAATAAATTCATTTACAGGGTGCGTAGCCAAATTATTTAACAAAAAATTAGCACCTTTTAAGCACTCTTCAAGAACTCAAATGATATTTTTAAGCACTTAATATCATAATTAGGCAGTGTTGGAAAGCTTTCGACAATTAACGGTTTTATCTTGTTTTAACAGTCATGTAAAAAAAAAAAAACCTTTTGGCATTGTTTTTGACAATTGTCAAAAATCATGAAATTTTGAATCATGTAAAACGAATGGCGTTTTCATACGCTACGGACTGACAATACTCCGAAATAGAGTGGGATTGAATTAATTGTGACAACGTTGATTAGAACAAAGTGAACTGTGTCTTTTTGCATAATTCGAAGCGAAAGTCAACATAGTAAAGGGAAAATTAAGCATTTTTTAAAAATACCCAATAAGAAAAGCACATTTAAGGGCTTTTAAAAAACAAAAATAAGCACCTTTAAGCACTTTAAAAAAAGCTACGCACTTATATTTTTTGAATAACAGTTTTTTAAGCAAAATTTTATTTTAATTCGAAATTTGTCATACATCTGTTAGTTGCAATTTTTTGGAAAATAAAAATTTTAAAATTTTTCCAAAAATTTTAAATAAACAAACAAGCTTTACTTTTAAGAATTTAACAGAATCTAAAGAGATTTAAATTAAACTACTCCGCCAGGAATGGTTCAAATCATTTTCGATACTTTTGTGACATGCTTTTATTCAAAAACTGACCCCCTCCCCCCCAAAAAAATACTACCATTCTATAAATACTTAAGCAGTCATTACTGTTAACACAAATGCTGATGATTTCCGAAAAATGGAACATAATTAAAATATTAACAGATATTTTTTTTTTCATTCACTAATGTTACAAAGATTATAAAAAAATCTATGCTTTTGCACAGATGCTATAAACAATAAAACAGATAAACCCTTCATTCAGAAATATTATAAATATTTTAAACAAATGTATGCTTCAATAACAAGCGTTATTAATATTATAAACAGGTGCCTGCCTCATTTTCAGGTGTTATAAATATTATAAACTAATATACGCTTCATTCACAAATGTTATAAAAAAATAAGCAAATGTATGCTTCATTCACAAATCGACCAAAAAAAACCACCATTCTGTTAATATTTAAGCGATTAATCATTACAATAAACGTCCACATAAAATATTAAATACATGTGAAATAAATAATATAAATAGATCTATGCTTTTATTCACAAATTGCTAAAAAATATCATTATTCTAAGAATAGCTTTTAATTTAGTTAGCATCAACGCGGAAGAATTTGTAAGTGTCAAGTCTAACTGATTAATGAGAAAAGCGGCACGTTAATTCACTGGCTAAAATATACCACTAATTTGTAAAAATAATCCATTTATTGCAATGACTGCCCATGCAGAAGATTTAGAGTGAGTAAAATAAACAATATAAACAGATTCATTGTTTTAGGCTTTTATTTTGAAACTATCACCCGTAAAATATTATACCGTAATTTCTACAGCAATATTTATTCAATTAAGAGTGATTTTTCAGTAATTGTTACTGTAAAAATTATGGTACATTACATAAAAACATGCATCGGTAAAAAGAACCGACAGCCTGAGTGTCGGTACTTTTTACAGTAATTCGATACAGAATTTCAATAATACGTAATCATTATTTGTTACACTTTATCACAAATGTTGGAAGAACTTTAAATAAACAATGTGCTTGTATTCACAAACTGACCAAAAAATGCAACGGTCTGAGAATATAAAACCATTACAGTAAATGACCATGTAGAAGGCTTGGAAAGAGGGCGAAATAAACAATACATATAAATCGATGCTTTTATTTTAAAAAAAATCATAAAAAATACTACATTCAGAGAATATCAAAGAAAAAAAGCTGCGAACAGCCAAATGGTACGTTTCGAAAAATCAATTGAAACATTACAACGCTTTATTCTCAAACCAGAGATATCCACAATTTAAAACTAAAATAGTATGGGCATTCCAAACATAACACATATTTCAATTCGAAGCCTAATCAACGGCGAAAACCTCATCAAATATGCCTCAGCGCACAGCGTACCTTTCAAATTCTCTATGGCGATGATATTCCTTAATTAAAACGGTCTGAATAAATTAATTAACTGGTTTAATGACCCGATGCTTATTTTGTGATTTAAGGTTCGATATAGGGAACTATCATCAACACACGTGAAGCCACCATCAGGAGCATGCCCGTTCTGGCAATACACAAATTTCTAATCTAAATAGCATTAAACCCGGCTGATTAACTAAGTGGCCCTCATCGATGACTTTCCAAAAGTTCAAATTCAGCTGTTGTCAAACAATTCACAAGACATTAATATTAATGAAGCATTTAACTCCAAAACGCCCGAGGATTTTATATGTTGGAAAGTGGTTATTAAAGGAGTATTGTTGTGTGACATGGATTAAGATTATTATAATTAATGCGAAAATATTTTAAGAGATCCGATTAATTTGCGTATAAAATTATACACTAATTTGGTAAGTAATCACTTTTTGTTAAATAATTTTGAGTTTATTGCTACAAATAGCGATAAGTCGTTTAGCATAAAATGAAATGAATTACTTTTTATGCTGTTGAGATATTTTGTTTCATTAATATGCACCTGCATCATAATTCGATAGTTTATTTTAATTTCCCTAAAATGAACTTAATTTAAGCATTTCCATAGGTTATGCACTGAGAAAAAAAGTGTAGACCAAACTACCAGAATATAGTTAAATTAGTCTTTCTGGTTTGATAGGAACACCAAAATTCTCACTAATTTTTACCAGTTTTTTTTATAGTTTCAATAACGATTTTCGTTCAAATAACCATTAAGTATAATGCTATAATATGCAATAAAATTTAGTAACTGTGGCAAAATTTGGTAATTTTATCATGATTCTTTAAAGCATGGCATAAAAAGCATTTATTCGGTTAAAAATTTACTTTTCAGTTTTGTATTTTTACTAAATGTTTGGTAACAAGAGCTGTAATTTTAAAGACCAGAATTTTCGTTAAACTGTTAACATATAACAAAAAAATTGCCAAATAAATTTTTATTAAACGAAATTATGGGCCTTTTTTTACCAGAAATGTCATTACCATACAATACGGTAATTTTACCAGAATTTTATTCTACGTGTAAATAAATAAGGTTTTGACACTTAACCATATGATCAGAGCCATTTAAATATTGCTCTACTTTTTTGTCAGTAAAAATAAGCACACCATGCTTGCGTATGACAATCGTCACACCCCTTTTTTTCTTTTATACCCTACTTTTACTAAAGTAATCTAATTTCAGGATAAAATTCAAATGAAAAATATAACTTTACATTAAACAAAATTTACACTTCAATTCATTTTATAAAATTTTGAGTAGAATATTCTGAAATAATCTTTTGCGTTTCACTTCTGATGTGGTTAAAACTTTTCCTTTATAAGTCTCATTTTAACTTTTACCCCCCTCAAATTTAACCTTGACTTCAAATTTTTCAGAACTGACAGAACTTTTTCAGGGATAATTTTTCCCTAGTTTCTTGTTAGTCTTTCTTTCTTTCTTTTTTTTTTTTTTTTTTTTTTTTTTTTTTAAGTTCAAAAATAAAGTGATTTTAATATTTTACGTAAGCATCACCTACGTCCTAAATAGCAAAAATAAGCCAATCACAAACCCCTCTCCCCTTACAAGCGTACGTGATATTTGAAAGGGTTACATTTCAATACTCGAAGGTGTCGATATAGATTATGCCCCAAAATAAAATTTTAAAAAAATCCAAAATTTTTACTAAAAAACATGCGTTCCGTATTAAAATTACTTCTTTTGTGAACTTTGAATTCTTTACATAAATACTTAAATGCGTACTTACGTTAAAGAAAAAAGAAAATATGTAAATGTACTTATTTTCTTTGGTGCATGTTTTAAAAATATAATCACTTAAGGATAGTTTTTATAGTCATTTAAAAAAAGAAAAAATATGCTATTTTTATAACAGCAGCGAATCTATAATGATTATTCAATCATCACTGTTTTGTCTCTCCTTAACTATTGCCCTCTATACAAATTAAGAAAATGGGCCAAAATGGAAATAGGAAGAAAAGCACTAAAGATGATAAATGTTTTTGATCTAATATTATAATATTTGTAAAGCTACTTCAATGCCGCACAAAAGTATGCAAAAATTGAAAACTATTCATTGGTTTTAATAATTTGTATCTAAATAAAACAATCTCGCAAATTTGGCTTTTCTTCTTTTTTAAATATTTAATATCTGTTTAGATATTTAAGATTTTTGTCTATTTTAATGTTCGATAATTTCTGGTAAGATATATAGATATAGATGTATAGCTTTGCTTAAATTTAAGACACACACAAACTGAGATTTCCTTATTTGCCTTGGTGATAAAGCTTCGAAGTTATTAATCTTCCAAGTGCACTTTTCAAAAATCACTAGAAATTACGCCTTAATAAATATGAATATGTAAAAAGAAAAATAAACTAAAAGCTAGAATGGACACGCGTGCGCACTTCCTACACGAAAAACATCCTACGCTTATAAACCAGATCAAGAACGCTTGAAAAAAAATGATGAAGGGAAAAGAAGAAGAAAAAATCAGACATTCTATTTATTCATCCCAATAAAAGGCAGTGAAGGCTTTTCAAAGTTCTCTCACCTTAAAAGTTTTTCCTTCCCTCCCGAAATATTCTTTTCGTCTGGTCAGGCGATTTTATTTACCTTTTTTTTCTTTTTTTTTTTTTCTTATCTGACTCGAATCGGAAACCTGTTCCTTAGCTGTCATGTTCTTTCAAGTCCTAGTTTTTCACCTGAAAAAATGGACTCAAACGATTTAAACTGATTTCAACCAAAAAAGGATTTAACTGTAGTTAACTTGCATGGTTGATCAGAGTTCTACGGCTTTTATTTTCTTTTTTTTTTCCGATTACTTTAAGAAAACTAGATTAGATGGATAAAAAAATGCGTTTTTCAATGGCGTTGGAATCTGGTTCAGTGTCCTTAAGATACGCATATGTATGACAAAAAAGAAATCAGAAGGAGAGAAAAATAGGAGAGAAATGTAAATAAAAATGTAATATAAAGGGAGAAAAATGAAACAAAAAAAAGTATGTATTAAAAGAAAAAGAGGAGTGCGATCTTATTGCAGTACAGGCAGTATTAGAAGAAATTAAATAAATGAATTAAATATGTGATTACTTAATAGAAAAGGTAAAAATTCGAAAAGGAGTCTAAGTGCCCTTTATATATATGTGTGTATGTGTTCTATTTTAAGATAGTCCCAACAAAAACAAAAAATAGCTGTTCAAATCAGCGAGTTTTTATTTCAAGAATACCAAAATCAATGAATGTTAGAGATAAAAAAATTTTTTTTATAAAAGCTTACAATTTAAACTTTTATTTTTAAAAGGTACAAGCCAATGGGTGTTATGGGTAAAATTTATAGCCCCAGATAACAGAAAGTAATTAAAAACTGCCTTTATATGACAATTAAAGAGAATGCAAATTTAGTTTTAATAGAAAACGGTAAGACCACAAGTAAATTTAGATGAAATGGTAAAATTACCAACCATGAAATTTAAGAGCTTGTTTATTTGGCAACTAATTAATTGTGATTTGAAGCCAGTTTTTAGACGAATGCTTCGTTTTTTTTTTATACATTTTGACATTCATAAATAATTGATTCGTTAAATAAAATTTTACATAAAAGAATTATTTCGAAAGAATTTTTCAAGATTTTTTTACTACAAATAATTTTGTTTGAAGTAATTTTTAAGATACTCTATTTAAAATAATCTAATAATCCTAAGCAAATCACATCAACTTTTATAACCTAAATAAAACAACATAAACCATATAACAAGATATATATTTTTAACAAAAAGTGTCACTTTTTTTTTTTTTTAAGCTGTTTTGCCTGAAGACAATCATCTCTCCCTAGGTAAAAGTAAAAGATTTTTTTTTTCATTTATAATACTTAAATTAACTTAGCTTAGTTTATACTTAAATTAACTTAACTTAGCTTAGTTTAAATTAGCACGACTTTCAATTTATTTCTGTTGAATAATTTTTTAATGTAGAGCTATTTTAGAAAAGCGTATCTGTTGGACAATCGCGAAAACCTGTTTTAAAATGAGTAATTAATCTAAAATATAATAAATCGACCAGCAAAGAAAGTAACTTTTCTTAGTTCCAACAAAATAATAAAATACTTTTCAGAATTCTTATAATAAGCAGAAAGTTTTCATAATCCTTTTCCAACACTTTCAGCAATACAATTTAATTTTGCGAGCGATTTTTTAAAAATGAATGACTAAATAAACATCATCAAACACAGAACTGCGAAGAAGTCGCATTGTTAATACTTCGCAGACTACAACATCCTCTCTCTTCTTAACGGTTCCAACTGAAGAAAATTTGCATTTACTGATCAATTTAGACCATTAATCAGCCCATATCAAAGACAACTTCATAGTAAAATAGAATCAATGGCCACAATAATACATCATAAAACAATAGCCTCTTCGGAACAAGCTCTTATCCGCTTAATCTCCATCTTCTATGGCAGAATAAAATGGGTAAATAAGATCTTAAGAAGAACATTAAAAAAGGGAGGCTAGGCTATCTAATCATGGCACTGATCAGATGCCATCGCGTGCCATTTCTCAATTCAGTCATAGTACAATTCATTTATATAAGGGAGTGGAACACATAGAGAAAAAAAAGTATCTTGCCTCGTCAAATACCGGATGAACCAAAACTATAACTGAGTAATGGAATTCTAGACTTTTGTCTGCCTGATGGAATCTCTTGAATTTTAATGATTGTAAAAAGAGGTGCAAGGTCAAAGATAGGTGAAAGGCTTTGTGATGTTTTATTAATGAGAAGGGAGGACAGGATATTATGGCGGGAAAGTGTCTCAAAATGAGGTGTTTTGTCGCTTGGTAAGTGTGAGTATGGCAAATTTGGAGAGGATTTAGTAGCTGTTCTTTATTATCAGATCAGGTTTTTCGAAAGAGATATGTCTCGCACTCGCTTTTGAAGTTGTTAAAAACAGTCTTTATTATACTTAATTTCACTTGGTTACTCAGTCTTAGTTTTACAGGCATAAGTAACCATTACTTATATTACTTTTAACTAGTAGTATTAGGATCCAATTAAATTAAGATTTGATGCAAAATCTCGAAGAAAACGATAATTTTTCTGTAAGTTCAAATTGTTTATCCTAGTTATACCATATTATAAATTACAGACAACTATTTTTTCTATTGTTTGACGATTTACGTTCCGAAAAGAAAGATGAGGAAAAACAGGCAGCTAAAAGCATCTTTATTACACCTGGGCTTTACGAAGAAAATTGAGCAAGCTATTTTGAAATCATCAATACATGTAATCTACATTATTGATTTGCATCAAGAAATATTCATAATATATCTAATCCGTAATATATTAACGCAATTAGACCATAACGAGTCAAAAGACATTTAAACCAAGACACTTATTCGGACCTCGACACACACATTGACCAGTTGCAAATAACTTGAACAAATAAACCAACTAACTTTATTTTATTTTATATAATTTATTTGATAATTAGACCTTTAACGTTAGAGTGATTTTTTTTATAACCGTCGTTGAATAGCCGACCCAATTTTATGGGTATACGACTACTAATGTTCAACTAGGTAGCCTAGAAATTTTGAACCCAATCCAGAAGACAAGGAAACTTTTGGATCGTGTATTGGGAGAAATTTGCCTTCGTGAAAGACTTTTTAATGGAGCTAACCCGCATTTGCGTTACATGGAGAGGAAGACCACGAGAACCTCCCACGGTTAGCCTGACGGCAAGGGGACTCTAACCCATGATCCGTCTACCACTGAGGATATTTCACGTCAGTACTGTGGTCGGTTCAAGCCGGATGCGGAATTCGTATCATCTGGGATTCGAACCCGGTTCGCCTCATTGGAAGGCAAACGATCTATTCTTTAGGATTTTGTAGTTGTAACGTTTGGAATCATCGATTTTTTGAAACTATAAAATGAAATTTCAATCATAAACACATACTGACAATAAAAAGATCGCATGCCATAAATATCGCATCCTTCAATAAACAGAATTTATCAATAGTAAATCTCCTTCTTCAATAAACAGAATTTATCAATAGTAAATCTCTTTCTTCAATAAACAGAATTTATCAATAGTAAATCTCCTTCTTCAATAAACAGAATTTATCAATAGTAAATCTCTTTCTTCAATAAACAGAATTTATCAATAGTAAATCTCTTTCTTCAATAAACAGAATTTATCAATAGTAAATCTCCTTTTTCAATAAACAGAATTTATCAATAGTAAATCTTCTTCTTCAATAAACAGAATTTATCAATAGTAAATCTCTTTCTTCAATAAACAGAATTTATCAATAGTAAATCTCTTTCTTCAATAAACATAATTTATCAATAGTAAATCTTCTTCTTCAATAAACAGAATTTATCAATAGTAAATCTCTTTCTTCAATAAACAGAATTTATCAAATAGTAAAACTCCTTCTTCAATAAACAGAATTTATCAATAGTAAATCTCCTTCAATAAACAGAATTTATCAATAGTAAATCTCTTTCTTCAATAAACAGAATTTATCAATAGTAAATCTCTTTCTTCAATAAACAGAATTTATCAATAGTAAATCTCTTTCTTCAATAAACAGAATTTATCAATAGTAAATCTCTTTCTTCAATAAACAGAATATATTATTGTTGAATAAATCAACGAAAATACAGCAGTTGAAACCTTTTAAAGAGAAAACTCTTTAATAAATCATTTCAATAATTTTATTTGAATAAAAATCGAAAACAAAATTAGCGGAGAATCTCGAACAATTAAATAAATCTTAAAAGCAAAAAACGTATAAAAAATAAAAAAGAGAAAAATATTTATTATGGGCTCAGAGGTGTAAAACTAGGATTACTCATTTTCAAAAAAAAAAAAGAAAAAAGCAAACATATAAATGCCTTTAATAACAACATAAGGGCACTAAGAAAAACGGAGCAATTTCATAGAACATTCGAGCAATAATGTTTTCACTCAAGCAAGTTCCCAAGCTATTTGGACCCCTCATTCATAGAAATGGCGGAGAAAATTGTTAAGGTCATTTCGGTAATGCCTTTTTACAAAGTACAAATCAATATTACAGCTCAATGCTTCTTGATCTCCTTCAGAAAATCCGCAAATACCAGATAAAATATTTGTTCACTACTTTCACAGCATGAGCTTACAAAAAAACTGAATTGGTTAAAGTCAGGAAGGAAAAAATGCATTTTCAATACTTTTTGCACATAACACGCTTTTTTTCCCTATCTTAGAAAACATACATTCACTCATACATGCAGCTCAGTCAAAACCAATAATATCCTTTTTTCAGTAAAAATGATTTTTTTTTATCCTTATATATTCTCAAACTGTCTTTTCAACTTTGAACAATAGCAAGTGACTTCAAAAAGGCATTTTGTTTTCAAATTTTCTCATCCACCCCACCTCACTTTTTAAATCTTTATAAACGCAATAAAGACTAGAAAAAAATTTAATAAAAATCGATCGTTTGCTTAAAAAAAAAAAGCACAGTAGGAGTGCCTAAATGAAGAATCTTTCTTCCTTTTCTTTATTTTTTTCTCTTCTATTACTCCAGATTGAAGCGCAGCTGAGACGATTATCACTTTTACCTATAACAGCGTGTGCCTCAAACGATTTTTTTATCTACTCCGCAAACGATTTTTATTATTGTTGCTATAAAAAAGGGGAAAATGGCTGATTAGATTGAGACTATTCGAAAACAAAGACATTCGAAATCTTGACTCCAAAAAAAAAACTTCATTAAGATAATTAATAAAGTAATTAACATTGTAATGGAAGAAAATAAATAAATGGTGTCCAATGCATATGCACAATCTCGATTCAAATAGATTTTATTCATTAGAAAACGAATCGCGATAAAAAAGAAGAGAATCCTTGGTGTAGGTCGATTCAGGTTTTAAAAAGGGTGTTAAAAAGAAACAATAGCAATGAACAGCAACAAGATGCTTGATTAATTGCATCATCTTGTGAAGCTAATTATCTCACGAAAAGCTAAGAAAAAGGTGGCATGCTTTTTTTTTATCTTCAGGTTTTTTTATGATTTCCATTAATTAAATAATTAAATTAAACATTTTGTGTAAGGATTATTTATTGGAGTATTAAATTATTTTAGGAGATTAACCAGACATATCCCAGTTTAAATTACAATTAGTTGGTGATTAATTTTATGGAAGGTGACTGTAGAGCAATAAAATTATGTCTTCGATTCTTTATAAAGCACCTTTCTTAACTAATTATTTAGATCTAGAAAATTTAAACCTTATTGGAACATTTTAAAGAACAATACTTTTTATCCTATTTTACGTTCCTTATAAAATTTCAGACACATATATATTAAAACGTCAACTAAGAAACAAAAGCAAACATAAGATTAAGTGAGCATAGAATGAAATGGTTTTTCTTAATTGTTTAAAAAAATTAAATAAACAACACAAATTTAGAAAATAATAGGACAAGATAACAGAAAATAATTAAAAATCTGCCTCTATATGTAAATTAAAGAAAATGCACATTTAGTTTTAATAGAAGACAATAGGACCACAAGTATATTTAGATGAAATGGTAAAATTACCTACAATTAAATTTAAAAGCTTCTTAATTTGGCAACCAAATTAACAAGCTTTTTAAAAAAAAATTGAAGATTTTAAAAAAAAAAAAATTTGTGAAAAGATGAGACTAGGCTTCTGAGTTAGTTCTTCAAGTCTCTAAGCTTTAATCGAATTATCAAAACACATTAACAATTTTAAAATAAAGAATTTAACAGCATTTTGCTTAGAAATAATAAATATTCCTATTACCAGTTTTTTTGGATCTCATTTTTTAGAAGCAGCTTCACAATTTTATTTATTGATTTATTTATTTTTTTAAATTTTATTTATTGATTTATTTATTTTTTTGCTGAAAGGGGTCTAAAATCACCGAAAATATGCTTACATAATATTTGATTGGATACAATTAAATAAAGACGATTTGTAAGAAAGTACATCCGCTAACTTCTAAAGTATCTAGTCTTCTAAAGTAGTCTAAAGTAACTTCTAAAGTATCTTGAAACAATACCAAGGAAAAGCTAGAAAAAAAATTTGCAATTTGAAAATAAAATGTGGTTTATCCATTTATTACTTTATCCAGGATAAGCTTTTGATGGACATTCGCTCTCCGCAATCTCATTACTTATTATCTCTCAAACGTCAGGAGAGGACAAAGCAATAATAAAATAATCACCTAACTATAATTAAATAAAACAATTCCCAAGGGCCTAGCGCCAATATAATGATGTTAACCCAAATCTTCGAATTGGGCAGGGAAACATTTTAAAAAGAAGTTCCTGTGTATAGTGCAGTTATTTAATGGAAACTCTGGTAACTTCTAAAGTATCTAGAAACAATACCGAAGAAAAGCTTGACGAAAAAAATTTCTCATTTGGAAAGAAAATGCGGTTTATCCATTTATTACTCAAAACCATTAAATATTGCATCATAATCGATAGGAAATGAGATTGAAATCACAATGAAATGATACTGAAATAAATTTTTTAACAATGAAACGCAAAAATAAAAGTAAAGTTTTAACAATAATATTATTTTTATGGTCAATCGATAGAGAGAAAAAAAACTTATCCACCCTTTTGAAAATACCCGAAATGCTACCGCGGAGTTACCCCATCCAGGATAAGCTTTTGACGGACATGTCGCTCTCCACAATCTCATTACTTCTAATCTCTTTAACGTCAGGAGAGGGCAAAGCAGTAATAAAAACCTTTAATGCCTGGAACAAAGCAATCGGTGAAAAACTATAAGCAGAAAGGAGTTGGCGTTATAATGTCCACCGCCCGTGCTATCGAACTCTTTTAGAACAAATCCCTTTTGAGTCTTGCAGCCAAAGACAACCGAAGATGAGTTTTGGGAAGCTTTGTGATAGGAAAAACGAGTCATGGAAATGAAAAGAATGAACCTCGGGAAAAAAAATTAGAAAACGGATGAGAAGGCGTCAAGGATGGAACGAAAAGAAGAAAAATGATAAAAGAAAAAAAAAATTCCTTGAGTGAAATCCAATAAATGATTCTTTCCTAAAGTTCTGTTAAGTTTGGTACTAAAATTGGAACTTGGATAGAGAAAAAACTGAAATTACTAATGTCATGTAAAATTTACTGTGAAATAATGGACCAAATGTTTCTTGGCTATTCTCTGTCACTGAAGATTATGCTTTGGCTAAAATGAAGATAAATGACAAAGAGAAAAATTGGAAAAGTGATGAAATATCAGACAGTAGGACTAATATAAGGTAAATGATAATGGGGTAAATAATTTATGCAAAAATCTTCCTAAGAATAAAATAAAATCGTGTTCTAAATATAATTATTTTCATTAAATTTTAAAAAATACACAGATAAACGTTGCCCATTGAGATCCTAATTATTGTTTCAATATTTCTAAACGTTGCCCATTGAGATCCTAATTATTCTTTCAATGATTCTAAGCGTTGCTCATTGGTATCCAAATTGTTGTTTCAATATATCTAAACGTTGCCCATTGGGATCCTAATTGTTGTTTCAATATTTCTAAACGTTGCCCATTTGGATCGTAATTGTTGTTTCAATATTTCTAAACGTTGCCCATTGGAATCATAATTATAGTTTCAATATTTCAAAGCTAAGTACAATGCGAAGCAAGCAAAAAGGAAAGAAAGAAAAAAAAAGAACACCCTGAATGACTTGTGATTTAATGATGGGATCTTAACGTTCTAAGACTAAATCTTAATGGTTCGAGGGGGAGACCTCAAACATGCGAATTTGTTTCTGCAGACGAAAATTTTTTTATTTTTAAATAGCCACATTTTTAAATCATTTTTGATGAAAAACACCACGATATTCATGTAAGCAATAAGAAACGCTTCGGTGGCGCGATCGGTTAAGGCGTCGCTCACACCTCTGGTTGGAGAGCTGCAGGTGATGAGTTCGATCCTGACAGCCGACAAAACAACCGGCGACTACATGCAGCAAGGTTCAAGTTAAAACTGTCGTGGATGAAAGTCCTCTCGTTGGTTGGGGTGTAGAAAATCGGTGAGAGGGATGCCAGCTCAGGCGCCACCCACGCCACCTGACGAAAGTCAAAATTATGTGGCATCCCTACAATGAACGGTAGAAGATATAACCCTAAAAATTGGGTCAGGTGCTTGACCATGGTTGGATAATGATGTAGGCAATAAGATGCTTCTGTATATCGAAGTTAGAATATTAAAATCTATATATTGAGTATTAGTGGATTTTATTTAACATTTAAAAAAAGCTATATCACCTAACTTTCCACTGAAAAATAGTCACTTAAGTTACAATGTTTAATTCGTTTAAAAAAATCGAAATATTTAGCTTTTAAATATAACCTTGCATCATATTTATTTATATAAAAGGAGTGAGACTTGTGACACAGGGCACAACATATATAAAAAGTTAGAAAACTTCTTAGAAACTAGTTCCTAAAGTTTAAAGAAGTCCCACATGACACGCAAAAAACTTCGAAGTTGCAGTAAACTGTCATACGCATAAAAAATTTCTCGGAGGCTATGTAGTTTAAAAAGAATTGGTAAAGCTGGCAGAGAGTGGGACGGATCCCGTAGGAATATTCACTTCAGAAAGAGCTGGCCATTGAAAAGTTTACTGAGAAAAGATAAGTTTTGTAAAAATAAAAAATAAAACATTTCGAATTGTTTTTCAGGCTGAAAGCTATTGCAAGAAAGCTGGCTTTATGACAAATGAATAAAATGTTTGAAAAAGAATTTCTCTTTCATAAGTATAAAAATTTTTTCTCCTGATTAGGAATTAAGATGAAATTTAAAGAGCGACAGAGATGTTCATTATGCGATTGATAATACAATTTTTGCACAATTAGTTATTTCATAATATAGTGATATACTGTAAGTTGATTACCAACAGTAGTAGTAATGCAGCAGCATATTATCTGTTACGTTATTACTTATGCCACTTGCCAATACCAACAAGCCTGCTTGGAATCAAGCGAATTTTTAAGGCAGAGGGTGCGTTTCTTGTTTTCTCTATTGCACTCGTATTCTTGGACATCTATGGCTAAGAATACAACTTCAGTCACACCCGTTTCACAGGGATGACCCAATCATACTCCATTCATTCATCCACAGATCGTAATTTTGACCTGAAACAAAGAACGATCCATCTCCAATTGAGTACCCCCAGAGGTATTTTATTTTATAACTGTCGTTTAACAGACGACCCAAATTTTAGTTTACGGTTACCAATGCTCAACTCCGTAGCCTTATAATTTTGAACTCAATCTAGAATATCAGGGAATTCCCAGATCAGTACCCCCAGATGTATAGATTTGTTATGGGGACTTGGAGAACTTAGTGACCCCGACAGGTTTAACGTGGACCTGTCACTATTTATTACATGGGGGGTTCATTGGTCGGTTGGATGCGAACTCCTGTTCTCTCGAACATGAGCCCAACGTCCTACCAACCAGGCAATCCCGGCCCTGCATACTACTCTACTAACAATAAAAAAAGAATGTTGCACTGTTAAAAATTTCTCGAAAAAAAAGGTGAAATAACAATTAATTTAATTGTTATTTTACCATATTCAAACAAAACAGTCAAATAACCATGAATAAGATGATTTTCAAACTGTTAACAGTGAGAAAAATCATTCATTAATTAATTTCACCTACTACGGATAAGCAACCAGAATTTTATCGCACTAACTAGGCCACCTAATGAAGCCATTTAGTTCCTTGCAGTTGGGTACATACTATAGCCGAGAGGACGACTAATCTGTCATTCTCAAGGCCGATGGAATAAGGGTTCGAGTCTCAGCTTTTGCACTTTAAAAACAAGCAGAGGCTGAATTCCTTTATAGATGAAAAAAGAGGAGTAAATTTTAAGTACTTTTATTTATACAAATAAAACTGAAATAACTTAAAATATTATATTTATTAATCATTGTAATATTTTAACTAAAATTAATAATGGTAATTTTAAACTTGAAGGATTCACAGCTCATGATTATAGGGGGGAAATTGATGGGTACTTTTGCAAATATCCCCTAAACGTTCAACAACGTTTAGAAAATTTAAAACTTTGCCCGAAAAAAAATTTTGAGTTCTTCTACCATGTACTTGTTTTAAAGTATTGTGCAAAAAATGTAAGTTAACGAAAAATTTGAGATTCATAAATACGTTATTATGATATTTTCGTAGTAAAAAAATACATTTTGACGAATTACAACAGTTTTATGTAACTCTTATAACAGAGCGTTTAGTATCCAAAAGTTTAATTATATACTCCTATCTTAATTATCTATCTGATATTAAAAAAATGAATTTTAAAAAGAAGTGGTTATAGCATAATAACCGATTTACTAACAAAAAGAAGACTTATAAACTTAAAACAGACGTAAACTTATAATTTTGTAAGAAAAAAAAGATAAACCACAATCAAATCAAAATCATATTCATGACAATAAAATATAATAATAAAAAAATTACGAAAGAGAAACTTGTTTTTAAATCTAGAATTCAAATAAAACTACGATCAATAGAAATAAAAAAGAAAAGAAATACCACAACACATGCTTAGCATCGTAATCAGACAAATAACAAAACAAAAAAAGAATGTCATCTGACAAATATGCAGGCTATAATTCATTGAGGATAAATGTTTTTCAAGCTGCTAAAAAAAAGCAGGAAAAGGAGCACTTCAAAATTCATTAAATAGGTCCTAATAATTTTAAAAATGAAAAGAAATCTATCAAAAAGAATAGTTAACTTTTTATTTCAGCATTTTCGCTGACTGAGACAAACGTATTTGATTAATCACATTTTTGTTACTTTCCTTCTTTTTCTTTATCAAGATTCGTCTTTTACCTTTTCGTTGCCAGATTCGTAAGAACGATTTTCAGTGATTTATCATTGGTAAGAAATGTTCCGTGTCTAATACAAGTGGTCCAGGTTTAGATTCTTTTTATTTAGTTGCTTCTTCAAAGAGATAAAATTATCTGCTCCAGATAAGAATGAATATGACAGTTGCCATTAGTCAGAGAGAAACTTCTAGAAGTAATTTAAAAATGAAGATATCAATGTAGAACAAATGGAAAAATCATTAGCTAGAATAGCTTTAAAAATTATCGTCTGATCAGAGGAAAAGGAAAAGAATCTTAATTTAAATCAATATTCTTAAGATTATTAAAGTGAAGAATCCGTTTTAAGAATATGAGATACCGTGATTGTTATCACAAATGAATAATTTATTATTCAGTGGATAATGAAACGTAGAAGCGCTTACAGAATAATTGAAGCACGCATTTCCAAACGATCTTTTATTTCCAACTAAGCAAATCAAATGAACTTAAGTTAGAAATGTTCACGAATAAAACTCGTACACTGTAAAAAGAAATTACGTATAAAATTACGGCGAAAATTCTGGTACCCTGAGTGCCGGTACTTTTTACCATAAAGTCCATTTTTACAGTAAAATTTTACTGAACAAAAAATTTGACATACCATAATTTTCATACAGTAATATTTATTGTAAAATCACTAAATCATTGTAATTAAATAAATATTGTTGTAAAAATTACGGTAAAAATGGATTTGATGAATGCTGCGTTTTGGGTACCAATACTTTTTATCTGAATTTTATGTGGAATTTTTTACAGTGTAACAGTGAGCAACAACAACAAAAAAAAAAAAAAAATAAAAACGGATATTATAATAATTTTTTATCTTAATGATCGTTTATCCATGCATCAGGACAGAATTTGCAGATAAATTTTAGAATTTTTCCTTAGTGTTATAGACCAATACAGAGGTTTGCTCATCTGCGTATTTTTAAGTATTTTCTATACCCGAGAATCAATTCAAGAACAAGCGACAATGCAGCGAGAGCTTACAATATTTTAAGAACTCATAAGTGGGATTAAAATTACATTATGAGAATAAAAAATAAATCATATTTATAAAAATATTTCGATTCATCTTATGAGTGTTTCGCAACTTATATTCATAATTAATGAAAAAAAAATGATCGTTTGAATGAAATATTTGAACTACCATATCATGGGAGAAACAAGAAAAAAGTTTTGGAAGAAAACAATAAAAACTCAAGTTAAACATGTACGTAGTTTCGTTATCTTTCTCTTTTTTTTACATTTTCATTCCCCAAAAAAATTACCATGAAAAAATGTGAAAGACTATTTTTATAAACTTTTGGTAAAATGAAAGTTTAGGGACGTAAGTTAGTAAAAGAGGGGTCACGTACCGTTCTTTGTCCGAAAACTCATGTTTCGTAATTAAGCAATTTAAACTCATGGCGTAAAAACAAATTACCTCATTAAGAAAGTGCCGTTCCAACAATCTTTCACTCTTTTGTGTTATTTGCAAAACAAAAGCCCGGGTAAATTGCTCAAATTGTAAACTGAAAGCGCCGAAAACCCTTCAAATTGCCCCGGGCATTTCAACCGATAAAACTCAAGAGCTATTACCACGAACGCTTTCTCAAACTACGACGGATTTTTTTTTTTTTTTTTTCAATTAGTGGGGTTACATAAAAATAAATGAAGATGTTAAGGCAGGTGGTAGACGGTTTAAGATGTTCAAAAATGCTAAAGAAGAAAAATTTCTCTGTAATTAAATTTAGACGCTAGAAAGTTGCAACTTTTAGCCTCTCACTTAAGTACGGAGTGTTAAGTTTTTTTTTTTTAAAGCGTAACTATTTTAAAACAGGTTCGCCATTTAAAACTCTTAAACAAAAGCTTGTTCCTTAGATTAATTGCGAAAGAAATAAAGGGAAGTAAATACTCAGTAATATCGTAGTATTTACGTACCTAAAATGACTTTTATGCAAAAAGAGATAACTTTTTTGAAAAATTCCCTAACAGTTAATAAAAGATAACATTTTGATAAAATTAAATACTTAAACTTCTCTTAATTCGAAAGTTTAATGTAACAGATATAAACTAAGGGACATGCGTTTTTGTATAAAAGTCGAAAGTGATTAGTGCACTGAGTAAAAACAAGTATGGTAAAAACTACCAGAATATGAAAATTTTGCAATGTTTCTGGCTTCATGAGAACACCAAAAATACTCAGTAATATTTGCAGAAACGCTTTGGTAATGATTTTATTAAAATTAACGATAAAATGCGGTTTTATAATATGTGAAAAAATTTGGGTAATCTTATCATGATACCTCAGAACATGGCATAAAATTCATTTATTGGTTAAATTTAATTCTCAGTTTTATATTTGAGTATATTGGTACTAAAAACTATAATCTTGAAAACCAAAATTTCCGGTAAGCAGTTACCGTAAGAAAAAAAAAATTCCATGGTTTAAATAGCGTATATTTTGGTTTTGTTGCACACAATTATAGTTTTTATTACCAGAAATCTCTCTTAAGACAGCAGGGAGAGAATTGCTAAATCCGCTAAATTTATAACGCCGTGAAAAACATTCCCAACAACTTTATTAATTTTTAAATATTGAGAAGCTATGCACCCACTCATGATTTGTTCGACCATCTGCTGAAACTTTTTTTTTTTAAAAAAAAAAGGGGGGGGACTTTTTTACACAAATGTGGGTAACAGTAAAGGTTGGTGTGGGGTCAAGAGGAGAAGAAAAATTAGGGAGCTTTACTTTCCTTGTGCTTATACCTTGTGCATTGGGGAGCCATACTTTACTTTTACTTTGTGTGTTAAGGTGTTCGTTCATTTAACCATTTTTCTTCAAGTTTATCTGTAGGTGAAACACAGAATCTACAAATTCGATTATTTATGAGTCAAAAAACTCGAGTTAATGAGTAACTCTTCGCAGAAGTTAAAATTTTGAAAATTCCACTCACTTTCCCTCTAAAATTATCTTAAAAATCAAAATGATTTCTTTCGGGTGATAAGCTAAAATGAATTTCTTTTAATAAATATATTTCATTTCCACAAATATTTTAATATAACATTACTAGAAAAAAAGTGATCCTTAAAAGGGTTAAAACGCTGTTTTGAATTTAGTTCAAAACGCGATTATTATGCTAAGAAAAAACAACCAGAATATGATAAATTTTACCGAGCTTCTGGCTTTATAAAAAAAAATGGTCCTTAAAAGGGTTAAAATGGTGTTTTGAATTTAGCTCAAAACGCGATTATTATGATAAGAAAAAACTATAGTCATACTAACAGAATACGGTAAATTGTACCGTATTTCTGGCTCTATGAAAACACCAAAAAGCTCCGAAATTTTTACCAAAGAGCTTTGGTAAAATTAACAATAAACTATAATTTTGTAATGTCAAATAAAATTTGGCAATATCACATGAAACACAGAAGTTTCATGTGATAATAAAATCAAAAGTTTTGAAATCCGGAATTTCGGGTAAATCGTTATCATATGAACGTAAAAATTACTAAATAAATGGTTTAAATACTATATATTTTTGTTTTATTAAGCATAATTATGTTTTTTTCCCCATCAGAAATGTCGTTACCATACAGTACAATAATTTTTTTTTCTTAGAAAACATTATTAAAAGTATTCGAATACTTTCTTCACACACTACACGTAAGTTTCTATTTAAAAAAAAAAATAATTAAGTTTTTCGAATGTAGATATGACCAACTATCTGAAAGCTACAGAGTTAATTTATTTGAATATTTTACAGTGCATAATTCCCCTCAACTAAAAATCTTACAGGAATATTCATTTTATAAAATAATACACAAAAGCAATTTAACAACTCATAACACTTTTAAGTATGCTTCATTAGGAAAAGAGGCCGATTTCTAGTTTAATAAAACGAGTTTTTTCCAAACAAATAAAATACAATATATAAATAAATAACATTGCTTGGAATTTGTAAAAATTTATCGGATGACTTTAAATGCAATGAATATATAAAAAGTCAAAATAACTTATTTTTTCATTTTTGTTTGATAACAAACTATTTAGGATTGTGGAAATACCAAAGTTTTCTTGAACCTATATATCTCTAATTCTATAAATTTGAGCGCCATGTAAATGAAGTTCATTTAAGCTTAAAAATACTTGTGAATTCTTTACAATGCATTGAATTCTTGAAAAACATTTAACTATTCGAACTATTAAAACACAAGTAGTGTACTTAATTCTTCAGAGAGAAAAATAATTACTATTAAAAATTAAACCTTATTACGCTTTACAAGCTCACACAGAATAACACTTTGAAAAATTCTATATAATATATTAAATAATTATATTTTGATATGTTCTAGCAGCAATATCATTAAACGAGAAGGGGCACATATAAATAACGAACTTACACTTACTTATTAACTGAACACTATCTGTAATGACAAAGATATCAAAAAAAACATTTTCTTACCTAGAAAAGAAAAAGGTATATATGTAATACAAAAATTATAAATACTTTTGTATTAATAAAAGAATTAAAACTCTTTCGTTTTCATAAAATGTTTTTGTTAAAGAATAAGCGTAGAGATATTCTATTTTGGGAATTCAAGGCTAAAAACATACCATTGAATTATAATTAGAATTATATATCAAACGAGGAGTTATTTTTAGAATCTTTTCCTCTTTCACTTCCATATTAGGAAGCATTAAATGATTTTCCTTAATGTGTAGGAATACAAAGAATGCAAAGACTGAGCCTTTTCACTTATCTCTGTGTTAGTATAAAATGCGAGAGCAATGGTTTTCGCATGTCTCTTTCAACATGATGTGTTCCATGTAAGATCTGCCAGAACCATCAAGACTTTTGTCCACACCCCCTCCCTTGTGGAGTGGATGTGAACTGTTATAACCACCAGCCTTCATTTCAATAAACCTTTATATATATATATATATATATATATATATATATATATATATATATATATATATATATATATATATTAATTGATAAAAAAAAACAGAGTGTATTTTGTGCAAGTGAAAAAAAATATATGTATATTACCAAATTTTCAATGATTTCTTCACATGCCAAATGTCCTTAATAAAATTTAGCTGTGTTTCTAAAAACTAATTTTACAAGTAAAAGAAAAAATAACCGATTTTGATTTCAACAAAAATTAGGCTTAAAATTTTATACTTAAATCTTATAAACCCTATTTCAATAATTAAAGGATGAGTTTTCCCACCTCAAAATAAAAAGTTTTAATACATTTCGTTGCTTTTATCTACAAATTATTTATAAAAAAAAAATATTTTCTATTAAGACGTTAATGAAAACATACATTAATAAAATTTTGTATTCCAATAACCAAAATGCAATATTTAGTTTAAAAAACAGTGGATATAATACCATTTCAACCAGGGTTCGCCAAGTGAGCCCACTTTGAGAAAACCCACCCAGGATTTATTGGGTGGGCCCACCTTGAAAAAACCCACTTGGAACAATAAGTGGGGTTTTTTTATAAAAAAAATGTTTTTATGAAAACTTACTGATGCACATTTAATTTTATATAATTTATTGTGCAGCATAAACTTGTCAAATAGAGTTGCATGATTTATATGATTAAGTTTTTAATATTTGTAAAGTAAAAGAAACACAAATCTATAATTTTATAGTACTATTGAAAACTTTAAGTGGGTTCTTTCAAAAAGAAATATTTTAATGAAATTAAATCAAATAGAAATTTAAATAATACAGTCTGAAAAGATCAATTTTTCAAATTTAGTTGCATGCTTTACGTATTAATATTATTATTAATTCATATGTTTAAAAAATTTTAAAAGGATTTTTTAAAATTTTTATTTTTTTTTTATTTTACTAAGTGATACGTTAACACATTTAAACAGTTTTATTTTCTGGCTTTAAAAAAATAAGCTCAAACTTTTTATAAGAGGACTTTTTAAAATTATTCATCTAAAAATGAAATCATTTTCCTAGGGTTAATTATTTTTTAAAAAAATGGGACAAGTAACTAATACTCTTTATAATTATATATAATTTCAATTTCACTTTCTTTTAATCTTATTATAAAAACATGGAAGACCATTAAATATTTATTTCAGTTTTTTATTAAAGTCAAAAAAGTCAGATGAAATTTTAGTTTTTACTGATTATAAATATTTACTAATTATAATTTTATAATAGGTAATACATATAAGTTTAATAAATATAGTAAATAAATGTGTGTGGAAGCAAAAAGATTAATAAACTTGTTCCTTTTATATTACTGCATTTATATTTTATAATGCTTGTGTTTAAAATTGTGAAACATTATGTACTTAACAATAAAGATTTAAATATGCATTAGTGATAATGTGTTATTTAAACTTAATATAAAATACATATAACAAAATTAAAATAACTTTTCGGACTTATTTCTATTTTTAAGCTTATACAACACTTTTTAATAAATAAAAGTATTTACGCAGTAAAACTTAAAGTTTGTGAGCAATAAATGAAAAACCCAATTTTCCCCGGGTTTTTTTTTCAATAAAACCCAGGCGGGTAGGGTTTTTTCAATCCCTGATTTCAACCATCATTGACTTAAAACCAAGGATGATATTTCAGTGACTTTTGAGAAGCTTCTTTTTATCGTTTTTTAATGTTTATACATTCATGACAGATTTATCACAATTAAAACGTTATATAACTGTCAAACAAATTTAAAAACAATAAGATTGTATTCAAACGCATCTTGGAGAGTTGATTTCTTATTACAGGGCCGCCAACTTTTTACGCGCTTTGGAAAAATTTCTTCTAGTTTATTTAGTAACCAAGTTTATGTTTCAATATATGATTCTTTGTTTTGTAAATTTATTTAAAGTTGATTCTTCAACATTGCATGTAAATGATTCATAACTTAATATGGAACGCCACTCAGCTCACTTGAGGTGAGGCTTTTAATACGTAGGCAATTTAACAAAAATTTTGAAGGCTTCCGTTTTCAATTGTCTACCACACTATAAAGCATTTTGTAAAAAGCGTAGTAGTTGACAGCCTTTTTATTATTAGATGACGTAAATTTCATAAATACTTACGACAGCAATAGCTTGCGTATTTAAAACTATATACATTTTCTGAATGAAAATTCCATGCTCCTACAAAATATTGAAAAATGTAACAGGCTTTGAATAATTTTTTAGTGGTTAAAAACTTTTTGGGTGATTTTTTCATTACATTAATTTTTTCATTTCTTAAGGTCTAATATACTATAATAGAAAAAAGTAAAAATGGGCTTCACGGCTTTATATTTATTTTAATGAAACGCAGATCGTCACTCAAAACTAGATTTACGAATTAATCTTAAAATTAGCTTTTTGGGATGACTCACACTCCTAAATTAATGATAACTGTTATAGAATTGTAACTTAACTCTTTGACACAGAATTTTAATTAAACATATTTTTCATACTTTTTTCGTTATTTTGTATTAATTTAGGTCAAAATAAGTTTAAAATATTATATTTAACATTTTAATAATTTATGGCTATGAAATACAGCATGAGACACAGCTGTCTTTTTCCGCTTTAAAGTTAAAATCCTCCTAACACGGCTCACTTCCAAACAAATGTATTTTTTTTAGAATTTGCAATTATTTTAGATCAAAGAGATTCATCTGTAACCGTTCTTCACTTTATAGATTCAATTATTCATGAAGTTTTGAATATGAATAATAATTAAAAAAAATCTAACTCCTTTTTTCTGATTTTATATTTTAATACAAATATAATTGCGATAGTCTGTTTTAGTAACTATTATATCGCTTCTTCTAATTAAAAAAAATACTATAATACATTTTTATTTGTAATTAGAACGTCAGAAGAAATATATAAAAGAACACTGGTACCCGATCTGCGACAAAGTGCTAAGTAAGATTGGAGGTAATCAAATAAACAGTTAGGATTAAATTCTGCCAAAGTAATCCCTAGCAAGGAGCTAATTCGAAACAACATTTTAAACATTTACAACATAACATAACAACATAAACAACATTTTAAACTCTACAAACAGATCTTTCCTGAGATTTTCGACCCCTTATCAGAAAAATAAAAGAAATATAAAAACAGACTAAAGAAAGAGTTAATCTCCCTCCAGAGGGGCCAATACCTCTTAGATGAGAAAAGGCCTCATCACGGATAACCATAAACATTTTGATGTTTAGTAATCCAAGTTAAATGACATTTTTCGTATTTTTCTCCACCGCGCCGCTTAGTAGCCCGAAAATTTTCCTTGTTTCACTCACTGCGCAGTTTATGTTCGTTACGGACTACTAAATT
The DNA here is from genome assembly GCA_949128135.1 of Parasteatoda lunata. Lineage (NCBI taxonomy): Eukaryota > Metazoa > Arthropoda > Arachnida > Araneae > Theridiidae > Parasteatoda > Parasteatoda lunata. Next base: position 58,228,693 of record OX421972.1, on the reverse strand, counting down.
GATCAGTGTTGCTCTTCTAGGAGGAACATAATAAAAATTGATAACTAACTCACCGTCTTAATAACTCTATGATAATATTATAATATACTGCTACATTTATTTTTGATTTTTTAATAGTTTTTGATAAAAATTTCAATTATCTTGAATAAAAAAAATTTTTTTTTAATGACGGGCACATGGGATGTATTGTCCCATTGACCTCATATGCCAGGACTGCTACTCTCTTCTCTTTACCCAGTGGGCACGTGTGGCAAAGCCACAGCGGTGGAGCAGCGTCGCCCACATCACACAACCACAAACCCGTTTATAGGGCAGGTCACATTCACACAATCACACAAAGGAGAGCCGCGATGGCTCAGGAGATAGAGCGTTCGCCTTCCAATGAGGCGAACCGGGTTCGAATCCCAGTCGATACGAATTCCGCATCCGGCTTGCACTGACCACAGTGCTGACGTGAAATATCCTCAGTGGTAGACGGATCATGGGTTAGAGTCCCTTTGCCGTCAGGCTAACCGTGGGAGGTTCTCGTGGTCTTCCTCTCCATGTAACGCAAATGCGGGTTAGCTCCATCAATAAGTCCTCCACGAAGGCAAATTTCTCCCAATACTCGATCCAGGAGTTCCCTTGTCTTCTGGATTGGGTTCAAAATTACAAGGCTACGGAGTTGAACATTAGTAGCCGTAAACCCATTAAGTTGGGTCGGCTGTTCAACGACGGTTATAAAATAAAATAAAAGCACACAAAGGAGAAAAGACATCGAACACAGAGAGAGAGAAAGTAATATGCATGCCCTGAACGGGATTCGAACCCGCAGCCATCGGCTTCGCAGTCAGGCACGCTAACCACTCGGCCACCCGGTCGGCTTAAATAAATAATTAAAATTTTAAAATTCATATTATTCAATAAGGGTAATTATTCCTTTCTAAATTACAAATACCATGAACGTCAAATCACAATCAATTTCTATAACTTATTTGTATGGCAACAACAAAATAAGCCAAAGAATTTTTAACAGCGACGTTAACCCTATAAACTTTTCAATCAAAAGGAAACTTCATTTCAGGGGAGGGAAACCTTATCACCGCGGTTACGCGCATCAATCAAAACACAAGAATGCAATCGGCTCATAAAACTGCCCCATTACAATAATGCATTCGGGCGATCACAAAGTTGCCTTTATACTAATTCTCTTCTTCCTCTGCTGGATATTTGGAACCGGAAACGACAGAGACCGTCACGGGATGCACAAGATCACTTTTCCTCTTGCGCATCACTCTTCCTTTCTCTAGGAAGGAAAAAGAAGGATGGGGAGGAGGGTGATGTGCCTCATTCACTAATAAACCATCTCATTCGTTCTACTGCCCATTCAGTGCAAAAGAAAACTTTCCCCACATTGGCGCCAGTCAAACTAACACACAGACAGACGTATATCCCAGATCTATTGAGTTATCCACCCTCTCCACCTTCCCCATGGAATATTAGTGGATGCAGGGGAATGGGGGGGAAAGCAAATCGTGGGCCCAGACACTTGCTCAGAAACCGGAAGAAATGCTATAAGGTGGTGTACAAACTTGGTGGTTATTGGTGTAGGGGTAAACAGTATGAGAGTGGGGGTGCTTGAATCAAGACTCTGAAAGGGAAGATTTTGAGAAGGGAGATTATTTAGAATTTATTGGAATCTTATGTTGAAAGGCTGAAGATATTAATAGAGTATTGATATTTATAATCCAGATGCAGTTCATGGATTCACTTAATAGGGAGAGGCGAATAACATCCCGTAAAAAGTTTAGCTTTTGATATAGAAAAAAAAAACCGCATACAATTTTAGGCATACTACCTAAGAACTATTCAAGTTTATACCACGGGAGTCGCAGGAGTACATATTTTGAGTGAGACAAAATTACACACAATAAATAGTTCTCTAAATTTTACCAATAAGGAAGGAAAAAAATCTAGAATGTACTAAATACCAGATATATTATTTCATCTCTATCTTGTTTTTAATTGTAAGGGATTTATTTAAATAATAATTTTTTAAAAAAAAAATTCTCTATTTGTCTGGAATAGAGATTTGTCTGACTAATAGAGATTTCTCATTTTTGAGGGGGACGTATAAACACCGTTCCCCCACTTTCAACGGCAACCATGGTTTATTCGATGAACTATAATATAAAGTTATAAAAAATTACATATGTGTCAATTTTCAACAAGTAATTTTTTTTTAATTTTTACCGTAAAGTACAAAAATAACATAAATGTACACTATAATAATAATAATAATAATAAATGTACACTATACAGTATTTTAATAGCTTGTATAAATTACTAAAAAAAAAAAAAAAAAAAAAACATTGTTGTCAAAAATCTCTTTAATATTAACTTTAAACTCCCAGATATTTCTTGAGATCAAATTCTTAGCACATTCATACAATCGAAGAGTAAAAATTCGAAAACTATTTGGATTTACACAACTAATTCCACGATAAGAAAAATTTAAAAAATGCAATATCATTTACGGCCCATTTTCATAACAATTTCCTGACTAAATTCTTAGGTTCATGCAATCCGATCAAAATTCTTTGGTTAATGCAATCCGAGAAATTTAAAAAGAATGCCGGATGTTTTTATTTTTTTTTTATTTTCATAAATTTAGTTTTTTATTACTTGTACTGCACTAATGAATTTAATTTTTTTATTACTATACTGTATTAATGAATTTACTTTTCTTGATTTCTGCACTGTATTAATGAATTTGTTCTTCTCAATTACTGTACTGTATTAATGAATGTATTTTCCTGCTTTATTATTTCCACGTTATTCATGTAGAATTAGACAAGAGCTAGAATAACGTTAAAATGTATAGATACCTATACCACATAAAGAAATACGAGGGTTGCTATTTATATTTCTGGCCTTGGCAACAGTAAGTGTTGCTAGGCGACCGCAGACGATTTTAATCGAAAGTTTGATATTTTTAAACATAAATTCAGCAGACGATTTACCATTATAGCTTCATTTGTGTTGTTGACAGTAAATTGAAAAGTTCTTCTCTTTCAAAAAATGGAATTGAATCGTGAACATTTTCGTGCCGTTATTTTTCATAATTTTCGACGTGGATTGTCAAGACAAGAGTGCTTCGATGAACTTAATTCTTTATTCAGCGATAAAGCGCCATCCTACAGCACTGTAAAAAATTGGTATAACGAATTTAATCGTGGTCGATGTTCGATCCAGGACAAATCCCGTGCAGGTCGTCCAAAATTCGTTGTTGTGCCAGAAAAGATCGATGCTGTGCGTGAACTGATAAATCAAGATCGTCATGTAACAAACCGTGAGATAGAGGCGTCTTTGGACATTAGTTTGACTAGCATCAATAAAATATTGCATGAACATTTGAGCGTAAAAAAAAATTTTTCGCGTTGGATCCCGCATAATCTGACAAACGCTCAAAAAAAAGGCTCGTGTCGATTGGTGCAAGGAAATGTTGGAAAAATACGTTCAAGGTACATCAAAGACTGTGTATAACATCTACACAGGTGACGAATCCTGGATCTATGCATATGAGCCGGAAACAAAACAGCAATCAACTGTATGGGTCTTCCAAGACGAGGCAAAACCAACAAAAGTTGTTCGAGAAAGAAGCACATCGAAACAAATGATTGCCTGTTTCTTCGGGATTAACGGTTATGTGGCAACAGTGGCGTTAGAGCAACGCAGGACGGTCAACTCTGAATGATACACGACCATTTGTTTGCCAGAAGTCATCGGAGAAATTCGAAAAAAGCAGAAGAACAGGCGAATCATTCTTCATCATGACAATGCGAGCTCTCACACATCGACTCAAACAAAGGCATTTCCGACAGAGCGAAAGATCGAGCTGATGGGTCATCCGCCGTACAGCCCTGATTTGGCACCCAATGACTTCTTCTTATTTCCACACATCAAAAATAAATTACGTGGACAACGATTTTCGACCCCCGAAGAAGCGGTTGATGCATTCAAAACGCATGTTTTGGAGTTACCTCAATCGGACTGAAGAAAGTGCTTTGAAAATTGGTTCAAACGCATGCAAAAGTGTATTGATCATCATGGAGAATATTTTGAAAAACAATAAAACCAATTTCGATCCTACATATTTGTTTTTTCATTATTATGCCAGAAATATAAATAGCAACTCTCGTAATAACCGAAATGACATTTCAAAAACACAAAAAGCAAAGTTTAAAAATACAAATACTATAAAAAAATCCAAAAAAGTAAAAATACTATAAAAAATCCAAACACACATCTAAAAAAAAGGAAAAAAATATAAGGAACTGGATTATAGTGGAGAAGAAATTTTTTGTTGTTCCTATACAAATACTTGATTATTTCTTGTTCTCATATAAATACTTCATTCGGGTGTGAGGATTTCAGATCGGAAATAGATTTTGCTCCTAAACCTATAGATTTTTTAAAAAAAAATATATATCATTTTTAGTCTTTTTTTGTCAAAAAAAAGTTTAAAAACGCTATGTATACCAGGGGGTCACGTAACTGTTGCGACAAATTTTTAAGGGAGTAAGTGAACGTTATCAGGATCAAAATTGCATGGAAACCGATGCCCGGAAGTGTCGTCGTAGGTGGATAGGAGCGATTCCCTTTTAATACCTGTTCAGAAGCGCACGATGAAACAGTTCGTATTTAGAAAGCGCCCATTTCGGTGTATGACAACATTTCCGGGTATGGGTTTATGCTATTTTAATCCCGGTGATGTTCCCTAACTCCCCTAAAAGTTCGTCGTAACATTTATGTGACCCCATGTTCAATTTGTACATTTTGACAAAAAAAGAAGAAAAAAAAAAAAAGACTAAAAATGGCAGCTAAAAAGAAAACTATAAATTGGAAGGAAAGTTCGAAAGATTGAAGTCAGCGAAAAATATTTAAGATCCGTTAAAAATTCTCAGATAATAGAAGACAAAGAAAAATTATTTTCCAATATTATTAAAACAATGATTTGAAATAGTTTTAAAAAAAACTATTGTAAGCTCATTATATGAATAATAAATGCAAGATAAAGTTGGATTTTCTACGACAATTTCATCAGTATATATTCTTTTTAAGCTCTTTTTTTTAAAAACCTCAAAAATTCTGCATTAGAGCACCTAATAAAAATAAAATATTAGTGAATAGGAATAAAATACTCGAAACAGGAAAAGAATAACAGAAAAAAAAACGAATGAAAGAATTAGAAAGAAGAACTTCAATGCTTAATATATTGCCAGCAATTCACTTCAACTTTAACTCCAACCCAATTCTACTAAGAATTAATGTAAACGTTTTAAGCTTTAAAAAACTCTCATTAGCGTTAATAAGAACACATAATTGCGAACACCACATTAAAGATTAACTGCACCGATAACAAAGATCTCCTGAAAAAAAAGTTTTAAAACTAAGACTTATAAAAAGTAAAGGGTTTTAACAAGCAATAAGATACCAAAGGGGTTTTATCGCGTTAATGCTAGACTGGGCCTTTAGTTTAACGCACCAGGAAGACTTATTAAAATTTATAACTTGCTCGAGGAAGCGGTTCTCCACAAATTAGAACCAGTTAATTCAAATCTTTCCGTTTCAATTTTTTTTTCTCCATTTTTAATAATTGCTAAAGGTAGGATTCGCGATAATTTGAGCAGAAATTAATCCAGCATAAAATAATTACCTTATAAATGAACAGAAATAAATAAATCCTCTTTTAAATTAAAAGAATTCTCAAAATATAAGAATTCATCTGTAAATATGATTTCTTTTTCCTCCAAGGAAAAAAAAATTATCTACTACATTGGCATGAAAAGGTCTTAAATTTATTTTAACCAGACAATGTTTAAAAAAAAAAAGGATTAATCATTAGATTCATTAAGTCTAATATATTTACATAAAAATTGGCAAATAGTAAACTAAAGAAATTTTTGTAAAATTCGGAAAGTTGATGCTAGTGTTTATCAGCCAGCCAGCTCTCTCTCTCTCTCTCTCTCTCTCTTTTTCTTCAAAAATATAGCCCAATAACTGTAACACACTTCAGAAAAAAAGCTTTGTGCCCATAGTAATTGTACCGGTATCGCACCGTTAATCAGTACTGTTTTAATACAAAACAATTTAAACTCAATTCGGAAGTGTGCACCCAGCTCCCATGGTGGCCACCCAGCTCCCATGGTGGCCACAACATTGGACGACCGACACAAAGGTTCATGGTGGCCACAGCATTAGACAATAGACACAAAGGTCCATGGTTTGAACCCAGCCGGCACCAAAGAGTATCTCTGACAAACTAATACATTAATGCACATTTTCATATACACTAAAACTTGTGTAAGTTGACCACTTGTGGTGCATTGTTTTAGTGGTCAACTTAGACAAGTGGTCAACTTATAGAGGGGGCGGTTTTGCTTCTTTATATTATATAGGAAAAATTCCGTTCTTGATAATTGAGGTCAACTTATGCAGGTGCCCAACCTACAAGGGTGGTCAACTTGGCAGGTTTCACTGTATTTGTGAATACGCACCTCTCTTAACTCACAGACAAAAGTATTACAGTATTCCCTTAAAAGTATTCCGGTTTTCCAATTTAATGATATTTCAATTTTGAACAATTCAATATTTTCATTTACCCTACAACTGTGCAAAAAAATAAAATAACTTCAGTTTTAAGTTTAAAGTAACATTATACACGCGTATGATTTGAATTATGCTATGTACTAAATGTTTTTAAAATAAAATAGAATTCAAAGATAGAATTTCAAGCAAGTACGACAATTGTAAAAGAAATCTGAGCCAAGATATATTTTAGTTTTGGGGAATATATTTTTTTATTGAAACAATTCAAAAAAACATAAAAACCACAAAGATAATCGCAAAACAACAAGAGAGAAAAATCACTCGCGTCAAAGGGAGAACATTTTAGGAACAATTTATATTCTCCGAGAACAATTTTTGCTTTTGAAGAAGCCATTTTCTAAAGTAACAAAGAATATTTTTTTTTGTTTTTCGATAAGAGACAACATGTATATATATATATTTGGCTTTGCCTGGAAGCTATAAACAAAAAATGTGCTATAGAATGGGATAAACAATTACAGATAAAAGAATAAGATAAAAAGATTCCGCTTAAAAGGAAATCTAATTCATTTTATGTTCTCAGTTTTTGCAAAATAAACCGATGGATAAACTTTTAAAACTACTATTCAGGAAAGGAATTTATGATCCATTAAATTAAATAGCGTGTTAGGTATTATTTTATTCTCGATAAAATTATAACTTGATGTGCAAAAAAAAAATGGTAAAATATATGAAAGATGCAATAATGTATTTAGAAATGTTGTGAATTAGTGAAAATATGATCTTGAATTTATACACATCCTAAATAATCATTAGTGTATTAGTGTGTTTAAACTTATATGTTCGCTTTATTGAAACATTGAAAAATCTACTCATATGTGAATTAATGAAAATAGGATCCGGAGTTTTTGGGAAACACAAAAAAAAAAAAAAAAAAAAAAAAAAAAAATATCAGTGGTGTGTTTAGACTTTTTGTAAAAATTTCACCTTTACGACATTGCGAAAAATCTATTAAAATAAGACCCTAATTTTGTGTTACATCACAAAAACCAAGAGTGTGTTATGACTTTTGGTGAAATTGAGAAAAGGCTTCACTATTTCGTAAATTGATGAAAATAAAGTTATATTTTTGTGGGGTAAATATATTAAAACCGCGTCTTTCAAAAGAGTTAAAATTCTGAAGACAAAATTAACTACGATTTTCAAAAGATAAATTTAGTGAAGGGTTTCGTTTTCGAAATAAAAAAATTTTGTGAAGGGTCTATTTTTATGAGAAATTTGGTAAGGGCACATTAACAAGCTTAAATTACCCTAAAAGTATCCCGTGTATAAAAAAAAAGGCCAAATTTTAAATCCATTTCTATTTTCTTTAAAGAATCAATAAAAATATCTGATATACAAATATCTGTAGTATGTTATGACTTTTTGAGAAATAGGGAAAAATCTATTAACAATTTCGTGAATTAAAGAAAATTAAGTTCTGTGTTGTGAGAAAAATATATAAAAACCATGTCTTTCAAAGAGTTAAAATTATGAATTAAAGACAACATTAAGTACGTTTTTCAAAACACAAGTTTTGTGAAGGGCCGGCTCTCGCAATTTTGAAAAGAGTCCATTTTAACAAGAAAAATTTTGTGAAGGATTCATTTTTACAATAAAATTTTTTTAAATGTGTTTCGATTTTTTTTTTTTTTTTAACTCAGCGAATTTTTCGACACCTTAATTACACACAAACAAATTGTTTAAAATTCCCATTTATTAATATTAAAATTGCACATTGAAAGCAATTAACTTGTATTAATGTCCAATATTATAGAGTTTTGTCCATTTTTTAGCAAAAGCCTCAGCTTCTAATCAAAGGATAATCAAATGAACAAAATATGACGAAATCTCTAAACGCGATCAATAGCAGGGAAATTAGGGGGGGAATGGACAGATTTTAAAATGACCAAATACGCCAAAAATGACAAAATTTTAAATGTATTTCGATTATCATTTAAAAATCAACGAAAACTTCCTTGACAACCCGTTAATTACAAACAAAATAATTGTTTAAAATTCCTATTTATTCATAATGAAGTTGTACAGTCAAAACATTAAACTTGTATTCAATACTCGTATTGTAGAGCTTTATCCCTTTTCTAGAAAAACGCATCAACTTACGATCAAAGAGCAATCAAATGAACAAAATAAAATAAAATCTCTAAAAGGTAAAAATAGTGGGGAAATTAGAAGGAAAAGAAATGACCTAATTTTAAAAAAACCAAAATTTTAAAAAAAGACCAAATTTTAAATGTATTTCGAACATTCTTCAAAAATTAACCAACTCTTCCTTGACAACACCCTAATTATAAACAAAATTATTCTTTGAAATTTCTATTTATTGATAACGAAACTGCACGATAAGAGTTATAAACTTGTAATAATATATTAGTTCAATATATAGTCCAATATTGAAGAGCTTTAATCATTTTTTGCCTCAACTTATCATAGAATAATCAAATGAACAAAATAAGACGAAATCTCAAAAAGCGATCAAAAACGTGAAAACTAGAAGAAAAAAATTTACCATACTTTAAATGTATTTTAAATATACTTTGAAATAAACAAAAACTTATTTGTCAACCTTTTAATTATAAACATAATAATTGTTTGAATTGGACTATATATCGGAATAATAAATAATTGTATTAATATATTTAGTCCAAAATCATTTTTTGCTTCAACTTATCAAAGGATAATGAAATAAACAATTTAAGACGAAATCTCGAAAAGCTATCAATAGCATGAAGATAAGAAAAAACAATTAACAAATTTCAAAATGACAGAAATAATAAAAAAATTGACCAATTTTTAAATGTATTTCGTTTATTCTTTAAAAATCAACCAAAACGTCCTTGTTAACCTCTTAATTATATAAAAAAAAAATAATTGTTTGTAATTTCTATTTATAAATAATGAAACTGCACAATGAAAGCAAAAAACTTGTATTAATATCCAATTTTGTAGAGCTTTATTCATTTTTTAGCAAAAGCCTCAACTTTTGATCGAAGGATAATCAAACAACAAAATAAGACGAAATCTCTAACAGGGATCAATAGCGGGGAAATTAGAGAGTAATTTGCAACCGGATGACTCAAGAAAAAGAAAGAATTTTAAGAATTCGAAATCTTTAAAGAGGTGGGAAGGAAGATGAGGTTGTAAGGTGTTCGAAGAAAGAAAAAGAACTTTTCGAAAAGGGAGTGAGAAAGAAATCGCGGGAAGATGTCCAGAATTCGCCGATATCAGAATAATAATCAATGTTCCAAGTTCTAGTAAAAGAATTGTTATACATTATTCGTGTAAGACGAGGTGTTGGATTTTTATTCTTATTTTTTTTTTCTTCCTCAATTTCATTTTTTGTCGTCATTTGCAAAATTGAGTTTACGTTCGATAAAAGAATATGGAAATACTTTCGAACGCTGCATAAGTTCTAAAATGGAAACACGAATTGTAACAGGAGTAAATATTTTAAGAGAAACGGGGACAAAGAAAAGAAGAAGAAAAAGAGGAGTTTTACGAACGCTTTTGACGAGTACATTTGAGTCGTCTTTCATTTCAAATGACAGGCAGTTGAAATGATTTATATTTATTTATTCATTACGGTTCGGAAAGATGTAGGGAAATGTCCCAAAAAAAGATGCTTAAAAAAATTTCCGAAAATTAAGTGAAAAAAGGAATAAAATTATGTTTCGTTTATGAATAGAAATGAAGCGGTTCTAAAAGATGTATATTCATAATGTACGCGAGGACGTGATCGATGTACAAATGTACAGAAATAAAGACATTTTCAGCAATCTGCAGAGAATAATAATGCGAGGGAAGCAGATAGAAAAAGATACATGAGATAATGTAAAGAATATATAAACTAAGAAAGTATTAGATAATGCGAGATAAAGAATTTCAGCATTAGTTTAGAAAAGTTGAAAAAAAAGAAAAGAATTCGATATTACATAAGCCTTTCGAAGTCAGCAATAAATTTAATTAAATTATATATTATTTTTAAAACTGAGTTAAACTAAATTAACTAATTAAATTATCATAATATGTTGCTTGTTGCCTGGAACCGAATAAATAGATATTTTTAAAATCAAAGTATACAATACAAAAAATATTGAGTTGGTGAATTAGTTTTCATTAATTTTATTTAATAATACACGGTAATTAACAACGGCATATGTCTAGACAGACAACATGAGCTATTATAATTAACATTGAGAAAAACAATCGACTGCTAATTCATTTTCATGTTCTTAAACTAACACATTAATTTTTATTTTTACCGCACTTAAAACCTCATCCACTTGAAACAATATATTGTCGATTAGCCTACACTTCTCCTTAGGCACTACGGCCGGTTACAGGCCAAGGCCGCCTCAGTCATTTTACATTATCAAGATTTATTCGATGCTGCATTTCTCCCTCTATTAATTCCCAATCAATGAAAATAGATTTTAAAAAAAACGCTACGAATACAAATATAATTTTACTAAATATTTACCAACCATTACAATTCTTAAAATAAAATAAAAAAAATCTTAAATCAACAATAAGTTTTATTCATGGTTGCCAATGAAATCAGTAAATAATAGTTCATTGGTGTCCAATCAAATTACTCTAAAATTCACTACTTAATTCCACTTGAACTGTAAATCTTAAGCATCGCATTTATCATTCGAATATCTCGGAAATTGCTAGCAATTTTAAAGATCCAAACCTCATTCAGCTAAATGGGGGTTAATTTCTCCTAATGCGATGTAGTTTATTACTCGAAGAACCTCATATATTAAGATATATTAAAATATTACGATCGAGTTCTGAGTGGATAACACTCAGGGAAAGGATTCATGTGTTCTTCCTATCTTAAGTTTAATGGCACGGTTACCTAAGCTAGCTATCATCAGTCAAAAGTTATAAGTGTTTGTTTGGGCATGAAATTAATGAGATTGTTGCTTCTTGAATAGTTTAATCAGCCATGGTACTTCCTAGAATAAGCTGAGTTAATGGCAGAATGATAATAAATTTTGTTAATCAATTTCTCTTCAGCAAATATGAATCCTTAACAACTTGAAGCGAAGACCATAATAATTTACCGCTTTCCACCAAGCTTGAAATAAGTTTCAGTAAGATATATACTTAGTAGAATTTGTCGGTAATATTAATAAACAAAGAAAATCGGTTTTGGCGTGTATTGTTCGATTTCTCCAAAGCACATATAAAACAAATAAACCTAAAATAAGGAGGGGTCAAGCAGTATGAAATTAAAAATAAATCTTTTTTTTTTTTTTTCAATCAATAAAGTGTGAATTTAAATTGTCACAATGCGGCACTCAATATCATCAGAAATAAATTAGAAAACTACATTATGTTGCATGTGTATAATAGTTTTGGTACGCAGTTATTTCATTAATTGTTTCATTTATTTTCCTCTAGCGTGCATTTCCAGAAATTATTTATATATTTCATAGTGTTAATTATACTTCATTTACGGCTTTTTTTTCCTTAATGGATTCCCTGTTTATTTCTATTTATTGATGCTGGTTTCCATGAACAAACATCGTTAATGAATTCTATTGCAATAATACTTCCGACATTTTCAATTGGTTTTAAATCAGATTAATAACATTTTTATTAATTTCTCCAACTGTTTAATCTTCATCTCTTGCAATCCAAAGTTTCCAGTTTTTACTAATAATTTAATATTGAAACTAGTGAAATAGAGTTATAACTTTAAGAAATACTATAGTCAAGATTTTAAGGTGAAAACAGATAACTCCATTTAGAATTTTTTAGATAATTTTTAAAGTGAAAGGAAACCCTGCCGGAAGCCATTTAGAAAGATGCATTTTTAAAATAATATTATTTAAATTTATCTTTTATCCTCCAATGATCTAGAATTCTCCATTTTGCTCTCTATCATAATAAAACAGAATAAGCGATGCACATTCCACATAAATGCAGCTATAATTCAATAAAAATATCTTTCTTTATTCATATGTTTACTTTCCTAATTTACAACAATAAAGGTCCCCTCCAAACAGAGGGAAGAATTTAATTTGCCTATGCCTAACTACAGAGCTGTAATTTCCTTATTTCTACAGTAACTAATTTATATTTTTGAATATTTATTTATTTATTTGCTTTATTAATTAAAATGTATTCTATTGAACTTAGATATTCGATTTTATTAGAATTTAAACCTAAAAAAAAACTTTAAATTTGGGAAAAGTTTTACAAATACTTACATCCTTAAAATTTGGTAACTAATTTCAGTAAAAGTCATTATAGTGAATAAAATAAAGCAAAAAGTATTTAAAAAAAGGTAATTAATTAGTAATTGAATAAATAAGGAAATTCCGGACACATATTACTCCATAGGTTAACAGGGAGAAAGTAAAATCCTTTTACGGTCTGAAGGAGACTCTTAATTTATAACTTTATCATAAAATATAACATAAAAGTGAACCACACATAGGAGCATACATTAAGCATTTCTTTAAAATGCTTAACATTTAAACAAAGCGTGTTGCCTTCTTAATAAAAGTTATCGTGACCATGCGGTTCGGCCTACCGTTGCCTCACTGGAAAGCTAATGGAAGCTGATTGCTTTTTTAGAAATTTTATTTTCTAATTGTATTCCTTAATATTATTGTGTGTATATAGATATGTATCGTTGTACGTGGTCGAGGGTTAAGGCATACAGCAATAAAACAATGAGAAGAATAAAAATTTTTATTACATTTTCTTAATATTTAAGTATCGGATCAAAGGGCTTCGTTTTTCATAGTGGGGATTATTTCGGGGAAAATGTTGCAAGATCCCCAATTATGCCATAATAATGCGATAAAGAAAGGAAAACTAAATGCTTCCGAATGCTCATTAACCCTTTGACAGCTAACTTCTATAAGTTGAAACGATGGCTGGAGACTGAATACTTTTTTCTGCAATATTGATTTAGTCGGCAGCATATTTAGACATTATAATGTAGTACATAATCCAAACACTATTACTACTTTATCAATGCGAAAACTGATCCAAACATTTCGTATTTTCAATATATGTTGTTTATTTATTAATTGTTAAGTTTAAAAATGCTTACGCATTTGTGCCCATTGTCTACACCAGTGTTTCCCAAACTTATGACTTTTGTGTAACTTTTCTAAATTTTTCGTAACTCTGCGTACCACTAATAAAAAATGAATGTATTTTTTTACTATAAGAAAATTGCATGAAAGTTAAAAATCACAGCTGGCTGTTGACACCACTAATTATTAACTGTTATATCTGCAAAAAATAGTCAATAGAAAAATACGTAATCGTAAATTTGCATGGCTAGCTCTGTTTCTAAATAAAAAATTTTGAAATTTTCGTTTGCTGCAAGATATTTCGCATAAGAACGCGTACCCCAGCTAAACTGTTCCCTTACCCCTGGGGGTACGCGTACCACACTTTGGGAAACACTGGTCTACACCGTTGGCTTGCGTAGAACGGTCATGTGTGCACAAACTTTAAAAAAAAAATTAAAAATATAAGATTTGCCATAAGGTTTTCTATTATTCCAATGTCATTAACTTAAAATTAATCGACGTCATAAAAATACAAAAACTATCAGAAATGTTCCTATAATATTAGCACTGCGTTGCTGGTAAATTGATGCCACAAATGAAGCATTTGTTGAGGTCAATATATATGTAAGCGGGAATTCCTTTCATTAAATTTCTGAGAAAAAACATTTAAGAGAATTTCCGAGTACTACGGTCCCGAAGGTTTTCCTAAGTAGCGTTCAGGTGTTTTCCTAGATTTTGCAAGTAAACGCTAACTCTGGGGAAATATTGATGGTAATTTAATTCAAATGGATTCGAATATGGTTGGTAATTTGATGTTATTTTACAACACAAACTCGGGCCAACCCTAAATATTCGGTGGATATATATATATATATATATATCAGGGGTCTGTCCAGACATTTTGTGAAAGGTCCGGTTTTCGTGAAATTGTCAAAAAATTACACACATTCTTTCAACCAGGGTCCGTTTTTATGAATTTGTGGAAATAGGGTCCGGTTATTGCAAAAAACTTTTTCAAGGAGTTCTTAAATTGTAAATAGATACAAGATTATGCTCGGCACTGTAAAATAATAATAAATAAAAAATTTAATTTTCAAATATAAACAGCAATTGCTGCTACTAAATTTGAGATGCAACAAACAAATATTTGGTATTTAGCCTATACTGCTGAACGAAGAATATTCATTTCGGACGAATAATGGAAGAATAAACTGCCGAAGACAAAACTTAATTCGTTTACATCCATCTTTCTTGTTTTCTGCCCTGGAAAGGGTTTATTCGATTAGCAAATCAATAATGAAGATAAACAAATTTGTGAAGGGTCCGATTAAAAGAAAAATCATTTTGTGAAGGGTCCGTTTTTATGAAAAGATATTTTGTGAAGGGTCCGTTAACGGACCCAAATTTCTTCTAAACAAACCCCTGTATATATATATATATATATATATATATATATATATATATATATATATATATATATATATATATATATATAATGGATTATAAAATAAAATGATTTTTAAAAAATGTATGGAAAAAAGTAAAGATTCTCTTCAGGACACGCTTCTTCACGTAGTGATATTTCGAAATAAAGAATAATTATCCTAAGATAAAATTCACTCTTTATAATGTGTCTATATCACTAAAAAATTGAAATGCAATTGAAAATGAGTTTGAGATGAAAGAAAAAAAGCAGAAAACAAACTTACCGAAATAAAAAATATAAACAAATACCTTAAAGTCTCAAAATGCCTTCATGGGTAAGAAATAAAAATGCTTTAAAATAAATATATTAATCTAACAGTAAACACAAATTCGCTAAGAAAAAAGATTATATAAATGTGCTTACTGCTTACATCAGATAAAATAATAGTTAAAAAATATAAAGCAAATTATATTTCATTGCTGCAATATATATATATATATATATATATATATATATAATAGAAAATAATTTGAGCTTCTTGGAGTCAGCGTCTATTAAAGCCTTCTATTTCACTACTTACTATACCAAATCTTTAATCATGTTGAAAAGCAGTCTTCAGACCATGATGCCAACAAAATCAAGCGGAAAAATCTTTTTCCCACCGTCTGTCTACTTTTCTCAGAGAGGAAAAGTTAGGGGATAATCTTCGTTTGTGTAGGGAACAGGGAAAAAGAGAAAAAGTTATAAGAGGAGTATTATTCCAGGGGAAAGAATATATTTATCACGGTATAAATAGAAGGGAAAATATACCCGACATCTAAACATTTCAATACATTATCCCGTTTCAGAGCTTCCCACACACAGCCTGGTTACCGCTACCGTATTTTTCTTAAAAAAGAAGCACCAACTATCATTAATTGGAGGATTAATTTTAGATTCGGATTTTATTTGTAATTAAGGGTGGTCGCGGGTAAAATTGGATGATCGTTAAATAACAATTAATGAAAAAGATCTTTTGCGGCGTGGGAAAGGATGGAAGACGCTGGTCGTCGGTGTTGGTTCAGAAGATGATGAAGTTGGGACAAATGGCCGATTAAATGGAGTTTGAAAGGAATTGTGTTTTAGAATTTAATTAAATTTCATTCATTTAGATACGGTATACTCTCGAAGATATTCCTTTTTTGGAAAAGACATAAAATGGCGAATTTTAATTAGAAATGCCTGATTTGTCTTTAGATTCATTACCTTTTATTGCTTCTCCAGAGGATCGGAGTATGAAAGCGTTGTATTTAGGATTTGATCGATATCTAATAATGTAATTTGTGCAGGGACATTGATTTTTCATTCACGACCCAACTTAAACCAATACATTTAGAAAAGTACTGGACATACAAAAAAAAAAAAGTTTTAATATGCGAAAAACTGTTAAGTACCATCCTCATAGTAAGTGGGAAAAAAAATTGAACCACGCACGTTGATTTTCAATGGATGGGAGAAAAGGGAGAAAATGGGGTATGAATTTAAATACTGCTATCTACACATGTCATAGATTTACGCTGATAGGACAAATATTTTAAATTTTATGAGGGTTTTGAGTATAAAAAGTACGATTTTGTATTTATATACTCATCTAACATTGCTGTTGAAAGGAAATAATGTTTTCTATGTATTTTTTTACGCTGAATCAAAGGAGACCAAACAAAATTTACTAGGACTAATAATTTTTAGAAGTTATAAGGATTTTTTAAAAAAAACTAACCCTTACCCCTCTCGCACTAGATCCCAACGAACGAAGTGGTGCCACTTTTTAAAACTTACTTAGAGATATATACCTAACAGTTAGCTGCATATTAATATTTTTTTTTATATGTCCAGTTAAAATATTACTTTTTATTTATTTATTTACATACCTAACAGTTTGCTGCATATTAAGATTTTTTTTATATGTCCAGTTAAAATATTACTTTTTTTTTATTTATTTACATACCCAACAGTTTGCTGCATATTAAGAATTTTTTTATATGTCCAGTTAAAATATTACTTTTTATTTATTTATTTACATACCTAACAGTTTGCTGCATATTAAGATTTTTTTTATATGTCCAGTTAAAATATTACTTTTTATTTATTTATTTACATACCTAACAGTTTGCTGCATATTAAGATTTTTTTTATTTGTCCAGTTAAAATATTACTTTTTATTTATTTATTTACATACCTAACAGTTTGCTGCATATTAAGAATTTTTTTATATGTCCAGTTAAAATATTACTTTTTATTTATTTATTTACATACCTAACAGTTTGCTGCATATTAAGATTTTTTTATATGTCTAGTTAAAATATTAATTTTTATTTATTTATTTACTTATTTTGTATTAACTAGAAAGTAAATACAAACATAGAAAGAATGTAAAAAATTTTATTATTTTTTTTTCTAAAAACGACAGGCACTGTTCTTCGACTCGGAAGATGTAGCAAATGGTTTAATAGGACCTAGACATTATACAGCATTTCGTGGAGTTTGTCGGTAAGGTGAATGAATAAGAAGGTGCCATGGGTGAGATTTTTTATTTAATTAAGGAAGTTCGTGGGTAAAATTGGATGATCGTTAAATAACAATTAATGAAAAAGATCTGCGCCGCGACGGAAAGGATGAAAGACGCTGGCGTCGGCGGCGATGTAAATAAAATCACTTAATTACACTTCTAACAAGAGTATCACAACCCAAGCAAATCGAACGATTTATAGATTATTCACTTTCAATCGTCAATAATTTTAAGAAAGTTAATCATATCTCTTACATCGAAGTTACCGCAGCTACCAAATCGTTCAAAACCTAATAATCGCTCCACTGTTAAGAAGATAAATCACGAACAGCGGTGGCAATAATTATCAACGTTTGCGTGCAAAAAAATTTTTTAATACGTTTGTGCAATTAGTTTAACAAAATTAAATTAAACAAATAATTTAATTAAATACAATTTTCAGAACATTAACTAACTTTCATTTTAAAAACTTTAGTATAAAAGGCATGCACAATTCTCTAAAAATTATCAGCAGTTATTCTTCAAATTTTGAACTTTTATGAAAAAAAAAATCGGACTACTAATCTATTACAACAATATAATACAACAATATTAAATAAAAAATATTATTTTAATTGCGCTTTTTAGACCACAACTAACTTCGAGTTTAAAGATTTTTGCGTGATAGACTTGCACACAATTCTCTAAAATTACTTACAATTGCTCGTTAAATTTTAAACTTTCATAAAAATATTAAACTAGCAAAATTTAGATCTATGGTTGAAAGAATTAAAATACGAACCATGGTTTGCAGGCTCTGTGTTTGGATAAAATAAATGGAATATTTTTTAATTATTAATCTTCAATAAAAATGCCTCTTTTTTTCCTAATCGAAATGCCTCTTTTTTTCCTAATCAATTTTTTTATTCATTACAACAAAATAAATTCTATTCGTGAGCAATCTCGATTAATATATTTGGGTATTGTTTCTTTTTGCGCATGGCATCACGTCACAAGCTATAATAGTGTTTTCGTGGCTTCTAAAATAATCGTAATCATAAGACTTAAAAGGAAGCAATATTACATCGCAGATGTAATGAAACCTACTTATCTTTTTATAATTAATGTATTCTGTAAAATTAGCGCAATATTTCCAGTGTAATCATCACGAAGTCTGAGTTTTGCAAATAATAAAAACCTAACTGTTTCTTCAGCTTGCAATTACTCTAATCACGGAAAAGTTGACAACCACGATCCCGAGTCGAGATGGCATTGTTGTATCTAATTTCTGATATTCTTAAATAACACATTTATCACCTGTTGTAAAAAAGAGAGCTTATTTGTCCATTGCATTATCACACATTCAAGGGCTCCCTTTCTCACTATTGGCGAGAAATATTTGGCGATCATTTTTATGCTGCTTGACCTCATTTTTCATTTCACTTGCGTGAACCAACTTGTCAAACTTCTATCCCACTTATTCCGGAAAGTGTGTGGTTTTCGATCTTGAGGTGAAAGCACCAAAACTCTTCTACCCCATACCACCGTCCACGCCTATCATCACCCACGCCTCTCCAGACAAAAGATGAACAGCTCCATTTGTCTTCCAACAACTCAATTGAATGAGGTGACTGGCTGCAAAAAGATTTTTTTTTTTATCTCTCTTCACCCTCTTCTGTGTTGTGAAGATGAGACTAAGCAATTTTATGACATATTTTAAGCATGTTTTCCTCCTTGACGACTTCCAGCTGTTGTCGAAACACAACCAATTTATCTGGATTAGATAAGAATATAAAAAAAAAAAAACTTCAATTTTTTCCCTCTTTTTTTTATTTTGATGTGATACAGCTAAAATGATTTACTGTGTTTTATTTATTAGTATTGAATTTTAGCATTGTTTTGGGATTTTTCTTTTACTTCTTTCTTTTTTTATAACTCATGTTTCAATTAAGAGGCATCTTTTTTCAAATTGCCGTATGCTTTCATCTGAAAGAAAATTCGCAGTATTTTGTTCACCCGGCCTATTGCGTAGACCAATGTTTCCCAAAGTGTGGTACGCGTACCCCCAGGGGTACGGGAACAGTTTAGAGGGGGTACACGTTCTTATGCGAAATATCTTGTAACTAACTAAAATTTCAATTTTTTTTTTTTTTTTATTAAAAACAAAGCTAGCCATGAAAATTAACGATTACGTATTTTTATATTGTCAATTTTTTGCAAAGTAACAGTTAATAATTAGTGGTGTCAACAACCAGTTGTGATTTTTAACTTTTGTGTAATTTTTTTTATTAGTGGTACACAGCGTTACGAAAAATTTAGAAAGGGTACACAAAAGTCATAGGTTTGGGAAACACTGGCGTAGACAGATATTCCTATAAAAAGTGTTTCGTTGTAAAGCTGATTTTATTAACACATGAAATATTGCCTGGCCAGAATGGTTCCTCAATCAAGAAAATCAACTCATTGTATAAGCACGATTGGGTGAATTATTTGAATAAATTAAAAATATAGAAGAATAAATATTGTTGTTGGACTGATTTTATCACCACAATAAACATAGATGTTCCTCAATCTCGAAAATCTAAGCAAGATAGGGTGAATTATCCAAGGAAAATGGTAGTGGTGGGGACTTATCCCTATGGTTTAAATTAGCTCTTTGCTCTAAACTAGGTCTTTGAATTTTTATTTTTATAACCGTCATTGAACAGCCGACCCAATTTTGGGTTTACGACTACTAATGTTCAACTCCGTAGCCTTGAAATTTCGAACCCAATTCAGAAGACAAGGGAACTTCTGTATCAGTACCTCCAAAGGTATGATTTATTATGGGAACATGGAAGACTTTCTGACCCAACAGATTTAAAGTGCATCAGTCAAAGTCCTTGAAATTGTGCAAATGTTCCATTAACTTTGAGGCTATCATGAATGCTTTTAGGAATAAATAAAACTTCAAAATTTCACCAGCAGATTTGCTGGCATACTAATAATGAGCAGGGGAATGACGTTGGTTTAGTTTCTACCTCAAAATGGAAAAATAAAAATTGGAAGTATAAATATTTTGTTCTAATCATTTTATTATCAAGTATTATCACATGAAATAATTGCCTGGACGGTATTTCTAGAAGATTAATTGTTGTAAGATTAATTTTATCATCACATTAAACATTGGTATTCAACTTGACAGAATATTTCTATACCTCGAATATATATATATATATATATATATATATATATATATATATATATATATATATAAATTCATCGTATAAGCGAAATTGAGTGAATTATTAAAAAAAAAAAAAAAACAATTATAAGTACAAATATTTTGTTGTTAGATTAATTTTATCATCATCTATCTCACAAAATAATTGCCTGGACGATGTTCCTATAAAAAATATTTTGCTGTAGGACTGATTTTATCATCACATTTAATATTGCCATTTTGCTTCAACAGAATACTCTTATATCCAGAATATATACTCACCGTATAAGCAAGATGGGGTGAATTATTCATTGCATATACAAAATTGTGTGAATTATTCATTGCATATACAAAATTGTGTGAATTATTTGAAGAAAAAAAAGTACAAATTACCAATAAAAAAAGTTTTGTTGTTAAACTGATTTTACTTTTTTTTATTTGCAGGTAAAGAAAATGTGAACTTCGTCCTATAAATGAACTTCATGGTGACATTGTGAAATGTGGTCAAAATGCATAGACTTTTCTTTAATTTGATATTCTTTGTTATTTTGTATACTATTCGGGTTTATGCAATTGAATCATGAAATATTAGAGGGGTATATTTGTTAGCAAGTTAAATGAAGAAAGATAGAATATCTATGTCAGAGTCAACTAAAATTAAGTAAAGAATCAATCGCAATCGTTTATTTGCTAAAACTTCTGGTTTGATAAATAAAATTCCGAAGTTCCATTAGCGAGTCACAAAAAAAATAATAATTTAGTTACTAGACCAGATTAAAAAAAAAAAAAAATTTAAATTTGATCATTCTATGCATATTTCATTTGATATTCTTTGTTATTTTTTATGCTGTTCAACTTTATACAATTAAATCATGAAATATTACAGGGGTATATTTTTGGCAAGTTAAATGAAGAAAGATAGAATGTCTATGTCAGAGTCAAACTAAAATTAAGTAAAGAATCAATCGAAATCATTTATTTGCCAAAATTTCTGGTTTGAAAAATAGATTTCTGAAGTTCCATTAGCAGGGGTCTG
The DNA here is from genome assembly GCA_949128135.1 of Parasteatoda lunata. Taxonomy (NCBI): domain Eukaryota; kingdom Metazoa; phylum Arthropoda; class Arachnida; order Araneae; family Theridiidae; genus Parasteatoda; species Parasteatoda lunata. The sequence goes on along the minus strand of OX421972.1, from coordinate 58,206,805 downwards.
TCCAAACATTTTGTGAAAGGTCCTGTTTTTGTAAAATTGTGAATATAATTTTTGTATATAAAATAGCAATTTGTGAATATAAAATAGGCGTTAAGTCACATTCTTTCAAACAGGGTTGTGAATTTGTGCAAATAGGGTCCTGTTATTGCAAAAAAACCTTTTCAGGAATTTTTAAATTGTAAATAGATACAAGATTATACTCAACACTATAAAATTATAATTTTAAAAAATTTTAATTTAAAAAATAAACAGCAATTGCTGCTACTAAATTAAAGATGCAACATACAAATATTTGGTATTCAGCCTATACTGCTGAATGCAGAATATTCATTTCGGACGAATAATGGAAACAAAATCACTCACATTTTTAATAATTTCAATTGACATATTTTAAATAACTCAGCATCAGTCAGTTTTTCTGACCCATTTACAATAATGGCTAAATGTCTATCGAGTGTCTCTTGTTTCATCCTCGTTTGCAACTCAGTGCAAACAAGATTCATTTTCGAAAATAACATTTCGAAAGTAGCTGTTGACTGTTGTATAATAACCGACAATGTTAATAGTTTTAATAAATTAGGAATTAGAATTATAATAACTTAGTTCATTTACATCCGTCTTTCTTTTTTTTCCCCTGGGAAGGGTTCATTCGATTAGCAAAACAATAATGAAGATAAACAAATTTGTGAAGGGTCCGATTAAAATATAAATTATTTTGTGAAGGTTCCGTTTTTAAGTTAAAATATTTTGTGAAGGGTCCGTTTTTATGAAAAGATATTTTGTGAAGGGTCTGTTAACGGACCCAAATTTCTTCAAAACAGACCCCTGATTAGCTAATTACAAAAACTAATAATTTAGTTAGTGTTCAAGAGTAACAGTAAACAGTGCGCATGAGTCGTCATTGCACGCGTTGCTATGCCGAACAGCTGCTGTTAGATAGCTTTTAGAATTCTTTTTTCATTAAGTTTATTATGCATTGACATTTATGGGCGAGTTTATACTTGAATTGTCGGACATAAGAGACCCTTTAAATATAGCACTGAAATTGTCAATAAAGAGAATCTCATCTCTTGAACGAAATGTTTTCCTTGCTTAATTAAGAATCAGAAATCTAGTCTACAGTTCAGTTAGCAAATCAGATTTTTAAAAAATAACAGATTTAAATTTGATCAATCCATACTTAATTGCTACATGCTACATGTGCCTTCCCAGTTGAGGCAGTATGCGCAACATGATTGAGATTTTGACTAGTTAGCTTAGCCTACAAATTAGCCTTTTGTACACCTGGTTCTACTCAGAAGGTCCTTGTTTTATTCGACAACAAAATGTAACAGAAAAGACTTAGATGTTTTATACGTGGCACGAAATCTGTTTCGATAAATTAAAATAATTGTTAAAAGAGGTGTTATAAGATGTTGAACTTATCTAAAAGAAATCTTCGAGCAATTTATACTAAAGGGGAAAATTAGTGGAACAAAATTCAAAACTTTTCTAATCAAAATTTTCAAAACATTGTCTTGGACAAACAAATAGCCAGCACTGTTTTTTATTCATCTGCGAATAATTCGACTACTAGTTTCATGTGATTTCTGATAAATCGCAGTAGTAATCTGTCCCTGTCATGTTCTTCTCACCTACCCGGTTTCGCTCAACTCAAATCTTACCATTTCTTTTCTACAAATAACATGCATGTATCCTGACCCCATACCATGTTCAAATGTAAGCTTTGGGAAATAATCGATCCTTCCGAGCAAATATTGTTTTTTTAAATCGGTGATATTTCACACATTTACAGAAAACATAAGAGCAAAAACCTGACAACTTTAACATCAGAAAAGAACAATCGATCTTCTTAAGATGGTACAAACAATAAATAAGATCTTGAACGAGGGGGGGGGGGAGGAGAAAAGCACAGTAGAAATGGAAATGAGATTTGTGAAATAAAATGTAAAACCTAAAGCCTATCCAAATAAGAATAAAATTTTCGTAAACAATGTGATTTTGAGATCAATATGGTACGGTAAAAGATTTAAAAAAAAAGTTGTTTTACGGTTCTAAACTTAAACAGATAAATATTTTGGAAAGGAAATTGAATAGAAAGTTCAATAAAGCAGAAATCCCTCTATTAGTCTACCTGAAATTTTGGGTCGTTTTATACTCATAATAAAAAATACATCTAAAAATAATAATATAAATTTTTTAAATTCATTTTTCAAGCTAACTTAAGAGGTGAAAGTAATTTTATTTTTGTCTGTCTTAAAACGAAAATTGTATGACATGTCATTTTAACAAGACGTAACGGTCAAATTTTCAATTGGTGATAAGTTTTGCTTCCACCATTTAGAAAATAATTGTTATTTACATTTGAATCAGATACATATCTCTAGTTAAAATTTGTGCACAGTAGCTAGTCGGAAAATGGGCAAAATTTGAAATAACGATAAATTCTAATTAGCGATATAAGATCTGCTTTAAAAAATTTTCGAAACTTTCATAATCACCTAGGAAAGAGATCTAGTTTAGTTTCAAACTACATATATAACTAGGCTAACATTAGTTACAATTATGAATCCCTTAGGAAACAAATTCCGCTTGAATGAAACGATCGAAACTTCTAGAATTATCAAACAGAGCTTCAAAGAAAAGAGATCGATTTTGTTTCATGATCAGTTCGATTTAGCAATACAGAAATATATATAATTTGCTTGTAGTGGTCAGTAAACAATGAAAATCACATTATCATTAACCCGCTGGTGTATTAATGAATGGGCAAAATCGGAAGGATTTTTCTCCCCTATAGACTATATCTCTATTTAATAAGAGCAAATGTAGAGAAAACTGAAGGTTAAAATACGGTTTTTTACGTGCAGAACCGTCAATGGGTTAAACCAGTGCTCCCCAACCCCAAGTCGACGGACCGGTACCGGTTCGTGGATCAAATGGTACCGGGCCGTCCATTTCATTGAAACTGAATTTAAATTCCTAAGTTTATACCCCACATTAAAAACATCTGTGTTCCATTAAAATTTTATTTATTTAAAAAAAAGGACCCCCGAAGGTAGTGACATAAATTTTTTCATGTTTGTAATGTATCATTGTCTCCGATTACCCCCATATGAAACCGTCTCATTGCAAAGAAACAAGCTCAGACTTCTCATTGATTTAACATTCTAGTAAGTTAAAATGTTAAATCACTTTATATTTATTTTTTGACGTAACTGTATTTTATTTTGAAGGCATGTTTAAATACAATTAAATTAAATTATTAAATCAAAATAATTTTAAATATAAACAATCAATGTCCACCCCCCACCCCCCAGCGGGCCGCGGTAAAATTATCAAACGTTGACAGGTCCGCAGTGATAAAAATGGTTAAACCATAGGTTAAACACGAATGTGTAGTTGATATTTCAAGTGCTCTAGCTAGCTGGAAAGTGGTCGAAATTTCTATAGCGTAATTCCAACCTCACCGGCACAAAAATGAGGTAATAAAATTGTTTCACAAAAAAACGGGGGGGGGACGCTCATTATATATTTAATTTAATAGGAAAGCAATTATATTATTTTTCGAAACGTTTAAAATTAAAAAATAAACTTTAAAAAATTGCAAATAAGAACAAACTATCCATCAATTTTTACGCTTGTATCACTTGTAATTCTTCGAATATATATTTCGAGTGCATCAATCGTAATTCTTCAATTAAAATTCCCCTTGTTTCAGATAAAAAGAAAAGACGTAGATAATCTATTCACAAATGGCTGATGTCACATCCTGCTTTCAATTTCAATGATTAACAAAAGTTGACTAAGAGAGAATGATATTAAAATCATCCTTAATGTAGAAACAAGAGGATTATATGCAATAAAGCTTAATGATACCATTAAACAATTGTTTCATATTCAACAGCACACAAGCTTTGATGCAGAATATTAGATTAAAACACATACGTTCGTTATATATTAATTTAATAAGGAAATTCAGAATTCCCAATTTACTAATTACAGAATTACCAGGCACAAAAGTAATCCATAGCAGGTACACACATTTGGTTTAATTATATCAAGTAGTTTGTTTAATATGTGAACAATGTGCAGTAAACTTAATTAAATACATTTTCTACAATACTGTAATAACTGTGAAGAAATTTAAGCTTTTGCATAAAAATCTTCTTAATTCACAATCATTTGAATAATATGTATTCGAGCGTTATAGCGTTGAATAAATAATATGGTAATCAACAGTAAGTTATCTTATTAAGAAGTTAAGTTAAATATGACTCGCTCAATCAGAAATGATTATAAACAAGCAGGAGTATATTAATTTTGAATCAATGTATTTTAAACAACTTATCAATAATGTATTTCATACAGATAATTTTTAAATAGCAATGCATAGATTGTAAGAATTGTTTAGTTGCATATTGCAATTAAATAATGTAAAAAAAAAAAAAATTATTATGTTAATGCAGGGGTTCCGAATTTCTTTTGGCTACGGAACCCAAACTAATCGAACTTCTTTCGATGGAACTCTAACTTTTAAAAATGGTTCATTAGCAGATGTAAATATGCTAACAAAAAAAATAATAAATTAATTCACAAATATTTAATGTGAATGAAATTTTCTTTGTTTCATCAAAAAGTCTTCAAATTTGGGATTCATGTTAGACAGTTGAATTCGCTAGTCAGCAGAGGCTGGATTTTTGCTGTTTAAGTTAAATATAGTAGTTTTTGCCGTATTACTTGAAAATTTAATGAAATAATTACGGTTTTTGAAAAATAACTGTTATAAACAGTAAGACAGGGATTATCGGGAAAAAATAATTATTATTCTTGATTCTGTATATTTTATTTTGAATTTTTCAAAGTTCGATGAGAAATACTGGATGCAATTATTTGCTAAATCGCATTTTTTCAGAAATTTATTAAATATTAGAATTGTTATTGGAAAAATATAGTTTTTAAAATTTGCTCTTTTTTTATTGCAATTTTAAACTAATAATTTCATAACGAATTGGGTAAAAATTACCGATTGTTTATTTAAATGACCTTTTTTTTGTTGACTCGCCACGTATCTAGTTTCTAGTGGTTATTTTCAGGTCTAGTTTTAGCCTTTTTCTTACCCAAGAAAGCAGAACTTTATTTCCACATATCCACAAAATTATGAGTAAATTTTTCACAATATCACAAAAGCAAACCTTTTACAGGAAGTCTGGAATAACCCCCTGCTACTCTATTTATGCAACCCCTAACATGTTATGCCAAGTATTCAATTTATACAACAATAATAATGGAAGACTGGATTGAAAATAACTTTCCATATGCAATCTAGCAGCAGTAGGGAAAACGCAAGCAAAAGCGTTAAAACAAAACCGATAACATGAAAAACACTCCATCATCTCTTTTTCACAAGCATCGGAAACAATTGTCTCCCTCACTACACCCGAAACTCGCCAACAGGCAACATTTTTCTTCTCTCTACAAGATGTTCCATGCGACAAAGAACAAACCAACCTTCTAGCAATAACAAACTCTGTGTTTGTCTTCAACCAGCGAAGTAGTACCAATTCTTTCTCAAACAGGAAATGCGCCACGAGGTAAAAGGAATGAATGGAAATAGAAGGAATAAAGACCATAAAGAAAAAAGCAACAACAACAAAAAAAAAATAATTCCCAAATTCGTCCAGTCGACTGTGATCTTTGTATGCTCAGTATATAGAATTCCAAGCCTTGAGAAATGATAGGCTTAATGTATCGTTTCAACTCCACTGAGGGGAATAATCTGATCCAAGGAATTGTTTTGAGTGGAACTGGGCCTTTGATGTCACTAATATACTTTTAGTGGATTTTTAGGGTATATACTAGGTTTTTTTTTTTTTCTTTTAACTTGTAATATAAAAAAAAATTGGAAATAGTAAAAATGTTCTATAGATTTATCATATAAATATAGATTTATCATATATTCTATAGATATGTATCAGAAAAAAAATTGTTAAAACTGATGAAATCCAGAGATCCTTCAACTTGTTTTTTTAAAATCAATATTAAGTATCGGGATTTACAGTAGGGACTGTATTAAGCAACTGTATTAAGCATAGGGAAGGTTAAAATATTACGTAAACATATTTTTGGTCATTTTCGACTTAGCCTATCCTCTTATAAGCAAAAATAAGCAAATAGCAAACCCCTTCATATGCTTACGTCATAAAATTGCAACTTTCCCCTTTCCTGGTTTTTATTTTAAATTTTACTAAATACTGTTCTATTGATTTTAAATTTAATCAAAAATCTAGTGTTTTAGAATAAATACAAATAAAAAGATGAAACTTTGCAATAAACAAAGTTAACATTTTTATCCATTTAATAAAATATTAAGTATTTTTTAGGAATCTAAAGCTTTTTCTTTTTGAGTTCAAAACTATTGACCTCTGAAACTTTTTTTTAAAAAAAATTCCACTTTTTTCTATCCTCGAATTCACCTTTAGTTTCAAATTTGAAATTTCTCACTGTTTAAATTTTTGGTTTATTTATTTTTTTTTATTTTGCTTTTTAAAATTTTGAGAGGATTTTAATATTTACGTAAACATTGCTCATACCCCTTCTCCCCCTCGTCAACAAAAATAAGCAAATCACAAATCCCTCCCTCTATTAGGTGAATTCATAATATTCTTAAGTCCCCTGATTATAATATATACCACTAACACGAAATTCAAGTAATAATGTTAGATTGTCACTGCCGCTCAACTGAAGGATTTAAAAAAAAAAAAATAAACAGGCAAGGTGTTTGTAATCACTATACTCTTAATATATGTTTTTAGAATCGTTGTCGAAAATGAAGTCAAAACTATAGACACACTAGTCGTTTCAATTTAATATTTAAACTAGAAAAAGATATCTAATCACTTGCATATCATCATTTTTGTAAAATCAAATTATTGAATTAAAACCTGTCAAATTTTTGATATAAACTAGGAAAATTTGGAGAAATGGAATTAAAACCTGTTTGATTGCCGGATGACATTGATAAGGTGAATGAAAAACATCCAGGTTTCCTCCAGCAATCAAACTGGTTTTGAGCCCCTATATCTTACTTAATAGCGATTCATCATATTTAGATAACATTTTGGTATCTGTTCTTTTTCTCTAACTTAAATATCAATTTGCTACACCTGCGCGTAAATAAATTTGAATTCATTTAACAAGGATTATAAATATATATAACAGAGGGGGTAATTAGGAAACATTCCATTTATACAGTTTAGTGATTTTGCTCTCATAAATGGACTCAAATTCCAGCTAATTGCATTTATTTCATTTATCTTATAGTTAATTTAAGGGTTATAATAATTAAGTTGCAATCTCACGAAAAAGAATTAAAAAATGACCGTTAAAATGCGGTAAACTATTTAAATTGATTGACAATCAATCGGAGTTCCTAAAAATTGTATGATAAACGGATTCTAGAGTCAAAACAAATACAAAGACAGACGCGACATCGAGAAAAACTTAAATAGATCGATAATTAATCGAAGATCATAAACGATTGTGTGATAAACAGAATCTAGAGTCCAAACGAATACAAAGAGTGACGCGGCATAGAGAAATGCGCCAAACATAATATTAACGATTACATATTTATATGCAAAATGTAATCTCATAACAGCAAATTCTCGTAACCACAAGACAAATAAGAGGGGAGTAATAAAATAAAACATAAACCAGGAAGTACATTCACAAAATTCAAAATTCCATTTTTAAAACAATTCACTTACTCTAAATAGAAATTATATATTCATTGATTCAGACAGAGCAATACCACAAGCCAAATATTTCAATTTCATGAAGTGTGCGATAAAATACTCTGATAAAAAGGTTGCGGAAATCGAAGCAGTACAAGAAGATAACGGCATCCCATTTTCGGGATTGGGAAATAAATAAGTACCCAACAGTTTACTGCAGCGAGATAAGTTGAACTCGTGCAAGGTTGAAAGCTTGTTTTACTCCACTGTTGACAGAACCATACATCCCTCATCACAACAATCATAGAGATAATAAGTCAGAGAACTCTTTTTATCGATTATTTTCACTATTTAATTATTTTGGCACAGTGCCGTTTACTTTCAACATTTAAGTGGCAAAACGGGGGACGCGCCGATAAGAAAGTCGCCAAATGATGAAGATGGTTTGCCAAAATGCATCAGGATGTTTCTGGAGCACGTGCTGGTAATTGGGATTTATTGAATAAGTTGAAGTGGTTTCATTTCTAAGAGTATCGCTAATTGATTTAAGATTACCCGTCGAATAAGAATTGATGTGGTTTTAATGGGTAATTTACCAGTTTTCGAGTGGGTAGGCGAAAAATTTTTGGTAGTTGAGTAGGTGTGTAATAAAAACTAGAAAAAAATGTAGATTTATTTAATTGGATATTAAATATGCGTATAGGTTGTTAAAATGTTAAGTATTTAAAATCTAAGTGGTTATTAAACTGAAAATATATTTTGAAGGAGAATATTTCATATTTCTGGAGTTCAGTTACTCCAAAATTAGTTAATATATTTTTTATAAAAGTTAACCGATTTTTTTCATAAATAAATAATTGGAAGCGTCTCAATAGCTCTAATAAATGGCTTTAGGTAATCAAATACCCTCTACAAATTTCTACAAATTTCAGGATTGATTACGAAAGTTTATACTCTGTCCAATAATGTAATTATGGCTATGGCTTAGTGATTCGTATGATAATATGTAAACGCAAAGATAGGAGAGCTAATTCAGATAGCAGGGGTCTGTCCAGACATTTTGTAAAAGGTCCGCGTTTGTAAAATTGTGAAAAAATTTCCCGTAATTTGTTAACGTAAAATAAACGTTAAGTCAAATTCTTTCAACCAGGGTCTTGCTTTTGTGAATTTGTGCAAATAGGGTCCTGTTATTGCAAAAAACATTTTCAATGAGTTTTTAAATTGTAAAGAGATACAAAATTATGCTCAACACTGTAAAATTATAATTAAAAAAAATTAATTTAAAAAAATAAACAGCAATTGCTGCTACTAAATTAAAGATGCAACATACAAATATTTGGTATTTAGCCTATACTGCTGAACGCGGAATATTCATTTCGGACGAATAAAGGAAAAAGCGTCTGCTGAAGACAAAACTAGTTCGTTCTGTAAACATCTGTCTTTCTTTCCCTCCACTTTCTTAGAAGGGTTTAATCGATTAACAAAACAATAATGAAGATAAACAAGTTTGTGAAGGGTCCGATTAGAAGATAAATTATCTTGTGAAGGGTCCGTTAATGGACCCAAATTTCTTCTAAACAGACCCCTGGACAGCACAACATTTTGTAGCTAAATTAACACAGAAGTAAACGTTTACACAAAAAAGCGTTCATACTAATTAGTAGTCTCGTACAATTTGTAAAAACGATACATACCATATATTCTAACGTCAACCATATATTCTATTATATCATGTTAACCATATACTCTTTTGTCATATGTCAACCATACATCCTTTTGTCGAATGTTAATGTTTTGTAAAAACAGAATCAGTACACAAGGGTATCCTACAGTTAACATTGATGAACCGTGATCTACTCAATCCATTTTATTTATCTTGATCTATTTTATCTACTTTTGGAAGACAATATGTAAAAATTTAAAAAAAAAAAATGCTTTAAAACATTTTATTTGTCGGAAGTTTCAATATTTTACTGCAATACCCACGTGATGAAAAAGGAAAAAAAAAAATAGACCATCTTTTGACTTTTAGAAATTTTTTCTGCTCTTACTTTTCGAAGTAAAGTAAAAAACTGGAAATTCGCAAAAGCAATATTTTATTTTGCAGCTGAAAATATAAAACTTCCACAAATTGACCTAATTCTATATTACCACACCGTACTTTAAGTTAGGTTTTGTTCTTCCTTTTAACTAACGACTGTAAATTTACTTTGGGCATAAATCATTTTTTCGGAGAAATCCTAGATTGCTTTGAGATTAATAGTGCCAAAGAGATTTTCGGTTAATCGTATCCGAGAATTGTATAATGTGTATCAACAAGGTTTTCTCTATTTAACTTCTTTTTAAGGATGTAATTTATTCCAATTCTTATATTGATATAAAATACAGTTAAGAGATATTGTGGGAAATTATTCTTTTATAAAAGAATCTTGCTATTAATAAAACAAGAAAAAATAAAATAGATATAAAAGTAAAAGGTGCTAATCAAAAATGCGAATGAAAAAAGTAGAGGTAATATTTTATAATAAAATTCTTTCCAAATTTTATTAGATTAGGGTGTTATCGTTTTCTCATCTGTGATCACTTAAAAAAATTTTTTTTAAATAATTTAAACGTGATTTTTTTAACTTAAAAGCAAATCGCATTGTTTAATATAAAATAAAAAATATGTTCAATATGTTTAAAAATAAAATTTATGTTTCATAATTCAAAAAAAGCAAAGAAATATTTTTATTCAGTCATTTTAGTCGTAGTACAGTGCTAAAAAAAAACTGAATAACTGTTGATCTAATGATCGGATCTTTACATTCTAGGACTCAATCTTAATGGTTCGAGAGGGTGACCTCAAATATGGTGATTAACTAGTGCTGAAGATATTTTAAATTACGAATTCAGACGCACTTTCTCTGTATAAACATGCTTTTTTTTTTCCGACGGACTCGGATTTTTGTCACCCAAAATGTAGGGAGAGCCACGTAATCTCGGAAGTATGGTTATAATAGCGTTATAATAGCTCCGAAACAAATAGTAGCCTAATTAGAAAACCACGTGTTATTCAAGATTAAAACACCATATATTCATTTTTCGAAAAAATGCAATAATCTCTGGGTTTGAAGTAGGATGTTCTAACCATCATAATAGTACAGCCTTGTCCTGAGAGAGTTAGGATGCTTTATACAGTGGCCGCTGCAATGGCATATCATGAGATATACATTTCCAAGGTCCGTGGCACAAAGGGTTGGATTTGATCCTAATAGCTCTTAAAAACGTTTAAACAGTAGAAATGTAACTCATGATGTGATTTTTCGGCGGCCACTATAGAAAACCTTTTTAACTATCCCTGATCTGGGGTATAGTACAGCTATGGTGGTTAAAAAAGCCAGGGGTCTGTCTAGGTTTTTCAGAGAGGTACCTATTTTGTAAAAATTTAGACATAATTTGTGAAAAATTAAAAATTATATTTAAAAATCAACTCAGAAATATGGTAAAAATATGGATTTATTGTTTCTTAAGGGATAAAAAAATAACATTTTAAGAAAAAGTATTTTGTGAAATTCCTAAAATTGAATTTGTGAAACTACCGTTTTTCCTAAAGTTGAATTTGTGAAGGTACCGCTAAACGGTAGTAAATTCGGCCTGGACAGACCCCTGAAAGCTGACTAATTAACGTGCGGGCATCTACTTAACATCTCCTTTACATTTATCCCCTCCACGTGCATTTCGCTCAAAAATAAGTATATGGTGTATCAATTTTGATTGTCTGCGTCTTCGAATTCGACTATTATTTTTTCGGAGATATTTTGAAAAAATTTTGCACAATGTTGAGAAATTCTTTTTTACAGTGCATCCATTCGCAAACACTATATCATTACATTCTTTAAAAATTATGAATAAAGTAAGAAAGTGAAGAAATAATTTATTATGATTTAGAATAGTATCTTTCAATAAACTTTTATTTTTTATTAAAATTAGCAAAAATGTTTGAATTAGTAAAAAAAAAAAAAAAAAACATTAAATTAGTAATAAAAAAACTGCTGAAAATTTTAAAGTACACATTAATTGAGTTAAAAAAAAATTTTGCTTAATACAAATCTACAATTTGTTGTTTCGAAACTCTCTTAACATTTAAATACATATAAACAATATTTAATATATAAACAAGATATTCAATATATATAAATATATAAAAAGGAAAATCCTATTCAAAGAAATTTTAATTGGACAAAAAGACAACGCTGAGTTATACCATTTTAAACGGTTTTTTACACCTTTAGCGTATAAGTTCAGAGTTACTATCATTTTTCGTTAATGAATAAAGATCTAAAAAAGAAAAAAAAATACATTTATAAGTTCAAATATCTTTTCCATGCATAGTACAGAACTGACTGATTCCAGATATTTTTCCTTTAAAACAATAGTTATACATAAAAGAAAGCTTAATTAATGTTTGTAAAGCAACTGTAGTTTCAAAAAAAAAAAAAAAACTCAGAGTAACGTAAATTGCAAAGTTGAAAGTAGAAATAGCGGAGTATATTAATATTCCTGAAATCATTGTCGCAAGAGTACCACAAATATAAGTCAGCAAGTTTTGGGGAAGAAAAATAAAATGGAGTGAAAGCATAATGCATAAATAGCAAGTAAGAATTCCCAAGAGCAAGTTATGAAAATGGAAAGCCTTCTTTTCTCTGGAGGAAAGTTGTCAACAAAAATAAAAAGGGAAAAAAATGAATGAACCGTATTCTGAATTCTTTTATAACGTTACATGAACTTGGCGATCTATCTTGTCATGGTGATATATAATGGAACTAACGCTGAACGATCGTTTATATTATGAATGGGAGACAATTGTGCTAAGCTAGCATTGCATTAAGAAAATTGCATCGATTTATTTATATACTAAGATAATAAGGAAATATGATATTTTAGATTACATATATTCTCTTACTGAAATTCAGAATTAACACAATTAATTGCGATTCTTAGTTATGATATAGATATACACAGGCCCGAACCAAGTGAGTCTAAAATAAAATAATCTCATTCCTAAATGACGTAAATAAATTTTAAAAAAATGTAGAGGTTATTCCAGACTTTTTGTGTAAGGTTCTATTTTATGAAATTGTGAAACATTTACTCATAATTTTATAAAATGTTATTGAAAAGTTGATAACGAAAGAAATCAACCATATTTATTAACTAATAATGGAACTAACGTTGAACGATAGTTTATATTATGAATATGAGACAATTGTGCTAAGCTAGTATAGCATTAAGAAAATTGAATGTTTGTTTATATACTAAGATAATAAGGAAAAATGATATTTTAGATTACATATATATTCCTACTGAAATTAAGAATTAACGTAATTAATTGCAATTCTTAGTTATGATACAGTACACACAGCGCCGAACCATGTGAATCTAGAAATAAAATAATCTCATTCCTAAATGAATTAAATAACACATTTTTAGAGGTTATTCCAGAATTTTTACGCAAGGCTGGTTTTTTTGAAACATTTACAGAGATGCCAACTTGCTCCGGACAGCAACTAAATATTTTAAAGTGGTAGTTTATCAATTGTGGTTGTTGGTTTAATAAATTAAATTTAGTAGATTTTTGTCCACCACTATTTCTAAATAATTCGTAGGCTTTTTTCATTCACTACTTTGCTGTAATTATGTCATGCTATGCCTTTTAAAAAGATATCCAAAATAGTCAAATATTTGCAAAATTTAGTTAGTAATTATTTACCGCTTTTTTAATTATTTTGGCGTGTCCGGAGCAGTTGGCATCTCTGCATTTACTCATAATCTTATAAAATGTTATTGAAAAATTGATAAAAAAAAGTCCACCATATTTAGTAACTAATAATGCAATTTTTTAATAACTAAAAAAAATTTTCATTTTATTAAAATAATACGATTTAAAAATAACATTTTAAAAGTAAACAACATTCTACACAAGAGGTTTAAAAAAAATCGGCTACGGAATTCTAAATAATCAACCTTCTTTCGAGGGAACCCCGATGTTAAAAATAAATTTTATTAACGTAATTGAGAACCTTATAACATGTAAAAAAAAACATTTTTAAAATATTTAATTAAAGGAATGAAGATTTTTCATCGTTTTATCATTAATATTCTTAAATTAGGTTTTATGCCCGACAGTTAAATTTATAGCCCTTACTCTATATCTAGTCTAATTATGAATTTGTTTTTGGTGTGCATACACGAATGAATGATTTACTTGGAGATAAAAACTGCTGTTGAAAATGGGTATTAGGGAAACATATTTCTTTATCAAAGACTTATTTTGTTTTGAAAAGCAGGATAGGAAATGCTGAAGCAATATTTTAAAAATGATTGTTCTTTTCATCATTAGTTCAACATATTTTTGTTAGAAATATTAAATTTTCTTTTAAAAAATTCCATTTTCAATTCATTGACATTTTGCTTGAAATAATTTAATAAAAGCAATCAAAGGATTAAATAAATTATGAATTATAGGTTGAATCTAAATACAATCAGAGGTTTCACAACTCATCACAGGTTATAATAAAAGGTACTAACTCGCGGAACCCTTTTCACTTTTTCAAGGTGCTTGAGGGGTTCCACGTGACATCATTTGGGAAACGCTGCTCTACATTAACGAGGAAAAAAAGTTACACTAATAAAGCCGGAATTATAAAGCTAAACAAATCGTTGGCTCATGAAACGTTTATGATTTATTATACTATTGTTTTTAATGTTTGCAAACAGAAAACATAATAAAATAGAACAAACAGAAAATATAAAATAGAACTCAAAATATCACACACCAATAATTAAAATAAAACACGATACAATCTGAAACTTCATACTCCCACTGAAACAGAGAAAAGTTCTTCTTTGAAGAAGAAAAAAAAAAAAAATCGAACGCGTGTCTCAAATTGCATTAAAAAAGAACGAATTAGTTTCAGACACCACCAATGGAATAAAATAAGAAAGAACTACTCAAGCCTACAATTCCCCGGAAAGAAATTCAAAGCCATACATTTTCTTGTAACCCAGAAGTAAGAAGCCACACTTCAAGAGAATAGTTTTCAAGAGGCCATGATCAAGGCGCCAAACAGACCCGATGAGGAAAAATACCACTCCACATCTAATCAAACTAAAAGAGCTTTGTTTTAAATGAATTTCCTCCATGCTCACCTTTTTCATCCGCCCTTTTTTTGAGAAATTCGTTTAAAACAGAACAAAACAATTTTGAGAACTTTCAGTTGAAGAGAGAAAGAATAGAAAAGGTAAAACGTGGATGGAATCATTTACAGCCAAAAAAAAAAATCGATGAAAAGAAGCGTTCAATTTAAAGTCGGTATTTAAAGAAGGAAATGATAGCACAAATGTAAGTTGTTAGTGCAATTACTTATTATATATCAAAGCTGCAACTAATGCTGCATTGTTTTATGGCAGGGAATCCTGCCAAATTTTGTGAAAATGTTAATTTGATGAGAATGATATGATTCTGACCCCGTTCGAGAAGTTTAAGATGTTTCTAACAATACTCAATTCTTCAACAATTCTATACGGCTACTTAATCTTCTAAGAACAGACGATAAAGGTAGATCATATTAGGCTTAATTTTGTTCAGGAATTTTTTTTTTTTTTTTTTTTTTTTGTAAATTTAAAAGGCAGACGATAGAGAACGATAGAGCAGACGATAAAGGAAGATCATACTAGGCTTAATTTTTTATTCATGATTTTTTTTTAAATTTAAAAGGAACACTAATCAAAGTAATTCTTTATTTATATAATTTTAAAATTATGATGACAAATGCTAACTTAAACACAATTAGGAAGATTTTTTTTCTGAAATAAACATCCATGATGCCGATTCCGGTGACTTTTACATCAGACTTAATTTAGAACACTGTTTTATTTCCATGTCTTGAGCACATAATGGTATTAAAAATGGTACAGTTTAGCTAATTCCAACTTTTGCGCAATCAAACTCCTTAATCTTAAAAACAGCAAGAATTTAACAGTAAATGAGTGTTACAATTATTGTATGTAATATGAACCTTTTTGAATAAAAATGTGCAGTTAAATTAAAGTCAATATTCTTTTTTTTTATCCGAGAAGTGTTACGATTGCAATGGTGATTAATCTTTAAATCCAGAAAGAGGTTTATCTTTTTCTTAGAAACACTGATTCAAAAAACCCAAATTAGTAAATTTCTTTCTTCGTATCTTTGTTTTGCATCAGTTTCAAGTTTTTAACACAGTTAAATAACAGCTTAAAACACAAAATGGTGTTTAAAAGGGCGTGTTAAAGATGGTTAAAGGCAGTCCGGCTCTTTAACGTTACTGTGTTAAATCAAACTCAAAAGATCAAATTCTGCTCATCTTAACTGATAAACATCAATTAAAAATATTTAACAGTAAAATGAATGTTACAAAAACAATCAAGCCGCGAACTTTAGATGATAAAAAATTCAGCAGGACTGTAATCATAAAAAATTCAGCAGTACTGTAATCATAAATTTAAAAGACAAAAACTGATTATTTCATTTCTGACTTATAACAATTAAATTTTTAAAAAAAGGTTATCAATGTTATATGAAAAAAACCTCTTCTAAATAAAGTCACTGTATCATTGTAAAAGTTTTGTCATTTCTATAAAACTCCTTAACTAACTTTTATTTCGAAATATTATATTTACTTAAACTAAGAAAAATTCGAGTTTCTTCGTAGTTGTTTTTCCATCATAACTACATTTTCACATAGTTACTCAAGTTTGAGTAGAAACTTTAAAGTTTTATTATAATCTAAAACTCTAACTGAATCATGAGGAAAATCGAATTACGCTTCATTTTTTTCCAATTCAAAAACGAAATTCAGAAGTAAAAAGACACATTAAAGGTCGTCATAAATAGAAACCATTTTTCAGAGTTAAACAGACGTTTCCGAACTATAAAAGCATTTTAAGCACCGAGGAATTCACTTTTATAGAGTGCCATAAAAAAAACTTTATCACTTCATTTAGTTTTTAAAGAGTAATGATAACTTTTATGGATATCCGTTTTCTCTTTCTTTAACCCTGAAAAGGCTTTTTTTTTTTTTTTACTTGCCTAATAGAAGCGTACATATTAATAAACAAAAAACTGAACTAGGAATACCTATGATTCCAATAATAATTCACTACAAAATTGAGGCAAAAACTACGAGATATAATAATTAATCAACTGGTGACAACAAAACAGAAATACTTATTTCTTAAAAATATCTGCATCAAAAACGAATACTCCGGTGGCGAAAACAATTGACTTTACGGTCTTATAATATCGAAAAGTCTGACCCTGGGTTTACATACATTTCTGGCGTCTCACTGCCAAGCGCCGATTAAACCACTTGATGCCTTGAACCCTTACCGGCTGAAGCCGTATCAAAGATTTTAGTACCGTCAACTGGGATAACAATCGCCATTGCAGGGAACATTGGTCCTTACTTACAGAGATAAGATTATATGTGCGGAATACGTAGATAAAGGAAATATCTTTTCATTTTAAAGGCAAATAGGTGGCCATTTGCAATAACAAAGTATCAATCACCTTTTTTTTGATGTAAGCAATATGATTTCGTTTTTAGTACCAAAGTTATCAGCAAAGGCTTAACAACCCCCAATTGACGGTTTAGGTTTAAAGAGTAATTTTACGTGCATGGCACGAGGGAAATGAAGTCTTGGGCCTAAATCGTGGGATTTAAAAAGTTTGGATTTACAGAGAAAGCAGACGTAATCGTCAGTTGTCACTGAAAGCAAATAGTAATAGGCTAAGGTCCATGCCTATTAGACCGAAGTTCAATAGATTATTAGAAATCAATGACAGAACAAACAACAGTAGAGACTATTTCGAAATTTGAATCTCGGGACAGAACCCTATGACAATCCTTTGAATCCCGAGTGAAATATAGAGGTATCAAGGAAACTTGCCAAGGATATATAGAATTTAAAAAGTCACAGAAAAATCAGTAGTCACACAAAATAATCACAGATATTTTTTACTATTAAGCAGATTGCAATGTGACTCGAATTTTGTCCAAGAGAGAGTGATTTCAAACAGTGGCTTAATCATGATCTTCAGGGTAAGTTTTCACACCTGGAATTTTTATACTTAGTCATTATATAAAAGTCTCCCAAAAATTTATAGAATGGTAGCCCCTCCTGTCTTCCCTTCCACAGAGGTAAATGTACCCCATGGCCTTTTTGTGAAAATTCTGTTCAGAAAAAAGTGCTCTTTTTTATTTTATAAATAAAAAATGCAAAAGTAGAAACCTGCAAATTGTTTTTAGGCTAAACTAATATAAAATAGTTTTATTTCTCATATTTATTTGAGTATTTTTAATTCCGTTTTAAAGGGCACGAATCTAATTAGATACTATTAGCAAGATTAGAGTCCCTCAAAACTGAAGGTACCCTTGTCTATAACAAAATCATCCTCCCTTTTTTTTAATTTTTTTTTTCTTTATGGAGATCTCTAATGTAACCGTGGTTAGTAATTACAAGTTCCAGCAACAAATGTTATAAAACGCATCACTGACCTATCAATGTTAACCTTGTAAGTGAATTATTATAAAATGCAATATTTTAATCAATTAATATCTCAAACTTGAAAATGCTTTATTTAAATGTTAGTTTTTTTTTAAGTGGTTTAAATGTTTTACATATAATTTTAATTTCAAGCACAAAAAATTTTAGTTCCATCCAATAAACAAAAGATAATAAGAGCAAAGATTAGATGTTATAACAAGGAAAGAAGAGTTAGGCAACGCGAAAACAAACTTTCCTAACTAATTAGCGAAACTTTCAGAAAATGAAATTATCGTTCCTTCTAGTGGAGACAACGTCCTTCGTGGGTTAGTTACTTGAAGTGAAGGTGGCACTCTTGTGACACAAATTACCTTCAACATCAGAAACTTCGTCGGAAAAATGAATACTCAAAAAAATAATATAAAAATTTGGTAAGATAAAATATTTAAAATGAAAAAAATTCTTATCAAGTCTTGCGTTTACGATAACTTTGGATTTCCAAAAACAAGTAGAAGTATAGATTTAGGATCAATTAGATGATTTATACAACCTCAATATATATAAAAACATTAAAAATAATAGCAATAATAAAACAAAATTAGTAGCGGAAATATTATATAATTAAATTGTCAAAGTAGTAAATCATTTGGGTAATTACAAGAATGAATAAAGCCAAATATTTTTTTTATAATTAAGAGATTATTAGTGAAAAATTTCATCGTTAAATTTCGTTTGGCTGGCAATTATTTCTCTTTCCTTACACGCAAATGCTATAGTTATCATTTTTTTTTTATTTATAAAATTTTTTATATACTATTATAAGCTAATCTACGACAGATAATTTACTTAATAATCTTTTAATTAATGGTAAATTCAATTCTATAGAAATGCTAAATTAAAAATGTATCATCTCCTTGTTTAATGGACAGTAAAGATAAAATTGCCATGGATTAATAAAAGTAAATAAAGTACTTTTATTATTATTAGATTAAGTATTTAAACTAACATATCCATTACAAGATTTGAAACCTTTAGATCACCTCGTCTTCTTTGAAGATTTTACCATCAAATTAGATATTTTTGCCCTTTAAGGAAAATAATTGTGTTACATAAATGAAACAATTCAATTTTCTAAATGACATTAAAAAAAAAGTTGAACAGAAACGAATAGTTAATTATTTTTCTATAATCATTTTCATTCTGCATCTACACTAATTTTTATAAAAGTCTTTTTTTTTTTTTCTAAAAAGAATGAGTTATGTTTGAGCTTGATTTTCTATTTCTTACTCTTGAAACAACTGTTGTAAAATAAATGGTGTATTGATTTTCCACAAGATATTTTAGTTGTAATAATGTTTTTGACTTATGTTGTATGGATTTGTAGAAATGTTTAATGCTAAAAAAATCATTTATTTATTAAATATATTTTTATGAATTTATTTATTTTAATACAAATGCTCATTTATTTATTCATTTATAATTTTTTTTTAAATAGCTAAGTTTTTAATATCCATTAAGACATTTAAGACTGTTTTGCCTAACGTTTTGTAACTCAGAAGAATACAGAGTAAATGATAATTACCTGATTAATATGATTAGATGAAAATAAAGGCAACAACAACACAGGAAAAAATACGAGTAACTCATAATAGAGCATGAAGCAGCACATAATAAACGTGCACTACAAGAAATATATGAAAATGCGTAAAAACGGGTGACTGAATATGTACATAAAAAATTTGAGTATACATGAAATTTTACATACTGTTGTAATAGCAACATGGTTTATCTGTCTTATTACTATTAAAAGTTGTTGAGTCAATTAATTCTTGTATTTCTATGCAATTATATTAGATCATGAAGCAACACATAAATAAATGAAACTACTATTAAAAAATATGAGTAAACAAAACATTTTACACACTGTAGCAATAGTGGCACGAATTCGACTTTCACATTTTATTAGATGTTGTTGAATCAGATGACTCTATCATTTTGTATTTTTATGCAATAAGCTCATGATTATAAATTAAGCTTATGATGACAAGAAAATATATTAAGCTATATAGAACATAAAGAAAATTAGAATATACATAAATTTTAATACGCTATTGCAATAGCAACTTTATTTGTTTGCTTTATCTTTATATGTTATTGAGCCAGATATCTGTCAATCAGCCTTTATTTTTATGCAAGTATTTAAGATTGAAAACAGTTGGAGGAATTGACTAAGTTTTTAAATTTAGTTAAACAATTATATGTATATTTAGGAAAACAACTTTTAAAAATTCAATAAAACAAAATTTAAAAAGATTACAATGCTCGACATTAGTTTGATTTACAAACACGGGAAAAGAAATTCAAACATAATTATCACAAGAAACTGAAGTGGAAATCATGTTTTAATACACTAGCAAGGAGCAAAAAAATTCTGGTAAAATTACCATACTATAATGGCAGGGGTCTGTTTAGAAGAAATTTGGGTCCGTTAACGGACCCTTCATAAAATATTTTAACTTAAAAACGGACCCTTCACAAAATAATTTATCTTTTAATCGGACCCTTCACAAATTTGTTTATCTTTATTATTGTTTTGTTAATCGAATAAACCCCTCCCAGGAAGGGGGGGGGGAGAAAGACAAATGTAAACGAACTAATTTTTGTCTTCGGCATACGTTTTTTCCTTTATTCGTCCAAAATGAACATTCTGCGTTCAGCAGTATAGGCTAAATACAAAATATCTGTATGTTACATCGCCAATTTAGTAGCTGCAATGGCTGTTAATTTTTTTAAATTTAATTTTTTTAATTATAATTTTACAGTGTTGAGCATAATCTTGTATGTCTTTACAATTTAAAAACTTCTTGAAAAAGTTTTTTTGCAATAACGGACCCTATTTGCAAAATTCACAAAAACGGACCCTGGTTGAAAGAATGTGACTTAACGTTAATTTTATATTCACAAATTACGAGTAACAATTTCCACAATTTTACAAAAACGGACCTTTCACAAAATGTCTGGACAGACCCCTGAATGGTAATGAAATTTCTAGTAAAAAAAGGAATTCTGGATAATCAAAACAATATATACGTAATTTAAACCCTTCATTTGGTAACTTTTTCGTTTATTAGAAACGGTTTCCCAGATATTTTGGTTTTCAAAATTTCAATTATTATTGCTACACATTTAGTAAAGAATACAAAATTGAAAAGTTAAACCGAATAAATTAATTTTTATGTCATATTCTAACGCAGTGATTCTCAACCTTTTTTTTTTTTGTTGCGGCACACTTCTAACGATCTCAAATTTTGGCGGCACACAAAGAAAAATATAATGTTTTAAGTTGTTTACTTACCTATAATACACTGTGTAATATAGTTTATGATAATAATTTGGAATGTAAAATAAAATAATATAATATGTACTACAAAAAAAGAACAGTACGTTTATTAAGGGATTAATTACAAATGAATAATAAGAATACTTTTAATGCGAAATTTGAGCTTGATGTTTTTTGATAATTTCATTTATATTGGGTCGTAAAAATGATAATGCTACTCTCATATCGTCTTCTACATTTAACAATCTCGATATTATTTTCGTTTTTATGTTTGTTAATAATGAAAATCCGAATTCACACAAATAACATGTAGAAAATTGTAATAATATTTTTAAAGCTTTTTTGGCTATCATGGGATAATCGCATCTAATGTTAATCCAAAATGAATTAATTCATTCTTCCGAATATTTAAAAATTAAATCTCGATTGTTAGAAAGCGAAATTAGTACTTCCTCTTCATTTAAAGTCAATTCAAATACAGAAGTATTCGTTATCACAAATGTATTACGAACCCAATCAAATTTTTTTATATCTAAATTTGGGAAATAATAAATAATTCTCTCCTCTAATGTTGTCAATAACAATTTTATGAATAGTTTTATTAAAATCCTTTGGGACTCTACTCGTAATAAATAAAAAAAAGCATTATAATTTTTACCATATATATTTCTAAAATTTGGCGGCACACTTTAAGAATTTGGCGGCACACAAAAGTGCCGCGGCACAGTGGTTGAGAATCACTGCTCTAACGTATCATGATCAAATTACCAAATTTTACCACATTTACTCAATTTTATCGCATATTTATTGTCAATTTTACCAAAATCATTACAAAAGCGCACTGGTAAACAATACCCAGCTCCCATAGAGCCCGAAACATGATTAATTTTACTATATTTTAGTAATTTTAACCATACTTTTTTTCAGTAACATAATGGGAAAACGTCATCAGCTTTGAAGATTAATGTGAAAGACCTCAAAATATTTCGAGAGAACTCGAAACAGCGCTTTAAACATGTTGATTTTTCCTAATTTTCAAAGCTGATGAGTTTTTTACATTATTAAGTATATTAAAACATGTTTACAAGTTTGTGAAATATGTGCATAGATGTCATATATTTTTTTCAAAAAAACAAACTTAGCTTGAAAAAAAAATTACAATTATCATTAGTTGTTTCGAATCCTAGTAAAATAATTAAACTATTAAAAAAAAAGCAGTTTGAAAGACTGCTTCTAAACCTCATTTCCATTTGAATTACTGACCAATCTCACGAACATAAAAACAACAAATAAAATTTTTAAATTTATTACAGCTATAAATTAACAAAAGATCATTTTAAGTTCTGTAAGCCTGCGTCACAGTTGACTTAGAGAGCGTGAAATGCTGGACAACATAACAACCACACGCAATTTCGTAATAATTGTCCTCGTGGCACAATGAAGATGGGAACAATGCAGTGCAATTTGAAGTCACAATGGAATCTCAAACTACGGTGAAAGCATTTCAATAATCCGCCATGGGACTTACTCAGGATCATCTTCAATATTTAGAATGTCCCAATAGCGTGGTCATTCTGCCATGTATGTTGGAAGTATGTAACTATGTGGTCGATGTTCGGAAAATGCTGGACATGATGAGGTCATCGAAAATGGAATATGAATATTTAAAACAAACCGAAACATTCGAAATACAATGCCGGTATTAGTATATTAAACATGACATTCACTACTTTTGATAGAATAGGAGGAAACAATACAGGGAGGAAAACGAATTGATAGCATAGCATTTTATTATGTGATGCACATAATTAGGTAAAATGTGATTGATTACAGCAATAAATTACTACGGTAATTAGGATTCCAGTTAAACCAATAACTCTGTAATCAGAACAAGCAATAATAATATTCAATAATTCTGTTATCAAGATTACATACAATATGATTACTTCTAATCAAAATTAAAATAATAATCCTTAGATGTTATTTAATCAAAATTAAAATAATATTCATAGCGACTTAAAATCGTCACTTGTTATTACTTGTTAATCGTAATTTAAAATTAACTTAAATACGACTAACTTAAATACGATACGATTTGATGTACAATAATTACGGAAAATGTAACTGATTATAGCAATAAATTCCTCCGGTCATTAGGATTACAATTTAAACAATAACTCTGTAATCAAGATAACATACATTATGATAACTTGTAATCAGAATTGAAATTATAACCAAGATTAGTTGTTAATCAAAGTGATTTAAAATCGTAAATCATTATTATTAAATTCAATATTAGACTTTACGTAATCGTAATTCAATATTAGACTTAAATTGGACTACAGTAATAATCGTAAATAATGATTGTTTATATTCAAATTAATACTATGATCGTTAATTATCATTACGTTAACCGAAATATATTTTATTAAACTATGTAAAATCTAAACAATTTCGAGAAAAATTACTAATTGGAACTAAGTGCACGGATACAGCTAGTTCAATAAGTGCAAATAATTAGCACTTGCTACTTTTATAAGAATCTATATATTTATTATCAGATAATAAAAAAAAAAAAAAAATAAAAAAAAAAAAAATAAATAAAAAAATAAAAAAAAACATATAATGTCAGAAATAGTATAAATAATATTGTAGTTAGTATGATAGCTACTTGTAAAATAAAATAAAAATTGAAATATATTTCAATAGCAATCAATGATTTCAGATCGAAAACTAATAGTTTGAAGATTAGTGCCACTAGAAAAAATCGGAAATACAAGACAGCATGTCATGTACCCGTTGACAAGAAAAAAAGATTAAAAAAGTATGTATTCCATTACAGACAAAGAAAGCTAATACATTTTCTTTAAATATTTCAACTAAAAAAAATTATCAGGTAATTAGTTCTATTTACAATAAAATTATAATAAAAAAAGTCACAATAAAAAATAACAAAACTTGTTACAAGTGAATACACGAGGTAACACACTAAGGGGAAGAAGAAAAAAAAGTATAGTCAAAACTATCCAAATATGTAAAAATGTACCGTATTTTTTGCTCTTAGGGAAGAAATCACGGTTATTTTTACGAAGAGCCTTGGTAATGATTTTGATAAAATTATGTTATTTATTAACAAGAAAATAATTAAAAATAATAATTAACAACTAATTAACAATAAAATAACGATTTAGAATGTCTGTAAAATTTGGTAATTTTATCATGATTTGGAGTATAGCATAAAAACTATTTATTTGGTTAAATTCACTTTTAAATTTTGTACTTTTACTAAATATGTGGTAACAGGAACCAAAATTTCCGGTAATTTCCAGTTCCTTTTGGAAACCAGAATTTCCGGTAAACTGTTACTATATGAATATTTTTTGGTTTTATTTATATTGATATTTTGGTTTTATTACGAAAATATTGTTTTTTTTTATTATTATTTTTATTATCAGAAGTGTTTTAACCATACAGTACAGTACCTAAACTTACTATTTCAATTTTAATTAAAATAGATTGAAATTAGGGTTTGGTTAACTCCAAATCAACAAATCCGTAAAAAAAAAAAAAAAAAAAAAAATTAAAATACAGCACAAAAATCTCATTTCATTCCTAAATCATGCAGTAATACAACACATAATGTTCCATTTAATCCAATCGAATGGATATCGTTACGGTTATGATTACAAACATATTACATGCCACATAAAATTTGCTGATTTCAGCAACTACTAATAGGAAATGCCACTTGGCATTTTAATAGATAATTACCATTTAATGGACTATTTTGAAATTAGATGCCAGTTCTCCTTATTCTAGCCGGCAAACAGCGTTCTAATTATTTCTTATCGTTCTGTGCAGTCTCCCTTCATTCCCTCTTTTAGCAAAATTATGAATATATTTTCAAATGAATGCAGTACACTTTTTCAATCTGTATTTTTTGAAGATCATATCAATTACTATTTGTAAAAGTAATAAAAAGTATTTAAAAAAATTACTAATGGAAAAAAAAATAGTAAATACAAATGGAAAAAATAAAGAATCATTAATTCTTCTAAGGTGCTCATTGTGAATTGAGGATTACTAATTTCTAAATATAGATAAATACAAGTTATTTGTGTTAAATTATTTATTAAATCATATCTTTCGTATTTTATTCATCAGAGTTTTACACATGCGATGTTAAATATGTACTAACCACCTTTGGCAACCAGCTTGGTCACTTATGGTGTTTAATATATAAACTTTAATGTAATCAAGTCGAACAGGCAGGACAACTGTATTTAAATATTCTAATTCTTCAACCCTTCCTGCAATCCTATCGCCTTAATTAGTTTTAAACAATATATTAACTAAAATTTTTCACCGTCTACCTGTCTGTCGCCTGCTCCGAAGTATTTTGATTTCAATTTTAGCTTTTTTCAAGAGATGTTCAAGATACTGAAAAAATTCTTTATGTGTTGAAATTTAGTATTCATTTCAAATTAGTACAAAATAAAATTTGTACCGGCAGCTTTTAAATAGCACAAACCACCGTAAGAATGAGTTCGGGATAATTAAGCATAGTAGGCAGCAGAAATATAATTATTTCCATCTCTGGCATGAAAGAAAATAGAAAACTTATCCAAATGCTCCATTCAGTGAATTTACTCACTCATCGTAGAATATATTTATGCTATATATTTATTTGTGGGAAAAATACATGATGCCCCGTCACCAATAATTAGTATGACAATATGAGTAGCACCATTTATGTTTATAATTTCTACAGCCATTTTAGAAAGAATCAAAAATAAATCTAAATAATTATTTCTTGACTAAATTTTTAAAAATACAGAATTATTCTTAATAAATACTTAACTTTTGGCTAATTGGGCAAAATCCTAGAATAGCCCACCTCTTGGCGACTTTTAAAAATCTCGCCAAGTTGGCGATTATTACTAAAAATTAAAAAAATTATAATTATAAAATTAAAATTAATGAATAAATAATTAAAAAATTCTTTTCTAACGATTTCCAACTTTCGCGTAGGTATACATATAAAATAAACAATCAGGTTTAAGAATTTTTATGGTGTGATCGGACGTTCAAAATAATCACCCCGAAAACTAGTTGGCCGAAATTTCAAAAACTTGTTTGGCGAGATTTCAAAAACTTGCTTGGCGAGATTTAAAAAAATTGCCATGGGATGGGCTATTCTAGGATATACCGAGCTAATTGTTAAACACTACTTAAATTATTACTTAAGACAACCAAACAAAATGATTAAATAACTACAGTGTTGCCAATAATAGATAAATACCCTAGTTTGGTGCCATATAAAAGAAAAATATATAACTAGAGGGCTAATAAGTTATATCTCTTTTCTACTAACAAAACCTTTTTTTCAACTTAAATACAACCTAAGAGAAGCACGGAAAGGCACCCAGATTTATTGAAAATAAGATATAAAAGTTGATTTGCAAAACTGAAAAACACAACGGTCATTATAGCCTACGCAAACTATAAATAACGCTATCAGCAAAACATTAAAGTAAATAAACACGAATCGTGATTAGTGCTAATTCGATATCATCAACATTTTATTTTTAGACGCTATTACAGTGGTTGTGATTCTTCTTTTTAAGCAATGAAATTAGTCAGTTATATGAAATAGAGTGAAAAGCGTGCTAAAAACACTAATGCGAATATGAAAACAATTCACCTTTTAATAAGAGTATTTTTAATTTAATTTATATATCGTTTTAATGAAACAAAAATTAGTTAATGGTGTTCTTCAAAGTCCTTTCTTCAATTAAAATAATAAAAAGACAGCTTATAAATGCTTTAAAATCACAGCAAAGCAATAAATTTTAACTACACATACCATTTTTTCGCCATAAAGTATCTGGGCTTTATAGAGGTAAATTATTTTTTATTACATATTGAGCTCAACAAAGAGATAAAATATATATATGTTTTTTTAAAAATAATATTAAGCTTTTTAAAAAAAATCGCCGATTTGGCGATATTTTTCCACTTAGATGGTATAAGATTGTTCCAATTAAGATTGTTCGGGATAGACTTTCGATAAACGGAATTTTTTCATTGATCTGAAACAAGCCATTGATGAAAAAATTAAACTGTAGACGATTCTATTTTTTTATTTCATACATTATTTAAAAAATAACATCAGTGATGTTTTTTTTTTCTTCTTCTTGGAATTCTCATTTAAAAAATAAATTTATTGCACGTTCTTTAATAGTTATTTATTCACTTTTTTTTTTTTTTTTTTTTGATTTGTCATTATAGATAAACTCAATGATCAACATGAATGTGGTAGCATAGGTGGATTACATCAGCAAACTAACTAATAGCACGTGTTTAGTTTGCTTATAGTAATGCTTTAAAAGGGTGTTTAAATAAAGCTAAATATTATAAAGTCAATAGTATTATGAATAATAAAAATAAACAAACAAATTAGATCCGAAAAACAGCTTAAAAATTTTAATTATTCGGTTCGGGTGAAATTATTGAAAAAAGGTTTTTTTCACATTAGTTTAACATTAGCCATTGTGTTATAAATAAAACTGTAAACAATTTATAATAATTATTATTATTAAGATTATAACGCACGCTCTTTAACGTACGTTTAGTTATTATTTACAAGTTCAGTCATCATTGTGAGAGGGCAGTGGCCTACATCACTGAATTAGCATTTATAAAACTATAGCTTCCGCTTACAATAGTGTTTTAAAAACGTGTTTCTAGGGCTACACTAATTTTGTAGATAAGGTTTAATTTTTTTTCTAAGACTTAATGAATCTTAAGATGAAAAAAAAAATCTGATAATTTAAAAAAACATTAATTTTTATGAGTTTGCAATGTAATATAAATAAAATATTGCTCGTATCGAGTTTATATAGTCTCGCCTAATTTTGTAGGTATCATAATACTTGGGAAATTAACTGTGACTAAATCAAATCGCTTTTTTCAAGTTACACGCAATATTCAGAAATAAAATATTGCTCGTATCGAGTTTATATAGTCTCGCCTAATTTTGTAGGTATCATAATACTTGGGAAATTAACTGTGACTAAATCAAATCGCTTTTTTCAAGTTACACGCAATATTCCGAAATAAAATATTGCTCGTATCGAGTTTATATAGTCTCGCCTAATTTTGTAGGTATCATAATACTTGGGAAATTAACTGTGACTAAATCAAATCGCTTTTTTTCAAGTTACACGCAATATTCATAAATAAAATATTGCTGATATCGAGTTTATATAGTCTCGCCTAATTTTGTAGATATCATAATACTTGGGAAATTAACTGTGACTAAATCAAATCGCTTTTTTCAAGTTACACGCAATATTCATAAATAAAATATTGCTCGTATCGAGTTTATATAGTCTCGCCTAATTTTGTAGATATCATAATACTTGGGAAATTAACTGTGACTAAATCAAATCGCTTTTTTCAAGTTACACGCAATATTTTACTTATTACTTTCCTGCAAACCTATAGAAAAGTTGTTATTTTTTTTAAAAATATTTTTTTTTTTTTAATTCTTACTTATTGCCTCTCACTTTTTATCATGATCTGCATAACTACATTTTAAATTTACTTTAAAAATTCAAAAACATCTGCAAAGTGATGAAAGCTTTTAGATTGAAAAAGAATTAAATATATGAGAAAATAATATTATATGAGATAATAAAAGCGTTAACGATAAAAATTTTTTAACAGGATTAAATAGAAATTATCATCTACTCGAAGGTATTTTAAAATCGTTTATCGTGATATGTGGTTTCTGTTCATTTGTTTAACTTTTAAAATCCTTGAATAAAGCAGCATATCAGTTACTCGCATTTAATTTTTGATATTTATTTTCATGCAAGTCTATTGTATGTTTCGAGATGCCCCTTAGCTTAGATCAGGGGTCTCCAACCCTATGCCCGCGGGCACCATGGTGCCCGTCGGTCGGTCTAGGGGCGCCCGTTGCTTGTGTCCAACGATCAATTATTTCAGTATTCCATTTTCAGCTCAGTAAAGGCAAAGTACAGCTAGCTCAGGAAAGGCAAATTACTTGATATATTTCTACATTTAATTGAAGAAATAAAAAATTATCTTGCAGCCAAAAATCAAATATTTTTAGAGCAAAGAGATCCTCTTTGGCTAGTAGATTTGTCTTTCATAACGGACTTAATGGAAAAACTAATTAATTTAATATTGGAGCTGCAGGGAAAGGGCAGACATATAGCAAGAATGATAGGGATAGGGGCTATAAACTCGTTCAGAGCTAAGCTAGTTTTGTGGATATCACATTTGAAAATGAAGTCTCTTGTGCATTTTTCAAACATGAAAACAATGATAGGTGGCAGTGGAATTGATTTATCAACATTTGTCACAAACCTCCAATTGCTTCAAGATCAATTTGAAAAGCGCTTTCAACAATTTAATATCATCGAGCTTTTGATCACCTTTTTTGTAAATCCTTTTACCAACCAAATAAACGTAACCGTAATAGCAACATACATTTCAGAATTTCTTCAAGTAAGGCAAGAAGAAGAGGAGATAGACATTTTGGATCTTCAGAATGACATTATCCTCAAAACTATTATATCCGATGAGAAATTCCGGAATATAGTTGACAGAAATAAATTCAAATTCCATTCTTAAGAAGAGTAGCATATAAAAGTAAAGTCGTTTTTTTGGTTCATTATACTTGTGTGAATCATTGCTTTCAAAAATAAATATCATAAAATCGAAATAGAATCAGAATAGAATAAAATCAATATAGATCCCGACTTACAGATAAACACCTTGACGATTGCTTGCGAGCAGGAATTTCATCATAATCTCCCAATTATGTAGCGCTGGCCAGTAAAATGCAATGCCAAAGATCACATTGACTGAATTTTATATATAATTTTTATACTTCGTATGTTTTGAAAGCAATTTAGAAATCATTTATTTTACACAAGAATATTAATACTTATTATATACCTATGTTAAATTAATTTTTAAAATTAAATTTTTTGTGCATTATATGTAGGGTGTATTATTACCTATGTCTATCAACAATGAATTTATCTTAAAAAAAATAAATGGTGCCCGCCATTCGGCCGATATTCTGGTACTTGCTCTTAGGTACAAAAAGGTTCGGGACCCCTGTGCTTAGATTGTCGCCAAAATTCCGATTGTTATTCGATTTATAGCAACCCAAGTATTTATAATAAATTTCGTTATGTTTTTAGATTAATGCATGTTTTTTAAATGCATTTTATTGCCGCTTGGTTTTCTACGTCATTTTATTTGGTGAGGCGTTGCTATTTAACACAATTTCTGCCAATAAATAAAGCGACAATTTTCACCAAGAGGCTCCTTAAAGTATAACTTTCCGTCATGCGATATTTTCTCAATCAAAAAGTGAGTGCCACTTCTACTCGCTATTAGTTGTTAAAATGAATCATAATTGTATAAGTCGTTTAAGGATAAGTCGTCTATTGTTGACTTATGATTTAAATTACGCTGATTTAAATTAACTGATTAAATTAAGACACTAACTGATTAAATTAATTGGCTAAAATTATAATGTGTTAAAATGTGTGTGCAAGCTATTTCTTTTCTCTTAAAAATTTTTGGAATGAATATTCTTCGAACTTATAGGCATTAAAACTTCAAAAAATATATATATATATATATATTCTTTGAGATTATAGGCCGTAGTTATCAGGTAGTAAGCAACAAGAAAAACAGAAGTAAATTTTTTACCAACGTAATGTAACATTCTAATGATATGAATAGATTCAAAAACAGCTGATTCAGGATCCAATTATTTTCTTTTAACTTTACAAAAACATGCAAGTCTTTTGTGTTTCAAAGTTTTTTTTAACAGATACTTTTTCTGCATATACTTTTTTCTACAACTAGTTAATTTTTATCCTTAATTTTATTCACTTTTTTTACAGCCCGTGTATTTTTCATAACACTTTTTATCACACTTCTTAAATTCATTCTTTTTTTTTTTTTTTGTACACCATTTCCCTAACCTTACCCGTCCTTTTAGCTATTTCCATATATTCCCTTTTTATTTAACTATTTGTTTACTTTTGCTTCCTTAAGACCAGGTAATGTTGCTTTAAACCGAATAATAAACAAGCAGTATTTTCTAAGAACCAACCACAAAGCAAGCGAGAATCACTTTCAAAAAGATGCTAAAATTAAATTTAATGTTTTTTCTTAAGGTATGGTAAAAACTGCGCTCATCTTCTTTTGCTATTAAAAACTTGAGATTTTCTATTATATCACCAACAATTCAGTACCACCAGCTTGGCGAGAAAATGCTCCAGTTTATTACCTTCGCTGCAATTAAGTGGCTTTGCGCCGCGACTTTTTCTATTTGTTTCATGCACCGGTAATGTGTCTTTTAATATCAGCCATTTACACTCTCTAGACATGATGCGATACTCTCTTTTAAGAGTAATATCATCTTCGCACATTCTTAAAATAGATAGATTTGGCGAATGTGAGTGTCAATTTAGAATAATCCCTCCGTATCGATAGTTGTAATGGCTCGCATACCCCGAAGATATTTATGACTGTGTAGCTTAAGGATTTATGTAAGGGAGCAATTAAATGTGTTCCAAACGACTACGATTGTATTGATCTGAGATTTTGGTTTGGATCCTAATGATTTACTGTGAATAAAAATAAGATTTAAAGAGTTTAAGCAAATAAAATATTCACTGTTTCATCCATAAACGTAATAAATATATTTTACAATGACTTCAAACCATTAAAATAGCTTCAATAGGATACGAATGTCAATTTAGAATAATCCTTTTATATCGATGCTTCAAAATGACTCGCATAGGCTCAAGATATTTATCGCGGAGTATATTGGGGATTTATATAAAATTATGCTTTAATTAAAGTTAAACTAATTTTTGATCAAGAAATAAATGATGATCAGAAAATGAATCAAAGCTTTCAAAATTAAAGTTCGCCAGAGGCGCTTTGTTTTTATTATAAAAACAGTTGATCTTTAAATACGAGTATAATAATGGGAACCATTCAAAAATTCTCAACATAGATTTAGTGGCTCATCTGTGTCAATTCAAAACAAACCTTTCAGATGGATAGTTGGCATAGCTAACAGAGACCTCAAGATATTTATTAAGGTTCATCTCAGGGATTTATGTAAAAAAGGAAGTTGGTATAACAACTAAAGTGCAAATGATTTCTTATCTCGGTTGGTTTACGGAAATAATGATGCAAACACTCGAAATCTGGAACATTTGAAAAGTACAAAATAATTAAGTTCGAAAAATACAAATGTTCGAGTACACATCAGGCGCAGTTTCCACAGGGAAAAAAAAGATTATCTTTCAACCTTTGAAAAAATTTCAAAATTTCTTAAAATACATGTAAAGAATATGAATGTTTATTTAGAATAATTCTTTTTGATCGAAAGTAGAACCGGTAAAAACCGGTAAAGGTAAAAACCGTCCTGGCAAAAACAGGTTTTTGCCAAGTGGCAAGCAAGTGGTTTTTGCCGGTTTTTACCAGGTTTTTGCCACTGTCCTGGCAAAAATCTCTTTTTGCCGGCAAAAACTCCAACCCTGATCCAAGGTGACTACAAACACTTAAAAAAATACAGTTAACTTATACGAAGTGTTAAAAGGCTGTTTTTCCGAAGATTCTGTCGCCTCATGAAATAACGAATCTTCGCGACTAATATGCTAGTTTCATAATTGCTTTGAGTTTGCGCCAGTTACTCACTTTGAAACATTTTCAAAATTTCTGATATAAGGAACAGCATTGTAAACGCTTTAAGTGTCAAATCTATATGTGAAATATATTGATTTTATTGAATGATCTATGACTTATTAAAAGTGGTTCTATTATGAAAGTCAACTTAATTTAATCAGACGAGTTGGATCTGATTTTATATCCATTAATTTGAATAGAATCAACTGATTTCAGTTCGTTTAATATAAAAAAACACAGTCAATAAGTCAGTGCCTTTGAATTAATTACGCATTCAATTTAGCTATTTTAAACCAGCAGATCGAATTAGTAATTTAAATGAATTTGTATGAATCAACTGTCTCTTGTTTGATATTGACGTCATTTGAATGACTAGCACTTGAGTAATTAGTTTAATTTCAACATATTTTTTTTTTTAATTCTATAAATAAATGGTCTATTTTAACAATCATTTAAACAATCATTTTTTCCCAGTTTCATTTTGCCGCCATGTTTTCTATTTTTCGTAATGTTTCAAATCACTTTTGTTTTCCTCATTCACATCTGGCAAGCCGTGAGAATAGACGCCTATTTTTTTAGCTCTTGAAACCTTTTTTTTTTAAAAAAATCACTGACATTTTTTTCACCAACCATTTAAGCAAGTAAAATAATTTGGTATTCAGTAAAATAATTATTTCTTTAGATTACTCATATAACACACAATTAATCAAAATAAATTTAAAGAAAGTTAATAAAAGAAAAGTGTTCAAAGCTATTCATAAAAACCGTAACTAAACTGGTTCGCTATTATTCCAAAAAGGAGGGAAAAGAAAGTAAGCGTTCATAATATGCTAATAACTCCAATGGAGTGGGTTTTATTCACAGTGGGTTACTAACACAGAGATTAACTCTCGTGCCTACACATGGGAAAATGAGGTGAATTTAATAACTTTAGGCGTTAAAAATTCATAAAAAGAAAGTAACACTATCGTAAGTTTCTAATCATACGACATGAGAAAAAAAATTCATATTTATAAATGTTACAGAACACGGATTATATATTATGATAAGAAAGATCAAATTAATGCTGTAAGATTTAGAACTTAATGAGTCTTGTTTTAATCAATAAACTACTTTATAAAACTAAAAATGATAGCAAATAAAAATGTATATACACAAGGACTTTTATATCAAGTTCATCACACAGCATAGTTATTACTTTTGTAGAATAAATAGAAAAAAATTATTTTTAGATAAAAATCATTTATTGATTTATTTTCTTAATTCACAATACGTTTTTTAATTATAACGATTTCTGCAATACAATTTGGAATACTGTAGTAAATATACAATTGTTATTAATAGAGGTATTGTTACATTCTTTATTATTCCAAAAAGAAGGGAAAAGCAAGTAAGCGTTCATAATATGCTAATACATCAAATGGAGTGGGTTATTCACAGTGGGTTACTAACATAAAGATTATCTCTCCTGTCTATGCATGAGAAAGTGAGTTGAATTTAATAACTTTAAGCGTTAAAAATTCATTAATGGAAAGCAACATAGTAAATTTCTAATCATACAATCTGACTGGAAAAATTTATAAATGTTACAGAACAAGAATTACATATCATGATAAGAAAGATAAAATTTATGTTCTTAAGATTTGGAACGTAATAATGCGCCGTATTTCAATCAATTAACCACTTTATAAGACTGGAAAATGATAGTGAATAAAAAAAAAGATACATGGAGTTATCATGGGACTTTTATATCAAGTTCGTCACTCAACATAGTTATTACTTTTGTTACATAAATATTTTTTAAAAAAAAATGTTTTTTCTGCTAATAATCATGAAGTTTTTTTTTTTCTTTTTTTTTTCAAAAATTTACAATGCGTTTAATTATTTGAAAAACCGCAATAAATATACAATTGTGAAATTGTATAGACCATAAAAGATATGTATTTAAATTTAAAATCATATATTAATTAAATGATTGTTGGCATTAAAGAAATTATAGCCTTGTTAGTAAAAATAAACAAACCAAGAATTGATAATTGTTTCAAGATTATCACAGTGATATGGAGTGAAAGGGACTTGGAGATAGACATGTTATCAGGGGGGTGATTCCAGATTGTCTATGAAAGTTGATAAAAATAATAATAATAGTAAATTAAATTTTAAAAAAATACAAAATAAGAGCTATGGCTCCTAATTATTTACATATATAATTTATGAGGAAATATTTATAAATTACAAATTTAATACTTGTATAAAATTTTATAAAACCAAATAGTCCAAATTTACTCTTTTTTTATTATTATTTTATTACATAGAACTAATTTAAAATGCCCTTTATAAAATTCAAAAATACTTACTTCGAGATTTAAATTAATATAAAATTGAATTAAAATAATAACTTGAATTCCATAAACAATTAAATTTTTCAGGGTATATGTGTAATTTCGTCATTCAGACTGTTGTGTCAATTACACAAAATTCATATATTGTTCAAAAAGTAGCGAAGCAAAAATATTGTTTTTCGTTTTAATTCTGAGAGTATTAAATTTTCTTCAAACATATTCATTAATAGTTGTATCTAAAAAGTGATTACAGACAAAACAAAACATTTTTTCCTAGGAAATATACAGCTACGCTAAAAGCAACGTAACCGGTTTGTTTACAAACAATTACGCCGGTCAACTTGCCAACGAGCGATACTAAAAACGAAACCAACTGCTTTATTATTTAGAAAAAAACTAAGGGCAGATTCATATATGAAAAGCATTGCCCTTAATGGAAATTATAATGTTTTATCAAGAAAAAATAACTTGTAAACTATCAGATACAAATATATTTCCCCTACAATGAATTTTCCTAAAATGAATAGAAAAAAAAGTATTGTATTACATCAATCATTAATCGACTCATTACAATTAATCGATAACAAAACTGATATTATTTATCATTTAAAAGTTATAATAAAATTAATATCAAAATAGTATTATACATTTAATTAAAATAAGTCATGAACAAAATAGTGCTCAAACGAAATATTAAATTAAGCTTACTTAAAATAAAGTAAATAATATGTAATACAATATGTTATGTTATAAATGTATTTACTCATAAAAGTTAGTAACTTTACTTTTAATAAAGATAAAAATATTAATATCCGGTAAACATAACTTTTAAACCTTTAGATACAAATATATAATACCATTACTGGGAACTTATTTAAAATTAATTTTA
This sequence comes from Parasteatoda lunata, assembly GCA_949128135.1. Classification (NCBI taxonomy): domain Eukaryota; kingdom Metazoa; phylum Arthropoda; class Arachnida; order Araneae; family Theridiidae; genus Parasteatoda; species Parasteatoda lunata. The sequence continues at coordinate 58,170,175 of OX421972.1, read as the reverse complement.
AGATTAATTTAAAAATTTTTTTTATTATTGCATGTTTTAATCAATTATCTATTAGTTAACACTTTATAGAATTGATGATAGCAAAATATGTAATCAAAACTACTCGTGAACAAATTAATATGCTTGAGAAATTGTGAAACATATATCAAAATAGTGTACGAATTTCATGTTGCACCTGTCGTTAGGGTAAAAAATAAAATAAAAATGTATAAAACCAGACGAAAATTACTTTTATTTTCTCTTTCGTGACCCTCACGATACGGACGAAAGCCTACTAAAAGTTGCCGGGCTGGCCTCTTTAAAAGAATTTTTAAGAAACATTAAAGTCAACATACCTATTTAAATCGCCGACATGCCCTGTCTTGTATTGATAAAAATCCAAATAGATAAAGATATCACACACACGGATGATTATTTAACACAATTTTTTACAGATAGTGACACAAAACCACTTCACGCAGCCGAACTGTCGGCACAACTTATTTCATAATTCCACAACGCCGCTCCTACCGCGTGCAAACTTTAGTGAGAAGCGACGGAATACAACCGCTTTACAGTCAAAAAAATAGTTCTTCGCAAAAAACTTCCAGAAACTTTTTATTCACTTTATAATTCTACGAATTAGTCACAAAAGCATACTTTTACTCTATCTGTGTCTATAAAAGTGGTTATTATGATTAAAGTTATCTTTAATTGATTTATTGTTCTAATTTTAGTTTTTTTCCCTTATAGGAAGGACTGGAGTTCATTCTAATGAACAGAACTTGACCTCGTCTTAAAAAATGTTTCCAACTTTGGCGTGAAATCGCTTTCGAACTATTTACGAAGTTGATAGCAAGGGGAAGAGCGTGTATAACGGTTTGTTGGGAGATAAACCCTTCAGTGTTAGATAATAAAATATTCAAAGTAGATAATATTTTTCTCGTTTTATCACTCCTTAAACAAAGCTAGGAAAAATAATCTGTTTGTGAAGCGGAATAGTTTCCGCTTTAAATATGATTACTGCTTTTTTTGTAAGAAATGCTTCCTATCTGGAAAGAGTGTGGAACAAGTGTGTTAAACATTTAAGTTTGATAAAATATGCTGTAAAATTGAAAGGAAACCTTTTTTTTTTTTATCGTAAGCAATAATAATAATGTTCAAACAATTGTAAATGCGTGGGTTCGTTATCTTTTATTGAGGTATTCCATTTCTACAGACTATCAGTTAAAAATTAAAAAAATGACAATGCCTTGTTAAAAATACTTTTAAAAAAATTATTCAAGCCTGACTACATTGTGTGATTAAGTCTTAAAACAAATCCCAAAAATTATATTACATAATAACATTTTATTTATATTTAATTTTAAAAAATTAATTGCAATTTAATAGCAGCATTATTAAAGATTTTTATAAAAAAATTCATAGTTTCATCATTTTTTTAAAAATAATTTTAATAATTGAAAACTAGGAAAACTTTCTTTATCATTTCAAACATATTAAGGGATAACTTAAGTACGGCTTCTGAAAGCAGTGGTGTATACATTTCTAAAAACTATTCCTAGATATCAAAATTATCAAAATCAAGCAATGATCTGTTAACGAATAAACTAATTCTAATTAATTTCTTCTTTTAATGTTACACCTTCTACATAACTACGTCTAATTTTTTTTTCAAGTAAAGTTTAACATTTTTCAATTTTAGATAATTGTTCATTTTATTATGATTATTAACAAAATGTTCTCTTTTGTAGTAGACGTATGATATATGAAATCCAATGGACTTATGATATGATTTTTTAAAATATGATGAATGCAAAGACACTCTAGTCGCACAGGGGATTAAGGCATGGCTCACACAGCTGGTGGATATTGTTATTTAAAAAAATGTATATATTATTATTTTTCTAATTATTTATATTACTATTTACAATATTATTATATTTTTTATAATAAAATGTTGCCTTTATAATATTGGCTATTAATTAGTTTTTAATATATTTTTATATTTACTAAGTATAAAAAGGAACTATTAATTATTAAGTCTTAAGAAAGTTAAAAGGAAATGATATTTATATGGGCTTATTTTAAAATAAATAATTATTATGTTATTTTAAAATAAGCTTTCTTAAACATAGGAGGAAAAAAAATTGTATCGAAATAATGAATGCTTTTAAAAATAAAATTCTTAAAGATATTAAAAAAGTTTAAAGCAAAGATAGAAAATATTCTATTATTTAAAAAATAATTAGACAGCTAAAGTATATAATTTATATATACATTTTTACTTATTGTTAAAATAATTGAAATTTTTTTGCGATCTTTTGTAAATTGTAGTACAATCAGGAACTGATTAAGACTAATTCAGGCCAAAGGCAAACCAAATTTTCTGGGCCCCTCACAAGATATTATGAAATTAAATTGCTAAAGAGTAGTCATAACAATAAAAAAGAATCTATTGAACTGCATGATTTAGGAGAAACATTCTAAGAAATTTTGAAAGCAGTCAATTGAAGATTATTTTTCTAAGATAAAGTTTACGCATCAAAGCAAAATATAAAATAACAAAACAATGTTATGTCAAAATAAAAATACTTTGGTGACGACAAACAATTGAAATCAGTGTTTTTTCTAAAAGTCACTGATTATCTGAATTATTATTTATTGTAAATTGTAATTATTTGTTATTCAGTACTTAAACCAACACAAAGCTAGCCCACCTTTCATTAGATTTAACTATAAGTTCAGCATGTATGCTAAGATATTAAGGTTATTAATAATAATTTTTATTAAAAATTACATTTCAACACAGAAAAGATATCCAAAACGAGCCAAAATTATATCTATACTCATAAAAAATTAAAAACACGTTTAAATAATAATTTTATTTATATATAACACACTTTAAAAAATTAACATTCATATTCAATGAAAAAGTTATATTCAAAATGTTGATACATTCAAAACTCTCAATGAAATCAATTAAAAGTCTTAAACAAAAAATTTAATAAAACTCTTAATGAGAACAGCTTCATCAGAAACAACAGATGGCTTTAATTTTTCAACAAAGAAATATTTTGATAAAAAATTTCTCATTTTTTTTTTTTTTTTTTTTTTTTGGCTTCATCATTTAAAGCTTTTTCTTTCTTTTTGCGCAACCAAATTGATAATTACGTTTCATCAATCCAAAACTATGAGGAAAATCAAAATTTTAATATTGTAGAAGCATGTAAATCGGTTTAAAACTTTCGTTTAAGCCGTTTGCGTAAAAATTACACCAATTAAAATTTAGCTGTATTTTCGAATTTTATTAATGCAATGTTTACGTGAATTTGGTTGTATCACAATATTTTTTTAAAAAAAAAATTTAAATAAAATAAATGCATTTTTTGAGAAAAACTGTTTTTTTTTCCCTTTCAGTATTTAAAAGAAACAGTAATATTGACTTTTTACTCATTTTTGAGGCCCCTCAGAAATTGCTGGCCCTAGACCCATGCCTACTGGGCCTAAGCGATAATCAGGCCCTGAGTACAATTGTTGTAATAATAGTAAGATATTTCTTTTAAGAAATACTAGAGATTAAGAAAGTGAAGATTCGCGTGATATACATTACGTGGTTTATAATGATTAATTGTTAGGTTTATTTTTGCCGATAATCACTAAAGTTCTTTTTTTTTTTAAGTCATGTTTATGGTTACTTAAAATTTATATTTAATAAGCGACAAATTTCTTGCATATTATCAGTGTAATTAATAAAAAATAATATGTACTGCATATTATGGAATTTCTGAAGCAAAAGCAGAAGAATGGGCCATCAGAAGATATTATTGATAAATAAACCTTTTATTTTCACAATCACAACATTCCATAAAAAAATGTAATTCTTTTCTTAAAGCGAACATTTCCGAAAGATTTATTACTGCCATTTCGAAATATTTATGTTCCACTTGTCATAAAAAAAGCATCATTCTTATTGATCCAAGCACCAGAGACTTATGAGTTGGCTGGCGCCACTAATCCTAATTTACATTTTTACAAAGTGAGATAGATTCCAAAATTTCCAGAAATGTTGAATCATCGGAACATGAAGCGGAAATGATTTTGCCTCTAATAATAAATATAATGCTATTAGATTAATAAGACTGGGGTTTTATCTGTGAATTTGTAATCAAACAATATTTTTATTCAAGCGATTGCTTTGGTGGATGACGATTGCTAAATTTATATCGTTTGGCCTGATTTTCGAACCAATTGAGTCTCAGAAAATAAAAAATAAATAAAATATAGAAAAACATTATTTTCCGGTATTGAAATTTAAAATATCTTCCCACATTGCTTTAGCAAACATAACTTAATCGGCATCCTGCAAGCCCGAGATTCAATAAATGATAGATCGATAAACGAGTGATACATATTCATAAATATTATGAAGATGATTACAGTGCCCTCTGTTGGACATGTAGAAATTCGTAACAAGGTACTTAAAAAGTCAGCTTATAACGTAAATTTGTAACAATTGCAGTTAAGGACGGAATGAATCTTTTTATTCTGATATTTAAAAAATGAACATATAATTTATTTAGTATCACATTTCATTAATATTATCCCATTTATTATCCAAAATTGTTTCTCGTGTTTTACTATAGAAAATAATTTTGTGGGCATAATTTTCCAGTATTGTTTTTTTTTTAAATATCGTGTAAATTGAAAACAACCAATTAAATTTTGTTAAATAACAGTGATACATAATCTCATATAGGGTATTTTAAATCACATATATATAATTTTCACCACAACAGTTAGGAATCGCATCCATTTTGTTGATTTTTGGTAATGACTTTTTGCCAGCGATGCCTTATTTCCCGCGATGGTGTCCCGTCTCGCACCAACCATAGTGCTGATCTAAAATATCCTCAAAGGTAGACAGATCATAGGCCGGAATCCATTAACCGTGGGTGGTTTTCGTGATTTTCCTCACCGTGTAACGCAAATGCAGGTTAGCTCAAAAAGTCCTCCACGATGGCTTGTTTGTCCCAATGCTTGATTGAGGAGTACCCTTGTATTCCGGATTGGGTTCAAAATTACGACATACGGTGTTGTGATTGGTTGCACACTTAAAATTGAATCTAATCATCAATGCTGTCATAATATAAAATAAAATTTAGTTTCTCCCTGCTGGCCAATAGTTGTTTGATATTAATTTCAAATTTATAATTTTTGATTTTTAATACAACAGCTCCCTCTGCTGAGGATCACGTCAATTAGTTTATCATAGAACTTTACGCTGACCAGTCGTGGCAATCATCTTGTCAAATGGAGCTTTGTGTAATATATTGTTTTAGTTAAATTTGTGCTTTCGTAATATTTAATTTAATGATTTCACGTCATTATTAATATTTCATCGTTACTGATTACTAAGAACAGTGTCTATAAATCCCACTATTGTGTAATGTAACCTTACAAATAATAAAAAATAACTGTTTATAAAATTCTTTAGGATAAATATATTGTATTTGTGTGAAGAATTCCAATAGGATTTCATATTTAACTGTAGCATTACGCGTTGCCTCAAAATATAATTTAGTTAAATTTTATTTAATTTTTATTTTAATAACTCATTTAATTATTAATTTTTATTAATTTTTTTTAAATTATTTATTTTAAAATTAAATAGCAGCCTGCATAGACCAATTGATTCGCCTACATGAACTCACTGATTCGCGGTTCTCCATTCTTGTCAGAGGAAAATGAAGAAGAATGAGGCAACATTATGAGGAAAATATTTAACTTTTGGTCATAAGCACAGTTAACAGTTAACTTAGTTACATAACAAAATAAAATTTTGTCTAGTTGTCCATACTACGGCATAAAAGCGCATGAAAGAGGATTCGATAGTTGACCTTAAGTGCATGAATCGCATGTTGGTTGAAATAATCAGGCAAGAGTCATAGAAAGTAAAACAGTTGACCCTCAGCGCATGAAGGTTGAAATAATCAGGAAAGAGCAATAGAAAGTAAAACAGTTGACCCTAAGCGCATGAAGGTTGAAATAATCAGGCAAGAGCGATAGAAAGTAAAACAGTTGACCCTAAGCGCATGAAGGTTGAAATAATCAGGAAAGAGCGATAGAAAGTAAAACAGTTGACCCTAAGCGCATGAAGGTTGAAATAATCAGGAAAGAGCGATTGAAAGTAAAACAGTTGACCCTAAGCGCATGAAGGTTGAAATAATCAGGCAAGAGCAATAGAAAGTAAAACAGTTGACCCTAAGCGCATGAAGGTTGAAATAATCAGGAAAGAGCAATAGAAAGTAAAACAGTTGACCCTAAGCGCATGAAGGTTGAAATAATCAGGAAAGAGCGATAGAAAGTAAAACAGCTGACCCTAAGCGCATGAAGGTTGAAATAATCAGGAAAGAGCAATAAAAAGTAAAACAGTTGACCCTAAGCGCATGAAGGTTGAAATAATCAGGCAAGAGCGATAGAAAGTAAAACAGTTGACCCTAAGCGCATGAAGGTTGAAATAATCAGGCAAGAGCGATAGAAAGTAAAACAGTTGACCCTAAGCGCATGAAGGTTGAAATAATCAGGAAAGAGCAATAGAAAGTAAAACAGTTGACCCTAAGCGCATGAAGGTTGAAAAAATCAGGAAAGAGCGATAGAAAGTAAAACAGTTGACCCTAAGCGCATGAAGGTTGAAATAATCAGGCAAGAGCGATAGAAAGTAAAACAGTTGACCCTAAGCGCATGAAGGTTGAAATAATCAAGAAAGAGCGATAGAAAGTAAAACAGTTGACCCTAAGCGCATGAAGGTTGAAATAATCAGGAAAGAGCAATAGAAAGTAAAACAGTTGACCCTAAGCGCATGAAGGTTGAAATAATCAGGCAAGAGCGATAGAAAGTAAAACAGTTGACCCTAAGCGCATGAAGGTTGAAATAATCAGGAAAGAGCAATAGAAAGTAAAACAGTTGACCCTAAGCGCATGAAGGTTGAAATAATCAGGAAAGAGCGATAGAAAGTAAAACAGTTGACCCTAAGCGCATGAAGGTTGAAATAATCAGGAAAGAGCGATAGAAAGTAAAACAGTTGACCCTAAGCGCATGAAGGTTGAAATAATCAGGAAAGAGCAATAGAAAGTAAAACAGTTGACCCTAAGCGCATGAAGGTTGAAATAATCAGGAAAGAGCAATAGAAAGTAAAACAGTTGACCCTAAGCGCATGAAGGTTGAAATAATCAGGAAAGAGCAATAGAAAGTAAAACAGTTGACCCTAAGCGCATGAAGGTTGAAATAATCAGGAAAGAGCGATAGAAAGTAAAACAGTTGACCCTAAGCGCATGAAGGTTGAAATAATCAGGAAAGAGCGATAGAAAGTAAAACAGTTGACCCTAAGCGCATGAAGGTTTAAATAATCAGGAAAGAGCGATAGAAAGTTAAACAGTTGACCCTAAGCGCATGAAGGTTGAAATAATCAGGCAAGAGCGATAGAAAGTAAAACAGTTGACCCTAAGCGCATGAAGGTTGAAATAATCAGGAAAGAGCGATAGAAAGTAAAACAGTTGACCCTAAGCGCATGAAGGTTGAAATAATCAGGAAAGAGCGATAGAAAGTAAAACAGTTGACCCTAAGCGCATGAAGGTTGAAATAATCAGGCAAGAGCGATAGAAAGTTAAACAGTTGACCCTAAGCGCATGAATCACACGTAGGTTGAAATAATCAGGAAAGAGCAATAGAAAGTAGTTGTCGGAAAAAAAACAGAAATTTTTAATTTCTTATACATTTAAAAATTAACTAAAAATCATCTAATTTTTTATTTTCCTTCTTTTGGGGCTTAAATGAAAGGAGAAAATTCACTGCTTCATATGTTTATCTAAATTCGAATATAATATCTCGTATAGATACACGGATAATTTTCGGGAGGGGGGGGGGGAGATGGCGAAAGAGAATAATTTTTCAAATTATTTCTTTAAAAATAGAAAAAAACCGTCCAGAGATAAAAGAGGATGGCACATTAAAAACAAATAGATTGAAGGATGTTTCATTTTGAAGTAAAACTAAAATTCTAGATCGAACGTTTCGTTTGAACGTGATGAGCCTTAAAGTGCAGAGATACGTAAACGCACACAATTTTTATTTTACTAGATTTTTTTTTATTAATTAATTATTTTTTATTATTTATTTTTATATTTAATGATTATTTATATTGTTTATTTATTTTCATGATTTCCTTACTTGATTATTTATTTTTGGACGTTTAATTTTCAAATAGATCATAATTCCAGTGTTGATATTTAAATTTTATGAAAAATTACTTCATTTCAAATTTTTTGATATCGAATTAGGTGAAATTATTATTTATATTACTCTTGAAAAAAAAATTCCAAAACAAATTAAGATACATATTGAATTGCAACGCAAACTCCTTTCAAACAAAATAAATAAATTGAATCGAATGAAATATACGGACGTCAAGAGAAAATCGAAATACCTTTTTATAAAATTAGAAATAATACTATAAAATCTCATTCCCAATACAAGAAGTTAAATTGAAAGCGACAGAAGGAAACATCGAAAGATAGTATCAATAATATGTTAAAAATATATATTTTTTAAATCAATAAACTCCATTTTCAAAACCGTCTCAATTTTTTCTTTTCAATACAATATCTAAAACTGAGAAATTGAAGCAAAATTTTATTTGATAGTATAAATTACTTTTAGTTTCTAAGCTAAAACAAATCAATATTTGTAAAGAACAACCTACACATGTAAATGAGGTTATACCCTTCAATATTTGGAAAAAGTGAGACAAGTTTTAAATTGTATCAATTTAACAAAAGATTTCTAATACATTTCATCGTATTATTTTTATTTTTGTGTTGCCGTTTTTTATTTTATTCAAGTGTTTTTCAATAATTAAGGCATCCAAAGATTTAAAAAAAAAGAAAAGGAGAAGAAAAACTTTAGAAAAGTGAGTGTTTTGATTTATATAAGTGTTCGTTCGATTAATTATAAATTTAGCATTATTAATTTAGAATATAGAACCTGTGTTCACTTAGAGAAAATGGAATATTAATATAAGTAAATTATTATGATACAATTGCAAAAGTAAAAGGTTTACAATTTTTGGATGTCAGTTGAAATTAGAGAAAAAAAATTGAAAACTAATTTTAAATAATACCAAAAAAAAACATTTGTTAAAACATAAAACGTTAAATACACTTCATAAAATTTCATCAGTTGAAAAAATGTGTTTAAATACTTTAATATACTTTGCAACAAGTGTATAACTTAAACCGAAACTGCAGCACTTCAACTTCTGCGCTAGACTTAACAGTTCGCAGGATTATGCCGGCTAAGTAGAACCCATAGATACCCCCCCCCCCATTTTTTAATTTCTCTTTTGTGCCCTGTAAATATTTACGTGAGTTATTTATTTATTTTTTGTTTTAAGTTTCCATTTAATAGATTTTTCTTTGCTTGAAATTGTTTTTGGATTCATAAGTAGAACTATTTCTGTTGATTTTTTGTGTGCCATGAAGTAGAATTACCTCAGGTAACCTAAGCTGGAACAACTTTCATTTTTCGAAATTATTTTTAAACTTTTCTAAAACATTCTCTTGAATAAATTTCATCTAAAAGAAACTTGACAATGGAAAAAATAAATGAATTTTACAACATTATTTTGGGTTTTAAAATTAAGCGAAATCTACAAAAAAATATTTATTTGCGGATAACTATGTAAATTTATGCCCTTCTGTATTCCTTATTCCTTTGTTTTTTATCCAGTTTTTCATCAAAAACAACGGGGATTCGCCCAGTACTTGCTATATATTGCTTAACTCCGAAACTCGTTTGTGATTTCATTACTAACTGAACTCGCTTTGCGCACTCTTTACATTTCAGTTTTGTGTAATACCTGCTTATTTTTTTCAAACTTCAACTCATAACAAAATGTAAAAATTCAAATATTGTTGGAAAAAAAGAGAGAGGAGCTGCAAGAACCTCTTTCTTACACACTGTGAAAAACTCTGGAACAAATCACGGTACAAAGTACCGGCACTCGGGGTACCTGTAATTTTTACCCTAAATACCAGAACAGGTTACGGAACAAAAAATCTGATACACCGTACTTTTTGCAGGAATAATTACCGTTAAATCACTGAATAACTTCCATTAAATGAATATTATAATAATTACCGCCAAATCACTGAACCACTCTAATTAAATTAACTGTAAAATTAGGGTATAATGTTTTACGGAAAAATGGATTTTAAGGCAAAATGGATTTTATGGATGATGCATCATAAGTACCGGTACTTTATACCATAATTTGATCCGGAATATTTTACTGTGCTATAGCTCTTCAATTATTACAATTCGAATGACAATATCTTTCTATCTAGCATATCCTAGGAACAATGCATTTTTAATTTAATTAATTTCAGCGATCAAGGAATGGAGTCCCCTAGAATCTAAAGAAAGCAAAACTTTAAATTTTAACTCAGGAACTAATTTAAACTTTTAAATAAGGGCAAGAGTTTTTTTTAATTATTTTTTAATCTTTAGCAATGGGGCAACGTGTTACCAAAAATAATTTACAGTGATTATTATTTTATTTTTTTTTGCTCCGAAAAATTAATTCAATAATAATTAATTCGTTAAAAGATATTTAACTATTCCAAAACTAATTCGAAATTTAAAGAAAACGAGACGTCTTCATCATTTTCAGTTTTTGGAATAAGTAGTAGCAAAAAAAATAATAAATAAATAAATAAATAAATCCTAATTCCACGGTAATAGTTTTTGCCAAACAAAATAACGTAGCACTAAAAAAAAACAAAAAACAAAAAAAAAAAGAAACTGTAATTTTGATGCAAAATAAATAAAAAATAATTGCAGTATAAATAACATTTTTAGATCATAATATCTTTCAAACATTTCTCTAGAAGATCATTAAACTTTACGTTGCTTCATCCAATGATTTTCGACATAATGAACGTGAGATGCTGCGCGTTTGACGCAGGGTTACTAACAACAAACAGGTTTTATAATTTGTATATTTTGGTTTTATTACTAGAATTATAATATTTTTAGAAATGTTATTACCAAACAAGTACTGAAATATTGCCAAATATTCGAATCTTAAATTACGAAAGCAGTGACAATCAGAAATATTAACTTATTGTAGGTTTCTTACGATCGAATCGCTGACCTCAATAGTCAAGAGAGTCAGCAATTCAATTCAGAGTCCGATTTCCCCTCTTGACCATCCTCTTGGACAGTTTAATTTTACGTGGTGATAATACTAAATCACTGAATGAAACTGAAGCAGTAAGGAAAAGTTTGGTTTAAATTGAATCAGATTGTAAAGATTTTTTTAATTAAATTTTAATATAAGTACTATTTTTTCTGTATTTTTCTGGTTTTAGTTTCTTTTTTTCTTTTTCTATGGGTTAATGTGTTCAAATTTGACGGCAAGTTAAACCAAATTGAAAATCATCCATTTGTTTTGTGCAAAATACTCTTATTTCCTCGATATCAGAGTTTTGGTGTTCATACTCGTGCCTTAGTTTTTAAAATGCATTTTTTTTTGTTACTGAATAATTTTTTTAAAAAAAACTTATCTTATTTTGCCGAATAAAATGAGCTATAAGTATCAAAATCAGATAAATTTTGAGTCCTGAGAAAATTGTTGAAAACGCCGCTTTGTTCTTAAAATTTACTTAAAGTTAAATAAGCGTTAAACCCGTTCAAGATTAATCGTGATATTGTTTAATCAAGTTTAAGAAGGGTTAAATTGCATGCTGATTTGGTTGCACTATGTCAAGGTTGCAGAAAATTAGTATGGTATTATACCGAATAGTTCAAAGTGCACCAAAATTTTTAACAACGTTGAAACTGTTGCTAACACACTCCCACACTCTGGTAGCCACACGAAAAAAATCTGGTAAAGTTACCACACTGTATGGTAATAAAATTTCTTGTAAAAATAAACATAATTCTAATCAATAAAACCAAAATATATGGTATATAAACCACTCATTTAATATTTTTTTTCTTTCATATGGTAAAGGTTTACCAAAAACTCTGGTTTTCAAAATTATCGTTCTTATTACCACAACTTTAGAAAAAATTATAAAACTGAAAAGTAAATTTAACCGAATAAATAATTTTTGTGCCAGGCTCTATATAAAATTACCAAATTTTACCATATTTATGAAACTTTATCACATATTATAAAACCATATCTGTAGTACATTATACCAAAATCATTACCGGCTCACTTCGATAAAAATTAATAGTAATATTGTATATATTATTAATAGTAATATTGTATGAGTAGTAATATTGGTTGCCCATAAATAGAGAAATACCTTCCGCATAAGAGAAATTATATAGAGAAAGATAAAATAATTTTACTACTTTATAATTCAAATTCGTTACATTACTCATCCTGCTTATACAAATTTCCGATAGTATAAAAACGCATAATAGTTGGAGAAGTGCTAAGGGGTAACTAATGTTATTCATCGCAACCAATTTTAGAACTTCATAATCTACCTGAAAACACTATGCTTACACATGTTTCTAATAAATCAAAAGCGCACAACAGCTCTTTTAAGTCAACTAATGCATAGAAAATTGCTAACATTTTCTGTCTCTTGGCGTTAGTTGCCTAAATTAATTTTCAAGGATTTTATTTAAAACTATAATAATAAAAGTAAGCATCGTCAAAGAGAAAATAATCATAACTTGTAATAGAATATCAGTGACTTGGATGAAATTGTTACTAATAATCAGCATTTTTAGTTAAAGAGTGGTTTTCGAAATGCTTATATTTCAGTAAAGAATTCCTTGCAAAATTATCACCATATTATCAAATAAAAAACTGAAAACGACTAATAACGTGAACGTGCAAATTTTACTAGTTATCTTCATTTACATATATAGCCAGTGAGCAAATAGAAGGAAACATGAAAGGACAAAGTATTTCGTTAGTAAAACTGATTAATAAGCTCTAAGCCATGAGAAAAGGACATAAAAGAGTTTCAGCACTTTTGGCTAATAACTCTCTGAGAGTCACGGACGTTTAATTAGAGCGAGTTCGGACAGGAAGAAAACTATTTCCGATGCTATTAAAGAAATATTTATGAATGAGAAACAGGAGACGATTCGGAGCTTTTAAAGAAGTAGATAAAAAGTATTTATATTAAAAACTACTTATTCGGAGATAATAAATTCTTTTATTTGTGTGTTACAGTCATATAAAATATTTTATTTCATTCATAGCAATGTATGGTACAGCATAGGGTGTAGTTATACTGTGAATCTAATGTAAATACTGTGAATCTAATGTAACTGCAGGTAAAAAAAAATGTTCCACTGCCTTGTGATGTATATACTTAAAAAATACTGAAAAATCTATCCCATATAAAAGATGATAATTCTTAGTAAATCAAAATCTAATTGATTTTTTAATCAATTAAAGAAAAATAAAACTGACTGAATTAGAGCAAGTATTTTCAAGCATAGAAAAAAAACAAAGGAGACTTAGTTTTATATAAATATTAGAAATGTCGTGTAACTTCTATTAATTCTCTTTTTAACAACTTATACATTGAAAGGGAATTTAGTTAAAATTTTTTGTCTATGGGGGCAGTAATATTCGATAAATTCTGAAAGATTGTTTTTAAAATTACTAGAAATAAAAGAAAAGATCGTCTAAGCGAAAATAATCATATTAATATAATTTAATATCTGTGACTTCGATAAGATACTTACTAATCAGCAGTTTTAGTAAAAGTGCAATTTTCGTAACGTTAATTTAACAGCAAAAAGTTCTTAGTGAAATTATAACCAATTCCCGCAAACAAAAGCTAAAAACGACAGGTGAACAAGCACATCTTACTAGTATGCTTCATTTACAAAAGCATATTTTCCAGCCAAGACGAAATAAAAGGAAACATGAAAGGACTAAATGTTTTATTAGTAAAACTGATTAATAATCTCAAAGCTATGAGAAAAGGCTATGATAAGCCACGAGAGTTTCAAAACTTTTGGCTGATGACTCTCTGAGAGTCACGGACGTTTAATTAGAGAGTTTCGGACTGGAAGAAAAGTATTTCCAATGCTACTAAAGAAATATTTATGGACGACGAACAGGAGACGATGCGTATCTGTCAAAGTACACTTTTAGAATTTTCAGTGTAAGATTACAGTTAAATAACTGGTAGCAGTCTGTCAATCCAATTAACCGTAAAATTTACGACAAATAACTTTTTTCTTTTTCTACAGTTTTGAAACCATTTACAACTAGTATGGTTAAAGAAACCATGAATACAGAATATACGGTATTTTAACCATATACAACTAGCATAGTTTCAAAACTGTGCAAAAGAAATTTTTATTGGACATTGGAGCTATATATATATATATATATATATATATATATATATATATATATATATATATATATATATATATATATATTTTTTTTTTTTTTTTTTTTTATTTTTTATTTTTTTTTTTGGTAACAAACAAACAAACTTTATTTGGAACAAAAACAAATACATAAATACAAAGAATATATATTCGTCGCCAAGAGGAAAATCCTGTCCAGGCGACAAAGAAAGGTAATACAATAAATTTAAAATAGAAATTAAGAGAAAAAAAGAAAAAAAAACACGAAACTATATAAAAAAAATAGCAAAGGTATCATAAGAAATTCATTTGGATTGGCACAAGACTGGTATAAAAAATCAAATGCTTCCTTTAAAGTGAAAAATAGAGATCTAAATCGTCGATGTTCATCACAAATTGAAATAAAGCACGCTTAAAAGAAGAATATATTTGGATATTTTGCAACTGAAACGGTAATTTATTATATAATTTAGGTAGTAAAAAAACTGTTTTCGTGAAATTTCTTTTGTAAAGTGGGGAATTTCATATATTTCAGCTAGTCTCCTTTTAGACACATTAGATTTTAATTTGCGTATTAATTTATTGTTGTGTAAATAAAGTAAACTGCGAAAAAATACAGGTTTTCGTTATGTAATGGACATTGAAGTTAGGTTTTGGTTGAGTTGTGTTTTATCAAATGAACCGTGGAATCTGGTTCACTTAGTTTATCTGGTTGTTTCACCTATCGTAAGAAATAGTGGAATGGGAAATACTTAACTATTTGTGTTAAGTAGCTTTATGGTGCTGCCATCTATGCGTGAATTAGATATGCTGTATTCTAATAGTCCAGGGTCACAATTTGAGCCACACTGGACATTGTAAACTCATCATGTGTTGAAGGGAATGGAGGGAATATTGTGGTGTCAATGCTGGGACTCGAACTCCTTTCTGTCAGACATGTGATTGACAGATTAGCCCTCTCGGCTTTAATGTGTGCCCAGATGCAAGGAACTAAGTTTTCTTACAGTTAACAATTTAAACACTATCTTAATTATGGCTATTTGAGTGTTTTCTTAAAATATGGTAAAATAAAGAAAAATTCGACAAGTTTCTAGCAGTGTCGAAGTTAAAAATAAAAGTATAGATTTTAAAAACTACTAATTCCAACATGCATCATATTTTTTTACAGCAAATAAAATTTTTACAAACTTCAACAATCATTTCTAGTGCTTTATATTTTATGTTCAAAATTATGCTTGCGGATTTCCAAGTATTTAAAACAGAGATATGTTAATTTTTGTTGGATAATTTCATTATTGAATTTGAAATCAACTGATGAGTTTAGCATTTCAAATCTCTGAATCAGTTCACAAATACTCAATGTATTTTTTAAAAGCTGGTAGCAATAGAAGCGAATATAATGAAAATAAAATAATCGAAGTAAAATATATTTATCTTACAATATAATATCTCAGCCTTGGATGAAATACTTACTAAACAACATTATTAGTTAAGGAGTACTTTTTGCAACGTTTCGCAAGGAATTCTCAGCAGAATTATAACCAATTCTCACAAATAAAATAAAAAAGCTAAAAAAAGATTAGTGAACCAGCACATCTAACTAGTTAGCTATATTTACAGAAAAAATATTTTATAGCCAGTGAGCAAATAAAAGGAGACATGAAAAGACAAAGTGTTTCGTTAGTAAAATTGATTAATAAGGCCATGAGAAAAGGACATAAAAGATTTTCAGCACTTCTGGTTGATAACTTTATAAGAGTCACGGACATTTAATTAGTCAGAATTCGGACAGGGAGTGAAGTATTCCCGATGCTAATGAAAAAATATTTATGAATGAGAAACAGGAGACGATTAGGAGCTTTTAAAGAAGTAGATAAAAAGTATTTATATTATAAACTACTTATTCGGAGATAATAAATTCTCTTATTTGTGTGTTGCAGTCATATAAATTGTTTTATTTTATTTATAGCAATATAAAGAACAGTAAAGAGTGAAGCTTTATGCAAATACTGGAAATCTAGTTTAACTTTGATTAAAAACTGTCTCACTGTTCTGTTATGTAAATAATGCTTAAAAAATACTAAAAAAAATTATTTTGTATTAAAGGAGATAATTTTTAGTAACTTTAAATCAAATTATTTTTTATCAATTCGTGTAGAAAAATGAAACTAGCTGAATTAGAAATTTATTGTCGGACACATTCTTTTGAGAAAAATGTCCCAAATTTTAAGTTTTTCTAGAAAAGGTGCTTTAATCTGGAATTCCTAAGTTTGAATTTTTTTTCCTTCAAATTTTCAGCTTATTTTATAAAATCATAACCTACCAAAACCTTGTGCTAATATAATATTACATAGCAAGCAGAATTCGGATCTAGGGTTACCAGATTCACTTACCTGGAGTGGCACTAATGTGTTATTACTTCTTTAATCAAAACAAATTCAGTCGACACGTATGAAAATCTTGGTGCCATATTTAAACTATATTTTTATATATATATTATAAACAATTTATATATAATATATATTGAATTTTTATATACATTTTGTTTATAACTAAATTATACTATCTCAATAGCCTTTAAAAAAAGCCTTTAAAAAAAATTAAATGCCTGAATGAAAAAAATCCTTTTTCATAATGTTTTTGAAAACAAATTAAGCTAGTTACAGTTAAGCTATAGTTTAAATGACACATTTAAACTATAACAATTCATTATTCGCAATTAGTCTAATGTTGTAATTTGAAATATCCATTTCGTTTAATTTTAAAGTACACAGCTGCCAAACCTTTTGTGATAAATAATTCAGCATTTATTAAAATATTCTTTCCTTTATAAGCATTTTATACATTTTCGAAGCAAAAGATTAATTCCTGTAAATTGTATGCATCTTTTCTAAATCCATGGAGAAGGTAGGAAAAGTTATTCTCAGATTCGATTTCTCTGAATCCCTCGCCTCTCGGGCTGAATCAAAGTTTGATAGATATACGCGCCTATTGATAGGAATGTGTATCTACTAGATTAAGCTGTTTTAAATTACATTAATTTATTCTCTGCTTTCTGAAATCTGAATTCCAGGAAAAGGGTAATCTCTTTAGAAATTGAAATTGGATTCAGTTATTCTGCTTGAGTCGTTGAAAATTTTCATAGAAATATTCTTCAAATAATTCGTTAAACTAAATCGAAATGTATTTGAAGATTTAGATTTCCGTCTAAAACAAATTTTATTTTTGTAAATATCAATTCACGATGAAAGTAATGGTGATCTCGATTATAATTTCAAAGATCTGAGATATTCGCTCATCAAATAAAAGACGTGTGTGTAAGATTTTCTCTGTTTTCCAATTTGATTACTTGTTTCGTACATGGATATTAGTAAACCCATTCCGTATCTGCAGTCTTATTATTTTAATTTATTAGATATTAATACTTAGAAACTAAGCAATTGGTTTCAGATTCAGATATTCAGTGGTTTAGTTAAACACTAATAATTAGAAGCGCCAATATTATTTTTAGAATCATTTTTGATGAACAAACTAACATCATCTCTTGTATCAAATACCGTAAGAAACCGCCAAACTATTATTTTATTTTATAACCATTGTTGAACAGCTGACCCAATGTTTTAGGTTTAAGATTCTAATTTTCAAATCCGTATCCTTGTAATTTTGAACTCAACTCTGAAGACAAGGAAACTCCTATAAGAGATTGTAACTAACCCGCATTTGCGTTAAATGGGGAGGAAAACCACTCAAACCTCCCACAGTTAGCCTGACGGCGTGGGGACTCTAACCCATGATTCGACTACCGCTGAGGATATTTTACGTGAGAACTGTGGTATGTGCGAGCCTGTGTGGTATTCCGAACTGGAATTCGTATCGACCGGCCATCGCTGGGATCTCTCTCCCTCTCTCTCTATATATATATATATAAAATATCGGGGCAACATTCCTGATATCATGGGTGTATTCAGCTTGAATAAATCAGTTGTAATACTCTCTATAAAGGTTTATTGAAATGAAGGCTGGTGGTTATAACAGTTCACATCCCCACTCCACAAGGGAGGAGGTTTGGACAAAAGTCTTGATGGTTCTGGCAGATCTTACATGGAACACATCATGTTGAAAGAGACATGCGAAAACCATTGCTCTCGCATTTTATACTAACACAGAGATAGGTGAAAAGGCTCAGTCTTTGCATTCTTTGTATTCCTACACATTAAGGAAAATAATTTAATGCTTCCTAATATGGAAGTGAAAGAGGGAAAGATTCTAAAACTAACTCCTCTTTTGAAATATAAATCTAATTATAATTAAATGGTATGTTTTTAGCCTTGAACTCCCAAAATAGAATATCTCTACGCTTATTCTTTAACAAAGACATTTTATGAAAACGAAAGAGTTTTAATTCTTTTATTAATACAAAAGTATTATAATTTTTGTATTACATATATATATATATATATATATATATATATATATATATATATATATATATATATATATAGTTTTTGTTTATTCAAGAAAATTTTATACATGGGAGCTAGTCGTTAAAGGCTGTTCGATTAGAAAATTGTGATTCGGTGGTCATATAGAGCTTTAAAGTAAATAGTTAGGTCCTCCTGTTGTTCGAAAGTATGTACACTAAGTTTGGTACGGATCATTTAAGAATTGTGGATTTGTAAATGCACACATTTAAAAAAACATTTTGCTTTATTTAAACAAATTGTGACCAAAATTATATACTGGACCCTGTCTTATATATTATTAATTACAAATCAAATTACTTTTATGATGTAAACTTGTCTATAATTGCTAAAATTTCACAAATAACGCGTGCTAGTAAACTATCGAAAGCAGCTCATCACTAGGAGTACATAATGTTTAGAACATTATAAAGCACTCCTATTACTCTATGCCTGAACGGATAATAATTAAGTTTAAATATACCATGTACTATGAAGCCTACAATAAAGTCACCGCAATAATGAGTTCTGTCATAATCATTTGAATTCAGCTGTTGATGACAGAACACACATCGATATTTTAATTATACGGTATTCATCAATGCTTGTCTTATGCCTTTCGCATTTGAGCATCAGTTCGGTGTATTATAACGATTAGATTAAATGCATAAAGCAAATGTACTTAAAACTGTCAAAATTAGTATTATAAGGAATGAAATAAATTATATTTTTATCATAAATAGATCTTACCATTAAATATTTTATAAATAAAAAATTAATTTCTGATTACTAATTATAACGAAGCTGTGCTTGCATGAAAAATGTTTTGCATGTAGTTTAGGATACGAAATGTTATGGATTCCACAATATTTTACATAAATTTGTCCACTAGTCCATTAGAAGTTGTATTATTCATTTTTTGGAGATATTTGTATAAAAGATTTAAAGTACGGCTAATTTTCTTTTTGAGGAAACGTTGTAAAATAAAATAAAATAAATAAATAAATACATAAAAATTTTTTTTGAACAGCTTTGAGTATTTTCATACACTTACGCTTGAGCATTTTCATACGCTTTCGTAGACAATTTTCACATGATTTTCTGCTTTTAAATAGGTTATAGAAACTAAATTAATGCTTTTTAATATTTATTATAGTCTTTTGGAGGCTGAAAAAAAATTTCTTTTAACCCTTTGTGGCAGAATTTTTATTAAACATATTTTTTCATACTTCTTCTTTATTTTGTATTAATCAAAATTGTATTGTCAAAATAATTGAAAAAACTATATTTAACATTTTAATAATTTACGGTTATGAAATACAGCATAAGGCATGGGTGTCCGCGTTGCATGCAAAATCTTCTCAACACGGCTAATTTCCAAACAATAATTTTTCAAATTAGCAGTTATTTAGATCTAAGAGAAACAGTTATTCATCGTAGAAATTTCTTTAATTTACAAAATAAATTATTGACAAATTTTTGAATATGAATAAAAAAATCAAGCCACCTTTTTTGGGATTTTACATTTTAGTACAAATATAGATAATCTAATACATATTTTGAGTAAATATTAGACTGTTTTTTATAATTAAAAAATGCCTAAATATATTTTATCGTGTTAGAGTCAGAGGGAAAAAAAAGTATAAAAAGGGACTCCAATGTTCCATCTGCGTGAAATGGTAAAACGAAACTCCGCTTTATACAGAGTTTGTTATAGACAAAGTTTATTGTATTTCCTACGTCTTGCATCGTATTTACGCGTTGCTGTAAGTGGCATGGATACCATGCCACTTACAGCAACTTTAGCTTAGCACCTTCTGAATTATGCAGCAAGTATGTATACAAGTATGTTATTCATCCAGCTTCTTAACTTCTAACTACGAATTTTTCATAACTATGAATATTTATTTAAAACGCATTTATATGTTACATAATTTATATTTGCTAGTCTATTTACCAATATCTTTTAGAAGAGGAAGCATTACCTAAAAGCATATTTAAATTTTTTTTCTTTATGAATTTTACTGCATTTTGAGAGACTAATAAATTCCCTTGGTACTTAATTTCAACATAATATAGCCTTCAGCTTTATTCAACTAAAAATTTAAATACAATTTATTTCAAGATAACTTTCGTAGTTTTATCTAAGAGAAAATAAATTTATCTGAGAAATAATATTGATTACAGATATTTTAAGTTTCGAAAACTCCTTTTTGTCGATTGTTACCTAACAATTTATAAAAATCGATAAATATTGAAACAAACGCATCTTCGTTTTCAAAATGCAAATGGACAAAAATATATCTAGGCAACAGGATATTAAAGTCATAAAAAAAGGAATAGGATAGAGGCTTTTTTTAGAAGTAATAAAAACATGTTCCTCTTTCAGAGTCACATGTTATCTTCCTGTATTGAGGCAAATTACCGGAAACAGAAAAAACAGGAAAAAAAAGGATATAAAAAAACTTTTCTTTCGATAATTCAATCGATTTTCAAATGTTTTGCGTTTCTCGTAAAAATTCGAACTAGCTTTTTTACGATACTTTAGAAAACGAAAATACTTACCTTTTTGGTGCGCTATTTATTGGATGTAAAAATTTGTATTTTCAGGTAACATTTTTACTTCGGAAAAAAATGCAAATAAATCTATTTTTGATGCAGAAAAAGAAGGTACTTGTGAAACGTTTGCTACGGATTTCCGATGCTCTTTAACTTTTTTTCTTTTTTTCCTTTCTGAGAAGAACTTAAGCAATTTTATCCAATTTGTCCTGTTTCCGACTCTTCGACTTGGAACATAAAATTGCAGTCAGCAATAATTTTTTATTTTACTTGGCATTTTAAAACTGAAAGTTCGTTTCGAATTACTAATGCGTTTTTTGGGAAATGGAAATTACTTATGGAAATTGTTTTTACAAGAACTCTTAAAACTTGGTAATAAGAACATGGTTAATGTTGCTAATTTTAAACCAAAACAAATATGAGAATATTTTTACATATTCCCAGTTGGTAAATAAATTTGTGAGTACATAAATTTTGCCTAAGAGGAAAAGAATATTAAAGGAAATTGTTATTATCCCATAGACAGTTAAAATAATTTTTTTCATATATTACCCATTGGTATATAAAGGTGAAAACATAAAAAAAAAAAAAAAAAAAAAAAAAAAAAAAAACTGGAAGCTATCTAAAATGTTATTATTAACACACAAAATATAATTATAAGCAATCCTTCTGGGAAACAAATTTGAAGTTTATACACAGTTTGAAAGCTAAGTTTGAAAATCTAAGTTGCTGTAGACAATGACAATATAAATTGTGTCCTTGGGGAAAAAGTGCATTTTCGGGTTGAAAAAAGTGCATTTTCGGTATAAAAGAAAGTGAATATAAGTTTCCCTTAAGAATCGAGTTTGAAGTTTTCAAATATTTTTCTTAACTCGAATTTTGTCTTGAAAAAAATAGAAAATCTTTTGAAGGAATTTAAAATTTTAAAAATAAATGTTCTTTTCTATAAAGAGAGAAAACGTAAAATTCTTCCTTGTGTTTAAATATTTTCAAACACTTGAAAACCAAAGTTACCAATTCATAGCAAAAATCAACTGTGTAATTTTGCATAAAAGAACATTTTTGGAGAAAATTGAACATTTTAAACGCAAAATCCTTACAAATTTGCCTTAAAAAACCGCATATTTAATCATTTTAATATATTTTAATTAAAATATTTTTCGTTATTAGTAAGTTTGAAAGTTGTTAAATATTTGAAAGCGTAACTTATACATTTGCATCCTAAAATGCAAGCAGATTTTCATGGAGAACTTTTGAAATTGTAACCCAAAAAGTGCAATAATACATGAAAGAATGACAAAACTTTCAAAATAGGGGGGAGACTGGAAAATAGGATCATAGGAAATTATGGTCAGGGGTCAAAACTTGGACCCGTTAATGTTATTTTTCATCTTTTTCGTATTTCGCTATATCTCGAAAACTTTCCAAAGGAATTAAACAATTTTATTACAAAAATACAAAGTTCGTTTATCTAAAGATAATTCCATGTAAAAAATAAATTTTCATAATTAGTTATTATTTATTGTTTATTTAATAACAGAGATCAAAATTTTTCGAATTGTAAGACATACAAATTTTACATCATATTAAAGTATTTAATTTTAGATGACAAAATACAATGAAGTTTTGTTTCTGATGTTATGTTTTCTGATTTTTTTCTGAATTATATTTTCTGAGTTAATCAATTTTTAAAAAATCATATATTTTATTTTTAATTTCTTGAGAATCCGAAGTTCGAAAGAAAAAAGATTATTCTTTGTTAAACAACAAACACTAGTTTCAAAGCCACATAAAGCTTGAAAGAAAACTTAAAAACACATCTTGTATAGGATGAGAATCAAAATTTTCCTTCCAAAATAATAGTTGGAATGAATAAAAAATGAAATGCGATCTTAAATAGATTTCTTGTTATTTTAGATAATGTCAATATTGGAGAATCTGTAGTTTAAAGATCATATGTTGTTGTTATCGGAGGCCATTAAAGCAAGGTGTGCGAGTGTTCTCTTTTTCCAGTGGCACATCCTATGGTCAAGAATTCGACTTCTGTCACTCCCATACCTCACACCCGCTTACAGGACCCATTCATACATCCATTCATTCATCCACATATCGTAATTTTGATCTAAACCAGAGAACGATCAATCTCCAATTCAATTCCCTCAGAGGTATTCATTGTTATTGGAACACGGAGGACTTTGTGACCCGACAGATTTAACGTGCACCAGTCACCATTTACTACAGAGGGAGTCTTCAGCCGGCTGGATTCGTACTTCCGTTCTCATAAAAGTGAGCCCAGCGCCCTGCCAACTAGGCTATCCCGGCCTTTAAGATCATATAAAAGTTGCAAGTGAACTTAAGAACACATTTTGTGAAGTAAACGTAAATAATTTTTTCTTCAAAATTAAGATTTTAATTGGTATCGTAAAAATTGAAAACCAACTTAAAAACACTGTTTGTAAGAAATACGAATATAAATTTTACTTTAAAAAAAAAAATAGTTAGAAAGCTAAGTAAAAATTGAAAACACGATTTATAAAAAAATATGAATATAAATTTTATTTCAAAAATAATTGTTAGGGTAAGTGAAAATTAAAAAAACAAACTTAAAAACACTTATTGTAAAAAATACGAATATACATTTCACTTTTAAAGTAGTAGTTAGAAGGGTAAGTAAAAATAAAAAACAAACTTAAAAATACTTCTAGTAAAGAAAACGAATATAAGTTTTACTTCAAAAATAATATTTAGAATGGTATGTAAAAATTTAAAACAAACTTAAAAACACTTCTAGTAAATAAAAGGAATATAATTCTTAGTTCAAAAATAATACTTAGAAAGGTATGTAAAAATTGAAAACTAACTTAAACAGATTTTCTGTAAAGAATGTGAATCTAAAGTTTGCCTTAGATAAAGCAGCCTTGAGCAATACTTTGTTAATGACATTTATTCTCTTTGCCGCTTTTACTTTGGAAAGAAAATATCTCCAGAAAAATTCTATATATAAACTCTGCACACCTATAATTCTTCCGCTTCTGCGTTTGCCGAAGCAATTAGCGAAAATATTCTTTCTTGATATTCGTAAGAAAAGCAGACGATATTAAAATTGGGATTAAAGACACTCCCTTTTCCCGCAATCTATTTTTGGGGCAAGGCACAAAATAGAAAATGTCCCTATAAAATGGAGAAAATGTTCTGAAGTTCGAGAAAAGTAAATTTATTAAAAATAATTTGAGGAATAAGAAACAAAAATCAATCATTTCTTACATCTAACGAAAGTTCGTTCTTCCTGTGTGGTCTACGCAGGTCTACTTCATTTTATTCGCGAATAAAATGAAGTAGTGTTTTTCTAAAATTTATTGATATAATTTTTAGCAATATGAAATTTGATAAATATCTGAGGTATGATTTGGCATTTTCATAGGCATTTTTGGCGTAATAAAAGGGGTAATTTAACTCTTGTTTTGAAAATTCTTTTTATTTAATTTAATTGAATTTTTTTTATCTAGATTTTCTATCTTTTTGAAATAACTTATGGTTAAATACAGCTATTTCGAGATTAGGAAACATTTGCTTTGCCTAGGTAAATTTCATATCTTTCTTCCTACTTATGTTTTATTAGGACTCTTCGCGTATCATAAAATCGAGCTCAATACGGAAATACTTAAGGAAAAAAATGGTATTTGTTTTAAAGTTTTTAGTTTAGGAAAAACTAGAAGCTATGGAAGAAATTTTTTTACATAGTGAGTACGTTAGACTTTTATATAAATTATACGAAATTAACTACGAAATTATTTTGAGAGCTCTTTTTTTCTCTCCGAAACACTATTTTTTTCTTATTTTTATCTCATATTACTTAAAGAAGAATTTATCTTCACTTCTCCAAAAAGAAACTATTTACATTCATTAGGGAAAAAAAAGTGTCATAAGCACTTTTTCTTTGAAGAAAAGAAAACCTTATTATTAGTTGTATTTGCATTGGATAAAATACTTCAACATTGAATTTTAGAAAACGATAAAAAGAAAAGAAAAGCAGTGTCAACATTACTTTTTTTTTTCCTCCCACGATTTGAATTGTTGCATCAATTTTGTACCTGCTCAATTGATGTACATTCGATTTATCTCTTGGCGACAGCCGAATTTAGCATTGGCGAGATAAAAGTCAAGAAGCCGTTTAACTCAAGTTGAGTGTAACCTCCGCACAAATGTCGGAAGAAAGGAAGCCTTGTCAGTTGAAAGAACCAGCTGCTTAGAAACTCAAGGGGAAGGCCAGAGTTCCTTTTTGTAACTCTGCTCGGTTTCTCCCAAAACAATACGAAGCAGCTGGGAAGCATTGACGCGTGTTGCAAATGAGGGCACAATACCTAAAAGTGGAGAGGGATTTTTTTTTCTTTTTAAATTTTATTTTATAAAGCGTGTGTCAAACGCGTTTCGTTATAAAGGGGTTAAAGTGATCGCTGAGGGCGAAAAGGTGTTAAGAAATTTAGTTTGCTAGGACTGAAATTCGAATAAAAGACCAGACTCTTTTATGTTGGAGTTGGTAGTCTGAAAAGAAAAATAGGCAACCTGTCTTTTCCGAATTTTTTTATGGGTTCATTTTTAAATGTAACGACACGGTATTTATAATTTTGGAGTACGGTATTTATAATTTTGTTGTTATTTTAAAGAGACATATTTTTCCAGATATTGCTAGGGAAAGATTAAAAATGATTTTCAACGAAAATATATTACAAAGACATATTTTTTCCCTTTTAAATGCAATAATATCCTCTCAAAATTGTTGTTTTATCTTTGCGATACGAAGAATAATCTTTCCTCCATAAAACTTCAGCTCAATTTTTCAAAATTCCGTTAAAAATTGTTAACACATACTATTTTGATTTATATTTTAATGGATAAATTTAAACTATTTGCGATAGGTTTATGAAGAACATTCTTCTGCTCAAAAAAACTTCAGCTCAGTTTCAGAAATTTCGTTAAAGTTTGATATCACATTTTTCATTTTTAACGTTTTAAAACAATTTATCACGTTTTAACTAAATATTTGATTATTTACAACTAGTAAGAATTTAAGTTTTTTTGTGAAAAATATTTATTTATATCAGTATCCACTATTACTCAGTATCTTATGAAGCTCATTGAGCTATTGAAGTGTTAATAAATAAAAATTCTTTTATACAATATAGAATTCTCGACTCATATTCTTTTGCACTTTGTAATATAAGCATTAATTAATAAAAATATATGCCGTTACTTTTGAAAGTGGAACTATTCAAATTTTTATTTTTTCAATTATCGTGGATTTTAAGAGTTTGAATTTGGATGAATTTAAAAATATTGGCAAAGATTAGTTAATTACGGTGATGTTTTTAACACTATAATTTGATGAAACATTAAAATGCAACAATGATCGTTAAAATCATAAAATAAAAATAAAGAAATAATTGATTAAAGGAAAATACATTAGAATAAACGATTTTTTAACTCCAAATGGACTTATTTTACTTTCAAAAATAATGGCTCATACGTATGTCAGTTTCAAAATAAATTAGTAATTTAATAGTTAAAATCTCTTACTTACTTTAAAACTAATAAAACTAAATTTACCTTTATTTTTATATTGTAACAAAGCAATTAGAAATATAAATGGAATTAAGCTAAGTAACTTAATAGTTCTATGTCTTTTGATAATTATTAATCAAGTTAAGCATAGTAAAAAATTACAAATTTTTCGATAAAATATGAGGTTAAATCTATATTTTGATACAAATTATGAAATTTTAATCTACAATCATACATTTTTAAATAATATACATTTATTAATTATTATACATTTATAAATTTTTATGCATGAAATCAATCAGTGCGTGTCACTAATGGTTTTCATTCTAGTCTATTTACAAAACTCTATTAAAATTTGTAAGAAATATTTAATTATGCATACTTTTGTTCTTTATCGATATTATAAAATACTTATTATCGTGACTCCTTAATTAAAAATGATTGATTAATTCTAGGAAAAATTTTAATTGATGAAACTTCATAGTTCATTAATATGGTAATGATTTATTATTTCCTTTTAAATTTTCCTTAATTTTCGAGTGATTGCATTTTAAATTAATATCAAATAAAAAAAATTAGTTACGTTGCTTTTTTTATTTAAAAACTATTAAAGAATATTAAAATATTGATAAATTAAAGGAATATTATTTGAAAAATTTAAAGGATTCGTATAATAATATGTTTAATGTAAATTGAAAAGGTAAATTTTTTCATTGTTGTTAATATCTAGTTATGAGAGAAGTTATATTTTACAAAATGGAATATATTAAAATCAAATGAATAAATTAAACCATAATAATGCAATTACCTAAATAGTAAATTAAAAAGAGAAAGGTGACGATGGACTTAAAATTCAAAATGTCTTAATTTTTAATGTGTTGCAATAATTTGGGGTCTAGTAATATTTTTTTGTTACAAAATAACAATGTATACAAATATTATTTTTTGAAAATTAAAACTTTAAGTACAAAATCGAAACATTTAACGAATAACAAAACATGATACGGAATATACAAAATATTGCAGCATATGTTTTTATATATTTCACTCATTACTTAGGCAATTAAATAAATAATCAAATAAATAATTAAAAAATAATTAAGTTCATAATAAACATGACATCTTACACAATTTTATTTTTTAAATTTTAATTTGTTATTCACAATACTTTCAGAGAAAAATAGAATCCCATATTCCAGATACATTATATAACTAATATCTACATGGCGATTCAAAAGCTAAACATCAAACTCTAAAGGTAAGTCAGGCATATAAAAAATAGTTTTTACAATGGAACATGGGTTTTCACTACGGTTTATTCCGGATATTTAATTTATAAACATTTCCTGCTGTATTCCACCTAATATTTTAAATATTAAAAAGAGAAGAAAAAATTATGCAGTACTAAGTATATTTAAAAGTGCCTTAGGGACTCAACTTTACTTTAAAAGACTAAATTTCAATCATCTATATCTTCTAGACTATCGCATTCATAGAAACTAAGTTCTCATAATAAATCCATCCACGTAATCAATTTCAACTGATAGCCCCGATTGTTTGATATCAACAGTTGAGTGCGAATATCAAGGGACTCTTTACGGCATGGCAATCAGGATATGAAACAATTTCTGTTTACTGATGAAATCATTAACCGTGAATTCATTTCCAGCCTATAAACGTCGTCACCAAACTATGACGTCATCTCCACCCGTCAACATGAACTTCCAATTACTATCAATAATCGACACCCTACTTAGAGTCGAATGGCAGGCTCATTCACGCCCAAATGATCTTATTAAGCCACGAGGTTATAATGGAGACAGCGACACAGATTTCCCAGAAGGCTTTGTTGACTTTCTGTAGCAATAACGACTTTCTCAAGCTGCCATACGCGGATCATAATCCTCGAATAAGTTAAACATTGAAAGCGCTCAGTGTCCACTTATTTCATATTTGGTAAACAAAGCTCATTGAATAAATGTTTCAGGTGGATGGTCTTTGAGCCTTGTTGCCAACTATGTCTTCTGGATGGAGTGAGTTTCATGAAATAATAAGGTCGTGAATTTTGCAGTTGGGTCGGAAAACTAGATCCATGGATGAGTTAAGTGATCGTCGGGGGATTCGAAGCACTCTAGAAAATTGTGTATTTTGAGAGGATCTGATAGTTGTCGGCGCTAAGGAAAGACAGACTGATTTGTGACAGTGATAAGTTCTGATGAAATATTTGGAGATGTTTTGAAAGAAAAGGGTTTTGAAGTATGACAGTTTTGTATGAAATTGTCCGCATAGATGATGCTTTATAATTGAGTTTCTCTTCTGAGGAGTTTCAATTTAAGTTCATGAATTTGACCTAATAATTTCTTTGCAGATAATAGAAGAAGGGATTAAAAAAAAAAAATTGAATGCATTTTTTTATACTAATAAGAGTAATCTTCCAATTAAAATACTCCATAAAATAATAATACCAGTAAGTATAACACAGCTATTTTCTTCTCTCTACAAGTATTTTATATTGAAATTACTATCTTAATATTACATTGAAGCATGTCCTGAGCACTTTACATTGAAGCATGAATTTTCTGTTCTTAAAACTTTTAGAATAAAAAGACACGCAGAACATTCCGGAAAATTCATAATAAATGCACAAAGATTATATGAATTTTAATCAGCCTCATTTAATTTATTCAATAAGTAAAAATGTCAATAAATACATAAAATTCAGCAAGTTCAACCATGCCATTGAAACAGAAAAGGGTACTTATAAATATTTAGGGTATATAAAGTTAATGAGATACATTGTTTTACTTATCCAATATTTTTGCATTATTTTTATCGTAACAACGAACAGTCATAAATTTTTGATAATGGTGCTCTCCGGGTCACCAATGAGGAGTACGATGGTTTATGTTGCTACGTCGAGCAACTTGTTGGGGCACGGAAATGGTACACTATCCTTGAAAATGGTAATCCTTTACATCAGGCACGCACCATAAACTAAACTCTATATGAGCAGAGCTCGTTAAATACTGGCTGATTCTACCGTCTAGCAAATTGTAAATGAGTAAAGTAAATAAACATTGCAATACTGTGTCTTGAAGCTTTAACAAAAATCAGTGAGAAACATTAACTTTTGATAAAATGTATTAAAAATATTAAATAATTAAAAAAAGTAAAACATTCCCTAACAGCTCGTTGTGTGCCCGGGACACATGGAGGTTAAGGCTTCCCAATTTCACGACTAAAGGCATGATTGTGACAATATGGCCTAGCCTTTATTTTCCAAACGAGCTGCTACCCATCGATTTGAAGCTGTGTGGGCTTCAAGCCGCCACTGGGGATCGATCTCCAGTTCAATGAGACTTCACAATGACACTTCATAATGACTGAGCAATAGTGGCTCATTTATAATTAATATGTAACTATAATATGAACAATTGCTGTATTACCATTAATAACAACAAAAAAAAACAAAAAAACAATATAATTCGTTAACAAAAGTTATGCAATAATTTTTACTGCATAAAAACTTATAGAAATCTTAAAATAATGATAACCTCTTCTAGCTTGGAAGTTTCTGTTTCATAACATTCTCTCGATACTATTAGCATGCAACTTTTAAGAGCCAATTATTTATAAATCTGCCAAGATAGCCTAGCACTTGACATTTTTGATTTTGCTAACATTCTCAGGATGTAAACTTATTTGACAAGCGTTATTCATATTTTTGCGAAGAAAATACATTTCTCTCTCTCAAGGTTTTAGGGGTTAAAACTTCTGGAAGATCTTCTGGGATATCGAGAAAAACACATCTGTTTCGATACAACAGTATTTTTTGTGAAAACAGTGAACTACGGCTCTGACAACTATTTTGCGCTCTACTACTTCCACACTAACTATTAAAGCATAAATACTGTCAGTGGACCTTTGTATCGAAGGTCCATTGACAGTTCAAAAATATTAGAAATAAGGTGTTACTTCGTATTATCGCGTCAGCCATTTATGCCAAATCTGAAAATAAACTTGGAAATGGTTCAAATTTAAGTATTATCTCATATTTTTTGCATGAAATAAGTTAGATTTGTACTTAGTCAATTTCTTTATAATCAATTACTATATTAAAATAAATTTGAAATATTCCAAAATTTCTTTGGCACGATCTTGACGACATTTTTAAGTAAAAATAGGGCTTCTTTTTTTGCATGTACGCTAAACACTGCAAAAAAAATTCTATCTCCCTAACCGAAAATCTTTTAAGGATTTTATTTATAAGGCTATCAACTGTGTTTTGAACTGTTATGTTAAAAGCAAGTGCATATGCTACTGAGTTAGGGAACAACGTAGTTAAAAAAAATCAAATTTTTAAAAATTTCCGCACTTGTCTTCACGAAAAACCATGCATAAAAAAAGAATTTATACTTTTCTCTCTCAGTCTGTAGTTCAACACATGTGTACTATAATCATAAACACATGAAAAATTTTAGACAATTATTTGAATAACAACATGAGATATCGTGTTTAAGGTGGTACAAAATGTGAAAAAAACTGATTTTGAGATAAACTCATTTAAAAACTTAATATCGCTTGTCTAT
This sequence comes from Parasteatoda lunata, assembly GCA_949128135.1. Classification (NCBI taxonomy): domain Eukaryota; kingdom Metazoa; phylum Arthropoda; class Arachnida; order Araneae; family Theridiidae; genus Parasteatoda; species Parasteatoda lunata. The sequence goes on along the minus strand of OX421972.1, from coordinate 58,138,608 downwards.
CCACTGTTATCACCTTGCACAAAAACTGTTATAAAATTGGGAAATAATTAGAGTACAAACAAAAGTTAGGCGTTTTTAGAAAGTTAACAGTTCAGGGATTCAAATTTATGCTAAACTCATTTTCGAAAATTTTGTTCAAAATCATGTTCTTGCACTTGTCAGATACCTCAGAAACCAAAAAAGTTGCATGTAAATAGTATTGAGAAAATGTCATGAAGCGAGACGAAAAAAATTATTCTATCAAATTACAGTAAAAAGAACTTTCTCTCAGGGTTTCAGTACATTTTACCAAGAAATTCATTTTTACCGTAACGTTTTGAAACCGTAAAGTGATAAAACATTCTGATAAAATGTAATTTTTGTAGTAATATTTATAGTACAATCACTCAATCACTGTCATGAAATAAACATTACTGTAAAAATTATGGTATTAAATTTTACTTTAAAAATGGATTTTTCTGTAAAATAGATTTTACGAAAGCTGTGTTCAGGAAGGCAATACTTTTTACTGGGACTTAATGTTTGTTTTCATTGTCCCGTCACACATCTCAGAAATTTAGCGATTAATAATTTTAAGACTCTTTAGCACTAGAGCATGTTTGTTTATTAATTAATAATTATTATTAATTAATAATTATTATTAATTAATAATTATTATTAATTAATAATTATTATTAATACATTTATAATAACTTCCCTAGTTCATTTAATGTCTCTTATTCTTCTAAATAAACAAAACATGTTGATAAAACAGGATTGCTTAAGTAAGAGAAATTGAACAACGTTTTTAATAATTATTGGGAACTTAAGGGTGCAATAAATTACAGAGGTGCACTTCCTAGGGTGCAATAACAAATCTGCTCAATTAAAAATAATTTTAGAAAAATTCTAAAATTAAATGATACAAAAAGTTATAAAAGCATTTCAGAATGATAAAAGAAAGATATTTTGTTCTGATCAATTTTACAAAGAATGTTTCCTCTGAACATATTTAAGAAAAAGTATCGACTTGCAGCTAAAAGGTTTAAAAATAATCTGGAAAAGGAATAAACTGAATGTAAGAAAACGAAGAAAAGCGAAATCAGCTAGGAATTGAAATACTAAGTTTCAATGAATACTTAAGCGAGCGGCTGCATTATTTTTCGAACAGCAAAATGGTATTTGTTTTTCTTATTTTGTTTACAAACTTTTGTTTTCATCCGTTCATTTAAATCATATTACCATCAAGAAAAACTTTGTTTTAGAAACAAAATTCGGATAAACCGTAAATCGGATAATACGTCCACGGATAATGTTTATATTATTTACAACAGTTTACTGTGTATCTAAAAGTATTACAAAACGCAGACTTAGTTGAAATATTTGCAATAATAATAGATAATAATACTAAAACAATAATGTGGAATACAGTTCCTGAAACAGAGGGGTATGTAATCCCCATATTTTTACAATCCTAATCAAAACTGTATTAAAGAAAGTATGCACATTAGGAGTCTTAAATTAATATTTCAGCGAAGAAAAAATAAAAATGCTATCGAAATCTAACTCTGCATTACAGAAAAAGGTAAGACTGAAAACATCTAAACCTGTTTGATTTTTGGAGAAAACAGAGAAGAGTTAAAGAGGGATTATTAAATCATTTTAGAAGCAATTAGAAACATCCCCAAGTTTCTTCAGGCAATCAAACTAGTTTTGTGTTCTTTATCCCACATTTCACAACCCTAATTCATCAAGATTAAAAAATCATTTTCTTTAAATAAATATTAATTTGCGACCTCTAATGTGTATACTAAGATTCTAAAAATGTATAGTAATTATTCTATGTACCTAAAAATATAGTGAAGTATTTCCGGTAGAGACAGCTGTGATCCAGGAAGGGCATGAAAATTACGACTCCACAATTTCGTGACCAACGTCATACTTGTGGTAATTGGTCAGTATTATCCACAAGCCACCTTTACTTCTCAGACGAGCTGGTATTTATCCTATATTTCACTACGCGAATTCATCAAGATCCAATAACCCTTTTCTTTCAATAAATATTAATTTGAGACCCTGAATGTGTACACTAAGATTGTAAAAATGTAAAGTTAAGACTCTATGTACCTAGAACAATAGTGAAGTATTGAGACTGCTGTGATCCAGGAAGGGCATGAAAATTACGACTTCACAATTTCGTGACCAAGGCCATACTTGTGGTAATAGGTCAGTATAATCCACAAACCATCTTTACTTCTCTGACGAGCTGGTATCTATCGATTTGAAACTAGATGGGCTTCAAGCCATCACTGAGGATCGAACCTTAGCCCTTCACAATGACAACTTAGTGCCTTAAACCAATAAGCCTAAAAATACATTTAAACAGAATTTTAGCTCGAACCTTAACCCTTTACAATGCCTTAAACCAATGAGCCTAAAAATATATTTGAACAGACTTTTAGCTGAAATGCAGGAGATTTTTTTAACTTTAAAAACTATAATGAAAGTGTTGTCAAATAAAAATAAGCATATTTTTCTTATTAAATAATTCAAAATAGTTTTTATGTCAAATATAATGAACATAACTCAATTGAGGACAAGTTAGTAGTGTTATGATAAATTCACAGGGGAAATTAATTCGAGCTCAATGCATTTTTGTGAAGCGGTAATAGCTTTCGGAGCATTTAAAATTTATTTTAATTTTTTAGTTTATAAAATTAGTTATTTTTATTTAGTTTGCAAAGCAAACACGCTTTTATAAATTTTATTTTTCAAGCATGTTATGTTAACGCTTTAAATGAAAATCTCTGCATTAAAAAAAAATTCCGATATTCCATAGAGTTTCTTGAACTATGGCCAATTATATTTTAAATGTAGCTATTTACATTATTACATTAATAAGCAAACTCTTCAACTATCATAGAGTCTTTTAATAATTCTCTGTCTTTTTTTTTTCTTTTACGTCTTAAATATTTCATTTTTATCAATCTCACATAAATAATTCTAATGATACTTTTTTTATTCCTTCAAAAAAGGGTATAATTTAATTAATTAAGTTTCATAACCAAAATAAAAATGTTTTTTAGGTGATGATTGCTTGGATAATATAATTTATGTAATGAATGGCTTTTACTTTTAATAAAATTATACTAATTTTCTCGAAGGATGTTTATTTTAATAATATTTTATTCGAAAGCAAACAAAATATTAATATAATTGATTACTTTTCATTATTTATTTTCGTTTTCTTGACTTAAATTTTTTTTCTGAAACCTTAAGGAACAATAGACAGAGATTATTATATTTGTCGCAAAGTCATTGGAGAATATTGTGTATAATCGGAAATGTAATTTTTTGAGTATAATAAAATTTTAACCAGTGACAGGAATTTGTTTCTCAACTCTTCTCCACATTTTTTTCCCCAGAGTAATTTTTCATGATTTAAGCACTTATTCAAAAGATTTATTCAAAATGATTCATGGCAAGTGTGCGCAGGGTTTCTTACTTTGCTTTAGACATACATGGATTTACTGAATTTAGTCGCCATTGTGAAGTATAATATGGTTTGCATCCAATAATTAATAGTTTAGTAATTAATTTCTTTTTCAACCTGAAGATCTAAAAGTATTTCGAGTTGTTGAACAGTGAAAAATTCCGGATAAAATAACTATATTAAGTACCGGCATTTTGGGTGCATCATCCATTTTTACCGTAAAATATTATATCGTAAATTTTACAGTAATATTTCATTAATTAGAGTGATTTGGTAATTATACGATAACTATTACTGTAAAAATTACAGTATACCAGATTTTTTGTTCCGTAGCAAGTTCCGGTAAAAATGGATTTTATCTTAAAAATGAATATTACATTTTTACTGCAAAATACTATGCAGTAACTTTTACAGTAATGTTTAATTAATTAGAATGGTTCAGTGATTTTACGGTAATTATTGCTGTTATAAATCAGATTGTTTGTTCCGTAACTTGTTCCGCAGTAAAATAGATTTTACTGTTAAAAGTACTTGCACTCAATTTAATCCAGTGTTTTTTACAGTGTGGACCTTAAAAATTGTTCTTGGCTCCGAGACATTTGTTAATTCAGTGAGTTTCCCAGATTTTGTGACAGACACATTTCTTACAAAGTCTATAAATACTTGAATATAAATAGTTAACTTTTTTTTCAAATTAAAGCTAAGTTTTAAGTTATTAAAAATTATTAACTTTTAACAAATACTGCCATATTTAGGAAAAATAATCTGAATTACCATAAAATTTTTTGATGAATTTTTATTCACTTTTGTAGAAACTTGCCTTAAGTTTTGTGGTACAAATCCAACCAGACATGTACTTGTGATCAATACTTTAATGAAATGAGCGATTTTATGCAGTTTATAATTTCACTTTATTTGACGAACGGCATCGATCAACCCAAACTATTGTTTCATAATTAATCAAATATAGTTTTGAACAATTACTCATTGTAGAATTATGGCAAACGTTCCTATTTGATAAATATATATAGCTCAGAAATACATTATCAGTTAATCAATACCCGCTGACTGTATTGGGGATTTAGATCACAGGGTTTAAGGGCAAATACAAAGTAGTTGTTCAGTTTTAAGTTCTCATAGTCCTGATACTGTATCATTGACCAGGTGTTAAACATCTAACAAAGATTTTGCAGTATTAATAAATTGATATAAAAATAATGAGTTAGTGATAAAATCTTAAAGGTAGCTAAGTTTAATCTTATAAACCGTTTATGATTTACATTTATCCCCAGTTTTTCTTAAATGATTAAGACATACATATATTAGGTTAATTTTTTTTCAGCAACAGTTTTCTAAAAAAAAATTTTTTTTTTTTGAAAAATCCCTAAACCTAACGTTTTTGGAATAAATTAGCAACTGTGATTACTGGCTGAGTTGTGTTTCTTCAAGTCACATCTGTCAGCGGAATGTGACTTAGTAAGTCGATCTAGGAATGCCAAGCGTAAAGGATAGATAGTACTAGAAATTGTCATCCAATGAGACGGATGATGATGCGTAGAACTGTAGTGCTGCCATCTATGTGTGTTTCAGAGAGTCAGTCTGGAAATTGACAGCTTAGCATTATCGGCAAAGGTATATATCCAACTTCAAAGAGCAAGGGCCTTTATATGTTTTCGCCATAGGACTTGGAAAAGTAATTAACAAGAGATATCCATGCTTTAGTTATTAATGTATGAACATGAGTTATAAAATTCAAGCGCTTAAAATATAGATATCATTAATATTTAGTTTTTGTTGTTGTAGTTTATTTACGTCGCACTAGAGCTGCACAATCGGCTATTGGCGACGGTCTGGGAAACATCCTCGAGGAAGGTCCGAAGACATGCCATCACAATTTTGATCCTCTGCAGAGGAGATGGCACCCCTGCTTCGGTAGCCCAACGACCTGCGCGTGAAATCGAGCACTTTACGATAGCACAGTTTAACGAGAACCAATACCGCACACCCTCGGTCCCTACGCAGACTGATCCAAGTGGTGACGCACCCGCACACTGACCGCAGCCAGTGATGCTTGACTTCGGTGATCTGCTGGGAACCGTGTCTTAACGATCAGTCCACTGCGGGACCATTATTATTTAGAGCTGTTGAAATTTAAAAAAATACATTTAATTTCTAAATTTAGAACATTTTTCTAAAAGAATTTTTTTTAATTTTTATTTTTATTGGAAGCCTATGAAAACCTGGAAAACGTTGTGGGCAATAATACCTGACGTTACGGAAATTTCTTTCAATAATATTTACTTTTTAAGAATTCTTCAAAATATGTGCATTTAAATAATTATGATCTAATTGGGCGAATACCGAAGCAAAATTGATATGGATATAATTGAATTTTACATCCATAGTTCAATAAGCACTAGGCGGAAGTATTTTATGACCGCTTCTAAAAATATATTTTTCCGCTTGTGTCAGATTGTGCTCTAATGCTAATAATACCTTCAGTTTTATAAACTTGTCGTCATTTATGAGTTACATACGATCCATTTTTTAAACGTGGCTTTTTTTCATAAATTTATACAGTCTTAAAGATATGAATTTCGATTTGCCTGACTTACTTTTAATTTTAAGAGCAACTTCTCTGGATATTTCCAAGAAAATAAAAAAAAAAAATTTCTCTTAAGTTTTAATATAAAAATTTCGGTTTTATTTCGTAAGCTTCTCATTACGTATGAGTTACATGGCATCTGTTTTATAAACTTGCCTTTTATCAAACATTTATAAAGTTTTGAATGTATAAATTGCGATAGTTTATATATTGGTAATTCTTAAGGGCAACTTGATATCCTGTTCTCTTAATAATTAACTCCAAATAACACAGAAAGATTCTTTTGCCTCTTATTTTTAGATAAAAGATTTACAGTTTTATAAACTTCCAACCTTCTATTATTTAGATGATATCTGCTTTATAAATTTACTTCTTGTCATAACTTTGCACAATCTTTGAAGATATGATATGTAATAATATAACATGCTGCTAATTCTTAAATGCCACTTGATTTCTTACTCAAAAGATAACTCTTTTTAAACGAGTCATATTTTTAGATTCCTCTTATTTTCAGAAACCTTGTATTTTAGAATACCTCCAGTTTTTTTAATTATTTTTTTAAATTATTTTTTAAACATATTTGAGTTAAATGCTATCTTTTTTATAATGTTGCATTTTTCCATATACTTGCTCAACTTTTAAGGCATGTATTGTGTTAGTTCAATAAACCGTTTATTTTTAAGAAAATATATCTCTAGTTTTATAAACTTTTCGCTATCTATATAATATAAGCCATCTGTTTTAAATATTATGCTTTTTTTCATAAACATATGAAATTTTTTACCCAAGAATTACTATAGTCTAGCATGCAGTTAAAAATCTTTTTAAGAGTATTTTATATCCTGTTTAACAGTCTCTTCAACACATTGTTATAATTTTTTGAAACTGCGTTAGACTATCGCAATTCATACATTGAACGAAAGTTATATTTAGTTATTGTAAAAAGAAGAACAAAAAAAAAAAAAAAGACCTTTTCCCTCTTATTATTAGATGCATAAGCTCAGATTTTATAAATACTAAATCATAAATGTTTTTAGTCACAGGTCTTGAAAATTGTATTTTTGTTGAAATATCCTAAATTTAGAAAACCTTAACCGTTTAAATATTAATGACTTAACAAGCTACTATACAAGCTTTTGCAACTGCACTCAACTCAATAAAGTCTATCTCAACCTGATATCATATACACCAGTTAATTTTTTTCACCAAAAGAAGAGGAAAAGGTATGAGATTTAAAATATAAAAAATAAAAATCGAGCATAAAAAAATTTTTGAGAGGAAAAATCTCTACAATTCCTGAACTTACAAAATTACTATTAGTTTCGCTCACTTATCACGAATTGTTTACTAATCTGTAGTTATATAGAGGAAAAGTGATTATTTAAAAAAAATCAAAAGAACGATCTTTATTTTATTTATAAAATTACTTTACTATGAATTATTCCTTTCCATCATTCTATTACATTAAAAGTGCAGACGAAAAATTCATTAAAATAGCAAATTTTGAACATTTCCTTTGTTTATAATTTTCATTTTCCTTATATGTACTAATTTTAGTAACATATGTGTGATTAAATCTAATTTTTATTATAATAGTCTCTGCCCGACTTTGTTAAAACTGCAGGCGAATTTGAAATAATGAATAATTCCGTAAATTTTGCTTTCGGTGGAGTGATATACAAGTTTATGTTATTGTACTCAACTCGAAAAAATGTATCGCAGCTTGATATCATACTCACTGGATAATTCTTTCTAAACAGCCAGAGAAAAAAAAATTCTTCAACCTCTTATGTCAGATTGCCCTTAATCGTTTTTTTTTTTTTCCGATGAAGCATTACCACGACCCTGATATTACATTAAGATGACTTTACGTGATTCCCATGAAAACAGTCGCTAACTTTCCAAAATTACTTTCTCGTTGGCAACATGGATGGATGTTGACTTGCCGAGATTTCTTCACCAAGCACAGACATGTTTACAAATAAAAAGAAAAACAACTGCATCCCTTTCATGGACATACCAAATAAAAGTAATAAATGCCACAACGAAAATTCAGAACCATTACAGAAAATCTAGCTGGGAAAGTATGGAAGAATTTCTAAGTTTAGGCTCATATTGTGCTATTTGTGGAACTTAAACCGCGTTCATTTCTCTGTGGAATTCTAAAACTGATGGGGAAAAAATGGCGGTAAAGGGAGGGGAATCTTAAGGTAAAAAGGTAAATGACTATTCCAAATGATGAAAAAAATAATAAGCGCACTGCTGCCAGATGCAACTGTGTAATAATCTTTCTTTAGATAATCTTTGAAGAAGAAAGAAAGTTGAGATTGCTTGCTTTTTTTTCTCTTTCTTTTTTCTTTTATCTCCTTTACGAAATTTCTGTGCGAAATTGAATTCGTCGTAGCATTCACAGGGCTAGATATTTCGTTTTTTTAGGGTAATATCCTGCATTTTATTCGTTTTGATTTTAAGATTAAAAGTATCCTGATTTACTGAAATGCAATGAAAATCGAATAGAGAAAATTTGTATTTCGAATTGCGGTTTACTTAGGTAGTAATGTCAAACTTATTTTCTATTCATCATAGTTTTCAAAACATAACGTAATGAAATAACAGTCAATTCGAAAATATAATACTATATATGTATTTCATTTTATTTTTATCCCCATAGTAATAAAATGTATGTGCCAAACTCACTTATTGCTTGAGGTTATTCAACTTTTTGAATGCATTTTTTAAAAATTTTTATCTATTTTTTTAGTTTTCCACTCAATTATTTGCTTTAATTTTTTTTATTTGTTTCTTTAATAGATCACTTTATTTCTGTATTCTTTTTTTTATTCTTGAATATGTGTGCGGTGAGTTGCATATAAGTTTGACTCAGCCCTATTGACAAAGGTGATCATTCAACTCGAGAAGGTTTCGTGGATTTACAAATCACATTTAATTTCAATACACGTGCAACCTAAAAAGCGGGGGATATCTTTGGTGACATTTAATTTATCTCAATTAATACGTCACGTAAAAGTTAAGATGAGAGTAGATCTCCTTGTCTTTCAAAAGAAAAATATGGAAGAATGAAACAAGTTTCTCAAATCTAAAATTTATTTACTTGAAATAGTTATTAAACCCATAATTTTTTGTATTGTTAAAATATTTTCGTTCTATTTTAAATCAAAGAAAGATTAAATGATATCAAACGAATAAAAGTTGATTTATATCCAAAATATTAAAATAGCTTTAATTTTTTTTTTTTTTACATCAGTTTCAAGATAGTTTAAAAACTTTTTTCTAGTGGCGTGACAGCCTATGGTGGATCAAGCTTTCATGTCCTTGGTTCAAGCCAGCTTTCATGACCTTGGGCCCTGAGGTGCAAGAACAGATGTTCCAATTGGGTAGTGACCCTTAGGAGATTTACCATAAGTTTGCCGAAAAAAAAAAAAAAAAAAAAAAAAATTAAAAAAAAATAAAAACATAGGATATCCTTATGGGGTTTTATATATGGTAAAATTTTACCATACACTTTTGACGTAAATGTACGGCAAATTCTTACTTTACTCATACGTATAAGTATATGGCCATAAGTACCTACTGCCATAAGTATATGGCAAAAGTGACCGAATAATACTCTGTCGAAGTATCGGCGTTACGTTTGCCTTGCCGTCGTCTTGACGGCAGTAGAAATTTTAAAGTTAAAATACTGTTTTTTCGTTAAAATAATCGAAAATAATTTTAAATAACTATAAATTTCCTTAAGATGGGTGAAATTTATTAAAAAACTATTATTGTTTCTGATAGATTGGTTTAATTAATTGAAGCAATAAAGAAAAAAGAAAACAATGGAAATAAAAATACGGCAACCGAAGCTGACGTCTTCAGGGGGTACCAGCTCCGGAAGCCATAAAAACAAAACCTTTTCTATTGAGAGAGCCGGGCAAATATCAAAAAAATGCTCTCTCTGTACCCCGAAGGTTTTGCAAAAGTCCAGGAAGAAATACATAAAATCATGAGAATATGATACAAAAATGAGAATACAAAAACTCCCAGTAAACTAGTCAAACAGCAAATTCATGAAACTGACTCAATGTTAAAGAAACATTTGAAATAAAAAAAAAAACAGCGCCCCCTATTAAAATGCGCAGTAGGAAGAAAAAAACGATAGGAAAGGTAAAGATTGCGTAACAGATTAATATTATGCTTAACTGGGGCTGCTCAGTCAAGACTTTAATTTCGCCCTGTTAAAAGAAAGAAATAATAAACTAATATTCTTCAATCATTTTCCTAATCAAAAATTTAACATTACAGTAATTAAAAGGAAAATCATTATTTCTCAAAAAATTATTCACAGCCTCCTGAACTCTCAACTAAATTTTTGAAAAACTAGTTTCTTCTCAATTGTTTAGAATTAAAAACATTTGCAATAACGTTGAGTGTTTTCAGGAGGCAACAAATAATTTTTGAGAAATTTGAGAAATAATATTTGATATGAATATGAAGGGTTATCTTTATTTTTAAATAAAATATATTGTAAAAAGTTCTATTTCATGAAGTGCTCTATCAATAAAAAGATTTGTATGATCAGTACTTTGAAGGCAATTCGAAACCGATATCGTAAAATGAAGAGATTTCCTTTTACAAAAGGAGTGCAAATATTTAAAGTGCCCAACTCCATTCAATGATATTTATAACAAAAAAAATATGCAAAGAATAGTAGTATGTATGAATTTAAACCTATTGTCCCATTCAAATGTCCAGGGACAATTTTTATCATCGTTTTAAATTTATGATTTTGATTAAAGCTTGTTGAATATTTAAATTAAAGTTTTTCTATGTTTGTATTGTATAGATTTTCAAAAAAAGAAATATATTTAAATACATTATATCGATAAATATAAATATATATTAGCAATATTGTTTACAAATTATTCGTCTCCTTTTATTCAACTTTTTTTTTACTTCTAAAGGATTTAAATAATTTTATTTCTTTAAGTACATAGCTAAAAATTTTGGAACGAGTTGAACATAATGTCGCGTGAGTTTTGTAACCTTAATATGCATACTCTTAACTTTATTTAGGCAAAGGATCACAAAAATTTATATTAAGGGGACTGATTATGAACACCCTCTAGTTTTGTGCTTGTTTGCTCTTGTTTATTTTTCTTTAACTTAGCAAGCAATCATCACTGCCTATAGTTTTTCGAGGATTCACGATTTATTTTATAATGTATAGATTTGTGAAGTAAAAAAGTTTCTTTTACGTTTGAACCTGTAAATAGCTTTTTTCAGTACTTTCTTCGTTTAATTTAGGTTTCTTTAAATACTTCTACTTCGAAGAAAAGTATTCATATTTTTAATTTACAATCGTAGAATAAAATTGTCAAATTAAAATTAAAATGACCTACAAAAATATAGTGTGCTTGATTTTGAAGTTAGAATAAGAAAGTAATTTTTAAATACAGTCTTCGTTACTTAAATTAATTAAATTTCTTTTAAGTTGATTAAATATAATAGCGTCTAATAATTATTTTTTAAAAAATCTAGATTCATAAAAAGCATATTATTTTAGAAAGAAAGGTATTTGCAACTTGTAATGCAACTAAAGTATGAATCATAATATCTCAATTCGACGTGATTACACGACATTGTGGTTTAACTTCGAATGTTCGATTTAGCAAATGTTCGATTTAGCATCGTATTAATACTGCTTCAAATTTGATGAGCATTATTGTTTAGGATATGATGATAAAAGCGTTCCAAAATTGAAGAGGCTTTTCTGAAAGAATAAAAAAATAATATCAAACTGTCAATTGAAAAAAAAAAAAAAGAAGAAAAAAAGTTGTACAATTGAAATAAAACAAATACAGTTACTTTTAATATTAATACATTATAATAATAGAATATTAAGAGAATAATGAATGGAACAATAAAAAACGGAGCAATATAATGAATGGATCATTATTAATAGAAAAATTAAAGCCATCTTTATTGCAGCTTGAATTTTACGTACAGCTTGACCTTTTTTAATCATAATATGAATGCTCACAATACATTTGTTTGACGTATAACAATTTTGCGTAGTTATGACTAACTGTCAGAAGATCTGTGGTCAGTAGAAACTACAAGTAGATCTGGGGTAGTTATGAATATTGTGTGCATTCTTTTTTAAGCTAACAATAATATACTTAATTTATTTTATTCCAATGACAGGGCAAATTGCAAATTAAGTGAAAAGCGAAAAACAAATATACAGCCGAAAACAAACAACAGGAAGCAAACAACCGAACATGAAAACACAGTAGAAACGGTATGACGGAAGTCACTACCCCATACTTTTTTTTGGCTAGCCAATACTGTGCGGTCTCAGTGCTGTCATACTGTAATTTACAGTGTGCAAAAACATGCTGAATAACTATTGATCTAGTAAACGGACCTTCACGCGTTAGGGCTCAATTTTAATGGTTTAGAGGGGTGACCACCAGTTTGTTAATTAATTAATGCTGACGATATTTTAAGTCACGAAATCAGACAGAAAAGCGTACTTTCTTTGAATATCCGCACCATTTTTGTCGATGGGCTTGGACTCCTGACCCTGAAAATAGGAAGAGGGGTGGAGAGCAATAACTGTGAAATATGGTCAAAATAATTCGGTCCGGTTGAAAGTTTGGACTCCTTAATGCTAATTCTACTTTTTGCATATCACAAGAGCATTTTAAGCGAATCGAAAATTTTTGCTCACAGTTACGGAATTTGTTCATTCAAAAGTAATTCCATGTCAAAAATAATTGTGAAGAATTTTTTTATTATTTTTATTATTTTACCTAATGATAGTCGAAAAATTTTTGAGTTGTAAGGTATATAAATGTTTAAATTATTTTAAAGAATGCAACTTTATATGGAATGAAATAAAGGGAATAGTTCCTATGAAATCAAATTTTACAAAACTAGAATATTTAACTAAAAAACACTTTTAGTACATTATTTTTATCTTAAAATATGGATGTACATAATGTCCATAACTACCCCAGATCTACTTGTAGTTCTGCAGACCCCAAATCTATAGACAGTTAGCCATAATTACCTCAGATTGCTATACATTACACGACGCATATGCATTGCGTGCATTTATGCTATGAACAAAAAGGTCAAGCTGTAAATAATTCGTTTATTTTGTTTCATTTTAACTTTACAACTTTTTTTTTCAATTTGAATAATAGTAAGATCTTAGTTCACTTTAAAAAACTGAACTAGTTAGAAAAACTAGTTCACCTTTGAACCATATTATCGGTATATTCAAAAAAATAATATTCATCAAAATTGCAACAATATTAATAAGGAGCTAAATTGAACTTTTATCGTTTAAGTTAAACTACACTATTAAGAAATCGCGTTGAAGAAGTGGGACATTGTGGTTAATACCTCTGTTATATTTAAGTTGGAAATACTTTTTTCTGAATAAACATACCTCACGAATCTAAGTACTTGAAAAAAAAAGTTTTACATTTCTTATTCAAAGTTTTATATCGACACAGAACAGCATAACTGTTTGCGGTCAGTGAGCGGGTGGGTGATAAATTTAATCAATCTGCGTAGTGCCCGAGAGTGCACTGTATCGGTCCTCAATATAATATTCTACCTTAAAATGCTTAGCTTTGCGCACAGGTCATCTGGATACCAAAGTTGGGGAGCTATCCCCTTCTGCAGATGATCAAAATTGTGATGACATTTTAAGGGATGTTTAACAGACCATCGCCGATTGCCCATTCTATAGCTCTCTATTGTGACGTAAATAAAGTACTACTACTTTTTTTTCAAAATTTCATTATAAAATTTTTCTTTTCTTTTTTAAAACAATTTATATTAGTTCAAGTTCTTTTTTAGATAAGGTATGTAAGCCATTCTTTAAAATAAGCCGAAATCTTAATGAGAAATTGTAAGTCTAATTGATACATCATGAAGTTTTTGTATAATCATAATGTAATATCTTTGATTTTATTAAAAGATTTAGATTGCATAAAAGATTTCAACATTCTTTCTGTCCTTTAGAATAAACTATGGGATTCTTTATAAACAAAAAGTGCTTGATTCATGTATCAAAACAAAAATGATTTATCACGCACCGTTTTTATCTGTGAAAAAAATTGCTTCTAAGTTTCTGGTGAATTCACATATATCTTGCTTTCTAATAGAGCCTAGAAACTTCGAATATGTAGATAGAGCATTTGTCACCAAAAATGTGGCCAGAGAAGTTAAGATTGCCAAATGGGTCGCCAAATCGTTGACGGTCCTACTATCAATGAGAACGTTTCTACTATAAGTTGTTATTGTTTGTAGTTAAACATAAAGGCAAATTAAAATGTGGATTTTCATTCAATTGGCTCATGGTATGCAAAAATTACTGCAGATTTGTTATTTTCAGAAAAAAAAACAAGAAACACATATTTATTTCTAAAGGAGATTTTCATCTTATACAGCGTTTTACACTATATTTGACAAATTATTTACGTTTTTTTTTTGTGCAATTTTCAACAATAAATAAAAGAAATAATATTTTTCTTTTAACTAAATCTCAGTAAAAATGTTTAGTAAAATAAAACAAAATAATTAAATGCATTTTTCCAGTTTTTATTTAAAGTGTTTCCTGTTCCCCCCTCCCACTTAGTCTATTGTGTCGAGAATCGCAATTAAGAAGATTATTTCCTTATAAAATGTCTATTTATGGCATAAAAAACCCAATACAATTGAAGTTATTTTTATTAGTTTTCAACTTTTTTATCATTTTTTCTCCAGGCAATAAAATGTTTGAAAGTGCTTTTAAAATGTGTTTATGTTTTTTTTTGCGTTTCCATTAAAGTTCATGCATTTAATGTTTTTAAAAACAAAACAAATGTAAAGAAGAACTTAACAATTTAATTCGGTCTCAAAAGAGAATTTAAGATGAAACAAATTACTTCCGTAATAGAAGTAGCATGTCTCTCAGGGAATCGATTGATTAAACTTAAGTTTGAATTAATTTGTTACAAAGAGTTTGTTAGCTACTAATTTATTTCCTTTTAAAGACACAATAAGAATGTATTTTAATTTTTAGTGTAAATAATGTTGATTGTTAATTTTAATTAGTATTTATCTGGTTATTATCTTGTCCTTCAGTAGAACTATGCTTATGACAAAATATAGTTAATAATTAAATTTGATTATACATACAATTCAGTCCCAACAAAAGTAAAATAAACAATACCCAAATACCCAAATGTCATAGAAGACTCTTTTTTCGCTTGACGATAACGTTGTTGTTTTTCTTTCTGTGACACTTCTCCAACCAAGCATGCCAGACCTTAGCTTTTTCGATTAAGTCAAGAAGATACGCCTTTCGTTTGACAAGAGAGCACCGCAAAGGTAAAAAAAAAAAATGTCTTAGCTTAGAACCTCTCTGCTATATGACAGCACCTCACATTCGTGAGAGTACTTCCACAATTTTGGCATAGATTTTCTCCAGATCCATAAATCCATGGTACTTCTTCCATGGTACCAGATACATGGTTCCATGGTACCATGGTACCAGATCCATGAAACCACTCTTCGACTGATCGGGGGACTTTTACGAGCGTATATCGCATTAACTTGGTGGGTCTTAGTGGAGTCGAGGATGAAACTCTGTCCCCTCCACTGACAGGAGTCCGATTCCCTAACAGCTAGGCTACCATGGCTCAACAAAAATGTAACGATAAAGTTCTTATTGGTTTGAAATTGCAAAAAAATTTGCAACTTAACAACCATTAGTATATCTTTGTGTGAATGCAACGGGCACCAATTAATATTTATCAAAATTTTTTTTGATTATGCAAATTGTGAATTAATTCTATGTACAGTCAGCAAAAAAAAAAAGATATCACCCTGAATAATTTTCGTTCTAATGATCGGATTTTCACGAACTAGGTGTCAATCTTAATGGTTCCTGGGGGTGACTTCAAATATGCTAATTAGTTAGTGCTAACTATTAATTAAGTTATGAAATCAGACACAAAAACGTACTTTCTCTGAATAAACATATATTTTTTTTTTACATATTTGGAATCCAGATACTTGAATTAGGGGGGTAGACAAAATTTTGAAAAAAATGGGTGGTAAATAGGATCGCAACAAAGGTTTATATATTTGGCGATAGTCCAGAAAACCGCCAAAAAAAGTCGTCAGCGCAAATGAATATTTTAAGATAACCCATTGACTAATTCAAAAGAAGAATGCTTAATTTTACTAGGTTGCTAAGCAACTAAGCTCTGACTGGAAAAAAAGTTGAAATAATGTTCTGTGATTGCTCGGAGGGATTTAATTAATAGTTAATAGAAATATCTCGGAGTTTCTAGGCAATAGACAATTTTTAAGCTGATTTCTGTCCAAAAAGCAAAGTTTTTTTTATTTTAATCTCCCTTGAAAAGAAAATTTGAATCGATTATAAATTATTTATGATTTTCTAAGTTTTAGAATTTAAATACATGAACTTTTTATCTGATATTATTTAGATTATGTTGTTTTTGCTATATTTATTCGAGGATTTCATACTAAAATCAAATTAACATAACTTATATGACTAAATACAAAATTTTAGGGATAATCACTTTTACAGCTTTAATCGAGTCTTCTAGGCAAGAAAGTTTGAAGGAAAAAAAAGTGCTTGAAAAATAAAATGTATATTGTATAGTAATTTTAATGCACATTCACAAGTTTTTCTATAATTTACGATATTTCTTTTTCCTATAACTCAATGAATTGCTGAATGTTTAGTGGTATTTTAAAAGCATTGAAATATGTTATGTTTAAGAATAAGATATTGAAATAATATGTTGCATATAGTATGATTCATTGTTTCAAAAATCGCTTCATTCTGCTAGATATTTAGATTACAAGGTTTTCTTTGGATAAAGATGATTAGCAAATAGCATCCTTATGCTTCGATACATTTAGAAACTTATTTTCGCAAATTCACCATAAAATATCGCACAGCATATTCTTCAATTACGATAAGCTACATTTACCACCAAATACTGATACTATGATTATTTTTGTTTTCTTATATATATCTGATATGATACTCTTTTTTTAAACAGAGCTTGTAAGGTCCTTAAGATACTGAAAGGGGGGCACGAAAACTTAAAAGATAAAATATTTAATTTCATTAACTCAAAATATCTGGTCTCAAATTTTTAATTTTAAACCAAGTTAAATATAACTTTTACAATATTGATGCTCTTATGTTTTTAAAGATCACATAAATCCTGTTGAAATATGAAAATGCATATTTTTACTTTAACGAGTGTAAAACCCTTATCAAAATAATGATCAAGACCCAAATGTAAAACAGTATAATTGATGATAAAAACTCAACTGGCTTCAAAAAATATGAAGAGGGAAGTAAAAGTCGACATGTTTCGAGCGTACAAATATATTCATCCATTCTCAAAACTTGTCAAGCTTGAATAACTTGTGACTTTTATTATTGTGCTAAAAACATGTCTATTTTTATCATCATCTACTAATTTTTAAATCAATGAAGTTTTTATTTTTTCTATTCAATTTCTTGGGATTATCTATTTAGTTACACAACATATTAAATTATTTCACTCGATATTAAAATAAGTTTTACTTAAGTTATAGGCACAGGTTCTTAGATTAAAAAAATAATAATTCGCTATTTTGTAAAAAAATCAATGCAGTAAAATTTTTTTTTTTTTTTTTTTTTTGCTGCAAGCCTCAACATTTTAATTTAAGGACATAAAAAAATTCCATTTACAATTGAAATTTCAAAAGTCGAATGTGAAAATGGAATGTCCCCTAGCACCCGAAATCGAAATTAAATAGTTACAAGGACAACTATTTTAAACAAGTTAGCGTTTCCGTCCTACTCGAAGTTGTTTGAAAAGGTATTTTGTATATATAGATTCCAAAGTTTATTCTACAAATAATTTAGGGTATACTTTCGGAGTATTTTGATCGAGTTTATTTTTACACCCTTATTTGCTTAAAATTATTAAATAATTTGCTTAAAATAAATTATTCAAGCAACATGATTTAACGCATTTATAGTATAATAGTAAACGGGCTTCCATCGCATATCCTTAACCTTGATACCGCTATCATTAAATGAATGGAATAAGCTTAGATAAATAATAAAAGTTAATTTTCCCCCGTTTTAATTTTCAAGGAAATATGTTTTGATCAAACAGATTTCATTCTGGAAATAGCGAAATTATTGAGTAGGTCCCTTGGAGCAATATCATTCTTATCCTCTTTTGATGAAATATAGGAAAAACTGGTTTTCACAGTTCTGTAAAAAGTATGTTAGCCTTCTTGCCACGTGTTTTATTATTTTTTTATTTTTAATCAAAATAAGTTCGGAAATTTACGTATTTTTTATTGCACTTTTTTAAATCAGATGATTCTAAAATTCGCAAGGCTTCGGAAACTTCTTACAAATTTCAATTTTTAGTGTTTCCTGCTAAACAAAATAAGGCATTGTTCCTGATAACAAATTATACTACAATAATATCTTGGGAATCGAGCTAAAGTAAAAAATTAAGCAAAATAGTTTAGTATATTATCCAGAAAAAAATCTACATGGAATCATAAAGAAAAAATCATTTAAGATACTGAGATATTTTAAGACGCTTAGAAGTTTTGGCTACGTATTTGGCAGCTTTTTATGTTCGGTATCTTTATACTCTTTGTAGTGACTTATAAAACATGGACACTATTTTAGATAATCTATGTTGAAGTCACAAGAAACAAAACAAAAAAGACAATCAATGATTTATATTCTTTTTTCGAAAAAAATAGTATTCTTAGTAAATAATCAGCTGTTTTGCATTAAATAATTTTAAACAGCGGAGTGTTTTTAATTTCTTAACAAGGCTTTATTCTTAGCTAGCAGACAATAATTCTTTTAAAAAAACTTGACTATAATGTAAAAAGAAACTTTACTTTAAAGAAAATCTAAATTAAAGTACTAAAACAATTGATTAGTATATTAATGAAGAAATAATAAATGTAGTAGGGTAAAGACTAAAATTTTTAGAAATGCTGAAATTTAATTAAATAGTTGGTAAAATAGTTCTGCGAAACACTTCCGGACTGGTGATTAAAAAATTACTTTTAAGATTAACACGATAAATAAGATGTTGAGAAATTTGCGATGATGTGAGATATGCTTAAATATGTTTACTACGTATTTTTATTAATATTTATAAAAAATATATACAAGAAACTGATAAATATTTTATTCCAAATCTATTCATACGTATGTATATTATTGTAATTGTATCAGTTATTGAGAAAAAAAAAAAAAACTAAAAAATAATCACATTAAATAAGCACAATCTGGTGTATAATCATATTCTATCAGAAGCATGCTTTTAAAAAACTCGACATTCGTTGAATAAAATGTTTTTTATTCAATAAAATGTTTTATTCAAATTTCTTTACTTAATTTCAAATAGATTTTTAGAGGACTAAAAAAGAAACATTGTATTTTAAGGTTTTAAAAAAATAAAAAGAAAAAGATCAGCAAACGATTATTAACGAAAAAAATATGAATGAAATTTTACGCCACGCGCGCTAAATCAAGTTCTTCGTAAGTTTATCACATTTTAATATTAATCGCCCCATTTAATCATTCTTTCATTGTCGCCAAATTATTTTTTTTTTAAATAATTAATTTTAATTTTTCTCATCTTCTAATAAATAAAAACAGTTGAAACTTTAGATTTTTCAATTGAAAAGCATGTAGATTAATATGGTATAAAAAAATCCATACCTTATAATTCAAAATGTTTTCATCCTCTCTTTAATTAAATAATAAAAAATAATTTATAATTATTAAAAATTATTTTTTTCATGAAATTATCTTTGGGTAAATGCGTTTTATGAGCTGGTGCAATATTTTTTTGAATTGCTTCATTAGTTTTTAAAATATGACTGAAAACGCAAAAAGTGAAATTAACATTAAGGGTTCCAAACTTTGAATCGCTCTCCTGACCAAATTATGGGGACCACATTTCCCAGATTGCGGCTACTCCCTATATTTTGAAGGTTAAAAATCCAAATATGTAAAAAGAAATATATGTTTATTCAGAGAAAATACGTTTTTGTGTCTGATTTCGTAACTTAGTTAATAGTTAGCACTAACTAATTAGCATATTTGAGGTCACCCCCAGGAACCATTAAGATTGACACTTAGTTCGTGAAAATCCGATCATTAGAACGAAAATTATTCAGGGTGATATCTTTTTTTTTTTTTGCTGACTGTACAAGCTTAGTTCGTAAAGCCCAGTGTTCTTGAATAAGAAAAACTTTACTTTATCAAATATTAGAAACTGATAGCACAATTATATCATTGCTTGTTCTAATAATGAAGAAATAGAAATTTCTTGCCCACCGTGGTACAATTATAGTAGTAACATAAAGATTCTTTTTATTAGATCTGTAATTTTTTAATAGATTGTGAAAATTTTTCAAAACCTAATGTCTAGAAAACACTATATTACTATAAGCATTAATTTAATATCTGTATTTTTATATATTAAACATTTTAAATCTTTATGCAATATAAAAATTGAGTAAATATTAAAATTATCCTTATTGAAAATAAATATAGGAATCTTGTAAACAAATTAAGAGAAAGTAAAATGAAATATTGTGGTTTATATAGAGAATTGTCTAATCAAGGATTTTAGCATTTTAATTAAAACCAACGTCCTTCAGATCAAGTTGTAAGGGTTGCAGATTACATGACATATAAAGCTTTGAAAATAACTGGCTTATTTATTTGAGTAGTGAGAGTTATTACAATTGTGTAAGTTATTAGCTTACTTACTTACACAATATGTAAGTAGTGTAATTATATGTAATGTAATTATAATGTAATAATAACATTGTGTAAGTTATTACTACTTATCTAGGATTGAAAAAAGAGGCTGGACAGGTATGTAAGACATTGAATACTAAACTTAAAAACACAATGCATTTTTTATCCACTAATGATAATTTTAAAAAATTCGTTAACTGAGTGCTTTTCGTTAACTGAGTTACGGAAAATACAAGCTTTTCCCTGTACATTTCTCAGAAGAGAATTTTCTTCACATATTTCAATGTCATTATTTTTTTCGTGTGTAGCCGGCTATGAAGTGTGGTGGGTAGAGTCTACACCTATTATGATTTTGGCCGGAGCTCAATTCCCCGCGCTAAGAACTGGGTGTTTGATCAAATTGCCCTCTCACATATAGTGCGTTAGTGCACTGTAAAAGATTCTGGATCAAATTCCATAAAATGTTCCGGTACCCAGGTTGACGGTATTTTTAACGGTAAAATTCATTTTTCCGTAAAATTTTACTGAATAAAAAATCCAATATATCGTAATTTCTAAAGAAATATTTATTGTAAAATTAATGTAAACTGTAGTTTAGTAATTGTTACTGTAAAATATATAATGGTATAAGATTTTACGGATGATGCATCCAGAGTGTCAGTAATTGTTGCTGTAACTTGATCCGGATTTCTTACCGTGTCGTTCGAATTCCTGGCGTTTTTGGAGTAGGAAAAGGTCTAATATTTAAGCTAGGAAGATATTAACAGCGTCTTACTTAATCTGTTATTGTAAATTTTACTGAGTCTCCAGTGAATATTTTTTCGTAGTTATTCAGAAACTTTCCAGTTTTATTTATCTTTAACTTTATATGATACACCTGATAAATGATTTTCAATAAATTCCCATGCATATTTAACAAAAAAGATAGCTTTTGTGAATTTATTTTGAAAATAACTTGTTTCCTCTTTTTACTCAGAAAAGTTTAGAGAGCATGTTCTACATGCTTAAAAATAAAACATTTTACAAAATATTCTGCCCGAAAAAGAGAATAGTGTATTTGTAATAATTTACCCTTTCACTCTTATCCTATATTTACCATAACTTGTCTTGAACCTATGTATTAGTACCCATAGACACAATTCACCTCTTTCATATATCAATGGATAATATGTATCATAAGCCTTCATATTGTATTCAATGGCTCTCGTTTATTGACAATGATAAAACCGAAGCATTCGTCATCACATATTAATATTACATATTCTGCTGATGTTGCTCTAGGACATTCGGGGCTTTTATATGAATGCGATTCAGATCAATTTTTTTTTTAATTCGAGCCACCTAAATACTTATTAAATGTGTTTAATTATCTCAGAGTAATTTCGTTTCAGTAACTTTAATATAAAAGATAGATTTTTGTTTCATTTTCTTGAATGTTTCAATTAATTCAAATATTGAATGTTTCAATTAAACAATTCTTCATTCAAATCTTGAATGTGGTGGCTGGGTGGCGCAGTTGGTTTGTCGTCGGCCTTCTGACCGGCAAAATTAAATACCTAGTGCACCTTAGCATCGAAATAGAGTCTCGGTGCTGCCATCTAGTGTGGCAGAAACTAGACGTCCAAATTAACAAG
This sequence comes from Parasteatoda lunata, assembly GCA_949128135.1. NCBI lineage: Eukaryota > Metazoa > Arthropoda > Arachnida > Araneae > Theridiidae > Parasteatoda > Parasteatoda lunata. The sequence continues at coordinate 58,116,043 of OX421972.1, read as the reverse complement.
GCCAACGGTATCTCACCCATTGTGGTGGTCCTGAAAGAGTGGATACCACTTCTGGAGAACGCACTAGGTCTGCTCAGCGGCAAGACTGATTGTGCAGCTCATTGGAAATTTAAAAAAAAAAAAAATCTTTAATGTTTCAATTAAACATTTTTTTTAAAATCCGCTTTTATAATTTCAAGGAAAATAGTTAAAATCTCTATTTTTTGTTAGAATTGATTTATGCTGTTTGAAGATGTTTAAATATTTTCAGATTAATTTTCTTATTGCGTAGCTTTATTATAAAAAGTGATTTTTGCTTATTTGTTCATAATCCTGAACGTTTTACCGTACAACATTTCTTTGATTAAATTTTTTAAATTAAAAAACACTTAGCGCTAAACTATCTATTTTATTGCTAGGACCCATTCATACTATTTAAAGATGTTAATATTCTCAGAGTAATCTTGTTATAATGTAGCTTTAATATAAAAAGTAGAACTGTGTTTATTTGTTTAACTTTCTATTATCTTGACTGTTTTGCCCTATAACTTTTCTTTGAATACATTTTTTAACTTCAAACAAAAAAAAGGGATAAACTATCTGTTTTATTGTTAATACTCATTTATACTATTTAAAGATGTTTAAATATTCTCAGAGCAATCTCGGTTTTATCCAGTTTTAATATAAACATAAAGTAGATTTTTGTTTATTTGTTTTGCTTTCTACAACCTTAAATGATTAATTTAATATTTTTCTAAATTTCATTTTATAACTTTAAAAATGGATCAAATTTACTTATTTATTGTTAGATCTCACCTAACAATAATTAAAGTTACTTAAATATTCTACATATTCATCATTAATAAATTAAAAATTTTCAAGTCTTTTTTAGCAAATACATTTATTTATTTTATCATTTATTAGACATATTATGCTTTCTTTAGTGCTCTAGTTATATTTTTTTTATCAAGTTATCAAATTTTTCTCTTCACTAGGAAAGCGATAAAACAAATTAAACCCTGTTACTAGACAAATTTTTCTTAAAAGTCGTTAAAAAAAACTCTAATAAAACGTTAGCTGTCATGACACTTGCTGTCCTGACACCTCGAGTAAACGACATGTAAAGGGATAAAAAACTTCTGAAATCGCAGGGTGCCTGTCAAGATGGAATGAAGAGGAATGTTAGACTAAGATTAACTCCCAAAGTAACATCTTCTCTAAGAAAAAGTTTAATCTTTTTATGCTTCAGTTGTTAAATTTGTTGAAGAAAGCTCCGTGTAGAATTTTTGCTTCTATTTGCACATAGTTCTAGGTAAAGATAGCTTCATCTTTGTATAGCAATTTCTTTTAGTTTCCTAAATAGTTTCTGCTAAGATTTTTCTTTCAGTTTTATTTTTCATGAAAAGTTAGTTTAATAGTAAAAGGCGAGGTATAAGAACTAAAGATTATCTGCTGAATTTTATAATATTTAGGGATTACATACTATAATTTAATAAAATTTAAATTTAAAAGAAGTTTAAATTAAAGTAGTAGTTTGACACGAATTAGCTCTTTTGAATTAAGGTGGTTAAAGCGAATTCTTTGAAATTTTTAGGCGCGAGAAACCATCATATCTTTAAACTTCACTGCGATTTTAATATGGTTATAAGTTCAGCATTATTGTATTTCCTAAACTTTATAAAAAATCACTATTCATCAATTTGAACGGTTAAAGACATAAATCTTTCAAGATATATAAAATTACATAAAATAAATTTAATGGATGTTTAAACTAGTAATTTGGCGTGAATTACTTTTGAAATAATGTGGTTTAAATAAATTGTTTGAAACTTATGAAGGTACTAAATCATAATAGGGGAGAGCTGGGTAGCCCCGATCACTTAAGGAGTATTGCTAATTTCTGTATAATATAGAGTAATAGCCAATATTTTTGTATGTTTCTATTGTTTTATCATCTAATTAAATAATGCAAAAAGAATAAACCAAAAAAGAATAGTTTAACTTAAAAAAATAGAAATTTAAAAAATTTGACTACCACTTGGGCGTACGTACGATTCAATTTAAAATTTCTATTACGTAGTAGAAAGTCCGTGCCACTTTATGCTTCAGTTTGCAGATTTTATGTTTAAATGTTGAAAGAATTTTTCTGATTATGTTAAATAGAACCCATATTATCGTTACACGATACTGTATTTCGAATTGGGCGGAGGTTCGATTCAAATTAACATCTTATTAAAGTCAGAAAATCCATATCATATTACGGTTCAATGTTAAAATGATTTTTCTGACTGCTAACTTTAACCACATTTTAGTATTTCCGAAACTTTATTAAATGATTATGTGATTCAGCTTCACTGCTAAAAATTTATAGGAAAAAAAATGGTTAAATAGCAGTTTATTTATTCCATATTCAAGCAAACCAGTCAATTAACCATATACAAGATGGCATTCAAACTGTTAACTGTGAGAAAAACTGTTTATTGACTGCTTTCATCTATTAAGGTTAAGCAACAAGGATTTTAACGCACCAACTAGGCACCACTTACTTCCTAGTAGCTGAGCACGCTTTATAGCCGAGAGGGATAATCTGTCAATCTCATGGCCGAGAGAACCGATGTTCGAGTCTCCACGATGGCACAATATTTCTTCCATTTCCATTACATGAAGAGTTTCCAGCATCCAGCATTTCAGATTAATGACCGTAGACTATTAGAATACGATGTTCTCATTCACGCATAGATAGTAGCACCATAAAACACCTTAACACAAAAAAGTCTGGTATTCCCCATCTCTTATTAAACCACATTCATTAATTCATTTGATAAAACACAACTCAACCACAATCTAACTCCAATGCTTATTACCTAGCTGAAAGCTCAACCGCAATGTCCAGTCAAATTTTTTACGGGTTTTTAATCATACTAGTTGTAAACAGTTTTAAATCCGTAAACCAATGAAGTGGCTATGTTTTTTACAGTAAATTTTATGATTAATTGGATGAACAGGCTGCTACAAGTTATTTTAGTATGAAAATTCTAACAGGGGAACTTTGTAATTTTTTCTGCTCACTTATTTAAAATTAAGAAGTGAAAAGTAAAAATTCTCATAAATGATCATTACATTAATGATGTTTACATTAATGATGTTTACATTTAGAGTCAGAAGGTGAAATTTTTTATTGAGAATTATTTTATAGTAAAAATGTAGAGTGCAGATTTAAATAATATTTAATTTTGGAACTTTTAAATTTAACTTATAATATACAAAGCTCTGTTTCATTTTATTCTATCATATGCAAGAGAAAGTTATTTTTTACAATAAGTTAAGTGTTTTCTATTAAAGTGAAAATTATTTCTTTTACAGTTAATTTTTTTCATTTTTAGGAGATTTTATATGTATATTTTCTATTCAAAGTAAATAACATTCTATTTTCGAAATGAAATATTCTTTTTATTCCAAAATTAAAAATAAAAATAAGAAATGTAAAGTATAAATATTTCTTATTTTTAAATTTAAAATTTTCTATAATTAGTTTCTACAACAGTTGCTTTAGCTGAAATTAAATTTTTTTCCTAGACTAAAATGCATCGTTATTTCTGGTAAAGAAAAGCAATAAACATTTAGATATTCTTTCAGAACGAAACATCTAGAATAACAAAATTTCATTTTCTTTAATTATTCATAAGATGTACAAATGAATTTTCTCGTAACTTTAAAATGAAAAGTTCGTTCCATGTAAGGAACAATCATGTAAATTAATGATTTTTACTAAAACTGTTTAAATTTTTATTTATAACTTTTCTTACTCATGAAATTCAATTCAGAAGTGCAATAAAAATTGAACCGTGAAAAATTTAATTAAAAAAAACTGATTAGTTCAGTTACAGTTAAGTGAATGAGATTATTTTTATCTATTTATCTGCATCATTTTTATCAAGTTGTTTATTAAAGTACTCTTTATAAATTTTTCAATCATGCTCTTTCTTTCATTAAGTTATTATATTTATTTATTAACATCATCTGCATAACGTATAGGTATAGCGAATGCAAGCGTATAATATCCTTAATTATGACTTAAAATAAAATATCTTAAATACTGTCTTATTGTCTGTTTATCTTTAATTCTGTCTACAGTCTGTTTTATTGTCTTGTTATTCAGTCTTTGTTTTCTGTTTAATTGGTATATTACGTTCCTCTAATCGACTTTTTTTAAATCATTTGGAAATTTTACAGCAACATCAGCTTTTTATATATAAGGCTGTTTTTCGAAGGCTCCGTCGAAAGATGAAATGATGATTTTTTTGCGAATAATATGCTATTCTTATAACTGTTGTGAGTTGTGACTGTTAGGTTAAGTTTAACCTATCTAAAGGCAGCGCTGCCTACACTTATATTGAAAATGGCGCAAAACGTCAATATGGAGAAGAGCCACAGTTTTCTGAAAATGAAAAGCGTTTGTAGTTTCCTTTTTTAATATTTAAAAACTTACTCCAATGATGCATTACCAGGGCTCATAAAATTTGCAAAAATTGAGAATACGGCAGTGATTTTTATAATTTTCGTCTAGATTGAAAAATGCCGCCAAATTGGCTATTTTTTAAGAAAGTCTAATAACTTTTAAAATATTTAAGTTATTTGTCTGTTCTATAGCCCAGTTAATTAATTCTTCACGGCAAGATCATATAGTTTGAAATCTTCGCATTGCTTTAAGGCACTTTAAGTGTGGCTTTTTTGGTGACAGAGTTTCGAAAAACATCGTTAAAGTATTCCCGCAACTGCCCTCGTTCAGCCAGGAAGGAGTTAATGAAAATTACGGTTTCACAAATTCGAAACCACGGCATAATTGTGGTAAGGTGGTCATTATTACACACAAGCCGCCTTTAAATTCCAGTCAAGCTGGTACCCAGTGATCTGAAGCTGGGTGGGTTCAAACAGCCACTAAGAATTGAACTCCAGTATTTTACAAACGCAGCTCAGTGTCTCAACCACTGAGTCATCGCAGATCTATGTAGAAACTAGGCACTTATCACTTTGGTAAGTTTTTTAAAAAAAAACAACAGAAATACAGTTTTGGAAATATCTAATTTGAGTACTGTTTATTTCAATGTTGTTTAAAATCATTTTATTTGTTAACTCTAAATATGATTGTTTATTGGATTTTAGTCTAACGAAATCGTAAATTATTGAATCCAAGTAAGACAAGTGTATTTCTTGCGTTTAATAATGTGAAAAGTCTTATTTTTTTCTTCTAATTGCACTTAAAAAATATCCAACTACATATATTTGTATTTGAATGTATGCTATATTATTCTTTTGTTTTTTAATTCTTATTCTATAATGTATGAAAAATGAATAATTTATGGAAAAGTAGAAATTTATCGAAGTTTTATAAAAACGGAACAGGTCTAAATAAGCTTTTATGACTTCTAATTAAACTTATATGTGAAGAAGTTCTTATATGAAGTCCTGTATTCTAATTCGCTATGACAATGAGAACATTATGAAAATGATAAAATTATAAAAATGAAAAAATGTTTGTTTTGAAATAATATCTAACAAATTAAAATGATTTTTCTTAAAACTTATTAAGATTATATTTTTATCAAGTTGTACGCAAAGTGTTTTTAAGGAATTTTTTGTTGAAATTTAAAGTTTTTAGTAGATAATAAGTTACTACTGCGGTCACATACTTAACAAAGAAAATAAAAGCCAGATATCAATAAAAATTTTGTTTGCCTAGATGGGTTTAAAATTCAATTTTTTTTGTGCCAAAGATATGATTTATATACTTTATAAGCATAATTATCAACAAAATTCCAGCTTTCAAGTTAAAAAAAGTAAACTTTAAAATGAAAAGTTAGAGTAATAAAAATAATATTTCAGTTGCAACATTTTGTTTCCAAGTATTTACGTGAAAAGTTAAATTTTCCAAAATCTATAAAAAAATCTACTATAAGATTGAGTTAAAAAATGAAAATATGAGTATTTTTAATTTAAAACTTATGTTTTATTGTAGGTTTTGGATGCATTAAATTTTAGGTTAAGATGCAACTCTTTCATTATTATTATTAACTAGTCATCATTAGTATTCGAACCTAAATTTCCTACGGCGAGATTTTTGGTGAAGGTGATATGAATTCTAAAATTTTAAATTTACAGTTATTTAAGTACTTTAAATGGACACAGAAATGAATTTCATATCATCTGTTTTTTTCTTTCTAAATATAGAAGAATTTATTTGCAGTTTTGTTAATACTTTTTTAAAATCTCTTTGGTTCTTAACAAATCATATGAAGCATATTAATTTTTGTCAAAGAGCACAATAAATTTAGGGTAATTAATTAATGAAATACATCATGAAAATATTAACCTATTGATTTCCTGAAGTTGTTTTTTTTTGCGTGTTATTCCTACATTATAATTAAGTGTTTAGAATTTTCTTTAAGTAACATAAATTTCAGAAAGTAGAAAAAATATTTTCCAAACATTTAATTTCAAACAAATGTTTTAAATAAATAATTTAACATATTTTTAAAAATAATTTTCTATGAGGTTCATTTATTTTTTGTGGAAAATCAAGAAGTGTTTAGATTAAGCTTGTTTAGATGATAACACGAAAGTTTTTATTACTTTGGAAGAAAAGAAAGTACATAAAAAGAAAGCAAGAAAAAAGTATAAAAATAGTTATAAAAATAGCGAGATTTTTGGTGAAGGTGATATGAATTCTAAAATTTTAAATTTACAGTTATTTAAGTACTTTAAATGGACACAGAAATGAATTTCATATCATCTGTTTTTTTCTTTCTAAATATAGAAGAATTTATTTGCAGTTTTGTTAATACTTTTTTAAAATCTCTTTGGTTCTTAACAAATCATATGAAGCATATTAATTTTTGTCAAAGAGCACAATAAATTTAGGGTAATTAATTAATGAAATACATCATGAAAATATTAACCTATTGATTTCCTGAAGTTGTTTTTTTTGCGTGTTATTCCTACATTATAATTAAGTGTTTAGAATTTTCTTTAAGTAACATAAATTTCAGAAAGTAGAAAAAATATTTTCCAAACATTTAATTTCAAACAAATGTTTTAAATAAATAATTTAACATATTTTTAAAAATAATTTTCTATGAGGTTCATTTATTTTTTGTGCAAAATCAAGAAGTGTTTAGATTAAGCTTGTTTAGATGATAACACGAAAGTTTTTATTACTTTGGAAGAAAAGAAAGTACATAAAAAGAAAGCAAGAAAAAAGTATAAAAATAGTTATAAAAATAGCGAGATTTTTGGTGAAGGTGATATGAATTCTAAAATTTTAAATTTACAGTTATTTAAGTACTTTAAATGGACACAGAAATGAATTTCATATCATCTGTTTTTTTCTTTCTAAATATAGAAGAATTTATTTGCAGTTTTGTTAATACTTTTTTAAAATCTCTTTGGTTCTTAACAAATCATATGAAGCATATTAATTTTTGTCAAAGAGCACAATAAATTTAGGGTAATTAATTAATGAAATACATCATGAAAATATTAACCTATTGATTTCCTGAAGTTGTTTTTTTTGCGTGTTATTCCTACATTATAATTAAGTGTTTAGAATTTTCTTTAAGTAACATAAATTTCAGAAAGTAGAAAAAATATTTTCCAAACATTTAATTTCAAACAAATGTTTTAAATAAATAATTTAACATATTTTTAAAAATAATTTTCTATGAGGTTCATTTATTTTTTGTGCAAAATCAAGAAGTGTTTAGATTAAGCTTGTTTAGATGATAACACGAAAGTTTTTATTACTTTGGAAGAAAAGAAAGTACATAAAAAGAAAGCAAGAAAAAAGTATAAAAATAGTTATAAAAATAGCGAGATTTTTGGTGAAGGTGATATGAATTCTAAAATTTTAAATTTACAGTTATTTAAGTACTTTAAATGGACACAGAAATGAATTTCATATCATCTGTTTTTTTCTTTCTAAATATAGAAGAATTTATTTGCAGTTTTGTTAATACTTTTTTAAAATCTCTTTGGTTCTTAACAAATCATATGAAGCATATTAATTTTTGTCAAAGAGCACAATAAATTTAGGGTAATTAATTAATGAAATACATCATGAAAATATTAACCTATTGATTTCCTGAAGTTGTTTTTTTTGCGTGTTATTCCTACATTATAATTAAGTGTTTAGAATTTTCTTTAAGTAACATAAATTTCAGAAAGTAGAAAAAATATTTTCCAAACATTTAATTTCAAACAAATGTTTTAAATAAATAATTTAACATATTTTTAAAAATAATTTTCTATGAGGTTCATTTATTTTTTGTGCAAAATCAAGAAGTGTTTAGATTAAGCTTGTTTAGATGATAACACGAAAGTTTTTATTACTTTGGAAGAAAAGAAAGTACATAAAAAGAAAGCAAGAAAAAAGTATAAAAATAGTTATAAAAATAGCGAGATTTTTGGTGAAGGTGATATGAATTCTAAAATTTTAAATTTACAGTTATTTAAGTACTTTAAATGGACACAGAAATGAATTTCATATCATCTGTTTTTTTCTTTCTAAATATAGAAGAATTTATTTGCAGTTTTGTTAATACTTTTTTAAAATCTCTTTGGTTCTTAACAAATCATATGAAGCATATTAATTTTTGTCAAAGAGCACAATAAATTTAGGGTAATTAATTAATGAAATACATCATGAAAATATTAACCTATTGATTTCCTGAAGTTGTTTTTTTTGCGTGTTATTCCTACATTATAATTAAGTGTTTAGAATTTTCTTTAAGTAACATAAATTTCAGAAAGTAGAAAAAATATTTTCCAAACATTTAATTTCAAACAAATGTTTTAAATAAATAATTTAACATATTTTTAAAAATAATTTTCTATGAGGTTCATTTATTTTTTGTGCAAAATCAAGAAGTGTTTAGATTAAGCTTGTTTAGATGATAACACGAAAGTTTTTATTACTTTGGAAGAAAAGAAAGTACATAAAAAGAAAGCAAGAAAAAAGTATAAAAATAGTTATAAAAATAGCGAGATTTTTGGTGAAGGTGATATGAATTCTAAAATTTTAAATTTACAGTTATTTAAGTACTTTAAATGGACACAGAAATGAATTTCATATCATCTGTTTTTTTCTTTCTAAATATAGAAGAATTTATTTGCAGTTTTGTTAATACTTTTTTAAAATCTCTTTGGTTCTTAACAAATCATATGAAGCATATTAATTTTTGTCAAAGAGCACAATAAATTTAGGGTAATTAATTAATGAAATACATCATGAAAATATTAACCTATTGATTTCCTGAAGTTGTTTTTTTTGCGTGTTATTCCTACATTATAATTAAGTGTTTAGAATTTTCTTTAAGTAACATAAATTTCAGAAAGTAGAAAAAATATTTTCCAAACATTTAATTTCAAACAAATGTTTTAAATAAATAATTTAACATATTTTTAAAAATAATTTTCTATGAGGTTCATTTATTTTTTGTGCAAAATCAAGAAGTGTTTAGATTAAGCTTGTTTAGATGATAACACGAAAGTTTTTATTACTTTGGAAGAAAAGAAAGTACATAAAAAGAAAGCAAGAAAAAAGTATAAAAATAGTTATACCAGAAAAGAAAATAAGAAACAACTTCTAAGTTTTTATTATTTTGGAGGAACAAGGCAAAGGTATTATTGATAATACATTTGCCTTGTTCTATGTTGAAATCTATCTATTTTGTGAAAGAAATCCTAAAAGACGAAAAATACTTTAAAAAAAAATTAGATTTTAGAAAAGTAAAAAGCAGGGTTTCCTGACAAGAAAAAACGTTTGTAAAAAACTAGAAAAGCTGTTTTTATTACAATAGCCGTAGAATTTAAAGATAAGTCACTAAACATTTTGAAAACAGTTAGTTAGAACTGTTAAGAAAATACTTGTTGATACTTGTCTCACATCAAGTGCTTCATTGGAATTTCATTACCAATGAATTATAAAAACCACGAACGGAGTTACGTTAAAAATTTATTTTGTTGCACGAAACTTTTAAAAAAATGTTTTTTTAAACAAGATCTGAAAATATTTTTTTAAACAATTATTCTAATTATTAATTTTACAATTGTTAGTAAAGCTATAATATCTCCATATGTTAAAAGTGACGTAATCGGAAAAATGTAATAAATTATGTATGTATAGTAGTGGCTGGGTGGCACAGTTGGTTTGTCGTCAGCCTTCTGAGCCCAAGTCTGCGGGTTCGATCCCCGGCCCCGACACCAGATTTTCGGGATGCAGAAAATCCTCAGCGGCCATGTCGTATGATTATGCGGCATGTAAAAGATCCCTGGAGTGCCTTATCTTGGCATTTCCGGTAAAATTAAATTCCTAGTGCACTTTAGCATTCAAATAGAGTCTCGGTGCTGCCATCTGGTGTGGCAGAAACTAGACGTCCAAATTAACAAGTGGATACCACTTCTGGAGAACGCACTAGGTCTGCTCATCGGGAAGACTGATTGTGCAGCTCATAGGAGGAAAAAAAAAAGTATGTATAGTAATGCGGACAAAATGCGTTTTTGACATAAATTCATCACTTTTTGAATGACCGAATTTTTTCGATGAATGCTAACTTTACGGTAAAAAATTTAACTTTTATCATGTATCGGGTGTTCCGTAAAGACAACCCTCAATGTGTATTTTTAGAATCGTAATCGAAATAAAAGCTAAAAAAAGTATGCCTAGTAATATAATTGAGGAGAAGCTATTGAAATCTGACAAAATATAATAGAAGAAGGTGAAAGTAATTAACATCAAAACAGGTTTAATTTTAGGATGAAATTTGAAGGAGTTTCTAATAATTATTTCTCAAATCCTCTTTGCTTTCTATCGCAAACAAATATACCTTGTCGTTTATTATTTTTGTGTGATTTGTTTGATTTCTATAGTTTTTTGTTTTTTCCTCGCTGAATTATTAATTTATGACGCCAAAAGGGAATGCTTTTTCTTTTCGTTTTTTGATAATTGTTCTAAAAATATATTAAGTGTGGATTTTACAAAACATCCCATAATTTCGTCTATAAGTTCTGAAATAATTCATTAATTTTATGTAAATGGCAAGTTACTTAAGCTACTTAGTTAAATTATTTGGGTAACTTAGCTTTTTGTATTGGATAAAGTTGTGTTTTAAGGTTACATAACTACAATCACATAGATAACAACAACAACAACAACGTATAAAAATGCGGGTGATATTAACAGACACTTACAATCATTTCCGTACAATAAGTACTATCATAATAAAAGATAAAATTATAAAAATTTTATGGGATCAATCAAGTTACAAGTTTTGAACGTGGTCAAACTGATTAATGGTGAGAAGAAGCGTTAAAACATTTACAGCTGAATAATGAGAGAAACTAAATGAAGGAATGAAAAACGTAGGTGCTGCCGCCTGGGAGCAGGAAGTAGAAAAAAGAGAATTTCAAACTCAGTGAAAATAGGGGAAATTAGAGAAACCACCAATTAATTAGTTTTATTCGTCATTTAGCGCCTGGACAGTGACAATGGTGCTTATTGTAGCACCAAAAATATACTTTGTTGTTCTGATACTTTGTTGTTCTACTCTATTTAATACTACAACTCAAAATATTTCCTTTGTTCACGAGAAATAAAATTTTGATTTGTTTTATGAAATAAAAAATATCGTATTTAAATTGCGTCAGATCTTTCTGGAGGGTCCAACAGTCATAAGACCCGGTTCTCAGTAGATCACCGAAGTTACGCATTCCTAGCTGGGGTCAGTGAGTAGGTGGGTGACCACTTTGATCTGCCTGCGGTACACCAATGCTGCGATATATTGACTATTGTTAAACCTTTCAAGCGAAAAGTGTGCGACTTCGCCAACAGGGGGGGGGGGGGGAGTTATTCTCTCTGCAGAGGGTATTACTACTACTACTTTCTGAGAGGCATTTACAAGTAAATTAGATTTCTTTAGGGTTTTAACAGTGACAGAAAAATAAAGAAATAAAAAATTAAACGAAATTAATAATAAATAAAATAAATAAGTAAAAAATAAACACTAAAAAATAAATACGTAAAAATGAATAACAAGCAAAAATAAAGAAATTGAAAAGAAATAAAATATAAAAAAGACAAAATGAGCGAAAAAAATGGATTGCTAAAGAGATGAAAAGGGAAAAAAAAAAGCGAAAGAGAAAATGTTTAAGACAAAAAAATAAATAAATAAAATTGCTCCATGTAAGAATAAAGTTATAATTATTTTATGTAAAAATAAAGCTATATGTAACTTATACTAGTTATTAATAATCATAAAAAGTCAACTAAAGATTAAAAAGAAGATACTCACATTTTAGAGTGTAATACAATTTTTTTCCTAGTTTCGTTGATAGGTGCTCAGGGAAACGATAAAACAAAGAAGAAACATTAATCTCATTCCTCAATGAACAAAAAATGAATTATTCAACGAAATAGCAATTGAACTGAAATGTTTTCATTTTTAGAGAAAATGTGAATAAATATCTGAAAATTCTAATGGCCTTATGTTATATTCATGCAACGAAGAATATTTCACGTTTGAAAGCGAAATTTAAATTCACCCAAATGTGACTAGTGAGGTGAAAGCGGAGCATATAATTCACATCCAGGTGAATAGATCGTGTTTTAGCAAAACAATTTTTATGAAATATATGTATGAGATGGCTTTTATCTCTATGTATGCTTTTGTACTACTTCAGATTTGATGACAATGTTAATGGCTATGTATTAAAACTAATTTTATGCGTATATTGCTTTATTCATCTCTAAAAGTTCCATTGAAATAAGTTCGCTTATTACTCTAGTAGAGAATTGTTCAGAATTCAATACGTTCATTAGTGGTATGTATATTTGAAAATTTTTATGACCACTTAAAACTAATTAATACTTTTGTATGATTCATTTACATATTTTATGGCACTATAATTTTTTTTCTTAAATCTTAAATCTATCCATCAAAAGACTGTTTGAAATATACCTTTACTCTTTTATTTATTAAAATAATATTTAAATGTTAAAAGCTCGTTTATTATCGATGAATTATTATAATCGAAAGATTTTTCGATATACTGTACGAATGTAAATCTGATGAAAATAGAGGGAGATTTTGTTTCTAATTATTTAAAAAAAATAATCCTTGACTTTTATTAACAGATTTAATTGGGAAATTTTATTTTAGTATTCAAAATTTGAGATATATTTTTTCACATAGAACTTCTTCCAAGATATAGTATTTTTTATTTATAGACAATGAATCTGTTATTTTCAAAAAGTCAAGTATTGTTCAATATCTTTCCAAGTTTGTTAGTTTTTATTAATGATTTTCAAACAATATAAAATTAGTATAGAAGCTATAAAATGTTCGACGTTTCAATCAAAAGTTAACTATAAACACTTAAATTGTAATAAACACTCAATTTAAATCTATTATTGTACTAAAAAGTGTAAACTAATGATTTAAAAGTTTTTCTCTCCTATAATATTTTTTAAATTGAACAGAATTATAAAAAAAAAAGAAAAATTATGCAATGAAGTGTTTAAAGAAATATTGAAAAACTAGTTAAACCTAAAACTCATAAATGTAGACTAAACTTAAATAAAATATAAAAAAAAACTCATTTTGCTGGTTTTATTTTATAACCATAGTTGAACGGCGGACCCAGTTTTGGGTTTGCGACTACTAATGTTTAACTCCGTAGTCTTGTAATTTTGAACCCAATCCAGAAGATGGGGGAACTCTTGAATCAAGTATTGGGTGAAATTGGCCTTCGTGGAGGACTTTTTTTTTTGGATGGAACTTACCCGCATTTGCGTTACAGGGAGAGAAAGACCACGAGAACCTTCCATGGTTAGCCTGACGGCAAGGGGACCCTGACCCATGATCCGTCTACCACTGAGGATATTTCACGTCAGCACTGCTGTCGGTGCAAACCGGATGCGGAATTCGTATCGATCAGCCATCGTAGGGATTCGAATCAAAGTTAAGTACTCTGTTATAAAAGATTTAAGTAGCACTGAATAATTCGATGATTTAAAATCTCCATTAAATACACAACGCCTGATGTAAATACTCTAATAATTTATAAGAAAAAGGGAATATATCATATTGCAACTTCTTAGATAAATAAAAGGGAAAACCTATTAAAATAATGATAACTAAAGATATGATATAATTTGTTAAATATTAGAGTAGCAGTTTACGAAATGACCGAGCATTTTATTGCATTGAAACTACAACATGAATAATTTATGCTTTGCCTTATATGAAGAACGGTTTATTTTAAATTTTTACAAAAATTGCTATTGGACTTTCAGTTGCTGCATTTTAAGGACTGCTAAGTTTTGATACATCAATAACGTGAAAAATACGTTCTTTCCAAGAGTTATTACACAGTTAAGGTGGATAGTAGTTGGGAAAAAAACATTTATTTTTTTCCTAACTTTTCAGGACATTAACCGTCCTTTCCCTGTGGTCTTCATATTTTGAAAATTTAAAATATAACTTCAAATAAAATTATCTTTTTAAATTTTAGTGCAATTATTTATCCTAAGGATCTTAAAGAATTATGCTTTTTTTCTTCACTTAAATAATATTTTGCTGTAAAAGAAGTAAACAGATGCTTTCATTTTACTTTACCTAAAGCGCTTTTATGTCTAACATAATTTATTAATTAATGATTTTCAATAAAATATGCTGTCTGCCGGACTAAAATTTCTATGGAATAAATTTTATTTCTGTTTAATGTTTGACGCGTATATAATAAGATTAAACTTCATGGTGGCTGAAAGAGATTTTACAAAGGATTATCATTCCCCCCCCCCCTGAAAATTCTCATTCACTTATAGTATTTTTAATTAATTCAGCCGTGTTGTTTCATTAATCAATTTTATTATACATAGAACATAATTTCAGAAATCTTAAAATGTATTAAGTTTGTTACACTTCCAAATGTATAGAAACGTAGTCTAAGAAAGGATTTTATTTATACTGTACAAAATGGATACTTATTATATATCATGAAACTTTCTTCGTTTTTTATAAAATCATTTTCTTCAAATAAAAAAATCCGTTAAAGTGAAATAATTATCATGACTTCATCGAGGAAAAGAATTTCGTCAAAATTAAAGAAAATATTTCGTAATTCAATTTTTTACCAAGAAAACAAACAAACCTGGCATTGTCTAATGTATCTAATTTTTCAACTAATTACTTTATCGCGGGCATAACGCAACAAAGACAGATAGAACAAAGAGATAAATTACACCCATGACCGAAGCGGGATCCGAACTCCGGACTAAGCAAGAACGAAACACCATTCCTTTACCACCATAGAAGGCCAGTTGGCTTAATTCGTCACTTTATTTTCAATTGTTTAGTCTTTATTCAAATCTTCTAGTTTCGTTCATTGTGTGATATTGTTATTGGTTAACAATCTTCCACAATGGCGCTACGATGAGGTATCGAATTGAGGAAACATTTTTGTCATATATTTGAGAGTTCACGTTTCGTCACAAATCACGTGATTTCCAGGCGAAATGATTCTTAAAATTAACAAAATACTGCTCAAGGATTGCTAAAGCGTCAAAAGGGAGAATTTTATTCCTGAGAGTGAGACCCTAACGAAAGAAATATTTGCTTTTATGCAACAATTTAAACATTCTATGTATGGCTTTAAACATCTCATATATATCTAGTGAAAATGATTAATAATTTCTATGCAACGATGTTGAAAAAACGATTGTACTGTTATCTAATTATATTTAAGTCTTATGCTAGAATAAATAGCTAATATTTTATCATAGCAAATAAATTTAAAAAAAATATTTTCACAAATTTACATCGCAAGACTCAACATTTTTAGGAATATTTTTATTTTTATTTTTTAGGAATATTTTTACGATATGTTTATATGGTTCAATAATCTTACGTTTGAGATATAACTTTTTTTCATAAATAGCAGTAAAACGTTAAGTTAAGATAGTGGTAAGAGACAAAAATGTTAATATCGCAAGTGACAAATTAAGAATTATTAAATAATTTAAGGGATAAGTAACGATACAAGGGTCACTTTGAAAATATTTCCACATACTTACACTACAAAGACCATATTTTTTAAGTTTCATGAAATAGTGCCATAAACTTTGCATTTGAATAATTACCTTTTATATAAATTAGAGTAGAATGTTGAGTTTTGTAGATGTATACGAGATTAAAACTTTGGAAAGGAAACTAAAAATTCCTTGCACAAATATGCATTAAAACCTAAATTTTTAGACTTAAACATTTTCTGCAAGTAATGAACCAGGAATTTAATACGTTAATTAATCTCATCATGTTATATACTACACAACCGTTGCAACATGAAAACGCTTACAGGTGAAGGTGAAAAATAAAAAAATGAATCAATTTTCTGATAAAGCACAAGCTGTAAAATATTACGCACGCCTGCGCTGTTTTTCACTCTGTACCTGTTTACAGAGTATTTTACCCTTGATTTTGTAAGAGTTTATTTTCTTTCTTTTCAATTGATTTTAATATTTTTGGTGTATTTAATGTAATGTACTACATGATTGATGCGATCAGAAAACGTCTGCGAAAAATGTTAGGAAATTTATAGAGTTAAATTACTATTTGTACTAATATCATTATTTGTGTGAAACTAAATTCTACATATCTCAATGCTGTCTATAGTTTGATTTAATTTTGATTTTGTTTGCGTTCAGTTGAGTTTATTTTAAATAGAATTATCTATAAATGCAATAGAGTGTTTCAGTTCAGCAACAATTTGGTTTTGTATTTATACAAACACTTGATGCTACTTCGTTTGGGTGTGGGGATATCAAATTTGAAATTTATTTTGCTCCTAAAACTACAGATTGTTTTTAAAATGATATTATTAGTCCATTTTTTGTCAGAATATACAAGCTTAAAAACGTTACAGATAACAAGAGTTCGCATAAATGTTGCGACACAATTCCCTTTTTACTTTCATTAAATTTAATTTTATACTTTAAATTTTGTTTGTTATCATAGTAAAACAAACTTCAATAATTTATAAGGTTGTAAAAATTATTTTAGAAACAATGTGTTTAGATCCTAAAAGTCATTTTTATTTACAATTTAAATATTCGTAATTATTACACCAAGGGAAATTTTTTTTTCCTGTTGCATGATATTTTTTAACAGACTTTAGATATTTTTGCAACGCTGATTTCGTATCTGTAATCGGTTTCTCCTTCGAAGCTCATGTTTTTTAATAACGTTTTAAGTTTATTTTTTGTGCAGGTTTAAAAGCACAAAAACGCTATATATAACAGGAGGTCGCGTTAATATTGTGACAAACTTCTAGGGGAATTTGGGCACACCATCAGGATTAAAACTGTACAGGAACCCATGTACTGAAATATCATCGTATGAGCCTAGGGATCATTCCCTATTATACCATGTTCAAAGGCACACACAAGAAGTAACAGTTCATAATAAGGAGGCACCCATAACAGCGTATAGCCATACTTCCAAACATTAGGTGATACGAAATTTTAATTCTGATGATATGCCCTAACTCCCCTAGAAGTTTGTCGCAACATTTATGCTATCTCCTATATTATGTTTTCAAACTTTTACATTTCAACAAAAAATAGACTGAAAATGTCCTTTCGCAAACGAAGACGAAAAAAAAGTGTGCTTGATGAGAGAAACCGATTAAGGACATGAAATCAGCGATACGAAAATATCAAAGATCTGTTAGAAAATGTCATTTAACAAAGGAAGAAAAAAAAAGTGTAGCTTGAAGAGAGAAACCGATTGAAGACTTGAAATCAGTGAAACCAAAATATCAAAGATCTGTTAAAAAACGCCCTTTAACAAAGGAAGAAGAAAAAAGTGTAGCTTGAAGAGAGAAACCGATTGCAGACTTGAAATCAGTGATACCAAAATATCAAAGATCTGTTAAAAAATGCCATTTAACAAAGGAAGAAGAAAAAAGTGTAGCTTGAAGAGAGAAACCGATTGCAGACATAAAATCAGTGATACCAAAATATCAAAGATCTGTTAAAAAATGTCATTTAACAAAAGAAGAAGAAAAAAGTGTAGCTTGAAGAGAGAAACCGATTGCAGACATAAAATCAGCGATAAGAAAATATCAGAGATCTGTTAAAAAATGTCATTTGACAAAAGAAGAAGAAAAAAGTGTAGCTTGAAGAGTGAAACCGATTGCAGACATAAAATCAGCGACACGAAAATTTCAAAGATCTGTTAAAAAATTGTCATTTAACAAAAGAAGAAGAAAAAAGTGTAGCTTGAAGAGAGAAACCGATTGCAGACATAAAATGAGCGATACGAAAATATCAGAGATCTGTTAAAAATGTCATATAACAAAAGAAGAAGAAAAAAGTGTAGCTTGATTAGAGAAACCGATTGAGGACATGAAATCAGCGATACGAAAATATCAAAGATCTGTTAGAAAATGCCATTTAACAAAAGAAGAAGAAGAAAAAATTGTAACTTGATGAGAGAAACCGATTGAGGACATGAAATCAGCGATACGAAAATATCAAAGATCTGTTAGAAAATGCCATTTAACAAAAGAGGAAGAAAAAAGTGTAACTTGATGAGAGAAACCGATTGAGGACATGAAATCAGCGATACGAAAATATCAAAGATCTGTTAGAAAATGCCATTTAACAAAAGAAGAAGAAAAAAGTGTAGCTTGATGAGAGAAACCGATTGAGGACATGAAATCAGCGATACGAAAATATCAAAGATCTGTTAGAAAATGCCATTTAACAAAAGAAGAAGAAAAATGTGTGGCTTGAAGAGAGAAACCGATTGCAGACTTGAAATCAGTGATACCAAAATATCAAAGATCTGTTAAAAAAATCTCATTCAATAGAAATGTTTCCCCTCAATGTTATCAGTGATAACTCAGTTATCGATCTACTTCGCCGTAACGTAACATCGGGAAAAGAATTAAAATATATTTACTATTTAATAATACAGATCTCCCACTTTCTGTTAAATCAAAATAAATCTGCTAAGGACATTTAAAGATAGTGCACCTTTAAACCTTTAAAAGCATAAGAACAAAAAAAAAAATCTATATTACTTTTTAAACAAACCTAAAAAAAGTTTTTTTTAAATTTTTTTTTTTAATCTTGTTTGCATTTTTGTTTTCCACATGGCTATGTAAAGTTTTTCTTTGATGTTTAAAACGTCAAAGTCTGTATCTCTTTTAAAGAGAATAAAAAATTTGTTGAAGTTTAAAGTTAATATTTCATCCTTTGATCTTAGTTTTTCTCGCTTACTAAATTCTCTATTCATGCGAATGTATAGTATGCATAATAGTAGTAAATAGTACAAAGTCTTTGATATTTTTTATGCGCATTAAAACAAATTACAAATCATTTTTTTCTTCAAATTTATATCTAAAAAAAATTCTTTTCATATCAGAATTAATAAAAAAATTGTTTTGCTAAATCATTTTAACATCCTATGTAAGTATAAAGCAAAATTCATATTTTAATTTTATGACTTAGAAAAATAATGTTTTATTTTTTTAAAACACTTACTTCGTTGCAAAATAATTAACTATAAGACGATATTTTGAACTAAAATGAAAAATTATGAGTAGATTATTAATAGCTAACAATCTAATAAATTTTGATATAATTATCGGAATTTCACTTACTCAACTTTCTTAATGGTTAGCCTAACTTCTAACATGCTAACTAATTCATACACGTGATATTTTAAGTTTCAAAATCAGGCACGATAACACACTATCTCTTGAATAAACATATATTTTTTTAAACGTATTTGAATTCTTGCCCCTCAAAAATGATGGGGGAGCTATGATTTGAAAAATATAGTCCCATTTTCTAAGAAAAAAGACTGGTCAAAAGTATGGGTCTCTTAATGTTAATTTCATATTTTACGCTTTTCTCTATTTTTAAGCGAGTTGAATTGTTTTTGCATACAATTATTCATTTATTTTTGGACGACATCTGAAGCTTCTAGCTTCATTGTTCTACAATGACCAAGATGTCTTTGGCAACATTGCTCTGAACGTTTAGTTCCTTTTTGCGGATTAACTAATTTGTGGCTTGTAACTCTGATTTAAATACATGTCTCCAGTGAATTAAATACATTTATACATATGCATATTTTAAAGTTTTAAATTAAAGGTATTTCAAAAAATAAGAGTATTCTTGTAACTGTATTTTCTAAAATATTTGATAGGTTCCATTAAAACAATTAATAAATAATTGTAAAATTTCACATTCTTCTTATGCAAAATACCTTTTTTGAGAAATTTGTGAATACACTGTGAGAAAAAAAATGGTGAAACTTATCAAAATAAGGTAAAATCTACGCTGTTTGTTGCTATATGGGAACACCAAGAAGCTCGGTAATTTTTACCAAAGCGCTTTGGTAATGATTTAAAATATTATAAATTTAAATTAATATAAATATAAAATTAATTATAAAATATGGTTCTATGACATGATGTAAAATGTGGTAAAATTTAGTAATTACATCATGATATCTTAGAGAATGGCATAAAAAATTTATTTGGTTAGATTTACTTTTCAGTTTTATATTATTTACTAAATGTGTGGTAATAAGAACTATAATTTTCAAAACTAGAATGTCCGTAAAACTGTTATAGGAATTTGAAAATTATCAAATGAATGGTTTAATTAATTTTACATCACCTTAAACACGATATCTCATGATGTTTTTCTTTTTTATAAAAAAGGGCTAAAATTTTTCTTGAGTGTTTAAGACTATAGCACACATGTTTTAAACTACAGACTAAGACAAAAAAAAAGTAGAATTTAATTTTTTTATGCATGTTTTTTTGTTGTTGCAAAAACAAGTGATGAAATTTTAAAAAATTTGCTCTTTTAACTCTTACATTGATCTCTTACTCAATATGTATTTCATTTTAAGATAATAGTTTAAATCATAGTCGATAGCCTTCTAAATAAAATCCTCAAAGCATTTTTTGTTTGAAGCTATAGAAATTTCTTTACAGTGTTTAGCGTATATGGAAAAAAGTCTTTATTTTTTACCTAAAAATGGCATTTTTAAAAAAATAATTATAACGATAATTTTTTGTTAGTTTTATAAGTTTTTACACATATTAAAACAAATGAAATTTTTTTAAAAATGTTATATTAATTTGGAAAAAACGTTGTCGAAATTAGTCGGATACCTTAAGGACGTTTACAATGATGCATTCAAAAAAACTACTATAACTTTTTCTTCTTTTTGTTAATAGTGTAAGTGTAGTAGTTTTGTTAATAGTGTAAGTGTAGTATAGTGTAAGTGTAGTGTAGTAGTTATTAATTTATTTAATGAATTCATTGGTTAGACTTTGCATTTTTTTAAATATAATTTTAAAAGTGCAATTAATTTTGATTAGAAAGACTTTTAAATACCTGTTTTCTAAATATTTATGCTTTTATGTTAATAATATTAGAAACTTTTATAAAAGACAAAATTAATAAAAAATATAATTATATTAATGAATAGTTAATGGCGAATGGTTAATATTGAGTAGTTACAATTTACTTTAATAGTTTTGTAATTTATGATGCAAATGATTTAATTCTTTATTCAAGTCTTTTACTGTTTAGTCAATACTAGGAGGAGAATTTAAAAAAAAAAATCCAATATGTAGAAGAGCAAACTATTTTTCTGTCTCAATTTATTCTAATTTATTGCGTCGGTTGCGTTCTCAAATCTTTGTCGAGATTAAAAAAGTTTTTAGATAGTATTTTGTTATTTTTTTTATTATCATGATTGGTAGACAACAAATTTTAATTTAATAAATAAAATTTTTCTTATTCTGGCTGAGCTGGATTAAAAAACTTTTTCATACTATCTTTATAATGAATATCTTAGACGTCCATCAATAAAATAGAAAATTATTTATTAACTAACGTTTTGCATGCAAGGTTGCTGAGTTAAAAATGCAATATTTTTGACAATTCATTATTTTTAGAGACGTATTGTCACATATTGAACGTATTTGGGTTTGAGACTTTCTTACTATACACATTAAAAAAATCGTTTAAACGCTGTAACCTTGATAATGTGGTAAATGTTTCTGCTTGAAATGAATAATATTACCTTACAATTAAGTTCAAGAAAATTTAATTTACATGGTGATGTAAATAAGTTAGGAATCGTATTTGGATTGAAGCTAATTCGAACGGTGTTATGGATTAATGCGCGCTCGTTTAGTTCTAATAACTTTGACGTAAATTTCTTATCAATAATATTTTCCATACTTTTTCATTAATTTGGTATTAATTTAGCTCAAAATAAGTGAAGAATATTAAAATTAGCATTTTAATAATTTATGGTTATAAAATATAGTATGAGACACCGGTGTTTTTTTCTTCGCTAAAGGTAAAATCTTCCTAAGATGGCCCACTTTCAAACAATAATTTTCAAATTTGCTCTTATTTGCAGTTATTTAGATCAAGGATAAAGAGTTATTCATCAATGAAATTTCTTGAATTTACAATATCAACTAGCGATAAATTTATGAATATGAATGAAAATAAAATATTTTTTCAAACAATTTGCATTTTATATTTTAGTACAACTAAAATTCTGATAATTTAATAGATTTTTTAGTAATTATTAAGCAGTTTTTCATAATTAAAAAATACGAAATTATATTATTTTGTAATTAGAGCGTCAGAGAAAAATAAATAGAAGGGACACCGGTGTCCTATCTTCGTCAAAGGAATAAGATGTGAAGGGAATAGGGTAATTCTGGAAATTTCGGCTACAAAAATTTAGATCTAAAATAGTGTAAAAGCTTTATTAAACATTTGTATTTTATTAAAACTCCTAAAAATAATTGTAAAAATTTTTTTAAATCATATTCATATTTTTTTTTTCAAACTAATCATGAAAAATAAATAAATTGCAATTGAAAAAAATAAATTTTTAGTTAAATGTCGTAAATCGACTATACAAAGCATACATTATACATTGTTTTTATACAAATGTGATTAAAAAAAACTCTCAGATAAAGCACCATTATAGAAAACGTGGAACCGTAAATTAGCATTTATCATTTAAACAACAAGAATAGAGAAACATTAAAAAAAATTTGGGTATCCCCAAATGACCATATTTCCTAAAAATATTAATATGAAAAAACAATATTTTTTTACTATTTTGTTTGACTAATTAATTCTGCTTAGTTTTTTTCTCTTAAATTTTTAACCGAAGCCTTCAAGATTAGAGAAAGAAAACATTATTTAAATAGATCAAAGCTTATCATGGAAAAAAAAAAAAAAAAAAAAAAAATTACACTATTTTAAATTTACACAAACGATGATATTCAAGAAAATTATAGAAAAAAAAAAATACATTTATAATTTTTATAAACAATATAATATGTAAAAGAAGATATTTAACTAATCTAAAGACTATAAATTTTTATTTTACGTTTTAAGAAACATGGTGCTAAGAAAAATAGAATGCAGTCCTAATTAAAATTTGATACATTCACAGAAATTTAATAAAAAAAAATGATTTGAAGTGCTCTTCTTGCAAATCCTGGAATTTTTTGTTAGATATCTACTAATTTAATTTTTAAGAAAAAAAAAAGCATAGCTTTATATTTACTTTTTTTTTCAATTCAGTGAAAATATATAATTTAAAACAAAGAACATTTTTCTAAACTAACTGTAATTGCTTTTTTGCTTTGTTTTGAAAAATTTTATTAATTTTGATTATACTGCTACTAATAATATAATGAATTATATTAATGTTATTTTTTTTAAAAATACAAGTTGCAAATACTTTTTTCCCTAAAATATACATTGTGCATGCATTTTAGATTTATTTATTTAAGAATTGAAAGAAATTTCTTTAATCTACCTGACAATGACTGTATTTAATTATTTGCTTATTCTAACATCAAATAAAATCAAACACGATTTATTTTCGTAGGTCATTTTTTAAGAAGCAAATAGGAATTTTTATTCTAAGAAAAGATGAAAAATATAAGTAATTTTGTTTGAAGTGGAAATATTTAAAGAATCCTAGATTAAACAGAGAAAATAAAACAGAAAAAAAAAATTTACTTCTTGAATTAAGGAAAACGTAAAATGTTAAAGATATGAAACGCTATTTGCAGGTTAAAACGTTAGAGAAACTTTTTTCATTTTATAAATCTTTACTTTACAAAATAAATTTTGTTTCTTCAAGATGTTTTATCTTATAAAATGTTATTTCAAGCGTTAACAAATATAAAGATTTTTTTTTTACTGATTCATAGAAAATAATAAATGTTAATGATTGTTTATTTAATAGAATAAAATTAAACAGAACAAACAAGCATAAAATGCTTTATATCATACTTCATAACACGGAGAAAAAAAATTCTGATAAAATTACCGAACTATATGTTAATGACATTTCTGATTAAAAAAAAACAATAAATCTAATTTATAAAACAAAAATATACGGTATGCAAATCATTAATTTGGTAGTTTTTCCATTCGTATGGTAATGGTTTATTGGAAAATTTGGTTTCCAAAATTAAAGTTATTATTATCACACATTTAGTAACAGAGTTAAAACTGAAAAGCAAATTTAACTGAATATATGGATTCTCTGACATGCTCTAAGGTATCAAGATAAAATTACCAAATTTTATCACAAATAATAGTACCATGCTTTGGTGTTAATTTCAACAAGATCATGATTTTGCCACAGCGCTACGGTAAATATTTTCCACAGCTGTTTGGAGTTCTCATAGAATAACATGGTAATCAAGCAAAGCAAATTTTGGTAGTTCTGAACATTTTTTCTTCGCCGTGAATCGATTTGCTCAATATTAATTTTTAAAATATTGATTAAAAATAAAGCAAAAAAAAAAATAAATAAAAATAAAATAAACATTTTAGGGGCTCAAATTAATATCTAAACAAGGAAGAAATCAAAGCACTTTCAAAATTTCACGAACCATTAGTGAGGAAGGCTGGAAGCAAAATACAAAACCATTTTGATTGCTTAATAAAGTTAAGAGGAGTTTCTAAGAATCACTTTTAATATTCTCCATGTTTGTTCTAGCAATCAAATTAGTTTTGATGCTTTCAGATTTTCTTTTCTTAGTAGTAACTCGTTAATTTTCGCCTTTTTGTTTGCTCCTCACTTATATATTGTCTTTCAACCACAGTAAAGTATTACTTTTTGACTTTTATGAAGGATTTCAAAAATTTATGTAAATTATGACAAAGCGTTACATTCGTTTAATTAGCTGATGAAAATTCGATATTTCAAAGCAAATAACTCTTTTAAAATATTTTACTTTAAAAACGATTTATTCGATGGTAATTAAAACATACATATTCAAACATTTTTTTCACAGTAATATTTTTGTTCTTCGATATTAATTTACTCTAAAAATAAAAGCAGTAAATCGCTCATATTTTTATGGGTGAATCTTTTATGTAAATATTGTTAAAAAATGTAATAAAAAGACTGTAAAAAAAGTAATTTATCATGCAGGTCTGAGGTCATCATGGTTTTAGTTGTCAGTTCTAACCAAAAATTCATTAAGTTAAGGAATAAAATTTCTAAAATTATTACAGCGTTTAGTACATTTAGTAGTTTTATGTACGTAAGTTTTGCTAAAACAAAATTTTAAAAAAATAGATACGCAAAACTAGACCTCACACAGTAAAAAGTTTATAAAGTTGCCATTATTTTTGGTGTTGAGGTAAACTAATGAATAGTGAATTTGACTTTTTTGTTCAATAAGCTTTAGAATCGTTTAATTGTAATTCTAAATAAGGAAATTTAATTTCTATATAAAATTGCCTCTTATCAGAGAAATATGTATAAAAAAAGGAATTGACTTTTCTTGCTGAGAAATTATTTTTAATATTTATTTTGATGCTCGATGTAAATTTTATTATCACTCCCCACAAGGTCACCTTTTGCTAAGTGTTAACAACTCAGTTTTCTTCACGCTACATTAACCAAACTTAGTGATCTTTTGTTTGCCTGCACATTGAAGTTAGCATGAAGTTGTACCATTTGAACAATGGATTTAAAGGTCATTGTCTTGATATTTGATAACAACTGGCTCAGTAGGGAAGTTGTTTTGATATCAACTGACCTTGAATCAGTTTTTCTTAAATACATCCACATTCCGTAACTATCACTTTTACACATGCGAATCATATCTGAAATGCTTTTTTATTTATCAAGTAAAGAATCGAAAGTGTCATTCGTTTTTTAAGTTTACTTTTTTAACGCAGAACATATCCCACTAAAATTGTTTTTCGTAAAAAAATGTATATTTTAACTAAAAATTAAGGGATGCACAGTTAATATTTTCGTTTAAATTTGTATTATTAATATTTTATAGTTGCATAGTCAATACTGCACACTGTATGACATTCCAGATCAAATTACGGATAATTAAATTGAATGCTTATTTTGGCTAGTTGATTTTATATTTGACGTGCCTCATGCATGGGTACGACCGAAATTTGTATCACAGAATTTTCCGAGACTAGATTTGTAATGCTTCTTGTAAAATAAAAAATAAATTCATAGTTGTTTTTATTTTAATGATTAAACAATTTTTAAGTTAAAAACTTAAAGGTAAAATTTGATTTATATTCCTATGATTATAAATCATCATCCTATTTGTATTCAGACTGTTCTATCTTATAGATATCATTTTTACTAATGATTTTTCATCTATTACATTATAAAATATTCTGTGAATCAAATTATGATATAAAGCACTTTCGGAACATTTTCGATAAAATCCATTTATTGTAAAATCCAATTTTACTGTAAAATGAAACCGTAATTTTTACAGTAATTATTTAATAAGAGTGATTCACTGATTTTACTGTAATTATAACTTTAAAATTTATGGGATTCCGTAACATACTAGGGTAAAAATGGATTTTACGGTAAAAAGTATGGGCAGCGTAATGCCCTTACTTTTTACCGTAATTTGATGAGGAACTTTTACAGTGTAGAAGTGTATTTTTCAAGATATTTAATAAATCTTGAATATTTGCATATCTCAATTAATCTACATACTATAATTATACTTGAAAGGTTTGTGGACTTGTTTTGTAATATGCCTGCAGTTTATATTTAAATATATACTATATGATTCGAATATACAACTATATTTTTTTATATTGTACCATGAAACTATTTTTTAAAAATTATTACATGATAAACGTGAAGAGTTAGATATTTTTAAGAATAAAACTGTTTTTTTTTTCAAAGCTCTTATCGGACAATTATTCATAAATGCGTAAATTTCGAAGCATTTGTCGTCGATAGAAATACCGTTATGAATAGTTCTTTGAAAGTCAAAAGAAAGAAAAGATCATCAATTATGACGCAGTTTTCTACCATTTTTCATAGTACCATTACTTTAGGAAAACAGATGAAAGAAAAAGGAATACCTTCCAAGATCTGCATTCATTTTCCAGCTGGAATTTTCTGGAAATAACTGAAGATGTATAAGTTCTCCGCTTTCTTCAGTACAGTCGAGTTTCTGTTACTAACTTAGCTGGCTTCCTTCTTTTCTCAATTTTCTCTTTCCCTTTCCTAAGAATTGATCTAAGTTAGAAAATAGAAAAACTAATTTTTTTCTTCGGCTTCGAGCAGAAAACAGACCTACTCACATAACAATGCTGTTTAAAATGACAGATGTGAAATTGCATTTTTTACAAGGTACATGTGTTTATGAATTTTCAGTTCTGTTTTCGAACGAAGGTTTTGTCGGAAGCTTAATAAAATCATTGAGTTAATTGAAAGTTATGAAAAATACCTAAAATCATATTTCACAGTCGTTGAATATTTTTCATGTATAGGATTATTAAAATAACAAATGTTAGGTTATTTTAATTTATTGTACTTAAATAAGTAATTAAAATTTAATTTAATAATTTTAATGCATTTGAAATTTATTTTAATTTCAATTAATAAGTGTAGATAAAAGAGAAAGGGCAGATGCATATTTTAACACACAAATGCATGAACAATAACTTAAAAGAACACACAGGTATAACTATATAACTGTAAACAACACTGGTATAATTATATAACTGTATTACTTTTTACTGTATTTTAACACACATATGCATAAACAATAACACAAAATAGATGCATATTTTAAGACAAATCCGTATTTTGCACTATTTGTACCCTTCATTGTCACATACACTGTAAAAAATTCCGGATCAGATCAAATTACGGTTAAAAGTACCGGCACCCAAAGTGTCGGTACTTTTAACTGTAAAATCTATTTTTACTGTAAAATTTAATGGAATAACGTATATTAAATCCGTATTCGGCACTATTTGCACTTTCAGTGTCTAAATGCCTGCATTTTTTCGATGAGCAATTATTTACTGTAACATACAAATGACGAATTTTCTTCACTTGATTACAACAAAATGACAAACTTTTGTCACGCGGACACATGTGTGGTAATTATATAATCCAAGCAATAAAAATTTTACTTTTTAGTTAGGGTGAATATCGTATACTGCTAAAAAATCATATTACGGTAAAACGTACCCAATTTGCCGGTATTTTTTTTAACGTAAAATCCATTCTTACTGTAAAACGTTACGGAATAAAGAATATGATATTCCGCAATTTTTTTACAGTCATATTTACTATGAAATCACTGAATCACAGTGATTAAATGTATGTTACAGTAAAAATTACAGCACAAAATTTTTATGGTAAAAATGGATTTTACTGATGATGCACTTAAAGTGTAGGGGTACTTATTAGAGTAAATTTATCTGGTATTTTTTCAGACTAAGCTGACGATCCCGGTATTTCTACGACGATATTTCTGGGTATTTCTGTACAGTTAACTGCATCAGTCTGAACGATTCTTTAGATGTTAATACTTATAGTAGTATTGGGTTATGAATTCAAGTACAGGTAATATGAGTTGAAATTGTCTAGTGAAAAGTTTATAGTCAAAGGTAATTCTTTGGTCTTTAATTGTTGGAAAACACAGATTAAAATAGCTCGGTGCATTTTCAAGCAGTTGTACTTAGCGATCCAAACAGAAAGGGTATTTTTACTACTGAAAACCCTGACTTCGTTTTTGCGAGTTAGAAGAGCGACACAGTAATATCCTTAACACTAAACATACCATAACCGGTCAAATGACCGTTTAAGAACTTTTGCATCAAAAATGCGCTTATCACCTTACTGTTTTTGCCCATTTGACTTTATGACTTTTTCTAGCAATAATATACTGTTAATATTATATATATATATATATATATATATATATATATATATATATATATATATATATATATATATATATATATATATATATATATATATATATATATATATATATATATATATATATATATATATATATATATATATATATATATTGTATTTTGTTTCTTTCGAATAATACTTGTCGTATACCTATATCTACCACAACCGGTCATTTGACCGGAAGAATAATTTATTGCTTTATAAGGTTATCAGATCAGAAATTGCGATGTAATGCGTGTTCAACGTATTGCATTCGATTAGTTGCACATTTCTACAAAGACTGTTGCGTAGTTAGTTCAATCAGAATAACTGTGAATTTAAATTTTAAGAAAGTACAAAAAATTTTAGATTGTCATTTTTGTGCAAAAAAAGTGACAAAAACTAATGTTTTGTGATATTAGTAGCTTATATTTTATTTTGATAGCTTTACTTCATTTCTAACTAACTGTTAGTTTATACCCAGAAAAATGTCGAAACTATCAGGACATCACAAGTTCTTAGAAGAAATAATATTAATTATAAGAATAATTATAAGAATTATTACTCTTATAATTCTTATAAATTCTTATAATTATAAGAATAATTATATAAGTTATAGAAATAATAATAATTAGAAGAAATACGTTTGCGGAAAATGTACAATTCTTTTAACAAAGTTCTGATTTCAGTTTCGAGAGAATATATTGCTGCTTTTTACTGCTGGCAAGTCCTGGTGCTAGTTTCACGAGTTACAAGAAATGCAGCGTTATCCTTCGGGCTCAAAGACAACAGAAATTCTAAATTATTTAATGTATTATTTTTTTTATATATCTGACTTTAGTTTTAGGAGTTGAAAAAAAGACAGCTATATCTCTTGAATTAAATAGAAAGGGAATTCGAATGCATAGAAAAGTATATTTATAATTAAAATGTTCTGATTTTAATTATGCAAATTAGAAAAAAAGACAGCATTTGATCATTGGATTCAAAGAGAAAAGAATTCTTAATCGAGAAAAAAGGTATATTTGCTATTATTTGTTTAAAGTTCTTTCAATTTCAGAAGTTGAGAATAGGACAGAAATATAGCTCGGATTCACAAAGAGAACGGAACCAAAGTCGAGTTACATACAGTTCGTTAGAAACCTATGCTGAGGACCAGGTGTAATGAGTTACTGCGTTTGTTATAGAAGGGTTGAGTTAGTGAATTCCGAGTATTACTGTTCAGCAATGAACAGAATTTTCCATAGTGTCGTTGGCTTTTTGGCCAATTGTGGATCGTATTTAGCGTGTTGCGAGTTCGATTTTAAGTTCTGAATACGCAATATCATAAGTTATTCAAAAATCTTTTTATATTTAATAAGTTAAAAAAAGTGATAATGTAAATTTTATTTCAAACTGAACTTTGAGACTATTATAAAACTTTGCTCAGATATTCATTAAATTCTAAAATAAAATTCCTAAGTGTCTTATCCCATTTCTAATTAAGATGTTTAAGAAACCACAGGAGAAATATTTTCTAATTAAAGCAAAGAATTTGGAAAAAATTATTCAAAGTTGTACGAAAAAAGAAAGATATCACTAAAACTTCTAAACTTTCTTCGAAATATTTTCTGCATTTATTAATTTTATCGGGCTTCTTGAGTGAGAGAATAAGCTTTGTTAGCGAGAAAAAATACTATTTAGAATGGCTAATAAAGATGCCAAAGCTTATTATACTTGTGGATTTTTACCTTCATTAGCGAATGAAGCAGCATTGTTAGAGTAAAATAAATAAAGCAGCGTCCGGAACTATCCATTTAACAGAATGCATTTTAACTCCGTGTGATATCCGGCAAGCGTTTCATGATTAAAATTAATTTTTTAACAATCTCAAAAGAATGCGTTATTTACGAGATTTGAAATATAAGCTGATTTACTTTGGATTTGAACAATTTGAACTGGCTATATAACTATACTTTGCAATAGATTTAAAATTATTTATTAGTTATTTAATTCATAGTGATTTTGTATTTGTAGAATTAAAAGTTTATACTGTATTGTTGTCCTTTGGGAGTAACATCTTAGTATTTATAATAGATGTTTATTTAGATACGAAAAAATACTTGTCAGAACAAGTTTTTAATTGTTCTGTCTTGCATTTTCGCAATTGGTTTCAATTCTATTAGTTTTGCATTGAATTATCTTCTTTCAAGACAGACGCTTGTCTTTCATACGTGTTCATGACTATTTTTCTGAATAAATTTTAAAATGATTATGATGGTAATTAGTTTTCAAAATAATTACACTGAAGTCTAGCATTTTAAAGTGAAAATCTAAATTTAAAAAAATCAGTATTAACAAAAAATAGTTTGTAGTTGAAATTTTTTTGCTGTCGTTAGAATCCAATACGATAATATATATATAGCGCAATAAAGTCAAAAAGGATAAAAGAAAACATCTACGAAATAGAACACAAAATTGAAAATCATGACATATACTGACACAATTAATAAAGCTAATATAATACCAAGTTTAATTTATTTATTTATTGTCATAGACCTTCCCAGTAGCTTTATATTATTAGTTTAAACAAAGCACGTTTTCATGTTTTCAGATGTTCATCTTATAAAAATAAAGATTTACCACAGTTAGTATCACTAGGCATGATACCCAATGCTAAAGGCTAATTCATCATGGCGAAAAATGATTACTATCATTTGCCCGTACTTATCCCTTTCAGGGACTAAAAAAAAAATGTCAGGTACTTACTCTATCTGGTACCTATTAAAGCAGCACCGATTTCCATAATACCAGTAGCTCCTATGATCAAAATGAATTTATCATGAAAGGCGTGAATTATAGTATTACGAGTTTCTACAGTTCTCATGATCTGATAAGTATATTTTTCATCAATTTTACTTTTTAGTTTATTACCCACTGGCAAAATGGGTCTTGGTTTGGATTTGATGGCGTCCGCGCAATTTTCAACTATGTTCAAGAGTAACAGTAAACATAGCGCATGCGTCGTCATTGCATGCGTTGCTATGGTAACCACTGCTGTTTTTCTTTTTCTTTTCACTAATAGCAGGCATTTTTAATGTATTTACATGATAATAATTTAAAGTATTTTTATATTCTTTTTATTATTAACGTATAATTACTAGCTTGACGGTGATTTCAATATAAAATATGAATGCTGAAGAAGGAAAAGTATTTTGTGACGTCTTGAAACACGTACGTAGGTAGGATTTGAAAAAAAATCTCACTACAAACATCAATTGAAACAGTTTTTGCAACCCATGATCTGAAATGTTGTGGCGTTTATTTGAGCCAATCCAGAAAGAAAAAAACATTTGACCGATGGGGAACCAGTGATCGTAATAAGGCGATCACAACTTCCTGAAATTTTTTTTTTAATTTCTACTGATTTTGAAGAATTTAGTTTTTAGTAAAACACGGTTTAAAAGCGTAACTATCGATAAAATAAACACATTGTTTCAGATAAATTTAGAAACATTAATTTGGTGTCGTAACCGTCACACCACCATAATTATATTATACGTTTCCATTGAGTTTATCTGACCAGGGCAGGACTATGTAGATTAGTAACTTAACTGTTACGCATCAGGCTGTCTCATTTGGCTCTAATGGACTGTACAAAAGCAGTGTTGCCTCTGCTATGTTGGTAATGACCTCTAAGTAAAACTTGATGAAGTTTCAATTGGTGAAAAAAAATATTATACGTTTCCATTGAGTTTATCTGACCAGGGCAGGACTATGTAGTTTAACTTAACTACATAGTTTAACTTAACTATGTAACTTAACTGTTACGCATCAGGCTGTCTCATTTGGCTCTAATGGACTGTACAAAAGCAGTGTTGCCTCTGCTATGTTGGTAATGACCTCTAAGTAAAACTTGATGAAGTTTCAATTGGTGAAAAAAAATATTATACGTTTCCATTGAGTTTATCTGACCAGGGCAGGACTATGTAGTTTAACTTAACTACATAGTTTAACTTAACTATGTAACTTAACTGTTACGCATCAGGCTGTCTCATTTGGCTCTAATGGACTGTACAAAAGCAGTGTTGCCTCTGCTATGTTGGTAATGACCTCTAAGTAAAACTTGATGAAGTTTCAATTGGTGAAAAAAAATATTATACGTTTCCATTGAGTTTATCTGACCAGGGCAGGACTATGTAGTTTAACTTAACTACATAGTTTAACTTAACTATGTAACTTAACTGTTACGCATCAGGCTGTCTCATTTGGCTCTAATGGACTGTACAAAAGCAGTGTTGCCTCTGCTATGTTGGTAATGACCTCTAAGTAAAACTTGATGAAGTTTCAATTGGTGAAAAAAAATATTATACGTTTCCATTGAGTTTATCTGACCAGGGCAGGACTATGTAGTTTAACTTAACTACATAGTTTAACTTAACTATGTAACTTAACTGTTACGCATCAGGCTGTCTCATTTGGCTCTAATGGACTGTACAAAAGCAGTGTTGCCTCTGCTATGTTGGTAATGACCTCTAAGTAAAACTTGATGAAGTTTCAATTGGTGAAAAAAAATATTATACGTTTCCATTGAGTTTATCTGACCAGGGCAGGACTATGTAGTTTAACTTAACTACATAGTTTAACTTAACTATGTAACTTAACTGTTACGCATCAGGCTGTCTCATTTGGCTCTAATGGACTGTACAAAAGCAGTGTTGCCTCTGCTATGTTGGTAATGACCTCTAAGTAAAACTTGATGAAGTTTCAATTGGTGAAAAAAAATATTATACGTTTCCATTGAGTTTATCTGACCAGGGCAGGACTATGTAGTTTAACTTAACTACATAGTTTAACTTAACTATGTAACTTAACTGTTACGCATCAGGCTGTCTCATTTGGCTCTAATGGACTGTACAAAAGCAGTGTTGCCTCTGCTATGTTGGTAATGACCTCTAAGTAAAACTTGATGAAGTTTCAATTGGTGAAAAAAAATATTATACGTTTCCATTGAGTTTATCTGACCAGGGCAGGACTATGTAGTTTAACTTAACTACATAGTTTAACTTAACTATGTAACTTAACTGTTACGCATCAGGCTGTCTCATTTGGCTCTAATGGACTGTACAAAAGCAGTGTTGCCTCTGCTATGTTGGTAATGACCTCTAAGTAAAACTTGATGAAGTTTCAATTGGTGAAAAAAAATATTATACGTTTCCATTGAGTTTATCTGACCAGGGCAGGACTATGTAGTTTAACTTAACTACATAGTTTAACTTAACTATGTAACTTAACTGTTACGCATCAGGCTGTCTCATTTGGCTCTAATGGACTGTACAAAAGCAGTGTTGCCTCTGCTATGTTGGTAATGACCTCTAAGTAAAACTTGATGAAGTTTCAATTGGTGAAAAAAAAATATTATACGTTTCCATTGAGTTTATCTGACCAGGGCAGGACTATGTAGATTAGTAACTTAACTGTTACGCATCAGGCTGTTTCATTTGGCTCTAATGGACTGTACAAAAGCAGTGTTGCCTCTGCTATGTTGGTAATGACCTCTAAGTAAAACTTGATGAAGTTTCAACTGGTGAAAAAAAAATTCAAAATATCAAAATGTAAACAAATTATTAGAAGAATTATTCTTTCACAATTTGTTTTCATTTTGACATTTTTAAAAATTTCTTTTCAGTATTTGTAACTTCATGGCTTACTTTAGACTTGTTTGTTCTCCCACTTTCCATACTTTAAATAACTTATGGAGGTGAAATAGAATTTGAGGATAAAAAGTTCCTCTCATGGTATAGCATCCTCATGATGTAGAAATTTAATATATTATGCAATGTCAACTATTAGTTGCGTTTTTATTGCCCTAAATTTTGCTATGTTTAGGTTATAAAGATTTGGTTATGAGGTTATGTTTGTTTAGGTTATGAATTATAAATTAAATTTAGGTTATGGGCAAGCCTATACACTGACGTTTACAATCAAGTTTAAATTTTAGCTGACAAAACGAATTCAAAAAAAAAAAAAAAAAAAAAAAAAAAAAAGGAAAGAACTTGGAAAACCTCCATTTTAAATTAATCTAGCAAACACCATTGACACTATCTTTTAAATATTTAACAAAACAGAATCAGCTACAGTTCGATTTATAACAATGGTAACCTATGAGTACATATATTGGGTACCTATGGTAACAATGGTAATTGCTAAAACCTATGAGTACATATATTGGGGTACAATTATTAGTATGCCATGGCTAAAAAAATGAGGAAATTTCCTTTTTTAAAATAAAGGGGGATTTCCCCTTTTAAACTGCTGCCCAAATTTCAGGACCCTAGCACAAACACTTCTAGAATTGTAATAGAAACACACAAGTATTTTCTTTTATTACTATTGATAACTATCGATATAGAATTATTTATAGTTATCTTTCTTTTGTGTCATTTTTGAAAATGATAAGACCTTTGATGGTTTTATACTATGAACATACGGAAAATTGTAGACGAAAGAATTTTTTAAAATTATTTTCCATCAGGTAATGCTAAAATCAATAAAACTTGCACAAACCATAGATAATAAATTTTAACTAGTATTGCTTTGTTCATCAAATGTGACGTTGGTAATGATATTGAACTCTATATGTTTAACTTTTCAAAGATTATGGCGAAATGTTGACAATTTAGAATAATCATTAGAGCAACAGAATGTCAAGAGAATCTTGTGGGAAATCCGTATTTCTGTCTCCGTTATAATTTTAAGGACGATGCTTACATCTTACGAAATTATTCGATCGTAAAGGAGGTAAGTAATTTCAATACAATTGAGGTGCAAATTTCGAAGAGAGCTTGGAATTGGATTTTGACGAATGTAGCATAATAAATCATTGTCATCATTTAATGCCTAAAAGCAATTTTATACATCATATGTGCACTATAAGTGCACTATAATAATTATTCTGATTGCGTATTTTAAATTTACCAGACTAATTAGGCAGAGGTAATTAGGAAATCACACATGAAAGATATACAGAAGTATAATTTAATTGATATAAAATAAATTAAAAATTACACGTTTTAATACACAATATACAGGTTTTCAAATCATATAAATTTTTTCATAATTGAAGGACTAGGACTATAATGATAAATGCCACTAATACCATAAGTGTATATAGTAATAGTGGCACTTATTACTGTAATTATAATAATAATGACACTATTACTATAAGTGTATTTTAAATTTACCAGACTAATTAGGCTGAGGTAATAATGATTCTTTTTAGGATATATCCCTATCTAATAAAATGTTGAATAATTAGGAAATCACACATGAAAGATATACAGAAGTATAATTTAATTGATATAAAATAAATTAAAAATTACACATTTTATTACACAATATACAGGTATTTTTTCATAATTGAAGGACTAGGACTATAATAATAAATGCCACTAATACCATAAGTGTATATAGTAATAGTGGCACTTATTACTGTAATTATAATAATAATGACACTATTTACTATAAGTGTATTTTAAATTTACCAGACTAATTAGGCTGAGGTAATAATGATTCTTTTTAGGATATATCCCTATCTAATAAAATGTTGAATAATTAGGAAATCGCACATGGAAAATATACAGAAATATATTTAATTGATAAAAGATAAATTAAAAATTACACGTTTTATTATACAATTTGCAGGTTTATTTCACAATTGAAAGATTAGGGTTATAGCAATAAGTGCCACTTTTCCAAAAAAGGACCGTTTTTGCTTCAAAAAGTTCCTTAGTATTGTTTCCAAATAAGTGCTTAGCAAGTTTCCAGATTCCCCATTAGATGGCATCTCTATACGCCAAAACATTTTATTATTTGCATGAAAATTTTGATGTTTATCAATGAAAATAATATTTTTTAAAGTCTTAGAAATTTAGCCTATCATTATATTGCAATCAATTTAAAATCTTGAATATGCTATTTGTAATTCCTACCGTTCACTAATAGTTGACGAGTAGTACTCTGGTTACGCTCAACTCAAATCAGCCCCAATTCTCTGTTTTGAAGATGAGTAAGAATTGCTCAAAAATCTGCTAGTTCCCCCCCCCCTCCCCAGAAATGTAGTGTTTTCTATATTTGGTTTTTCAGTCATCACCACCTGCTCAATTAAAAGAGTCGTGAAACGAATCATTATTTTAAATGTAAAAAAAAAAAAAAAAAAAAAAAAAAAAATTCTTTAGGAAACATCCCTGAGAATGATCCGAAGACATGTCATCGCAATTTTGATCCTCTGCAGAGGATATATATATATATATATATATATATATATATATATATATATATATATATATATATATATATATATATATATATATATATATATATATATGTAATACAAAAGTTATAAAATTACTTTTGTATTAATAAAAGCATTGAAACTTATTCATTTTCATAAAATGTCTTAGTTAAAAATTAGAGTACAGATATTCTATTTTGGGAATACATTGTAAACATGCCAATAAATTATAATTAGATTAATGTTTCAAAAGAGAAGTTATTTCAAGATCTTCCACTTCCATATAAGGAAAGATGAAACGATTTTCTATGAGTATTAAATAATTTGCGATGAGGCGTAGGAATACCAGGAATGCAATATGACTGCCCTGTTTACCCATTGTAAGTATCCTATAAAACGCAGGACCGATGGTTTTTGCGTGGCTTTTTGTGTTTTACTTGTGCTAGCTAAACTCCGTCAGATCTGACGAGAAAAGTGTCTCTCCCCCTCCAGTCGGAGAGGGGAGGAAACTGTTGCTTCACCATCTTTTAATAAATAAACCGCTATGCAGAATCTGGACTTATTATTCATCTGATATTTGGACTAATTATTCCCATATTAATAACAGGGTTTTGCTCTGTTATTATAAGACGCCAGGATAGTTACTTGTCGAGGAAACCATTGTTATCTATTTTCCGGCTGGCTGCAACGTTGATAAAACCTCACCCCGAAGCCGAAGGATTCCTCATCCCATATTTAATCAAAGCAGTCAAATGACCATAATTAAAATGGCAATCAAACTGTTAAGTTTGAGAAAAACTGTTTATTAACTGCTTAAACCTAATACGTTTAAACAACCAGAATTTTATCGCACCAACTATAGAACCACCTAATGAAGCTACTTAGTTTTTTGCAACTGCGTTCATATCATAGTCGAGTGGGCTTATCTGCCAATCTCATGACCGGCTGAACTGGAGTTCGAGTCCTAGTCTTGACACAACAATATTCCCTTCAACACATGAAGAATTTCCAGTGTCCGGCACTCTCCAATGTCCATTACCTTACGAAATGCTGAGTTCCTATGTCTATTTAAATAATTAATTTCTTTACGCTTTTGAAAAATGCTAGTTATAATTGGTAAAAAAACCTTATAGTTTGTACTCATGGTTTTATAACCATAATTTTTGTAAATGGTTTCAATACCATAAAGGAAAAAAAAAATGTTCCTTACCATAAACATTACGGTTAATCCGATGGACAGACAGCTGCCAGTTATTTAACCATAATTTTAGAATGAAAATTTTAACAGTGTACTAAAAGATAAATCCGTTAAGTTGAGGAAGCAAAATTCAACTATGGGTTGCAGCAATTTTGAATCCATCTTTCAAACTCTTTTGCCATCCATCTTTCAAGAAATTCACACAAGGGAAATGGAAGTAAATAAACCCTTATATCTTAATTTATATTGTTATCGTCATTTTATCCATCGTTTTTGGTGTTTTTCCCACCTAATAGGTAAAATAGCAAAAATTACTTTTTTTGGGGTAAGTGTCTGAAGAAGATGAAATCGTTTCATTTTTTTAAGAAATTTATATTAAACATCTGGGAAGGTGAGCTTGTCATCTTACCTCATTTTATATATTTTGTCAATATTTAATTTGATTTAATATTGGGTAAGCTAAAGTTATAGTATAGCTTGTTCTGATTCTTTATTTTAAAACTATATCTAAACTAAAGTTTTCCAACCATCATCTTACTTTTTCATAAAGTAATTCCATTTGAACGCCGTTTCATACTTAGAGGATATTGTTCGAAAACCTATGGAATGAAAACTTCTTTTGGAAATAAAATGCATTTCATTCTATGAGAAAGGGGAAAAAAGAGTATCACAGTCCATCAATTTCTTTGAATATTACTAAAGGATAAATCCGTTAAGGAAGCAAAATTCAACTATGGGTTACACTTGAGTAAGCAAGTTTAAACCTATCTTACAAACTCTTTTGCATCTTTCAAGAAATCCACACGAGGGGAAAAAAGAAAGAAAAATAAAGCTTTATTTATTTCATCATTTTTCTCTATTTCTGAGATTTATGCGAAATTCCAATTCCAGATTGAACACATGAAATGCATAAAAGGAATAGAAAGGAATTTCTCTTTCCATTCTTTGTATTATTTTCTCTTTGCATTCACTCTTGGAGCACCATTTCCGCTGGCTTTCTATTCCGGAAATGATTTTATTTAGATTTGGTGCTGTAGATATTTAAGTATCAGCAGAATAATCTGTAATTGATAAGTAAATCTGCTATGGTATTATAAACATTGTCATTTTTATATAGTGAAATTTGATTATCAGCAAATCAGAAGAAGTTATTAAAAAAATTTACTTTGTAAAAACCACCATTGATATATATGTCTAAATTTATACACTCAAAATAATATTGATTCGAAAATAATATTTATTTGAATAAAACAGAGCTATCAAACTCAGACGGATAATTATCGAGTTCTATCAAAGCAATAGAGGGATTAAAGTCAGTAAATAATATCAACCTACTCTAAGCTCTATTCATGTGAGTATGATAGCTTTTTTGTTTTTTTTCTTATTTTTTTTTCTCTTTACTAAACTACTTATTTGTAATCTGTTAAGATTAATGTATGTTTGGCTTTTTATTTTATGAAGATTAAAATAAAAATAGATTTTAGAAAAAAATAGATTCAAAAAATTCAAGAACGGGCACATTTACATTGTAAAACATTTTAGACACTAATTTAGAGTCGACAAAAATGCTTTCGGAAATCTCAGAGAACTTCATTTAATATCATGTTTCTGATCAATTGAGAAACATTTATCTTATTTTCAAAAGTAGGAAACTGAATCACATTGACGCTGATTTATTTTCAGAGTGTAGCGTAGTACATATGTACTAACACATATTCAATTCCAATTAACTGGTATATAACACATGTTAACTCGACTCTATTTTAAGGTATCTTTTGATGGATGACGATTAACATTGTTGGTAGTCTAATCCCACAAGAGGTTATCGAAATATTAAGAAACTCTTATAGAAAACACTTCAAAATATTAAAAAAAAATCCTAAACTGCAGGAAATGATTAAACATATTTCTGAAGTACCGTGAAATGTTTTTGAATGCTATAAAAAGAGGTTTCCGAAATATTTAGAAACGTTTTCAAAATTACATGCACCGTAGTTGCTCAGTATATTCAGAAACGTTTCGAGATTTTTTTTTTTTTTTACAGTGTAAAAAGTAATTAGCAAATCTGAAATTAAAAATAAAATAGTCATATATTTATCATAACTGATAAAGACAAAAATTTCAGGTTATAAAGATTTAGGTTATGAAGTTATGTTTGTTTAGGTTATGAATTATAAATTAAATTTAGGTTATGGACAAGCCTATACACTGACGTTTACAATCAAGTTAAAATTTTAGCTGACAAAATAAATTCAAAAGAAAAAAAAAAAAAAAAGAAAGAAAGAAAGAACTTGGAAAACCTCCATTTTAAATTAATCTAGCGACACTATCTTTTAAATATTTAACAAAGCAGAATCAGCTACAGTTCAATTTATAACAATGGCTATTGCTAAACCCTATTAGTACATTATTGAGATTAGCAATTTAAAGATTTAATACTTTTTTAATTGTTATAATTTTTTACAATTTTTTAAAAAAACATTTATGTTTTATTTTGCATTTTTATACTTCAAAGACTGAACTGAATCAAAGGGATTTACGCGCATTTGCTTAGCTTGAAAATAGTACAAAAGTAAATTAAAATAGTTACCCAAAGGGTACTTTCAGGTAGTTCCTGCTCGTCCCATTCCCATATGGAATTGTATTAAGACCGCAGCAAATGTGCGCAGTGTTATTGTTCAATTTATTTAAAAAATTCTTAACATTGTAATATGTATTTGAAAACGTTATTATAGCGATGAGTTGCGTTCAAGAGTTGAAAATATTTTCCAAATCTCTCTTTATAAATATTTGTTCATACTTAAATACTGCTATTTCGTTACAGATCAAAATTGATTGATTGTGCAGGAAGTAGTTGTTCAATTTTCATGTAAGTCTTGCGACTTTTCCGGAATTGTCTTTTGATTGTATAATTTATTTATATACAGAGGAGTAAACAAATTCTTAATTCTTTTATTCCTATTAACTCATAAATCTACGATCCCTCAACCACCAAACTATCAGTCATTGATCACTAGACGATCTAAATAATATGGTTGAGGCATAAGTTCTCTTTATAATTAGCCTATAAAGAAACAAAAATAAATGGTACTCAGCGAAAAATTAAGAAATATGAAGATCATTCTACGTTATGGACTTTTATCGCATTTTTGGAAGCTTTATTTGTTCTATTATTTCTCCACGTTGCAACTTTTATGAAAGCTAGTGTAACAACTCTTACAAAAAATCATTTTAATTTTAAAACATTTAATTAGTTACTCAAAATAAAAATAGAACTATCTATACACCACACTGCACTAATCAATCTCTAATAAGTTTTTAACTAGTGATAAGATTTTCTTGTACGAGCATCATAATAGTTCAAGGAGTTGATTTTATTTATAGTAATTAATCTTTGCAAATGTTTATGTTTACGATGAAGGAGAATGTTGTTTATACAGTGAAGTTTATAGATAAGATATATATATATATATATATATATATATATATATATATATATATATATAAAAGTGTGTGTGTGTGTGTGTGAAACATCTAAAATACCAGCATAATAAAATTAAAAGGATCTTGAAACTAAACTTAAAAAGAATTATATTTTATTTGCAGATTGCAGACAAGCTTTTCTGATTGATGAGAACATTAAATAATCTCTTTCTTATAAGTAACTAAGCTCTTCACGTATTTATTAAGTTTCATTAAATAGCGATGAAATCTTTATTTATAAAATGAGTCCATACTGCGCAGTAAAGTATTTTAATGAAGCCGAATTCCCATTAAATTCAAGAATTATAAGATCTTGTGATTCTAAGAGGGCTGCTCCATGTATATAATTTGTAAATAGACTTTTCTTAACTATTTTTCTCAATAAATGAAAATAAAAAAAATATATATATATATATATATATATTCAATTAGAATGTTTCATGATGGAGTTTTATGACCATGAATCTGATTAGCAAGTTCTAAGTTAAATTAATCTAGGCAGAAAATCTAAATTGTTTTGTTGATCGTGAAACCGTTAGACAGGAAATAAAATACATCGTTTATTGGCGAGGCTGAATTAAGAAAAACATTTAGGCAGCTTGATTGCACCCCAGAAGAATACAAAAACGGTGTTTAACTTACAAATACCCATTTATGCTATTTGAATAAGTTGGATTGTTGCTATTCCGATGTTCCCGTGAAATGGTTTCCAGAAGCCAAATAGTTTCCTGATAATGTCTTGAGGACTTAGAAAAATTATTTTTTGAATAGCTGTAGATAGAAAAAGAAACATTTTATCCACTTTTATTTGTTTGCTGGATCAGATAGTCATAACTAAATAGCCAGTCATCGTATCAGATATACGTGCATTGGTGAACTAGCCCTCTACTTCTCGGTTTATTTTCAATGTTCCCCTGGCGTCACATTAAAAATATTCCCATCTATCTCAAATCAATGACAAATCTAAATATCTCTTATATAGTTCTAAGTGATTACATCAATTGTATTGCTTACATCGGCTTATAACTCTAATTGGTTCATCATATTAAATTCTTATAAAATCTTAGGAATTCTAGTTTTAGAAGATAAATTTCTTACTCAATTCGATTTACATTCAAATACAATAGTTTTATAACCGTAGTTGAACAGTCGACCCAATTTTGGGTTTACGATTGCTAATGTTCAACTCCGCAGCTTTGTAGTTTTGAACCGAATCCAGAAGATAAGGGAAATCCTGGATCATGTATTGGTAGAAATTTGCCTTCGTGGAGGACTTTTTCATGGATATAAACCGCATTTGCGTTACATGGAGATGAAAACCTTCCATGGTTACCCTGACGACAATGGGACTCTAACCCATGATTCATCTACCACTGATGATATTTCACGTCAATGGTCGGTGCGAGACGAGTGCGGAATTCGTATTGACCAGCAAACGTTGGGATTCAAACCCAGTTCACTTTATTGGAAGACAAGCACTCGATCCTCTGAGCAAACTGGGCCCATGTCTAAGAGGTCGTGGGTTCGATCCTCGCCGGCCGAAGACTCCCCGTGTAGTAAATGGTGACTGATGCACGTTAAATCTGTCGAGTCTCAAAGTCCTCCATGTTCCCATAACAAATCAATACCTCTGGGGGTACTGATCCAGGAGTTTCCTTGTCTTCTGGATTGGTTCAAAATTACAAGGCTACGGAGTTGAACATTAGTAGTCGTAAACCCATGAAATTGGGTCGGCTGTTCAACGACGGTTATAAAATAAAATAAAAATCATTTGGTATGGAGCCGCGATGGCTCAGGGGATAGAGCGTTCGCCTTCCAATGAGGCGAACCGGGTTCGAATCCCAGTCGATACGAATTCCGCATCCGGCTTGCACTGACCACAGTGCTGACGTGAAATATCCTCAGTGGTAGACGGATCATGGGTTAGAGTCTCCTTGCCGTCAGGCTAACCGTGGAAGGTTCTCGTGGTCTTCCTCTCCATGTAACGCAAATGCGGGTTAGCTCCATCAAAAAGTCCTCCACGAAGGCAAATTTCTCCCAATACTCGATCCAGGAGTTCCCTTGTCTTCTGGATTGGGTTCAAAATTACAAGGCTACGGAGTTGAACATTAGTAGCCGTAAACCCATTAAGTTGGGTCGGCTGTTCAACGACGGTTATAAAATAAAAATTATAAAATAAAATAAAATCATTTGGTATGAGCCGCGATGGCTCAGGGGATAGAGCGTTCGCCTTCCAATGAGGCGAACCGGGTTCGAATCTCAGTCGATACGAATTCCGCATCCGGCTTGCACTGACCACAGTGCTGACGTGAAATATCCTCAGTGGTAGACGGATCATGGGTTAGA
This sequence comes from Parasteatoda lunata, assembly GCA_949128135.1. Taxonomy (NCBI): domain Eukaryota; kingdom Metazoa; phylum Arthropoda; class Arachnida; order Araneae; family Theridiidae; genus Parasteatoda; species Parasteatoda lunata. The sequence continues at coordinate 58,071,417 of OX421972.1, read as the reverse complement.
GTCCCCTTGCCGTCAGGCTAACCGTGGGAGGTTCTCGTGGTCTTCCTCTCCATGTAACGCAAATGCGGGTTAGCTCCATCAAAAAGTCCTCCACGAAGGCAAATTTCTCCCAATACTCGATCCAGGAGTTCCCTTGTCTTCTGGATTGGGTTCAAAATTACAAGGCTACGGAGTTGAACATTAGTAGCCGTAAACCCATTAAGTTGGGTCGGCTGTTCAACGACGGTTATAAAATAAAATAAAAAAATCATTTGGTATAGGCCAGGATAGCCTGGTCGGTAGGGTGCTGAGTTCATATCCAAGAGGTCGTGGGTTCGATCCTCGCCGGCCGAAGACTCCCCGTGTAGTAAATGGTGACTGATGCACGTTAAATCTGTCGAGTCTCAAAGTCCTCCATGTTCCCATAACAAATCAATACCTCTGGGGGTACTGATCCAGGAGTTTCCTTGTCTTCTGGATTGGTTCAAAATTACAAGGCTACGGAGTTGAACATTAGTAGTCGTAAACCCATGAAAATGGGTCGGCTGTTCAACGACGGTTATAAAATAAAAAAAATAAAAAAATCATTTGGTATGAGCCGCGATGGCTCAGGGGATAGAGCGTTCGCCTTCCAATGAGGCGAACCGGGTTCGAATCCCAGTCGATACGAATTCCGCATCCGGCTTGCACTGACCACAGTGCTGACGTGAAATATCCTCAGTGGTAGACGGATCATGGGTTAGAGTCCCCTTGCCGTCAGTCTAACCGTGGGAGGTTCTCGTGGTCTTCCTCTCCATGTAACGCAAATGCGGGTTAGCTCCATCAAAAAGTCCTCCACGAAGGCAAATTTCTCCCAATACTCGATCCAGGAGTTCCCTTGTCTTCTGGATTGGGTTCAAAATTACAAGGCTACGGAGTTGAACATTAGTAGCCGTAAACCCATTAAGTTGGGTCGGCTGTTCAACGACGGTTATAAAATAAAATAAAATCATTTGGTATTTATACTAAAACTTAATAAACATTAATTTTGTGTTAATAAAATTTTTTCGTGAATATAAATAAGGCGAGTGGGCCAACCGGCCAGTGTAGGGGGCAGGGAACTGTCCTTGCACCAGAAAGGTTCTGGGTTCGAATCCCGGGCAAGGCATGGATGTTCTTTCTTTCTCTGTACTATCTGTCCTTATTGTGGGAGCGACGTTGGATTACCCAAAATGGTGCCCTTGTAAGAGAGGTCAACAAAATCGCCCTGTAGATGCCTGAATTGACGGATGTTAACACAGGCGGGCATTAGAAAAAAAAATTTGGCGAGTGGGGGAGCTTACCTAAATATTATGCATGATTTGGAAAAGTAATCATAGAAAAATAACTTCCTTTCCCGGTCTCCTTCTGGACAGTCGAAATTTCACGACGAAGAAAAATTATTTTACTTAATTATTGCTTTTATTCATTCATAATTGAAAAAAAAAAATCCAATATGTACTTTGGTGAGGTAGTGTAAAATGAACACAAAAACTTATGTTTTTTATATTTGAATAGTTCTCTCATATTATAGATTTCTATTTTGTTAAAACAAATTTAAAACTTGAAAAATTAAAAAAAATAAAAAATAAAATAATAATGAAAAAAAAAAAAACTTTTAATTCTATTATATATTTTTATTTACTTTTTTTGCTTTCAGCTTTTTTTTTTAATTTTGACTTTAAAATTTTCGTATTTTAATACTTTTTTATAAAAAAAATTACTTATTACTTTATTATTTTCATTTTTTGTTACTTTATTTCCTAATTTTTAAAAAAAAAAATAAATACGCTGGGAAATAAATTCGCATAAAAAATAAAAATAGTAAAAATGAAGAAAAATAAATAAAATAAATGAATTCAAATCAAAATTTTAAAAATTCAATATATGCGGAAATTCAAAAAAAAAAAAAAATAATAATAATACATGAAGAAAAACATAAGCCGAGTAAAGATTTCTAAGATACCTTTTTGATTAATTTAGGAAAAGAAAGCTTGAATTAAAGAATAGCTTTCAGTATAATTACTTTCGGTGACTAAATAATAGTTAAGTAAAAAAACTGAATTTTCTTTTATTCTCTTTTGAATACTGAAAAATAGTTTTTTCCAGCGAAACAAAAACTGACAAGTAAAGGTAAATTTAGTATTTATATATTATACAGATAAAATAAGATGTTCAAAAGACATATAAACTTGAAGCCTCCTTTATCATTATTCAAATATCATTATCATGTCGTTTAGTTAATGAATGGATAGTTATCACCATAATTTAGGTTAATGGATCCTTATAACTAGATATTAAATTCTAATGCCTGGTGATGTACTGAACGAAATGTTAATGGGCCATTTTTGTCATCGACAGCAGCTGAACTACTTTTTACATTGGGTTAAATAATTTATCTGTAATATTAACCAAGCTAAATTTAATGGCATCATTAGAAATGTTCATTATTTAAAGCATGTTGCTTCGTTTATCATTAGATGAGTAATGACCAGACGAAAAATAAACACACAGCTTTCTTTGAATTATTTAGAGAAAATTATAACTTTTATTAAAATATTAAAGTTTAATTGAATAACCACCAAATAAAATTGGTACTTGTTTTACATATGAATCATTAAAGTACGCTGTTAAAAAATTCCCTTTTTTTTTTTACAGACTTCCTCTGTGTATTTGACAGTTTAAATCTGTTTTCTTTCCAAAACAGCTTTTCTCTGTTTTTCATCCTAATCATAAACAGATTAAAACTGTCAAGTCAAACTCTAGTTTTTGACATGCAGTTTATCCTAAGATAACATTACCTTTTTTTCAAATCATTATATGATTATTTTCCTTATTTGCCTTACTTTTAAGAAATCATATTATGATTGTGAACATTCTATAAATAAAATGAGTGAACCAATGCAGTTTTAAACTTTTTTTTTACACTTAATTATGATGTTAATAAATAAGACTTTTAAGATAAAAACAGTTTAAGATTTTTCTGACTGAGACACTGGAGTTATGGTAGCTGAGTGGACAGAGGGCTTAACATCTAATGTCGTGGCGCAGGTTAAAATCCCAAAGCCGACTGGTCATATGAATGCTGCTCTCAACTCGAACTGTAAACAATGCTGATTTAGTTATCTTAAGGAATTTATTGTTAAAATAACAAGAACTTTGTTTGCAAAAATGGCGAAGTTTATTTGTCAATGTTTTTTTGGTTAACAGCTTAAAAAATAGGCGCCTGTTTTTTAATATCAGTATTTTCTTATTAAATAAATGGTTCTATACTGGTACGCCAGCTGAGATTTTTTTTCGTAAAATTGACAGATTTTTTTACAGTGTAATTAAACACTCGTCATGAGCTGGTCATAGAAGTTGGGCTCCTTATATGATTAACTTGCAATAAAGCTCCATGATCCATGACCATCCGTGATCTGCAGATCATTCATTTTCTCATAAACTATTTAAATTTTATATTAAACTGCAAAATTTTATGCATGATTGAAAACTATTGACAACATTTAAACATTGAGAAACAACATTTCTTAGATTGACTGTTTAGTGCAAGATTTGAAAGATCGTAAAACATAATTTTCCATCCTAAAACGATGGAAATTATTGGCCCAAAAATTTCCACCATAACATGTTGTTTGACCATCATGTCCAACATGAAATAGGGGAAGTTCATTGGCTCATCAAAATCTATTACGGCATGATGGGAATTGTTGGAATATTGGTTACCATCAAATAGAGTTTGGCCAACATGAAACTAACATAAACCATCGAAATATCTTGATGGTCCCATCAAGAATTTCGACTTGAGTACTTAAGCTTGCTTAAAACTCCTTGTTTGATTAAAGCTAAACTGTGACTCAATCTTTAGAGTTTAAAGCAATTTAAGTACAATAAGGTTTGATAAATATTATAAATTATCAATTTACAGTAGAACTATTTTTTTTTTAAATTTATCGAAAAAAATAATGACAATTTCGTCGTATATTAAATAAAATTACTAAAACAAAACTTTTTAAAATGTGCACGTCAGATTTAACTGCATTTAGAAACCCAATTATGGTATTCGTTTTGTATCTGATATTAATTTTTTTTTCTTATCGTGTTAATGCTGCCAAATACTACGAAGTAATTTTTTCCCATTCTATGCCTTCTTTGAATAAGTTCTTTCCTGGGCGACCTTGGCTTAATTTGTGAAGTTTTTATGACCTTTAGAATATTTCTGTAGGTTAGGAAAAGCGTTCAATCCAAAACCCATAATATTAAAAGTATTTTTTTTAATAGGGAGTATTAGTATACATCTGCATTTACCTTCTCCTTAGATAGTTTAAATTTTTTTCTCACTACATCAAAAAAAAAAAAAAAATCTAATCAAAACTTCAAATGGCGTAGAGCAATAGTGAAACACTTTTCAAATATGCGATACTTAGGTTCAAAATCTACATTAGTCTCATTTAACCCATAATATTAAATGTGCCTTTAATATTAAAATAAGTTAAGAATTTACTTTTTCATTCATCAAAACATTTGGTAATTATTTGTTGCTCTTTTTAGAATTCATTCATTTCTCCTTCGTAGTGTCGCTCATACACTGAGGAAAAAAAAAGATCTGCCAAAATATGGTAAACAATACCGTGTTTCTGGTTCTATGGGAACACCAAAAACTCAGTAATTTTTACCGCAGCGCTTTGATAATGATTTTGGTAAAATTAACAATAAAATAAGATTTTATATAATTTTATTAAATTTGGCAAATGTGGTAATATTTGCTGATTTTATCACGATACTTTAGAGCAGAATTTCTCAAACTGTGGGTCCCGATCCTTGTTGGAGTCACGGGATCTGCAGCAGTGGTTAATCTAAAATCTATGCAATTTCTACAACTTATTAAAATAATTTTACAAGTACGAGATATCTTTACACAATATATCTGAATATTAACATGAATTATCACACGAAATATTTTTACACAATATATCTGAATATTAATATGAATTATCACACGAAATATTTCTACACATTATATCTGAATATTAACATGAACTATTGTACTATTGTATTATATTTTCAAGTTTATTACTTAGTTACAATTTTGACATTGCTCTAGGTTTACACAAATCTAGTCCAGATCATTTGCTCTCCCGTTTAGAGATGGAGAAGACTGATTTCTTTAAAAATCCTGTGTTGATTTATGACTTAAGGTGGGTGGACAGTCTTCTGAACTTGGTCTAGCTAAGGACTGGATCAAGTGGAATAAGAAACAAGAACATCGTTCTAGGTCTTAAAATTAAACATTTACAACTGCCACAGTATATTGTAGTACAAGTTAAAAAACTGACTGTTTAACATACCTGTTTTTCGGATTTGCGTAGTGCTAATGGGGTACCACAAAATTTTCGCAAGTATTATGGGGTATAAACACTAAAAGGTTTAAGAAATCCTGCTTTAGAGCATTGCCTAAAAATCATTTATTCGGTTTATTTAATTTAAAGTTTTTTTTACGAACGAATTTTGAAAACTAGAATTTCTGTTAACTGTTATCATATGACCGGTAAAGTCACCAAATGAATGGTTATCGTATATTATGGTTTAATTAAACAGAATCACAGGTTTTTTTCTATCAGTTAATTCCGTACGGTAATTTTACCATATATTTTTCCTCCATGCACTGAGAGAACTGGAACGATATTTTCCCTTCGTCAAAAGTAACATGTAGAAGTTTACAACCCTCTGAGTAAAAACAAAAACTCACTCTGTTTGCACGTGATTCATTCTTTCAAATATTGTGACAATTAGCATTAACAAAGCATCATCATTGGCGCAACAGCCCGGCATGAGCCTTGGCCTTTTCTAGAACATCTTCTGACACCATTATTTCTTCCAGAAAAAGAAAAATAGTAGGTAAAGAGTTCAAATTAGGAATATCCTGTATTAATATTCCTGTTCTAACGTTGAATTTTTATTGTTCTAAATTTAATTAAAAAAAAAAAAAATTCTTGAAGATTCTTTAATTTTCTTTATGAAAATTGAAACTCAATTTTAAATTTAAATTTTAGTTTTTATTCCTTTTTAAAATATTATTTTGAAAGTGTCTCTATCATATTTAGGCCCTTTGAACCGTTTAACTAGTAGATTTATCAATTTAATTCGATTACCCAACGCTCCTGATATCTGTTTACAATGCAAATGAAATGCGGCATCTATAACTCACAACACCCAAAAGGACGTCTTATCTTTCTGCTAGTTAAGCGACTAATTAATTAATATGCCGAAAGTCACCTTTGCGTTAACCTTTCAGTTATCTCTTCCATTCAACCAACCGTATCATTCCCGATCTTAACAACTCCTGATCCATTTATTATATGGAGACGAGGTCGCTAAGGGTTACCAATAAATTAAGTGGATCATCTAAGAAGCATGTACTGTGCCATCCATCATCAGGTTGGATGGATTTTTCCGAATTCCGCAGTGTCGGTTTCTTTGAGGAGGATAAGTTGGTGGATTGCCTAGAATGGAAAGGGGAAATCTTCCGAAAAATTATCCTAGGAAAAGGCTATTATTATTGATGAGCATATTGAGTTGATATAGATACGTCCGTTAATAATTATAGCTTATTTTGTCTTAAGAGTTGGTGTAACAGTTACTATAATTTTTTTGTAATAATTTATAAAATATTTTGCCAAGTAATATGTGGATTAACTGTTATATGCAACACATAAAATAAGCGTTTCATTAAAATAATTTTTTTTCTATATCTTACTTTTAAATCCTGTAATTTAATGTAATATGATAGTTTATTTCTGTAATTTAGTAAAATATTTTCAAATGAGTGTTTTTTTTAAGTGTAATTTTTCTACTAACTTCGGTTACAACTTCCTCTGACTCTCTTAAGAGAAAATTTTTCAATTTAAGTTTATTTGACGTAAAACGTTGGAAAAACCTTCATGCAGAAAGAGGTGGAAAAAGTATTTTTGAAGAAATATTCTTAAAGAATTTAACGAGTTATTGCTTAAATATAATCAATGAATCAAAATGATCATGCTCTATTATTTAAAGAATATGGAAATAATAAGACTAGATTATTTTTTTTAAGAATTTGTTATTAATTAAATTTATAATGATAACATCTTGGTTTTAACGCACGCTCATTAAATAAAAAAATTCTTAATTTTGATTTCTTATCCACATGAAAATCAATATTTTTTCTCAAAACTGTTTTTGCTTAGTTAATTTGTTTATTTTATTGTTGTTTTATAACAAGTCTTTCTGAATAAATCATATATATTATTTTAACGGAGTCTAACGTCCCCGGCTCTCAATTGCTCACCAACCCCCATAATTGCAAAGAATACACTGTAAGAAATTCCGAATCTAATTATGTTAAAAGGTAAGGGTACATTGAATGCTCTGAAAAATCCATTTTACCATTAAACATTTTTTTTGCCGTAAAATTTAATACCATAATTTTAAAAAAGATATTTATTTAATTACACAAATTCAGTAAATTTACAGTAAATATTATACTAAAAATTACGGTATATATCAGTTAGTTGATCGGTAAAATTTTGCGAAAAGAAGAACTGGCAACTTAAATCTGGTACTTTTTATCATAATCTGATTCAGAATTTCTTACAGTATACATTTACTATAATGTTTATAGTGTATCAAGTAGTTATACAAATCAAATTATTATGTTGGCATTGTTTGCTTTAAAACCCAATGTCTTAAGAATTTTTTTAAACTCCATTATCCTTTTTCATGCATCTTTTTTCTTTTCAAAGTAAAAAATTTATTTTTGAAGTTTTCTTTGAAATTTTAAGAATTATATATCTCATATTTGAACATGGTAACTCTTGAGTAAATTCATTGTAAATCATTTTTTTAAAATGGAGCTAATATTTTAAATTTTTGACAAGCCTAAGCGTAGTATAAATTTTGCATTATAAATCATACAAATTTAAGGTTTCATATATTATCCTGTTATTGATTTTCCTTAACACAGTGAATATTCTTCAAACTGAAACAATATGTAGTTTAAAAAGAAAGACAGAGTACTATATATAAAGCTGTCAATTTCAATATGAACTATGTCGCAAAAATAAATAATTCATTCTAGTTTTCAAACAATTTATAACTTGTGTCATATTTAATGGTAAAAATATTAGCAAAGTGCGTGTGTTTTTGTTTGTTCGTATGAAAATTTTTTATTATAGTATCCAGTTCAACTGTATCATAAAAAGGTTTCAAACGGAATTTCGAGTAATTTATCATCATCTTGTCATCTCGGGTTGTATGTTTTATTTGAAAAGAAATGCTTTTTCAGAAACTATGAAATCATTAAGCATTTTATAGGTACTGGGAAACTAAACAACTATGGTTTATAAAAAATGATAATTTTTAAAAAATTTTTTTTTGCAGCTTCAACACGTGACGCAATTCTTTTAAAATAACTATCAGTATGTAAATATCATTTGTAAAAAAGGTTGGAATGTTTTATTTAGGCTATTTTTTATTTTATAGGTGGTTTGAAATTTTTAATTATAACTTTGTTTTAAATTCAAATCTGGGGATTGCGACCCTTAAAATTTGGGCGTCAAAAATCCGAATACGTTGAAAAAAAGGTATGTTATTCAGAGAAAGTACGTTTATGTATTTGATTTTCTAACTTAAAATATTGTCTGCACTTATTAATTAGCAAGTCCCCCCTTCATTTAAGATTGTGTCCTAGAACGTGAAGATCCGGTCATAAAATTAAAAGTTATTCAGGGTGGTCTATTTTTTTGGAGCACTGTGCACCAAATTCGGTGTGAATCGGTTCAGAATAACATACACACACACAGTTATAAATAACATACATACGTGTAAGCATGATGTTTTATTTATGTAGATTTTATTCATATTTTTCGAAAACCTTCACTACCTTCAACAAACGTCCATTACCTTAAACACTTCATAAAATCGAAATGACGGGATTAAGAATTTTAAGTGCTAAATATGTAAAATTTTAATATTCTCTGCAAAAAAAGGGCGAAAAATATCGATGTGAAAAATAGGATATAAAAAATAGGATATAAAATAATGGTTAAAAACAATTATTATTAATTGATTTCAGTTTTTCCCCCTCATATTTTTGTCTACTAAGTTTGTGGGTATAAAAAGAAATCTAGATTTATGACGAAATTTAGATTATAGACGAAACGAACATACTAATATGATGTATTTGTTCACCTTAGTAGAATTTATCATGGGATAAAAATGATAAGTTAAAAATAATACGAGAAATATGACACAAATATTTACTTCCTCAAAAACAAAACAATCGAAAATACTCATCATAAAAATTAAGATAGCTAGAGCATCACAGACACCAGAATACGGTACTATTTGGTAAAAAGAAAAGAAAAAACGCTTTTTATAGCTGTTTTATTAGATTCAATACTTTTCTAACATAAATCCCTTGAATATTACTTGATATTTATTTACATTACTGATGTAGTTTTAAATATTTTTAACAACAATTGTCATTATGGTAGAAATAATCATAAAAGTATGTTTGCCTTTAAAAAAAAAATGGTTCATGAAATTGGCTTTAAATGCACTGAATTTAATAAATATTTTCCTAATTCAATGTAATTAATTTATAATTTGAATAATTTATGTAAATTATTATTTTAAATTTTTTTTTATTAATTGCAGAAAACAATTATAAAAACAACGAAATAACTTATGTTAGATAACTGTATATGCTCGTTTTTACGAAATAAGGAGGTAATTAAAACTGTTCTTAGAAACTAATTTGTTTCACTAATTGCGTAATTATTATAGCAGTATAAGACATGGATACATTTTTATTAATAGATACCCAACAAAGTTCATAACTTACTTTAACAATAGGTAAAGGAGTAATTACATTACTTCCAATGCAGAGTTTCAGTTTACTAAGCTGTTTATAACTTGCTGAGCATATAACGTATGCTTATACGCTTTATTTTCCGAAATTTTTGCTAATTGGAAAGCTTTATCGTATAGTAAATAAAGAGTTTGTAACCAGTTATGTAAGGTGTAAGTTTTCGTTTTTTATAATTCTTAATGTTTTGTGATTTATAAATACAAAATTTTTAAAATAGTCTTTTTCAAAAAAAGGGTGGTCATGACTGGTAGGTCAAGTTTAGCCTATCATCAGCCAGCACCCTCGATCGATGCTTATTCCGAAAATGGTGTCAAACATTGATATGGAGATAAGTCACTGTTTTTTAGAAAAAAAAAAAACGTTTGTGGTCTTGTTTTTTATTTATTTGAAAACTTATTCCATTGCTGCATTATCTATGCTCATAAAAATTTGCAAAAAATTAGAATAGGAGATTGGTTATTATTATTTTCAACAAGGTGGAAAAAGATCCCTAAATTGGTAATTTTTAACAATGTTTAAAAATTTTTAAAATAGTTACGTTATTTGTCTGTCCTAAAGACCAGTTAACTCTTCACAACAAGATGGTATATATAGTTTAAAATTACAGCTTGTCTTCACAGCTTGTCGGCACTTAAGCTGCGGCTTTTTTATTTTCCTTGGCAAAAGAGCTACGTAAAACCAAGTTAAGGTAAACATAAACTGCTAAATTTCCTGGAAATAATGCATGACGCATCATAAATATATATTTAAGATGTTAACATAGCAGAGGATAAGAACTTACTTATTTTTTTATTTTTATTAAACGACTTAAAACTCCTCATGCACCACAAAGTATAACATGAGGCTTACAGTTGTAAGTAGAAAACAAAAGAAGAAAAATTTACAAATTTAAATTAAAAACAAAATTCCGCAAGGCAGCAAGACTTTCAATATTTTTGACCAGTTCTGATAAGACAGGAGGCCAACAAACAGAAAGACGTCTCAAATCAGTCTTTAATTTCATTCGGGCACTCGCGTATAGATTGCAATGAAGAAGAATATGTAAGAATTGCTGTTCTCAATCAAACCATAGATTTACCAAGAACAGATAGCACTTATTTTAATTTCACAAAAAGTCATTCAAAAGTCAAGTAAGTAAATGATCGAGATATTAATCTAAAGATCTTAATCGTAAACGGAAATGAAATTAAAAACTTTATTTGTGTAATCTATATTTCAGTACATTAAACTATTTTAATAGAATGTGAGAAATATATAAGTATATTCCAATTAATAAAAACCACTACTAAATTTTTAAGAATTTTGGCAAAGTATATTTAGAAAACGAGTAAAAAGTTGTTATTTTTAAAACTTTAGTTTTTAATTTTTTTAGCGTTTGAACTTTAAAAGTTATTTTAAATATTCAATATGAATTATAAGTTTTGATTACCATCACATTTTTTTTTATCAAATCATAAAACAAAAGGAAAGTAGAAAGAACTTAAGTACTTAATTCCTAAAGCCAAGAATAATTGCTTCAAACATCAAATTTCGTCAAGTATAAATTTAGAGGGTGAATTAAAGCACACGTTTGAAATTATTCAATAAGTAAACTAATTTATATTGATATATATAATTATATATTGATATATATAATTATATATTGATATATATTGATATATATAATTCATATTAATTATTGATAATATCCATATAATTAATTTTATGGATATTACAAAAAAGTTAATTTCTGAAGCAAAACTGAACTCTATAGTTTAAAAAAAAAATACCTCAGTCGAATAAAATAAAAATAACTTGTGTTGAATTGTTTCAGAAATGAAATATATTGATTTCTTTTTTATGATGCTGGTTAGACTATGGTTTCATTCAATTTTGTGCTTGTTCAAAGTATCAATAGGAATACATTTTTTATATTTGTTTAGAAAATATATGATAGAAAAGAAATCATACAAAACATTGCTTGCATCGATTATTTATCATTTTTTCTGGCGTTCAATGATATTCTTTTCTAAAACTGATGCTGAATATTTAATGATACTTTTATGATTTATGAGTTCATACTAAAACATTTTTCTACATCTTTTCAGCGATATAAGGATAAAGAAATGAATTTTCTATTCTCCAGATTTTCAGGCTCTTTATCAAAATATCATTTAATCTAATTATATGTATAGGATATCATCAAAAATATAAGATTTTTGTATTTATTTCGTTAAAACGTTTAAGTTACAGTTGTTATATGTTAATATTAATATTTGTTACTATAATACTTAAATAAGTCCCGATATTTATATAGAAAATCTTTTAAAGCCACTTTTTACTGTTGATTAAAGCACATATTTTGATACCTAATGCGTGATGATAATCTTAAAATGAAAGTCTTAAAATGGGAAAATTTCTGTAATTAATGTTTACGTTAAAATATTAAATTACTGATATTATATAGCTATAATAATGTTTTTTTGTTCCAATACGTAAACTGTCTTGAATATTCGTGTAAAAGCAAAAATGTCGCTAATATATACATTTGTGTGTATACATTTAATGAATACATTATAATATATACATTATAATATTTACATTATAATGTATACATTTAATATATACAATTATGGTAAAATAATTTTTCTCTCTTTCATGTATATATACTTTTGATATAAAAAAAAACCTTAGAAGCATTTTCAAACTTCAATTTTTTATTCACTTTAAAAGTCATAAGCAAAAAAATTTTAATTTTTAAATCTTAGTTTTATTCGCCAATGTTTTCTAAACAACCCAATTGTAAAAATTATAATAGAAGAGAAAATGAAAAGTGAAATGGAAAAGGGGAGAAAAACTTGAAAGAAGTACAAAATAAAAAAAATAATAATAAATTATTTCAAAAAAGTTCATGGCAATTTTTGAGTTAAAGTTCTTTAAAGTTCATTAAAATTGAATTAAATAACCAACACCCTTTATTAACCGGGTGAGAAAAATTATCGAGGAATACGTTATAAAGTTTATTAATTATTTTACAAAAATCTTAAAAAAATAGCATACATTGATTACAATTTATATATATATATATATATATATATATATATACTCTTTTATAATCATAATTTGCAAAAGTTCAATCCGTGTTTTAAATTAACCCGACGCTTCTTTAGACAAGGAAGCCAGCATAAGGCCATTTGGATTTGGAATAGCGACCATTACAGTTAAACATGTTATAGCTTATTTATTAAAACAGCAACAAGAAATGAATAAAATTGTACAAATTTTTACTATTTATAAATCACTATATTCTAATAATATTTCAAGCATTTTTAGCAAAATTATAGCTTTAACTTTGTTATAGTTGAAAAATCGAAACAAAAACGAATCCTTTTAAAGAAAGATTCTTTGCTAAAGAAGTACTTAATAAAAATGACAGTGGAAATAGTAAATAATTCAAATTTTAATTTACACCTAGACACATTTACAGATTCTTGATCGAAATACATTTCAATATAATTTAATTATGATTAATATAAAAATATTTTCATAAATTTCTTAGTAAATTATTTATTAGTTTAAGTGCATCCTTATTTCAATACATCCTTATTTCAATACATCCTTATTTCAATACATCCTAATCTTTTAGCAATGATATTGGAGAAATGAGGTCAAAAAAGCTTTTAATTTAATAAAATTAATGTTTGACTTATGTTAATGATTAATGTTAATGGGAGTAAAAGTGATTTCAATATACATTTTTAATGTCTAAATTAAAGAAGTTAAATTTAACTTTCCTTTGATGTATTAAGCTATTATATGCATAATATTAGAAATGAACTTACTATCTGATCTTAAAAAATGTTTTTATCTTTATTACTCTTGCCGAAAAATATACGCTTGTTCACTTTTACATATTCAATATAATTTCAGAAAAAAATTTTACTCGTTGTGAATAAAATAATCTTATTAAAATTAATTAAGTAGATTAATTAAGTAGATTAATTAAGTAGAATATCTGAATTAATTAAGCCATTTAAGCCACTCATTAATAAATTAATTAAGTAGAATATCTGAAATATAAGTATTGTCTGCAATCGTGATTGAAAATTTTCAACATCCATTTATACAACAACATTTCAGTTAACAACGTATGGTGGTCCACAATGCGACATAACTGTAAAATATTCCGGATCAAAATACGGCAAAAAGTCCTGACATTCAAGATGCCGGTATTTTTTACGTAAAATCCATTTTTATCGGAACAAAAAACTCTGATATTTTGTAATTTTTGCAGAAATTATTATCATGAAATCACTGAATTACTCCAATGAAATATTACCACAAAAATTATTGTATAATGTTTTAAGGTAAATATAGATTTTACGAATGGTGCCGGTACTTTATACTAGAATTTCGTTATTTAACTTAGATAGATTGTCCCTTTTTATAAGAATTTTTTTTTCTGTAGTAGATAGAAGTCAAAATGCCTTTAAAAACGAAATTATATTAATAAGCGAAAATATATAAGCTATTAAAATTATTATTTTCAGCATATAAATAAAAAAAAATGTTTAAGATTCAGCAAACTGTTCTAATTTAAATGTTTGCTGGGCTAAGTGAGGTTTATGTAGTGCATGCGTACATGTCGCTTCGCTATTTTCCGACACCTGGTTTTTTATTCCAGAAGTCGAAATGCATGTTAACGTTAAAATTAATACGGGCAAGTCGTAAGTAATTCTCACGATTACTATTGGTATAATTTCTAGTTAAAGGTTGTTTTTAATGTTACTTAAAATTTTTTTCAAAGGTTTCCTCTGCTAAAACCTTTTGCAACATATGTGTGACTTGACTAAAAATATTATCTAAATTATTACTATAGTAATTTTTTAAAAAAAAGTATGGTCAAAACTAACAGAATATGGAAAAATATACCGTGCTTCTAACTCTATGGGAACACCAAAAATCACAGTAATTTTTAACGAAGCGATTTTGAAATGATTTGGCAAAATTAACAATAAGATATGGTTTTAAAATATGTGATAAAATTTGGTAATATTATCATGATATCTTAGAACATGGCATAAGAAGCATTTATTCTGTTAAATATACTTTTTAGTTTACTAAATGTGTGGTAAAAAGAACTATAACTTGGAAAAATAGATTTTCCGGTTGATCTTTACCGCATGAACGGAAAAATGTCCAACTGCATGGTTTAAACAGCATATATTTTGGTTTTATTAAACAGATTTATTAATCAGATTATTTATTTTTACTAGAAATGTTATTATTATACAGTATGGTATAAATTTTACCTGAATTGTTTCTGTCTATAAAATGAGGTCTAATAACTAAAAATACATTAATAAATGGAATTTATTCCGGAAACAGGTCTTACCAGGTAAAAGAATTTTAACAAATACTGAAATGGTCAGATATCAGAGGAATGTTAGTAAAACATGAATGAAAAAGTACGAATGTTTACTTTGCGATACAGTAATGTAAAATTATTAAGAAAATATTCTAATTATTTTTCCTTTGTTATATTATGCCGTTTAACGCCCATACTAAATGAAATTATCTACTACTTACTAGAACAATTTTAAATTTCGATTTTTTTTGGCATTTTGAACGAAAAGTACTTTAGCATGTTCTTGCATTTTACTTTTATGTGTTTGAAATACGCAAAATCATTTTTGTACATAGGCTTGCTTTGAGAATTATAATCTACAGAAATTAAACAAGTTTATGTTATGCTTCAATTCTTTCACTTAAATTTTTAAATATATATCTTTAAGAAGTTAGTTATAAGCTACTTAAAAATTATGCAACGCTGATAAAAACAATTTGTTTAATTTTTTTCCTTTTTTTCTTTTATTCTGAGAAAGATGTGTTTGGGGAAAAAGATTAAGACTTATTTATATCGACTAAATTGGAACTCACAAATGATCTTTTCGAAAATGCTTAAAGGCTTGTATTTTTATATAAGCTTATAAAGGCAAAGTTTAATATTTCGATTTCATTTATCCCAGTCTAGACAACGCGTTAAATTTCTTTTTCAAAATGAGCTTAATTCCAATTCGATTCATTTTGAAATGAACATTAAACGATACTATTTATAAGTAATTCCTTATCTTATTAAAGTGCATTATGTTGGTACAACAATAGGCAAAAAGAAAAAAAAAGACAAATTTCGGTATATTTAAAATAAATTTAAAAATATATTTATTAATTATAAAACGCATTAAACAAAATGAAACTATATCAGCATCAAAATCTTATTTTCAGGAGTGCTATTAGACTATTTCTGTGATGAATGTTACAGACTGGTGATCTAGCGTGATATTAAAGCGAGATATTAAAGTATCCTCTAAAGAAGTACTAAAAAATGAAATTATATTTCACTCTTCTTTTGAGAAAAAGCAAATTTGAAAGTTCAATAATTCTTTAGCCCAACTTTTACTCTCTTATGAAAGTAAAACTATCATAAGTTTTCATCTATATTATAATTTCTTTTTGAAAACGTAAAAAACGAAAACCGGAGTCATAGTAAATAAAATAAAACTTTCAATTGGATTTTACTGTAAAAAAGTAAATGAGATTAAATTTGTCCCCGATTTCTTTGAAACTTCCTTTAGTTGCATTTTATGAATATAAAACAGATCAAAGTTTATTTATACTTCAAAATAGGATAGACAGACGCTGGCCTAGGTATGAGATTAGTGTTGATAACTTAAATAATTCTGATTTTTTATTTTATTTACAAAACTGATTTACATTTTTATTAGCAGCTGCACAACAGTACAATTGCTTGTTAAATCGTAAATAAATTATAAAACAAATTTATATGGGGAAAAAGTAAACTGCTAAGTTGCTTTTCATTGTTGCTTTAGTTATATTCATTATTTTAGTTCACATAAAATATTACGTTATTCATGAATATGCTTATTATTTATAAATATAGGAGAGACGTTCAGGCTTTTTTTACACAACATTGATTGAATTAAAGATTGTTACGAATATTTATTCAAGAATGTACTTTTTAGATTAAAATTAGTTACATTTTTATTTTACTTGCAATAAATTTAATATCCAGTAAGTAAATAGCAATAAATTTAATATTCAGTAAGTAAATAGCAATAAATTTAATATTCAGTAAGTAAATAGCAATAAATTTAATATTCAGTAAGTAAATAGCAATAAATTTAATATTCAGTAAGTAAATAGCTATAAATTTAATATTCAGTAAGTAAATAGCAATAAATTTAATATTCAGTAAGTAAATAGCAATAAATTTAATATTATATTCAATAAGTAAATAGCAATAAATTTAATATTCAGTAGGTAAATAGCAATAAATTTAAAATTATATTCAATAAGTAAATAGCAATAAATTTAATATCCAATAAGTAAATAGCAATAAATTTAATATTCAGTAAGTAAATAGCAATAAATTTAATATTATATTCAATAAGTAAACAGCAATAAATTTAATATTCAGTAAGTAAATAGCAATAAATTTAATATTATATTCAATAAGTAAATAGCAATAAATTTAATATTCAATAAGTAAATAGCAATAAATTTCATATTCAATAAGTAAATAGCAATAAATTTAATATTCCAATAATCTAAATCAACTACTATCCAATAATAGTTTTGTTATACTTTTGTTATTACTTCCTATCATCAGTGAATTGAATAAAAATACGTTCATTCTACCATTTTTATTAATGATTTTAAAATAATATTATTTTTTTGGAGATTACGCTATAATAAAAAGCAATAAATTTAATATTCAGTAAGTAAATAGCAATAAATTAAATATTATATTCAATAAGTAAATAGCAATAAATTTAATATTCAATAAGTAAATGGCAATAAATTTAATATTCAGTAAGTAAATAGCAATAAATTTAATATTATATTCAATAAGTAAATAGCAATAAATTTAATATTCAGTAAGTAAATAGCAATAAATTTAATATTATATTCAATAAGTAAATAGCAATAAATTTAATATTCAGTAAGTAAATAGCAATAAATTTAATATTATATTCAATAAGTAAATAGCAATAAATTTAAAATTCAATAAGTAAATAGCAATAAATTTCATATTCAGTAAGTAAATAGCAATAAATTTAATATTCCAATAATCTAATTCAACTACTATCCAATAATAGTTTTGTTATACTTTTGTTATTACTTCCTATCATCAGTGAATTGAATAAAAATACGTTCATTCTACCATTTTTATTAATGATTTTAAAATAATATTATTTTTTTGGAGATTACGCTATAATAAATAGCAATAAATTTAATATTCAGTAAGTAAATAGCAATAAATTTAATATTCAGTAAGTAAATGGCAATAAATTTAATATTCAGTAAGTAAATAGCAATAAATTTAATATTCAGTAAGTAAATAGCAATAAATTTAATATTCAGTAAGTAAATAGCAATAAATTTAATATTCAGTAAGTAAATAGCAATAAATTTAATATTCCAATAATCTAATTCAACTACTATCCAATAATAGTTTTGTTATATTTTTGTTATTACTTCCTATCATCAGTGAATTGAATAAAAATACGTTAATTCTACCATTTTTATTAATGATTTTAAAATAATATTATTTTATTGGAGATTACGCTATAATAAATAGCAATAAATTTAATATTCAGTAAGTAAATAGCAATAAATTTAATATTATATTCAATAAGTAAATAGCAATAAATTTAATATTCAATAAGTAAATAGCAATAAATTTAATATTCAGTAAGTAAATAGCAATAAATTTAATATTCCAATAATCTAATTCAACTACTATCCAATAATAGTTTTGTGATACTTTTGTTATTACTTCCTATCATCAGTATTAATAAATTTAATATTCAGTAAGTAAATAGCAATAAATTTAATATTCAGTAAGTAAAAATCAATAAATTTAATATTCAATAAGTAAATAGCAATAAATTTAATATTATATTCAATAAGTAAATAGCAATAAATTTAATATTATATTCAATAAGTAAATAGCAATAAATTTAATATTCAGTAAGTAAATAGCAATAAATTTAATATTCCAATAATCTTATTCAAGTGATATCTGGATATTTGATAGTACTTTTCAAAATAGTGTTTTTTGAAAATTTATGATTCTGAGATTTACGGGTAGCATTAAAATCAACTT
The DNA here is from genome assembly GCA_949128135.1 of Parasteatoda lunata. Lineage (NCBI taxonomy): Eukaryota > Metazoa > Arthropoda > Arachnida > Araneae > Theridiidae > Parasteatoda > Parasteatoda lunata. The sequence continues at coordinate 58,052,344 of OX421972.1, read as the reverse complement.
CAGAATTTTCTCAGCATCTAAAATTGGTATAATTTTCACGAAATTTTGAGAAAAGAACATTAAGCTCAAATTCATTAAAACAGTGTTTATATATTGTGTTTTTTACTTTATCTTTGAAATAAATAGTTAAGAAAATCTGATTCGTAAAACCAATCGTACAGGCAAGAATTTTTAATGTATGCTATGCTTAAAGTTACTATAAAAATGTTTGGATTTAATAAATAATTTTATAAGAGGATTACGTGTGTAAATTATTCCATTTACGCGTTCTTTGTGATAGTTAATATATTTTTTGATGATAGTTAATAACTTCTCAACGTGCACGAAATTTCGTAAAATAGAGAATACTTTAAAAGCTTTGCTAGACAATATCTTTTTTTGTCACATTTAACAAAATTTTTGCAAAATTTTAAATTTGATGAAAAATTTATAATATTAAAAAGAATTTAAATAAAACATAAATGCGATATCATATTCGATAAAACAAATTACTATTGCTAAGGTCTAACATAAAATTATAGAATTTAAATAGAAAAAGACTGTTTAATCAATCAAGTATCAAAAAAGAGTTAGGTATAAATTGTAAGAATAAAAACGTAGATTACGTTGAAAATATCATAAAAGATTTCTAATGGGACAGAGGCAGCGAAAATGTAAAATTATTTTTTTAAAAATCTAGACTCTATTGTTAGATAATGTCAAGCGACAGTTAGATAATATCTTATATAATTAACTAACTTTATTACAGTGATAAATTAAATATTGGTTTGTCTTAAATTTGATTACAACATAGAGAAAAAATCTGGTGAAATTACCGTATACTGTACGGTAATGACACTTCTAGCAAAAAAACAACAACTTATTTCTGGTTAATGAAAACAACATGAACGGTATTTAAACTATTCATTTCGTAATTTTTCCGTTTACATAGTAACGGTTTACCAGAAATTCTGGTTTCCAAAATTACAATCCTTACTACTACACATTCATTAAAAAATATAAAATTGAAAAGTAAATTTAACCGAGTAACTGTTCTTATGTCAAGCTCTAAGGTATCATATTAAAACATTAAATTTTAACACATTTACTAAATTATATCACATATTATAAAACTATTTTTTATCATTTATATTACAAAACTTAGTACCAGAGCGCTTTGGTAAAAATAACTGATTTTTTTTGTGTTTCTATAGATCTGAAGATTCTGAGTTTTTCTTTTCTTTTTTTTTTTTTTTTTTGAAGTTATACTTCTTATGCGACTTCCAACAAGGAAGCGTTAAACGTTTAACGCTACATTTTTATTGGTCGGGAAATCACGTGGTAGGATCCAGTTTGCCCTCATTCATTTCCACATTGTTTTGGTTCTCACTAGCATATAAATAATAAAAGTCCTAAAACTTTTTTTTCTATAAATATTTTTTTAGTTTGTTTTGATACACATATAATTTAATAGGGAGCAGGAAAAAGAGTCGTCGAATAGAACTAGTGATCCTTCTACGACTGCTGATTCTCCTACAATTAACGTCGCAGGTTACGAAGTTTAACTTCTTCCGCGCGGAGGGACTCCACGCACTTTTTTTTCGAAGTTATACTTCTTATGCGACTTTCAACAAGGTTGCGTTAAACGTTAAACACAAAATTTTTATTGGCCGGGAAATCACGTGGTAGGATCCAGTTTTCCCTCATTCATTTCCATTTTGTTTTGGTTCTCACTAGCATAAAAATAATAAAAGTCATAAAAGTATTGTTTTTCTATATATATTTTTTAGTTTGTTTTGATACACATGTAATTTAATAGGGTAGTATTTTTTATTTTCAAATTTAGTGGATAACAATTTTAAAAAATGAGTGAAAACAATCCCACGGACAATGCGACGGAGTTAAGGTTATGTCAAGGTACGTCTCTTGTGAATATCAATTGATTGTTAGGTTTTCTCTTTTGAAATTACATTATGACGCATTCACATACATTATTAATACATTTTCCAGGGTGAGATGATGAGGCAACCACAAGGACTTCCACTGGTTCAAGAGGTCCACTAGGGGAAAATGCACAATATTCCCGTGATTACAGAGCACGGAAGCGAGTGGAGCAGGAAAAAGAGTCGTTGAATAGAACTAGTGATCCTTCTACGACTACTGATTTTTCTACAATTAACGTCGCAGGTTACGAAGTTTAACTTCTTCCGCGCGGAGGGACTCCACGCACTATTTTTTTATTTATTTAATAGTCGAAAAAATTTTGAATTGTAAGGTATACACGTTTTTACATTATTTTAAATAAGACATTTTTTTTTTTTGTGTGTGTTTCTTTGACCATATTTTTTTTTTTCGCGGAAGATTCTACGGTTCATATTAAACAGAAACATAATTAAATATAATTACTTATTTAGTTTTCAAAAAACTATAGCCATATTAGTGACGATTGAGTCGCCATTTGTTATTTTTTTAATAATTGCCAAGTTTTGACAAATCAATAAAGTGGCGAATTGGTTCTCCTCGTGAGTTACTACACAGTGAAGATAGACTGTACTGTAGAAAAACAGCTTCCAACCGTCTTGAATTTTTTCCCCCTCAGAATTAGTTTTGATGAACATAAAACGTTTCTCCCTCTTGATCTTGAAATAGGGAAAGAAAGAAATTTTTTGCCTTTTTCTAAATTTGTAAATTTTTTTGATAAATTAGCAATTAATTACGCTAAAATATTCATATTTTTTTTTAAATTAAAAACTCTTAAGAGACTTGATCTTTATAATAGAGATATTTAATATTATGAATAAAAAAATAAAGTTAGTTTATCAAAGAAATGAGAAAAAAATATAAAGATTATAAATATATAGATTTAGGATAAAAAGGTTATAATTATATATATATTGATTATAAAGTTTTTTTTAAATAAAGTTTATCAATCTAATGTAATATTTTTTATTAGTAAAAACCTTATTATAACTCGTTTTTGCTCATTTCTATTTCTAAATTTTGTTTGAAACTTAAATTAAATAATAATAATAGTTAACAAATACGCAAACTATTTAGCCGGAAAGAGTTTAAAGCACATTTAATTTTTATTAAAAAAATAAAAAATTAATAATGAAAATAAAATGAAATGAAATGGAAAACTAAAAACTAAAATCAAAATATTTTTATCACACTCGTCAAATAAAGCTTTTATATCAATAAAAGATTTAATGATTGCTACATACTTTATTTATAATTATGAAAAATTATTTATATATAAAGTTTTGCTTTACATCTTCTCAAGTTTGCATTTAACTACTTAAATCAGAAAGTTTATTTGTTTTAATTACCTGTTTGTTTCTCTTATTTTAAAAGGAAAATCGAATCTTTCGTCTAATATAGCATAAATATTCCGATATACATGTTTCTTGTTTGCTTAACTAAACTTACATGTAAAAAATCATTCTTAAATATAAACATTCTTATTTTGTGTAGAAAACGATTTGAAACCTCAACTGTTTGAACTATTAACAACAATTTGAAACCATTGAAACCTCATAAAACTCACTAACGAAAGAACATTTTGAGCAAAACATATTTTTCAACAATAATTTTTTTATCAATTTAATAATGATTAAAAAAATTCGATCTCAAGTTTTTCGTTAATAAAAAATATTTCTATTTATTTCACATATCCTAATTTTTTCAAAAAATTTTTCTGACCTATTATTTTGTGTACCGTTAAGAAACTGTTAATTATAAAATTACTAATAAAAACTGAAATTTTCTGTTCTAAATTGTTTATCAAACATAAATGGGAATTCAAGTGTCTCTTTATTTTAAATATTTTGTAATCGAATACACATGAGCATATACAAAGTTTACATACTTAATATTTACTTTGGTAGTAAATTAGTTTATCAAAAGCATCGTATTATTATTCAAATTTTTTTTTGTATTGCAAATTTTTCATCTAAAAATACTTGAATTATTAGTAAATAGAGAGCTTTTTCTATCATTATAAATGCATTTATTTTTAAAAACTGCCATTAGAGCAAATAACATTAAAAAAAATATTTGAATAAATTGGTTGTTTAAATTTAAAATTACAAGGAAATTTTTTACATTATTTTAAGACAGAGCAATAAAAAAAAAAATTTTTTTTTTTTCGATTTATCGAAGTAAATATTTGAAATGTATTGTGAATGAAGCTTTTTGAATATAAAGAAACAGTTTAAATAAATTCTATTGCATAGAGCTCGAACGGGGAAAAAAGAAGTTTAAAAAAATAAAAGATAATATTTAGTTAATATTTTAAGGATACTTGAATTTTTAAGAAATAAATTATCTGAGATTAAGTTCATGAGATTGTCAAAAGAAATCTTTTCCGAGAAATTTAATAGTGAAGCAAATACTTTCAGTTGTGTTTGCTTTTTATATTTCATATGCAATGTAGATGCTTCCAAATTGCTGCATTGCAGATGCCTTGTGCATTATAGATGCTTCCAATATTTGCTTCTAAATGGTTTTTTTAAAAAAAATCAACAAATATTAACAACGAAATGAATTTTAAATATTTTCTACACACTGTATTATAGTATTAGGGGAAATATAGAAGACATTTATCTGATTATTGTTTTTCTGATTGAATAAAAAGAAATTGGCAATCGAATGAATAGACTAACACGGAATCTTTTTATACTTTGAAAACAAAAATACCATTGAATGATTCTTTAATATTTATTAAAATTATTTTACTATTGCCAGGTAATATAAATTAAATACCGTAAAACAGGAAGTAACACAACTAAGTGAAAAAAGATTTCGAACACAAATATTTGCTAATCGTTTTTGTCAGATCCTTGTCAGTATGACCTTGGCTATATCGGACAGACGCTCTTTATAAGTTTGACTCAAGAAACATGATAGATATGTCCGTTATCAAGCTTTATATACTTGCAATTGCTGCACATTGTTGAGATTGGGTATGAATTTAAGCTCAACAAAGCCAAAATTATTTCCACCTCAATTATTTCCACCTTGTTAAGGATACTAGCTCCTCACCACCTCTTCATATCACGTGGAAATGCTTTTTATCCTGATTTGCTTATCTTTTCCCCTGTGGTTATGTTCTGTTTTTTCATCTTTATTTTTTATTCACTTTCGGATATTGAGGTTTTTCTAATTTTGTTTCTCACCTTTATTTTCCATTTTTCGTTGGCAACTTCTCGTTTAAAATTTTGAATATCTTGTTCCTTTTCGTTCGCATCAGGCAAATCTTGAAAATGGGCGCCTATATTTGAGAGCTTGAAACATATAGCTTTTCTAATTTATATATTTTTGATGCGAATGAATCCTTTTAGTCAAGTAATATATTAGTACTACAGTTTCTTGAGTTTATTTATTTAAAATATTAATTGTATCTGTTTTTTCCCGAGTTATCTATACTTGGAAAAGAACTAATTTAGATACTCATTTATGAGCTCAATAACTGTACAAGTTTTCTGTCATTAAACACTCTTCTTTGCTTCCTATTTGGACATTGCCTTAAATTTCTAAAGAGAGTTTCTTAAGAGAAACAAGTTATGCAAATTTTTTGAATGCAAATCATCTTTATCTGAGATGTCTTAATTTAATTGAATAAATAAGTTATCAAGTAAACAAACTCTTAAAGTCTTTTCCAAATGGTATTGATTTAATTTACATTTAAGTCTAGTTTCAGGAAAGTTAAATAAATTTAGCATGTTAGAGGTTCGTTTCGAAAAGTTATCCGTAATCTTATATAAGAAACTAGCTTTAATAAATTAAACACTTAAAATTTACTTAATGCAAGATCTGTTACTACTTACCCAAAAGACTGCTCTGAGTAAATGGACAAGTTAAGAAAAGATTTCGCTAGTTTTAAAAGAAATATTTAAATATATCAAGAAATTTAAAAAAGGAAAATTTAAAATTCATTGATTTCTAAATACTTTTAACGGAGAGAACTGTTGATTAAAACTCAAAGCCATTATATAAAGTAATAGTTTTACATAATTCAGATGCATATTTAACCTTGGATATTTAAACGAAATGGATAGAACTAGAGGACTATAACCCCTTCTTTTATAACCGGCGTTTAACAGTAACAGGGGCCCGGGATAGACTGGTTGGTAGGGTGCCTGACTCACGTTCGTTAGAATTCGAAGATATGGTAGTAAATGGTGACTGGTGCACATTAAATCTGTTGGGTCACAAAGTCCTCCACGTACCCATAACAAATTTTACCTCTGGGGATTCTGAATTGAGATTGATCGTTCTCTGGTTCAGGTCAAAATTACGATCTGTGGATGAATGAATGCATGAATCAATGGGTCCGCCCTATAAACGGGTTTGGCAGAGGTCGAATTCTTGGCCATAGATGGCGCTATAGGAAAACAAGAACAATCTCTTCCCTTCGCCTTAATGCCTTACGACAGCAATAACAACAGTGAAACATTTCTGAGTTTATGAATATCAATGACCAACTCCGCAGCCTTAAACTCAATTCAGAAGACAAGGGAACTCCTGGATTAAGCATTGTGACAAATTAGCTTTTATGGAGGATTTTTTGACGGAACTGACCAGCATTTGACGTTGCATGGAGATAGAACCATGAAAAACTACCACTGTTAGCCTAACGGCCAAGGGATTCAAGGGGATCAGTCTACCAGTAAGGATATTTTTCGTCACACTTTAATAATCGACCTGCACATCGAATTTTTACACTTTCGTCACACTTTAATGATCGACCTGCGAAATCACATTGCAATTTATCGAAATTATTTCATGATTCCTTTGGGCTTTGCTAGCCTGCGAATTATTAAAAATACATTCTAGATTAAGCTTTCCTTATAATACCGTTTGATTACTTTAAAAATGTAATTTTTGCGCATGTCGGGCAGTGTAACAAATTCTGGCTTTTCTCACACTAAACTCAACACTAATTTCGTCCCACTGAAACAGCTGCGGGTGTTTTTTTGTTTGTTATTTTTCTTTTAATAGTTTGCAGACTTGTGTTGTTTGTTTTAATGTAATTGGTGTAGTCTTTAGAAACAATAAAGTGATCAGGAAGAAATTTAAATCATTGTTTCTTTGTAGAATTCTGCAGAAGATGGAAATTGTGATTCCATATTATCAGATCATTCTCAGGAATGTTTCCCAGACCGTCGCCAATGGCTATTGCTGCCATTGTGCAGCGCTAGTGTGGCGTAAATAAGGTATCTACCTCCCTACCTATCCCTTTGGTATAATATCGTTGTTACTGACAAAATATTTCAAACGATAAATATAATGTCTATGATCAAAAAATATTTCAGTTCATACATTTATTAGAACGCTTTTTTTATTGGCTCGCGTACTTCCAAATCTCAAGACTTTTTATTTTGAAACTTGCATATAGTCCTATTTTTTACAGTAAAAAAACAAACTACGAAACGCTGGATATCTTAAAATTATCTTTTTATCTAATTTCATGATATTTAAAGTTAAAATCCATATTGTTATTTTTTAAAAAAAAAGTGTGAGTTATGCTTTATTGGATTTTGCTTTTTTTCAAATATTTCCACTCTTTAGTGAACAACCAACAACTAGTAGGATAATTATATAAAATATAATTAAGAAATATAATTAAATCATCATAGGAGGCATTAAAACTATGAGAAAACTTTTCTCATATATATATATATATATATATATATATATATATATATATATATATATATATATATATATATATATTTATATATATTCAAAATTATAGTTCTTACTGTTACACATTAAGTAAAAATACAAAACTGAAAAAGTAAATTTAATAGAATAAAAAGCTTTTATGCTATGCTTTAAGGTCTCATCATAAAATTACCAAATTTTAACAATATTAATAGTAACTAACAACATTATTATTTAAAATTCAAAAGTATATTTTATTGTGAACTATATCGAAATCATCATAGTGCCAAATTAAATACAAATTTTTATAATAAGTGTCAAATAAATAGTTTTTAAAAAAAGGAATGTAATTTTTTTAACGTAAAGCAACTCTATAATAATTACCAATCAAATTAATATTTAAAAAAAAGAACTTATCAGAGTTATATACGCATTAGATATTTTTTATTTTTTTATCCTAGAATTTTTTTTTCTAGTTTCTAAAACATAATCTAGAGAACAAAAAACGCATGAAACATTGTATCTCAGGATAGTGTGCAAAAGGATGGAAACTAATTAAGGAGAACTTTAATTAGCGGAAATTAGAAATTCCGCTGTTCTAAAGAAGGGGATATTAACTTTTTTAGACAAAGACTTCACTAAATGTATATATCTTCTTTTCAATAATTAGGTGATTAGTTTGTTAAATTATTAAATTATTAATAACCAATTAAAGCACCAAAAATACGTTTTATTGAGAGATGAAATATTTAATATTTTAAATCGATAGCAAAACTTCATTCTCTTTTTATGTTGAATTAAATTTTATTTGAGAGATATAAAATTAGTAATTTTTAACACAGTCTGCTTTTTTTTTAGATAAATATTAGATAAATATTAGATAAATAATAGTCTATGAATAGTAGATAAATAATAGTCTAGAGTAACAGTAGATACCCTTCGTATTTTCTCCTTATAGACTTGGTTTTTTAGATATTTGATATCATTGTTCCTATTATCTTACTATTTTTTAAGATTTGCGTTGTTCAGTTGATTCCAGGTTTTGCGTTAATAAATTCCATATTCAATCAAGTAAAATTTGGATAGTATCTACAAAAAATATTTGCAAAGTTCAAAAGTTGTTTCAAGTGAAACGTTGCTTTAAATGATTCTGTCGTAAGGTAAATTTTTGGGCGTACTATGTATGATGCTGAAAATATTAGCATTACACATAGCACTCACGAAAACTTTGAACTCAAAAACGTATCAAATATAAAAATGTAATGATGGTGGTTACCTTTAAAATAGCAATAAAAATGAAAGACAATAACATAATATGTCCCATTTTAAAAGCCAAAATTTAAATTGCCAAGCGAAATATTCACTTAAAGTATCGAAAGAAATACTTACTTCACAAGGAGAAATAAAATCTGGTGAAATTGCCGTATTGAACGACATTTTAGGTACAAAAACGATAAGTAAGGTTAATATAACAAAAATATATGTTATTTAAAACATTAATTTGATAATTTTCCCTTTCATATGGTAATGGTTTACCGAAAATTTTAGTTTTTAAAATTATAGTTCTTTTTACCACACATATAATAAAAAATACAACACTTGAACATAAATTTAACCGAGTAAACGATTTTTATCCTATATTCTAAGGCAGCTATTTCCAAAGGATGTTTAACAGAACCGTAGGGTTCTGTTGAAATTTTAAAGAACTGTTTTTAATAACAATATAATGAATTATGAAAAGGTTATTTATGAAAAATTCTACTAGTATTTCAAATCTAATAAAAATATCCAAATTAAGCAAAGAAGAAGAATCTTTCTTTGACAACCAATCCCAGCATTTATTTTCTTCCCTGTTTTTTTATATAAATGTAAACTATTTTTCAGCTCATTAATTTTCAGTTTAAGTATGCATTAAAACTAAATTAAGAACTCGACAAAATGCTGTTCCAGATCTATAATTTCAACTGTCTGACATAAAAACCAATTGAGACCAATATTGTTAAAACGATGTAATGAAAAATTTTATTCTTCACTCATTCTCACTAAATATTTTTAAAATTATTAATAAAATATAGATCATTACATAATTTTAAATAATCAATAATTTTCCGTTAATTAATATGTTCACAATTGCTGATGAAAATTATTCGTTAGTCTCGGAGCTCCACCAAAAGAAGCTCGATAATTTAAGAGTCCACAGTCCAAAAAAATTGGGAGCCGCTGCTCTAAGATATCGTGGTAAAGTTACCAAATTTTACATAATAAAACTATGTTTTAATGTTAAATTTACTGAAACTGTCGCCAAAGCTCTTCAATAGACCCACGATGGCTCAGGGGATAGAGCGTTTGCCTTACAATGAGGTGAAGCTAGTTCGAATCCCAGTGATGGCTGGTCGATACGAATCCGCATCCGGCTTACACCGACCACAATGCTGACTTGAAATACCCTCAGTGGTTGACAGATCATACGTTAGAGTAACTTTCCCGCCATGATTGCCGTGGGAGGTTCTTGTGGTTTTCCTCGCCATGTAACGCGGGTTAGTTCTATCAAAAAGTCCACCATGAAGACAAATTTCTCCTAATACTTGATGCAAGAGTTCCCTTGTCTTCTGGATTGGGTTCAAAATTACAAGGCTATGGAGTTGAACATTAGTAGTCGTAAACCCAAAAAATAGGTCGGCTCTTTAACGAGATTTATGAAATATAAAACAAAATAAAGCTCTTCAATAAAAATTACCGAACTTTTTAGTGCTCTTAAGAGCCAGAAACTCGGTAAATTTTACCATGTTCTAAATAGTTTTGAACATACTTTTTTTTCTCAGTAGTGAATTATTAAGTCACTCTCAGTCACAGTTTCGAAAAACTGAATAACAATATTCACAAAGATTCAGTACAACTAGCGATTTCAACCCAAATAAAACAATCATATCCTCTTAAAAAAAATCTAATATTAAAATAACTAAAAAAAAAAATATTTTCTTGAAGTTTATCAAAATAAAGTCAATTGATAATTACAATTCCCTCTAATACAAGTACGCGTGATTTTGTCAAACAAATTCTTAAATGTTTAATATGCTAGATAATTTATAAAGCTCGTTAAGATTTGAATTTAGATGTTCTTTTAAAGCTTTCGATAATTCCCGTAGTTTTACTTTTCTATGCTATTAATCACTTGTAATTTCGAAACAGTTTCTTAATTTATGTATAAAGAAAGTGATCAAATACACATAGTTAAATATATTTGCTTTTAAATGTTATGTTTTAACATAGCACATAGAAATTTGCCTTCATTAATCATTTAAGATTTAAACTGATCTCTTTTCCAGAGATTGCTCTTGGTTATATTGAAGTATCTTTTCTGAATATCTGAACATTTTGCTTAAGCTTTCGTCACAAAGTTAAATTGTGAAACTCGAGATTTGTGGAATGAAATAAAATTTCCTTGAGTAAAAATCTTTAGAAACAAGGCTTATGTAGTGTTAGAAATGAGACTTTAGTCGTATTTTCTCTTAAAAGATTATTAACTAATCTTCAGTGTAAAAGGTTAAAACTGAAATATTGCTGTATAAATGATTTAAATATGAGTTGTTTGCGAAAATAACATTATGGAGAAATTTCAGATGCTTTTCAAAAATCAACCGGAGAATTTAATGAACTTAACTCGTTCTTAATTACGTAAAATGCTTAATTATGCAAAATTTTAATTATGCGTTTTCAATTATGTGAAATATCATGCTCAATTGTGTGTTCTAAATTAACAAGGATCTTACTAATACTATGAAATTTCACAATCATATTTCAAGATTTAAAACTGGTATTAATTGTCTATTAAAAAGTATAATATTTTGTCTCTATAAGTATAGTATACATACTTTATTAGATTTAATATATATTTTAATTAATAGTATAATTTGATTAAAAGTTATAATTATTTTTTGTATATTTCATTTTATATTTTATTAAAATGATCTTATTCATTTACAACGCCACGAAGGTATTCCATTATCATTAGAATACAGACATTTGTAGTCCACTTAAACAAATGAAGATCAAGGGAATATGATGGTTTATGCACATTTTTCACAAAAAATGACGATTGCGTCACCATTTGTTATAGTTTGAGAATTACTAAGTTTTGACAATATAATAACGTGGGACATCAGTTCTCCCCGTTACTACACAATGAGTTACTACACAATGAAGATAGCCGGAGAAAAACCGCTTCTGCCAACGTTGAATTTTTTCCCTTAGAATTAGCTTTCATTGACATAAAATGCCCCCCCCCCCCATGATTTACAAATATAGAAAGAAAGAATTTTTTTTTGTCCTTTTCTCAATTTATAAACTTTCCAATAAATTAGCAATGAAACAGAACTAAAATATTCGTATTTTTTTAATTAAAAACTCTTAATATCTTTATAATAAAGATTTTTAATATTATGAGTACAAAAATAAAGTCAATTTATCAAAGAAATGAGAAAAAAAAAATCCTTAAAATAAGAAAAATAGCTGTATGAAACATTGCTTAGATGTACTTTCAAAATTGGAGATAATTACGCAATCTACTTTTTTTTTAAATTTATGTTTTGCTATTACGCAATCTATTTTTGGCCAAATAGAATTTAACATTTCTTTAACCATGACCTATAAATTAATTAAGTCATATATTTGGTATCATCGGGGAATATAACGCTCATATTTTTACATGAAATTACATTAATGCTCATACTTTCATGTGAAACTCATACTTTAGTATATTAAGTTTGCTGTACAAATTTAATTTAAAAAGAAAAAGAATTCAAAAATATGTCCTTAACACGCTATATACTGTAAAGCATTAGCGAATTAACGTAAAAGTTAAAATTATAACTGATTAGGGAATTAAAACAATGAATTTGGAACAATCAAATTAAAATTGCTGAAAGCAACGTTTTGAAAAAAAATATTTTTAACTAGCACTTTCAGTTAAATAAAAAATTTCGCTTGACTTGATTTGTTGTTGAAAGAAAAGTCCTTTATGAAAGAGCTCTGAAAACCGACGTATAAAATATTTCAATTGTCTCATTTGTTAAAGAATATTATTCTACAAATCTATTTAAGTAAAGAACTGTAGTTTTTTGAGTTATAAAAGTAATACATGAAAATAATTGTTCTAGAGGAAAATTATAATGCGTGAGCGTTTTAAATGTAAATTAAAATTCAGCATTACCTAATTTTAATTTTAAAAAACTTTTTTATATCCATATTTCAATAACAAATTCAATAGATGCGATTTAAGCTATCCAAATGTGAAATATGAAAGAAAATTTAAAAGAAATGCTTAAAAAAATACTATTTTATCTATTGAATTTGCGAAACGTATAATTTTTCCTCGTATTAAACAAAAAAAGATATAATCATATAATATTTCGAAACAGAATTTCGCATTTTAATTGAAAAAACAAATAAACAATATTTCATTCCTATTCTAGTTTTTGAAACAAATTCATGCGTAGCATTTTAATTAAAATGTATTTTATTTCTAATAAAAAATAAGTTAAATTTAAAAAAACGTTTATTATTGAATAAAACAAAATGTAAGCATTCATCAGTAATTTTTGACTTAAAAGACTACAGTTAGGGCTTGTTTTGATGTCTCTTAATAATCACTGTAGATTGTTATCCTTCCAATAAAAGACAATCACATTAATAGCACAATTGCAATAAAAGCCCGACTTTTAAAAGGCTGAGAAAAAAGAAAGTTTCGTCTGAAAGACCGGAAACTTAACTATTGTAATCATTAGAGCCCGGATTTTGATGACCTAAAAAATCTCAATTAATGCCCTTAAAAAGTGCAAAAAATGCCCTTTAAAAGTGCAAAAAATGCCCTTTTAAAGTGCCAAAAATGCCCTTAAAAAATGCAAAAAATGCCCTTAAAATGCGAAAATTGCGCTGAAAACGCTTTATAACATGACTTAAATAAAGTAAAAATATTGAACTAAAACAATTTTTTACTCTTTAAAATTATTATGAGTCATTTCAAAAAATATAAAGCAATGCAATACTTGTTCTACGTTCATTAAAGTTTGAAAAATATGTTTTATATCCTAAAATAATAAAAATAAAAAAAGAAAATATATTGACTCCAAAAAATTTTCATTTTGTATAGAAACTTTAATGAATATAACAACTTCCATCTCATAATATTACTAAATATCAGAATTACATTGGATTATTAATTTTTTTTTAATATTTTGAAATGTAAACGAGCGTTTCTTGTCTGAAAGTTAATTTTTATACCTGAAGAAGCTTCTTTCAACGTCTACTGATGTTATTGGTGCGTACTTGCAAAAGACGGTCTCACTTACTGACAGTTCTTCTTCAATTTGAAAAGATGTTGCTTCACCTGTTAATATCCTAGAGATTTTCTTCATTGTTTGGAAGCCAGTGTAATAATGAAAAATTATAAAAGACAATAAAAATTGGAAAAAAATTAACAAAAAATTTAAAAAATGCTTTAAAATGCAAAATATGCCCCAAAATTTAAAGAAAAATGCCCTATAAATCTAAAAAAATGTTCTAAAGGACAAAAAATGTCCAAAAATGCAAAAAATGCAAAAAAAATGCAAATGTCATCAAAATCCGGGTCTTAGTAACCATGAAAAAAGAATGGGAAATATACAGCTCGATAAAATAATCGTTCAAAAGGTTAGATATAGATGGCGCTTTTCTCAATATTAAGTAACTGATATGACGCACAAAAGTATAAAAAAAATAATAAAGCTTCATATGATGCATATTATTTCAGAGATGATAGATCTCTCAGTCGTCATTTTCCAACAGCTTAACCGCCCTAGCACACCTAACCATAATTCATGACCATAATCCATAATTTTAATTATTCTGTTAGTAAAAGCGGTTTGTTCTGTGTTCTATCTACTATTTGGCTGTAAATTATCATTCCTAATTATTCATGATATTTTATGAAGCATGCTGTTTCCTGGTTTTAACTTGAAACTGAAATAGAGAAGATATCGAGTATGGAGAAGATTTGAGGAAGTCTTACAACTGTTAAAAGTTACTTTCACTGTTGAATTTTTTTTGCCTGCTTTGGCTTCATATAAATTGCACACTTATTTTATCTTTGCTTTTTCAATAATTTTTTATTTTATTTAAATGTCTCTAGTGGTCAAAATGATTTGTGTTGCGAGTAGCACACATGTCTGAAATTTATTTTTACTATTTTGCAATGTCAAAATCAGAGAGTTCTTTTTGAAAAATGGTTCTTTTCGTAACTTTTTGAAAGTCAGACTATATTCATAATTGCTCAGTATTATTACTGATCATAAAGGCAAAAACATATTGTTTATGAAGTTGTCTCGTAATGACAAACTTTAACACATATTTTTAGAATTTCAAAAAGAATTTCTTTTTCATTTCTGTAAAATTCGGTTAAAATTATGCCCATTATTTTAGCGAAAACAAAACTCTATCGAATTCTGCCGAATAACCCTTAAAGAAAAGTTTGTAAATCTATTTAGTGAGATTCCCGCGTATCAAAAGTATTGAGACAACAAACATTTGAACTTTAGAGAAAGTCAATATTCATTGAAAACTTGTCACTAGATTTATAAATGAACCATTTTTACTTTTTCTTTACTATTACTTATTCTTTTAGAGCAGTGAGATAATGAATAAAGAGATGGAACAACCAAATATGCGTACTTCGAAAAAAAGAAAGGAAAAGACAAGATCGACATCCATTTCTCTCCTACGCAAGTTAACGTGGGACTGACAGTGAATGAATAACGAATAAGTTTAGTTCATTTTAAAATACAATTTGAAGTAGCTATGTCAGACGGTTTTCCTTTTAAATTTGTATATTTTTAGTCGAAGAGACTAAATTAAAATTTATAGAAATTGAAAAAAAAAAGTATTTAAATATACATCTCCAATTTATTGCTTATATTTTGCGACAAAAACACTTTGTATAGCAAAATTAAAAAATAAATATATTCTATTGACGTTAAATTCCTGCATCTAATACCTTTATTATATCTAATAGTTTAAATACTTTTCTGCATCTATAACGAATATTTGAATTTTTCATCCAAGAAAAATTGACCAAAAACTTACTTAAATTGACTAAATACTTTTCTGTATCTATAACGAATATTTGAATTTTTCATCCAAGAAAAATTGACCAAAAATTGACTTAAATTGACTAAATACTTTTCTGTATCTATAACGAATATTTGAATTTTTCATCCAAGAAAAATTGACCAAAAATTTACTTAAATTGACTAAATACTTTTCTGTATCAATAACGAATATTTGAATTTCTCATCCAGGAAAAATTGACCATAAATTTACTTAAATTAACTAAATACTTTTCTGTATCCATAACGAATATTTGAATGTTTCATCCAAGAAAAATTGACCCAAAATTTACTTAAATTGACTAAATACTTTTCTGTATCTATAACGAATATTTGAATTTTTCATCCAAGAAAAATTTACCGAAAATTTACTTAAATTGACTAAATACTTTTCTGTATCTATAACGAATATTTGAATTTTTTATCCAAGAAAAAGTGACCAAAAATTTACTTAAATTGACTAAATACTTTTCTGTATCTATAACGAATATTTGAATTTTTCATCCAAGAAAAAATGACCAAAAATTTACTTAAATTGACTAAATACTTTTCTGTATCTATAACGAATATTTGAATTTTTCTTCCAAGAAAAAATGACCAAAAATTTACTTAAATTGACTAAATACTTTTCTGTATCTATAACGAATATTTGAATTTTTTTATCCAATAAAAATTGACCAAAAATTTACTTAAATTGACAAAATACTTTTCTGTATCTATAACGAATATTTGAATTTTTCATCCAAGAAAAATTGACCAAAATTTGATATTTTCAGAAAGCTTCTGTGCCTTCATGAAAAATTGAGATTAACCCCGTTTCGGTAATAGAAATATCCATCAAATGAAAAGTAATGAGTGAGCGTTAAAATGTTCATTTTCCATTTTTTCTAAGATAAAAATCTATGAATATCTAGATATTTAAAAAAAAAAAACATTTATGAAAAACTCAAATATTGCCTTTACCCAAACGTAACAAAAGATTTTTTTCATGAATTTTTTGGATCTCTATTTCTAGTAGCAATATAAAATTGGTGCTAAACGCGCATAAAGAAAGACTAGTAGTAGATCATTTAACGTACCTTTTGTCAACGGTATAATTAGTCAAGGTACTCGCAAAACAGTATTTGTCAAGAACGACTTTTGCAACTATGAAATTTTTACATAGTTTTGAAGCTAGAAATAAAAATATCTGAAGAGTTTTCGAAACTCTACATGAGTCATATAATTTTCAGCTCAATGTGAGCAGTTGTTTAAGAATTTTAAGTAATTTTAGAAATAAAATTTTGAAAGTTACAATCTTTATGGAGCAACACAATTTTATTAGTATGAACTTAACGTGAATAACTTTCCTTAAAATATCTATCAACTAATATCAGGGTTATCATCCTCTTAAAGATAATTGAAACAATTAAATTTATGCACGAGACGAAACTTCATTTTTAGAATATTTATTGAATTTTCAAAACATAATTACTATTTGTGTATAATTATAATTAGAACTTCAACAAATTTAAAAACCCTTTAAAACTTTTAAATATTTTTCATTTCTAATTTGGTTTAATATGTAACACAGTCAAACTAAGCTTTATATATTTATTATATAAGCTTTATATAAGCTATCATTTGCTGCTCAATTTCAGAATATGAACAATATTTTAAAATATATAAAACATTTAATTATGGATATTATTTTTATTTACTAAAATGATTTATTAATAATTCTTTTTCGATGTGGAAATTCTATTTGTTTTTCAAATCAAATATTTAAAAATTCCGTAATTACTAAGAAGCAACTTACTCGCATTGTCACAACAAATTTCTCTCTTTCTCTTTTCTTCTTTAAAAAAAAGAATTTTTCGGTAGGATACAATATCAAATGAAAATAATTAATGAATCCTCATCGTTACGAAAATGTAAAATACATGCACGCATTGTTTTAAAGTTTATACATCGTCTGATTTTGTATTCAATCGTTAAAAAAATATTTAAAACTGCAAACGATAAATCAATTCTATTTAAAATTATTTTCAAATGGATCAGTTCTGCAACCACGGACCTTACGAAGCCGCTCCAAGTTGTTCTTGACGTTACTGTTTAAGAAAAGATAGAAAAGTTTAAACGGTTTCCATCTTAAGAGAAGAGTAAAGATATTCCTACCGTCGTCTTTTGTTATAAATAAACGATTTTCTGAAGAATTCAAATGTTTTGAAACCAAACTTTTCATCCAAATTAATTTAAATTTCAAACTTTTCACTAATATTTTCCAACACAACATTGGTTATATATTTTTTTCTCAAAATAAAATTTCATTTAAAATATATATTTAGAATTTGAGAATTTAGTTGGTGCATTTTATGTAGAGTGATCAGTAGGAATGTTCTTTAAATTTGTAAAAACTATGAAATATATTTTATTATTCTTAAAGAGTTTTTTTACTGACTACTTTTTTTTCTTGGTTTTCTCATAGAAAAATTGAAAATATCGTTAAAAGAATTATTATTAAATAACGAATAATGACGTCACAAGAAAATTACTAACCCGTAAACGATTAACAACCGTTAACCGTCAAACGATTAACTTCTAAAAAGTTGAAGAAATTTGGAGCGGAATCCTTAAGTTCCGTGTCATGGAATTGATCTATTGTAGGATTTTTCAGTTTTTTGGTATAGTTACAATTTTTAAAAATAAACATAAAAACGATTTTATAATCCACATTTACATGATGTCCAGTAGAGGACTGGCTGATTTAAAAATTAAAAATGTCGAATATAAAGGAGAATAGAGGTTTGAAACAAATGGTATGTTTATTGAGAAAACTGTGAAAACTTTAAAAATAATTTTAGGAATTTAGACAAAAATTTTAACAGATGGTGCAGCAAGCCATCGATGATCTGTGAGATCAGTTCTAGCGTTAAAACGTCTATGTTTCTCTTATCTGATTGTGCCACTTATCGGGAAGTTAAAATACCTTTTATTTTTAAGCTTTTTTAAAACATGGAAAAATTTATCATATTTATTTTTTAAAAAAAACGTTAATCATCAAAAAATATCATTAAATTTCATACCTATCATGTTAAGTACGCATTTCTGTAAGATTAATAAACTTACAGTAAATCCCCAACTTGAGAAATCGTACAAAATAAAATTTAAAACTATACAACTCCGTTTGTGGATGTAGATATTTGTAATCTTCTTAATTATACTCTATTTAAATAGGATAGGTATTTAAAGGTAACGCGATTTTCCTACTCTCCGTGCTTCCCCCTTTTTGTTACTATGGTTTCGGCAAGTCTTATTTTTTAAACCATGCCAGTGTGTTCCAATTTCTGACTAAAGCGTTACTGGCTTTCGAAAAAAGAAAGATTTGCCAAAACCGTGATGTGGCAGAAGAGAAAGGTGTGGTGAGTAGAAGGTTTAGCAAGTTTTTGACTGAAATTTTGTATATTAGCATGTAAAGCTATACATTCTTTAAAATGATAAAAAAATGTAGTGATGCAAAATTATTTTTATGTAAAAAAGTTTTTCAGAAAAGATTTATTTATTTATTTATTTTTGCTCGCGATGACATTGAAGTATTAACAAATATTGAAAATTAAAAAGAAAATAAGTCGTGATCAGACATTTATTGGTAACCATTTTAGTTTTACTTAAACTAAAAACTCAGCCTAAATCGAAGCATAAAACAATTAAAATCAATAATTAGATTGATAACAATTAATAACTTATAGTTATCGTCTATAACATAATTTGAACAGCTATAATATATCAAATAACGAGTCTTAAGTATAAATAGCACGTTTTTTTCGGAAAAGCTGTAAGTAGTTTCAATCATTTTGGTTATGTATTTTTCAAATGATATGTAATATGAATCATAATTGTAGTAGTATAATTATAATGCAAGTATTGTGCTTGATTTGAACAGTAATAATATCAGAACGCAAATAATGACAGAAAAAAAAAACTAGCCACTGCTGTTTGTAACCGTTTTTTCAAAATTTCGACAGATTGTGACACTCTTCGACAGGGTTTTAACACCTCAATTACGATGAGTGGGAACTTACGGATTCATGAGACACCTATTTTATTTACTATAGGTATAGTTAATTTATTTACAAAGTGTATAAATGTGTTCCCAAAAGTTTGCAGGTACGTTGAATCCAGTTTAAGTCGTTGGTATTTAATGAGGATTTGATTCCTTGAATTGAACAAATTGCTGGGATGTTTTCACCGTTTCAAGTTCACCAGGTTTTCTACGAGGTTTAAGCCTAGTGATTATTTTTAGGCTAATTGAGCTGTGTGAGCGTTCTTAACACCAGTCACATAATCTTATTGCCCGATATACCTAGGTCTTTCGTCATCATGAAAATTTACAACATATGTTAATGAAAGCACGTTAGCTCGTGTTAAGGGTTTGCTAAGTGAGCAGGTTCAAATCATTACAAGATAAATATCACATAAACATTACAGACGATTATGTAAATTACGTTTTTCATGATTTCTTTAGGGATGATTTTTTTTTTTTTTTTTTTTTTTTTTTTTTTTTTTTACGTTGCGCTTAAGACCTTCTAAGAGTGGAGACGGAGAGGGGAATTTTTAAATATGATTTTAATCCTTTTTTATTTAATTTTCAAAAATAAACTTATGATGCATATTTACTCTTTTTGGCACTATCTTTCAATACGTGTAAAATATAAGGCCGTCACCCGATCAGAATTTGAAACATAAAACGTACAATATTATAGATTCTCTATTAATTTTTCTCATAAAACTGTGCCAATACACTTCTGCAATAGGCAGTTTTTCAGATATATTTAAATAGTAAACAATTATTGGTTTTTAGATTATTTGTAAGTATTTTTATTTCCATGCAATTAACGTCAAAAGAAGTTTTTAGCATCATCCAAACTGGTTTTCACCAATTCGAACTGCAATAAAATTAGATTTTAAAAAATTTAAAAACTCAGAAACGTGTAGCTTTAAATTAGTTACTCAAAACAACAAATTGCGCCATTTAAGTGCTAAAAATTTTCTAAAGTGCTAAAAATTTTCAAGAACTATTTCTAAAAATCTACTTAAACGATCCCTGTATTTTCTGCCTTTTTGATTTATCGTGCTGTATAATAATACAATATCATCAAAAGTTTGTTAAGTGCAAAAATATCGTAAAAACATAAATTAACCTAGAATCCAAGATGGAGAGAGTTTAGGCCTCTTAATTAATAAATATCGCTTTTAATTAATAAAGTTTTGTTGCACCATCTACCCTACAGTTTATATAACTTTCAGACTTCTAACGTACATAGTTTATTTTACATTTGCTCACATAATTCATATTTAATTCAATTTTCCGTTTTAAAGCATCGATTTTCGCATTTTTTCAAAAGCAAAGTCCAGAGAAGTGGCTATAAATGAGATTAAGTATTAAATTGTTTTGATTGCAAAAATATAATAGTAATATTTCATTATAAGGGGAAATATTTCAGCTATATGATTTCTAAAATAGTTTTATGTAACAGATTATAACTGGATAACTTCGCAAAATAAATTCCAGATCGATATACTATAAGAAAATTTTTACTTTTATAAAAAATATTATGATCTTACATAAATCACTGGTTTGCAATATATCTCTATTTTATTTCGAGTATAAGCATAAATTCTCTTTTTCATTTTGATGTATGTTGACTGTAGAATAAAGCAATGTCTGTTGCAACAATTTGGAGTTTAAGCTTATTTCTTGCTCTAAATAAATATTTCGGCTTTAAAACTGTTTCAAAATATATATTTTTACGGATTTTCCTTAACTTACATGATAAAAATTTCAAAAATTGTATTTATTCAGGAAAATATTTGTAAAAGAAATGAGAAGACAATTTGATTTCCAACTATTTCTTTTGTTCATTTTGTTAGTTCGCACATTTTACATTCAGCTTACATACCCATTTATTTGATTATTTGCCTTACGAAGAAGCTTTTATTTTCAAAATTTTTCGGAGAACTGAAATTAACATAACTAAACTCTGTGGCACGTCAGCCCATAAAGGGCCAGGGGCCTACTGTGCCCATCTCAGTTTTTTTGATCTTTGGGCTCCGAGGTGCAAGAACAGATGTTCCGGTTGGGTGGTCATCCCAGCCTGGTACCCCCAGAGTTTAGCTGCCAAGCATGGTTGGTACTCATTTTATTGACCCACTGAAGTTGTGAAAGGCTGAGCCAACCTTTCCCGGCCCAAAGATCGAACTCGGGACCAGTGACACGACAGCGCGAAGCGCTACCGCTCAGCCACCGGGCGTGAAATTAACATAAACTAAATTAAATATCTACTTCTAAAATTTTCGAAATATTTCAAACATCCAAGAGTACAATTCGAAAGGTAAAGATAATTATGTGTTTTTTCGTATACTTAAACTGTTAAAAAAAATTCTCGTAAAAATTACTGGTCGGTAAGGTAAAGACATTTCTGGTAAATAAAATCAAAATATACGTTATTCAAACGATTCATTTGGTAATTTAATTACAGATATTTAAAATTAAATGACTTTCTATCGATTTAGAAATAATACTTTAATAATGATCATTCGGATATTTTACATAAATATTCCTTTTTTTTAACAGCGGAAAAGATTTACTCCAGAGAAATATTGGTTGCTCTCACAATTTTGTCGGAGTCTTAAAATAATTTCCTCAAGGTTTTTGGATATACAGAATATTACAATTTAAATCAAGGATCACCCACAGAGAACGAAATTCAAGTAAAATTTTTCGTGATGTATGGTAATGACATTTCTGGTAAAAACAATAATTCTGCTTAATAAAACCAAAATATACGGTATTTAGACCGTTAATTTTGTAATTAAATCACAAATACTTATAATCTAATGACTTTCTAACTATATAAAAATCATACTTTAATAAAAATATTCGGATTTTCAACATAAATATGTCTTTTTTTTTAAGCAGCGAAAAAGATACACCCCTGTGGAATGATGTTCGCTCTCATAATTTTGTTGGAGTCCCCGGCACCGACACCGGATTTTCGGGATGCAGAAAATCCTCAGCGGCCATGTCGTATTATTATACGGCATGTAAAAGATCCTTGGAGTGCCTTATTGGCTCCTGGCATTTCCGGCAAAATTAAATTCCTAGTGCACTTTAGCATCCAAATAGAGTCTCGGTGCTGCCATCTAGTGTGGTAGAAACTAGACGTCCAAATTAACATGACCAACGGTATCTCACCCATTGTGGTGGTTCTGAAAGAGTCGATACCACTTCTGGAGAACGCACTAGGTCTGCTCATCGGGAAGACTGATTGTGCAGCTCATTGGAAAGAAAAAAAATTTTTTTGTCGGAGTTTTAACATAATACAAACAAGGTTTTCTGCTTAACAAAATATTATAATTGAAATCAAAGATCACCCCACGGAGAACAAGATTCCAAAAAAATTTTCGTGAAATATGGTTATGACATTTCTGATAAAAAAACCTGCAATCATTCTGATTAATAAAACCGAAATATACGTATTTAAACCTTTCATTTGGTAATTTTCTCTTTCATACACTAACAATTTACTGGAAATTCTAGTTATAAAAATGATAGTTCTATTACCACACATTATTAAAAAATACCAAACTTGAAATTAAATTTAATAAATTAAATAGTTTTTATACCCTGCTAATTCTGCCTTATTCACCAAGCATTTTCGCTTATTGTAAAACCATATTTTATTGTTAATTCCACCAAAATCATTACTAAAGTGCTTCTTTATGAATTATTTAGCTATATGTTACCATAGAGTCAGGAATTCTTTTTTACCACATTATGGTAGTTTTGACCATATTTTTTTCTCATCATAGAATGACATGAATGAAGTAAGATACACAATTGCCTCACTTAATCGAGTGTCGTGGATCCAAAAGAGCTTGAGAGAGAACTCCACACTTCTCTAAAAATGGTTAAATTTTTTGTTATCAAAATGTTGATTCTTCTATATAACGCTAAGTACTCTTTAATTTATCTGAACTAAATATATTGTTTTTAGTACAGTAATATCAAATGAAATATAGATAATTAGCATTAAAAAAAGAAAAGAGACGATGGTACGTATGCGATCAAAACTATAAAACACCGATGATACTCGTTACATTTTATATAACAATTGTAATATCGATAGCGTTGATAATTTGTAATATTGATGTTTAACTTCGATTCAAATAAAACATTATTAATTATCCATATTATAATATATTCGCAATTTAACAAACATTAGCTTTCATTAACTTCAATAAATTTATTTACCCCACTAATCGACATGCATTTCTGTCCTGAATTTGAATAAGTAAATCATAAAACAACAACGCATTATTTATAATTTATTTATTTAGAATGTATATCATTATTATCATTTATTTATGGATTGAGGTTCTGTTAATCTGGCTATGGATTCAAAATGTCTTATCCTGATATTTTCTGTCAGAATTTATAACCAAATATTGCTCTAATACAATAATTTAAAATTATATTACAAGGAACTTGACCGAATAATGAAATTCCAAAATTTTACCACAATTACAAAATTTTATCAAATATTATAAACTATATTTTATTACTACTTTGATCAAAATCATTATTAAACTGTATGTTCCTTATACATTTTACCAAATAAATGATTTTTATGATATTCTCTGAGGTATTAATATATAATATATCGAAATTTTATCTCATTTACCAATTTTTGAAACACAATATAAAACTGTACCTTATTGTTACAGTTTTATATTGTGTATTGTATATAGTTTTGTATTATATATAGTTTTAAAGCTTTTTGATGTTCCCATGGAGCCAGAAACACGGTAAATGTACCATATTCTAGAAGTTTTGATCATACTTTTTTTCCTCAGAGCTGTAATTTAATGTAACAAATATGCTTATAATTTTAAATTATTAAAAAACCATAACTGAGCAAACACGTTGTCAGCCGATATGTTTAAAATTTTTGTAATAATACACCAAAAGAAACGCATACGGTGTAAAATTGAATAGCGTAATCTCATTTTTTAAAATCGTGACTTTTATGGGAAATAAAGCATTAGCGATCGCTAAAAATGTCAGAAAACCATTTAAAAACTTCTTTTCAAAGTTTCTATCAACAGTTTTACTGTTTGGTAAAGATCGGTAATTCGTCATTCTCTGACAGCGAGGATTATAAAAAAGATTTACTAAAATGTGCAAAAAAGGAAAGTAATATGTAATTTTCTTTGCTTTGTTTTAAAATGGAAATTTATTTTCATCTGTGTTAGATAGAAGCAACTCTTGATTAAATTCAGGAACTTTTAAAAGATTGAAACGACAAATGGGCTCGTGTTTCCAATTCTGGAAAATAAAGTTTCTTTTAGAAGGAAATTTTTTATATTATTTATTATTGCCATTTGTTCTGTTATTTATTTACCATTAGTAGCTTGTTATTTGCTATTTGTTTTAAATAATTCTGGGCAGGGGAATTTGATGATGAAAATGGATATACGTATGTTTTAAAACAGTTAGCTTAAATTATTAAAAAGTGTTTTTAAAAGTTACGAGAAACGAGTGACAAAAAAATAGATAATCGAATCAAGATAATCAAAACAAATAATATTAAAGCTGAAATGTTATTGATTCCAATTGCAAAATCTGCATTCTCGCTTTTCTATGTACTAAATTTTCAAATAAATAGTAGATTGAATAATATTTTAAAGACAAAGTTTCAATTATTAGTTTAAACAAAATTGTTATAAAGTAGACATAAAAAGCGTAACAATGTGTGAGAAATCATTGCTGATTCATTGTTTAACTCTATCAATTTAAAATTTCCATATTTGCAAATCTTTAAGTAAATTATGGCACATGAAAGCCTTTTTTTGCGAAAAGAACTTTTTCTTAACAATTTGGCAGCTAGATTTAATATACCTTGTTTATGTACAGTGCAAGAGAGGAAAAAACTAACTACACTGAATAACTTATAATCTAATAATCGGATCTTCACGTTCCCGGACTCAATATTAATAGTTCAAGGCGATGACTTCAAATATGCTAATGAATTAATGAAGACGATGTCTTAAATTTCAAAATCAGACACACAAACTTACTTTCTTTAAATAAAGATATATATTTTCGACGAATTAGGATTTCTGATCCCCAAAATAATCAGTAGCCGCAGTCAAGGAAACATGGTCTAAATAGTTTCGCCAGAAAAATGATACTAAGATACCCTTAATGTTAATTTTTTTGGGTGCTTCTTTCGCCATATTTCGAGAACCTTTTAAGTGAATTGAAAAACCTTTTGCACACAACTAGAAAATTTGTTTCTCTAAAGATAATTCCATGCAATAATTATCTTTATTAGCTAGATTTATTTTGGAAAGTATTCATTCACAATAAAAATATTTTTTTTTTAGTTAATGGCATTCATTTTATATAATAATAATATAGTATGGGAGATATTTCTGCAGATAATGTTTATTTTATACTGAAAACACTTAAATGCCGTGGTTAAAAATGATGAAAGAGTTCCTAAATGTCGCTAGAAGCACCGTGAAATTTTTTTATTTGATTTTACAATGCTGGAATCTTGATTCAGAATCACAAAATTGTTTTAGAACGTTCGTGATTGATGGATTCCTGTGGGAGTTTCGTTGTTTTGATTGATTTGTCTCTTGAGCGTCAGTTAGAAATGAAATATTTTAGATGTGACAGTTTTATTTTGAAAAGTGCTGTCGTTTCAATTATTTTTAAAGTTCTGATTTAAGGGTTGGTAAATGCGCTTTATCGAAATCCCTTTTTTCTACCGTCGGAAACTATTTTAATGTGACCCAATGGTTTTGAAAATGAAATAGCTGATGTGAACTGTAACAAAATTAAAAATCTATTTAATTCCGCATTCGAAATCTATAAAGTTCAGGATTCTTAGAAATTAATAAAGTAAGTTACTGACTTACGGTTTATGGTTTATTTATTCAGGCCATTAAATATTTTTAAATGCAATATAGAGCTAAGTAATTAAAAAAAAAAATAGCTAGCGTTTTGTTCTTTACTTACAGTTTTCTTTAATATGATTCAACAAAGGTTGAAAATATGATGAAGGTATGCATTGAATGTTTATTTAATTTTAACTTTTTTTTAATAATTACAATTATTTTATGTTTTATAATTTATAAAATTTTATTGTTAAGAAAAAAATATTTTAGGCTAACGAATTTATTATAATAAATTAAATAAGAAAAATCTTTTTTGTGATATAAGTTCATATCTTATTTTCTGCTCATTTTTATCTGCATAATTATGATACATTCAAAATTTATATTCAATTGACGTGCATAATGTAAATTGTAAAATTATTTTTTACTAGGAGGCTTCGCCCCCAGCTCGCTGGTGCTCGCCAACCCCCGGGATTGCTTCGCAATCCAATGCTCGCTTTATTCGCTCATTGGATACGTCCTTAACGTCTAGCTTTTGTATACTTTTTTGAATACTGAAGTTCCGAAAAATTTCCACTGTAGAAAATTCTAAACCTGTACATTTCAATATTAATTTAAAATTGCAAACAGTTCACATATTTTTCTTAATCACACTATTCTAAATTTCAGTTGTTGAGAAAAGTAACTGTTGTAAGTTTTGTTTTAAAGTTTTTCCCACCGGAGTGTTAAAGCCATGTGTTGTAAAACAATATGAAATAGTAGTCTGAATAGTAGAGAGAGAGAGAGAATTTCTTTAAAAACACAATTGTTAATTTGGGCATTTGGCGATACAACACTTATAGAATTGAAGGATTTCTTACGTCAAGCGCTCAGGTATCTTAATTTTGATCTAGTTGCGCTTCTATGTCATTTTGATTTATGTTGATAAGTTAACTTTAAAAAAATTCTATGGCTGGCAACAGCATTTTTATTTTTTAAGTTGTTTATTTTTATTTCCTTTACCTAACCTTTCAATACCTAGCAGAATTCTTTGCCGACCGTTTTCTCTATAAATGAAGAAAATAAAGTAAATATTTAAGTGTTGTGAAAAAAAATCTTATTTAGTTGTACAAAGTACTTCAGCCAAAATTTGGGAGCCACGTAAGAGAATTATATATATTAGATCAGAAACACATCATTAAAAGGCAGAATGCTTTGGTGTTTTCAAAACGTAAAACAGAGCAAACGTTGCCACCGGCGGAAAAGAAATACAGCCAAAATTTGAGAGCCAAGTAAGAGAATTA
The DNA here is from genome assembly GCA_949128135.1 of Parasteatoda lunata. Lineage (NCBI taxonomy): Eukaryota > Metazoa > Arthropoda > Arachnida > Araneae > Theridiidae > Parasteatoda > Parasteatoda lunata. The sequence goes on along the minus strand of OX421972.1, from coordinate 58,024,329 downwards.
TATATATTAGATTTTGAATTCACTAACGTACTATGATGCAAACGATTTCTTCTGAAAAGATTTATTTTTAAAATTTACTTTAAAAATTGCAGGGATAGTCTTAATTTATGGCTATTTCAACTACTTAAAATGAATTGAATTTTTTTTAATCACCGTCGTTGAACAGACAAAAATTTTCTTTTTTGAGTCCACGAGTACCAACGTTCAACTTGATAGCCTTGTAAACTTGAATGCAATTCAGAAGACAAGGGAACTCATGAATCATGTATTAGAGTGAATTCGCCTTCATCGAAGAATTTTTGATGGAACTACTCCGCCTTTGCTTTACGTGGAGAGGAAAACCACGAAAACCTCCCATGATAAGTCCAAAGGCAAGGATACTCTAACCTATGATCTGTCTACCATTGAGGATATTTAATATTAGTACTGTTGTCAGTGCGAGTTCATTTGTTCAAGGAAAAAGAGGAGAATTTTTGCTCAGATTTTTTCAAGAAGCTTAGTACTAAATTCTTACACAACGAGATAATCTTTCACATCTAGATCTTTACGCAAATAAACTTATTCGGAAGAATGTTTCACCGTAATATCTAATTTCTATGCTTTTTAAAATAATAATAATCTCAATCATAATAAATTCAATCATAATTTTGTCAATCATAAGAGTCAATCATACTGAGATGAGCTCTGACCGTCTATTTACTCTCCTGCCTGTTAGTTTAGTTTAATCGTCAATCATTATAATCTCATCATCCCTCGAGCATTAATTTTAAACGGATTTTTCGCATCTAGCAAATTTCTTAATTTATTTATACGAATTTCATTAAAAAAAAATAAACTTTAGTCTTTCATAATTATTAAAACTTTAAAAAAAATATTTTTAGTTATAACAAAAGCATCTTCTTTACCAGCCGTTGATTTAATTCATACTGAAAGAAGTTGAAATTTCAACTTCTAAACAAAATAAAATTCAGAAATGTCTGCATAAATTTTAATAAAATACAGTAAAAAATATAAATAAATAAAACTAAAATACAAAAACTTACCACAAAATTTCATGAGCATCTTTTAACAAGTCAAAATACAAAATATAAATACGGTTTCAAATATCTCTGCATAAATCGATAAAATAACATTGGATTAAAAGAAGTAAAAGCTAGCTTAATTAACCACCAGTAAAAAGCAACGCAAAGAAGAGATAAAAGAATTCAAAAGCGAATCATTAATTTTCCGTTCTTTTCTTTCAAGTATAAGTTTCTCGGGCTTCTGAAAGTAATTACACAAATTAGCTATTTCAGGAATTAAAATATTTGAAACTTTCATATAGATTAAATTTCTCAATTTGGATTTGCAGATTAAAAGAAATAAATAACAAATTATTTTAACCAGCGCGAATCTAAATTGTATTCATTTTTATATTCATAATTTACAATTATTCTTTTAATTTATAAATAAACTATGCATGATTTTATAAAATTTTGTAATTAAATTTGAATCTCAAAAATTCTATTAATTCAAATGCGATTCTAAAAAAAAATGTATAATTTCTAATGAGATTCTGAAATTTTGATTATTATATTTAATTATTGATATTTCAGGAATTGAATTCATTAAGTTTTTAAAATTGACATTATATATTAAAAGGATTAAACAAGTAAATATTTTACCGTCAGATTTTTAGTGCTAGAATTTTACCATTAGATTGAATTTAGTTTTTTGTTTGTAATTTACAAAATCTCCTTTAGTTTATTAACAATTTTAAATGTATGAATGCAATAGACAATTTTATAAAATGTATAAAAGCAAATATGATTCAAAAATAAAATCATTTGATATTTCAAAACTTAAACTATTTTAAACTTTTATTTAGTTATAGATTATATATTTTAAAGTAAGTTTTATATAATAAAAGAATTAAACAACTGAATTATTTTCACCCACCTGTTTTTAATGCTTTAAACTGAATTTAGTTTTACGTGCGTAATTTACATAAATCATTAATAACCTTTACATCGGTTTATAAAATGCGATTATGTAGAAATGCATTTATGTAAATGCCATTTAAAAATAAATTGCGTTATCCATTTGATCTAATGTAAATATTATTCAATATTATATTCATTAAAGACTCATTATATAACGTGATCCGTTTCTGTGCACATAAAAATTTTAAGTCTTAGCCAAACAAATACATTTATACATTTATAACTCCTAGCAATTTATATTTGGATTCATTTTGGGCAAAGGAGAGAATAATTTACTAGTTTTTGGTGTTTGGCGTAATTCCAAAAGACAAAACGATAACTAACTTTTGAAAGTGATTAGGCCTTTATCATTAATCTCACTAAATCTTTCTTAAAAAGAATTAAAATGTCTGCATAAAGTAAATAAGTTATCGGCTGAAAAGCCGCTTAAAGGTGAAATGTGCATTTAGTTGAATAAATTATAAATGATTTATTTCGGTTTCTTTTGTACAACGGAATAATTTGAATTTGATTTTAACTTTATTCGTATCAAGTCATTTTATATTGTATTTTAACAGTTGGTAGGAACTTCCAAAATAAACAATGTATTATAAAATGTTTCAAAAGTGAAATTGTTTTTTCAGTAACTTTGAAATGCACTTTTGATTTTACTATTTTAATTTATAGTTCACTAAGAAAAAAATTATGATCAAAACTCCGAAATATGATATAATTTGCTATGTTTTTAGTTCTATGGTAACACCAAAGAGCTCAATAATTTTAAAAAAAAGCGCAATTGAAAAAAGCACCTAAAAGAAAAAGAAAATAGGGATTCAATTAATTATGAAGAGCAGCTAAGAATCACAGAGTTTTCTTTTTTTTTAAAAAAAATTATTTGTCTCTGATTTTCAGAAATATTCATTGAAATTTAGCATAAAATTTACTAAATACGGCTCTTGGATGAAATAATTATGAAAAACATTTATAAATTGTTATAAATAACTTTTGTATAATAGAAAAATTAATAAGTTTTTATCTAAAAACTCTTATTTCCTAATCTTTTAATTATTTTTAGGTACTTTATTAAAAACTACAATTACATAAAAAATTGTTAAAAATTTCATATAACGTTCTCTCTTTTGTCGTAAATTATATTATTAAAATATTTAAAAATAAATTTTTTAATGAAGGAGTGTTGCAAAGAGTTAAAGTGGCATCGATCTTTTTGCAGAAAGCTTGGTTTTTTTTCATTTCTCTCCCATTTTTAATGTAGAATTAGTTAATAGATAAATTATCTTAGTCCAACAATGTTTAATTTGTTGTCACTATTGCATTTGTTGTTCCAAAGTCCCCCCTGTTTTCAAACTTCAATATTTCAAGAATTGCTTGATTCGATAGTTAAGCGATTCACTTAATTCTAATTAGTGAAAGGAATCACTTGATTCGAATAATGACTTGTCTGCCTATTTATATCAAGCGATTTGAATCGAGTATTTCGAGTATATTCTTCGAATCACTGTCCGAATTATGTGATTCAGATCGCTGACTTCAATCAAGTGATTCGAATCTCTATCGAATCAAGTGATTCAGATTACTGTTTCAAATCAATTAACTGAAAGAAGTAATGAAAAATCGTGTGATCCGAATCAAATGATTCAAAGTTTTTTTTGAAATAAATTTCTCTAAAAAACCAATTCAAGTAACTTGAATAATATTACACGTGATTCACTTGATTCGAATTGCAATTTGAATCTCACGATTCTTGTCAGTGGCCCGAATTCAAAAGTATTCTAATGGTGATTTGTAACGTTTGATGAGAATCAATCATTATCTAAATCACTTAATTCGATTCAATAACTTCAAGTAATTTATATTAAATTAGCCAATCTAACTAAAGTGATTCAGATCTCTGTTCGAATCAAGTTATTCGAAACACGTGATTCCACAAATCTATGATGATTCACGCAATTTGAATCAAATGATTCGACTGAATAAATTATTTAGATCATTGTGCGAAGTATCTGGATCACTGGTTCATTCAAGTGATTTGAATCACTTTTTATATCTATTTTTCATTCATAACCACAGATTCTAATCAAGTAATTCAAATTACTATTCCATTAAAGTTATCCAAATCACTATTCAAACAAAGTGATTCAGATCTTAGATTTGAATCAAGTAATTTGAATCAGTAATCCAAACCAATTGATTCAGATCACTAATTTGAATAAAAGGATCTGAACATTTAATTCAATTCAAGTAATTCAGATAAATTTTTAAAATCAAGCGACTCAACGAATCGATGGGACATAACGAGATTTGATAAAGTAATTCAGAGAAATAATTCAAATCATTATTCATACCCAGTTATTCACATTACTATACAAACCACGTGAATCTAATTAACATAACTAAATACATTTTTTGAATCAAGTGATCACTTATTTGAATTGTGTGGTTTGGATCACTGATTCAAATTAAAAGATTTATATTTGAATCACTTGATTTGGACCTCTAATTCAATACAAGTGATTCAGAACACTGATTTGGATCTCGTGACTCAATGAATTATATATTTTGTCTTAATATGTAATAATTTAAAATTACACGTCACACCTTACAATTACAAGTATGTTGTGGCCATGCATTCCAATAAATATTATTTGAATGAAATAAGATGCATAAAAATTGACAGAAATAAATGAGTAAATTTGGTACCATAAACTTCAGATACCATTCCTTCAAAAGCAATTGAAAGGAAATATAGTTGACAATCATTTTTTGACTAAGAAGATTAATGGCTAATCCTTTGGTTATAAGTAGAGCCCGGATTTTGATGACCTAAAAAATCTCAATTAATGCCCTTAAAAAGTGCAAAAAATGCCCTTTAAAAGTGCAAAAAATGCCCTTAAAAATGCAAAAAATGCCCTTAAAATGCAAAAATTGCGCTAAAAACGCCTTATGACATGACTTAAATAAAGTAAAAATATTGAACTAAAACAATTTTTTACTCTTTAAAATTATTATGAGTCATTTCAAAAAATATAAAGCAATGCAATACTTGTTCTACGTTCATTAAAGTTTGAAAAATATGTTTTATATCCTAAAATAACAAAAAAAGGAAAATATATTGACTCCAAAACATTTTCATTTTGTATAGAAACTTTAATGAATATAACAACTTCCATCTCATAATATTACTAAATATCAGAATTACATTGGATTATTAATTTTTTTTTAATATTTTGAAATGTAAACGAGCGTTTCTTGTCTGAAAGTTAATTTTTATACCTGAAGAAGCTTCTTTCAACGTCTACTGATGTTATTGGTGCGTACTTGAAAAAGACGGTCTCACTTACTGACAATTCTTTTTCAATTTGAGAAGATGTTGCTTCACCTGTTAAAATCCTAGAGATTTTCTTCATTGTTTGGAAGCCAGTGTAATAATGAAAAATGATAAAAAATAATGACAATTGGAAAAAATTAACAAAAAATTTAAAAATGCTTTAAAATGCAAAATATGCCCCAAAATTTAAAGAAAAATGCCCTATAAATCTAAAAAAATGCTCTAAAGGACAAAAAATGTCCAAAAATGCAAAAAATGCAAAAAAATGCAAATGTCATCAAAATCCGGGCCTTAGTTATAAGTCATACATATTTTGAGAATCGAAGTTAAACAAGAAATAAAAATGTCCTGATCATAGAAATATTTAAATCTATCAAAGATATTACGAACTTGAAAACTGTTTGGGATTGAACTTCTATAAATGCAAATCGTGTACAGCTTAGTTAGGTTGAATTTCGCTTGACAGTGACAAATCCAATATGATGACGACATAAACTCATAAATGGTAGTTATTAGCAATAAAAAGAACATCTTTAACTAAATACAAATCATCTTTGTTGAGACGTGCTAGCTGTAAAAATCATATAGCAAAATAACTTCAAGATCAAAGTAAGAAAATCAAATGAAATTGAAATTAAATTAAATTAAACGCGTGAAACGATTTTTTTAAGTAGCAAAGGATTGTTACTTTTGTTTGGTAACTTCCAAGTTGGCGTGTAAAAATCTGAAGATTTAAAAAAAAAAATTGTTCTCTGGAATATCATATCAATGGTAAATCTGACAAAACCTAATAGTATAATGTTCAAACCATGTTTCTTTGACACTATTTCATATAGGGTTATCAGAAAATCCTAACACCCCACTCTATTTTAAGTAATTAAGAATTAACAATTAAAAATAATCATTATCCGTTTAATTTTGATTACTTTATTTGTTAATTGTAAACACTTCGTTGTCCAATTCGCGGTGTTATACACATTTGTTTTACTTGATTTTATATTGTAGTCGTCAAACTCATTGCTAATTAAATTATTAAATCAAAATTAAAATTGTAAAATTAATAAAATTTATTGACACCTTAAATATTTAAAAAAAATCTTCCATTTTTGCAGGGAATGTATCAATTATGAATGCTTTACTAGAAATGTAACATTTTGGTAGCAATATGAAACCTTTCTGATATATATTCTGCAAAATATTTTACTGTTCAAGCAAATGTAACCTTTTTCATTTTTAATTTTTATCAATAATTGGTTTAATAAAATTCTTTTCACAGGTGTAACATTTTAAAATTTTAATTTAAAAAAAAAGAAGAAAAGAAATCAGTCAACTAAGGTTACTTTGGCTACCCAGATAACTGGGGTGTGATTTTCCAATCCAGTGGCGTTTATCAACCCGCTTCCTTGCTTCGCATTTTTTTTTTTTTAATTAAAAAAACTTGATTGTTGACATTGTGTTAGCTCAGGTGACAAAATTTAAAAGAAATAAAAGCTTGAATTAAAATTGGGATCAATTACCAAGATTGAAATCTCCGAAAAAGAGAGCGAGTCATTAAAAGCCACTGGATTGTAAATTAGTAACCGGACTGACTTTGCGCACCAGGAAACGTCGTCTGAGTTTATGGTAGGTATTCAGCTTATTAGGTTTTAAGTATATTTGGTTGTGTTGTAGTAAATTGGACTGGTTATTTAAGTTCTTAGAAACCTAAAATAAAAATTTTAGTTCATTACTTTAAATCCGTTTTTTCTTACGCTCCAAAATTTATATTCTACCATGAACTGCTAAATTATAAATATTTGTAACTCAATTCAAATAACAAAAATTCAATTTCTCCATTAATTATATTAACGAAGACGGTTTTTAATTGCTGGAGTAGATAAAAATCTAAATGCGAAATTTGTATGCTTAATTGAACACCGTTTCTAAACTTTTCTCGCAGCTTTCGAAGCATAACTTAAAAAAGCTTAATGTTTGCCAAAATAAATCAAAATAGAAACTTAATTCAATCTGTTACTAATATTTTAATTAAAACGTAATTGCTTTTTAAAAATTTAACTGTGCATTTCCTGAAACTATAACTGTTGGGGGAAAACCAATTATTAAGAAAATGGAAAACATAAAAATTTTAACGTTGCAACTGCTGCGCTTTAGGATATACTTAATGCAAGAGATATTTTAATTCATCAATTTAACAGTTATTATGCATATTGAAAGATCGAGTGTATTAATATGTTGTTCAAATTTATGTAAAATAAAATTTCTCACTATCTCAATTAGTGTTTCACATCAACTTTCAATTATTACATTAACTCATCAAACGTGATTTAGAATATTGTAGAAACCATCACATTTAAAATAGCATTTTATTTTAAAGTGATACTTTTTTCTTCATTTTCTACATTAAAACACAAAATCTTTAAAACAAATACAATCTTAACATTCTATATACTTAATAGTAAATTTTAGGAAAAAAACTTACTAAATTTAATAAGCGAAAATATTTGATACAAAGATTCATTATGGCAAAGTTATTGTGTAATTTTTCTGAGCTATAAAATTGTTATGAATAGAAAATATGTTTACGGTTGGAAATTTTAAATCTAAAGAAGTATTAAATTAAGTATAGGGGAAGATTTCAATATCTAAATATTAATTTGCTTCGACAAATATTTTGGTCTGCTTAGGTAATAAATATGAAAAGTTTATCTTTGCACATTTTAAACCATTTTTTTCAAGTTAATAATAATTTTAACAAGAATAATATAGTTCAGAAAACGTTAAAATTTGCAAAATTTCATTTTTTTCTAAACTGTTTTTAAAAACTATAATAAATATTGAAACTGTACACAATACGCTCCAGTTATGTATCAGAAATAGTTGTATCTCTCAAACATAATTACGTACTTGAAAATTTAATAGCATGTCTTTGCATCTTAAAAACCTGTTTCTGAGATGTCATTTTAGAAATATAAAATTTCAGTAAAAATAAGAAACTCTTCTGGCATATTTTATGCAAAATGTTTTATTTTCTCATGAAAATTTATCATTTTTCAATTTTAATTTTGTCATTCATTGGAAAAAGAAAACCTTTTAATAAAGATTTAACTAAATGCTCTCAAAATTCTAAAAAAGAGCCTAAATATGTTTGAAATGATGAGCAATACCACAATTGTATATTTTGTCTTAATATGTAATAATTTAAAATATTTTATAATAATTTAAAACCATAAGTCTACATTATAATTTAGAAGTATGTATGGTCATTTTGTAGTGGGCTCAGTTCAAAGTTCAGACACAAAAGAGGAAAATAAACTTTTTTTGAAGTTCAAAAAGCAAAAATGTAAGTTGCATAAAAAATAACAATGCTATAATTGATTAATATTTAACTAAATTTATTATAATATTTGGAAGTGAGATATTATATAATAATAAATTATAAATTTGTAGACATGAAGAACTAGGGATACATTTTGTCAGAGGTTACATCAAAGGACTTCATTTACAAATTTTGCCAGATCTTGCTGGAAAACACCATGATTGTTTTTGTATATAGCATACGAGGGTTGCTATTTATATTTCTGGCCTTGGCAACAGTAAGTGTTGCTAGGCGACCGCAGATGATTTTAATCGAAAGTTTGATATTTTTTAACATAAATTCAGCAGACGATTTACCATTATAGCTTCATTTGTGTTGTTGACAGTAAATTGAAAAGTTCTTCTCTTTCAAAAAATGGAATTGAATCGTGAACATTTTCGTGCCATTATTTTTCATAACTTTCGACGTGGATTGTCAAGACAAGAGTGCTTCGATGAACTTAATTCTTTATTCAGCGATAAAGCGCCATCCTACAGCACTGTAAAAAATTGGTATAACGAATTTAATCGTGGTCGATGTTCGATCCAGGACGAATCCCGTGCAGGTCGTCCAAAATCCGTTGTTGTGCCAGAAAAGATCGATGCTGTGCGTGAACTGATAAAGCAAGATTGTCATGTGACATACCGTGAGATAGAGGCGTCTTTGGACATTAGTATGACTAGCATCAATTAAATATTACATGAACATTTGAGCGTAATTTTTTTTTCTCGCGTTGAATCCCGCATAATCTGACAAACGCTCAAAAAAAGGCTCGTGTCGATTGGTGCAAGGAAATGTTGGAAAAATACGTTCAAGGTACATCAATGGCTGTGTATAACGTCTACACAGGTGACGAATAATGGATCTATGCATATGAGCAGGAAATAACAGCAATCAACTGTATGGGTCTTCCAAGACGAGGCAAAACCAACAAAAGTTGTTCGAGGAAGAAGCACATCGAAACAAATGATTGCCTGTTTCTTCAGCATTAACGGTCATGTGGCAACAGTGGCGTTAGAGCAACGGAGAACGGTCAGTTCTGAATGGTACACGACCATTTGTTTGCCAGAAGTCATCGGAGAAATTCGAAAAAAGCAGAAGAACAGGCGAATCATTCGTCATCATGACAATGCGAGCTCTCACACATCGACTCAAACAAAGGCATTTCTGACGGAGCAAAAGATCGAACTGATGGGTCATCCGCCGTACAGCCCTGATTTGGCACCCAATGACTTCTTCTTATTCCCACACATCAAAAATAAATTACGTGGACAACGATTTTCGACCCCCGAAGAAGCGGTTGATGCATTCAAAACGCATGTTTTGGAGTTACCTCAATCGGACTGGAAAAAGTGCTTTGAAAATTGGTTCAAACGCATGCAAAAGTGTATTGATCATCATGGAGAATATTTTGAAAAACAATAAAACCAATTTCGAGCCTACATATTTGTTTTTTCATTATTAGGCCAGAAATATAAATAGCAACCCTCGTATTTATCAGGTGAAACATGATAAAAGCTTTTAAAATGTTTTTCTGAAAAAATACCAAAAATTATGTTGACATAAAAATATTAGTTTTGGAAAAAGTATGGCTTATCGCTATATTGCCCCAAAGCTTTTACATGTACATTTGAGTCATACAAAAACTCTTTGGGACCTCTTAAAAAGTTTTACCACCACTGTTCTTATTTATTAACTATTTGAAAGGACAATTTTTAATAGCTTTAAAAGGCTGGTAATAAGTATATCTTCAAAACCGACTTCAAACTTACGAAAAAAATTTTGAATTAAAGATCAAATTTTGACATTGAAAATTTTAGGAGAATTGAAGCTGCTCCGGACTATTTGACAGTTCGAATAAAAATAGACCATTTTCTTATAAAGATATCAATTTATGCTCTTAAACATTTAGTTATTTTAAAGTTGGTTGTTTTAAAACCCTTTTTCTTTAATCAATTTAGTAGCTTCTTCAAAATTATCCATTTGCAAAATGAAAGGCGATATAAAATGTTTATTTCATTTTTCCTCGTAAATTGAGTGTCATAAACTTTTAACTTTCATGTCTTGTGCATCGACTGGGCACACAAAATTAAAGATACGATAAGTATTTGAATTTTCATTATGTACTAAGAATACTACTTGCTAAGTTCAAGTACAAAAATTACTATTGGATGAATTTTTTTACCATACCTAAATCTAGGAATTTTTTGAATACCAAATTTCAAGGTACAGAAATACTTCTGAGTTGGAAAAAGTGTTACCGTGTCTTGTTAATACACAAAGACGTGTTGTAACATTGTCAATCTAAAAAAAGAAATACGTGCTGTCACATATTCTTCCAACAACACAAGGACATGTGAGATAATGTAAGATTTTCTCCCATTTCAACTACGTCTACACGTTTTTAATGGATAAAGCTGATATTAACAATGCATTAAAAAAAGTTACTAAGACTTAATATACTGAGGAAGTTTTTATTTTGTACTAAACTTCAAACCCTAAATGTACCTCTGAATTAAAAAAAATATTACTTTATCTTATGGTACGTTAAAAATACGTTTTCTCATTCCTTATGAAATAAACATGTATTTCTAAAAGAATCTCTGGAATAACAGAATATTGTAACTAATTCTTATTGTGTTGTAGGAAATTGATTTGCATACCAAACTTAAAGGAGTAAGAGTACCACTGCCTTAAAAATGTATGATCATGTCTTAGTAATTTTTCTCGCTTGTTGCAAAGATTCGAATTTTAGTATAAGAGAAAAAACAAGAAAGGAAGGAGTGTGACGTTAAAGTAAGATGCTCATTGATTCCTAAACTATAACTTAAAGAGGACGAAATGCGAAGGGCAATCTCTATTTTCTCTTATACTTCTTCTTTAAAGTTTTAATAGATATTGAATCAAATCTATTGAATCAAATATTTGCCCCCAACTGAATGTTGCCAATACAACATTTTTAAGTCATAATTTTTTTTTCACGATCCCTATAATCTTTTACTTGCTTGATGGTTTGGTCGTTAGAAGGATTTTTGTGTAGGAAAAATGCTCTCGAAAAAATTTATAAAAATGGAATGAAAAATTGTAATAATAATTACTTATCTGCATGCATTGAACTCTCACTAATAGTTAATTTCATACAATGAATGCTTACAAAATAATCTACTGTATATTTATCTTTTTATATCTTGCACATACAGAAGCAGGAAATTTTATCGCCAGCCCTACACATATAGCTACCTACATATATAGTAGTAGCTACATATATAGCCAGCCCTACATCTATAGTAGTATTATATTATTATTTTGCATGTAAATTTGGGACATGCCATAAAATATCAACAGCATGATGAATAAGCATAAGAATTTTAGGAAAACAATGGTGGAAACTGAATTTATCAACGGGGTGGAAAATTTTTAAACAATACTTGAAAATTTTTATTTTACTGTTTTAAAAGAATCAATTTAACAATTTTAAAAAAGAAGGTAAGTGATTAAAAAATGCATTGGACAAAACCTTACCATCCACCATGAAAATTTAAACGCTCACACTGCAAAAAATAATTCTCAAATTACAGTAAAAACTATTGACACTCAGAGCGTTGGTACTTTTTACAGTAAAATTCATTTTTATTCGATCTAGTTACGGAGCAAAAATAAGGTGTACCGTAATTTTTACTGTAATAATTACCGTAAAATCACTGAATCATTCTAATTTAATAAATATTTATTTAATTGAAATAATTCAGTGATTTTACGGTAATTATTACTGTAAAAATTGCGGTTTTACGATAAATATAGATTTTACGGTAAAATGGATTTAAAGGATGATGCACCTAAAGAGCCGGTGCTTTATACCGTGATTTGAACCAGAATTGTTTACAGTGCACAAATGGATGGTAGAGTTTAAATTGAATATCACTAACTTCAGACAACACTTAACAAATAATTTCTGAAACTTTAAATTTCAATTTAAAATTTTAAAAGCTCTGTGTTTCAGAATCGTAGAAGACTAAGGCAATTTATTCGTTTATTAGACTCGTTTGTTCGTGCTGTTAAGTCTGCATTCTTCACGTAAGGTTAAAAAGAACATTTAACTCTTTAAACTTTTTAATATTTAACTCTTTAAGCTTTTTAGAACTAAAATTTCAGCACAAATAAATATTTTCCAATAGTTCTTCTATTAACTACTAGATTTGTTAAAATAAGACAATAGTATTGCTAGTTTCACGGTAGAATTAACAGCTGCGAATCCCAAGCCGTTTAAATCACATGCAAGCAGCTTCAATAAACTAGGAATTCGATACCCTTTAACAGTTGCATTACGCTTCCAACGCGAACCAATATTCTGAAAGTGCAATCAGAGTGGGTCCTTCTAAATCGATTCTAATAGTGGCTGTGTGCTAATGCGACATGGAAGAGATACCTGATGCTAAAGACTTTGGAATGACGCGCTTTTGAGCTATAGAGATTAGCAGAACTTGCAAGTTCCTTTGAAGTAGATGCAATAGTCGATTTCTAGGTTTCTTCATAGTATTGATTATTAGTAAATATAATCAAGAGTTATAAACAAGAAATTTGCTCTTTTTGGGATAAAATGTTCATATTATAGGGTTGCTCATTCTTTGAAAATGTTAAACAATTTGTGTTTAAAGTGGTAATAACTTTGTTTCATTTAAAGAGACTATTTCATAACTTTAAAAAAGTAATTTCTTCTCTCACTGTATCATTAAGATACAAAAATAGAGGAGAGGACACCAAACTGTAAAAATTACGGTATAAATATACGGTATAAAAATTACGGTGGTCTTTCACAACCTTAAAATATTAAATCATAATTTGTAGAGTAATATTTATTTATTTAGATTGACTCAGTGATTTTACTGTAACTATCACTATAAAAATTGCGATGCATCAAATTCTTTTTCTTAACATATTTTGGTGTAAATGGATTTTATGGTAAAAGTGCGGCACTTTGAGTGCCAGTACTTTTTTACCATAATTTGATTCGGAATTTTTTACCATAATTTGATTATTCTACGTTACTTGCTAATAAATTTATTACATACCACGCTTGACATAATATTAAGCGTTGTCATGAAATAAAATTATCTTAAATTACTTGAATGTTCATTTCTTGCAATTTCTATACTAAATATTATAAAACGTTTTCAAATACAAAAACATTAATTAAATTGTATATTTTTATAAAAAATAATTAATACACTTAAGTAAATGTTCCATTTTCCTTCGATGTATTAAAAAATTTACATTTCATTTACTAAACGTTTTATTCAAAGTTTTATCACTGTAATAGGGTCTTAATGTACTAGTTTAAAAAAAAAATTCGTATGTACAGTGCGCAAAAAAAGAAAGAAGAGAAAAAAAAACGGACCGCCCTGAATAACTCTTGATCTAATGATCCGATCTTCACGATCTAGGGCTCAGTATTAATTATTTGAGAGGGTGGCCTCAAATATGCTTAATCCAATTTGAAAAATATGACTTTTTTAAAGGAGCTTCAGATAAACGAAATTCCTTTGGTACATTAAAATGAAAAAGCTTTTGATGATCATCCATATTGTATGTAAGCAACATTGTCCGTCATTGAATAAAGGTAGTTAGTTACCATATCAAAAGCTATGAATTCAAGATCTAAATTACTGGATGATGGGGACTATTAAATGAATTTGGACCATCGAAATTTACATTAAATATGAATAAGCCACTTATTCTGGTACCATCAAGAATTTTGATTTGAGAAGATTTTAGAAAACTGAGTTTCGCCCCCAAAGAATTATTCCTAATTCTCTAAATTTTTATTTTGCCCATCAAATTGTAGTCTTGTTTAAAATTACGAAAAACAGGGAATTGCTAATCTGACACGTAAACAGTTTTTTTTTTAAATTGTTTACTATGTAATAGTTTGTTTAAAGTTTGTAAGAATAAATGTTTGATGTTTTGATGTAGTTGTCGATTACTTTACTTAATAGAAATAAATTAATATTGACTCCTTTTTACGAAAAAAAAAAAGATATCACTTTTTATTTACAAAAAAATTTATTCCATAATATCGTCATAGCATCCAATGATACAAATTCCAGCTTAGAACTTACTGATACTCTAATAAAAAAATATAATCTACTACTTTTAGCATACTCCTCCCAATCTGATATCTTGAAATCAAAATAACTATTTTTTTTAAAACTTAATATTATGTTATAATATGAACCTACGCAATAGTCCAAGGTATTATATTTTATTAAAGGAAAAAAACTAGTGTTCATGGCGTATAGGTTTTATAGCTTTTCTTCTACATCTAGTTTGTAAAGGAGAGTTATTGTTTTAGGGAGTACATAAATCAGCATTATCGGACTTAGTAAAGTCTAGATAATTTTTCTTAATTTCATTGAATGACCTTTTCATAAACAATGAGTCCTGAGGAGATATCTCTAAAAGATAAATCTTTTGTGCTAGTCTATCGATTTCACCATTAACTGTTTTCACAATCGCCACTCATATATTCTTGTCTTTCCACGGAAATTTGCACACTATCCG
Organism: Parasteatoda lunata; assembly: GCA_949128135.1. Taxonomy (NCBI): domain Eukaryota; kingdom Metazoa; phylum Arthropoda; class Arachnida; order Araneae; family Theridiidae; genus Parasteatoda; species Parasteatoda lunata. The sequence goes on along the minus strand of OX421972.1, from coordinate 58,009,109 downwards.
ATCCAAAAGCGAATCTATTGTCTTCTTATTGCCATTACTAAAACAATATCACCAAGTTTTAATTCCCTTATTAGATGTTCGCACTTCTTTTGTTTTTGCTTCAGAATTATAAAATATTCCTCTCTGTATCTTCTTCGTTATGTATCTCTCTAATTTTGTCGATATCGTCATCTTTTGTTGATGTTAACTTTAACGATGTGGTAAAGTTAACATCAACAAAAGTGTACCTAAATCTGGCACACCAACGGTAAGTTTGTCTTGAATGAACATGGATGGGGAAAATGGGAATAAATCTTTTGAATCTTCTGAGATGTAAGTAAAAGGCCTGTCGTTGACAACAGCTTCTACACCACACAAAATAGTTGATATTTCTCCATGCATTAGTCAAGCGTTTCCTAAAATTCTTCTCAGTAGTTTTCAAACCATTCTTTGCCACCACCCTCCTCACCATGCTGCAGTCGGGGGGATTGAATTTCCACTGTAACCTGAATATTGAGGAATCACTAATGACTTGAATGATCCTAATGGTTGTGTTGAATACGTTATCGGCAGTATCGCTATATATTGTCTTTGGTCGTGCACGTCGAGCAACAAATCATTTGAGACACAATAAGAAACACCTTTTTTATAGGCTTTGAATGAGCTTTAGATGAACAGCTCGGTATACGTCACAAGTAAACAAGAGAATCCAGGATTTTTTACCATCTTTCAAATAAAGTGGGCCTGTTAGATCTACCCTAGAAACTTCAAATACTTTCTAATGACCTCGAAAATTTCTACACAAAACCTCGGCTTCTTTGATTTTCATAGAATATTGGAGAAATCGAAGTTTTGTGTGTGACTTTTTGTTGTAAATCATGTTTGAGTTTGAATAACACAAATTTCTTTCTCTTATTAAGAGAAGAACTACTTATTAAGTACAAACTCCTTTTCAGTTTTTTGTTTCTTTATTTACTGCTTTTTAATTTAGACCCAGAAAACAAGATGTAAGTAATGCTTGTAAGACTGCGCAACTTACGAGGAATCAAAGTTCGATAAATCGATAATTTTATCTGTGCTGTAATTTGTGCTATTTTTCTCTTTGCAAAAAGTTAAAAGTTTTGCAGGAAAATATCACTGAAGTCATCTGAGTCAAATACAGTAACACAAATCTGTAAAAATAGAAGTAAATTTTTGAACATCCATTAACCTATGTTATTTAATTTTCATATAAAGTACATTCTAAAAATGCGATATTGACATGAAATAAAATTAGCATAACACGTCAAATTTCATTTGATGAGGCTCTTTGCGCATATTTGAATTATGAATTTTTTCTCTTTTACATTTGACGTAAAGCCTCTTTCTGTATATTTTTTTAACTATTAATATTTTTTAAAGTTGTTTTCTTATTCCTGAAAATATTTTGATGAATTTAATTATCTTTTCTTTTTATAGCATTTTTAGTCATAAAATGAGTCATTAATAAAAAATAAATAAATCTAAACCACCGTTCTATACAAGCATAAACCTAACTTAATTAATATATTTAAAAATGCTGAAAGATTTTATCAAGCAGGGCAATTTAGCAATTAATTTCCGAATTGTCTCTTAGAATTCAGTCATATTTTCAGTTAAAACACGAAATTTCGACTGTCATTTTTAAAACAATTGATTTCCAAAACACATGTGTGAAACATTGTGGCGTTCAATGTGTGAAATTATTACCTTAATCTTTCTTTATGACATTGAAATTTAGTCCTACTTTCATCTAGGTCATAAGATTTTAACCACCATTTTCAGTAAAAAATGAAGCTTGAATATTAAGTATATGACGCCATTTAAATTCTTTAAGGAGTGGTGAGGTAAGAAATGCATCACTTATTTTTGACAATAACAAAACCCACAAAAATTGTTATAGCTCTTATCTTTTAAGTAACAAAATCTAATATCAGCCACTTTAAATTTTGAAAAATTTAAAAATAAAGTAATTCGCTTTAACTACGATGTGCATACAATTTATGGATTTTTGTGACTAAATTTTTTAATTAAAATTTTCTGCCCAGCAAGGGGTTAATAGCTCTTGTAAAAAATACTGAAGTCCAAAAAATATAAGTTTCAAATTGCAAAATTTGAGAAAAAAAATATTTGAATATGCATTTTTGTAACAGAAGTTAAGTCAAATTTTTACTTAAATATCGAATACGAATTTAAGACCTGGTTTAAGTTAAGTTGATGTCCAAAAAATCTGATGAAGGCTTCGCGGAACAAATAAGCAAGATTAGTTTCTTTATTGTCCTCTTAAACGTTAAAATTTGGTCTTATTTCAATCTAAAACATCAGTTTTTTTTTAATTCCGGTCTTCGGAAAAAGTTTAAAAGTAACGTATGATGCAATTTTTAAAAACTCTTGACATTTTGGTGAATCGTACCCTTAATTAATTTTACCTAAAATTAATTTTTAAAAAAAAACTGTTATTAATTAACGTATAAATTATTGTTAAAAAGTAAGACTTATCCTGCTTGTTTCACAGTTTTTTTTTATTTTTAAATTTACGAATTATTTGATTTTAAAATTATTGACTTAAGAAACAGTTTCCGTTCGAAATCTCACAATTTAGCATTGATTTTCCAAAGTGAAAGTATTGGAGAACTGTTAGTATATCGATTCCATTAATGAGTACATGGAAAGGGAAAACTCACTCCAAAGATTATGAACAGAAAAGTTTTGATTTTTCTTTTAATAGTTCATTGGAGAATTCTATGGAGTAAACCCAAATCGAATCGGTGAAAGTGTCATCAGTGAAAAATTACAATTAATATTCAAAACAAAATGCAACTATCCGTATTTATAAAATTGTTTTTTTGAGTTTCACTGTTACTTTAATAACATCTGTAATAATCTGAGAAAGTTTAATATTTAGACAAGTATTTATGAAGTGAAATGTTGGTAAATTTCTAAAATTATTAATAGCTTTATTATCAAACTGAAAAATTTTGTGTATCTATAAAAAGTAGCAAAGTGGTTATTAAAAAAAAAGATAATGTGATGAATAATTTTGTTCAATAAATTATGAGAATTAATAGTTTATATTAAAGATTTTTATTTTATTTTAAGTTCAACTATTTAACAGTAAAGATAAAACTAGAGTCTATGGGATTAAATGGAACAGGGATGAACAGAACTTTCTATGCCAAATTCTTACCCTCATGGAGAATAATTACATTCAACATTGCAAATCATTTTTGATAAAAATGCAGTAAAAAGTTTTGGTTCTCAGATTGCCAGTACTTCTTACCATAAAATCCATTTTTACCGAAACATATTACGAAACAAAAATTCTGATATACCGTAACTTTCACAGTAATAATTATTGTAAAATCATTCAATTACTTCTGTTAAATTAATATCACTGTAAAATTTAAAGTATAATATTTTACTGTAAAAATAGTTTGTATGGATGATACACCCAAAGTGTTGGTATTTTATAACATAATTTTATCCATATTTTTATACGGCGTACGCGAAAATCAAATCAAATGAGTCTTAAACCATTGAGTCAATAATATTTTATTTTATCTCAAAAGCAATGGGACGAAATTTCTCAGATTTCGGATACCCCTATGTTTCGAGAGTCAAAAATCCTAAATCGTTGGCAAAAAAGGTATGTTTATTCAGAGAAAGTACATTTTTGTGTCTGATTTCGTGATTTAAAAAATATCGTCTGCACTAGTTAGTTATCATATTTGGGCTCACCCCCTCGAACTTGTAAGATTGAGTCTTAGAGCCTGAAAATTCCGAACATTAAATCAAAAGTTATTCAAGGTAGTAATTTTTTTGTTTTACTCTCCTTACATTAATAAACACTTTAAAAATATCAATTTTAAGTAGAAAATATCAATCATATCAAAACATATCAAAAATATCGATTTTACGATGATGCATCCAAAACGGTACGGTACTTCATGCCATAATTTGATCCAGAATTTATTTGGAGTATACGAGACATTCTAATCAAATGACTAATAAGTCATTGTTTTAATAATTTTATGTTAAAATAAACGCATAACTTTATGGATAGATTAAATTCATTACAATTTATAGTCTTAAAAATATTTCATCTCATAAAACGGAAAAAAAAACACCAAACAAAAAATTGATTGTCAAAAAAATATTTTTGCATTTTTAATTACTTTCACTTTCATTGATGAAAAATTCCAGATTTAAAAAAAAAAATTTAAAAGCAGCGTTTTAATAATACTGACCCATGTAAAGATTGCCAAAAATATTCTAATCAGCTCTACCAAAGAGTATAAATAAATTTCAAATTCTGATTAAACCACCAAATTAAACAATAATTATGTTATATTCATATCTCATTAAAATTCCCATATAATACACGGCATGATTGCAATATTCTTTGTCATTAAAAAGTAATTCCAAGAGTAAATAGACTAAAAAACAACCCAATAACTTAAACTCCATTCAAAACGATACGTATAATTACATGCACCTGTTAGTAAAATGCAGAAGAGCTTCTCTGTATATAGCAGGATAATTTATTTTCTTAATGAGGAGGGTAGTATTTAAGCGAAAATAGATTCCAACCTATGTTGTTCTCTTTATCAAATGATGGCTTGTGCTCATTAGGTGATGAAAGTTTGGTAAGCACGAACATTTTAATGATAATTGTGCAAAAGCACCGAATTTTATAAATACTTTCTGAATTCTCGATATCGGGACATTTCATGAATAAGACGACATCTCCCACTGACTTCCTGAAATTAAATTTTAATTGGGTTGCCTTTATAAGAAATAAACTTGCATTTTGAAGCTTTGTGAAAAAATGGTAAAGAATTAACAAAATGACCATAATGGAGCAAAAGAAATAAATTATAATTAGTCTTCATTACGTAAGCAAAGTACTTATTTGATACATTAGAAATTATATATACGAATATAAGATTTTATTATAAAAATGAGTGATAACCAGAACTGTTTCACATATTTTGCCCCGTTAGAAATTTCTCGGAAAAAATGGTTTAATGACAGTTTGTTTATTATTAGTTTACCATATGCAAACAAAACAATCAAATAAATATAAATAAGACTGTATTTAGATTGTTAACTATGAGAAAAACAGCTTATTAACTGCTTACACCTAATGCGATTAAACAACCAGAGTTTCATCACATCAAATAAGCTCACCTAAGTAAGTCACTTAGTTCCCTGCAGCTGCGTACATATTATAAGCCAAGAAGGCTAATCTGTCAATTTCGTGACCGACAGAACGGGGTCTCAGCGTTGATACCACAATATTTCCTCCATTCTCTTTGACACAAGAGTTTACAATGTCCTGCAGTCCTCAATTTGTGACCCTAAATTATTAGAATACGATACTTTTATTCACGCTCAGATGGCAACACCATAAAGCTGTATTAAACAAAAATGACTAGTATTTCTAATCTCTTACGATAGGTGAAACATTCAGATAAACTAATTTAACCACACTCCATGGTTCATTTGATAAAATACAACTAAACCAAAACTTAACTTCAATGCACATTACCTAACGAAAAAACTCTCTCCAATGCCGAATTAAATTTATTTTTTACGGTTAGCTAGATGTAAATGGTTAAAATACCGTATAGTTTTGTATTCATGGTTTTTTAACCATTCTAATTGTAAACGGTTACAAAACCGTAGAAGTAGAAAAAAATTTTCTTTACCGTAATTTTTTCGGTTAATTGGATGGACAGACTGCTGTTGGTTACTTTACCGTAGTCTTAGAATAAAAATTTCAACAGTGCATAGAAAACAGTTCAATTTCCTAATCCGTTTAAGAAATTAATATGAGTTTAAAAGCTGGATTTCAAATTGATTTATAATCAACACACGTATCAGATATCAAAAAAAAAATGTTAGTTGTAGATAATCCATGACTCTTTTGAATGGTTTACGTTATTAGACTATATTTAGATTAACACCAACAAGATCATATTTTTGATCAAAATAAATTGCTTATTATAAAATATATATGAAATTTGCTGTACAGACAATAAATGAGACATTTAAAAAAATAATTTATAGATTTTTATTTTGATATCTGTAGAATTTTAAGTAATTGAAGCATTAATAAGAAAATAACTGCAACCTTTCAAGATCAAAGATCAATTAAAAATTGATTAGCAGGGAATGCAGTGCAAGATCAATTATTGGCTCTTAAATAGAAAATGGGTTTTGCCAAAAGTCAAGCTAATCAACAATAAAAGTTATTTAGCCGTTTTAAAAAGTTGGCGAAACAGGAACGCCAAAAATTCGTTAATAAAATAAAGTACACCTGTTAATGTATTTTAAAGTGTAAGAAATTGGAGACGACGAGAGATTGAAGAGAGGAAGATTAAAAATTGAAATAAAAGATAAAGATAAAGATAAGAATTAAAAAGGAATACAGAGATTTCCGAAACAAATGAATAAAAGTACAAAGTAAAAATATCCGGATCAAATTTTAAAAAAAAGTATCCGCACTAAAGGTTCCGATACATTTTATCCGGAAATCATGGAACTTGTTACGGAATAGAAAAGCTTATATACCATAATGTGTACAGTAATAAATACCGTATAATCCGAGAATTACTCTAATTAAATAAGGTTATTGCTACAGTGACCTAGGATCGTAGAGATTATACGCCAAATTCCAATTAAAACACAACTCAAATTAAATAAATATTACTGTAAAAATTAAGATATAATATTTTACAGCAAAAATAGATTTTACGGATGATGTATGAAAGTGTTAGTACTTTATACCGTAATTGGACCCGGATTTTTTTTTACAGTGTATTAATATTAATGGCATGACGAAATAGTGAATAAGTTAAAACTATTGATTTTCTATAAAAGTCACCTTTATTCAAGTAGTTGAAAACTATTATTTATCTAACAAAGTCATCATCATTTATTTCACAGTATTTAATTTACTCTTTAGAGTGTTCTATGAAAATATTTTGTTTGTCACAAAATTTGCAAAGTTTTTCTAATATTTTTTTTAGTAACCGAATGTCAAAAGTAATGGAATTAAATGAAATCCAAATCCCTATAGATAACCCCCTGTACGGTCTTTATTTTACGTCAGGTTTTCAGATAAAATATTTTCTTAATAAACAAATATTTTAACAATGTTTACATAGTTAATACGGTTTTGAACTGAACTCTGGAACACGTTTTGGAATATTTTAAAAGTTTTCAAAATATTTTGCTTGCATTAAAAGGGAGACTAAGGCATAAGCTATTCATCTCGATGCGATGAAAATGAAAAATATTCTAAGCAATCAAGACAAAATCTAAAATGGAATTTTAAAACAAATAAACGAAAATATCTATTAAAATTATTTTAAATATTTAAAAAGATTTAATTAACTTTTTTAAAAAGAAAAAGTTTATGCTAGAAAATAAATTAAAAATAAAACTAAAAAAAAAAATATTTTAAGAAAAAATCTTATTTGAAACAAAATGTTTTGTTCAAGCAATTAAAAACAGAAAGCAAAAGTGCATCTTCTTCCCTTTATTTAAATTAAAAACAACATTCTTTGTTAAATTTAACATCTTTATTATTGAAAATATTTAACCATTTCTTAAAGAAAGTTAAGGTATGTAAATTTAAATTGCAAAACTCGAATACAGATGTGAAAAATTTAAATTCTTTTATTTTTTATTTTTTTTTTATTTTTATAAAAAAAGATGCGATTATAAGAACGAAGGAAAAGGTTCTACACATAGAAAAAAAGTAGGGTCAAAACAACTAGAATATGGTCAAACTTATCGTGTTTCTGGCTCTATGAGAACATAAAACCGGGTAAATTTTTACTGAAGTGCTTTGGCAAGGACTTATTGGTAAAATTAATAATAAAATATGGCTTTTATCACCATGTTGTTTGGTAGTCATTTTAATTAAGTAATTTTAAACAAAACTCGTTAATTTTATAAGTGCAATAAACACTTGTTAACTTTGTTTTTTGTCGGTTGTTTTTTTTTTCCTATGTAAACTGTAAGTTAACAATTGCCAACATTTAAAATTAAAAAAAAAAAAAACTATACATTTGTAAATGTACAAATGCATGGACAAGGCTGAACTAAATCATTAGCTTAACTGTCACTAAATGAATACTAAATTTGCGCAAATAAAATCACTGCATCTGTACTGTCCAAACAGTCTGAAATGGAAGCGTAAAGGTTGCGGGTTCAAATCCCACTGTTGGCACCTATTTTATCATTAGAGGCACCTATTTATTTATTGTTATGCACACATATGTAGATTTATATGCTTATTCCGAATTCAGAAACATCATGTTTTTTAATGTTTTTAAAGCAAGTTAATCATCAGAGTGCTTCAACTGTGTTTCAATAAATTTATATTAGACATTAGGAAGGGGGAATCAAAATCTGTGGCTTCGTCATAGAGACGACACATTTGACTTAGAGAACAATTTTCTCACAAGAAATTTGCCTAAATCAATGTTTTGTCCAAACTTAAAATTAACACAAGATGTGTTGTTTTATTGCCCCTTGCAATGACCGGGGGGGGGTAAGAATTGTCCCAACGTAGTCTATGCGTGTCGTAAAAGGCGACTAAAATAGGTACCCAGCGCTCGGGGGTATAGCCGGGTACCCTGCCCCTGAGGATTATATCAAGGGACTGGCCCTTGGCAGATGGAATCGTGCCTCCAGGTTGTGGGTTGGGCATGAGGCTAACTACCTCACCCCGGAAAACTTTTCCAGTTCAGAAATCTCAAGAGGCTAAACCTGGCCAGAATCTACGTAGACGACTTGGAACGAATAAGAACCTGAGAATAGGGACATGGAATTTGCGTACCCTATAGGGGCGGTGCAGTGAAGAACTTAACAGAAGTGTTTACTTCCTATAATATGGACTTGTTGGCAGTTCAGGAGGTAAGATGACTGGGAAGTGATATTCTACAGAGGAAGAATTATAGCCTTTATTGCAGCTGTCATGACTCGCAACATCAATTTGTCACTGGTTTTGTTGCGTTCAAGAAGATAAGAGAGAGAGAGTCGTGGACTTTGTACCTGTAAATGAACGAATATGGAAACTAAGATTGAGGGGTAAAATCCAGAACATTATCATTATATGTGCTCATGCAACTACAGAGGAGAAGCCTGAGGTTGAGAAGGATATGTTTTATGATATGATGGAAGATGTTTTCTTTAGATGTCCAGCAAATGACATTACATTAGTAATTAGAGACTTTAACGCTAAGGTTGGCAAAGATTATAACCTAAAAGAGTTCGATGGGAAACCATAGACTCCATACTGACTTCAAAGATAATGGGGCAAGACTAGCGGATTTTGCATCTGCAACTGGCCTAATTATTGGTGGAACTATAATTCCGCATGCGTATCAGAAGTATTCTATACTGAGACAGGTCTTGGACACTTGCATTTTATTTAATATTGCCCTCGAAGAAGTTATGAGAGATTCAGGGATCAACACTAGAGGCACTATTCTGCAGAGATCTATACAACTACTAGCCTACGCAGATGACATTGATATAATTGGGCGAACAATGCAGGATGTGACTGAGACGTTTACTGCCCTTGAGAAAGTTGGCAGTAAACGAGGATATGGCAAGGATATGGCAGTAAACGAAGAAAAAACAAAATTTATGGTAGTAAGCTCTAGAGTACATAATGTAACAGTCACTCAGAATTGGGGGTTATACCTTTGAAGGAGTTAGCCAGTTTAAATATCTTGGTACGCTTGTTACCAACAAAAATGAGATAAGGGTTGAAGTTAGGAACAGACTTTTGATGACTAATAAATGCTACTTTGGTCTGAGGAACCAATTAAAATCGTAATTCCTCTCCATTGGTATAAAAGTAAATCTATACAAAACCTTAATCAGACCAAATATTCTATATGGTAGCGAGACCTGGGTAATTAATAAAACAGAGGGAAATTGACTACTCATTTTTGAAAGGAAGATCCTTCGGTCAATTTTTTGAACCAGTTAAGGAAAATAATATTTGATAAAGTTTGTATAATCATGAGATATACAATAAATATAGATTATATAATATTTTGAGGGTTATTAAGGCCTACTTGATCAGATGGCTGGGGCACGTTTTTCGGCGTGAAGATTTGGACATAGTTAAAAAATTTACTTTTTCGAAAATTGAAGGAACTAGAAGAAGAGGGAGACCAGTTACAAGATGGTTGGACAGTGTTGAGAAGGACTTAAAATTATTGGAAATAAACAGGTGGAACAAGCCTGGAGGCAGCTAATTAAGAAAGCCTTGGCCTACACTAGGCTGTAGTGCTGAAGAAGAAGAAGAAGTGTTGTCTATTTATTTGCTTAAGTAATCACAAAGAAACAAAATAAGTAACATTTTGCAACTCAATAAGGAAAAAATTCAACTTTTGTTTGACGGAATGCAAAAACTTTTTTTTTACATGCTGTCATTAAGAAATTCTCAGAATTAAGAATTTAATTAAATAAAAACAATAATCATTACGCTTACTTAACTTGAAAATTTTCTTAAAATTATTTTCAATTTGGCCCTTCTGAACTCGAGAAGAAGACGATCACTGATACACAGGCACGTGACCCATGACTGCTCAGCGCCAGCTTATCTTTCATAAGCAAGATTGCGTGTTTAAGTCTGGCTAAGTTTCTCCACATAAGTTAGAATGTTGATTAACGTGAAGTTATATAAATACAACGCCATATCGCACGCCGAATTCGTTAAAATAAAACTCTTTCTCATCTACATCTTTTTCTTAATTTAGACTTATTATTTGTTTGTGTATTTTATTGTAACCATGATATATTCTTGTTTGCTGTAAATGGCAACTTCGATGCATAATTAGTTTGTTTATGTTCCACAGAAGAGCAAATGGAGCTAAAAGCGTAGATAGAGGGATTTTGTTTCACGGCACGTTCTTACGGCAGTACTGAAGCTTATTTGATTTGTTAGTTACCAAGGATTGGCCCGAAAATGGATGTGCACAAGGTAATAATATTATACTGGATAATTTAAGAAGTTTATAATCAATATGGTTGATACTTATTTATACAATTTTAATGATTTGATAAAATTAACATTTATTTAAAAAAAGAGAGAGAGAGAGAGAAACGGGCAAATCATGTTTCTCTTTCTCTCTCTCTCTCTGTATGAATGTATATATATATATATATATATATATATATATATATATATATATATATATATATATATATATATATATTAGGTTGATTTAGAATCTGAAAAAATTGGCCAGTCTCTTATTGAAGTAAGTCAAGAGCTCCCCTAAGTGCAAAAAATTCTTTGATGAAATTGTAAGTTTAGTCAGTGTTACTTTTATGATTTGATCTTTTCCCCTTCTAAATATAGAAGAATTTGCCGGCGAGACATTTATTGAGGGAACCGTCGATAAAGGAGACTATGTGCGTTTGATTTGATTTCAATGGTTTCAAGGCTTTTTGTTTAAGTATTTTAAGGCTTTCATAGTTAATAACTGATTGCAGTAAGACTTAAGCAAATCTTGATACTCACTGGAGATTTTCTTGGAAGACAGCTTCTTGAAGGCAATCCAAATAATAATGCTTCAGTTCTTACTGGCATTCCTATTAGTTTATTTTTTCAGAAAATAAGAATGCTAATAATAAGAAGTAACTTATTATATCTATTACCATTATTGTTTGAATTTCATTCAAAGAAACAAATAAGAATTCTAAAGCTGAAAATGGTGTTTTGCTGCTTTCTGCGTAGGAAACAATTTTTATTTATCCCATATTTCAGAATCAATTACAAAATTTGTCAATAGATGGCGCTTCTAATTATTAAAACTAAAAACATTGTTGTCTGTTGCATGCCAGACTATTCCAGCTGAAATATTTGCAAAGGCGTCAGTTAATTTTGACCGAAGATTACGCCAAACTGCTGTAACAAATGGTACTTATTTTGAAGACATTTTTTCATAGTTTTTCAAATTCTTCAATGAGATCTGTTGGTGAGCTTTGTAAATAGAATTAAATCTTAGTAAATAGAAATGATTTGTTTTCTCTAAGCCAAACTTATCAAAAATTAAAGTTTTATCTGATTCCGGTTAAAATTCTATCTAATCTGGAACAGACGGGAACCAAATTACCAAATAATATTATGAAATGCATCTAACAATTACAATGTTTCCCTTTTATAATTTAACTGCTCATCTTTTGACGGAAATTATGTTATGTTTTTCCTATTGTACATTTATACAATGAAAAAAAAAAAAAAAAATCTTTCTGAGGCGGAAAAGTAACCAGCTCCTAACTTCGAAATGAGTTCGAGATGGAAGGTTGGATGTCCAGTTTTTGTTTGTATTAATTGTATTTTGTTTGTATTATTTGTATTTTGTTTGCATCCAGTTTTTGTTTGTAGTATTCTGAAATTAATAAAAAATCTCGTGTATTACGTCATATTTTATTGCTTGTTATATACTGGTATGAGGCAATCCATGGTAATATCTATGTTCAAACTCATTTTTTGAATAAAAACATGACATACGAACATGTAACCTTCCCAATTCCCTTTTTAATAGCCACCATCTACTAACATATGCTTCAAGCCGGGTATGTTGGTTCATGTGTTTATGTTGTTGAAAACATTTTTCATTACACATGGAACAAAAAAACTCTTCTGTGTAATTAAAGAGTAGTATGTATTTCCATAATATTCTCGATTATTTTTAATTAAACGGTCATAACATAGCAAAGGTGAATAAAAATAAAAACATATATAAATATCAATAAAATAACATATTTTCATAATGTCTTTAAATAATACGCAAAACATGAAGCTTATTAGTATTTATAATTATTCTAATACATTTCGTATAATTGATGGAATTTTCAATGTAGTGTTTTATAATAATAGAGCTCTTTATTATCTGCAATTAGTGTATTAAATAAATATCTCTTATTTAAAAACTACGCAACAATTTTCGTATTTTAGGGAATGTTAATGAGCTTTTATTTATTTAGTTATAATAGTTATAATTATTTCTTTGTTGACAAATCTTTTGAGTTTAAAGATGCATTGAAAAATGTTTTCGTAAAATAAAATAAAAAATAATGACATCTGAATGTATATTTTAATATTTGTCTGAAAGGAAATAATCACTAGTGATTAGTATTTAAAAAAAGTAAACAAATCTTTTTCCATAAGGACGCAAAATAAAATATAATAAAAACATAATAAAAATGACGCTTAAGATTTTTTAGTGAAAGCATATGTGAAAGACGAAAATAATAGTAGTAAATGTTTTCTTACACGTGGTCTTGTGTGGCTAATGATTTCGAAATTTTCTTTCAAGATTTAAAACATAATTAACTTGAAGTATAAATAATATATTGGGAAATAAACAAACAACAAACCACGTTTAAACAAACATTGATAAATATAATTTTAATTGAGTTTGAAAAGAGAAATTAATAAATTTAAAAATGGAATATATTTAATAAATCCTTGTGAGAAAAGATATTATAAAACATACAAAGCATGATATTCTCCATAATTGTTCTGAGAATACATTGACTCGGTAATAGTCTAATTTACGGACAATAAAATGTTTTACTTTGGATATTGGCAAATAAATTAACATTTTACTGGCTAGTTTTGAAAAACTAACTAGCAGGTTATCTAATAATTGACAAAATGATGTTTATGACATCTTTATTATAAAAGCACACATTGATTGCAAATATCTCCATGAAACACCAATTTAGAACTAAAATTAAGAAAAACATTGTACTTGCAGTATTTTAAAATTTCATATTTGATCCAATTTATTTCGCTCTACTTTAACCTTTCATTTTTATCGTTCTTAACTCAACCATTCGCATCAACTCTTCATATCAATTTGAATACATATCTGAAATTGTTAAAGTTAGGAAAACTATATACTTATAATACTTATATCTCATTTAAAGAAGTAGCAATAAAAAAAGCCTCCTAGATAATTTAGAAGAAAAAAATTCCATTTTTTTAAAAAAAAATAAATGGTTTATTTTGGTCAATAGAATAATTCTCGTGCTAAGAGAACGAAATGAAAATTGGAATTATTGTGGCTTGACGAAATAGACTATATCGTTTTAAAGGAACACAAAACACAAAACACAAAAATTCACTTTTATTTACCTTAAACGGCATGACATATAAAAACAGCTGTTAATATAATTCAAAAGGTTATGATGGAACATGTATATGTATTTACCCGAAAACGAAACATGTATTTACCCGAAAACGAAAAAATGTAGAATTTACAGAATGAGTTGCTTCATTCCATCGCTGCATACTCGAAAAAGACTCAGCACGATTTCCATTGACGAAGAACACCACATGATGAACAACACTTTACAGTGCCACTTTGCGTGTAAATTGTGCATTAAATAAATATTTTAACTTGCTTTGAGAGGCCTCTACCTTAACCATCTTGGATGTTAGGTTAAATTTTTACATTTCGTTATCTTAATTTTTTTTGGAACTTAACTAACTTTTGATGATATTATAAGGTCACCGGAGAAAAAATTAATAACCTTAGTGTGCAAGCACCGATGAATCGTTACGTTTCGTTAGATGACGCAGTGGTCAAGTGACGAGCTCAACTGCGTACGCACTGCCTCAACGTGATCAAAGGCAAGTTAGCTATCAGTGAGATATTTTTATTTTAATCGGGAATTGTGTGAAAATATGGGTAAGTGTAAGGATGTGACAGACGGGCAAAAGGTGGCAATTGTGTTTGGCCGTGCACATGGTCATACGGTGAATGAAATTTGCTGGATTCATTTGTGCTATGATGCGGACTGTTCAATGTGTCTACAAGCAGTGGTGTAATATACGTGGTCACGAAAGAAGGCTTCAGAATTGTGGTCGCAGAAAGGTCCTGCATGAAAGGGACCGGAGATGTGTTGCACGACTAGTCAAATAAAATCGCTTTCAAACCCGACAAGAATTGCTTCAGTTTGTGAATGAAGGTTCATCCCACCCTTTTAGTGAGAGAACATTGCGACAAGAGCTGCATGCAATGAACAATTGTTGTCGAACACCTCGTAAGAGGCCATTGCTCATACGGGCACATAAAGCTGCGCAACTTCAGTGGGCTAGAACTCACCGAACGTGGACAGTTTCTAACTGGTGGAATGTAATATGGTCTGACTTATCACGTTTTTGGCTTTTTTTAAATGACACACGCCGTCTAGTGCGCCGAAGACTAGATGAAGCATTTCATCCTTACTGTGTGCAAGATCAGGTTCAAGCCGGAGGTGGGTCCGTCATGTTTTTGGGGTGTTTTTCTTATTATGGATTGAGCCCCCACATTGAGGTGGCTACTAACATGAACCACCTTGTTTATTTGAACATTCTTGATGATCAAGTGTTGCCTTTCAGCCAACATCTTCATGAAGAAGATGCTGTCGATACCCCTATTTCTCCAGATGACAACAGCAGTTCATCGGACTCGAAAATCATGTGACTAGTTTTGTGAATACTCAGACACTCAATCACATCTAGACTGACCTGCAAAATCACCTGACTTGAACCCCATTTTAAATTTGAGGGACATGTTGGGATAACGGGTAAAACACCGAGATCAGCATCCTCGCAATTTTTTAGATTTGCTCGATCAAATCCTCAAAAGGTGGTTTAAACTGGATCCGACGTACCTGCAAACCTTGTGGACTCACTTCATAACCGAATCCAGGTGGTTATCAAATCTGGAGGTTGTGTTACACGTTATTAAATGAAGTTTTTCGTGATTTCGCTAAGGGTGACTAATTTTTTGTCCGGTGTGTCCTTATTATTAGACAGCACAACACCTTTAAAAAAATAATAATAAATAAATAAATAAAATATTGGGGTCACTCTATTGGATTAGAAGAAATAAGCTCTTGATCATTTTAAAAATTTCTATTAATATTTTCTTCATAATATCAAGGTAATAAATGATGCGATAGGTAGTTTTGAGTAAGTGATTTAAAACTACACATTTCTCTATTTTTAGATTTTAATTTTATAACAGTCTTAACTGACGAAAATCAACTTGAATGTCACTAAAGAAAATCTTCAACCTTAATTGCATACAAAGAAAATTGCTTATCAAAACTCTAAAAACGGAAAACTGTATACTATTTAACTACTTATTAAAAACTGGTGATAACAGAATTGCATAGGCATAATTTTATCAGAAAAAATTAATAGAAAATTTAAAATTACACACGTTTTATATCTCAAATTGTGATCGGGTGGCAGCTTAGTATTTTACATGCATCGAAAGATACTGCCAAATATAGTAAACATCTATCATCAGTTTATTTGTGAAAAATAAATAATAAGAATTAAAAGCGTATTTAGAATATGGGGAATGGAGATTCAGACTAAGGTAACCTTCATTTATCAAAAGATACCCCAAGATTGAATCGAGTTAGCATGTGTTATATTAAGAGAGAGTAATTAATCAAGTCCGGGACACCAATGTGGGGAGAGAGCTTACGACAATGCGAACCTTCATCAATCAAAAGGTCCTAAGATAGATTCGAGTTAGCATGCCTTATATAGTAGTGAATTGATGTTTAATAATTGTAGTGGTAGTTACGCTACAATACTCTCGCACCAGAATTTTATCAGGGATAGAATTTGATGAACGTATGCCACTAGTTGCCGTATTTGCGAAAGACCTGGAGACCTGTGTTAAGTTCCCCGGATTTTGAGAACTTTTGGTGATAGCTGTATTAAGTTCATCGAGTTTTGAGCGTTCGCCGTGAGAGCTATATTAAGCTCACAGTTGTCTGTGTGGTCTCCCCTGTGTAGCTAGCCGTCGAAGTAGGTGTTACTTTCGATGTAGGTGAGCTCATATCAAGCCTGTGTCACCAACGTGAGGAATGGAGATTCAGACTATGGCAATCTTCAACTATCAAAAGAATGATTCGAGTTCGCATGTCTCATATACTAGTGAATTGATGTTTAATAATCGTAGTGGTAGTTACGATACATAGAATTTCACCATCCCTTCTCCAATCCTTCAACAGCTGTGTTCTGTTTTGAAAGGAAGGGTTTCTTAAGGATGTCAGTTTCATCTCTCTGTCTCTCTTTCTCTCTTTTGCAGCCAATAGATCAAAAAGTATTAACTCTTTCGTGTTTGAAGTAAAAAGGTAAGATAATTGTAATTTTTGTAGTTATTCATAACATAATAGTAACAAAAATGTAAAATCTTAACGTCTTTTTTATAAAACATTTTAGTCTTATATTATAAAAGTCAATTTTGAACTCAAATATTTAAGATATGAATAAATTAAATGTTATATTATAATAGAAAAATAATTAATTTTGTTGTAACAAATGATAAAATTTGAGATAGATATTTATTCAAATGAAAGAAATCTTTAATTAGCATATTTTATTCATGAAAAAAGACTGTTTTAATTTGAAAGTAATTGGAAAATCTATATTAATCTTCAACGATTCTTTTTAGTTTATATTCTAATTTATGGATAATAATTCTCCTGAGATTTATGGATCGTTTATATTTTAATAAGATAAAAATAATAAATTTATATAGAAGCTTAATAAAGAATGCATCAACTTGTAAATTTAACTGCAATCATTATTTTTAAATTTTAAAAATACTAACTGTCATTTAATATTTCTATCTGATGTCATATTAAACAAAATAAGAATCATAATAATAAATTTTAGCTCTACAATATAAATAAATTAATATAATATTTAAAATATTTTAATAAACTGCAATTGGTAAAATATTTTTTTACCACATAGAAGCAAAGATTACTTTCGTTTAAATATTAAAATGATTTCAAAAAAACTCGACATTTAATTTTTTATAATTTAACGAAGAAAATAATGTTTTGAAATATTTCCATTTTTATCAAAATTATTTTAATTTAAATACAAAAACTTGTTGACTTTTCTAAAAATTAAGCCTTCATTTAAATTTTTCAGCTCTTTTCTTTCTTAAAACAGTTTTTCAAAACGTTTTTTTTTCACCCTGTAATTCTCTTGACCCGAGGGAAATGAATGGAAAATTAATTTCGAATAGTTTAGAAAAGCTCTTCTCTTTAGAGAATAATTTTGTTTTAAACATTCTTTGTTTTTCTGCACTTTCGTATTTATTCATGCAGCAGATCAAAATAAATCCTTAAACCTCAAATTAAAAATAAAAATTTATACATAAAGAAAAATCCACATCCCTTTTGGCTTTTACTTTATCTGAATGTAGAAATAAATATTTTCATAATCTTTAAACCTTTTAAATAAAATGTTATATACGTTATTTAAGAAAAGTAAAATATTTAATCAGTTCTCTCTGAAAAATTAAATAACTTAGGACGTAGAAGGAATTTGGAAAGTAAGAAGGGTTGCAAAAAAAACTCCAGAAAATGTATTGAAATTTTGATAATATTGATAGAAACGATCTTCTTTTGATTTCATATTCTTCTTTATCTTGAAAAAACTTGAATCTTGATCTTGGAAAACTTGGTACATCTTGGGAAATTTTATATATCTTGGAAACAATACATTAAGAAACGAAAGACCACATCCCTTTTGGCTTTTACTTTAACTAAATGTGGTAATAAATAATTACATAGTTTTAAATTTTTTTAAGTAATAAGATTTATATATTATCTTATAAATGTAAAATATTTGATCAGATCTAGAAACTTGGGACCTACAAGGGATTTGGGTAGTACGAAGAGATGCAAAATAACTCCAAAAAATGTATTAAAATATTGATAGAAACGATCCTCTTTTGATGTTCGCAAAAATATTGATCTTGGGAAACTTGATATGTCCTTGAAAAACTGATACATAAAGAAAAGTTCACATCCCTTTTGGCTTTTACTTTTACTTTAACTAAATCTGAAAATAAATATTTACATGGTCATTATTTTTTTTACTAATAAGTTTTACGCGTTATCTAATAAATGTAAAATATTTGATCAGGTCTACTACACAGTATGAAAACTAAGGACGTAGAAGGGATTCGGATTGTAAGAAAGGATGCAAAATAAATCTAAATTTTTAAAAAAAAAATATTGATAGAAACGATTCTCTTTTGATCTTTGAAGAAATCTTGATCTTGTAAATATATCTTGGAAAAAGTGATACACAAAAAAAAATCCACATCGCTTTAGGCTTTTACTTTAACTAAATCTGAAAATAAATAGTTACATAGTCTTTATTTTTTTTAAATACTACGTTTTACGCATTATCTAATAAATGTAAAATATTTGATCTGGTCTACTACACAGTATGAAAACTAAGGACGTAGAAGGGATTTGGATTGTATGAAGGGTTGCAAAATAAATCTAAATTTTTTTCAAAAAAAAATATTGATAGAAACGATTCTTTTTTGATCTTTGAAGAAATCTTGATCTTGTAAATATATCTTGGAAAAAGTGATACACAAAAAAAAATCCACATCGCTTTAGGCTTTTACTTTAACTAAATCTGAAAATAAATAGTTACATAGTCTTTATTTTTTTTAAATACTACGTTTTACGCATTATCTAATAAATGTAAAATATTTGATCTGGTCTACTACACAGTATGAAAACTAAGGACGTAGAAGGGATTTGGATTGTATGAAGGGTTGCAAAATAAATCTAAATTTTTTTCAAAAAAAATATTGATAGAAACGATTCTTTTTTGATCTTTGAAGAAATCTTGATCTTGTAAATATATCTTGGTAAAATAAATACATAAAGAAAAGTCAACGTCTCTTTTGGCTTTTACTTTAACTAAGTAAATGTGGAAATAAATATTTCTACCGTCTTCAAATCTTTTAAATAACAAGTTATATGTGTTATCTAACAAAAGTTAATTATTTAATAATTTCTGTCTACACAATTAAGAGCCATATATAAAGTTATATGTGTTATCTAACAAAAGTTAATTATTTAATAATTTCTGTCTACACAATTAAGAGCCATATATAAAGTTATATGTGTTATCTAACAAAAGTTAATTATTTAATAATTTCTGTGTATACAATTAAGAGCCATATATAAAGTTATATGTGTTATCCAACAAAAGTTAATTATTTAATAATTTCTGTCTACACAATTAAGAGTCATATATAAAGTTATATGTGTTATCTAACAAAAGTTAATTATTTAATAATTTCTGTCTATACAATTACGAGCCATATATAAAGTTATATGTGTTATCTAACAAAAGTTAATTATTTAATAATTTCTGTCTACACAATTAAGAGTCATATATAAAGTTATATGTGTTATCTAACAAAAGTTAATTATTTAATAATTTCTGTCTATACAATTAAGAGCCATATATAAAGTTATATGTGTTATCTAACAAAAGTTAATTATTTAATAATTTCTGTCTACACAATTAAGAGCCATATATAAAGTTATATGTGTTATCTAGCAAAAGTTAATTATTTAATAATTTCTGTCTATACAATTAAGAGCCATATATAAAGTTATATGTGTTATCTAACAAAAGTTAATTATTTAATAATTTCTGTCTACACAATTAAGAGCCATATATAAAGTTATATGTGTTATCTAACAAAAGTTAATTATTTAATAATTTCTGTCTACACAATTAAGAGCCATATATAAAGTTATATGTGTTATCTAACAAAAGTTAATTATTTAATAATTTCTGTCTACACAATTAAGAGCTATATATAAAGTTATATGTGTTATCTAACAAAAGTTAATTATTTAATAATTTCTGTCTACACAATTAAGAGCCATATATAAAGTTATATGTGTTATCTAACAAAAGTTAATTATTTAATAATTTCTGTCTACACAATTAAGAGCCATATATAAAGTTATATGTGTTATCTAACAAAAGTTAATTATTTAATAATTTCTGTCTACACAATTAAGAGCCATATATAAAGTTATGTGTGTTATCTAACAAAAGTTAATTATTTAATAATTTCTGTCTACACAATTAAGAGCCATATATAAAGTTATATGTGTTATCTAACAAAAGTTAATTATTTAATAATTTCTGTCTACACAATTAAGAGCCATATATAAAGTTATATGTGTTATCTAACAAAAGTTAATTATTTAATAATTTCTGTCTACACAATTATACGCGATTATATACACAATTATATAAGATCCAAATATTAACTTAGGATGTAGAAAGAATTAGGAAAGTAAGAAGGATTGCGAAATAATTCCTCCAAGTGTATTAAAATATTGATAATATAATAGATTTTCTATTGATCTTGGTAGAAATCTTGACCTATGTACAAAAAAGTCTACATCCTTTTTTGTTTTTCTTTTTTTTTAAATTTCGGAATTAAATATTTCCATAGTTTTTAAATCATTTAAATTAAAAAGTTTGGTAAGTTATCTAACAAAAGTAAAATATTTAATCAGTTCTAACTGTATATACTTGAAAACTTGAGTGGGAGGTGGTAACAATTTGGGAAAGTAATTAATATTTCAAAACTACTCCTAAAAAAAGAATTAAATTGTTGACAATAGTGTTAAAATCTATTCTCTTTTGATCTTGGTAAACTTGATTCAAAACATAATTTTGAAATAATAAAGTTGCATATAAAAGTACCGGATACTAAAAAAGGATTTTATAGTCAATAAATACTGAGATCACATGCAGTTATATTTACTAATCAATATTTCAAAAAACATTAGAATTCTTACATTATACTTTAATAAGGAAATTTTTTGCATTCTTAAAATGTTTTTTGTGTCTTATATTATTAAAGAAAAAAAATAATGATTGAAAATAGTGTCAATTTTTAGCTTCAAATTGCAAAAGAAATTTAGCTTAAGTTGAATTGCCTTTTTACAGAAATTTTACTTAAAGTATGTTCTTTTAAGAAATGGGGTAAAGTATTACAGTAACATTAGTTTGAATCTATGTTTTGAAATTTTATTGGAATTTTTTAATTCTCGAGACATCATTTAAATATTAATTAAATATGTTAAATAAAAAAGGGGTTTGAATTTTTATAAAGCATTTTTATTGGTTATGCACTGTAAATTTTTTTGTGTGCATTTAGTACCAAAAATTGCGGCAACTACATTAAACCCAAGTGGTGTAATGAAATACCATACATAACACTTGAATCTTACTGGGGGTAAAGTAGCCGCCGCCATTTTCGTTTCTCAATAGGTCTATAAAATTTATAATTACACTAAGATAAGATACACATAAGAGCCAGTAAATTAATTTTTATGATACATTATAAATTAATAATCATTAATTTAAAATTAAACACAAACTAATCTAAGAAAATAAAATGTATTTGTTACTCCAACGTACGTGTAGCAAAGAGAGAACATAAAGATTTCGAATTAGGCTTAACATAACGAAAGCAGATAGGAATTATACATTATAAAATTATTGAAAACAGTTCTCAGATATTTAAAATGAAAATATAATTAACCTTATTACACCCCTAAATGCATGCATACATTTTAAGCAGGGAATTTTGTTTCATATAATAAATATTAGCGTTGAAAATTACAACAAATTCTTGGGAGCTTATTCTAGATTATAAAAAACTACTCACGATATTCTACTTGGCGTTTCTTAATATTCTAATTCGCAAAGTGCCAACCTTACCTTCAGAAGTGAAAATATTTCTCATATAGTATAAAAATGTGAAGGTTTGGTGCAGGATTACTAAATTTTTAAATTTAAATTACACCCTTCAAAATCGTATATGAACGATCAATTTGGCGTTAACCCAGAATAAAGTATTCCTTCACACAATTTTTTTTTTCAATTTCAGATTTGGAGAGATATTAAACCTCAGTGTTTTATTGTAGTTTGAGGATCTAATCCACTATTTTTTTGCTGAAATTAAAAACTGTTATACTGAAAACGATTCGTAAATTAAAAATTCTTTTGTAGTTGGACACCCCCAAACAGTTTCATTAATCACATGCCCGGAAATATTATGTACAAAAAAAGTTTACCTAAACCATAAAATAAATTAGCATAAGTTGATCCAAGCCATAATTAAATTAAGTTTATTTTATATAGTTTACATCCATCACTTTTCATACATACCTACAAACAAAGAAAGTAAATTATAATTATTAATTAACACGTATGATTTTTAGTAGCTAAATAAATAATAAGTCAACTTAATCAACTTAAGCAACTAATCAATTTGAAGTAAATTAATCAAACGTTTTCTTTTTTATGCAATTTATGAATTGAGGACAAATAACTCTTAGATATAATACTCTACAGTCACAATTTCCTTATCTTTTTCTTATTTTATTTTCACAAATACTTAAATAAATTTTAGAGAAAAGTAAGCAATATTTTATGTCACTTTTACTACTTTTTTTAAAAAAAAACTCTTTCATGTGACGTCAAAAACTTTAAGGTAACGATATATAGCTGTGAATAATATTTTTTCCTTGAAAAAAGAGAATAAAAAAATTAATTAAAATCCTCGAAAGAGGAATATGAAAACAAAACAGTATAATGGAAAAAAAAGCATTTTCTATAAGACAATATATAGCTTTCATTCCAATATTGAAATCTCAGCTAATGCATTATTCAGTGTCTGTCATTTTCACTTGAAGCACTCACTGACGGGCAAACGTAAGCAACTCGTATTCAGTGAATGACAGCATATTTTCTTATCATATTATTCTGATTTTTCTCAACCGAATCAGAAGTCGCAATATTAAATTGTTAAAATAGTGAAAAATTCAGAATGATCAGCCGATTATTTTGCTGATAATAAAAACTGTTTTACTGGAATTGCTAAGATTCTTTTATATATTGACATATTTCCAAAAATATTTTCATTAATCATATGTTCGGAATTATTATGTATAAAAAAGTTGATCTATGCCATAAAATCTGAATTTAATTACTTTTATTACTATTTAATCAATCACTATTCGTACATACCTATCAGATAAAGAAAGAAAATTTTTAATATTTTTAACACGTTATATGTATAGTAGCTAAATAAATGATAATACTAAAACAACAAAGCAATTTAAAATAAATTCATCAAATGATTTACTTTTTTATGACTCCAACTGTATGAAGTTAGATAGTCATAATTTCGTTCTCTTTTTCCCATCATATTTTATTTTCGCATATACTCCGATAAATTTTAGCGAAAAGTAAATATTATTATATGTCACATTTACTATTTTTTTTAAAATAACTCTTTCACGTGATGTCAAAAATTTTAAAGTAAAGATCTCTGTGAATAATATTTTTTCCTTCAAAAAAAGGCATTTCTTAAAATTCCTGAAAGATGAATATGAAAGCAAAACCGTGCGAAGAAAAAAAAAGTCATTTTCTATCAGATAATATAGCTTTCATTCCAATTTTAAAATCTCAGTTTATGCATTATTCAGTGCCTGTCATTTTCACTTGCATCACTGACGGGCAGACGAAAGCAACTATTATTCAGTGAATGACAGCATGCTTTCTTATCATATTATCTGATTTTCCTCTCCGGAATCAAAAAATCACAATATTAAATTGTTAAAATGGCGAAAAATTCAGATTGAAATATTTTGAAAGTGAAACTCGAAAAAATTTTAAGTACAGAATGACTTTTTAAAAATAAAGGAAAAATCAGCGTAAGTCAAATGTCTCATGCTTTTGAATATAAGCCGATCAGTTCTTAAAATTTATCCAAAAATTCAACACTCATACGTAAGTTATAATCAGTATTATTTTAAAGCATGCGATTTGAGTATTTTTAAAAAAGTCGAATGATGTTGAAAAATAGTATGTTTGAACTGCTTAAAGTGTAATTAAAAAACTAGCTTAAAAATAAACAAAGCTTTTGATCATTTCCCTCATTAAATGGAGAACTACAATTTAAAAAAAAAAATCGGCGAAGGTAACTCTAATGACATTTCTGGTGAAAAAAACCGGTAAATGAACGGTATTTAAACCATTTATTTGGTAATTTTTTCGTTCATATGGATATGTTTGCAGAAAATTCTAGTTTTAAGATTATATATTAAGAGAAAAGCAAGTTAATTACTAAGTTAATTATTAAAAAAGGTACAACTTTCTTTAATAGAGATAGTTGGAAATAAAAAAAAACGTGAATGAGGAAGAACTGAACATGTAAAAATGGACATACTATAGTTTCGGTTCCATAAACAAGATCCTGCCATAGTGTCTAAACACTAAATGACTATCAAAACTACAAATTGTATTTCGTGCCTAGAGACTGAGGATTACTACACAAAGCATGTTCTAACCCTTTTAGAGAAATATAAATATTTCTGATACAAATTATTTAATTAACGATTTATAAACATATCAAATTCTGAATATTAAGCAAAATTCTAAAACATCCTTTAATTGATTAAATGCAATTTCTTCTTTATTAAATTCAGTTTTCTCTTTTATTCATTCATCTCTAAATCCATTTCTTAAAATAAGAAAGTTACATATTCCATTTAGATATCAATACAAAACAATTGATTTATGTATTTCTTTTGCATTATGTTTAAATGAATTAAAAGAAGGGCAATTAAAACAATTGAACTATATTGCAAAAGTGGGAAATATTTAGAACAGTAATGATTTTTTTAAAATATAAAACTGACTTAATTTGTTTAATTTTTTATTATATTTCGGCACTGAAAATGTTTCAAGAGAAAGTTTATTTGAATTAGCTTTTTTTTTTTTACAAAAATAGTAAATAATGTTCACCTCTGTTATGGTTAAAACTAATAATATTATCTTTGGTACACTGATAAAAAAAGTGTGGTAAAAACTACCTGAATATGGTAAAATCTACCGTGTTTCTGGTTCTATGATATTGAAGCGCATTAGTCATTATTTGAAGTCTTGCATGATGTTACGTAGTGTTTTTTAAGTATGATTAATATTTTTAGAGTTTTCTTTTTATCTAAAGCCAATATGATATTTTCATTATTTTACCACATTAATATTTTTATTGATGCATTTAGCAATAAGTATTTAACGAAAAATTGCTTTAATTAAAAAACAAAAAAACTTTTTGTCAAACTGTAAAAAAGAACTTTTTAGAAAATATTTTAACCTAATTCCTTAATAATTAACTACACGTTAATTCACGTCTATCTAAATTTTAAAAAAAACAGAAAAGAGGTTTGCAAAAATTTCCTACTAACGTCGTTTTTTCTAAAAAAAAGTATTTCCTACATTATTTGAAATTTATTTTCTTCGAAAAATTTAAACCTTGATGTCTTGAGTATTTCAAAAATGTGAATTGTTATGATCCTCCTCGTGAATGTTCCCCATTGTTTAGAGGATATTTTGTTTAAAATCCTCTTTTGAGAAAAAAATCAATATTTTTTTGTTTTTTCTGGAAAACTTACGAAAGTTTCACAAAATTCTTTGATTTTATTTTTTGAGCTATTTATCATTCAGTCTTTTTATAGTTGCCAGGTAACGGTCTTTTAGTAAAAAAAAAATTATTTTCTGGATCGCAGAAATTTTTTCATGTAAATTCTTATTTTACGTTAATTTCAAAAAATTCTAATGCCGAAGATTTTTTATAGTCACTTTTTCGTTTCATAGCTGAATTTTTACTGTCACCTTTAAAGAAAATATTTTTGTGAGGTTTTTAAACATAAAAAATTATAATTGACAGTATTTGGTTGATAAAAATTATTTAAATTTTTTCATGTTTTTATTTTTGCATAAACTGCATTATTTAGGCATCTTTTTTTAATTTAAGTTATTTGCCATTTGGATAAAGACATTGCCCTGAGAGTAAGAAAACCAATTTGCATAAAAAACTAGCTAACCATTGTTTACCCTTTCAGGTAACAGCTATGAGTTTAATAATATGGAAAAATCTAATTTAAAATATAATCAACAAATTAAAATAGCCATTACAATTTCAGTTTGAAATTATGTTTAAAATTTAGTTACACTAGGCGGGGAGTAAAATAACCAGTTTAATGATTAAATATATAAAACATATAAATTTATCATAAAACTATCTTAAAAATTAATAAAGTTTTATAAGCTTACCTTCAAAGCACAACCATATTAAGCCTAAGATCTGAAACTGCATTGGAAAAAAAACGCGTTATTGCATGAAAGTTAAAAAAGACATTCAAAATAGTGTTACTAAAACCATAGGAACCATTCTTTTTACACTTACAGTACCCTTCTTAATAATGATTCTTGAAGTGTAAAAATGGATCTAACGTTACTTACGCATTATCCTGTAAAATATTTTACCAACATCATGCCAAAGTCATTTTGTAGTCTTTCAAATTTATTTTATTACAGTAAATAAGTATAAAGAAATTGATAAAATACAAATATAACTTATCACATGCCAAAAAGGAAATAATATTTCAATATGAATCATATCTAAATTTAGTTTTAGATTGGGCGAAAATGATCTTTAAAACATACGTAAGTACTGATTCATGTTCTATTGCTCAACTAGGTCAAAAGCAGCCGCTATTATTTTTTTTAATTCAGTAGCACTGGAATGTATAATTATAGTGAGATATGATACACATAAGAGTCTGTAAATATATTTTTACGATACAAAATGAAGCAAGAATCATTCATTTAGCATGATACATGCACTAATTCTTAAAAATAAAATTTATTTTTCCATTAAACTTAGTACAAATAGAACATTAAGATGAACTCGAATAATGCTTAACAGATATGAGAAGCTGATAGAAATTATAAACTATAAAATCACTTAATACAACTCATAAAGATTTATAGAATAAAATATAATTATTCTTATTCACATCCAAAAACACGCATATTAATTTCAACTGCGAACAACGAATAAGTCAATCAAATTACAACTATTCACAAAAAAAAAATACTAACTCATAATTGCAAACACAACATCTGGCGATAAAAAAAAGCGCTCCAGCAAAGGGGGTTATTGGACGGGGAAATAATTATCTTTTTGATGAGTGAAGTTTTGGTGTTAGCTTATTCTGCAATATTACAAATGTTCAAATTTAAATTACACTTCTTAAATAGTATATGAGAGCTCGATTTGGTGTTTACCCGCTTTCCTTTCAAATTTTGTTTTTGAAAAAAAGCTTTTCTTTTTTATCTCATTAATAAATACAAAGAACTAAAAAAAATATATAATGCACAAGATTTAAGTTGAAATTTTAAGTTTTTTAAGTGTGAAAAAAACATTTAATTCCCCATCGGATTACTATCCCGAGTTATCTCGGGCAAATGAAAAAGGATTAATATTAGTCTTTGTAAAATAGTTTTTAAAACAAGAGAGAGCACAAAGTGACATTTTTCAAAAGTGAGTGAAGTGATATACCATTTTTTTTACTCTTTTTTCGATGAAAATTCAGCAATCATCGTATATACAATCGCACAAAACACGTGAGCAGTCCTACAATCCAACAGCAAAACTCCAAAACAAAACTTGGCAATCATAGCAGATTATTATTATTATTATTTGTGCTTCCGGCAGAGTAAAAACGTGATAATACAAAACGTACTGACAAATTTTGCTACACCAGATTTTTCTCCGGATAATAAATATTTGCAATATATACCCGTGTAAACTCGGGAAGTCAGGGAGGCGGTAAAACCGAAATAAAGTGTTTCTTCACACAATTTTTTGGGTTGTTCAACAGATATTACAGGTAAAATATTACACCTCAGTTTTTACAGTGTTTAATTTTGAGTAAATTTTTACCATATGAACGGAAAAAATATCAAATGAATGATTTAAATAACGTATATTTTGGTTTTATTAACCAGAAGTGCCATACTGTTCCGTAATTTCACCAGATTTTTTTTCTCCGTTGTGTATCTAAGAATAAGAAGAGCGTTGTGAATTTAAGATTTAAGAAACCTAAATAAATATCTTCTTCCCACTCCCATGTACTTTCAAATGAATTCCTTTACATATTTAAAACTTTATAACATTTACGTAATTGGAATTCAAATAATTACATTTTTCAGTCCCTTGATTCCAGTTTTGACCAAAACAAACTTTCCATTTTAGAAATTAATTTACAAAATCCATTTATCTTCCTCAACAGTTGCCATGAAAAGAAAATAAGCAGAGAAAATTCGAGTCTTGATTATTTTAAGTAGTCTTTTCGAAATATCATATTTTAAGAGAAATCCCATTATTCAAATGAATTTGAAAGCTAACTAAAAGCAGGTATAAGCTTGTGGTATACAAAATCCTTTCCTATGAAACTCAAAACCACTTCCTTCACGTCAAATTGGCGGATTTTAGGATTTACTGACTAATTCTTATTTACTCTACGAAATTAAGAGCACTTTCTGAGAGACTGTCTGTATTTAACGAATCATTTCCATTCTGTAGAGACTTTCTTATTTGTTTCTTACGTAAACGATATCGTTCACACTCAGAAAAATTCCCAATGACATTTTATGTACTTTGCATTGTTTATTCTATTTAGTTTTAATACCGTGTTTCTGAGCAAGCTTAAATACAGAAAATATGCTAGGATTCTTAGGAATCTAATTCCATTATTAACAATTTCAGTTTCTTTGCATTTTACTATTTTTAACAACAACTTCTTCATGAAGTCACCTGATTTTTGATGAATAGCTAACTTTTAAATATTTGACGAGACTGCTTATTGATTCGTGTGTCATGCCAGTGCAAATTTGAGTCAATAGGGCATATGCCTATAAATCTAAAACTGATCTTTTTCGATGTACCTTTCTTCAGCATCTAAACAAGATATTGCTTCAGTGATAACTGTTAATTCATATCTTTGGCAGAAAATATTTCAAAAATTATAAACTGAGCACCTTTAATTTTTTAATAAATTTCATCAAAAATTATTCCTCTTAAAGCTTAAGCATTATCACAGCATTTAAATGATATAATCTCAAATATCCTTAAAGAATTATAAAGCGATATCATAAGTAGTTTCTTAGAAAAGGTACATAGAAAAGTCCAGTTTTAGCAATTATTCATATATTCCCCACAGACTCCCTTTAAATTCATTTGCTCTAAATTACGAGATGGTATAGTATAGAGCAGGGATGGGCAAACTTTTTTGGTCGAGGGCCAAAAATCGAGAAAAAAAGTTTGGTGGGCCAAGTAAAAACTTCTAAAATAAAAAAATACGATATACAAGTTTTAATTTAGATATTTAATGAGATGAATGAAATTGCGATTTCATTTCCTTATATTGAGGTTCGAAGTGAGAAGTGCTAATTTTAAGGAACGAGGCTAAATGCTTGCCGGTTAGTCTACTCCTAAAACCATTTTTTCTAAGGTTCATTGTTGGAAAAACTTGTTCCAATATATAAGATGAAGCAAATATAGCACTGATTTTTTGGGCATGAGATTAAATTTTGTAAACTCACTCTTGGCAATGATTTGTAAAGCTCAAACTTTAGCAGAATTAGAAACAGCTGCTTCAGATGATTGTTAGATTGCAACTCAATTAATTCAAGCTGCAAATCCGACATCACTGTTTCATAATAACGTTGAAAGGCATGGTAAAAATATCTAATTCTGTTTGAATGGCACTGAAATCTTGAAATCCGTGTTCAAATTCGAAATGGAGTTTTTTCAAGCCATCTTCATGATTTTTAAACTTTTCCTCATTTACCGAGGGTATTGAATTTAACCTCGAGAAATAAGACAAGTCGTTCTTATCTGGCTGCCCAGCAAACAGATTAAGCTTCAGTTTAAAAGCTTTGAGATGGGGCCAGATATCATCGATGAATTGCATCCCTTGCATCTTAACATTCAAGTTTTTCATATGACAAAGAAGATCTGCCCATTCATCATTAAACGCATGGCACTCTAAATCAACTTTGAGTTTTTTAGTAGCTTTTTTGGGGTTAAAAAAGTTTACAAATAAGTCAAAAAGGCATTAGCCAATAGTATAAATTTAATAATTTCCCTATTATTTACAATGACATATGTGTGCAATTTTTCCATACCCAATAAGTGTTAGAACTCGCGCCGGCAGAAAAATCCACTCGTTGGACCTTAAAATGCTCAGTCTGCCCCATGTAAAGTGCAATTCACCTATAGTAGATTCCATATGTCTGCTCCTCGAGAAAGACAGACCCTCGTTGGAGCCAATCTACGGTTATTCTATAAAGAATTTCTGCTTTCAACATATTGCCAATTGAAGCTGACTGTACTAACTATTTTCATCAATTTATACTTCGTAGAACAAAAATAGAGAAAGTAAAAAGGTCATCAAAACTTTGTTAAAAAAGAAAGAACAAAAAAAAACAAAAAACATCAAACAAAGTAGACAAGAAAATGGATGTATAATGTATATTGTTTATATTCGCCACGGAACGGCGAGTTAAAATTCTATCCGAGGGGCAGGTAAAACCTTCCGGCGGGCCATAGTTGGCCCGCGGGCCGTAGTTTGCCCATCCCTGGTATAGAGGATAGTAATAAACTTGTTTACTCCACATTCAAATACTGCAAGGAAAATGAGATTCTGGTAAAGTTATCGTGCTCTATAATTATGACATTTCCGGCAAAATAAAGCAAAATTTTGGTTAATAAAACTAAAATATAATGTATTTAAGCCATTCATTTGGCAATTTTCCAACTCATATGGTAATGGTTTACCGAAGATTCTGGTTTTCAAAATTCTTGTTCTTACTACCACACATTTAGTAAAAAAAACTGAAACATAAATTAAACGAATAAAGGCTTTTTAAGCCATGCTCTAAGATATCATGATAAAATTACCAAATTTTTCCAAATATATCACAGATTATAAAATCATATTTTATTGTTAATTGTAACAAGTCATTATCAAATAGCTTCAGTAAAAATTCCCGAGCTTTTAGGTGTTCTAATACAGCTAGAAACACGATACATTTTGTCCTATTCTGATAGTTTGGGCCATAATTTTTTTCATCGTGTGGGAATGTTATGGAGCTCATTTGTTTTTAACCCTTTTATTTTAAACATCCTTAATCAATTGAGTTACGCCTTTTGCTTTTGTCGAAATTCGTATCCTCAATAACAACATACGTGTAAAAATGCTTAAAAATATCATCAATGCAAGTTGAAATTCTCTTAAACACAAATTATATAGCGAGTGCACTTGCAATACTGTATTTTGCGTTAAGAGATTCTACGCCCATTTTGCTGAAATAAAAACGAAAATAACCTGTGAATTATTTTTTTAAGAAGAGGCTGTAAAAATATTTTCTGATCAATGAAAAAAGTAATGGAAATAGAGTAAAGGATAATAAAAAATAATTCCGATTGATTATCTTATCTATTTAATAGATTAATTACAGTTAAAGCATGATATTCCATTATTTTCGAATTAAGTTAAAAGTAATGTTGTTACTTTTAACTAATTAAAAATAATAGGACAGATTTAAGTATAATTTAAAAAAGATTAAGCAGCTCTTGAAAATAATGATGGCATATAATTTAATTATTTTTTTTCTGCATATTATTGAATCCTTTTAAAAAATCCTTTTGCAAATATTTACTGGTATATGATTTTTAAAAAAAAGAAGCGTTTCCTATACTATTATTATTAAGAGAAATTTCCAGTTAAAATCCATGCATGAAAATAAGAATTCTACTATTCCATTCGCTTTGCGATTAATTTTTTATATTTCTTATTCTAAGAAATAAATATTTACCAACATATAAAAATATTCTACGAAATTTAATAACAGCATTGACAAGACAATTTTCTTTAAGTTCCTAATTATTCATTATAACATTTTTAAGATATGTGAAACAAACTAAATTACTTGTCAAGACAACTTTCTTAAAATTCGAAGTTATTCAAAATACTATTATTAAAACATTTTAAGTAAACTTTGTTTATATAACAACATTCGAAATTAATTAAAATTCAAAAGACTTAAAATGTCAATTCGATGTCAATTAATATTTAAAGATGTCAATTAATATTTAAAGATGTCAATTAATACTTAAATGTCATATTAAAATTTAAAGAAATGTACTTAAAGAATTATATTTAAGGTATTTAAAGAAAAAAACTTTTAAACTGATAAAACAACTTTCTTTAAATTCAAAATTATTCATAAAGCTATTATTTAAATATTTCACTAATAGGAAAATCTCGGAAAAATGGTTAAATAACAATTTATTTAATTGTTGTTTTACCATATTCAAACAAAACAATCAAATAAACATAAATAAGATGGTATTCAAACTGTTAACTGTGAGAAAAGCCGTTTATTAATTGCTTTTACCTAATAAGGTTAAACAACCGGAATTTTATCGTACCAACTAGGCTCATCTAATGAAGGAGTTTAATTCCTTGTAGCTGGGTACTTATTATATCCGAAAAGGCTAATCAGTCAATCTCATAACCGACAGAAGGGGATTCGAGTCCAGCGTTGACATTGCAATATTTCTTCCATTCCCTTCAACACCTGAAGAGTTTGTAGTGTCCTGCGAGCCCCAAATTGTGACCTTAGACTATTAAAATACAACATATCTCATTCATGCATATATACCATAAAACTGCTTAATACAAATAATCTAGTGTCTTCCATCTCTTATGGTAGGTGAAATAAATGGATCTACTCATTAAATGCTTCCACGGTTCATTTAATAAAACATAACTCAACAACAACCAATAATGCCCATTATGTAACGAAAAGCTAAGCTCCAATGCCAAATTAAATTACTTTTCTCCAGTTTTCAAACTACACTAGTTGTAAATGGTTAAAAAACCGTATAGTTTTGCAATCATGGTATTTTAACCATGCTAGTTGTAAATGGTTTCAAATCTGTAAATGTAAATGATGTTCTTCACCGTAAAGTTTTCGGTTAATTGGATGGACAGACTGCCGCCAGTAACTTTACCGTAATTTTAGAATGGAAATTCTTACAGTGTTTAGCAAAATTTCTTTTATTTGATTATATAAATATTTCGACCTAATTGAGGAATTTTTCAAATTTTAAGTGAAAGAGAAATTACTATAAAAATATTTAACTTCTTCAAAAATGACTTTGCAAAGAAAGTATTCTAAACATTTCTTACCACACATCAAATGTCACTATTAAGCAGTTTTGGTCCAGTTGGTTTTCCCTCTCAAGCGTAAGTCTTTCGGTTGTGGATCTTTTCATTGCACGATAACTTTCATCCAACTTGTTAAGACTGAATTAAATGCCGATGCGGTCTCAACCAACCAACCATAAATTTTAATTGGACCTTAAACATTCTTCGAATACCGAAAAGTTTAGAAAATGTTTCGAATGTCAAGAGATTAAGTTAAATTTTTATTTCTATTATACTGAGAAAAAGTTAAAAAGTTATCAGTTCTTCGAAAAAATACTTATGGTCACGCTCAAACCATGTGTTGATAAGAGTGCTTGAATAGATTATATTTTAAAGAAGATTTCTCTTGAACTCCTATGTTTTGAAATGGATTTAGATAAATATTGTGATGAAATAAAGTGAAATATGTTGCATTTTGTTCCAAAATTAATAGTATGCATAATATATTTAGGAAAATTAATAACTAAATAGTATTATCAAGCTTTATGATATTTCAATTCGATCGAATAAACTAAATCTAATGGTTTAATCAAAGAGGACCAGTGACTAGTCCTCTTTGCCAATTAACCATTTTGATTTGTGACTTTTACAAATTGGAAATAATGTCTTCTTGTATTTTAGTTTGTGTTTACTTTTTATCTTTCTCATAACTTTTTTATTTCATGCATGTTCTTCAAACCTTTCTATAACTTTTGTGATGTCTTGTAGTTATGTTGTCGTTGAGAACGACTCTTTGATAAGTTGGTAAAATTATATAATTATTTTTTATTAGGTACGATACGGAACTTTCATTTCCAACGCTCTAAAGCTGCACAAAGGGCTATTGGCGAACTTACCTGTCTGGGAAACATTCCTGAGGATGATTTGGATACAACAAACATACGTCACACCCCGTTTTACTGAGAAGGCACATTACCGCACTATCCATCCATCCGTAGATCGTAATTTTGACCCCAACCAGAGCAAGATCAATCTCCAATCCAGTGCCCCCAGAGGTAATGATCTATTAAGGGAACTTGGAGGACATTATGACCCCGACAGATTTAGAGTGTACCAGTCACCTTTTTGTACACTGGAAGTCTTCAGCCGGCGGGATCAATCTCACAATAATTCGGACATGAGTCCAACGCTCTAACAGCCAGGCTATCTCCGTCCCAATCTTCTCTAGGTTTCATCTATTCCTGATGTGAATTTACACTGAAGAGACTATTGGTATTTAAGAGAAACAAATAAATAAAAAAAAAACGATTTTCTGTCACGTCACCAGTAATGAGGATTTTTCTGATTCAAATAATATTTCCGATTTTTCTATGTCTGTATTTATTTTCTTTATACTCATTTTTACATCCGTATCTTTTCAATTTAAAAGAAGAAAAAAAATTTAAGTAGAGAAAAAAAAAGAGAGAACAGATAAAAGAAGAAATTATATAAAATTCGTATTATTAGTCACATTATCGAATATTTCAGCTTTTATTTACGAGTTTTAATTTGTTAATATGCACTAAAGAAATACTAAACTTACTTTAATACTTGATACAACGTTATAAAAGAGGAAGCAGTTTCTTCGAAAAAGCAT
This sequence comes from Parasteatoda lunata, assembly GCA_949128135.1. Lineage (NCBI taxonomy): Eukaryota > Metazoa > Arthropoda > Arachnida > Araneae > Theridiidae > Parasteatoda > Parasteatoda lunata. The sequence goes on along the minus strand of OX421972.1, from coordinate 57,973,483 downwards.
TTAGGGAAAATTCAATGTAAAATATTTTTAACATTATAGTTAAAGCATAGAAAGAAGCATACTTAAAAGCGGGAAACTATTAAAGAGCTGAACCAGACATATTTACAAGAAAAAGAAAATAAAACAAAATAGTATCACAAACTAGAAAAATCATTACTATAAGTTATGAAAGCAACCTAACTCAACATATTTTTATTTTTGAATGTTAGATAAAACTCTGAGTTTATGTTCTTTTTGTGTTTAGTATAAATATTCTTTTTATATATATTTCTTGGTATTCAGTATAGGTTCTAGTTAAGGATACTCAGTTTTACTTTCTGATCTTTTTGTGTGTAATAGAACATATTTCTACAACTTAAAACCACCATAAAATTTTATCGTTCTATTGTGTTAAAGCATTGGGTATAAGTTTTTGTTCTCAAGAAAATTATCGTAAACTAAATCGTTGATTTAAACAAAAATATTTTATATCAGCTTTCCTCATTTATATTTTATAGCAGCTTTTTTTAATCTCCGTAATAGTTCTATTCATTTCTTTCGAATGAAAAAAAGAAACCAAGATTTCAAGGTAGTAATTAATGCATTTTTAATATTTTTGATAATAATTTCAATAATAATAATTTTAACTATGAAACCAAGTAAATTTATACATATTTAAGAAAAATCATTAGTCATCCAAATTATTAGCTGAATTAATGATAAAAAAATAACTTTAAGCGTTGATTAATTAATTAAATTTAAAATTAATTAAATTCTTATTGCATTTATTATGTTCCAATGACTTAATTTCTTCAAAAATGTTCCTTCATGCGAACGTGTTTGTTTCTATATTTTTATAATTTTTTTAAACTATTAATATTGTTCATTGAATTTACAATGATTAATTCTTTAATAAAACATATATTTTGTCTTATCTGAATATTATAATATGTTTATATTAAATTGCATAAACTAACAGTCCTAGGCTTCAGTGTTTTTAAATTATCTTTGTAATATCTTTAAACAAATTTTTATTGGATTAATTGGAATAATTATATTATATTTGATAAATACATTTAAAATATTTAGCTTATTATATTTAATTAACCACAACCTTAAACTTAACGCTACTTTATAAGTAATCTTCCCTTTTTTCCTTTTTCTTCCTTTTTCATTCCTCTTTCCCCTTTTTTCTGTAACATATTAAAGGAGAATCAGTTTTTAAGGAATAAATGTTGGTGATTTTGATAGTAATTAAAAATGCAAAACGAAATAAAATTACACACATTTAAAATAAAACTCCGGCTTTACTAGTTTTACCCATTATAAAAGGTAAAGAAATGCAAAAACTTAGTAAACTTATTCTTTCATTCGTATGTGTTCATAAATTTTCGAAAAAACCTTGTTTCCTTCACGAATGTTCACAAACACTAGCTCATAGATATAAAGATATAGATAGCTCATAGATATATCCCCTATATTAGTCCCTGCACTAGCTTATGTGTGCGAGTTCGTGTATCTTTACACTTAAAATAAAATCTCAAAATTTAGCAAATGTGTGGAAAAAAACTCCGAAACAGCATTTACTTATTTCTTATTTTTTACAAAACGCATAGTCTCAATGGCTAGCAGCAGGTTTCGAACCAAGAACCTCCAGGATTGTCGAAGGATGATCTAACCAACATAGTTGTACACCCTGATCAGAAAGAGTCAGGAAATAGTGACTTCCGCAATGACACATTATGACATACATTCCAATTGCTTAAGAATTTTTATGATATAGCAAAATAAGCCAAAATTACCGATCTCCTGACAAAGTTATTTTGACCATATTTTTCAAATTGTAACCCTTTGTACCATTGAAATAGGAAATTAGTAAGTCATGATGTACCATTGTGGCGGCCACTATATAAAACTTAACTCTCCCTGGACAGGAGAACTATACTGCATCCTTTTGCAAGCATGGATGTCATTGATTCGAAATCCTGTCCACAGCCAACTATATATATTTTTCTTAATTTTAGCTGAAAAATGTTTTCTCTACAATTGACCTTGTTATAATTTTCAAAGTTAGCTTAGAACATAGATTTTTATCAATGCACTACCGAATATTCATGAACTGTAAGGATAAAACTTATAGTTTATACAGTTATTCAAACATTAAATCTCAGAAACTGAGAATATATATACATTAAACTGCAAAACATTCGTATAAATATTGGGTTTAATTTTATTTCCAAAACCTCTTTAAAAGCTATGTCTTGAGTTCTTATTTGTTTTTCAAAATTGAGTCAGACAGAATTCAGCCTAAGAAAATATCAAATGACTGTAAAAGATTGTAATTTTAATTCTTTTAAATGAAACTTATATTTTTGTTCAATTTATAATTTACATAGTTATTCTGACATTATTTCATTAAATCTCAATAACTAAAAATATATCTATTAAAACAGTCCAAAAAATTCGTGCAAAAATTTCCTATTGTATAAGTTCCTATTTGTTTTTCAATGGAAGTATTTAGCCTAGGAAAATATCGAATGACTTAAAAAGATTATAATTTAAATTCTTATAAATAAAACTTATATTTTTGCTCAATTTGCAATTTACACAGTTATTCAAGCATTAAAATAACTAAGAATATATGCATTAAAAATACAAATAATTCGTACTCATATTGGGTTTAATCTTAGCCTAATTTTATTTCCGAAACAAATTTAAAAGCTTACATCTTAAGCTCTTGTTTGTTTTTCAAAATTGATTCTACAAGAATTTATCCTTAGAAAACATCTAATGACTTTAGAAGAAAATAATTTAAACTCCTTAAGAAAACATATATGACCTCTTTTAAAGACGCTTTTAGGGAATAATAATTTCAGAATCAGTGTTTTCCCAATGGAGCATTATTTTTAAAATATTTTCAAACTTTTCCCTGATCTGATAAACTTCCATTTTTAGAAAATTAGTCTCAGAACTTAGGAAGAAAATTAAACTAATTTGTTTCACCTATCAAGTTCCGAAGAAAACATTATTGCAAATTATCTTCAGATAAAACACTTGAACTAACTTATGCAGGAATAATTCAAGATAAAAAAAATAGAATAAAATTCTATCGTTTTTCGCCTTTTTCTAAAACTTTGTAATTTTATTATTGTTGAGAACGGGATAATATGTCTTTAATGAAAAAGTTTTCGAAAAGTTGCGAAAAGTACTTCCATTAAAGCAGTGGTAAAATATACCATACATGAGCATTATTTATTTATATTATCCAAACTCAATTTATTTGTCAATGCTATCTAAACTCAAATTATGTGGAATATATCTAACTATCTAAATTCAAAGAATAAATTAAAACTGGATAGGATAACTGTTTAGGATTAGGATAAATTAACTTATATTTTTGGTTCATTTGTCAATGCTATCCAAACTCAAGTTTTTGGTATATATGTCAGTCTTATATAAACTCAAATGATAAATTAAAACTGGTTAGAATAACTGTTTAGGATTAGGATAAATTAACTTATTTATTTGGTTCATTTGTCAATGCTATCAAAACTCAAGTTTTTGGTATATATGTTAGTCTTATATAAACTCAAAGGATAAATTAAAACTGGATAGGATAACTACTTAGGATTAGGATAAATTAACTTATTTATTTGGTTCATTTGTCAATGCTATCAAAACTCAAGTTTTTGGTATATATGTCAGTCTTATATAAACTCAAAGGATAAATTAAAACTACAAGTAATTATTTTATTAATACTAAACCTTTGATTCGTTGCAAAAAAAAAATTATATAAATCACTTTTGAAATAAATCCATGTTTGTAGAAAAATGCAGAAACTGCACATTGTCGTATTTGTCTCCGACACAAAAACAATTTACACTTTTATCATTATTATTTTGATAATTACTTTTTAGAAAATTACAATTTAGATAATTACAATTTAGATAAATACAATTTAGATAATTACAATTTAGATAATAACAATTTAGATAATTACAATTTAGATAATTACAATTTAGATAATTTATAATTATTATTTATATAATACAAAATTAAATATTGTTGAGATGTATTTTTGTCTTCCTTAAAAAGAATTAGTCGTGAAAAAATATTTACATATATTATTTTTTTTTAGTTGAAAATTGAAAAACAAATTCTTGCTGAAGGGTAAAATTTTTAAGTAAAAGTACAAAACCTTTATATTTAATATTATGTGAATGACTAAATTTAACTTATTTAAATATTCAAGGAAACTTAATGAAATTATTATGTTCACTAGTAACTAACGTAATTCTAATTTTTTTTCAGGAAAAACCCTCTGTACGTTAATTTTAATTTAAAAACAAAATTTTTGATTTCTGAATGTGAAATTATATTCGTTAGAGTAATGATTGTGTTGGATAAATCGGTTTTTTAAAAAGTTTTTTTCTTTTAAGATAAGATCTTTATTATTATAAATTTTTTTGAAAAAAATCATTTGAACAAAGAAATTTAACAAATACAAATATTTTCAATGCATTTTAAATAGACATTTCATAGCTAAAATACTTAAAAATGTTTTAAATTTGAATCTTCTATCACTTAAGAATACTTCACCAAGACTTTAAAATAAAGTATCTGTCTTCTAGAGTTTAAAAACTTTTAATTTTTCCAAAAACAGCAATATAACCTTCAAGTTGCTTTGATCCTACAACATTTACTCTTCAAACCTAGTAGCATTTAGAAAGCGGTGAGAGAATTTTGCGGAATTTTTTTTCTTTGGCGTACTTAGTTTTATTGAAAATATTTCTTTATTGATTAGCAATTAAGGCGCACAATAGTGTATTAATTTTGAAACATTTAATTAGTTTCTGTGAAGATTTGAAGTTTCCAATTTCATTAAATCTTTTCCGCGTTGAGTAGTTTGAGTTTTTTAAACCCAACTCCATTTTAATTTCAAATGCATTAGCGAGTTTTTTTCAATAAGTTCAGTTGCAAATGTATTCGGTTTTCAATCTCATTTATTAAATGGAATCAAAAAATAAATTAAGAAAACGCGATAAATTTTAAATATCAACTTGATTCGTTTGCAAGCTTAGATTATGAAAGGAATTTTTCAATTACATATAAAATGAATTGCAACTGTTTTTCTTAATACATATAGGAAATACATTTTAAAAATTATATCGTGTATTTACGTTTGTTTTAAATTACATAGCAATAAAAAAAATTTTCGTTATACGTCAATTGATATATTTTTACCGTATTAAATTTTTAAAAAAATATTATGGAGTTTCTTTTTCTGCAAAACTTGAGTAAATATAAACAGGAAGATGTTTCTAAGCCTACATTATAAAGGAATTTTTCAATTACCTATAAAATGAATTGGAACTTAATTTATTTTTAGTACATTTAGAAAATGTATTTTAAAAATTATATTTAGGAAATGTATTTTAAAAATTATATCATGTATTTACGTTTTAAATTGCATAGGAATATGATAACTTTTCGTCTACATCAATTAATATCTTTTTATGCTATTAAATTTTAAGAAAAAGTTAGGGAGTTTTGTAGAACTTATAATATATTTTTATTTAACTTTTTTTCCTCATAGAGCATATTTCAACAAGAAGATGCTTTGAAACTTTTACTTGTTAATTTTATTTACGTTTTAAAGTCAATTTTAATGGCACTTTACTATGTTTCTGAGAAAAATCAGACAAATTAAAAACCTTTTCTTGTTTCGTTTTTCATGGTATAGTACATCTTTTTTATTTGCTAATTTTTATTTGCGTTCAAAATCAATTTTGACGAAATATTTTTTATAATTCGGAGATATGAATTTAATTTTAAAACCTTTCTTTTTGTTTGTTCCTGATATTATAGTGCATATTTCAGCAGAAAGAATTGTGAAATTTTTACATGTTAATTATCATTTACGTTTAAAGTCACTTTTGACGGTACTTTATTATGCTTCTAAGGTAATCAGTCAGTTCAAAGACCTTTTTTTTCTCCCTCATGCAAGAGTGCATATTTAAACATGAACATATACTGAAATTTTCTTTCGTGAATTTCAAATTCTCATAATTAGTCTCTTTTAACATCACTTTTTAATCTTATCCTACCGAGAAACTGAATTAGAATCCGCATCATTTTTCATTAATTTTATACTTTTCTTAAACACTTCTTACAACTTATTCTGACTGCTTATACTCCATATACAGTATTTTTTAATTTAGAAAGTTCGGCTTTTGACTTAAAATTAAAATTTAAAATGTAAGTAAACTTTTGCTTAAAAATATTATTTTGCTTTTATCAAACTATATCTGTGACCATAAATAAAAAAAAATAATTGAATAAGAGAAATTTAATACATGTTTGGATGTAAATTCTGCTGATATATTTATAGTGTTTATATTATTTATATTATTCTGCCTGTCAGTGAGATGCTTAAAAATAAATAAAAAAGCATTGCGTGCTAAAATGCTTAGATTTTTAATGAATCTTTTCAATGTGGTTGAAATGCAAGCAAACAACAAGCAATAGAACTGGTTGATGATATATATCTTTAACAAATGGAGCAATATTCCCATATTTTATCAATCCCATTTCTTTCAAATTTGACAAAAAATATGACTGAAGAATTAGTTTTGTATTTAAGAAAATGCTGAACAGATAATTTGAAAATAGGAATTCTTTTATATCAATCTGCATACAAACAAGCTTGTTAATGTTTTTAAAAAATGTTAACTTTTACAACATGATAAAATTTTATTTTTAATTAAGTATTTAGATATTAACTTTTACCCTGGTAAGACTTTGTTTGAACTTCACCATAGCTATGAGACTTAACTTACTCACACTTACTAAACCTTTTTTTTTACTTGTCTGAGCTTTAGAATTAGAAATTTTAGGCCGTACTGAACCATATTATTTTTCAAATTTGCTGCAATATTAATAGGGTGCTTAGTCAAACCATATTATCAAAATTCTTAATTTTGATTAAGGGAAAACTGATACTATTTGAACGAAAAACATACTTCAGTTTAACGTCATAATAAGATTGCAAAAAATGTGAGCCGTATTATATTTATAGATACTAGTTTTATGGTCCAATGTAGAACTGAATTTTTTGAAGTGAACTATTATTACATTCGTAGTCTTACGAAGTTTCCAACATTTGTAAAATATTATGTTAGATATAAAAGTGTTTTTTAATATTATAAAGCAAATGATCTAAAAATGAGCTTGATCATTCTGAATCATAATGAACAAAATATAAAATAATTTAACTCTATGCTTCATATTTACTTCGTTTCTTTCTTCATGTAGACATACTTTTTGTACCTGGCAATCTAGAAACATATGGTTAACATTAACGTTTTACTTAAGACTGGTACAATAACAATTATGCTAAGTAACCGTAAGCAAAAGGTTAATAAATATATACATGATTTTTCAGAAAAAAATTATAGTACAAAAAAAGGTAAAACATTATTACTTCAAATTTTTCTTATAAACTATATTACTTCAAATTTAAAGTCAAACATAAGTTACATTACACGTTATCTTATAAAATGTTTTTAAGAAACTAATATCTGAACACACTGTTAGAAGTTTTTCAGAAAAAAATATTAAATGACAGTTTCACTAATTGCAATTTTTTCACATTTTACCAAACCTGTAAAATAACCATAAAAAAAACAGGTATTCAAACTATAAACTGTGAAAAAAATCGTTTATTGACTATTTTCACAGAACAGTTAAATAATCAGAAAACTCTTTTCAGGATTAAACAATCAGAATTTTAACCGTGTCAACTAAGCTAACCCTATCAAGCCTCTTAGTACCTTGCAACTGGGTACATACATTGACCGAGAGGGCTAATTTGTCAATCTCATCGCGGAATGAACTGGGGTTCAAACCCCAACACTGACATCTCAATCAATTCCTTTTACACCTGAAGATTTTTCCAGTGCCTTGCCCTTCTCAAATGGTAATCTTAGAACATTGGAATAACAAACATTCACGCATTTGTGGCAGAGCTGCTTAACTGAAAAAATCTCGTAAATTCCCGGCTCTCACGATAGATGGCCCTACCAGATAAACCAATTAAATCATATTCTGTGGTTTTTTTAACAAAATACAGCTTAACTCCATCCTACCTCCAATATCCATTATCCAGCACGAAAAGCCTAACATAACCTAACTCCAATGTCCAGTTAAATTTCATTTTTACGGTTTTGAAGCCAGGCTAGGTGTAATTGATTACAAAACCTTATAGTTTTGTAATCACTGTTCTTTAATCATATCAGTTGTAAATGTTTTTGAAACCGTAAAAGTAAAGAAATATTCCTAACCGTAAGCTTTACGGTCAATTGGATGGACGAACTGCTGCCGGTTATTTTATCGTATTTTTAGAATAAAAACTTGTGCGTTGATGTTTAAAGAAAAATAAATAAATTTAAAAAATAATACTTAAAGCATATAGGTAGTATTTTTTATTGTAACAAAATAGTACATTATGTGTTCTTCTTTTACTGAAGAGTCAAACAACTGGTAACTAATTCTTTAAAATAAAAGTAATATTGCTGCATTAATGCATTCTGTAATTAATGGTTTACTTGTACCTCCTCCTTTTAAGGTATTTAAAAAAATACATTGTTTTACTGAATAACCTAATTAAATAAATATATTTAGCTTCAAAAAAGAAGAAAGAAATCTCCAAAACAGCTTATCTAAGGTTAATTTGACGTTTTTCCTCTTAAATGAAAGTATTCAAATATGTTAGAAAACTAATATGTTTCCCTAATTACATCATTATTTCGTTGCATGAGAAAAAGAGAGATAAATATTGAATGCTGCGAGTAACTTAAGAAGCTAATAAGAAATGAAGCAGCTGCATCTTAAATGCTCTTCGGTTAAAAAAGTGTAACAACAATTTAAAGTATCATGTACTTATAATCATTTTTATTACTTTTTTTACGCGAAGTTTTATCAATTTGACATTAAAATATAGGGTGCTTCGCTAAATTTTCATTTCAGTTTATATATATATATATATATATTTATGTGTGTGTGTGTTTATAAAAATTCCTCTGAAGAAATTCTTTAAAGTATTTTTTATAGCTATTTGAAGTTTTTGGACATTAAAACTATGCATGAAAAGGAAAATAAATGTATAAGATCCATTGAGAAGAATTTATAAAAAAGATAAATAAATAAATTAAATATTTGATCTTTTTATAGGTCTACAAGAACAATACAAATTAAAGAAATTAAGGTTCACTTGTAAAGAAAGGGGAAATTGGGAGATTTGATTTGAATCTATACATATAAAAATGAATGTTTGTATGTTAGTCTTTCTTTTATAGATTCCTAAACGATCCGACCAACAGTGATGGAATTTGTCATACTAATAGTTTAAAGCACGGGGGAGGTCGCTATCTACATTAGAATATTCACTTCAAAACGTTCGATCAGGGTAAGTGCAAGCAGGATGAGGGAAATTTTCTGATTTGTTAATTATATTTTAAAAAATATTTTAAAGATAACGGGACATTTGCTAGTTTATGAACAAACAAAATTTTGCTTTGCAATAAATTGCTTTGATAACTATATGTACAAGAAGAAGAGTTTATAACACTTACTTTTATATTTAATTATTTTTATTTGCTATTTCAGATAAATTCACTACACTTCGTTAATATGGTAGCATGTGAGGGCTACGTCTCCAAATTAATATTCCTAAAGCTATCCGAAATCATGTTTTTGTTTCGTTTAAAGTAATTCTTTTAAATAGTGTTTTTATAAAAGTCAATAATTTAAATGAAAAAAATAAGTTTTGCATTAAAAGGCAAAATTAATGGGTAAATGCTACTTAGTCACTTAAGAGAAACGTAAAAAATCACTATGCTATTATTGACCCTCATAATGATTTCGGTAGCAGATACAAAATAATAAGTTACGTCTGAAAAGTAAAATTAATTGAGTAAATGCACTTATTCGTTTAGCGAAACTGTAAAAAAATTGCCATACCATTATTAACGCCAATAATGCTTAATGACTGTTAGGCATCGGTACTAATTAAAATAAAAAATAAACTTCATATAAAACAAAGTTAATGAAGAAATGGTATTTTTCCTTTTAAGAGTGTACTGATGAAAATTGCCATACAATCGCTATGTTTCCAAAGTCTATAAACCCCAGAATTAGTCGAATTCAACTAATTTACAAATTGCAGTTTTACCTAGCAATTTTTATTTGACTACATATTAAAATTTCATAGGGATTGGCTTATTTTTGGGAGTGTTTTTGGTATTTTTGTAATTTTTCCTTAATTTATGATAACTTCTGTATTACAAATTTAATAATTAATAACTGAGTTTTAAATTATTTGAATTGGGTTTTAATTATTTGAATTTTAATCTTAAATATTTGTTTTAAAATTTTGCATTTTGAATTAACATTTTTCCAGCTTTAATTTTAATAATTTAAATTTAAGTATAATAGTCATTTATGCTACACCCTAAGATTATTTTAAAAGAATTGCGCCACAAATCATTACTTTATATATGAAAAAAAAAACATTTAGCAAATAACTTTACAATACTTCTTTTGTTTCTTCTGTTGTAAAAAAAAATTATTAATTAGTTGAGTATTCATGTATCAAAAATTTTCTTTTCTGTGCTTCTACGGTTAGGCTTTATGTTTTCCACTACTTTTACTAGCTTCTAACAAGTTGTGTCCCATTTGTTATACGAAGAGGAGGTCGCCAAGGGTAACCGATAAATTAAGAGGATCATCTTAGAACCATGTACTGCGTCATCCATCATTGGATGGGAAGGATGGTGCCCTTGGATTCCTCTGTGTCAATTCTTTTTGACGAGAAAATGTCTCTACTGTGTTGAGAATAGTGAGACTATGTATTGCATAAAAACTGGCTCGCATAAAGATAAATCGACTATTATTATTAATGAGATAATTACACGTCAATGTATAGAATTATTGGATACAGCGCTAAAAACTGGTTTATATTATAATAAAGTTTAAAGACCAACACTTGTTTTTTTCATAATTGTGCTCTAGTCGTAATCTGTAAGAGTAATTAAAAAAAATTTTTGACTAATTAAAAAATCTTAGACTTAGGTTAGAAATGGAATCTTAGATTTATTTAATTAGCAATTAAACAGAATATCATATTTTATTTGCTCACTAATTTCAAATGAAGATATTTTGCTAATAGCTTCATGTTTGTATATTGTATCATATATATATATATTGTACATGTTTGTATCATGTTTGTATATATGTTTGTACAAAATGTACTTAATTTAACCGTAGAGAAACCTGAGTCAATAGGTGCCTGATAATCAGGGTTTAAGTTGTAGTTAATTTGATTACATGATTATCTTGACCACATCATCGTAGTCTGGTCCAAATTTTGAATTTATTTTCGTTTAAATAAAATTTTAAAGACTTTAGATAAAAAATTTTAAAAAACTTTTTAAATCTTTTAAAGACAACTAAATTTGCAAAACTTTTTTGTGGTTTGAATTTGTTGAATTAAATGTTGATAGTTTTAACTGAATGCTGGTAAATTTCGTAAAAATACTGCAATGACTTTTCCATTGACAAAAAAAAAAAACTAATGTAGGAGTACATGGGTAAGCACCATAAATGTAACTTTACCAAGTTTTGTAGGTGCTCTTTTTTAAATAATTTTTTACATATACTAAGTCACTTAATGGATTTAATGCAAATAATGGATTTTAAGTAAAATAAAAAGAAAAAGTAATTAAAAATTTTATTATAATTAAAAATTAAAAAAATTAGTCTCAAATTAGAAAAATTAAAACCGAAAAGATATATCCTCGTCATCTACTCATATGCTTTTCTTCCACAGAAATAACTCTTGTTAAAATTGCGTTAAAGTAGCCAATGCAAAGCATATCAATACAATAGTGTAGGGAGTACCAAAAGGAAAAAGGAAAAAAAATTCAATTATGTTTACGAATCGGTCTCTCTCTCTTTTTTCTTTTTTTTTTAAATTTTTATTTTTGTGCTTTTTACAATATTATATTGATATATTTTGCCTTTGCTATGTTAATATAATATAAAAAAGCACTTTTTTGTGGATATAATCGTGTGAGCTAGTGACGTGATTATATATTTTTGTTTTTTATTTTGTGATTTCTACTTAATTTGTTTAAATTTTTTAATAATTTTCTTTCTCTTTTATTTAAATTTTTTTCGAAATTTTTTGAAATAATATTAAACAAGGTTGTTAAAAACCATAAAAAATGTAATTAGGACCGAATTTGAAATTAGTAAAGAATCATTGAAAAAAAAAAAATACTGCTGTTCGCTAAGACTGTTGGTAAGCATTATTTTATTGAAAAAGAAAAATTAAAAAACGTCAAATAATTCCAATAATAGTGAATATCATTAAAGTATTAAAGATTAAGAACAAATTTCTCTACCTTAAAATAAAAACTAACTCTAAAATTGTAATATATTTCCAAAACAAAAAACAAATGGCAAAATAATAAACAAAGGGCAAAAATGCAGCATTTGCATTTGCAAATCCTTAAATACTGCGAAATAACACAACAGCAAAATTGACAAAAACGCAAATTAAATATAATTTCAAAAAATAAATAAGTAGAAATTTTTCTCTTCTCTATCTTTTTCGCTACACGAAAACTAACACTCATATATATTTTCTGAATCTATAATAGTAGTAGTGAGAATCAATAAAAATATTTAAGTTTTAAATTGCACTCTTTTTACCATCCAAACATTCGCAGTAATAAAATTCCATTACTTTTTCGCTGTCCTCAATCAATGCATTTACTCTAGAGATGATTGGAGGTTTCCTTCAACGAAACCGTCCAATAAAAAGTAGAATAAGAAAGAAAATGAAAGAATGGTTAGCTCATTCTACAGGAAACAAATCATTAAAAGCTTTGTTGTTCGAGAGAACAGTTAAATAAGCAAAATCATTTATCAGTGAATGAAATTTAAAATACATTCAGTTAGGAGACTTTCTAAATTCTATTTTAAATAGACTTGAAGAATTAGCAAATAAAGATTTCTGACAAGAATAATGTTAAAATAATAGTTATATCTAAGCCTAAAATGTGTTAGTTAAAATACCGTGAGTAAAGTGATTTAATTAAATATGCTGTTTATCTCTAAATATCTTTAGATATTAATTATCACTCATTATCGTTATATCTGAGCCTGAAATACGTTAGTTAAATTATTATAAATAAAGCAATTTAATTAAGTATGATACAGATTTTTGTTAATTATCGTTATATAGGTGATTCTCATGAAATATGACAATTTGGGCCAAAAACTTTCTTCAAATTTAAAGCCGTCAAAATAATCTAAAATTTTTTTTGTATACTTCTTTAGTTACACTTATTATTTAGTTACAATATCTTACAGACAGCAGTGTAGTTTATTGACATTTGCTAGGGAAAAAAATAGAAATTCACCAAATTTTGAATGCCAGGAAAATGACATATTAGCTTAGAAGTTTAAAAAACAGTCATTTTAAGTTAATTGTAAGTAACTCAACTTAAGCCTTTATGTTAGATGGACCATATATTGCTTAAATTAATTCTTCTTATCCACTGTAGAAGGAATCAAAAAAATTTTTGTTGCTGATATGTACAGAATGAAATTGTGGATAATAATCAATCATTAAATAAATAAATAACTTTGATTACATCCAAGCATATTACAATCTTGCATAAACTTGGTATTGGGTTAATATTTGCTTTCCCGCCTTACAGTATTAGCAGTTAAAAAAAGTTCTGGTAACACTTCAATGTCCTGGCATTCGTAAGCCAGGATAATGACAAATTCGCCATTTTATAGCATATAACTTTACTTTAATTAAATATTTTGGCCTAAAACGTTTATATTCTGTAGAAAACAACAGGATTTCTTAAAATAACTCAGATAAATCTATGTAGTTTATGTTATTAATGGTTTCAAGAAACCAGGAAAATGACAACATAAAAACCTACTCACCTTGAAAAACTTTTTTAAAAAAGATTTTGAACCAGAAAATTGGTTCTTTATTTATGCAACAAGACATGTTCATATAGGAGGGTATCTAATCAATCTATTAACATAAGATATTGATTGCTGGCTCTCTCTATTTTGGCTATAAACCACTAAATAAAAGTAGCCAGGAAAATGACAGATTTTCTTGGGACAAACAAATTAATGACAGAAAAAAAATAATTGAAACGAAGTTTTTGTAAATAATACCCTCTGCGTATATTCTAGAAATGCTTACTCCGGTTGAGATAAAAAAAATTTAGATATTGAAAAATTTATAGGAAGTTTTGAAGCTAGTTATTATTGGAAACATTGTTTGGGACATGCCAGGAAAATGACATTTTGAAGTTCAATTAAATTTTTTAACGATACAAAACAGCCAATGCTAGTGCAAAGTTATTTTAAAATGCTAACAGCAATGCTATTTATTAATTTTTTTAAAAAAAAAGTTTTTTTAGTATTATAGTATTAGATCTTGGAGCAAGGGACAGTGAATTGTCATATTTCGTAAGAATCACCCATATACTGATTATCTATGATTATCATTATATCAGAGCCTAAAATGTGTTAGTTAAAATATGAGTAAAGTGATTTAATTAATATGCTATTAATTATCTCTAATTAATATCTTTTTTAAAATGCTTTTTTAGAGAATGACTTCGATATCGATTCATAAATATTGTACACCGAAAAAACTTTTATAATTTTAAGCAATTGCCAATTGAAAGTGTACTATCCTTTTTTGACTGCTTTTCTTTACTTGCAATATTATTTTAATCGCCCAAAATTATTTCTCTTAGTTAAAATCGAAAAAAAAGACAAAATGTTTGCTAAAAGAAATTTTTAACATATTTAAAATATTTAAACTAAACGAAAGACTTCAATTTCTTCTTAAATATCCGAAATCTTCTTAAATTAAAGAAAAAAGGAAAAAATTATTTTCTAAAAGAATACATTCTAATACAATCATAACATCAAATCAATCAAAGAACTGCATTTTTCTCGATAAAATCCGAAATATATTTTAAGTCGAGAACTGGTGAAGAAACTTTTTACTAAAAGTGTACATTCTAATACATTTATAACATTGAACCAAACGAGGGTACATTCGCCTTGTTAAAACTAGGAATCTCCTTTAAGTCGAGAACAGGTGAAAAAATTGTTTGATAAAAGAGTACATTCTACTACATTTGTACCACTAAACCAAATAAGAGGCTGGATTTTCCTCCTTAAAACTCGGAAACCATTTAAAGTCGAGAACAGGTGAAAAAAAATGTTACTAAAAGAGAAAGCTAATTACTAAAAGAGATTTCAATACATTGATAATCTAGAAACAAACAACAAACTGTTGGTCCTTCGTTAAAGTCTGGAATCTCGATAATTTCGAAAAAGGTAAAAAAGTTCCAAAAATAGTACATTCTAATACATTCAACCAAACAGAAGAATCACTTTTCTTCGTTAAACCAATATCCTTTTGCATTACAAGAATATCATAATTTTGTTCATGTTGATGTTTCATTAAATATAGAAAGACGCTTTACTGTTAAGATAAATACAAAAACTTACTTGAAAAGCAGTTTGGTTACATAAATGAATTGAAAACGATCTAAAATGTCAGACCAGTAAAACTGCAACCATCAATATTTTTTAGAATATACAACCTTTTTGTCATGTAATGTCATATGAAGATGAATTAATTTATCCAAGTTTCTGGCATGATTAATAACATTTTCCGTCTCATTTAATCAAAAATATAAATGCTACACGCATTATCTGAATATTATTTTAGAAAATGTCGTATATTTAAAGATAAACGATTTATCGTCCAGTCAGGATGATGAATTGTTTGGATATATGAATGGACGACTCATTTTTTTGGAATTTTCTTGTATTTGCTTCGTAATAAAGTAATGAAGCATTTGCATGTCATACATAGAGGAATGAAAGAAGCAGGCGATAAACATGCCATGAAATTTATATTTTTATGACAAAATTTTTTATTTTGTAATTGAAATGTTTAAAGCTAATAATTTTATCCTTAAACTAAACTGCAAACTCCCTTAAATAATGCTGCTTGCTATTTTTTATAAACATTAAAAAAAAGGAAACAGATAATTAACCTTCTGTGTTAGTTCCTTTTCTATGACAGAAATTGTCATTTTGTCATTGGAATAGTTAAAACAAAGAGTTTAACCCGTTTAATAAACTAAAAGCTTTTAAAATATCATTATTTATCTTTTCATGCATAAAAAAGGGGAAACAGGAAATAAACATGCCCTTTTAATTCATGATTTCAATTCTTATGACAGCAATTTTCTGTTTTTTTATTTGAAATGTTTAAAGCTAAAAATGCAATTCGTAAATTAAATTAAAAGCTGTTTTAAATATTATTACTTTTTTATAACAGCTATTTTTGTTTTTTAATTGGAATGAATAAAACTAGTAGTTTAATTCATATATAAAACTAAAAAGTTTTTAAAATCTCATTGTTTATCTTTATACGCATAGAAAAAAAAGAGAAAACAGGCATTACAAATCTTTCTTTTAATTTTTACGATAGCAATTTCTATTTTCTAGTTGAAATGCTTAAATCTACTAATTTATAATTCTCATATCAAACTAAAAACCCCTTTAAATATTACTGTTTATTTTTTTATGCATAGATACAATTTACATTACAGAGATAAATTCCAATTTCCATGCTTAGATGTTTATTTATACCATTTCATCGATTAAACTTTTATTTGTGATTTTTGTTTCATCTTGCATGCAAAAAAACGATGAGAAAGCTCCATAAAGATAGATCTAAATTTTACAAAATTATAAAAAAATTAATTACATTTGCACTGATTTTCAGGACAAATAAAAATTAGGTTTTGGTATGAAAGAGTGTTTATTATTTAACTAAGTTTTTGAACACATCAAATAATTTGATTAATATGTTAATAATGAACGTAAAATTTGACTGAAATATTTTTTAAAATAAATATGCAATTAACTATAAACAGGGTTTTCGTTACGATTTCTAAGTAAAAAAAATTCTATTAATTATTATTAAATATTAAAGTAGATTTTATTCGTATGAAAATTTTTTTTGTCAGCCTTAATAATGATAAGCAGATTTCAAATAGTTTCTTTAAAAAATTTTAACAAATACCTTGAACGGTTATTTCATTTTTGGTGGTTTAATGTGCTTAGTTGATTATATTAATAGTTCCTTTTAGATCAATATCTTTCAAAATAAGAAAAAATTAAAACTAAGAGAATTTAGCTAAATTGAAGCATAAAAAACATTAATATTCATGAAATCAAATGAACGTCTTAATTATGTGCGTAAAAAAATTGTATTGTTAGCTAGGATTATATCACAGAAAAAAAACCAACGAAACCCGATAATTTTCACAAAAAAATTTCATTTATTTTTCATTTTAAAAAACATAAATAAAAAATAAAAGAAATTAAGAGTAATAAAGATTTTTGTTTAATAGTAGTTTAAAGCATAGAATAGAGCATTATTCAATTACCTGCAAAATTCAAATATTCATTAAATCGGATTAATTTTTATTGCATTCAACAAGATAAAGATACGAATTGTGTTGGGCAGAATTTCGTGTTATTTAATTATTTAGAAAAATATTACCCATCAAAATTGTTTCTTATAGTCTCCTACTTCAGATAAAAATGTAAACAAACTACTTAAGTCTATCAGCCTCAGAAAATTTTAAAAAGAAGCACAATTTTTGCAATTCTTTTTTTTTTTTTTTTTTTTTGTTATTTTATTTCCTTTCCTCACTTTTTCTAAGCCGTGTCCTCACATGAGTTTTAAATAATACATCCTATGTTACAAATAATTTATCATAATTATAATAAAGTTATAAAATAAATTAATAAAAAAATAATTCTGATTTTTCTATTATTGCAACGTTTGATGTTATTAAATATTATAGATGATTTGTTTGTGGGGACATTGCTTTTCTTAGTAAAGTTCAGGTGAAGTCAAAACCTTTTCTCTATTAGTGTGTCAAAACACCATTAAATATATTATAGTCTGTGTAATGAACCAGCCATTTTATTGAATGTATTGAATGCCTAAAATCGATCGGCTAAGTGTAATATATAAGATAGATGTATTAGATATATAAGTAATGTAGCGTAAAATAGATATATAAATGTAATACTATATATAAAGTCAATATTTCACAAATTACATAGACATTACGTAGAATTACTTAATGACAAATTATGAAACGATTAATAGTTCCTACAATGCCTATAAGGATTTCATTTGTCAATTTAATAATAATAAAAAAATCGTAATCTTGTTTTTTTTTAGTTTATTTAATAATTTATCTTTTTATTTATGTGAAACATAGGAAATAGGAAGTTTCTGAAAAAAATATGTGAAAAGTTATACCATATGGTGACAAATGAAATACATACAAGTGCTCTACAAGATGATATATGACGATTCGTCTAACTATTATACAAATAATAATTTTCATATTGCCCATACATTCCATATGAAGGCTAACAAATGGGTTAAAGTGGTAAGTGAGATGGCTCAGGAAACAGAGTTATCTCCTTCCAATGAAGTAACCTAGGATTTGAATCCTGGGCGTTGGCTGGTAGAAACTAAATCTGTTCCCAGTTTGCACCGACCACAGTGCTGACTTAAAATATTCTCAGTGATAACAGATCATAGGTTATAATCCCCTTGCTGTCAGGAAGGTTTTAATGGTTTTCCTCCTCCAACTAACGCAAATGCAGGTTAGTTTCATTAGAAAGTCCTCCACGGAGGCTAGTTAGAGCCCATGCTTGATCCCGGAGTTTCCTTGTCTTCTCGAATGGGTTCAAAATGACAAGTCTATGGAGACGGACATTGATAATTGTAAACTCAGAATTGGATCGGCTGCTCAACACAGGTAATAAAATAAAATTTAAAAGAAACCTGCAGATATTCTAAACATATAACAATTTCCTTATTTCATTTTTTGTATTAAAAAGCAGTTGTCATTCTAGAGAATACCTAGAAACAGAAGTTATCATTCTATAGAATAGAATCTTATTTCTATTCTATAAATAAAGGAATTATAAAAACATTCTCATTATTCATTGTTTGCCTAAAAGTGCCAAGCATTCTATATAGTGACAAGGAATTCTATATATGGCCAACATGTCATTAATTGATGGCAACATACATATAAAAAAAAATTCATTATTGAAAATGCATGTTCCATAGAAAATTCCTTTGTCCTACAGAAACAACTTTTCACATATTTTTTTCAGAAACTTCCTATTTCCTATGTTTCACATAAATAAAAAGATAAATTATTAAATAAACTAAAAAAAAACAAGATTACGATTTTTTTATTATTATTAAATTTTCTATAATATAAAGTTTCTTAAATAATGTGTTACTTGTAAAATCAAAGATTTTTTTTTGCAATTCGGGAACTTATATCAAAAGCTTTTTTGCTCTTTTTGATCAACAACGTAAACATGAAAAAATAAATAAAACACTTCAGTGGTGAGAACACACGATTTACGACACACAAACATTGAAAATTTCTATTCCGGAGTTTTTGAAATTATGCTTCTTTCATTTATCTGGCTTTAAGTTCTTCTTCTTCACATAACGATGTTCAATTTTTCTTTGTTATGTCTGGCAATTTTTCAGAAAATTGTGTTTTTGGCACACTTTCAGAACAATTCCTCATCTCCTATTTAACGTTCTGCGTGAATAAATGAATAATCTGTCATAGGGAGTGAGGTACAATTTGTTTAACTTTAGTTCTTAATGCTGGAAGGAATCAACATTATTTATTCCGATTCAGAAAAATATGAGGTCGTTTACCTTAAAATTGCAACTGGATTTAGAGTATAGTAGTAATTTAGCTGTTTATTTTCAAAAATAGTGTTTGTTTCAGAACATATTTATGGAATATACATTTTAATTTAAATTAATTAAAATAATATTTTGAAAGATAAATCTATTGCAGAACTTAACACATTCATTACATTTGTTTTTGTTATTTTTTTTTAAATTATATTATATTATATTATATTATATTATATTATATTATATTATATTATATTATATTATATTATATTATATTATATTATATTATATTATATTATATTATATTATATTATATTATATTATATTATATTATATTATATTATATTATATTATATTTTAAAACTTTTTTATTTAAATTAAGTATTGCAAAAATATAATATTTTTAAGAAAAAAAAACAAACAGCAAAACATATTTAAATGTTTTGAGACGCATTTTCATGCTGTTCTGATAACGTTTTTAAGAACTATTCTGATAAATAAATTTTTTAAAAAAACTATGCATTTAGAAATTTTAGGATATTTTATTGTATTGGGTTGTTATTAAGTGGAAACTCTAGAAACGTGAAAAATACCAATCAGGAAATAATGCAAACGAATACTTTGACGCAAAACTGTGCTTTTAAGGAAAAAGTGTGAATTGTAACTATATTGCCAAGTCCTTCATATTTATATAAACATAAAAAATCATTTTAGTTTGATAATATTTTTAACATAATTCTTCACCTGCTAATTTTTAATGTTAAATAATAGTAAATGTTTTAGCTTTTTTTAGACATTTTATAATAAAGAAATTAATGAATAGGAAAAAAAACTTTTAAATTAAAAGGAGAGAATACCGTTTTTGTTATTAGATAGTATCAGGAATTTATTCCTAAATCCCTTGGGTTTTCTTTCTCCTTAATTAATATTCTCTTAAGACTTGGGGAAAAGTCCTTAGATTTTCGCGGCACTAAAACAAGTTCTCCACTTCTCTATAACTCCTCGAACGTTGATTGTGTAGTTTCTCCAAGAGGATAACAAGTTGATGTTCGAGGAATTCGGTTTTCTGGAACAGAAATAAACGAAGCAATTGACGGTAGAGTGTATTAATCTCTCGATATTGCCAGATCCTTTGTTTTATTTTGGAGAGAATAGAGAATAGTGATTTGACCATATACTGAAGTTATTTTATGAAGAATATAACTGTTTTTAAGATGCTTCAACCCTTACAAAAAATAAGGTATTTTTGGTGTCTTTTTGTAGTTGACATGAGTATAAAATGCACCTGAAGTAGAAAATGAGGCTATGTTTTGCACCAAAAACAATATCATCAGTAAATCTCAATTTTAACCTCATTTACACCTCATAAAATCAACCTCATATATAGTTGAGTATTAATTTTAGTTGAAATTGGGTGGAATAATTCACACCTCAAAAATACTTATTTGTTTGAAGTGTAGAAAAAAAATAACATGCACACATTAAAAAAACAACCATTCTAAAGCTGATTGCTCTAAGGTAGATTTCTATCAACCTCAAAACATCCTCAAGTGTGATTAAAACAACTTCACGCGCTTAGATTATAAACCTCAGTAGGTTGACTTTGTAGAAATGTTTTTTAAGTCAACTTCAAATGAACTTCAAATCAACATTTACATCTCAAAACAACCTCAAATGCACCAAATGCATGCTTAAGGGAATTTGCTAAATTATCCGTTACGGAAAAACTGCCCACATATTAAGGCTATGAGTATTTAATTTAAATATTAAACCACTGGTACTTGGCTAAAAAATTTAATTGACTTCAAAAATATGCAGAAGGAAATAAAAGATCCTATCAGTCACTGGGATATTTATCACATACCTTGCCAGGTACATCGAACAAATCAGACACTTCTTAAATTTTAGACTCCAGTTACATCAGCCCATCTTGATGCCCTGGAATTTTTTTTCATTCATATGAATGCTGATTCACTTATTATTCACTGATTCACTTATAAACGGCATTAGTTCTTTATCAACGTCTCCATTTAACCCTAATTCGCCCCCTTTCGGTCACAGTGTTTTTCTTTTTCTGTTATTTCATCTTTATTTTTGTTTTGTTCTTGGCTACAGCGGTTTTTCTAGTTTTGTTTCTCGTCTTTATTTCCCATTTTTCGTTGGCAACGTTACGATTAATATTACAAATCACTTTCGTTTCTCCTCATTCATGTCTAGCAAGTTTTGAGGATGGGCGTGTATTTTTGAGCACTTGAAATTTGTCGCCTTTTATTTCCATCAGCATATTTTGGAAAAGAATGAAGTTATTTAGCTTCTTAGGATTATTAATTTAATACTGATACTTTGTTGAATAACTGGGAAAATATTTAAAAATTTTGGCTTATAATTTTTAAACATATTTTTGAATAATACAGATTATTTTATAGAAATTCTTTTTATTTTTTTAAACATATTTTTACTAAATTATTTTTATAACATACCTGTATTTTAAGTATGATTTTAAATAAATGTCAGATTTAGCGTGCTTTAAAAGATTGATATTTAATATATATGTTGTTGCTTCTTACAATCTTTCATGCTTTAAATAGTACTATTAAGGGTGTTTTCTTTTCCGTATTACGAGTTTAAATAAAACTTATTTTTTTAAGAAAATTAAACCAAGCTGTAAAAAAATTAAGTAACTCAAAATTTAAAGCCATTATTTACAAAAACTGGGATAAGACATAAAAGTATTAAAGTATAAACCACTATAAAAAATGCTTATTTTTTCCACGTGACCACGCAGATTTATGAAATAACATTGAAAAAATAATTATTATCAAATAAAAAGAATAAACTATTTGGTTTATTCAGTCTTTTAATTTTAAAGATTATTGACATTCTGATATAAACACGTTTTTAGACTAATCCTGCTTTAGATCTCGAAAAAAAAAAAAAAATATTTTTTTTATTGGAATCTTTTTAGGAATTCAGAATAGTTTGCGAATTTATTTGAACGATTTTATTTTTTTAATGCTTAATGGCTGCTTGCATAAAACTCTAAAAGTACACATTCTGCAACATTCGGTGAAGTTACTGGTTCACTTATCATTATACCAGGTTCTATTTACTTCGTTGGCTTGAAGCCTATCAGTTTCATATGAATGCGTCCCAATTTGTCTTTGAGAAAAATGCATCAGTATGCCGTTGATCTTAAAATTGTGGAGCCAATTGGCAATAACTTGCAGAAGTGCTTTAATTTTTATTATATCTCTTAAAAAAAAAACTTTTTCATCAGGTGAAGAATACTGCGGTATAAGATGACTTCCTTATAAAAAAAACCCCATAAGATCGACCTTTATAAACGATGGTAACCTATTGAATTCTAGATAGAATAATAGAAATATTATTTCCTTTTTTTAAAAGCATATCTACAGAAAAACGAAGTCTAGTAAATATTTTTTAATGGCGGGCACATGGGTCTATTTCAAACTGGCCTCAGAATTGCTACTCTCTTATCGTTTCCCAGTGGGCATTGCTACTGTCTTATCGTTTCCCAGTGGGCATTGCTACTCTCTTATCGTTTCCCAGTGGGCATTGCTACTCTCTTATCATTTCCCAGTGGGCATTGCTACTCTCTTATCGTTTTCCAGTGGGCACCTGTGGCTAAGCCACGGTGGAGGAGTAACGTCGCCCCCTCGTCATACAACCACAAACACGTTTATAGGGTGGGTTACATTCACACAGAAGAAAGGACATAGAACACAGAGATAATGAGAAAGTTACATCCATGCCTACGGTGGGATTCGAACCTACAACCACGTGCTCGTAGTCCAGTACAGTAACCACTAGGCCAGTGATCTAGTCTAGTAAATATAATGTGAGATAAAAGGAGTATAAAATTGGCAATTAAATAACAAGTATAAATGCTATTTTTAAAAGCCTGAACGGTTTACGTACAAAAATCTATCTTAAAACAGCATAAAAATTTTGCATCTAAATATTAACTTATTTTACGCTTTCAGCTTGCTTAAAAAGCACTGTTTGTTAAAACTATGCTTAAATGTAGCATGAAGAAAAACTTTAAGTAAGTGCTTGAATAATACAGATAAAGCATTCCCGTAGTTGCAAACTTCTTTCGATATTATTCTTTCAATCTTATAGAGTTCTAACAAAACTTTTTTTTTCCATTTTTCTCAAAAAGTTTTAGAAGAAATATTGCAGTAGTTTTAAAACTAAACTAAAATATTTTTTTAATATTTTTTCACGTGTAAAGCACTAATATGAACTTCTGAATACTCTATCAGAGCAGATATTTTATTTGAATTTGATTTATAAGCTAAAGAAATATTTTAAAGTCCATTTAAAGAATATATAAGGCTTTCGGGATTTCGAATGCATTATATAAATATTCTAGTCATGTTTACATACTGCAGTGCTGTCAAGTTTGAGCCGTGCCTTTTTAAAAAATAAAAGCTAACATGAAAAAAGCTCTAACAACGAGAGAAAAGAAAAATCCACGAAAGGGAAAATTCCTTCCCATTCGTTTTGGGCATTTCACATGTTCAATCTTGAATTGGAATTCCGCATAAATCCTTCCAATAGAGAAAAATGTTAAAATAAATAAAATTTTATTTCTTTATTTCCCTTTTGTGGGGATTTCTTGAATGATGGGTGGCAAAAGAATTGGTAAGACGAGTATAAATTTACTTTTCCTAGTGTAATTTCGAGATAAATTCAACTTTCTGTGGGAGATCAGTCTTTAAATAATCTTTGACAAAAACCATTGCTGTCATTTTTCCTTCAGTTAAAATAAATAAACATTTTTTGGAAATTTTAAAAAGTGTGAGGATTATAATTGTTCTTGAAATATAAATTTCAGATATTCTCGCAATTCTTCAATCCAATATTGTTTTTATTTTTGTCTTATAGTTAAAAAAACAAATGCTTATTTATTTTTTCAAAAAAAAATCAGAAATTTTAGTTAAATTTATATTTTTAACTTTGTTAGAATTCTCTAAAAATGAAATTTTTAAACCTTGTTTGAGATCAAGGTTGATAGATTGATCGTGTTGTTCAATCTTGAATTGGAATTCCGCATAAATCCCCCAATAGGGAAAAAATTTTAAAATAAAAAAAATTTTATTTTTTAATTTTCCTTTCATGGGGATTTCTTGGTGGTAATGGTGGTTGGTTTCATACAGGAACTGTTTCAGACCGCAATTATGACGTTGTCCTCCATGACCACGTTTATTACACAACTGCTTGTAGACACATTAAACAGCCCGCATCGAAACACCAACAAAATCAGCTATTTCATTCAGTGTATGACTATGGGTGCGGTCAAACAAAATTGCCCTTTTTCCCCACTTTGTCACTTACCAATATTTACACACAATTTCCGCTCAAAACAAAAAAATATCTCTCTGATGGCTACTTGTCTTTGATCACGTTGAGGTAGTACACGTCACTTGACCACTGCGTCATCTAACAAAACCTAACAATTCATTGCTGCTTGCGCACTTGGGTGACTAAATTTTTGTCCGGTGAGCTTACACTAGGATCGCCCCAAACCTAAGATGACAGGTTTACATTATGTCTATCGAAGCTAGCCTTCTTCCCCTTTGTTTATATTTTTGACGCAAGTGCCTCTTGGGTGGTGCTAAATTATTAACGACTGGAGACTGTGGTCACAAGTCTAGTGGTGGCTCCATAATGGTGTAGGATGTTTTTTCATGACATGGACTGGGTCCTATGGTCCAATTGCACCGATCACTGACAAAAAATGGTTATGTTTAGCTATTTATTGACCACTTCCTATCCTTTATGGATTTAGTTTACCCAAACAACAGTGCAATTTTTATGAATGACAATGCGCCATGTAATCGAACCACAATTGTTCTCGACTGGTTTTATCTAACATAATGACCGGTTCCAGTGAATGATTTGGTCACCTAGATCACTTGACATGAACCCTATCAAACATTTATGGGTTATAATCGAGAGGTCAGTTCGTGCACAAAATCCTCCACTCGTAACACTTTATGGACATCTGTTTAAGCTGCCTAGCAGAAGATCTCTGCCAAAGACTTCCACCTACTTGTTGAGTCCATGCTATGTCGAGTTGCTGCAGTTCGTAGAGCTAAAGGAGGTTCGAATTGATAGCAGTATCCCGTGACTTTTTGCACCTCAGTGTATATGTAACGCGCTAAACACTGTAAAAGATAGCGGATATCTTTTTTTTTAGTATTTTTTAATGTGCAACGTATATAATTGTTTTTAAACTCACATTATATATACCGAAAATGGTTGTTTTTAACCCTCGAAGCACCATTTTTAGAATGATTTTGATAATTTGGCTCTGAGCTCATGTTATTAAAAAAAAAAAAAAAAAAAAAAAAAAAAAAAAAAAAAAAAACTTGAATTAAAAAAAATTATAATTGAAAGTAGTTTTCATGCTATCATACTTGTAATTGGAATTTTTAATGTCTCAAATATTTCTGTCCTAACCAGAATATTAAGTTTCAGCTTAAGAAATTGATTTAACTTAAAAAATTTCTCCTTTCTTCTTCAATAGACATCATTAGCTTATTCTATACTCAACAACTTAATTTTCTCTCTTTTAAGGCAAAATAAAGCCTTATAACTCATTTTACTGGTAAAAAGAAGAAAAAAAATTCTAATAGTCCTTCAAATTCTGCGAAGTGCATAAAATATATTATAAACTCCTATTTCCGGGCCTTTTTTAATCTAGCAAGTAAATTTAGTTATATACTTTATTCTTCAAAATCTGCAGAATTAAGTCACCCACATTAATCATGTTGTAACCTTATAAGTATCAAATTTACCGTGTCTTAAGAAAATGATAACCTTTACCCTTCAATTAAAACTTAACTAAGAATTTTCATGCAAAGATTCTAAAACACTGAAACTTCATTATATATTCTGAAAGGTTCCATAACAGAATTCTTGCCTTCTACTTTACACATTAATTTCTGGATTTCGTGTAAAGCTAAAGGTGATTAATCATTAAACCACTTAAGTTGATTGAGTTTTTTTCGTTATCTTGCGCATCAAATTTGAACTCCTCCCCCATCTTTTTAACGTATTTTCTACAGATCGGTTTTTCTTTTCTTTTTTTCTTCTTCTTTTTAACCTGAAAGTTTTCTAATGAAATAAGTGCATCACTTTTCTTTTTTCAAGCCTTTCAGAGGTTGAGGATCTACTTCTGAGATTAATTCAAATTATTTTTTAAAGGTACCGATAATAGTTCTTAAAACTTCATTTGTATAAAAAGTTAATACAAAAAAAAATTATTAAAATGTTTATTAATTAAACGTAATTATTATTTTTTTACAGAAAGAAAATTTATAACGAGATACTTTTTTAACGATTTAGTTTAATAAAATTAATAATTTTTTTCAGGAATTATAAATTAAATCCTATAAATATTTTATACACTTCATTAAAATGAGCCAGCTCTATTATTCCAATTTTAGTTTCTTTTTTCGAAAAGAAAAACTGCATTATATATTCATATCGCACTATATAAGAGCCTATTGTTTATATAAAACAGAAAGCAACGTACTAAGCAGGAAAGTACTTAAAAAACTTACAGCTATTTAGATGCTTTTAACAAACATTATTCTTACTATTAAGTTATATGAATTCCATTTTTTTTTAAAAAGTGATGCTTGCTCGTTGCATTCAAACAAATACATGTCTTCAAACAATTTTCACATATTTTAATATGTATCTCTTTATTTTATTTATATTAACACAAAGATAACCCTCTTATCTTTTAAACAATCGTATATTTACCTAAAATTACATTCAAACCCAATATTTTTAATTTTTGGTCTGATAAATGCTAGTGGTTCAGCTGTTAAAAATTAATTCTGCATGTCATAGAATTGTTTGATTACATCATTTTTGGTAAATGTAATGTGTGCTAAAAAAAACCTGAATAATTTTGATTTTATGATCAGATCTTCACGTTCTAGGACTAAATCCTAATGGTTCCAGGAGGTCACTTCAAATATGAAAACAGACACAAAAACGTATTTCCTCTGAATAAACATACCTTTTTTAAACGGGATTAGATTTCTGACCTTCAATTCAGAAAATATGGTTCCATATGGTTCAGGAAAATGGTCTAAAGTCACTTTAATGCTAATTAGACACTTTAATGCTAATTTTACTTTTTGCGCATTTTGCCCTTTCCCGAGAACATTTTAATCGAGTTGAAAATTTTTGCCCACAATAATAAAATCCAATAAAATCCATTTTTCCGATAATAATTTCGTGCAAAAAATAAGTTTAAATAAATATTTGTTATTTTATTTAATAATATTCGAAAAGGTTTTGAATTATAAGGTATATAGTCTTTTACATCAATTTCAAGCAGGTAATTTTTTTACATGGCAAAATACAACATTTGAGCAAAATCGGTCTAATAGTTCCTGAAAAATCGAATTTTAAAAATACTGCTTTCTTACCCTACCTATTCAGAATAACCTGTAAGCTGTTACGCGCTAAAATCTTCTATGGACCTTTTAAGTGTGAAAGCATGTTTTTAATCAAAATTTTCCAATGTATTTTTTCAGAGCAATATATTCAAATTATCAGGGTTTCTAGTAAGTACCTATAATACAAATAAATTATTTCACAGATATTTTGAAAAAAAGGTACTTTATTTAAATTGTTAGGAATGAAATTTTAGGTTATAATTTCAAGAATTGTACAGAAATAAAAATTAAAAGGTTTCTCAAATGTTATACAAAATGATAAAGAAAGTAGAATACTTATGTAAAGGATATTTTCATATTATTAAAAATTCATTAGATAATTTGTAACTTTTCAAAATAGCGTTACATGGTTTGCTGGTTATATTTTGCCAAAAAAAGTTATTAATTTAACTATGTTTATTAATAATAAGTATCACTAAAAGTTATTTCCGATATTTTTTACAAGATATCAACATTCTTATCTCTGAGTAATCGCTGTTGTTTCAAAATGGCCTCTGGTGGTGGCTCAACAATAAACTTCACGTGAGCAGAGTTCTGATTGCTTAATCCTGGCTCGTTGCTCCGAACAATCATTCTAACTCCTTTAGCATCAGAAATGTATTCCACAGTTCGATAAAGTCCAAACTCGTTCACGTACCCATATCTACCCAGGACATGTCCTGTACCGTCAGCCCTCTCTCTGTGATGTTGCAGTCTTCCTGAAGAATCGCCAAATTCGTAGCCAAACTCGTACGGTTCGGGCAAAAAATTAGGTTCATCACTATCTGGATATTGAACAGGAAGCTCTTGTTGAAGCTGATCAGGATTTATTTCTGGAGCGTTTTGCAGCTCATCACTCAAGTCCATTAAATGTTTTGGAATAGGAGTTGGCATTGAAATGACAAATGTAAAAAGAACAAATAAAAATGCTGATAATGTAGTTAGAGAAGAGTTATAAAATGACATATTGGTTTCTTAAACAAACCATATAGTAAGAGATATGACGATTGAATAGCTGTTTACGAAGAACAAATGCCTTTATATAGAGCCAAAGTAGGCATTTTTTTAAAAAAAAAAAAAAAAACATTGAAATATTAAAATTTTTAATGGTATCCTTTTTCCTTGGGAAACAAAAAAAATAAACAAGTTGAAATTTCATTTTCTTTGTTAAAGTCTCAATTTTGTCCATGAAATGTTTTTGTTTGTCGTTATAAGTTTTCAAACCCTTCTAACGCTTAAGACAGATGAGTGGCCAAGAACAGAGTTGATACGCATTACTCATAGATATATGTTTTACGCTGTGTGATTTAATAGCGGATGTGTTTTTAAAAAGTTTGAAGGGAATTTATGTGGACTCAAAAATAAACCTATTCTTCAAATGCATTTCTCGCAAATTCAATGTCATCCGTTAAAAGATGTTTACAAAAATTCTCATACGAATAAAAATAAAATACCCTTCTGTTTCCATTTTGAAATTTAATAGAGTAAAGAGAATCGAGATTTTTAGAAGAGAGATTAGAGATTAGAGAGATTTTTAGAAGTAATTGTGACAGAATTGAATATAAAAACTTCACAACTTCTCAGTTTAAATAATTCAAGTTTCCTTTAAAAATAGTTTTAAACTTAATATAAACCTTTATAACAATAGAATGTTTGAACTTTTAAACCTAAAATTAAGATTCTGCATTTTGGTGATTTACTTCGTATTTTAATATTTGATTATTGGTCTGATATTAAACAAAAAAAACGAAATAAATAAATATTTTTCATACGAAATTATTTTATTAAAAGGTATATTTTTACTAAGATGTTTAAACAATTTATGAGTTGTACAGTTGTACCTGTCATAAGCTTCAGCTCACATGAAATCACAAATTCTACTCAAAAGTTATCATCTAAATTGATATTTAAGTCTGAATATTTACATTACTTTGCTTATTTTAAATCACATACACAGCAAGATACACAAAAAGATGTTGTGATTTGTATAATCTCATACCGTGACTATACATATTTTGCCAAAAATAATTTGGATCAGTTTCCAATTGTAGTCAGTGTTTAATTAGTTTTTTAACACCATCGGCAGTTAAACATTTTGTTCAAAAATTTTGAACGAATGCAATAGGTTAAATTTTATATACAATTGAAGTAAATACAATTATAATACAGTACTTTTGATTAAGAGCTTAAATTTGTATTTTAAAATATTAAATTTGCATCTTCTTTTTGATTTTCGTTAGATTCATGATTGCTAACTAATACTCAAAATATATTCTAAAATAAGTTTTAAGAGAAAAATAAATAAGTAAGTATTGTTAACAAAATATGTTATGATCAATTACAAAGAATTATATCAATCACTCGCGATTGAAAAAATTTAGGGGAAAATGCAAACATTATATAAATTAAAAACTGTGCAACAAAAAAACATTATTCTTCTTTCTATATATAAAAGAAACTTAAAATAGATATTTTTTCAATATCTAAATAACCGATTGCCATTATGAGTGTTCAAAACTTTTATTGGACAAGGCAAATCAAATGCGATTTTGAAACACTTTTACTTAGATTTTTTTCATCCAGAACAAACCTAGAATAAATGAAATGATACTAAGAATAATCTTAAGCTTTCAAAGAACAATTATCGGTTTCGTATATTATTTACTTTTTGCTGCAGAAATAATTTATTTTTTCATTTTTTTCACTGGGTCAAAAATATTCATCCAGAAAAAATTATTTATTAGAGGTTAAATTCACTGGATATTTTAAACATCCACGAAGAAAAAAAAGAATGATCAAAACTACCATAATATGGTAAAATTTACTTTGCTTCTGACTCCATGGGTGGTACACTAAAGAGCTAAGTAATTTTTACCGAAGCACTTTGGTAATGATTTTGGCAAAATTAGCAGTAAAATATGGTTTATTATGTTTGTGGTAAAATATGGTAATTTTATCACGATTTCTTGAATCATTTCATAAAAATAATTAATTAGGTCTAATTTACCTTTCAGTTTAGTATTTTACACTAAATGTGTGGTAATAAGAACTAGAACCCTTAAAAATCAGAATTTCCAGTAAACCGCTTCCATACGAACGAAAGAATTACCCATAAGGACGGTAATTTTAACCAGAGTTTTCTTCTTCATGTGGCGATCCTTGATTTTGATTGTAATATTTCGAAAAGCAAAAAATCACAAGATAAGTGGGGTTATGTTGAAACTCCGAAAAAATTGGGGGGGGGGGGACAACTTTTCGCAAGGACAAATAACTTTCACTATTATAAAAGAAATATTTGTGTGAAAAGAACCAAACATCTTTAAAGAGTCATGATTTATAAATACTTAAAAAATCATTGAATTTTAAATATTTTATAAATAAAAAAAGCTTCTGTTTTCTTAGAACATATTAACTTTCATTGACAAAACTTTATCTGCGAAAGTTTTGAATAATTTCTGTTTCAAAACTACTCAAACAAACTCGTTCGAATTCCATACACAGCGAATTCTTAAGAATATTTTCATAACTCGAGAATGGTAGGCATTCTAATTCATTGAGTATATTCGTGATATTTGATATTTATCACAGACACGGTTCCATAAACGCCTTTGTAATGCGAACTCATTCATTCAAGTTGCGGTGGAATATAAAGAATTTAGGATAATATGAAGCAGATTCCATCACAGAAGTATAAAAGTACATTTTGTAAGGTGGTAATTTATCATTCGCTCTTTGCCTCTCCATAAAGTCATACGTTTTGTTCTAAAACGTCGTACAGACTAAATTGAGCTTTTTCTGCAGTATTGTGCTTCGAGTAGTACTCCATCAAAACTAAAATGACCTCTTCCAAAGCTATTCCTGTTGTTTTGCTTGCTTTAACTACCATCTCATGCATCTTGGCACAGTCAGTTGTACAACCAGTGTTACTTGGTCAACAACTGGCGCAGATTCCGAAACCTTTTCGATTTGGTTATGAATTTGGTGACGGATTAGGAATGTCCCAGTATCGACATGAATCTTCTGATGAAAATGGATTTGTTACAGGCAGTTATGGTTACCAGGATCCATATGGCGTGTACAGGAAAGTCCAATACAATGCTGGTGTTGATGGATTTCGTGCCAATATTTTGAGCAACGAGCCAGGACTTACAAGTCATGTACCTGCTGATGCGCCTTATTCCGTACTACCACCTCCACCAGCAGCCGCAGTTCAAAGTTTCAGAAGAGTACCTTTATTCACTGCAATTCGAAAATGAATATAGTGTATGAATCTAGTGGATTTTCATAACGAAATATTGTGTGTTTTAGGATACGGAATATCATTTCAATGTTACTTGGGGTATGTAATAAAGAAAATATTAAATTCTGCAGAGTGTGTGGTACAGAATTATTAAATAGTAGGAAATGTTTTGAGGCAACTGAATTTCCAATGGGTATATATTTTTTGTAAAATATTGTTCAGTTATTTTTATGTTAGCATTCTCTAACTTTTGATTTTCCAAATTATGTACTTAAATTTGATATTCAAAATAAATTATAAGTCATATTTAAAGTTTAATCTGATTATATATTTTAGAATAATTCAAAAGTAATAAAATATTTTCTATGTATGTTTGGGAAAGATAATCACATTCATGATGCACAAATTGGCCCATATTTAACTTTAATTTTCAAGGAACTTTATATAAGTTTACATTTTTTAAACAAATAGAAGGATTTTTATTAATATTTAAATATTTTTATTATTTTTATTATTTACGATAAAACGTCCTAGATAAACTTGAAAATGTTATTTAGTAGTTGCAGATGTTACCGGTGTTTTAGATCAGTTTATCGCCCCCCCCCCCCCCCAAAAAAAAACAAGTTGAAAATATTATCATTGAATTTTCAAAAATAATAAAAAAATATTTAATAATCTATTCATTTTATCGGAGTCAGTGAAACAGCTTTATTTTCAATTCCATTTTTATCAAAACATATTGCTTGTTTAAAAAAAAAAAATTTCTTTTGAATAAAAGTTAATTTGAATAATTTTAATGTAAATACTATTATTTATAGTTCAAAGAGCTTCATATTTGGCATTTCTTACTGTATTGTATCAAAACTTGGAAGATTATAAAATAATAATAGAGTTGGTTATTAGTTTTAAAAAAACACTTTCTCAAACGACTTTAACCCTTTTACGCAGAGGGGACACCGGTGTCCCTTGTATATATATATTTTTTTTTTCTGCACCTTAAATACGAGCAAAAATATATTTTTGAACGTTTTAATTATAAAAAAAAAACAGTTTAATCGTCACTAAAAAAATTTTTAAATTATCGGAATCATATTTGTATTAAAATAAAAAATCAAAAAACAGTTAATTGAAAATGTTTTTCATTCATATTGAATAATGGATTTTGTAAATCAAAGAAATTTCAGTGA
Source organism: Parasteatoda lunata (assembly GCA_949128135.1). Classification (NCBI taxonomy): domain Eukaryota; kingdom Metazoa; phylum Arthropoda; class Arachnida; order Araneae; family Theridiidae; genus Parasteatoda; species Parasteatoda lunata. The sequence goes on along the minus strand of OX421972.1, from coordinate 57,939,690 downwards.
AACAGTATCGCTTGGATCTAAATTACTACGTATAAGTGCAAATTTGAAAAATTAGTGTTTGGAAGTGAGCAATGTTTAGAAGATTTTACCTTAAACGCTGTAAAAGTGTTTTATGCTGTACTTTATGACCATAACTTATTAAAACGATAGATGCGTTATTTGTTACTTATATTGACGTACATTAATACAAAATAATGAAAAAAGTACGAGCAATATGTTTAATAAAACCTCTGCGTTAAAGGGTTAATTTTTACCATTCAAAATGTTTTTCTCTTTAAATGATTCTTAAAAAGAAATACAATATTTTTTGTTATTTCTAGATAAATGAATGTCTTATATGTCGTTAAATTATACTGTTTTTTTGCTAACAAAAATAAGTTGTCAAATATTTTTATAAACCTTTTATTTTCTATGACTACAATTGGTGTTATAAAATGTAATTATTTAAAAAAATATGTATAATAAATGTTTCATATAAATTCTGCTGATTCATTTACTTAAAGTGTTCATTTATTTATTCTATCTGCCTGTAAGATGCTTAAAAATAAATTTTAAAAAAACATTGTGATCTAAAATGGTTAGATTTTTAATGAATCTCTTCGCTTTGGTTACGATATAAGCAAGTGAAAAACTAAAGAACGGATGTTCTATATCTTTAACAAATGGAGAAATATACTCATTTATGCATTTCATCCAGCACCTTTCTTTCAAATTTGACAAAAGAATTATTTTTGTTTTCAATAAATTACTGGATTGATAATTTTAAAAAAAGAATTATTTTATATTCATTTGTATACAACAAATTTGTTAACGTTTAAAACAAATTGAACATTTACAACATGATAGAATTTTATTTTTAAATTAGTATTTAGAAATAAAATTTTTACCTTGGTAAAATGCATTGTGTGCTAAAAATTTCTGATTTTAATGAAAATTTTGCAGTGAAATTGAATCGAGGTGTCTTATTGTTAAGAAGAGAAACAATGTATATTTTTACGAATTTTAACAAGCACGCTTTTTTTAAAAATTTTTGATAAAAATGTCTAATGAATTATGTTTGTTTTTGAAGAATTAATGTATACCTAATTTCAAAAAAATTCGTTTACAGTCCCTAGCCAATTTATTAGATGTACTATAAGATTCCATGTAAAATCTTAATTATCAGGTGATACTATACATCTTGATTGTTTTTAAGTGATTGAAACCGTTTGTAATTGTTTGCGTTAGTGTATAAATTGGATAATTTAAACGATATATAATATAAATTTGACGATGGGACAAATTGGACGATATATTATATAAATATAGAATATTTAATAAATGAAGCATTATATTATAATAATTAGATCAAATTATTAGACGCTCTGTAGTTTTTTAATAATTACATGATTTGCACGAGTTCATATGCAATACTTTTATATTTAAACATACATGGAATGGGTTTTAATTCAGGAGTTTTTTTTATATAATTATGTACTTCCTATTTGTATTTATTTTTAAAGTATTGAATTATAATGTTAACCAATTGATACAGGCGCGTAAACAAATGGAAACCGGTTTCATCCGAGTAAAAACAATACAGCTGTATTGTATCACCTGATAATTATATTTTTACATAGAATCTTATAGTGCGTCTAACAATATGGCCAGGGACTCTTTATATTCAGGTTTTAAAATCGTGCTATTTAATGTATAAAAATTTTCAGACTTTAAAAATTTGTTTAAAAATATTTAAAAATTTATTGTAATTTATTCCCAGCAATATCTGATACACAATAGTTTCCATGACGTGTACACACAAAAGCTTCATCTTAAACTTTTAATACATTGAATATTTTCTGCACGCGCAAACTCTTTCTACAAAATGTAAATAAAATATAAATAAATACATAAAAAGTTTTCTTAACTGCGAAAATTAACGAAAATATAAAATTTATTATTGCTGAAATAAATTTGGTGTTAAAGTTAATACTATTTCTTAAAAATAGGTAAGAGACATAATTTACATGCTTATCAAGATTTTAATAATTATTATGTGTTATTTTATTTTACCAGCATTAAAAACACAATATCAATGCATACATAATATTAGGTGGGCCGAAAAGTAATGTCGTTTCGGTGCATAAAATATTTGCTAGTCTTAAAAATCAATTCATTTTTTTCGCTCTGGCATTGAAAGGTTGTTGCTAACAAGGGTGAGTACATTATTGATTAAAAATAAAAATTTGATAACAAATATCAAATGCGCCCAAATGACATTACTTTCCGGGCCACCTAATAGTGTGTGTAAACTTGGAAAGAAAATAAAAATGAAAAATTTATTATATCTTATACTAAAAATTAATACTGTTTTTACTTAGTTTTATAAATATGTAAGAGACATAATTAGTAGGGCAGAGAGGGGAAACATGAATGAATCACGCCTTTGATGATAGAAGCATGAAACTTAGTACACATGTATCACGCATATGGAACTTTAATTCTGGGTGAGAGATCATCTCAGATTTAGCTTATAACAATACCGGTGGACATTGAGAAAATGGCGGTTTCTGAAAACTTTTGTTGTGTTATTTTTAAACATTTTTGACGATTATAAATTATATCTATAAAAAAGGCTAAATTTGATATTCTGTGAGTGCAGTTATCTAATGGCACAATGCGGAAATATATCTCACCTGCCCGCTTCGCTCACCGATCCCTACTAATTACTTCTCAATCTTCTTTTGATGATAAGCCAATTATTGCATTAAAAGTAATATGTATTATTCGATTTTTAAAAATAAATGTACTATTTCCTGAAAAAAAATTATTAAAGGGAGTTAATTAGTGGTAAAGATTAATGTTAATGGTAAAGTATTTACTCATATTTTAATAATGAATCCAGGAATTATGGAAAACAAGGATGTGTTTCCTTTAAATTTTATACCTAAGGTATATTTTGACAGCAGCCTTACCCATGTTATCATAACTGATACCTGTAAACTCCCCTACTTTTCTCTGTATGCTTCCTTCTTTTTTAAGGGAAATGAGGGTAATTTATTGGAGAGAGAGGAATTTTTCTTAGATAGCGAAGTGAGGCATATTTTTCCAGGCTGAATTAATTGCAGGAGGCTAGTCGCGAGATGATCGGACTAATAGTTTTGAAGTAATTTGAATTTTATGTGCAAAACATACAAACTTGTATATTCAAATGTCATACTCTAAAAAGTTCAGAATCAAATCACAGTATTACCTCCCTTTAAACTGGGTTAGTCATCCGAACAATTTATTCTAACGTAAAATACATTTTAACAATGAAATATTGAGTCGTAATTTTTATACATAAAAAATTATTAAATTAGAATGATTGAATGATTTTACGGTAATTGTTACTGCAGAAATTGCGGTAATACCAAGTTTTTTTTCTGTAACATGTTTCGATAAAAATGGATTTTACGGAACAAAGTACCGGCATCCTGAGTGCTGGCACATTTTACCGTAACTGAGTCCAAAATGTTTTACAGTGTACAGGTATAAAGTGTACGTTTTGTTCATAAAACCCATACATGTTCTAAAATTTTAATCCGATAACTTCAAAATTTATTTCATTCAATTCAGCGTGAAAAAGAAAAAAAAAAGAAACGTAGGAAACACTTTCTCACTTGTCTATCTGGAAGAAATTCAATTCCCCATCTCAAATCCTCCCCACTTCCCATAAAAAGGGAAGCGTACTGAAAAAAGTAAGGGAGCATTTAGATATCCTTTATAATAGCTAAACAATCTTTTTTGTCAAAAACATTTTTGGGTGGTAATTATTCTGAAAAAAACACAATTGCTTTTGCTATTATTACTAGACTAATTATAAAATAAGTGTAAATACTTTAACATCAATTTTTCTATAAATATTACATTATATGAAGAAATATTAAGATACTTGATACTTAAATATGATGAATACTTAAATATTATATTATTATTGGGATATAGTATATATTATTAAAAAAGAACAATAGTTTTAATGTAACAGCCTGCTTATAGTGACTGCTTAATAGTTGAGGGGTCGTTGAGGAAAGCGAGCAGATGGCAGATATAGCACCAAGTGTTAACATTGATAAAAATAGAAAACTACTTGTAATAAAAATCAATTTTAATCATTTCTTTACTAGATATTATTCAAAATCATCAGAAGACTTTTTTTTTTTAAAAAACGCATCAAAATTTCGATATTTTTTAAGAAAATTAATGTTTTTAGGCCGCCATTTTGAGCGTCCGCTATAATTGTTATGGCCTAAATCTGGCTTTCTATCCGAAATTTAAGCTTCATATGTGTGTACATGTGTACCATGTTTTATTTTTCTATCATTACAGGCGCGATTGTTTCACCTATCTGCAGTACTATATAACGATTTTAATAAACTTTGTTTCCATTATTAGAATTTTATAATTTTCAGCCAGTTAAAACAATAATAAGCTTCGTTCACTCACAAGAAGTGTAAAAGGAATTTTATTCAAATTTCGTGAAACAGCAGAAATTGGAATTCACATCCACGAGAAACGAATGACATTTTCCTTTTGTCTTGGCTCTCTGAAATCTTATTGTTACCATAAAGTTTAATTCTAGGAAATAATAACATTTTCTCAAAAGAAAAAAAAATGCTTGAATTTCTTCAATTAGACTGTGATAAGAGCGTGGTTTAAACAAAAGACTAAATTAAAGTATGAATTGAAAATTTCTGAATTTGTATTAAAAAAATTAAAAACTATGTTAAATAAACAATGAATAGAATGCGAAAAGAAATTTAAATAAAATCCCGATATGTATTAAAAGTGTGAGATAAATAATTGTTACAAACATACAGAAGAACTTTTATACTTTTTGTAAATAGAATAGGTATTTAGAGGTTACGATATTTCCCAACTCTCCACACTTTTACTCTCTCCGTTGACATGATATCCACAAATCTTTGCCAGTACGTACTTACTGAAACTTAAAAAGAAAGAAATTTTGTAACCATGGTAACGAAGAGGTGGAAGTGTGAAGAGTGGAATAACCGCGTAACATTGAAGCTTCTAATCTATTGACAAAAAGTATAGTTAATGGTGAAAGGGATGGAAGGATCAATAAAGGTACGTTTCATGAAAGTGTTTCTACACAAGTCCAGTTTGTCCCAATTCTGGACACAGGAGCTCGCTTGCTTTCTGGGCTGGATTCAAATTTCCAGGGTTACCGAGTTGACATAACATTGATAGTCGTAAACTCAGTATTAAAATGTCTGTTCAAGGCCGGTTGTTTAACGCAAACACAAGGCAAGATTTCTAAATACTTGAAAAATCATTGAATTTTAAATATTTTATAAACAAAAGAAAATTGTGTTTTGTTACAATATTATTTACTTTCATTGAACAAACTTTGTCTGCGAAAGTTTAGAACATTTTCTCTTTGAAGAAAAACTGGACTAGTCAAATGAACTCCCTCGAATTTGATCCAAAGCGAATTCTTAAGAATATTTTCAAAGCTCAAGAATAGTAGGCATTCTTATTCATGAAGTATTTTCGTGATATTTGATATTTATCACAGACACGGTTCCGTAAACTTCTCTGTAATGCGAACTCATTCCTTCACGGTGCGGTGGAATTAAAAGAATTTAGGATAATATGAAGCACATTCCATCATAAAAGTATAAAAGTACATTTTTTGAGGTGGTAATTTATCATTCGCTCCTTGCCTCTCCATAAGGTCATAAGTTTTGTTCTAAAACGTCGTACAGCCTAAATTGAGCTTTTTCTGCAGTATTGTGCTTCGAGTAGTACTCCATCAAAACTAAAATGACCTCTTCCAAAGCTATTCCTGTTGTTTTGCTTGCTTTAACTACCATCTCATGCATCTTGGCACAGTCAGTTGTACAGCCGGTGTTACTTGGTCAACCAGTGGCGCAGATTCCAAAACCTTTTCGATTTGGCTATGAATTTGGTGATGGATTAGGAATGTCCCAGTATCGACATGAATCGTCTGATGAAAATGGATTTGTTACAGGCAGTTATGGTTACCAGGATCCATATGGCGTGTACAGAAAAGTTCAATACAATGCTGGTGTTGATGGATTTCGGGCCAATATTTTGAGCAATGAGCCAGGACTTACAAGTCACGTACCTGCCGATGCGCCTTATTCCGCACTACCACCTCCACCAGCAGCCGTAGTTCAAAGTTTCAGAAGAGTACCTTTATTCACTGCAATTCGAAAATGAATATAGTGTATGAATCTAGTGGATTTTCATAACGAAATATTGTGTGTTTCAGGATACGGAATATCATTTCAATGTTACTTGGGGTATGCAATTAAAGAAAATATTAAATTCTGCAGAGTGGGTGGCACAGAATTATTAAATAGCAGAAAAATTTTGAGGCAACTCAATTTCCAATGGGTATGAATTTTTTGTAAAGTATTGTTCAGTTATTTTTATGTTAGCATTCTCTAAATTTTGATTTTCGAAATTATGTACTTAAATTTGATATTCAAAATGAGTTATAATTCACATTTAAAGTTTGATAATAATTTAGAATAATTCAAAAGTAATAAAATATTTTCTATGTAGCTTTGGGAAAGACAATCACATTTATGATGCACAAAATGGCCAACATTTAAAAGCTTTTTCAAAAAACTTTATATTAGTTTACATTTTTTTAAACAGTTAGAAGGAATTTTATTAATATTTAAATAATATTTTAATTATTTATTATATAAATTATTCGTTTTCTTTTTATTGTCAAGTCTTAAAAGCGAATTCGATGCTTGTTATATTCACTAATATTATAAAATTACTTTTTTTTCCCTAAATAAATGAAAAGCAAGCATTTGTGTCTTAAATTAAAACATCCTAGCTTAATTTTAAAATGCTACTTAATGGTTGCAGATGTTACTGGCGTTTTAGATCAGTTTTCCGTTTGTTTCCCTCCTCTCCCCAAAATATTTTTTTTGAATATTATTTAACTTTTAATAATAAAAATATTTTTAAAAATCTATCCATTTTATCTGAGGCAGTGAAATATATATTTTTTTACAGTTCAGTTTTTATCAAAACATATTGCTTTTTTTTTAAATAATTCTTATTTGAATAAAAGTTATTTTGAATACTTTTAATATAAATACTATTATTGAAAATATATTAATATAAATGAAAAACTTAGTTGGCACTACTTACTATAGTGTTTCAAAACTTGAAAGATTATAAAGTAGTAATTGAGTTGGTCATTCGTTTGAAAAAACATCCTCTCAAACTACTTTAACCCTTTGACGCAGTGGGGACACCGTTGTCCCTTTTATATATATAATTTTTTTTTTGACGCCTTAAATACGAGCAAAAATATATTTTTGTACTTTTTAATTTTAAAATTCAGTCCAGTAGTTACTAAAAAATTATTAGATTATAGGAATCTTATTTGTAAAATATAAAATCAAAAAACAGTTAATTAAAATTTTTTTCATTCATATTTAAGAATATATCAGTAATTGATTATATAAATAAAGAAATTTCAATAAAGAAAAACTCTATTGCTTAGATCTAAATAACTACATATAAGTGCAAATTTGAAAAATTATTGTTTAGAAGTGAGCAGTGTTTGGAATATTTTACCTTAAGCGCTGTATTTCATAACCATAACTTATTAAAATGATAGATGTATTATTTTTTACTTATTTTGACCTACATTAATACAAAATAATGAAAAATAAAACTTCTGCGTTAAAAAGTTAACTTTTACCATTCAAAATGTTTTTCTCTTTAAAAGATTCATAAAAGTAGGCAATATTTTTTGTTATTTCTGGATAAATAAATGTCTCAAACGTCGTTAAATTTTACTTTTTTTTTTTTTTTTTTTTTTTTTTTTTTGCTAACAAAAATAAGCTGTCAAATATTTTTATAAACCTTTTATTTTCTACAATTACAATTGGTGATATAAAATGTAATTATTTTAAAAAAAATGTATAATAAATGTTTCATATAAATTCTGCTGATTCATTTCTGTCTGTAAGATGCTTAAAAATAAATTTTAAAAAAAAGCATTGTGTGCTAAAATGCTTAGATTTTTGATGAATCTTTTCGCTTTGGTTAAGATATAGGCAAGCGGAAAACTATAGAACTGATGTTCTATATCTTTAACAAATGGAGCAATATACATATTTACTCATTTCATCTAGCACCTTTCTTTCACATTTGACAAAAGAATTATTTTTGTTTTTAATAAATTACTGAACAGATAATCTAAGAAAAGAATTTTTTTTTATATTCACCTGTATACAACAAGCTTGTTAACGTTTTGAAAAATTGAACCTTTGCAACATGATAAAAATTTTATTTTTAAATAAGTATTTAGAAAAAAAAAATTGGCCTTGGTAAACTGCATTGTGTGCTAAAAAACTCTGATTTTAATGAAAAATTTTACTCTGTTTAAGATAATAGCAAGTGGCGAAATTGAATCGATGCGTATTATAGTTAAGAAAAAAACCATGTATATTTTTAGGAATTTTAACAACCACGTCTTTTTGCAAATTGATAAAAATGTCTAATGAATTATGTTTGTTTTTAAGGAATTAATGTTTACCTAATTTAAAAAGAATTCTTTGATATTCAGGTTTAAAAATCATACTATATAATTTATAAAGATTTTCAGACTTTAACAATTTGTTTAAAAATATTTATAATTTTATTAAAGTTTATTCCCAGCATTATCTGAAACACAATAGTTTCCATCGTGTTTACGCACAAAAGCTTCTTCTTAAAACTTTTATTGCATGAAATATTTTCTGAACGTCTAAAAATTTGTTATGAAATATAAATAAATAAAATATAAATAAGTACATAAAAAATTTTCTTAGTTTCGAAAATATAAAATTTAATATTTCTCAAATTAATTTTGTGTTAAAATTAATACTTTTTCTGAAAAATAAGTAAGAGACATAATTTGCATGCTTATCAAGATTTTAATTATTATTATGTGTTATTTTATATTACTAACATTAAAAACAAAATCTCAACGCATACATAATATTAGGTTGGACCGGAAAGTAATGTCGTTTCGGTGCATTTCATATTTGTTATCAAGATTTACTTTTTAAGCAATGATGTATTCATCCGCGTTAGTAACAGCCTTTCAATGTCGGATCGAAAATGAATCGAAAAAAATGAATTGATTTTAAAGACTAAAAAATATCTTACTCGCCGGAAGGACATTACTTTCCAGGCCACCTAATAGTTTGTATAAACTTGGAATAAAAAAAAAATGAAAAATTTATTATATCTTATATTAAAAATTAATGCTGTTTCTACTTAGTTTTATAAATATGTAAGCGACATAATTAGTAGGGCAGAGAGGGGAAACATATGAATGAATCACGCCTTTGATGATAGAAGCATGAAACTTAGTATACATGTATCACGCATATGGAACTTTAATTCTGGGTGAGAGATCATCTCAGATTTAGCTTATAACAATACCGGTGGACATTGAGAAAATGCGGGTTTCTGAAAATTTTCGATGGGATATTTTTAAATATTTTTGACGATTATGAATAATATCTATAAAAGAAACGGCTAAATTTGATATTCTATTCGTGCAGCTATCTAATGTCACATAGGGAAATATATCTCACCTGCCGGCTTCGCAAACCAACCCCTTATTACTTCTCGATCTTCTTAATTGGTGATAAGACGATTGTTGCAATAAAAGTAATATGAATTATTCGATTTTTCATAATAAATGCTTTATTTCAAGAAATTTTTTTATTAAGGGTGTGAGTCAATTAGTGGTAAGGATTGGTGGTAATGGTAAAGTATTTATACTTATTTTTATAATAAATTCAGGATATATAGAAAACAATATGTGTTTTCGTAAGAATTGATGCATAAGGTATATTTTGACAACAATCTTATCTATGTTATCACAACTGATACCTGAAAACTTCCCTACTCTTCTCTGTATGCTTCCTTCCTTTTTAAGGGAGATATAAGGGTGATTTAAGGGGGAGAACTAAATTTTTTCTATATCGGAAAAAGAGGCAAATTTTGTACGCTGAACTAATTGAAGGAAACTATCCCGAGATGATCAGACTAATAGTTTAGAAGTAATTTAAGTTTTATCTACAAAAAGTACAAACTTGTACTTTTCCTATTTACGCAGCTGATATTACTATCTAAACAGATGTTTCCGATGTAATTTTTACGCTAAATTAAATGAAACAGGAAACAAGTCAATCGAACAGGTTGTTCAAACGTTGCAAGAGTTTTTATGTGCAAAAAGTACTTATTTAGACACGTACTAATGTATTCACTCTACATTGCTATCCTGGAACTATTTCAGCCAGAAAGGTATATTTTCCAATGTCATTTTTCACACTAAATTGAATGCGATCAATTTCAATCCTATCGAATAAATAGTGTAGAAATTATAAATATTTTCTTCATAATTAGTGTAACACTAAAACAGTCTTTTTATACAAATTAATTAAACTTTTAAAATGTTAAATCATTTTGATTCGGGCTTGATCTCGTTCGCTGACGAGAAAGAAAAATGTGTTGCTGTTGACGTATGCCTGTTTAGGCAGAGAGGTTCGATTGTTCTTGTTTTCCAGTGGCGCCATCTATGGCCAAGAATTCAACTTCTGCCACACCATACGTCACACCCTTTTATAGGGCGGACCCATTCATACATCCATTCAATCATAAAGAAAAATATACCAGTAAAATGTGCGTGAGTAAATGCAAGTACAAAATTGCACTAGAATTGTCACTTCTTATCGATTTCTGTTTTAAATCATGTAATCAGCATGAAAATTTGCATCGGGAAATTTATCTTACATATTCAAATACTCCGTGGATAAGTTAGGGTTAAAAGAAGTACCTTTAATATACATTGAAAACTCATTCAATTTTCGAACTATTTATTTTATCGACTTGCATATAGTCACATTCAATTCAGTATTAAAAATATACATCCGAAAGAATACCTCATTTGTTTAGGCAGCATTGTCAGATGCGTAAGCACCTTTAATCTGAGGTCATCATCCGCAAAAATTATTTTAGCGTAAAATAATGAATGTTAATTTTTAAAAAAATAATTATTTAATTAGAGTGATTTAATAATTTTACGGTAATTGTTACTGTAAAAATTATGGAAAAATTACGGAAATTGTTACTGTAAAATGGATCCAACGGAACAATGCACCTGAATCCGGAGTTCCGGTACTTTTTACCGTAACTTAGTCCAAAATGTTTCGCAGTGTACAAATATAAATTGCACGCTTTGTACATAAAAACCATATACATTTTAAAATGTTAATCCGATTGCCTCGAAATTAATTTCATTCAATTCAGCATGGAAAAAAAAAAAAAAAAAAGCAGAGGAAACAATTTCTTTATTGCCTTTTTAGAAGAAATTGAATTCCTCCTCTCAAATCATCCCCACTTTCCTTAAAGAGGGAAGTGTAAATAATATAGAATATCGAATTTAATCATTTTTTTTAATAGATATCATTCAAAATTATCAAAAGACTTTTTAAAAAAACGCATCAAAATTTTGATAATTTAAAAGAAAATAAATATTTTTAAGCCACATTTTGAAAGTCAGCTGTTATTGTTATAGCCTAAATCTGAGATGGCTTCCTGTTCAAAATTGAAGCTTCATATGTGTGTACCATGTTTTATTCTTCTATCATAACGGGAGCGATTGTTTCACCTACCGGCAGTACTAAATATCACGATTTTAATAAACTTTGTTTCCATTATTAGAATTCGTATTTAATACTTTTCAGTCAGTGAAAACAATAAGCTTTGTTCACTCACAAGAAGTGTAAAAGGAACTTTATTCAAATTTCATGAAACAACGGAAATCGGAATTCACTTCCACAAGAAACGAATGACATTTTCCTTTTGTCTTGGCTCACTGAAATCTTATTGTTACCATAAAGTTGAATTCTAGGAAATAATAACATTTTCTCAACAAAAAAAAAAAAAAAGAAGAGGAAATACTCTACTGTATTGAAAGAGGAAATTTTTATGTTTCGATTCCAGTCCCATGCTGTAACAGAAAATAATAACATATTTCATTTCAAGCAGGTTTGAAAGTCACATAAAATACCTTTTCGAACTTAAATCACGTCAATTAAACTGTTACAAGAAGCGGGATTTAAACATGGGACTAAATGAAGGTATTATAAAACGTAAATTTCCGAATTTGTATATAAAAAAAAAAAAAAAACTATGTTAAATAAACAATGAACAGACTAATTATGCTAAAAGAAACTTTAATAAAACCCCGATATGTATTGAAGTGTGAGATAAATAATTTTTACTAACATACAGATCTCTTACGCTCTTTGTAAATATGGGTATTTAAAAGTAGCGATATTTCCTAGCTCTCCACACTTTTACTCTCTCCGTTACCATGGTATCCGCAACTCTTTGCCAGTACGTTCTCACTTCTTACTGAAATGTAAAAAGAAAGGATTTGAGAAGAAGAAAAAAAGAATCCATGGTAACGGATAGGGGGAAGGTGTGAAGAGTGGAAAAACCACGTAACATTGAGGCTTCTGATGTATTGACAAAAAGTATAGTTAATCTTGAAAGGGAGTAAAGATCAACAAAAGTAAGTTTCATGAAGGTGTTTATTCACAAGTCTAGTTTATCCCTATGCTGGACACATGAGTTCCTTGTTTTCTGGGCAGGGTACAAAATTACAGGGTTACGGAGTTGAATATTGATAGTCATAAACTCAGTATTAAATCGGCTGTTTAACGCCGGTTAAAAATAACAAAAAGATATAAAAACCGAGGTGATTCAGGGGCTAAAGCGTTCTTCTCCCAATCATTTGACCAAGGTTCGAATCCCAACTGTGGCTTTTTGATACAAATCTGTTCTCGGCTTGCCACATCCTCTAAAGTGACTTAACACATCTTCATTGGTGGGATTATGTAGTGGCGGATTATGGGTTAGAATCCCGCTGCCGTAGGGTTAGCCGTGAGAAGTTTTCTTTGTTATATACATTATGGTTATAAATCAATATGGCATATTTTATATGGTTCTTATGAATTTATATATATGGTATTAATGCCATATAAAGATATTAAATTTCAATTATAACTAACATTCTTGCTATTATGTAAATCTGCTAACATCAAATACAATATTTTCCTATTATTTAAGTGAAAAATGAAAGTTTCATCAGGAACATGAATCTCATAATTGATCACACAAATGCACGCTTCGGGCATTGTTCCAAGAAGATGGGAAGAAATCCGCTCTTAAGTGTAACTCATAGGGCGTCCATAATGTGACGCCCCTTCATTATCTCTTCGCGATACAATTGCCTAGAAAGGTGTTATATAAGCATCAATAACTTCTCCCCCGCAATTTATTTACACGAAGAATTTCATTCGTTGCTTGTCATCAAAATCTTACAAATTGTACCTCTGCCAAAATAATGCATTTTATGAAGGAGCGCGTGTCTTGTATTACATAAAAATGAACAAAAATAAGGGAAAGCAGAGTTAGGACACTATTATATTTCCAACTTCATCATATGTATTTGTTTAGATGATTTTGTTTCGAAGTTTTATTTGCATAATCAAATAAGATAACTGGATCAAAAGAGTGCACCGAATGATTGGCAAAGATTCAGTTTTAATTTAAAGTTATAAGATAAAATTTATCATTAGAGATTGTTATTCAGTTGCTGTTTTCCGATTATTAAACGAAAAAAAAAGTTTTATTTACTTTTGTAATAAATTTTGTATAACATTTCGTTCAATTAACATGCGAAATACAATATACATTCTGTACTGCATGGAACAGGTTACCTGGTGGAATTCTAGATTTCAAAAGGGCGGGAATAAATCATAATTGACAAAGATTTAATGTTGATATGAAATTAAATTTAAAGATAAAATTCATATTTAAAGATTGTTATTTAATTACCGTTTTTCATTCGTGAAATGATATAAGAGTTATTTTTGTTTTTATCATAAACTAGTTGAGTACCCGCCCAGCGTACAGGTTGAATAATAAAAAATAATAAAAAATAATAATAATAAATAAGTACGGAACAACATTGCGAAATCTTGCACAAAACTGATGAAGTACCAAGCTTACCAAAATGCTTAGTATATCTATAATATAATTATCGTCTCTTATTAGCTATTATAACATTTATCACTTTCAAGCTAATGTATAGAAGTAATAATTATCAATTCTCAACCTGTTATCGACTGTAATTTGGCACTTACCTTATGTCGAAAAGAATTTATATAACAAATCTGGTTTTTTATTTCGTTTTATTTACAAGTCGAATTGTTCTATAAGTGTAACTTGGCATCGTTTTATGGAATTCGAAAAATGTTGCATCTATTAAAAAGTGTTATTAGGAAAATTAGGAAATTTGCTACTGGCCTGTGACCAGCTTCAAAACATGTGATTACTTTTTCAAAAATTGAAAGTTTTATAAACTATTAAATAAACCTAATAATGTAGACATTTCTTTTAAAATATTTCAATAAATATGGTAAACAATACAATGTTCATTTCTAAAATAGAAAATAGTTTTAAGCGAGAAGTCTGAAATAAATTTTTTTCGGGATATTAAAAAATTATTATTAAAAAAATTTTATTTATTAAAAAAATAATAAAATGCACATGGAATGTATTTTTTGACGAAAAAATGTTCTGATCGGGTGGCCACTGGCTGAAAATTTTTTGATCACCATTTCAGTCGCTGTTTGGCGGCATTTAATTCAGCCCTATGACCTAAACTGAACCCCTCAGGCTTTATAATAAATCAAACTCTAATTAAAATTTAAATTAGGCAAAGAATATTTTTAAAAAAATTAACTAGAAAATAGTTATCTAAAAATTAATGGAATGAAAAATTCAACAAGATATAAGCATTTGCTGAAAAACTTTATTTTAAACTTTGAAATAAAAGCCAATGTGAAACTTTTAGTTCAAATCATTTGTTTTTAAGTTTATATATATTTTTATTTTGACAAAAATATTTTACTGTAATCTCTTAGTATGTTGTTGACGCATTATATTATGATAGATTTCCATCATTGCCATAGATTTATAATTTAAAAAAACTCAACAATTTTGCAATAAAGTCATACGTTTCACTTGAATAAATTCAAGAACAAATCTATATTCTCCAATTTTTATAGCTTATATTGCAAAAAATTATTTTAAAATAAACTATAAGAGTATCTAATTTATTAATTATGAAACGTAAATTATGAAACCTTAAATTATAAAACGTTAAACTAATTACAAACATTCTTTCTTGTTAAAGTTACCAAGGAAGGAGTAGAAAAGAAGCTTTTTTTTTTTTCATATCTATTTACAACTATTTTACCATTCATTTACCCTCGAATTTTTCTCCCGTCTTCTTTTCTGTTTTGTTTTCTTATTAATTAATTTTAGAGCATAGAGATTCTTTACACGTAACTTCAAAATTGCTTTTTCAAAAAAAAAAAAAAGGTCTGTATAGAAAAAGATTGCACTCAACTACAAGCAGGGATGCAAGCAATTTTATCTTAATTTTCAATGGTTATCGAATTAGTTTCATTATAGTTGTTGATAAATATTTGAACAATAAAAGTTATTCTATGATTGGAGAATATTCAACTAGAAAACACACTTCATTTTGTATCATGAATAGTTTTTGAAAAAAATTTTTTTACATTGTAAGATCTCTCGTGAACGTATCCCACGTGGTCTAGTGGTTAGGATACCTGGCTCTCACCCAGGAGGCCCGGGTTCAATTCCCGGCGTGGGAAAGTTTTTTTTTTTTCGATTTGAAACTTAATATTGAAACTTTTCAAGATTGAAAAAATAATATAATTCAAAACAATCGAAATTATAACACTTAATTATTCGAAAACTAGAAGTTCAGCTTTTTCTCCAAAGAAAAAATTTTAAATGAAATGTTAAACGCAGTGTACAAATATTTCTATTCCAACCAAATATAATTAACTTTTTAACTTAATCACCTCTGAGTGAGTTATCCATAGGCTAGGCACAAAAAGTCAAGGCTTTTCAGTAAGCTTGTGACGTCACCTACAGACGTTCTAGATTCTATGCAGTGGCTCAGATTTATATTAAATTTAAATATTTTATGTTAAGTTCAATTCTTTTGTGAGGGAAGTAAGATGTCTGCTTTTGGTCATTTGTTGTATTAATCAGTAATTGAAAGGCATGTAATAAAGCTAAAATATTTTCATTTTTTTTATTCATCATCATTTGTCGTCCTTTCCGGTGGCGTTATTTCTTTTGGCTAAATTGAGCTAAATTGAGTAGCTTGGTGGCTAAATTGAGTAAAATATGTTTTTTTTGCTGTTCATTCTATCAGGATTGAGATTAACTGTATTCAATATCACTCGCCATGATGTTATTATTGCTCGTGCTCATTTCATTATAGTCAGAATTTACCACCATCAAGTAATTTTCTCCTGTACATATCCCTTTCGAGGGGCCGTAAGATACTAATTTCCACAGTATCGGTATTAAAACTGCTCAATATTGGCGCAGTTTTAATAAATATTAAATACATCACTATAATACTTTATACCTATACTAGCTGAATACCCGTTCATAGTACATGGCAGAAAAAAGTAAGCAGCCAATATATCAGGACTAAGCAACGCTACGAAATCCTTCACAAAATTAAAAAACATATATTAACGCAATTCGGCGCGAATATTATCAAATAACAGCAAATATGCGACTAAGCGTAAGCTATCATTATTTTTTAAATATTCGTTTTTGCAGACTTTATTATAAGCTTCTTTATTACATAATGAAAAAGGTCGTATTTAATAATTAGAACGTTTCGAATATTGTTTATTGTTCGTTAAGGAATATTATATAATATAAAATTAGCAAACTTTTCGTACTTTCATAAAGCATTTGGTAGTGAAATAAAACAAATTTAAACATCATTTGTCTTGTGTTGTTTTATGAATTCTGACCAAATAGGAAACTATCTTCGCAAATAAACATCAGACGTCGTTCAAGTGCTGAAATTTTTTTTATTTAGAAATCTAATAAAATAAACAACTTAGTTTTATTTACCCAAAGGAAATAAAAATTTAATGATACTGTAGACGCTTATTTAATCTTAACGACAACTTACTTTGATATGATTTAAATTTCATGAATATTTATGCTTGAATGCAGGAAATTTCTGTGCATTAAATAATAATTAGTGGAAGGCGTTGTACCTTAGGTCAGTTTGAAAGTAAATATTTTTAATTTTACTTGGGTAAAGATTATAGGCCTGTTTAGACGATCCAATTTCTTGGACAGAGATTGATTGATATTGATGGAAACTTGTTTTACTTTGAGCTTGGATCGTGTAAACAGTCATCCAAGAACTTGGTCCAACTTCTTGGACGATAGTAGAGCATGTTCTACTTTCCATCCAAGTCTTTTCTCCCTTAACCAATCAGCGTCTTAGGTTTTGTGACGTCAAGAAGCAGGCAGCAAATTATGTCATTTTGTTGTCTGTTTTCATATATTTTAATTCAAATAAATTTATCTGTTACGGTTTATTTGTGTTATTTTGATTTTATTTGAATTTATTTAGTAATTTTAAACTTATGTAAGTATTATTTTATAAGTTGAATATGAACAATGCACATGCGCAAGTTTTTCTTTCGACGAATCAGTGACATTCAAGAACTTGGATAGTGTCAACGAATTATCCAATTTCTTGGACAGAGAAATCCCTCTAATTTCTCGGATTCAAGAACTTGGACCGGGTAAACAGGCCTTATAGTATAAATAAAAGTAATATCTTATTGCTTACCATTTAAAAAATCTATAAATACTTTAAAATTAAAAATATATTATTTTATAAGGGAGTAATAAATTATTTTTTGACAAAAAGATACCATGAGATACCTTGCAAGATATCTCAAGGTACAGCCCTATCTTGTAAATAAAAATTAAAAGTAAACAAAATCATGGTACCTTGGTACTAAATGAAAAATAAACAAAATATAGCAAATAAATCTTATTTAACGAATATAAAATACAAAACATTACTGAAATAGATTTAAAAATGCTTCTGTATCTACCAGAAACATATGGGCGAATCTCAGGAATCATTAACATATGTCTTTAAACTTTTCTTATAAACGTCAAACCGTAACCATCGAAAATTGAAAAAAAAGGTATACAATCCAATTCTGCGAGTTTTATGTTAGTGATATTCCAAAAGCTTATTTAAAGTAGAACAAACTTGTATCATTAGTTTAACTTGTAACTCGCAGAATTGGATTGTATTTCTTTTTTTTCAATTTTCGATGGTTACGGTTTGACGTGCCAAAATTTGGCGACAAACTTGAAGTGTTTGCAAACGTCAATATTCACGAAAAATATCATTCAAGAAAATATGATAGTACAGCTGAGCTACTAAATTATGTTTTTAGTGATTTTCAGTTTTTTTTTAAACAGATTGAAAAGAAATAAAAAAAAAAAAAAAAAAAAAAAAAAAAAAACAGTATGTTAAACACTCTAAGCGACACTCATGAAAAGTAGTCAAATGTAGGATTGAAGTAAGAAATGAAAGCCAAAAGCAAGTTACTCGCTATCAAAACTGAACGTATCTTAAAGTTAGTAATGCATAGTTATTCCTGTAATTTTATTAGAATTAATTTTCGCTTATTATGTTATATATTTATAAGAAAAGTTTGAAGACATATGTTAATGATTCCTGAGATTCGCCCATATCTGAAATTCACAGGGAACTTATTTCTGAGGGTGAAGGCAATTTACATATAATCCCATCTTCATCTATTTCATATAACGTTTCATTCCTTAAAGGGAAAGTGTTCGTTCCCGTTTTATCAAGGTATTGGGTTCGTCCTAAGGTACAACTGCAATTTAGTCCCCATTTAAAACACGAAGAAAAAAGACAAAAACATGGTCTTTGAGGTTAGTTGTTCAGATAATTAACCATACTATTAGGTAGAAAATTAAAAGTTCAACTACTATCTTAATATTTAACACTAGTCAATTAGGAAAAGAACATTTAATAATAATAATCTAATAATTTTTTTCTTGTTCCTATAAATCGAACTTTAAAGTTGCTAGCTACTCGTACTATACACTAACTCTTAGTGGCTAAGGAAACAGCTATGTCAGGTTAGTTTTGTTAGTCACCTATTGATGGCGGGGCTATTCTATTCGCCCCAAGGTAAAATTTTATATAACATTAGGTAGAACCTCTTAATATACAGGCAACATTTAAAGGTTCAACAAAACTTAGTGTAGAAACTCAGTAAGTAGTAATGAAGCCTGATGAAAATATCAACATTTTTATTTCAGCATTGATTGGTAAAAATATTTTGTAAAAAACAGTTTATAACTTCTGGCAAAAATTTAACAGATATTAATAACATACACTTGCCTGATGAAACATACACTTGCATACATACACTTGCCTGACATACACTTGCCTGAAGCCTGATGAAAATATCAACATTTTTATTTCAGCATTGATTGGTAAAAATATTTTGTAAAAAACAGTTTATAACTTCTGGCAAAAATTTAACAGATATTAATAACACACATAAGGTACGGATACACAGAAACTATAGTGACATACGAAAAGCCTTTATTCACTGAACATAATAACAGAAACCAAAACAATATCGTTTGCACATCTGATGATCTAATTAGACGCAAGAAGGAATAACAGTGGTAAGTTTAGTTGCAACATGCCTGCTTCCTTGGGGAAATTTAACAATACCTCTAAAACGGAGGAAATACACTTCGTAGATTGATCTTATCAATAGAAGTCATAATGTGACGTTATCTTTCTATCGCCATCGAATAAAATGAGAATAAATAAACATTTATTCAGCTGGCAAGAATTAAAATCGTTCATGGCTTCGACATCAATGAATTTTATTTCCTACTATCTATGGCCAATGCATACCAACACAATTCTTCCCATTTACCTCAAAATCTTGATATAGCTAAGAAGTCTGAAAGGGTGTAGAAAATTATTTTTCATACCCAAAAAATAAATTAATTAAATTGAAGCAAAATATCTGCAGCATCTCTTTTGATTATGAAAGAATGGTTAAATTATTTTTGATAAAATTTCATAATACGGTTAAAAAATAAAAAAATAAATAATAATAATAATAAAGAACTCTTCTTATGCGCAACACTATTTAAAAAATAATAATAGAATTGTTTTCCACGTATTAACTCACAAATTTCAGATTTAGAGCATCGAATATCAATAAGTAAAGAATATTGAGTGCACTGTAAAAAAAATTACGAATCAAATTACGGTAGAAAGTACCAGAACTTTGGGAGCATTATCCGTAAAATTCATTTTACAGTAAAATCCATTTTAACCACAAAATATTTCATTGTAGTTTTTACAGTAATATTTAATTAGTGTGATTCAACTATTTTACCGTATTACTATAAAAAATTATGGTATATCAGATTTTTTGTTCGTGACATGTTCCAGTAAAAGTGATATAAAATTCTTCATCGTATAGTTTATGATCATCATCGTATCGAATATAATTCTCATCGTGTCGTACATAATTCATTACAATTGCTTTAAATATTTTTTATATTAACATAATTCACAGACCTTAATAATATTTCTATAAAGTGTTAGAAGTTATTTACTTTCAAATGAAAGTGAAATTTTTTATCAATTTAAATATTTTCTTCTTTTTGAATTCTTCGTTCCAGTCATGCTTCTTGGAAGCTCAAAAGAATACTTTTATTTTAAAATTCATGACTAGAATTTAGGTTACCAAGAAATATTTTTAATCCGACAGTATAAAACTGAAACGTTCGATCGGCTAAACGTTACTCACTTCTTAGACGTACAGAAGAAAAATGGTTATTTCAGTGAGCAAACGTTTTCTAATTGGATTGATGGTAACAGCACTTGCTGTGGAAGTGAATATGCAAACACCAGTGCAGTCAGTTCTCAAGCAGCCTGTGCCACAACTTACCAAACCTTTTGCTTATGGTTATGAATTTGGTGATGGATTGGGAATGACGCAGTACCGGCATGAATCATCTGATGAAAATGGATTTGTTACAGGCAGTTATGGTTATCAGGATCCATATGGCGTGTACAGGAAAGTTCAATACAATGCTGGTGTTGATGGATTTCGTGCCAATATTTTGAGCAATGAGCCAGGACTTACAAGTCATGTACCTGCTGATGCGCCTTATTCCGTTCCACCACATCCACCAGCAGCCGTAGTTCAAAGTTTCAGAAGAGTACCTGTATTTACTGCAATTCGAAAATGAACATAGTGTATGAATCTAGTGGATTTTCATAACGAAATATTGTGTGTTTCAGGATACGGAATATCATTTCAATGTTACTTTGGGTATGTAATTAAAGAAAATACTAAATTCTGCAGAGTGTGTGGTACAGACGTATTTAAAAGTAGAAAAAATTTTGAGGCAACTGAATTTTCAATGGGTATGAATTTTGTGTAAAATATTGCTCCGTAATTTTTATGTTAGCATTCTGTAACTTTTGATTTTTGAAATTATGTACTTAAATTTGATATTTGAAATAAGTTAAAATTCATATTTAAAGTTTAATCTGGTAATATATTTCAGAATAATTCTAAACTAATAAAATATTTTCTATATATGTTCGGGAAAGACAATCACATTTATGATGCGCAGAATGGCCCACATTTAAAAGCTTTTTTAAAGAAATTTATGTAAGTATACATTTTTTAAACAGTTAGAATGATTTTTATTAATATTTAAATGATATTTTAATTATTTAAATTATTTAAATGTTAAGCAATTTTATTCTTTAAATTATTTGTTTTCTTTTTATTGTTAATTCTTAAAAGCGAATTAGATGCTACTTATATTCGGCAATACCATAAAATTACTTTTTTTAAAATAAATAGAAAGGAAGTATTTGTTTTTTAAGTTAAAACGTCAAAATAAAAAAAAATATTTAAAAAAATCTATTCATTTTATCGGAGTCAGTGAAATAGTTTTATTACGGCTATAAAGATTCACTTGGAGTCTACCGGAAAGTTGAATACAATTATGTAATGTATGTAATGGATTTCGGGCTATGAGTAATGAACCAGGGCTAACAAGTCACATCCCAGCACATGTCTCGTATTCTGTTAAAGCACCAACATTAACAGCCATTGCTCAGAGCATTCGAAGAATTCCGCTGTTGCGAGTAATTAAGAAATGAACAACAAAGGTTGTGCCTAGGTCTCGTTTAAACAAAGTGTTTTTAAATAATGCTGTGGGCTAACAAAAAATGTTATTGTTTCAATTCCGCTTATTTAAAAAAAAAAAAAAAAAGACATTTGAATATACTGCCTATCTCTAGTCTTTTCCCAGGCATTTTTTAAACAAATAGTTTTATCACGTAAGTCAATTTTAACCATTTTGGAAGCTTTCAGTTCAAGAAATATTTGACACCTGTATCGGTTTTATATTTTTAAAAAGCTATTAGTAATTAGTTCTAAATATTAGTTCTGTGTAGTTAAGGTTCCCAGTTGTTAAGGTTTAGTTAAAGTAAGTTTAGTTAAAGTTTCCAATTGGTTCTTCAAAAAGCAATTAGTTATTAGTCTGTTGAAATTATTTCTCGTTATTCAAGGATCCCATTTGTTTCAATGGTTCTACAAAAAGCAATAAATATTTAGTATCTCAATACTATTTCTGTTTAGTCAAGGTTCCCATTTTTTCAATTTTTTTCATTAGTTCTTCAAAAAACAATTAGTAATTAGTCTTAAGGCTCTCATTTGTACAGATGGTGCATAAATAATTTCTGACAAATTGAGAATGAGAAATTTATCAGAAACTATTGGAGCTTAGTTACAATCATCTAATTCAATCAATAAATCATACAATCTTAATTCTAAATATAATGGTACCAATTTTAAAAAAGAAATTATTTTACAAACTTTTTACTTTTAAAGCAAAGCTATTGATATCATATACTTTTTGGAAGGAAAAAAAAATAGCACACATGACTTTTAAAGCACTATTGCTATAATATCAATTTCAACCCATTTAAATGCTTTAGTGAAACAATTATTAACAACCTTAATTACAAACTTAAATATTTGATTGAACTAAAAATTGCATAGCGTATGTTTCAGTTACTTTGCAGTAGTAGAATTTAAGATACTTATTAATATATTTTTGCCAAGTTTAATTCAATCGTCAGTTTCTTTTTTCATTTTGTATATTGCTGTATTTTTGTATTTGTGCATGTTAGAGCTCATTGTTTAAAATAGGTTCCTACAGAATACGCATTCATTATGAATAGTTAAGATAATTATAAATCTTAATAAATAAGTTGAAACGCCAAGGGGGCCCATCATTTTAAAGAATGAAAACATTTTTTAAAAGAAATCAAAGTATTTATTGTATCTGTATTAATTGCGCAGCAGAGTATTAAAACTGAATAGTACATTGATCTTTATCTAGAAAAAAAATTGTGAAATTGTGCCAAAAATGTTTCATACATGGATATTATGTGACGTTACAGTAAAATTTATTGTGAAATTACTCATTCGGAGGTTTTACTATTAACTATTTTATCATTAAATGCTTTTTATAATTTTTCTGAATTAATGTAAATATGCCTAACTTGCTAAATGATATTAAATATTTATACCTTACTGCATTAGAGACCTAGGAATTATTTAATTTTTTCATCAATTGATCTGACAAAGAATTTTATTATTAAATCTCTTTGTATAATATAATTATATACAACAAAGAAAAAGTGTTTTTTCTTTGTATTTATTATCCAAATTTCCTATCTTTAATACAATATCTTAGTCAATAAAAATATTTGTTATAAAAATTGTTTTAATCTTTCTTGAAAAATTACAGTAAAAAAAAAAAAAAAATGGCTAATATCATGTTTTATAAATACGATGTTTGAAAAGTTTAATGTGGAATTTCAATGCCCTTTTGCTTTTATTTCAATCATAAAAGATTTTATTTTAACTGTATATTTTCTTTAATTTCAATATTAGAGGTCTTAGAAACGTTCTGTTATATAAAAGAAATCTGTAATGAATTTGAAAAAAAGTTTTTGCACACATAATGGAGGGCTCTTTCATAATTTCAAATTTTCAACGAAAAAAATAAATAAATCTAAAGTAAAAGTAAACTAATTTCTCCTTGAAGCTTTTTTATATATGATTAATGCATTTTTTATTACATTTTGGTTCTGTTTTATTATTTCTTCCATTTTTTTCTAACATTGAGAATACATTATTTTCTTTCATGTGTTTGGAACACAGTTATAAAGACTTCTTTTTTTTTTTTTTTTAATTTACAAACAATAAAAATTATTTTTAGCTAGTATAAAACGAAACAATACTTTCGCTTCCAACTATTGTTTCGTTTTAGAGAGTAATCTAGAAATATTGATTAACGAAAAACAACATCTATTTATACTGTGGAAAATCTAGAAGTAGTTTTGGCTTCCCTGCAGGAATTCAAATAATATGTATTGTTCCAGATCTCTAGTAAGAATGTTATAGTGTCGCCATCTGTTGAATATTTTAACTAACTTTTGAATTCCCTTATTTTTTTTCCAGCAGAAACAAGGTTGAGAAATAACTTTTTTATTAATTTGTTTGCATCTAAATTGAACAAAAAAAAAAAAAAAAACCTTTTCACCTTAAAAATATATAGTTTGTTCACTAGAATTTTAATATCTTCGTTATCGTATTTATAAAAAAATAAGCGTTATTGTATTTCAATAAAAGTCAAGCTTCATTTCAAATAGGTAGATATCTCATTTTTATTAATATTTTGAAATGTAATGTTTATGATAATTCATTCAATAAATACTTGTGTTTTAGTTCGTTTATAAGAATCCATACGCAAAAATATCACAAGAATTTAGAATAAATTTATATGAATATGTGAAAAAAATAAAAACAGATGAAAGAGATCGTTTCCTAGTAAACGAATAATGTTTTGCATGATAATAAAATGATTAGGATTATTTTTTTTTTAATTTTAAAATGTTTGATTATTTTAACACAAATTTTTGTCTAAAATAAAATTTTAATACAAATTTCAAATTGTACCAAGTTAGTAAAATCATAAATCATAAAGGTGTATATACCAGCAAGCAAGATTTCCAAATTTTTGAATGAATAGAATTTTTATTAACCATCAAAAAAAGTAAGCAAATGACGATACACATTATGCTTAATATTTTCATTATATAAATTTTTAAACATTTCAAACCAAATTTTACGACTTTTCTGCAATAACATGTACTTTTCAAAAATATAATTTTGAAAGCATTTAAATGCATTAAATAGTGGGAAAAAACACTTTATTACAGTTCAAAAAAAAAAAAAAAAAATGCTATCGTCTATTTCCTGAGCACGTTTTACCTATTCATCTATAAACTCGACGAAATCATTCATTCATCGCTCTCAAACTTGAATTCAGGATGTTTTTAAAAGAAGACACTTTAAGTAACTATTAATTTACAGGGATTAAATTTTATTTCTTTGCGTGACCCTTTATTAAATGGTAGTACACATTTAGAGCATATTTGCCACTCTTTTTTTTTAATAAATTTTAATTCATTATAAGAAAAAAAAATAGTTTAGGCAATTAAATGCAAATAAAAAATAGTAATGCGAAAACCATTTCGTTATAAAAAAAAACATTTAAAAAAACATTAAAGCTCTTAATATTTTATTACTAGTTACGTTGTAATGATATTGCGTATAATTTACCGTTAGAATCGTGTTCCTTCATTTTATTTTACTCGCACGTTATATTAAATAGGTGATAACAAAATAAATATTGCTGTTGACTTATGCCACTTGTCAGAACTGACCAGCCGATTTTTAAGGCAGAGGGGTGCGCTTCTTCTTGTTTTCTAGTGGCACCATCTTTAGTCAAGAATTCTGCCACACACATACGTCATGCCCGTTTTACAGGGAGGACACACTCACACCCAATCCATCCATTCGTAGATTGCAATTTTGACCTGAACTGGAGCATGATCAATCTCCAGTCCATTACTCCAGAGATATTTGTTTGCAATAAGAACTAGGAACATTTTGTGACCTCGACAGATTTAGCGGGGATGGAGTTCACGTTCTCTTGAACATGAGCCCAAAGCCTTACCAATTAGGCTATCTCAGTCTACAAAAAAAATGATATTCCTTTTTGAAAATTAATTTTATTTACTTTATATTAAAGAATATACTTTTCATTTTATGCTGTGTTTATTACCTATTTTTTTTTTTAAATTAAAATACTTTATAAAAAGAACACGAAAAAGATTAGCGAGTTTTTTTCAAAATTGGAGAGAAATTTTCTGCACTTAACAGAAAGTTCTGAATAAACTTTTTAATACAGAGAAGGTAAATTCTGTAAAGCATTTATCTGTAGCGTAATAAAAAAAAAGGATATAAAATTTCAATTGAAATTTGTAGCTATGACTGTTTAAAAATTATTAACAAAAATAAAGCATAACAAGTCTATCAAATTTTCTATTAATGTGTTCACTGGTAAGAAAATTATTAGATAAAAGAAGTATTATTTTAATGGGAATACAAGTATTATTCGTGCATCTAGCTCGTCCTCGCTAGACCTGGTACGGATAGTTTTTTCTTTCTTTTGGCATATTGTATGAAAATTTGTTTTTAAAAGTTTGTTCATATAGGTACCGAATCACTTTTTTAATCAAATAAATTGATTAATTTATACGCAGTGTTCTGTTTAATATTAACAATTATGTTGCTGTTTTTTGTGTCAATTTCCTTTTTTTTTTCGTATTTTATTTTATAACAGTTCTTGAACAACCGACCCAATTTTTGAGTTTACTGCTACAAATATTCAACTCCGTAGCCTTGTAATTTTAAACCCAATTCAGAAGACGAGGAAACTTTTAGATCAAGCAATGGAAGAAATTTTCCTCCGTGGAGCGACGTTTTGGTGGAACTAACCCGCTTTTGCGTTACATGGTTTGGAAAACTACGAAAACCTCCCACGATTATGATGGCAAGGGGACTCAAACTCATGATCCGTTTGCCACTAAGGATATCAATTTAATACTTGGCAATATTTCTTAGCGCAAAGCACCATTACATCTTACCTTTTTAATTCTCATTATCCCTCTAAAATCATTTTGAGCGTATAGTCGCTTGTGCATGCATGCACTAATTCACTAATTACATTAGGGATTTAAATAAATATTTGTTAAATAAAAAAATAATAAAACAGTTTTATTCCTGGTAGCTCAGTAATCTTTAGTAGTAGTAGAATTCTGCACAGTTTCATAATTTAACAAATATTTATTTAAATAACAATTGTAAATAGTGAATTTATGTGCACTCGTGCACAGGCATGATAGGACTTGAAATTGATAAGCATTAATGTTTCGTGCAACATTGTATATAACTAAAGTAAACTAAGCAATTGGGTACCCGCAAGTGACGTCATCGTAGGTAAATCGTGGTATTTGTCGATTCAAAAGGTCGTTAAAAGAGCTATATAACTAAATTTGATTTAAAATACATGGTTAGGTATAATCCCTTCTCTTCTTCTCGAGCTGCAAGTACCTAATTATATAAAGTGAAGTTTATATCTTGTCTATAAGCATTTACCAGAATCATGAACAAAAATATTTTTTATTTAATCATGCATTGTATTCCGGAATGATCATATAGGAAAATTGGAAAAAAAACTGATAAATGAATAAAACCGGATAAAATAGCTTAAGTACAATTTTATTGTATTGTAAATAAAAATTCAACCAATTTTATTGTAAATAAAAATTCAACCAATTTACTTCACGGAGTAGTTTGTAGAAAAAAAACCTTAAGGACCAGTTTCGTCAGATTTTTTTCCCATTTAAAACAAATGTTAGCGATTGCAACCCCAAAGAGTTTTAATTTCTAATGATATAAACTCAAAATCTTTTTATTGAAAATTTCTATAAAAACTCCACATTTAGAATATTTTTATTATTACATTAACTTATGAATTTAACTTATTAACTTTTCAAACTTACTTTAAATAATTTCTGTAACGTATTAACTTTTTATTTACTAAATTTATTATTTCTATTATTATTTTCTGATCTTTTATTTTAATAATGAGCGACTTTTTTCTAAAAAAAATTCGGCGTTTACTGCCTTTAACATAAATTTTAATTTACGTAGTAGAATCAAAATAAAATAATCACATTTAAATTAATATTATAAAACATTTGGCGAAGTAGTTAAAATTTATACTTACACTTTTCATTGCTTTAGCTTTGTAACTAGCCAAAAGTACAATAGATAGAAAAAGACTGTTTTAAATCTTAAAATAATTTTTCAATTTTTTATTCTCAATCAAATCACATTTAAAAATTTATTTATTTCATATTTATAATTTTTAAATTGGCTTTTTAAAAAATTGTAAAAATCAATCATTTATTTGATGAAAAACTCTGAAGAAAAGCAGTTACTAAGGTTAAAAATTTAATTCATTTATTTTTCAACAATAATTGAAGCAAAAATCATTGAAAAAATAAATATTTTTATGCTTTTTTGAATGTTTCATTTCGTATAAAATGAACTCTCTCCAATGAATTAAATATGCGATTATTTCTTTTCTTTCCTGTTATTTTAATCGTGAATTAATTGCTGTTATAATGCAATGTTGCATTAAAAACAGTTGTATCATGATAAATGAGAAAGTTTGATTTGATTAATGCATGAAACGATCCTTTTAAAGCTAGATAAAAGAGAAATAATCTTCTGAATTAATCATATTTAAAGCATAATATCTAAAAACAAATAAATTTTATAATAATTATGTTTTGAAAGATTTTTATACTTTCTTTTTAATGCTCAAAGCCTCTTATAATAAATTCTTTTTTTTTCTTTCTTTTTGTAAATACTTTTTCTAGTGTATTTTCTTATGAAATGCATTTTTACGCATTTTTATTTATGCGAATGAATTTTATGGCGCAATTATGCTTCAATTAATATTTTCCTACAATTTTTTTAATTGGAAATTAAATAGTCTTATTTTTTATAAAGTTTTTCTCAGCCGATAGGAATATTTTAACTGAAAACTAAAAAGAGGAGTTTAATAAAATTTATTAAATTGTAACTTTACATTCAGCTAAAAGCAAATTTTTTCTTCAAGATTTTAAATTTTTGCTTTTTATGAAAACATTTTTCTTAAAGTTCTCCCATATCAAAAAAAAAATTTTCTTGTACAAAATAACTAAAATTTAAAATCATTCTTTCTGGGTCAACGGACATTTTCTTTTATACAAGTACAATTGATCATTTTTCTAATCCAGCTATCCCTTTACTTCGTTTATCGATGTACCTTTTCTAAGAAATTACTTATGATATCGCTTTGAAATGTTTGGAGAATATTCAAAATCATCAAAATGCTTAATTATCAAAATGCTGCGTATGGCAATCGAATCGTAATATTTGTAAAAAATAAACGTAAGCTGTTTTTCCTATTTGATCTGTTTGATTCTGCCCGAATTTATATTTTCCATAATAATATCTCTGTAACAAAAATGAATGAGACAAAAATATTTATACCTGTAATTTCCAAGTAAAGAAATAATCTTACTCTATAAAAAATCAATTTGCAAGTATATTTTTTCTAAGCGTTGCAATATATGACACTGAAAATTAAAAGTTATGACAATGGAATACCATTTTTGTCGTAACAAAGTGTAAATTAGTTGCTCTAATAAGGGGTATTATTCTTGTAAAACGGCGACTAATGTTATTCTTAATGCAATACCATTAGTCCCTTTATTACAGCAATATTTGTATTTAACTACACATTTTTTTATCTTTTTTTCGTCGGTGAATAAAAATTTTATCAACAAATTGTGTTAAAGGAGTTATTGCAGAATACTGCAGTAATGTAAAACTTTTCTCTTTTTGCAAGACGTATGCCTGAAATTAAGCTAGCAATAAGAAATGGTAAAAAAAATTTAGTTTTATTTTCTTTAAAGCTTTATATCAGTTTTCCTTTATTCGAATTTTAATTTTTTAAAATAGCTATCAGAATTTGTAAATTAATTTTTACAAAGTTCAAAAGTGTTTAAGGGTTTTTTTTAAAAATTCATTTGTTTTATTTGTTTATTTATTCCATAATTTATTTTTTTGTATAAGATCATTTTTACCTTCCATTTTAAAATCCTTTTTGAAAAGTCTATTAAAATGACATTTTGAAAATTTAAAGTTTGCAAAATTACGATTTGCTGGTTCTAAAACTGTTTAAAAAAAATCTATTTCTAGAGGCATATTTTATTTCTAATCTTATTCATAATCTTTTTAAATAAAGATCAAAATTTTCTTCACGTAAACAATTTCGGAAAACGGCAAAATTACAAATGGCTGATTTTGAAATTGTTTTATACATTAAACCCTAATCACAAGAAACAAGTCTATGTATGAAAAACACCTAGATGAAAAAACTGGTTGATCAGATTTGTTTAAGTGAATATTTCATTGTTTACCTGCAACTTTGTTTATAAAAGCAAAATGTACTTATACTTCTGATCAAAATATAAATGTTTATATTATTGATATATTATAGTTAGACAAAACTATATTTTTTGAGAAAGATAAATTCTAATAATGAAACACTTATGTTTCCCCATTTTCCATTTTTGGGAAAAAATTGTCCCTTTAAAAAATTCTAGTCACATAATCCGTTACAAAATAAAAATCGATTTCAGAAAAGGGTTATATTTTATAGACATAAAGCATTAAAAATAAGACAAACATTTTTGTTTCTCAAAGAGTTTTGCTCGCCTTCAAAATGACATCTTTCTGGTTCTAAAATTATTTAAAAAATAAAAATTGATTTCAGAAGATAGCTTTTATTACAGAGGCATGAATCTTTAAAGGCATACTTAATTGGTATGACGAAAGTAAGACGTGATGATGTTTGATTTTCGATAAGATATGACATGACGTTGGATAATAATTTGGATAATTTGATATGAATAATTATAATATGAATAATAATAATATGAATAATAACAAGATGAATAATAATAATATGCGTAATAATAATATGAATAATAATGAAATATTTTTTTAAATACTCAAAAACAATTTGCTATATAATAACATTCGCCTATCAAGTGTTATGAGATTGAAATAACGAAATCTTACACACTAAACTCTACCTGTCTAGTTATTTTTTATTTTAAGTTCGTTAGGTAGGTTCTCATTTTTATCCCTTGTTCGGCCTATTACCATCAGATAGAAGATAAAATTCTTACGTCATTTCATTATTTATTTATAGACTAGCAAAAACATTGTTCATTTTCATTTTTTGCTCATTTCACTTTCATTAAAAAAACAAATTTAACACACTAATAAAATGAACATGATTGCAAGTGATAATTTCATAATATTTCCCTCCCCCCATTAAAAAGAAAAAAGCATGATATCATAAACAGTAGTTTATAATAAATATAAAATTTCAAAAAAATCTCGAAAAATAGCGTTTTTTTTTTTTTTCAAATGAATGGTAGTTGCAAAATAAAAACTTTTCTTGGACGTAAAAATGTTTAGTGCTGCAATCTATCGAGGATTTTTGGTACCGTTAAAAGAATTTACATTGCATTGTCAGTGAAATTTCGAAATCATTCATTGCAATAAATATAATTAAAAAAAATTTTTTTAATCGAAGTGTAAAAAAAAAATTATTGGTTTATTTAATGAGTAATGTGATTTTTCTCCCTTATAACATGTCATCAAATGTTTAAGAAGAAAAGATTTACAGCTTTTATCGCCTGTCTGTTCTATAATTTAAAAATGTCAAGATAATCTCCAAATACTTCTAATTCAGCAATTTCATTAAATTAACAGTTAAATTATTTAACCTAAATGAATGAAAGAATTTAAATTATTCTTTTTATTGCATTTCTTTTAAAGTTTCATCAGAGCACTCAACTATTTCTAATTGATGGACTCTTATAAAAATGGGCGCTTACGCAAGACAGCCTAAAATAAAATTTTATTCGTTCCTTAACGATTAGATCTTAGAATTAACTGCAATATATAAAAAAATGTATACAGAGCGGCTAAACGCAATTCAAATTAAGCAGTGAATCATCATGGAAAAATAATTATTAAATCTATTTCTGGCTATTCTATTTAATGTCTTATATCTATTAATCTATAATCATTATTACTCTATTGCAATATATATTATTGACAGCATTACCGGGTCGCGTGTAAACTCTCTTTACACACATAGTATCCCCAAGAGATTTTGAGAGCGCTGATTGGCTTCCTCGGCAACGCCATCTGTGACGTATGGCTATTTCATTCTGCCGTGCTTGTTATTTTCAGCATAGAGCGATTTCTATACTCCAGCTTTTGTGTACAAACTTGAAATGTCAGTTTTTTCAACAGAGAAACTGCCTTCTTCATTTAAAAATGAAGTAGAATATATCTCCTCAATTACCATTACCCTTAGAAGCAATGTTCTAAATTTAAACGATTGCAACAAGTGGGTAATGTAATTTGGGGAACTTACCAATACGAAATGGAATTCTAGAACTTCCAAACCTCATGTACAAAGATTTGTTTGTAGGTAAGTAACTAGTTTAGTTATTTAAAGAAAAATTTTGCATTTAATTTTTATGGCAGAATTGCTTTTTTCTTTAAATTTATGATTATTACATGCATGAATTCTTATGAAGCTAATATCCCTCTGATTTATTGAATAACATTGAAATCGGAGTTTAATTGCCTGGCTTAATTCTTATACTCACTATAAAATGAAAACTGAATAGTTTTCACTTTATATTTATTTAATTAAATTAATGTTCATCGAATTAAATTAATAATTTATTTATTTCTTGTGGATTACTAAAATTAAATTATAAAATTTTAAATTAAAGATTTATTAGTGGCACTATCTATTAGTATAAATTAAAACTAATCTAAATTATGCCTACCTATTTATAACTTAATTTTAATGTTTTTTTTTATTTGTTAAATGTTTTATATAATACCGAAAAACTATTAATTGACATCTAAGAAGTCAAGCAATTGTCTTTTAAGATGCTTATTTTATTAATTTTTGATTGCATAATTCTCATCAAAATAAAAGTTAATTATTATGAATTGCCCATTAAATTAATACCATGAGTAATGAAAGAATAAATTTACAAAAAATTCTATCTTTTAATTCTAGTACATATGTTTTGGAATGTAAATATTTTTTTATTATTTAATTGCAGGAAATTATTTGTTTGTGGACACAGTGCGTTTATGAAAGTGCCGGAGGAGAAATGTAAAAGAAGTTTTTCAAAAAATTCTGATTGTCAAGCAACAATATCTATAAAAGTGAAGTTGAACAAAAAATCAACATGGAAATCAGATTATTGTACTTTGTAAACATGCTATATGATACTTACTAGAAAATAAATTTTATTAATTATAAATATTCTAAAATTTTTTTGCTGAATTATAATTGCTGAATGCATTTGCTGAATATATTTTCCTCTAAGATATGATAAAATCTTTTTCAAATAATCAAACATAATTTTGAAAATTTATTTATATACATTTTAAAATCTCATATAATAAATTCAAATTTAACTGAGTGGTTCTGCAATCATACTAATAAATTTAAGTAAGAGATTTTAATTTCTAAGTGCATAAGGATATTCATAATGCTATTCAATTTAAATATTAATCAATTCTTATATATATATATATATTACATAAAAGCTAGCTAATAAAACTTTAATTTATGTTTAATAATTATTATTATACTAATTTGATGTTTTACCAAAACATGATTGTTTACCTTGCCTTTACCTAAAATTCATAACATTAATGTTAAAAAATATTGTACTGAAACGTACAAAAAATATTTTAAACAAATAAAGAAAAATATTAGAATAAAATTTAAAGCAAATTAGATTTAAATAAATGTGTTATTATTAAAATACAATTAATGACGTTATTTAATTTTTTGAACAAAACTTTAACATTTGTCTTAAAATTAGTATGAGAAATATACTGGAACTGATTTATGATTGATTTACATTTTGGGAACAAACTACAGAGAAATGTTATTGGGGAGGAGCTACAAAAAGACGTAACAGAAGGCAATGCGGAGAAAGCTAATCAGCGCGCTCAAAATTTCTTGGGGATACTATGTGTGTAAAGAGAGTTAACATGCTACCGGGCCCTGCTCGGGTAATAGAAGCACTTTATTAAGTAATCTGTATGAACAGCATGAAATTTCTGTTGAAAAGTATTTGTTATTTTACTATTTTATAATCCTTTTTTGTGAACAAAGCAATGCGCTGTCAAAAAATATCTCCGTTTTATCAATACTATAAATTTTTCCAAGGATTTGTTTTTTGATGTTTACCTTTTGTATTTTCACAATAGTAATTGAAAGCTTTCCCACTATTAAATACCTCCGGGCTCGCTATTTCTATGCCAATAGCATCCCGCGTTCATTTCGGATCATTTCACTATCTGAATCGATAGGCATCAGAAATTAAAATTTAGAACAATAAGTCTAACAAAAACCTTTATTTTTGCTGATTAATAAGTGTATTTTAAAAACTATTTAACTCTCATACTGAAGAAAAGTTTGGTCAAAACTACCAGAAAATAATAAAGTTTACAGTGTTTCTGATTCTATATGAACACCAAAAGGCTCGATAATTTTTACGGTTTGGTGATGATTTTGGTAAAATTAACTATAATTTTGTTTTTTAATCTGTGATAAAATTTGATAGATGTAGTAAAATTTGGTAACTTTATAATGATACCTTAAGGGATGGTATGAAAACCATTTCTTCGGAAAAATTTATTTTTCAATTTTGTATCTTTTATTAAATGTTTAGTAATAAGAACAATTATTTTGTAACCAAAAATGACATTGCCATAAATTAAGTAATTTTACCTTTTTTTTTTTTTTCTCCATGCAGTATTGTCGTATATTTTTTATGCCGGTTACTATACATTTTTTTTCCTCAAGCGTAGAAAAAAAATTTCAATTTGAAATTGGTAAGAGCAATATTTTCCATTTATTTATGTTTATTTATTTTTTAACACTAAACATAGCATATATTTGAAAGGAATATTGAAATTCATGAAAAATTCATGAAGCATATTTCTATCACATAAATTTTAATTGGTAGTTATTTAAATTTAAGAAAAAATTTTGAATTCCTCATACATTTAAGTTTGGACAATTTATCCTAAAATTATCACTTCTATCCGTTACTAACGGATAAAAAAAAAAGACAAAAACTGATTATATACATGGATTTGTCTGCTCGTGATTTGTTTTTTGAACTTCATTCATTGGGTCATTGCCGTGTTTAAATTCTCGTTTTAAATGCAATAAAAGCTTGTCGATATCTAGACTAAAGAGATTCATTATTTCACCATCAGACACATTCACAATTTAAACAATCATATACATAGAAAGAATCTTGGTTCGGTTAGCTTGCTTACGTTACATTGAGATATCTATAAGAACTCATAACTATGATAACTGACACAATGCTACCTCAATTAATGATTGAAAAGTAGATAGTAGTAATAATCACTCGGAAATGGTATAACGTTTCCTTTCATAGTTATAATTTAATTAAACTCTTTAAGCACTGGAAAATAAAATCACTAAGACATTGGTTGAATAAAGTTCGGTTATCCTTTGATGTGAAATATTATCACAGATTATTTCACTTCATTCTCGTAACATGAAACATTACAAACAAAATTTTACAAACTAGTTAATTTTAAGAAAACTTGTTTGAAATTGTGAGTCTGAAATTCCTAAATCATCCATAGATTTTTAGTTTATACATGATATAAAAAAATGTACTTACCTAACAGTTTTGTTTCCTTTTCAAATCCTTTGGTATCATAATTTTCTAATTGAAAGAAAACCACACCTGGTGTAAAGCATCTTGTAATTACCTATTGCTAGAAAACTGAAACTAAACCTAATAATATGAACAATCAAGCCAAAATAATGATTATTATTTTTAAATTATAATGAATAAAAATAGTTTATGAGCACTCAAAATTTATTCATAAATATTGGCACGTACAACAGATTCAAATAGGAATTTAATGCAGAAACAGACATTGAAGACACATACACTGATATAGCTGTACTGATATAGCTGATATAGCTGATATACACTGATATAGCTCTTTAAATTTAAGACACTGCACACAATGCTCATAAGTAATCACATTATACGCCATTCAATAAATAATGTCTTATTTCTAAAATAAGACGCAGTTCAGCTTTATATCAATACTTCAGTACGTGGAAAGAACGACGTGTTCATGTTAGTTCAAATAGAATGAGCAATTAGCCTTTGAAAAGTTCTTAAGAATCATCGATTTGAAATTACGCCTTAGCATTTCTGGGATTAATATCATCTTGTAAGTCTTGGTTAACAACACCTTCGGGTGGTGGTTCAACGATAAAAAGTGCATCAGCAACGTTCTGGTTGGCTGTACCAGGCTCATTGCTTCGAATTACAGCTCTATATCCATTATCATCAGCCGTGTACTCAACTTTTCTGTAAACACCAAAAGGATCCATATAACCATAGCTGCCCTTAACTGCTCCAGAGCCATCAGAAGATTCACTTCGGTATTGACTCATTCCAAATCCGTCTTCTAATTCAAAACCAAACTGATATGGTTTAGCTGTATAGGGACCATCTTGGTCCTGTCTATCTATTCTATCCCTATCTGATCGTGAAAGAGCACCAATACGCCTATCTTTTTCTTGTATTGGCGTTGGGGCGCCAGCTACAGAACCGACCAAAGCCAGGAGAGAAGCAAGAACACAGAGATGCATGTTGCTAGAAGTTGAAAGCTGGATGTGATTTTTGACGAGATGGTACGATCTTATATAAGTTGTAAATGTGCGTGCATCTCTGTCGCGCTGAAGTAATTTTGTATCACGCTAGACAGATATTTAAAAAAGAGCATGAAAATCTCCCGGAATACGGTAATAAAGACCCGGTTTCATTCCTCACTGTCAAACAAAAAATAATAAACATTTTCTCTTTTGATGGACACTATTAGTTGACCTAGCGTTTGCCGACACGGAACTGAAAGGTCAGGGAATCACATAGAGGAATATATTTCAATATTTACTACAGAATAATAAATTTTCGATTCATGCATATCAGCCAAGCATAAATAAAAAGGTTTGATCTTGAAAGTTTCCATTTGCCTTCTCTGTTATTGCATGTAAAATTATTTACATATTTATTTTATTCAAAAGATACTTTTTTTTTTTGAACCAGATACCATGATATAACGATCGGCTCAGGTGTAAATTAGAGTAAAGCTTTAAAAAAAAGTTGAAATAATGCAATTGTTATTTCTTTTAATTTAAAAGAAATTTAATTTTTTTTCAATCGTTTATCGTTCTTGGTGCAAAGTCAAAACTCGGTATTGTTTTTTTTTTTTTTTTTTTTCCGTTAAGAATCGGATGTTCTATCTCAGGGGTGGCCCACTTTTTGGGTAAGAGAGCTATTTATGGAGGGAAAAAATATCATGCTTGCCCTCTCCAAATTTTCTAAAGTATTAAAACGTTTTACTGTATGTCTAAGTAGTCGAAATATAAAATTAATATAATTAATAATACAATAATTAGAAATTAATGTAATTAATAATACAAAAGCGCATACTTAGGTTCTATTGTTAATAAACAGTTTAAATATTCAATTTATTAGGTTATTTATAAAAGGAAAATGAATAACTTGACACATTTAATTCTAAAAAATGGTTAAACATTTAGTAATTAATTAAGGTGATTTTTTAATTAATTTTTTGCAAGGTCATCTAGTTTATTAGGATTAGTTATTGATGATATGTATTTATTAAATTGACTATTTTTGGTGCATACAGTTGATTGCGAACGATATTTTGGTTTTGTTATGTTCATTACAGAAAACATTCGATCACAACTACACGTTGAACCAATCTTTTAACAGTTTTAAAGTTAATTCTGTTTGTTAAGTTATGCATAAAATAAAACTGAATAACTTGATATATTAAGTTCTAAATAATATTTTTTTAAAAATCCGTAATTAATTAATAATTGACTATAATTACTGATTGATTACGGTTCTTTTTATTATTCATAATAAAAAAATCATACTGATTTTTTAATTTTTTTTTTCTTTTTTGCCTAATTATCTAAGCATATTAGGATGATTAATTGGCTATACGAATGAAATTCAATGTTTTTCATGCATGTCAGTTTTTATGTTCATAATAAGTTGATCATGTTCATAATATGAGCCAGTCTTTCAACAGTTTTAAAGGTTCAGTTTATTAGTATATGTATAAAATAAAAATGAATAATTTGATATATTAAGTTCTAAATAATTATCAAACAGTCAGTAGTAGATAATTGTCCTCTCTTAGTCTTCGACTTCCTTTCAGTCAACGAACTCGTGGATCTTGTCTGACTCCGTCAGACAGTGAGGATAAGTAACAACAACAGATAATTGTGGTTTTTATTGATTTTCTCGCCAGGTCATTTTTATTCGGGGAGTCATTAGGATATTGACAAAATTAAATGTTTTTGGTGCATATCAGTTAATCTTAACATGTTCACGCCGGCTGTTCACACCCTGACCTGAAAGCGGGACGGAAAAGGGAAAATACTGGTGGAAGAACTATTTCAATATTAGATAATATTCGGGAGGAGTTAATCTATTCTTAACAATAACAATTCACTGTAAGGAAATTTTTCACGGCGAAGAAGCAATTCAATATAAAAATTGCATCCGTTAAAAACAATTGGTAGTTATGGATTTTTATTATTCCCGGAAAAAAACTAAATAATGAAATTTATTTGTTACCAGTTTTTACTCCGGTGCGCCACCGGTGGTACGCGCCGGCCGATGAGACAATCTAGCGCGGGCCACCGGTGGCCCGCGTCGGCGTGAACGTGTTAAATATAATTTTGGTTTCATTAGATTCATCATAGAAAACAATTGAGCACAAACATACGTTGATTAAAAACCTTTACAATAAATGACAGCTAGAAGTAGAATTTTAGACAGCTTGTTAGTAGAATTTTCTAAAATTCAATCTAATTTCAGTAATAGGGTTTCAACAAATCTTGACTAAAATCTTGAAGGCAACATTGTCATTTTTCTGTTCATTTATTTTATCAATAAATCTTCATGTGCCACTTTGCCATGCTACAGTGTGCGACACGCATGTTGGGGATTGACCTTTCATGTTCTGCGTCTGCCTTTGTTAAAATAGTCAGCTATTATCTACCTATCTCAGAAAACAATGAAACAATATTCAAGAGCCTACTTTTTTTGTCATAATGCAAATTTTAACTCTGTATATTTTTTTAATTTACTTAAATGTTTTACTTATCTTCATATTTAGACTCACTCTTTTTTAACTAAAACATTTCCTGAATTCCAAATTTCAATTATAAAAGTAAAATGATCAAAATTTTGAATAAATCATTTTTTAATAATTAGAGGATAAAAATTTAAAAAAACTTCCATTAATCAATTCGATATTTTTTTTTTAAGTTAAACATTTTAATATAGACTGGAATTAAATATATATATGATTCAATTTAAATCTTTTAAAAGTATTTAAGGAATTTAAAAGTATGTAATTTATTTATTTTTTTTCCTATAACTTACAAAGCTAACTCTAGTATTTTTATTGACTTTTGATAAAATTGTTTTTTTTTTTTTTCACATTTGCTTGTAATGGCTTTGCAAAATTAAAAAGAACATGCATTTAATTTTGTTCTTATAATCACACTCAATGTATTATAAAACAACGTTTATCGTGCTTTAGAATTTCATATTAAATATGAACTAATTTTTAAAAAAATTATCCACTATTATATAGTAATTTAGACACAGAGTTGTTAATGTGAAGGACGGGGGTTTGATCCTCAGTGGATGCTTAAAGCCCACCCAGCTTCAGGTCGATGAGTATCCGCTTGCCTGGGAAGTAAATGCGGCTTAGGTGCAATGCTGACCACATAACCCAATGCTGTTGGTCGTGAAATTGTGGATCTTTAACCTGCATAACCCCCCTGGCCTAAAACAGTGATTAAACTGTTGTGGACCAAGTTGATTTGATTTTAGCTAGGCCATTGATTTGAGTGAGTGAAATATGATTTACTTTTTTATTATATAGCATATATTTTGAGATTTTCTTTTTAGAAAAATTATCGAGCCATCAATCGACCAAATAGTAAATTAGAAAATATTACTATTATTTTGCATTTTAGTACTCTCTATTGAACGATATTGTATGTCTATTCTGTTATCTAACAGTAAAATTAATAATAGTGATAAATTTTCTTAAATTAGAAACAGTGATAAATTTATTTAAACAGTGATAAATTTATTTAAAATAGATTTTAAAAAAATTCTTTAAAATAATTTTTGATTCTTACGTGATTCCGACATAAATAATTTTGACACAATTAACTAAAGCTCTGATAATGTAATGATAAAAATTATACAAAATAAATCATCTTTTATTATATAGCATACTTTTTTAGACTTTCTTTTTAGAAAAATTACACTGTAAAAAAAGAGTATCTCAAAATTGAGCAAAAAAGTGTTATAATAACCCCGAAACAATTATAATCGAATTTGAAAATGCCTTTGACTCATTATTGAGTATAGGGACATACTCATATTAGCAAATACTCATTTTTTAGATCATACCCACACTCGTTTATGCAACAGTTTATTCAAAATGTGTCATTTTTCATACAAAGGAGTTTGTGCTGCTTTGATCATGTCACTCAATATTGAGTGCAAAGGTTTTTTTAATTCATTTAGATTTATTTGCATCTCGAAACGTTTTTTGATCAATTTTGAATAAACACTTTTTTACAGTGTATCGTTCCTTCTATCAATAATAATAATTTAAAAAAACTAACTATTTTTATACATTTTAGTATACTTTCTATTGAATGATATCATAGGATTATACTATCCCCTGTTATCAGGCAATAAAATATTTCAATATAAAATTTATTTAAAATAGCGTCAAACAAATAACGCAAGTCAATAACGCAAATTTAAATTTTTTACAGAAATTTTCATTAAGATATATTTTTTACCATTTTAAAATGGGATGATATACCTTTTTTGTTACTTAAAAAAATGCATGTTTAAACACTATTTGAGTTGTAAATAAACAAAATTAAATGTACGTCTCAAAACGCTTCAAACAACAAAAATTTAGTTACACTTTTTCCTCAAACAGCATTTTTGCATCTAACTGCAGATTGGTAACTCATAACTTCAGGGATTTCTACAAGATGGCAGCACAATAAAAAAAATTTAAAAAAACTATTGCCAACACGAATGTCTGTGATTATTACCCCTGTTTTTACCAAAAAGGATCGTTCTGATTGGGTGCGATTATTTTGCATGCGAATAAGAGCCAGTCAGATTAGCAAGTTTTTTAACGAGTAAAATGTTTCACCAATCAGGTTCTTAATCACACGCGATTCATGTGATTCTTAAAAAACCTTTTTTTTTTTTTAACAATTTGAATAAGTTAATTTGCCTTTTTTTTTCTAATTTCTGTTTAACCCTTCGACCTAGAAATCTTCTTTTAAGGTCAATTTTTTTTTAAGTTAAAACAGTGGCGCAGATTTTAATGATTTATTTATTAAGAAAAACTGATTTGTAATTTGTGTATTTTAAATTCAACTTAATATCAGTCATTTGAATGACTCGCATAGTATACGTTTTTACCAGATGTTGACCCATGAGTTTTAAAAAACATGATCCTTTATAGATTTTTCATTACAAATAATTCCTATTTTCCCTAAAATCTTCAACTAACTAAATTTAATTTTTAAATTAAAAAAAAAGTTTTAATTTTTTTTAAAGTTTAACACCTTGCAACTTGCATATTTATCAAGTAAACGTGATAAATTTACCATTCATTTATAATTTAATACATCTATTGATAAGGTGATTTCACATAATATTTTAGGAATATTAATTAGCAATGTGATATTCAAAACTAAGATATTCATTGCAGAATTTTTTGTATACGTAATGATAGTGAAAGTTTTATTAAGTTAATAAAAACTATTTAAATTAAGTAAAATTTTAAGTCAACAAATGTTAAAAAAATTGAAATAAATTTTAGACTTGAGAATGTTATTTGTTATTTTAAAATAAAAGAGTAAATAAAAGATTTAGAGATTAGGATAAGAAAGTAGGATAATGGAAAGTCGAGTTTTAGCAAAATATCATTTCTTTATTGTATGCATTAAAAATATTTATTTCTCTTTTATTGTAAAACTTGTGCATTGTATTTAATTAAAACAGAATAGTAACTTTGCATTAGTCTTTTTGTTTTATTTTTTCTATTATCCACCATGCACATAATAACAACAATGCACTCAAACAATTTTTATGCATTTATTTTAAAATTTCTATTAATTACAATTAGATTAATAATTACAATTTCAGATAAAAGAAATCAGTTAAATAAAAACATTCTTTCAAATAGTACATTCCAATAAAAACCTAATATTTAAATAAATATTTTTGATACATAATTATCACAAAAGATTCAAACAATAATACTTTTAAATAGTTCCCTAATCCATATAAAGCAAAAGCAACCTGTTCAAAGAAAGTTTAAATTGCAATATAAGCGAAGAAAAAAAGAATTCCATTATAAAAATATTTTGAAGTATTCATAATAATAGCATTTAAATTTCTTTCCTGTTGCTTCTTTGCTTAAAAAATATAGTGTTTCCATAAAACTCGTTTTAAAACAGAAATTTCCTGGTTGATTGTTTATATTATTATTGTCTGGCATATCAAACTATGAAAAAATGCAATGTAATTTACTATTTCTCAATTATTTATAATAGTTTAGGAATATAAATTTCCATTCTATGTCCAATGAACAACAAGGAACTGAAAAAAAGATAATATCGATCATTAGAAAAGTTATGGTTCAAAAAAATACCTATAGGCAACAATTGGACTAGTATGTAAATTTGACATTTTTGTATGATAAGCTACATATTGCAAAAAAGATTTTTTTTTTCAAAAATATTTTTTAATTACAACTTCGTTTCTTATTCCTTACAGCAAATATTTAGCCACAAATTATCGAATGAATTTGAAAATATTTAATATTCCATTGCCTTTTTCTGTATGGTTTAGATTTTGAGTAAAATATATTTATTTAGTTTCGAGATTATCAAAGTGTTGCGGTTGGAACGAAAGCGTGTAAAACTCATACAAATCATTCCAAAACGAACTCACATCAAATATCATTATTATGGGATGATTTAATATTGCAATACGCCAAACATAGACACGCGCTCAAACCCTTTTAAGGAAAACCTTTGAAATTCATAGTTTTTTTCTTCTTTTCTTTTTCTTTCTTTTTTTCCCGATTTGTTGACTAAAGTGTCGTGACAGTTTGTGGTTTGTTCTCTATACACTGTTAATAGCTTTTAAAAGCTACAAGCATGGAATTTTTTTTTTATTTATTAATTTTAAAATGTTTTTTACAAATTTGTAAAATTCAATCTAAAAATAATTTTTAATGCATAAAAAATAAAATCGAATTGTTGAAACTAATTTAAAAGACGTTATGAGAAAATGATCTTGATGTTTAAGGTAAAATAACTAAAACAATTCGTATTACCATATTAAATGAATGTAAATAAAAATAATAAATTTCAAACTTTAAATATTAATATATGTATTTAAAATAATTCATTAAAAGTCAGAAGATAATCCATTAAGTACACACGAATAAAAATATTCTTAAATATTATATTTCATATACGTTATAAATTAAAATTCATTCAAATGTATCAAAAAAATCAAACTTTAATATCATTTCTATATTTAACAAAATAAACTTTGGAAAAATTCATTTTATATTTATTATTAAGATTTTACAAAATTAAAAAGCCTTCAAAATTAGGAAATGTGTTATTAATAAGCAAAATTAGGAATTTCAAAAAAATGAAATATTAAAAAAAAATATTTACAAATGAACAGCAGTGAAT
Source organism: Parasteatoda lunata (assembly GCA_949128135.1). Taxonomy (NCBI): domain Eukaryota; kingdom Metazoa; phylum Arthropoda; class Arachnida; order Araneae; family Theridiidae; genus Parasteatoda; species Parasteatoda lunata. The sequence goes on along the minus strand of OX421972.1, from coordinate 57,895,560 downwards.
AGCATAATTACATCAATCAAATTACTATAAATTTGCATCAAACTGAACTAACGTAGCTAAGCATAGCTTTATATAATATGTTCACAGAACATATATAAATAAGCACTAATTGAACTTTTATAAATAAACACAAACTGAACGTATGCACTGAGAAAAAGTATGGTCAAAAGTACCGGAATATGGTAAAATTTACCGTGTTTCTGGTTCTATGAGAACATTGAAAAGCTCTAAAATTACCGAAGCGCTTTTGTATTAATTTAAGTAAAATTAATAACAATATATGGTATTTTTCATATGTTATAATATGTGATTTGGTAAATATGGTAATTTTATTATACCTTTGACCATGGCAAAAAAATACATTTATTCGGTTAAGAACTATAATTTTGAAAATGAGAATTTCTGGTAAATCGTTTCCATGTGAAAGGAAAAATTACTAAATGAATGGTTTAAATAGTGTATATTATAATGTTGATTTTTTTAACGGGAAATATCATTACCATATAGTACAGTATTTTTACTAGAATTTTTTTCTGCCTTTTGTAATTCAGCACAGTTTCATATATTATGATCCCATGCACTTTGATCAAAGAATATCTAGCTTTTTTTTAAACTCATGTTTATATATTTCAGTTTCACAATAAAAAAAATAATTATAAATAATAAATATACATTATAGTTTTGTCTTCTTTACAAAATGTGTGGTAATAAGAACTATAATTTTGAAAATCAGAATTTCTGGTAAACTGTTATCATATGAACCGAAAAATTACCAAATAAATTATTTAAATACAGTATATTTTGGTTTTATTAACCAGAATAATAATTTTTCTACTAGAGGAATGTCACTTTGATCAAAGAATATCTAGTTTTTTTTTAAACTCATTTTTATATATTTCAGTTTCACAATAAAAAAAAAATGATAAATAATAAATATACTTTACAGTTTTGTCTTTTTTACTAAATGTGTGGGAATAAGAGCTATAATTTTGAAAATCAGAATTTCTGGTTAACTGTTACCATATGAACCGAAAAATCACCAAATAAATGATTTAATTACCGTATATTTTGGTTTTATTAACCAGAATTATAAATTTTCTACTAAAAAGGTCAGTACCAATTTTAACAGAATTTTTTTATCCGTACTTAAATAAACACAGGTTAATAAATTATGTTCCTATGTACTTTGATCAAAGAAAATCAGGCTTTTTCTCAAACTCATTTTGTTGTATTTCAGTTCAACCATAAAACAAAGAAATCAATTATAATCCCGGTCACACTATAGTTTTAATAATTCTCAATTTTTAAAATTACTCATCATACTCATCAGCAAACTTTTAAATTGAATCAAGGAAATATTATTCAAATATTTGATATGAAATATTTAAAATTACTATAAATTTACTCCTAATTTAGAAAATCGGAATCTTAGATACTCCAAGCAAATATACTCTTTCGAAATACATAACTTAGAAATATTTCAGAAATTCCTCCTCAGTTATTGAATATTATTAAGAGTTTTAATAATTTTATACATATTTCAAAGAGCTATTCAAATATGTATTTCAAAGAACTATTCAAATATATACTGATCAAATAATGTCTTAGATTTAAATGTAAATATTTTAAAATGCTTTTCTGACTTTAATGCATTTACTTTTGAAATACGTTATATTAACTTTATGATTCTTCACTTGAACAACATTTTATTGAAAGATTAGTTTACATTTAAAATATATATAAGGAATAAATTGTGCTCGATATAAAGTAAATATTATAACTATATATATTGTAATAGTATAGTTAATATTATTGAAACTGGACAGTTGAAACTGCATTTACAGGAAAATAATACTTTTAATAAGTTATTTCAAAGTGTCGGAAGATATGTTTAGTAAATGTATGTAATTTTATGACAAAATTGCAATGTTTTTATTAGAATTTTACTACAATGTCTGTACAATATTTTAAAAAAATTGCTGTTCTGTTGGTAATATACTGAATAAGGTTTGATAAGCACAATCATGCACTGAAAAATAAAATTAACCAATAATAATTAATAAAGGGGAACTTTTCCCTGACATAGGTTTTCTGTACAAAGATAAATTAAGAAATGTACAAATAAAAACACACAAAAATCAAGGCTGCTTCGACTCAAAGACAACATGGCAACTAAGAGGTCCTGCCAATTACGTAAATAGTCATATAACAGAAAAATATTAATAAAACATGTTTACGAAAAAAGGAAAAAAAATGAATTTTTGTTAAAAAGAATGAATTATTGTATTTTTATTTTTATTTTTTTATTTATTTATTTTTTGTCAGCATGACTTAATTTACAATTTTACACAATCTGCTTATATTTTTCCTCTTTTTTATATAATATTTAACAATTTTAAATTTGCTGATAACAATTAGTAATTTTTAAGTAATTGTAAATTTTCTTATAGTAATCTTTTAAATAGTTAGTAAAGCTTTAATTAAGTAATATAATAATTTTTATCAAAAAGTTTATTATTTAATGATTTATTTATTAATAATTTAGTTATTATTTGAAAATCAAAGCATTATGAATTTCCTAATTATATAAAAATTACAAACTAAATTAAATTTATAAAGAGAAATAAAATTTGCAATACAAAACTTAATTTATAATAAAAGTTAAAAACAAGTGTAAGCCAAGAGGAAGACTGATTTACATCCTTTTTCTACAAAAAATAAGGATTTGATAACCAACTGTAGTATTTTGAGGATTACTAAATTTTGACAAATCAATAACGTGAAAAATCGTTTCTCCTCGAGAGTTATTACTCAGTAAAGATGGGTCATACTGAGGGAAAAAACTTCGTTTCCATAAATAACCATTTTTTTACAGTTATTTAACTTCACAGAGCATCATCAGATGTAGATTTTCTACTTAATATAAAATTGAATAAAAAAATAATAAAATTTAAAAACTATTTTTTTAATATCCAAGTTAAATTTACACTTATTCAAAACAAATTATAATAAAGCTCCACACCTTAAAATATTTACACAAAAAATATTTTAAGGTGTGGAGTAGTGAATCAACCTAATTAAAGTGGATTAAAATAGACCGAATTAAAGTGAATCCAAAAGTTCCAGCTCAAGATTATTTCCTTAAAGAAAATAATAATTATAAAAGTAAATGAAAAAAAAAAAAAAAAAAACACCACTATCACAGATAGACTCAAAATTAATACTATACTGGAAAAATAGCATTTTGTAAGAAAGTTATTACAATTACATGCAAAAATTATTATTATATTCTACGAAACTATACCATAAATAAAAATCGTAGCCACGTATGTATTGCCATAAACATAATCTCAAGATGACCCAATTAGTTAACCTTTACCTTTTAAAAATTTTCTGTAGCTAATTTTCAATTCAAAAATTACAGTTTAATCATTAACATGATAGGCAGCATCCTGAACTGAATGGTTAACTTTTATAAATCCCATAAAAACGCTCGATCAAAAAATTTCACACATCACTTCCCTGGCCTGTTCGAAGTCACAGCATTCGGTGACACATTCGGATCAGAAGACACTACTATGACAGCGTCGCCATTATTCAAAGCTTCGACTCCTGGTTCATTAGACTGAATCACAACACGATATCCATTAATGTCGGCAGTGTAGTTAACAGTTCGATATATACCTTCCATGTCTTTGTAACCATAACTTCCCTTAACTATTCCAGTACCATCAGATTCCTCATGGCGATGTTGGCTGTTTCCAAGACCATCTTCAGATTGGTAACCAAAAACATACGGATAGGGTGGATCGTCTTCAGCAGAAGCAGAATCTGGTATGCCCATCTGCTTCTCGCCAGGAACTGGAGCTGAACTAGTATGAAACACACAAAAGCCTAAAGTTAGTGCTACAAATTGCTCCAAAAGAGACATCTCATTCCTCGTCTCGCAACAGGAAAACAAGCTTAAGCCGGAAGTGCCATTGTTTATATATCTGAGAATCATGTCGCTGTGACTTAGTTATGAACTCAATAATGCGATATCCGACCCTCGCGGAGGTCTTGAAAGTCAATTCAACTTAAAGTTGGTCACCTAGAAATCTCAAGAAAAGGTGCTAATTCAGCAATTGAAGTGAAAGTAGAAACGAAAACAAAGATCATAAATATACATGAAATGGATTATGGAAAAGTGAGAGTTGACAAAGATTTGTTTACTTTTTTGATGATATATAAGGCATTGTTTTGAGAAATTTGTAATGGGTTAAAATAATCTACATACATATTTGGAAGAAAAGCGAAAAGGAAATCTTTCTTCTTTTTTCCTCAACCAAACTTTTTTTTTTACTTTTTGGAATTTTAAGTCTAATGTTCAGTAATACATTGTTCATTTACAAAAAGATAGTTTTGTTGTTTCCCGTCATTTAACCTTCAAACACACCTAAAAAATTTTAATTGAACAATGATTTTTGCTGAAAAATTTTTCTGCTTTCAAATTTTTAAACAAAAGTAGGAAAAGTTATTTCGTATCTTTATCTTTAACTCATATAACTTTTCTTCGATTTTCAAAATACCGCATAAGTGACATAACTAAATGATTACCATAATTATTTTGTAATAATTAAATTTTATTACGATTGTTGAAACAACAGCAATTAACTAACTATGGCTTGACAAAAGCCCTTTTAATAGCTCCTATAATTAGTTTACTGAAGTGAATTATTCCTTACATAATGATAAGTCAGTTTCTCTTATTGTCAGCAACGTTTTTTTTTCCTTACCTTTTCGAAATCAATCCTAATCATATACATAAAAAATTTAAAATTTTAAATATATTTTAAGTTTATTGTTTTAAGAAACTGAAGATTTCAAATTGGAGTAGTTTGAAAAATTTGGAATTTTAATTTTTCGTTCTAGAGCATGAGTCTGTGTTATTTTATTCCTAAATTATAAGACTCTTAAATAATTAATGACGACCGTTCGATTTTTGCTTACGTTTTATCTTCGATTGAAGGATACTTTGAGTTCAAACATTAAATCCCGTTACTTCGCGAATAAATAAAGGACTTTCTTTAAGTGAGTTTTGTCATGCTTTTTCAAAAGGAAGTTTGAATTAATTTGAAGTATGCAATGGTTTAACAAAATGCAATACAAGGTATTCTTCCTTGCATTATTGCCAACAACCTGCATGCATTTTTTGAACTATGAAATCATTATCGAGAAATCATCTAAATAGAAACCTTCTGACATATAAAAATTGCAACTTTTTCTTAATTCAATAAATAGTTTTAAGTTTGATAGTACTCTAGGTAAAAGTATATTACTTTACCCACTGTATTTGTTACTACATGAGGTCTTGCATTCTCTTCCATGAGCACTCAACTCAGAAGCTCTGGTCCGTTGTGAAAAATGAAAAACTTCAGTTTAGTGAATTTGAAGGAAAAAGTAATAACACACCGCATTGATAGCTTCTGAAATGAAAAAATCAATCAATCAATTAATTATCTTCCATCCAGAGGCATATTAAAGAAGATAATATGCCTCTGGTTGGAAAATCGAGTTAGAAAATCGGGTTGCCTGTTCAACGCCGGTTATAAAATAAATTACTAAATAATAAAAAGATTAATCTTTATATAATGGAGAAAAAAAATTCCTAGTGCACTTCAGCATCCAAATAGAGTCTCGGTGCTGCCATCTAGTGTGGCAGAAACTAGACGTCCAAATTAACAAGGCGAACGGTATCTCACCCATTGTGGTGGCCACTGAAAGAGTAGATACCACTTCTTGAGAACGCACTAGGTCTGCTCATCGGGAACACTGATTGTGCAGCTCATTGGAAATAATTAAAAAAAATAATGGAAAAAATTTAATTTATAAATATTTTATAATTTTTTTTATAAAAATTTGAATTACAAACACCCATTCAAGATCATCACTTAATAAATTTGAAGTATGAAACACTTATATGAATAAAGAGCTGGAAAATAAGTATTCAATTCATAAATTATAAGTTTAAAGTACGTTAGTTAAATATGTTTGTTTAATATGTAAATTTATACTATATATATTTCATATTTATTATCCAGTGTAGAATTTGCATTACGTATAAAATAATTTCTATATTAACTTATATTATAAATATGTTCCAATGGCATGGTCCAGAATTGAATCCTCGACATAGATCAGAAGACACGATTTTAGTAAACGTAAATCTCCATTTGCTGTAAGAAAAAAAATTAAACCTTATTTGATATCTTTAAAAAATTATAATTTTTGTAATTAATGATTCTAAAAGATCGTGAGCCTAAAATAAACTGATTTAAGATTTGATTTAAATTTAATATCATTGCATAAATAAAGCATTAGTTTGGTTTTGTTCTGAGTTTTATTTCTTATATGGCTATATTTAGGTGAAATATCACCGTTTATTAAACTTCACACGCTTGTGAAGTTTTTGTAATTTGTTTGCTAGTCCAAATTCGTTTGCAGTTAAATCGGAAGAATGCTACTAATTGTAAATACCACAGGCAAAATAATATTTGTAGTCGCGGGTTTTTAAGTTTAGGGGTAAAAATAATTTGGCAGCAATAACCCGGACGTTTTCCGATGAATTTTGATCCTTAGAGCTACCTGATCTTAACTTTATACTGCTCTCTATCCAGAACATTTTCTTCTTTTCATAGTTTGATGCTTTCCCCTTCCACAATAAAAAAAAATGTAAAATAAAGGTAAATTCTTTTTGTAACTAGTTTTATACATTCAATATTTTTTAAAGGAGTGACACAAGAAACTTGATATTTCCTAATTGGGTTTCAGCTACTCGAGAAGAAGTGATTAGGCCCTAACATGTGATTTAGGGAGCATTCACACTGCACTCGATTGCCTTACACACACGTGCGAATGGTTAAAAATTAAAAGTAAGTAGAATTGGGCAAAAGGAATCACCAAAGTGATGCGAATCAATAGAATCAATTCACTTTGATGATTCGAATCAGTGAGTGGTTCGATAATGAAATTGATAAAAATGATTTATCTATAATAAAACAGACACTAAAATATTTCTTTTTCCTAATTTTTTGGCAGTATTTATATGCCTCAATATTGTCTTCTAAAAAAAGTATTATAATTATTCTTCGTATTTACCTTACCGTTGAGAGGATGATTTAAAATTATCGTGATAATTTTTATACAAATACGTAATAAAAATACGCATTCGTAAATTTTCATAGCTAGCTTTGTTTTTAAATAAAACTTTTTGAAATTTTTGTTTGTTCCAAGATATTTCGCATAAGAACGCGTATTCCGTCTAAACTGTTCGCGTACCCCTGGGGGTACGCGTACCACACTTAGGGAAACACTGATTCAAGCCAAGGGATTCAGAGCTGTCAATTCAGATCAGTGGTGCGAATGCAGATATTTGGATCAATGAATTCGGATCAAAATTCGGATCAATGAGTGATTCAAATTAGTACCCCGGGGGGACGCGTACCACACTTTGGGAAACACTGATTCAAGTCAAGGGATTCAGAGCAGTCGATTCAGATCAGTGATACGAATACAGATATTTGGATCAATGATTTGAATCAAATAATTTGGATCAATGAGTGATTCAAATTATATTATTCGGATTTTTGCTTGAATAAACTGATTTGGATCACTATTTAAATCAAGTGTTTTCAGAGCAATAATTTAAATCATGCGATTCTGTTCAAAGAATGAAATCACGGGATTCAAATCACTGATTTAAATGTTGTGATTCAAATAACTGATTGTTATGAAATGATTCGAATCATACGACTCGGGTCAATGATTCAAATAAAGTGATTCGAATGATACGATTTGGTGCACTAACTGAATATATTATTCATATAACTGATTCAAATCAGGTGATTTGGATATCTGGTTCGAATCACGTGATTTGAATCACTCATTCTTATAAAGTTATTCGGAACACTGACTCGAATCATGCTATTCAGATTACTGTTCATATCAAGTGGCTCAAATCAGTGATTCGAATCAAATGATTCAAGTCGTTTATTCAAATCAGGTGACGCGCATAAATGATTTGAATTATGTGATTTGGATGAATATTTGAATCAAGTCTGAAACATGCTAAATGGATTAATGATTGGAATCAAGTGATTCAAATCACTAATTCAAATTATGTGATTCCGATCACTGATACAAATCACGTGGTCCTTGATTTTCATGAAGTCATTTGTATCGCTGATTTGAATCATAAGATTTGGGTCACTATTCGAATCAAGTGATCCAGATCAACGATTCGAATCAAGTGATTCAGGTCAGTAATTCGAATCAAGATATTCAAAAATCTTTTTCAAATCATGTGAATTGGTTCACTTAATGAACCAAGTGATTCCGATCACTGATACAAATCACGTGGTCCTTGATTTTCATGAAGTCATTTGTATCGCTGATTTGAATCATAAGATTTGGGTCACTATTCGAATCAAGTGATCCAGATCAACGATTCGAATCAAGTGATTCAGGTCAGTAATTCGAATCAAGATATTCAAAAATCTTTTTCAAATCATGTGAATTGGTTCACTTAATGAACCAAGTGATTCAGATCAGTGATTCGAATTACGCCATTTGGATCGCCAATGTTTTGAATTAAGTGATTCAAAACAAGTAATTCTAATAATTGATTCTTATGAAGTGATTCAGATCTCTAATTTGGATCGCGATTCATATCACTCTTCGAATCATTAGAATCAGATATACTGATTCACGTCATGTGTTTTAAAAATCTGATTCTTATAAAGTCATTTGGCTCACTGATTCGAATCGTGATATTCGGACTACTATTAAATCAAGGGATTCAGATCAGTGAATCGAATCAATTGATTTGGATCACTATTCAAATCAAGTGGTTCGGATAACTAATTGTTACGCAATGATTCAGATCACTTATTCGAATGTGATTTGGATCACTATTCAAGTGGTTTTGATCATTGATTCTCAGGAAATGATTCGAATCATTCGATTTGTAGCACTATTCAAATTAAATGATTCAGATAACTAATTCAAGTCATGCAATTTGGATCCCTGAATCGTTTCACTTGATTTGGATCATTGATTCTTATGAAGTTAATCAGATCAATGATTCAAATTATGTGATCCGGGTCTCTATTCAAATCAAGTGGTTCAGATCAGTCATCCAAATCATGCGATATGAATCTATGATTCGAAAGAAGTTTATTCAAATCATTAATTCAAATCATGTGATTCGGTTCTCTGATACGAATCATGTCATCATTGATTCTCATGAAGTCATTTGAATGACTGATTCGAATCACGTGATTCAGATCACATCAAGTAATTCGGATGGTTGATCTCAGAAAATGATTCGAATCATGCGATTTGGAGCACAATTAGAATCAAATAATTCATATAATTGATTCAAATCAAGCAATTCATGCATGATCAATCATGCGTAATTGAATTACTGATTCTTATGTAGTGATTCGGATCACTGATTGATTCGAATCATGCAGATATATAATTCAAATGAAGTAGTTCGGAGCAGTGATTCGAATCAAGTGATTCAGATCAGTGATTCGAATCATGCAATTTGGTAAATTATTCAAATCCAGTAATTCAAATCACTTATTCAAATTATGTAATTGAAATAACTGGTTCATTTGAAGTGATTGAGATCACTGATTGAAATCATGCGATTCAGTTCACTATTCGAATCATGTGACTTGGATATTCCGATTCGAATCATGTAATTTGAATCATTGATTTTTATGAAGTCATTCGGATCACTGATATTTGAAACGTGAGATTTTTAATTACTATTCAAATCAATTGGTTCAGTTCAATGATTCGAATCAAATGATTTAAAATATTGATTCAAATCACGTAATTCAAATAGCTGATTATTAGAAAAATCCAATAATAGATTTGGATCACTGTTTGAATAAAGGGATTCGGATCATTTATTTGAGAATATGATTCAAAACATTCGATTTGGAGCACTATCCAAATCAAATGATTCAGATAACTGATTCAAATCCTACAATTGGGATCCCTGATTCGAATCACATGATTTGAATCACTGATTCTTACGGAATGATTCCGATCAGTGAGTCGAATTATATTATTTGGATTAACAGTTCAAATCAAGTGGTATCAGAGTGATTCGAATGAAGTGGTTCAAATCCCTGATACGAATAATGCGATTCACATCAATGATTCGAATCATTTGATTTTGATCAATATTCTTATCATTTCATTTAGATAAGTGATCTGAATCATGCTATATTGATCATTGATTTGAATCAAGTGATTCATACCATTGATTCAACTAATTTGATTCGGATCAATGATACGAATCAAGTGATCATTGATCATTGATTTTTCTGAAGTCATTCGGATAACTGATGCGAATAATGTAATTTGGGTAACTATTTGAATTAAGTAATACATAACAGTGATTCAGATCAATCATTCGAATCATGTGATTCAGGTCACTGATTCAAATTATGTGTTTTGGATCACTTTTCGAATCAAGTGACTCAGATCCGGGATTCGTACCCTGGCGATTCGATCAATAATACGAATCAAGTAATTTCGATAACTATTCAAATCGAGTGATTCATGTCAGTGGTTCGAATCAAGTGATTTAAATCACTGATTCGAATCATGTGATTCCGTTCAATGATGGAATCAATTGATTACGTTCACAGATTCAGATCAATAATTCCAATCATCTGATTTGGATCACTTTTCGAATCAAATGATTCAGATCAGTGATTCAAATTATGCCATTTGGATCAATGATTCGAATCAAGGGATTCAAATCAAATGATTCAAATAACTGACTCTTATGAAGTGAATCAGATCACTGAATCGAATCATGAGATTCGGTTCGGATCACAATTTGAATCAAGTGATTTGTATCAAGTGCTTCAGATATCATTTCGAATCTAGCTATTTTGATTACTGATTTGAATAACATGACTTAAACGACTTATTGGCGAATCATGTAATTTGAATTAAACGCTTCAAAAAAATTCGAATTTGCAAAAAATTTGAAAAAAGTTTACTAACCTATCATTATTTTTTCTTTTAGCTAATGTCGATAGAAAAAATGTATTATTTTTTCTCGTTAATGAATTCTCTCAAGCATATAAATACGCTTATTACATCTTTCGTATAATTATATTGTATATCTCGCTAAATGCTATAAAAAATTTTAACTATGGTACATTTTAAGAAACTTCAAAATAAATGTTTTATTTTTTTACTTATTTTTTATCTGAATTCATTGAATTCTTAAAGTGGAAAATTTTAAGTCACTAATAATGAATGCGTTATAATCTTTTAAGTTTTACTAGATATTTTAAACTGTATATGACATTGTATCACTGTGAAACAAGCCTGTTTAAAATTTAAGAAACAATTATTCACTGTAATTTAAATCTATTTTGATAAAATCAACTAATTTGAATCAACTGATGCGGATCACTGATTCGAATCATTCGCAAGTTGGTGATTTGTATCCCCGAATCAATTCAGTGAATCGAGTCACTAATTCGAATCATCGAATCAGTACCCAACTCTAAAAGTAAGATGAACTGCTCGTGTGTGCTTGAATTGGAATGATGTGTGGTTGCAAATGTGAATCGCATTTGTGAGTCCGCAGCATTACCACAGCATGGGAAAAATAAATCGCATTAGCGTATTTGGAAAAGCCTGGTTGTCGTGTTCTTTTGCAGGTAAATATCAGGTCGAGACTAAGGAACCGTTCTTACTGCATGCAAATTTGCAGATGCGCATGAGTACGTGACTACAGTCACTGATATAAATTATGCAACTATAGTTCTATCTCAGCTATTATTAAAATTTTCCAATTTATTGTGCTTTATATGAAATTTAATGTTTTGGGCAGCTTAGCTTGCTTACAAAAATGTTCATTATTTTATTTCATTTATTTATTTATTTTATTTTATTTATTTATTTATAGTAAGTACTTAAATTGTGTTTCTTTTTATTTCAAGCATTGAATTTCAGAATGACTGTCAGATGGGGTGTCTTTGTGCAACAAGGGGTTACTTTGTGCAAACTGTCATTTTTTAAATTTTTGCGTCGTGCCATCAAGATGTATTTTTTTAAGCTCAGTATCAACTAATTTGAGTTGTCAACATAACGAACTAATGGCTTACCAAGAACTGGCAATGTAAACATCATCGTTCTTGGAAAATTGTGAGCTCAAGTTACAAACAGTTTCAAATTTTTTAACGTCGCAAAATCGGAGGCTGGAAAGTCTGCTCGGTTGAAGAAGTTCTAGTTATCCTGGCCAGGAAGGTAGGTTATACTTTAAAAGTCTTATCAGTTGAGATTACAAATCATGCATATTTTTTTGTTTTTTATTATTATAATGTTAGTTATTTAATAATTAATAAAAAAATGCACCCTGGGGTGACTTTGAACAAATTTTTTTTCAGAGAAAAACATGCCAAGGACTTATAAGAGAAAGCCTGGAGCACCAAAGAAGCGTTAGAAAAATGTTTGGCAGGAGTAGAAAATGGTTTATCCGTTTCGAAAGCGTCAAAAAAGTTCGGAATTCACCGAAATACGATTCCGAACAAAATTCATGCAAAGCATTCAAAATCTCACGGTGAATATTATTTTTCATTTTCATATTGTTATTTTTCATTTCAATTTCCATACGTTAATTGTTTAAGACATTTAATAAGAGACTGTTAATAACAGAGGCACATTCCGAGTGGTAGAGAGGCAATTTTGGGGCGTTAAGTGAGGGAATTCATTCAACTGTTCATTCATGTCAATTCATACCAAATGTTTGATTGCACCTGAAAATCATAAAAAAAAGTTACCTAAGATTTAATTAATAAGAAAAAATCTAAAAATGTTAAAATATCTAAAAAATAAAGTTTTTATGTTCATCTCAAGTAGATTCGTTAATACATAGTACATATATATATATATATATATATATATATATATATATATATATATATATATATATATATATATATATATATATATATATATATATATATATATATAATATACTTGTATTGTGCGTTAACAATGTTAAATATTGTTTATTAAACGATTTTAAGTCAAAGTGAATGAAAATAACTGAACTAAGTCATTATTTTATTGCATTGCACAAAGTCACCCTACCCAGGGGTGATTTTGTGCATTCGACTAATTGATTGTTTACAAATAATAAACATTTCAAATCAGCTCTTAACTACGTGCAATAACCTCCCAGATAGCTAACAACAAATTTTTGATTCGATACTGTACAATTCAGCATCTTTTAACTATTTTCTTATTAGGTCAAAGTTGGAAAACTGAAAATTCCAACACAAAGTCACCCCATCTGACGGGATATAAAAAGTTAATTTGTAATAATATATAAGTTTTTTTTCGCTTTTAAATTTAAAAAATTATAAATTAAAGCATTCGGAAAAAATGTGTTCTAAAATTTGCGAATTTCAGATTTTTCTACTACAGAGACAGATTGTTATTAATTATTAAGCTTCACAATTCAGAAAAATCAAATAAAAGAAAAAAAAAAAAAAACAACTTTGTACAGCTTCATAACAAACAACTTCAATGAAGTTTTGTTTAGACAAACTGCTTACTAGAGGGCGTGGATATAGAGTAGAACTAGTTACTAGACCAGTCAAAGTTCACCATGTTGTCCGTTTGGTTGAGTGATTGATCTTTCTGCCTTTCTATCTATGTTCCGTACTAAAATGAAGTCAGCGTCTTAGGAGGTAGAGCCAAGTGCCAACTCCTGGTGAACGAACTATAATCAGGTTTTTAAAAGCATCTAAGAATTTTCATTGTGAATTTTTCTCATATAATATTTCTGAAATCGCATCCGTGAATATTTTGCATGTGATGAGAATTGGATTTTTGTTTCCGCTAGCAGTTTAAGAAAGCTTAAGCGCTTGGAAAACCGGTTTAATAAAGCTAAAGTGAACATCAAGATAGTATAAACCTACTTGGGGAAACAGTCTTAACACGCCCCATATGCATTTCTCAGATGAAGAGCCATTCTTACTGCCTGTGATATGATCGAGATGCGGACGAGATGGGATGATATAAAATTCATGAACAACTTCACTGAATGCAGTTGCCGCCTCTTTGATGATAGCCGAGAGAAGAGAAGAACCTGATTGGTAATTTTTACATGGTGAAATATATTTTACCAATCAGGTTCTCATATTTCTCCGACGTAATCAGAAGTGCAGCAATCCCAACCAATGTGAATGCTTTTGAAGGACTATTCACACTAGGTGCAATTTTTTCATTTGAGAAGAAATTGCATTCATTGTATGTGAGTGGCCCTTTAATCAGGTTCACATACTCAACACAGAATTCTCATTTGCAAATTCTTTTCAAGCAATGAAAACAGTCCTTTGTCCAGTAAAAGTTAGAATCGAACCTTCAATGAAATATTTCTACAACCAAAGAAACATATCATACTAGTTTCATATTTACTAGCGACATCTAATGAAATTTATAAATACTTTGGAATTCTTATCAGAAAGTGTAAGCAGGACGGTCTACAAAATAACAATTTTAATCAAAATTAGCCACAGAAAGAAATTGTAAATATGTTTCGTGGTTTGGTCTTTCAAGATCACAGAAAAAGAAATGTGTAATGTCGTAAATCAAATTAAAGGAGAATTTTTGTGCTTTTAATAAATTCATTATTTCTCTGAGCGTGTTTAAACAATGGGTATTCTTTTAGCAAAATTGTGGAGTTTGTTTTCAAATGAAGGTGAGATTTTGAACAGGATTTATTTGTTTATATTATTAAGAAGGCAGAACTTACTCAAAACTAAACAGTAAAGTCATACTGTGTAATTTATTCAAATTATTTTAAGACTTCGATGTTTTTGTACATGTAGCTTTCTATATTTAAGCATATTGTAAACTTTGTTTACTTTTATTCATCGATAACCTTTACTCTAGCAATGGTATTGTTATATGCTAACAGCAATTTTTTTTAAAAAATTTGACATGTATGATTGAATAATTGTAATAAGCTGTCGCAATATTTGTTTATTTTTTACACTTAATCATATCTTAAAAGCTGTCTCTACTTTGCTTATTGTAAAATATGTTAGTATTAATTATTTGAATGTAAGTAATAGTATGGTAGAAAAGTTCAAGAATAAATTTTCATTGTAAACTTATCAGGAAGTTTTGTTGCAACAGAATCAAGCGAATTTTTTTTAAGAAACGTGATTTTTAAATTTTCTGTACTATATTAATTTCAATTTCATAAATTTAGTTTCTAAAAGAGACTATACTTTTATTTGATAAAAATTAAAAGATTTCCCTATCATGATCTGCAGCAGAATATTCTCCCATTCTTGACAGTTTCCAAAGAGACCAAAAAAGACATCACAAAGGGGGGCAACCTGTAGGGTATAACTTGTAGTGACCCACGGACACACTGCCTTATGTTTTTTTTTTTTTTTTTTAAAGAAATTTGATAGTTTAGAATTTATTTGGTACTTTGATAATTGTAGTTGGTGCGACTGATCACAATATGGAAATATCCCAAAATTAATCTTAGCAATTTTAATAAATTTGTTTTGTTTATATGTTATCGGCACAAACTTATAATTAACTTTTATTAATATAGGCAAGAAATGAAATTTTAATTTAATTTATAATTTTTTTCTGATATTAATGTTGAAGTGATTTTTTATTAACTTCTTTTTTATGGAACTTATTTTATTAATGTAGTTGAGATGAGAGGTCTCATGACTGAATATTCTTTATATAAGTAAACAAAATTAGAAAATAACCCTTAGTACTTTTATAAAATAAATGTGTATCATTTTCTGTTTATAGATTTTTCACATTTATGCTGTTTATTAGAAACCTTTTAAATTTTTGTAGAAAGTTTTTTTTTTATTATTATTATTCTCATCATTAATATAAAATAAGTTTACTTAATTTTACATAAATAAATGGTGTTTTTTATTTGATTTAAAGCAATTGTTTGCTTATAGCATGTAACTTTGAAAGGTGTTCATGTAATCAGACTCACTTAAAATGATCAGAGAGTACTTGATTAATTTTAATTAATAGTTTTAAAATGTTTAATTAAAAAAAATATTTTTTTATAAACTAAAAATTAAAATTTTGATACTTAAAAGTTTTTTGAAGGAAAATTGGAAATATTATTTAGGTTCTGCTAGTTAATGGCTGATGACATTTTAAATTAGCAGATCACAAAATAAAACTCTATATCATATTTGCAGAACTTAACACTCTGACTGCATATCAGGCGATTTCCGCGGGCATGTGTTTTTCTTCCTTTATTGATGAGTGCATCCTGTTTATTCTCTGTTTAGCAGTATTAGACGTTTAATTTACTCTTTTGACCGATAGATGTGGTTAGTTGTCCACTAAATTGCCGTATTTGAAAGCGCGTAGTGTAAAACAATTTATAAGGGCGGAAAGCACGTAGTGTAAAGCATATTTTTAGAGCGTTAGCTTCAGTCCAAAAATGGAGCAGTCAGAGGGTTAATAAGTGTATCTAATTATTTTAAATTATACAAAGATGATATACTTCATTTTACGTTGGCAGCCCTTCTCATGTGTAACTGCCATGTGTGGTGCACCTATATAATGGCATTAACATTGTTGTACCTACTTTACACAGTGTCTTTGCTTTTAACAGTTATTAATAAGTAAATAAATTGGATTGAACATAGGAAAACTTTCAATTATACATTTCATAAACAAAGTTTCTGCATTTTATGACATCCATTTTTAACTTGGTAAGTGTTTTAAATTCCCAGTCTCCAAAAACTATTTCTCATATTGTGCTGCTCTATTATCTGCCTTATTCAATGTTGCCAGGTTTGAGTGAAACATATCAGTCTCTTAAATGTATGCAAAATGGTCCAAAAAATTTATGGATAAATTTTTTATCCTATACCTATAGAATTACGGCATATTTATGTTATTATTGTCATTAAGATTTATCAACTCTAGTTGTTTGTTATATAGTTCAATGATTAAAGATTTAATTAACGCTCACAACACTGGTGGAAATCTGGAAGTCGTGAGTTGGATTCTTGCAGCAGACTAAACAACCTATGTGCAAATACAGTAAGGTGCACATTAAATCGGACGTGGCAAAACGTCTTCACGTTGGTTGTAATGTGTGTACCAACTCAGGCGCTGTCCGTGTTGTCTGACCAGGATTAAAATTAGGTGGTATTCTTTTCAAGGCTGTTAAAAAATAGAGCTCTGAAGGTACTTGGCTGATGTGATTATTTTCTATTTGAGTAGCTGTTTTACAATTTGTAGAATATGCTAAAATCAGTTTTATTCATATTTCAAAATGTCCCTTCAATTTCATCATGACACTTTTTTTCTCTTATTCTTTAATAAAGAACATCACACGTGATCAAATGCATCGGAAATCAAACCTATTACCACTTTAAAAAATTCTTCAGTTTTCACTTGCTTAGTTCATTGTACCTGACTATCATATCAAAGTCCAAAAAAAGAAAGAAAAAAAAACCTGCTTTAAAATATTTTCTGTTTTTTTGTTGTTTTCTTTATGTTATGGGAGGGGGAAATTCCATATATTTCTTACTTTATACCTTGCGTTATATTAGAAAAATAACTTAAATGCCAGAGTTTGTTTTTTGTAATTTTTTTTTAAACTAGAGTGATTGCAAATATTGTTTTTTTTTTCTTGTTTTGTTTTTTCTTAGCAGATCATACATATTTTATAATTTGTTAATTAATACCCAAGTTTGTAAATTAAAAGAAGTGTACTGATAATGTTTATTTCATTAATAAATTTGTTAATAGGTTAATTATTTTTGATTATTAAAGTACATAAAAGTTTAATTAAGGATAACTATGATTAATTGTTTTAGTTAGGGCATTAGTCTATATGTTGTACTTTATGGTAGTAATGTTAGTTGATCTGTTGCTGTTGCTGAAACCTTTTCAATCTGATGTGTAGATGTGCATAATTTAATTAAATTTACATGTAAGATCATGCATAATTTACGTGATCAGTTGATCACACGAGTTCTTGCTCTGAAAGCTTTTCATACTCTTTGATTTTTTTTCCCCACTACTCATAGAAAAATCATTTAAATTGTCTTTTCTAAAAATAAGGTAAGTCAGTCATCAGTTTTATATCTTTAAAAAATAGCTAAATTTGAGTTAGAATTTTGTGAGAATTACAAAATATTTTTACGCAATATGAATTATATTTAACAACTTTTGTCAAAATTTAGAGATCATGTTTGTTGGCAATTAGTTATAAGATTAAAAAATTTGTTAGTTTTTTTTAATTAAGATTTCATGTTTGCAAAAAGTTTTTCATTTTATTTATGTCTGCCAGTGCTAACTTGCCTAAGTTTTATTAAGGACTTCTATGACAATGATTAAAAAAAATGTATACATCTAATCCTAACCATCTGACTTACAGTTTTATAAATTTTACTTATTTATTTTTTGCTTTTTAGTTTATAGTAAGTTAATTTCCAGGATTAAAAGAAAAAGCAAAAATCTACTGATTTTTCTCTTTTAAATGGTTATGTAGGGGTCCTCAGAAATTTATTTGTGTTAATTTGTTTGTAAATTTATTACATTTTATTTGTTCTAAATAATTTTATTTAATTTTTATTTTATTATCCGTGTATTTTAGTTCAGAAATGAGGCTAAATGTAACTTTGTATTTAATTTTCATTAGTACAGCATATCTTAAAACCGAATTAGTTTCTGGATTCACAAGTACATCACATGTAAAGGAGTGTCTAAGTTAGTCCCACAGTGGACTGATCGTAAAGACATGGTTCCCAGTAGAACGCTGAAGTCAATCATGACTGGCTATGGTCGGTAAGCAGGTGGGTGATCACTTTGATCAGCCTGCGTAGGGACCGAGAGTGAATTTTTAATTTTTTTCTTGTAATTAAATAGACAAGGCACTAGACACTTTCTGTCATTCTTAATATTTAAAAAATTACTGTGGGTTTTGATTATAGTGAGGGAATGATAACATGTTGCAGAAATTATAACTTTAGTCATAAACATGTTTCAAATAATTATTTAATTAATATATTTAAGTATATGCCATTTTTTAACTGCTTTAAAAAATAACAGAGTAAAACCAAAATATCTTTTTATGCTAGTTTTTAAAAATATTAGAAACAATCCCTCACAAAAATGTCATTTTCTCACAGTGAGGGAAAGAGAAAATTACATTATTTGCTTTTGAAGTTATAGCCGTAAATGCAATTAAAATAACAGTATATATTCTTAAACTATCCCAAAAGAGGAAATTAAAACTATTGATTAATACATTTTTAGAAAATAAATTAACTTAATTTTCATAAGTGACATTCTCTCACAATGAGAGAGTAAGAGAGGAAATAAGTATTATTTGCTTTTGAAGTTTATTCATATAAATAAAATTAAAATAACATATATTCTTTGATTATTCCATTAGAGGAAATTAATCCGTTTTTAGAAAAAAAAAATTAACTTCATAAATTTAACTGAGGGAATGAGTGTCATCATAATACTTATCCAAATTGCTTATTCAGTTCCTTTTTTACACTTTGAAGAACTTCTCTCAATTTATGAAAATTTATTTTGCAATTTTTTCAAATTATGTGCACTTTTTCTACCAAAATAATGGTATCTATCTTGAATATTCTGAATCGCCATGAGTGAGGAAATGATATAAATTATGATTTTCCAACTTTTTTGCTGAATAAAAACTTTATTAAAAAGCAAAAAATTTTTACATAGAAATAATACAACAAGTGTTAATTTTAAAAGATTAAGGTTTAATAAAAAAAAAAAGTATTTATTTCCGTGAGAAATGTGTTTGTTTATAGGTTATTAGAGTTGCGAGTGAGGGAATGAGATATTTTAGGTTTAAAAATTAATAAAAAAATTTTTTTTTTCAAATAATACTTCTAACTTATATGATAATGAAGACATCTTCTTACTATAATCCTGAAATAATAACTTTTTAATTTTTCTATAGAAAAAGTTAAAATAACCTTCTTTTACGTCATTTTTGCCTATTTGCTGAGAATTATCAATAACTAGATTATTTTTAAAAAGAACAATATAATATTTGTCTTAAAAATTAAAAGATAAATCGATAAAATTAAAAGATAAAAATTAAACGATTCTAATATTTTTGACAAAAATGTATGAATAAATTTTTGAATTTAAAAACATTTGAAGTATTTCCTATTTTCCAGGAGTTATTTCAGAAGAAATTTGGATCCGTTAAAGGTCCTTTTACAAAAGATTTTTATCACGAAAATGCAACATTCACTAAATATATTTTTTTTTAAAAACGGACTCTTCAAAATATGTTTTATTTTAAAAACTGTATTGATATCTCCAAATTTACTGGCAATAGATGTTTTTTTTTTTCAATATTTTTTTATCTTAAACTCTGTTGTTAATTAAGGAGTTTATCTTATTTTATTTACATTCGTTAACTTACAACTGATTCAAAAACAAATTTAAAATCAAATCCTCAGACGCGTTATTCTCAGATGTTAGTTTTAAATCTACAGGCAACGTGTGTATGTGTACTTATTATTCAATTAACAATAAGTTATATATTTTTTTTTTTATCTACTTTTACCCTGTATTTTATCTTTTTCTTTTTTTTTCTTTTTTTTTTAAATTTACCTCAATCACTAACTTAATTTTAGTATAGTAGAAATTGATATGTATTTTTTTAAATATCGAATTAGTATATGCGTTTTTTTTCTTCTTTCCGATTATAATATGTTGTTGGGTATTTTATTTACGATTTAAGAACTGCAATTTTTTGCAGGATAAGTGTTTCAACACAAAATTAAAAACGGCATCATATTTTCCAAATTGATAAAAACTGGACTTTGGCTGAAGGAACTAGATATAACGCTAATTATTGATTCACTGAATTATGAATAGCTTGTACACAATATCATTAATGCGGGATCTTTAACAAAAATACTGCTTTAAATTTGATCAGTGATCAGTTCTTTTTATTTATTTGTTTATTATACTTAGCAATATTGAGGTTCAGTCGAGGGCCGCACATTCTCCGTTCCGCAAATTGAACATGATAACTCTAAGTTATTACATGCAATCATACGTTGATTGTTATGAATTTTACAATTAAAATGTTGTACCTTTACAAGAAAAAAAAATTGCTCAAATTAAAAGCAAATTCATCATACTGAAGGTATTTTAATAACACACGCCCTACGATCGCAAAAATCAGAATCTTACTATCTGCATTTCTTTCGTAGGCGAATTGGTTCACTGGACTGAAACTGGCCTAATTTTCGCTTTGATGCATGTCAGATTCGTTTCCTTCTTAAAAGAATAGGCAGCTTTTTGAATTAACTAGACTAGTTTATGGAAACTGGAAGGAGGTAGTAAGAATGGTACATTTAGCGGGAAAACTTATTTTACTTCCCTAACTTCGTGTCTTGGTTTTTAACTCGTTATTTTGTTAGTATTTAATGTTCTTATTATAAGTTTCTAGTTCATTTAATCATTGTGACAATTTTTAAATTAAAATTTGAGATCTTTTTCTGAATTTTTATATTTATGTGTTAACTTAATATTATGTATTATTTTAAAGCTCTAAAAGCGTGTTAATTAGGATTTTCATTTAACTGAATAAATTATTGAAAATGTAGCTTGGTAAGGTGACGCATTTCGTAGTTCGTTATTTTTTTTTTCCCCTTCCGAAAACTCGTTTTACAACTGAGCGACTTTTATTTTGACCGATAATTCATAATTTTTACAAGCATAGCATAAAGTATCCTATATGGCAATTAATATTGTGGAAACGTTATTTCTGTTACAGGAAAAAGTTTGAAACTATTAGGAATAAGAGTAGTCCAAAAAAACACTTTTCAAATCTGTCTTATTGTAAATTTTAAGAATTGATTAAATTTTAACTCAAGATC
Source organism: Parasteatoda lunata (assembly GCA_949128135.1). NCBI lineage: Eukaryota > Metazoa > Arthropoda > Arachnida > Araneae > Theridiidae > Parasteatoda > Parasteatoda lunata. The sequence continues at coordinate 57,873,562 of OX421972.1, read as the reverse complement.
TGATAATAAACTACAAAATTCAGATTATAATAAAACAGAAATGCCATGTTTTGAAGGAATCGTGGATTGTTTGCTAGCAAATAATAACAGATTGCGCTCTTTGTTTTGGATATTTTATTATCGGTTCATAAGATGTGTAGTTTGTTTCTTGAACAAGTTGTTGAATGTAAATTTATGCCTTTGTTTTTAAGTTACTCCATGCATACTTGTTTAATCGTTTGCACATTACATCCTAAAAAATATTATCTTCAATTTGGGAATGATGGTATTTTTTGTGGGAGGAAATTTAAAATTTGATTCTTAATTTTATGCATTACTTAAAAAATATAACCACCTCGACTATTTTATATTGAAGCTCCATTTTTTTAAAAATATTTATTTGCTTATTATTTATTTTTGTATCTATTTCTCTATCAAATGCATACTGTAAAGCTTTTGCGTATGAAACTTAAAATATTTTTCATACCGCTTGTTTTCAAACTCCTCTAAACCGATTCAAAATATTTTTAAGGGTAGAAACGTTTGCTATCTTTTTATTTTGTTTTAGCAATATTTGGAGTTAGTACCGTAAAAAAAAAATTATTTAAAATTTCTCCTCTTCTAATTCAAATCGCTAACTAGTATTTATTTATTAATTTTTTGTTACTTAAAAGCATTGTAGTGGTTAGATTGGATTCGACTATTTTCCTATACGAGTTAGTAAACTGATATACATATTTTTATTTTTCAGATATTTTAAAAACTAGAACCCTATTTTTTCTTTAAAAAATAACTTGCCTTATTTTTTAAAAAAATATTTGAATAATTCACTTTTGAATTTTGATCAAATTTGGGCGTGTTTTATTTAAAGGAATGAATGGAAGGGATCATATTTTAAATTTTGAAAAGTGTTTTGTTTCTTGCATGCCTTCAACTTCCGTTCACATTTTCTGGTTTGACTAGAAATTTTGACAAGATTATTAACCAACTTTCATTTCCTTTGTTTCGCTTTCTTCCATTCATATAGAAGTTAATGCAGTAATAAATCTTTTAGTAATTGCAGTCTTTATCGTGACTTATATTTCTTTTCAAAAAAGAAATTTCGAATTTACAATTTCATGAGCATCAAGAAGATTCTTTTATTATAAATAGTTTTGTAAAGTTTATTTAATGTTGCAAAATGTTTTTTAGGGATGAGACTGTTTTAAAACAATAGATTACAGAGCGTTTGGTTTCAAAACAGCTCGATAAATTTTATGAAATTTTAGAAGGAAAAAAACAACAAAAAAACAATACTGAAAGAGCTTGAAGGGGAGAAATATGTAATCCATGATTATTTTCAGAAATTTTCAGTTTTCCATAACGAGTATATATATTTAAGCAGTGATGGGCATCATTCACGAAATTTATTCAGAATAAATTTATTCTGAATGGTTATTCATATGAAAATTAAGTCATTATTCATCATTCATTATGCAAATGTATAAAAAATTTTGAATAATGATTGATGAATAAACTCATTAGTCATGACTAATTTTTCTGAATAAAATTTTGAATAACCAGCGAAAAATGCAATCGATATGTCTTTGTCTATAACGAGATGCAAAACATCGTTTGCTCTTAAACGTCTTATTTTAGGAATTTAACTATAAAACTAAGACAAAATTTTGTTCTAAAATCTATAAGGGACTTAATAAATCCGGATAATGGAAAATTTAAATATTTAAAAAAATAATTCGGATTCACTCCAATATAGCGACTATTGTCACCAAATGTTGCTAAAATCATATGCATGGGCGAGAAATTTATCGACTTGAGATACGTCTGGAATTTTACAAAATATTAATGAAAAATAGTTTTTTTGCATCGTATTTCATTCAATTAAAAAAAACTACTATAATAATTTTATTGTTCTACGCATGATTTGGAATTCGTAGAACAAATTCGTGGTATTCAAATGGAATAACAAAAAGCGCCTGTACAAAAACGTTTAACGATGAAATTTCAAATTAAGATGCTTTGCTTGGCTTTCATGTATTGACAGTATGATTGTTCATGAATAAAACTTTTTTTTTGCTTTTTTAGAATTAACTTTATTTGAAATTTCGTAATTTTTAGATAATTAACTTTTAATATAATATTTTCTTATTTCTTACTCTCTCTGTTTTACTCATTTATTTATTTAGTCTCACTATTTTAATCTCTATGTTGAATCGATTTACTAATATTATTTTTACACTTAATTTTAATAAATACTAATCTTCAATCATTATGGGCTAATGAACCTAGTTAGTTAATGCGTACCATGAAATAATTAATTGTAAAATTCGATTTTTCTTTCTCAAGTTTGTCTATCCTATTAAGTTTTTGGACCACTAAATGAATATCTAGGTGGTTTTATTGAACCGTTAAATTTTCATGGCTGGTGTGACCCTTAAAAATAATAAAATTAAAAAGAACTAAAAGTGACGCTTTTTATAGAAAAATATAATTTTATTTTTGTCAGATTCAAAAAGTATAACGCTTCAGAGAAATCGTTGGGCGAATCTCAGGAATCATTAACCTATATGTCTTCAAACTTTTCTTATAAATATATAACATAATAAGCGAAAATTAATTCTAATAAAATTACAGGAATAACTAGGCATTACTAACTTTAGGATACGTACAGTTTTGATCGCGAGTAACTTGCTTTTGGCTTTCATTTCTTACTGCAATCCTACATTTGACAACTTTTCATGAGTGTCGCTTAGAGTGTTTAACATACTGTTTTTTTTTTTTCTTTATTTATTTCTTTTCAATCTGTTTAAAAAAAAACTGAAAATCACTAAAAACATAATTTAGTAGCTCAGCTACACTATCATATTTTCTTGAATGATATTTTTCGTGAATATTGACGTTTGCAAACACTTAAAGTTTGTCGCCAAATTTTGGCACGTCAAACCGTAACCGAAAATTGAAAAGGAAAGGTATACAATCCAATTCTGCGAGTTACTAGTTAAACTAATGATATAAGTTTGTCCTACATTAAATAAGCTTTTGGAATATCAGTAACATAAAACTCGCAGAATTGGATTGTATACCTTTTTTTCTCAATTTTCGATGGTTACGGTTTGAAGTTTGAAGACATATAGGTTAATGATTCCTGAGATTAGCCCCGTTATTAAAAGAAATTCATTACAAAAATAATGCGCTCTTCGTTTTTCGTTAAGTCTGTCAAAAAATGGAGTCTACTTGAAAAGCGAACTAGAACATTGTATCATTAATTTCTAAATTTTATAGATATGTAAATATATGTGTTATAATGTGTAAAAATTAAATTCATAATAGTTAAATTTAAGACAAAAATTAAACAACTTTTGAGATAAATTTTGCCCCGCGCGAGAAAAGTACTTATGACGTAAGAGAAAAGTACTTAAAAGTACATTAATCAAATTGAATAAATGTTCAAAATCAGAGAAAAAAATGTGTTTATTAACCTTTATACATAAAAAATGAATCTCAACTGCTAGAAGTAGCCTAATAGTAAACCCATTCATTATAAAATACTTGAAGTTATAAATTTAAATTCCTTTTGCTTGCGGCAATCTAAAAAATATCTACAATGTTATCGTCAAAAAATACGTCACCTTTTTTAATTATGATGTTTACATTAGTTTATAGAAGAAATTTTAATTAGTAACTAAAATCTTTCATCAAAATCAAACAATACATTGTGTCCATTTATACTTAAAAGTGCTGTTTAAAAAATACGCATTTGTGGTTGAGGTGTTTTACATTGTGCTTTACCAAATTTTCTAAAGAGAGACCCAGCTAGCAATTTCATAAACCTATAACAAATTGTTGATTTATAAACAATTCCATAATCTAATTGCAAATTTAAGATTCATTATATTAGATTTTTTATTTAATGCAGATTATATATAAATTTACCCATCCCCACATGTGTTCCAGTGCATAGTCCAAACCATTACCTTTACTTTCTTTCAAACTATTATAAACCTTTTAGTTAAAGAATATTTAACTCTGTAAATCGTATTATTTTACTTAAACTGTTTTCCTAAGTTTCTCTTCACACCTTTTTCTGGGGAAAAAAATTTATATTTAGCGATAACTTCTATTTAAAGCTCCATTTGTTTTTTTGTTGTTGTTGTTGTTGTTTTTGTTTTTGTTTTTTTTTTTGTTTTTTGTTTTTTTTTGTTTAAATCTTTATATATTTTAAGTGCTGCGATGCCTACTTAAAGTTATTACTAACGATGGTTTTGAAGTAATGTATTGTCTCAGTTTTTATTATTGCTCAAATTCTTTTTTCCATTTTATTAACTCTTGGATGAAAGAGCAAGCTTTAAAACGGGTAATGGCTGATCTTCGTCGAAAATCCGGTTTTCTTTGTGAATCCAAATTCAATGCAATATGGTTTTCATCGCAGATGTTGCAGATTTGCCAACCAACCATCCGCATCCCTTGTAAAGCCATCTGCTAGAAAGGGACCTGCATCTTTCATGTCGTATTCTCCATTTCCCTCTTGTATATTAAGTTCACCTTTACAACAGGTGTTTTTTTTTTTTTTTTTCTATTGCATTATTACTTTCCTTATGGTGTACTAGGAGTTTTATTTCGTGTTAGATTCACTCTATTATTTTAACACTATTTCCCTTCATTTCTATGTTGTTGTTTTTTAATAATTTCCGAACTGCTTTTTTTTTTTTTTTTTTTTTTTTTTTTTTTTTTTTAATTTTTTTTTTTTTTTTTTTTTTTTTTTAGCATTATGACACTACATCTTTAGGTAATCAAAGCATAAAACAAATATTATTATTTTAATCGCTAAAATGGAGACTTACAACATTGGATCTAACCTCCAATGGAAGCGACTTGTGCTACGTCTAGGACTTGACGAAACTACAAACAAACGGGATAGCTAGTTCGTTCCCTTTATTGAAACTAATGCTTGAAACTACATGTTTACGGAGCAAATATTATTATTTTTAATTTCCAAACTAAGGACTTGTAACATTGGATCTAACCTCCAACAGTAGTCTAAAACAACTACTGAAAAAATGGGGCTACTCCTTTTTATAGCTAACTTTTGAAATCCTAATTTTATAGAAAGTAAATTTCGGTTAAAAGAAAAACAAAAATACTGTAAATATATTAAAAAAAAATTTAATATGATTTAAAATAAGCTCGATTATTATTTGTGTTCATTTGTAAATTTTGAAAAAAAAATTTCGAGGAAGAATTCATATATTGTTTATAAATTTCTAAAACTAGTTCGTAAATTTATAATTGATAGTTTTCTGCGAGGGTTGCTATTTATATTTCTGGTCTTGGCAATAGTAAGTGTTGCTAGGCGACCGCAGACGATTTTAATCGAAAGTTTGATATTTTTAAACATAAATTCAGCAGACGATTTACCGTTATAGCTTCATTTGTGTTGTTGACAGTAAATTGAAAAGTTCTTCTCTTTCAAAAAATGGAATTGAATCGTGAGCATTTTCGTGCCATTATTTTTCATAACTTTCGACGTGGATTGTCAAGACAAGAGTGCTTCGATGAACTTAATTCTTTATTCAGCGATAAAGCGCCATCCTACAGCACTGTAAAAAATTGGTATAACGAATTTAATCGTGGTCGATGTTCGATCCAGGACGAATCCCGTGCAGGTCGTCCAAAATCCGTTGTTGTGCCAGAAAAGATCGATGCTGAGCGTGAACTGATAAAGCAAGATCGTCATGTGACATACCGTGAGATAGAGGCGTCTTTGGACATTAGTATGACTAGCATCAATAAAATATTGTATGAACATTTGAGCGTAAAAAAAAATTGTTCGCGTTGGATTCCGCATAATCTGACAAACGCTCAAAAAAAGGCTCGTGTCGATTGGTGCAAGGAAATGTTGGAAAAATACGTTCAAGGTACATCAAAGGCTGTGTATAACATCTACACAGGTGACGAATCATGGATCTATGCATATGAGCCGGAAACAAAACAGCAATCAACTGTATGGGTCTTCCAAGACGAGGCAAAACCAACAAAAGTTGTTCGAGGAAGAAGCACATCGAAACAAATGATTGCCTGTTTCTTCGACATTAGCGGTCATGTGGCAACAGTGGCGTTAGAGCAACGCAGGACGGTCAATTCTGAATGGTACACGACCATTTGTTTTCCAGAAGTCATCGGAGAAATTCGAAAAAAGCAGAAGAACAAGCGAATCATTCTTCATCATGACAATGCGAGCTCTCACACATCGACTCAAACAAAGGCATTTCTGACGGAGCGAAAGATCGAACTGATGGGTCATCCGCCGTACAGCCCTGATTTGGCACCCAATGACTTCTTCTTATTCCCACAGATCAAAAATAAATTACGTGGACAACGATTTTCGACCCCCGAAGAAGCGGTTGATGCATTCAAAACGCATGTTTTGGAGTTACCTCAATCGGACTGGAAAAAGTGCTTTGAAAATTGGTTCAAACGCATGCAAAAGTGTATTGATCATCATGGAAAATATTTTGAAAAACAATAAAATCTATTTCGATCCTACCTATTTGTTTTTTCATTATTAGACCAGAAATATAAATGTTATACACAGCCTTTGATGTACCTTGAACGTATTTTTCCAACATTTCCTTGCACCAATCGACACGAGCCTTTTTTTGAGCTTTTGTCAGATTATTCGGGATTCAACGCGAAATTTTTTTTTTTTACGCTCAAATGTTCATGCAATATTTTATTGATGCTAGTCATACTAATGTCCAGAGACGCCTCTATCTCACGGTATGACACATGACGATCTTGCTTTATCAGTTCACGCACAGCATCGATCTTTTCTGGCACAACAACGGATTTTGGACGACCTGCACGGGATTCGTCCTGGATCGAACATCGACCACGATTAAATTCGTTATACCAATTTTTTACAGTGCTGTAGGATGGCGCTTTATCGCTGAATAAAGATTTAAGTTCATCGAAGCACTCTTGTCTTGACAATCCACGTCGAAAGTTATGAAAAATAATGGCACGAAAATGTTCACGATTCAATTCCATTTTTTGAAAGAGAAGAACTTTTCAATTTACTGTCAACAACACAAATGAAGCTATAATGGTAAATCGGCTGCTGAATTTATGTTTAAAAATATCAAACTTTCGATTAAAATCGTCTGCGGTCGCCTAGCAACACTTACTGTTGCCAAGGCCAGAAATATAAATAGCAACCCTCGTAATCTTCCCTTCGATTAAGAAAATATAATTGTATTTTTTGTTTAATTCAAAAACCATTACTTGATGTATCTTTTTTTTTTTTTTTTTTTTTTTACATTATTTTAATTAATTGATCCGACTACACATTTTTTTTTCTCTAAAAAGTACGATTGAACTCTAATTATTCAAATTTGTTACATCCTAATACATCCATGAATCGAAGTTTTTATTTTATTTTTTCATTTGTATTTTAGCGTGTGCATATATGTACTTTTTTTTTCTTTTTCCAATTTCAATCATATGCCGTCTTAATTCAGCTGGGCAAGAGGACTTCAAAATAAAAAATAAAAACTTTCTGTACCGCGTGATTATATTAAATTCATTTTATATGGGTGCGAAATAAACGTTAGTAGTGTTGGTTTTGATTTCAATAAAATATTTTTTACTGTTTTCGTTGTCTCATTCGTTTTTCCCCCTTCATTATTACGAGTGAACTCGGACTCCGGTTGGTTGAAAGCCAAGTACTTCTAAGGTTTAAAAAAATAATAAAAAAATAAAATCAAGTTTTTAATCTTGTAAAAATTTTCTAGACAAATATTTATAATAAGTATGCGGACAGTAAACTTCTCAAATGAATATTGGCACAATTCATTATTTTAATGGTTTTCTAGTTTCAGAATATTCTCTAAAAATATTTTTTTTAATTGATATTTACTTAGTCATAATTTTCATATTTTCTGTGAATCTGGTAAATTTAAAAAAAGTATAAGACGAAATAGAAGTCGGAACATTTCAACTATGAATAATCTGAATTATAGTTAATGATTACAACGCCCTCTGTTGGTCAGTCAGAGATTCCTTATAAGTACACACATGCATAACATACGCAACTCAGTATCATAATGCGAATGGAATTGGGAGTTACTTGTTAATTTCTGTTGCCCATAACGGCAAGACAAAAGTAATTATGTATCGAAACTACCAGCCAGCTATTGAAACACCTATTTTAAATCCAGGACAGTTTATAACACGGTTTTTTCCTTTATCTTGAGTAGATAATGTTATTTAAGTTTGCCACTGTGTAGCTTTCCCCGAATCTAATAATATTCGACATTTTAGTCAACTCATATGTAAATGAAAACGTAGTTACATCTGTAATGATTATAACGTTTACGATTTATAAATTATTTTCATCAATAGCTTTCCTTCTTGAAATTACAATTTTATATTCCTTTTATCTAATCTTAAAGCTTATCAGTGAAATTTTTGTGTTTAAAATTCTGTTAGTTTTATAAAATTATCTACCCACTTAATTCTACTAGTTCATGAATAGAACACTCACTATTCATTAATAATGTATCCACGTAAACTGTTTCCTCAGTATATTTTCTTAGTTGAAATTACATTATAAAATCCATTTTGTGTTAACAATTCCTATAATTTTATCAAATTATCTATTTTCCACTTAATTCAAATACTTCATCACCAAGAGTGTGTCTATACGTTAAGATAAAGTACTAGTCCCATTTTCTATAACAGAATTTTGTGAAGAAATAAAAATAGAAATAAAAGAAGCGAAGGAAATAAAACTAAAATTAAAAATATGACCACTGAAGCCGATGTCTTCAGGGGGTACCGGCCCCAGTGGCCTTTTTTGAAGAAATATTTTTCTAACAATTTTCAAAAAGGAAAATAAAGTTTTAAAAAAATAGGTTTACGGCTTATTAGCAATTTTGAATGTTACACGGTATCATGATTTGCAATCACTTCTTTTGTTACTTTGTTATTATATGTGTCTGTGATATTGTATTGATGTTTTTTATTATTCAATTGGAATTTTTTGATTGTTTGAAATTCAGTTTGGTTTTATTTTTTTTAACTTCCTTCATACATTACTGCCTCTTACAACATTTGAACGTGCTTGGTTACATTTCACTGAGCAGGAAATTGCATTGATGTTCATTTATTAAAAACTTTTTCCTTAGTTTACTTTTATTTATACATGGGGTTCATCCAGATGTATCAAATAACAAATTTTATTTTTTTATTATCAGCAGAAATCAAAATTATTAATTTTAAGACTTAAGATTGGCTAAGATTAATATTATAATTTTTACTTTTTTTATTTATTAATCTATATTTTCTCACTCGCCTTTAATGTTCCTTAATATTTATAAATGTCTGCCTTCTTAAATAGCTCAAAAATTTACTTTTTTTTTCTACGATGCATTCTGCAATTTAATAATATAATAAAATAAGTATTCTGTCAAATAACTGACCTATATATTGTAATTATCATTTATTTTTCTGTTACCATTTCTACTATCCATTTTTCTCACACATACAGCTTTGTCTATTGTATCTGTTTTAATGACTTTCTGCTTGACGTATTCATTTTACGCTAAAATGTATTATTTTTCAAAAAAAAAGGAAAGATGTAAACAAAGTCAGTTAATCTTTACTTACAGATTGACCTCTTGTCATTTACAGTCCCCAAACTTCCTTCTCTTTTTCGTTCTTTTTTACACTTTCTGACTTAATTTTTTTTTTTTCTCTTGTGCTACATTAAATGGCATTTGAACTAAATAAATTTGCGATTTATAAATGGAATTTCTCCTCATAATATTTTGAAAGACGTGAAAACATGCAGGATTTTTCTTCCTATTTTTGAACCATTTCACATACCCTGGACGTCCATGTTTCTCTATTGTTTTAAGAAAACATATTGATATTAACCGAATTCTTTCATTCTTTATAACCAAGAAATACCTCTGTTGAAAAGAGAAACCTCAGTTGAGTCAGTACAAAAGGAAAAAAAAATGATGTTCACTGCAGTGATTAACAAATTCTCTTAAAATAACTTTAATTTTTTTGTTATTATTGAATTGAATCCTGTTCTCTCTGAACAATACCTTATTTCATTTAAATCACTACATTTTCCTAATAGTAATCCTCCTTAAAAAGTAAATAGCGAGAATCTGAATCTGCTTAATTTTTTGCGTGCTTCCAGAACTGTTTCTTGTCTTGGTATATCGTTCTCGATTGGAACAACATGTCATTAACTTCTGTTCCATTGTATAAGTTGTTCCTTTATGAATGTTAAGTAAAGCGGAGATGTCGGTCGTTTATATCTTCCATTCTCATGGTGCTGGTATTTTTCAATGTTTTTCTACTTATTTTTGGAATTAGTATCTTATCTTTAGCGGTGTAGATGTAACTTGATTGTTTTAAGATAAGCCTTCCGCTATGTAATAATTAATGTAATTAATAATAACCATTTTATTTTATTCTTTATAATCACTAAAAACTTTTGTTGCGTTCTATAAAAAGGAAATCAACAAATTCTCTGAAATAATAAAGTATTTTTTTTATAATTATTATTATCATTGGATAGAATTCTTTTATCCTTTGAACATTACCTTTTATTTAAATCATTAATTTTTAATAGTGTTCTTTTAAAATGTAAACAGCATGAATTTGAATCAGCATAATTTTTTGCGTGCTTATAGAAATGTTTTTTTTAAATTTTTTTTTTTGTCCTGGTATATCGTTCTCGATTGGAACAACAAGTCATTAACTTTTATTGTTGTATAAGCTGTTAATTTGTGTTTGTCTCAATCATAACTCTAGAACCGTTTTGAGAGAGGGTGAAAGGGACAATTTTTGGCCCTGGATCCTAAAATTTGTCCAAAATTTTCAATTATATTGTTCGGGAGAGTCGTTTGAAAATATGGAGTTTTCTCATTGGTTAAGCGTTAGCCATTGTTTTTAATTAAACTAGATGATTCTATTTTTTTCTAATCAGTTTAATCATAGCATCAGTGACGTTTGTTAGGTCATAGCTCTGTTTGAACAAAAGAAGAAAAAAAATTCCCGGTTTTTAATATTTAATTATTTATTTTATTCGCTATGTCAGATAAATTCAATGATCAACGTTAACGTGGTGGCAGGGCCGAACTACGCCATCAAATTAGTATTTTTTAAAGTTATCTGAAACTACGTATTCGTTTAGATTTTAGTAATTATTTTAAAACGTGTTTCTATAAAACTAAATAATTTAAAATCAACGGTAATTGTAATTAAAAGCAATTAGTTATGAAATGCAAAATTAATGGAAAAATGATTCGAATGTATTTAAGAAAAGCGTAAAAACCGCTATTCTGTTATTGACGCTTAATTAATGTTAATGATGTTAATTAATTGAAATAAAGAAAAATGAGCTATGTATTTAATAAGCAAATTTAAAACAGAAAAGATGCTTATTCAATTTTGGGAACTGTAAGAAATCGCCTTATAATTATTGACACTGATGAAATTATGTATTAATTGAAATTAAAAAAAAAGCGTTTTTACTAAAAAGCGATGTTATTGGAGAAAACGTACTTGATTGCTTAGGGGAACCAATCGCTTAATTATTTTTGGTAATATGTGCTGGTATTATGGTAATTGGTGCAGTATTAATAAGAAATTCTACTGCTGATTTACCTCAGTTTCAGAGAATATTTTTTTCACTGGTAGAAAAAATAGTGTTTTAATAAATTAGAATTAAAAGAACTTTTTTTCCGCCATTACTTATAAATATTTTAAACAGTATATTGAAGATCATATGAAGAAATGGCCATGATCTGAAGTTCTTATCAAGGTTTTAAAAGAATTCGATTGTTTTTAAAATTTCGGCCTTTGTTTTGCTGTCATAGATGAAAGTATTTCTCACAAAACTCAAATATTGAAGGATATGTAATAGGTACCAATTCTACTAATATAAGTACAAAGTATTACGGTAATATGTTAAGTAATTAATAAAACTGCATCAATGAACAGTTTTAATGCTGACAGTGTCTTAAAGCCACTCGAAAGGATAAATAACGGAGAAAGTTACTGATCGTGATACATTTTGACTATCATGAGTTGACCGTGACCGGTAGCATCATGCCAAATGATACCGAATACAGTTAATCTTTATTCTGATTGAATAAACTGCAAAAAAAAGCATGTTTTACTTCATTTAATAACGTAAAGTCACCGGGAAGGGCCGCAAATAATTAATAAATAAATAATTGGAATTATTTTATCTTTATTAATTAAGTCAGTATATAATTTTCAGATTTATCCATGATTTTGTAGTGTTGTTTAGTGCGGATTTACTGATTGTTTTCTTTTTGTATTCATCCCGTACGAAAGAATGGTATTCAGCTAGTATTAAAAAAAAGTGGAGGTGATGTTCATAATGTTGTTATTTTTCCAAACAAACAGATCTTAGAAAAGAAGAAATAAAAATCTTGGAACAATTATATTTATGCATCCTAAATACACACGAATCGCTTTCAAAGATTATTTACATTGCTGGAAAAGCTTGTTTATTTTTTGTATAAAAGTACTGATAATCGTGTTTGGTACGGTCTCGAATATCAGCAAATGGATATTTCAAACTAAAGCCATTATTTGAACTGCGTGTTTGTTTCCTCTAACTTGTGTTTATCAATCTGATATAATGTTAGATGTTGCCACATGAGTGGATTGTTGTGAATTTAAATTTCCAGAAAAACGAAGTACATAAAACACTGATAAATATTTGCATCGCGTTTAAATGTTTGGATTACAACGTCACACCTCTAATAATGGCAATTTTAGTTAACTTAACAAATGGTGTTAATGTTATATTTTGTCACCTGCATTAGTTATTAAAAATAAAAAAAATGACGAGTCTTTTCTTCGTCATAAAAAAAATGACGAGTCGAAAAAATTTCTACCACTTCGTTAGTCAGTCAGTCAGTAAGAGATCACCGTATCATAAATGAATGTATCAAGTAAGAAACTAACGTTACCTATCTTGTCTGCCGATCTTGTCTTATCTGCATTTCGACTGCAGCAATTAGCATGTAAGCTTAAAAGTTGCGTTATCTTTTTTAATTATTTTTTATTAATTTACGATTGCTCTCTTCCTCTTCCTTACTTTTTTTAAAATCATGTTTAACCTTTTTAAATTATTTTTTCTTTTTTTTGCCGATCTTGTCTTTCCACTTTATTGATAAATAGTTTACAAAAGGCTTTTAACACGGAGGAAACAGATTGTGAAATAAATAAGTAAATAAACCTCATACTTGTTTTTTTTTTTTTTTTTTTTTTTTTCCTGAGCTGCTGTATTAAATAAATAAATAAATACAATATTTTAGAGTGTTTCTTCATGAACTCAAAAGTGTAACTACTTCAAATTTATTTATAGTATTTTGTTTTACAAATCTTCTTCTACTTTTCCTACTGCTTCCAATTTTTCTTCTACTTTTCTTCTTTGGCACTACAGCCAAGAAAAAGCCATGACGGCCCCATTCAGTTGCCTATCCTTTGCCAAAGATTTACAGTTTTTAAGTCTCAGCACGCTTCCTAACTTATTGCAATATTCCCAATATTGTCGCCTTTTTTCTTTCTTTTCCTGACAAAATATCAGTTTGTTTTTTTGCCAATTTGTTTTTGAAAAAAAGTAAAACAATAATGAACAATATAATGAATATTGAATAAAACATTTTAAGAATTTGTAAATTATAATACTCTCTCAAAAATAAACATTTCACTACCGCCATCTTAAAATTTTGATAAGCCTTTCCAAAATCGAACATAACTGTTAAGTCTTATTTTAAGTCAGAATGCTTTTTATTTACTATTAAATTTTTTTATTTACAAAATTTTAGCGAATTCAATTAATTAAAGGATAATTGAACAAAATTTAATTTAATACAAGAATTTGTAGCTTGTATTAAACCACATTTACTAAAATTCATTGTTTAACATTCACTGTATTGCATTTTTATTACTTACTAAATTTTAGAGCATTTATTTAATTAAAGGATAATTGAAAAAATTTTAATTTAAGAATTTACAACTTGTATTAAACCACATTTACTAAAATTAATTGTTTATTAATGAATTACAGTGCTCATTTTTCATTTCTGCTCTTGTTAATTGAAGAAAAATAACCATTTATTTCATTCTATAGTATTTGATAAGTGATTCAAATGACTTATCATAATGTAGTAATAACTTCATTGATTACAGTTACTCCCTCAAAGATTGCTAATTATTTCACACCCGTGTATTATTAGATCAGAGAATCGCTATCATTTATAAAATCTGTGTTTCATTCTGAAACATTCGTGATTTTGGGTTATCACATCAGCTGTTACGATCTCCCACGCTGCTTGTTTGTATTGTTTCTACGTTTACGTCATCTTCGCTTGATTGGCAATGCAGCGTTTCTCAGGTAGATAGACTCGCACACTAACTCAATGCTCATCTCATCTGCCTCCAATGCAAACATATTTCCACTCAAATCATATCAGGTGCTCAGAAATATCTGCATAAGATAAAATAAAAATCTCATTATTAATGTCTCATCACGCCCTCTGTTAATTGAAAAAGGAAACAATTCATCAAAATCTAAATGCCATTAAGAAGTAATGAATAATATAATTTTATGATTTTAATTATTTATAATTTATTATAATGTGTTTATTATTATTTATTGATTATTTATTTATAATTTATTATCCTTTTTATTATTATTATTTATTGATTGATTTATAGTTATTATTCGTAGAGTTTAATTTTGGTATAGGATACCGGAATCCACTATCTCTGCAGTTGATCTTCTCTGCACTTTCCTATCTTTGTTTTTAAAGGCTGAACCATCAGATCAGTAACTTAACTGTTACGTATTTTTCTCATTATACTTAAGGAGCATTCTCACCGAATGCTGCGTAAAATGAACTGTCACAAAATGTCTGCTTCCGGTGGGCAACGTCCCCTATATAAATAATGGTTGAAAAATGCCCTCCAAATCAATAATGAACCATTAGATGATGATGAAGAGAATGTTACATTAAATATCTACAATAACTTCTTTAATGATAACAACTGTTTTAACACCGTAGAAGATGTAGATAAATCAGAAATTATCAATAGCATTAGAAAATTGAACAACAGAAAAGCACCCGGCGAGAATAATATCAACAATATAATGTCAAAATACATCCCAGACAACAAACTACAAGAATTAACCGACATATATAATGCATGCATTAGAAACAAAATCTTCCCGGATATTTGGGAAAATGCAATAATTATCCTCATCCCTAAGCCGGACAAAGACTCAAGAATAGCCTCAAATCATAGGCCAATCAGATCCTTAAACCCTAACCATGCGGTAAAGAACTAAACGATTACATTCCCGCCATAGAAGACTGGTGTGCTAAAAACAAAATCTCCATCAATACGGATAAATCCCAACTGTTAGTGATCCGGAGAAAGAAGAGAAACAAACCAATTACTGATAATGTCATATTATTTAACAATATTATTCCAAAGCTCTCAAAAGCTGATTACCTAGGACTAACCCTGAATGATAGGCTAACCTGGAACAATCACATTGAGAAAATCAGTAAAAAAGCCATCGCTGCCTACTCAAGTTTAAGACCTATACTGAACTACAACTCGAATTTACCTCTAAATCTTAAACGGCTACTAGACATAACCCACATAAGGCCTATTATAACGTATGCAAGCCCTGCTCTGCTTGGAACTGTATCACTAATACATAAATTAAAAGAATCAATGTTATTCAAAATAAAATTATCAGAAGAATGACTGGTGCTCCACTTTACATCAAAAACAAAGCCCCGAGAAAGGATTTAAAATTAGATACATTGCATGAATTCATCAGTCAACTTACTGCAAGCTTCTAAGGAGACGCTATTAATTCAAATGCTGCAGATTTCAATATGATCCTTTAATAAAGAACTTATCCCAGATACAAAGTACCACAACCCGATAATTAACTTCTTTCTCTCCAATGGTATTTTATCAAGTAAATTTAATAAGAATAACAGATAGCCCTATTCTCATATATGGATGCTCTGGAGACGAGGAAAGGAACAAAGGTGATTCTTGCCTCGGGGGTATACCACCCCTAGATATATACCTAATTGTGCCCCATGCATTGATAAACATCAATTTTAATCTCTATTTCTATAACAATTGACCGATATTAATCAATATAATCTACATCCTCATACCTTACTATTCCAGTTAATACTTATAATTTTAATTAAACTCAGATATGACTGCAACCTACAGAGGCTGCACAGCCAGCACTCTGATCTTTTATGCCTATGCCAATAGTCCCAGCCACATTCCGTGAATTACAGATGAAGCAGAGAGATGCCCACTGTGGCGGGGGGAGTTTTTACCGTAGACAAACAATATGCTACTGTCTATATCTGGACCTAGGTTTGCTGTTTTAAACTAGAGTGGCCTAATCTAAACAAGCAAGAAAAATATTTTTGTTGTTTAAACAAAAAAAAAAGAACCCCCTCTTCCCCGGTTTTTACAATTTTAACTTTATAATTGCCAATGGGAAAATGGGATTTAGTATTACTTAAAAAATTAATCTGCAACTTCTAAATGTTTGTGTTGAATTGGATTTCCACAAAAATATCGATGTAAAATTAATTATGTGAGTAAATTTAAGATTAAGTTGTTTTGTCTCTTAAAAATATTTAAAAGAAAAAAAAATAATAATAATAAACCATCGCTAATTCCAACGTTTTAGTTTTTAAGATTTTTACCTACTTTTTAAATACATTAATTAAAATACATGATTTAATAATTTTATATTTTAGGTAGGTATTTAATAATAATTCTTAAATACCTGCTTTTTTTTATATATTAACACATTGCTGACCGGTCACGAGTCATAGCAATCATGTTCGCGGTGATCTCGTGGTGACTATTTTAAAAAGTGGGCCTAATTTTCCTTACTTTTCAAGTTATACTATTTAATTCTCTACCAATTTATTATAACTTTACGAAACCCCATATATTTGCAAAACTTGTGGTGTATGGTGATTGTTATACTTCTTATCATACGAAAAAGTAATATTAAGAGTTGAATAATAAATAAAAAATTTTAAAGTTTATTTATATTGTTTTACTTCTACATCCGCTTTCAAAACAATAGCCGGGCACATGGGGTAATTTTCAGAAAAGTTGCCGGTCAGCAATGTGTTAATAGTGTAGATATAAATGGGAATGAGGGGCTTTTATAAATTTCCTTTTATTAGTTTAATTTTAGAATTATTTTCTGTTAACAGGTTAAACAAATTTGTATTGTTTTCACTGGTTTAACTATATTATTACTTTTATACTCATTTATTGCTGCAATATGTCAAAAAGAATATTGCTAAAACCCCATTATGTTAAATTAAATGACAAAAGAGTAATTTATTCTTTATTTTTCAAACTAATAGTACTAAATGATACCCTTACTACGTTATAAGTATTTTTATCTACGCTATTGTCTTTTTTATTTCCTATTAATTTTAAATTGTTTTGAGTTGAAATATACATTGTCTTGAATATCTCGTGTTCCTTTGCGTTAAAATCTTTACTGATTCAATAAATAAATAAAAACAAGAAAAGTTTAGCTTATAACAACTAATTGATATTAATGCTATAAATTGTGGCATTAGTGTAAGTACGACAAATCAAAAAAAAAAAAAAAAAAAAAAAAAATTGCTTTCTCCTTTTTAGTCCATTTGAAAAATGAGGAGTTTTTATTTTTTTATTTTTCTCATTTTAGTTCTGTACCTGTTAGTTTATTTATGTCGGAAATTTTGCTTTGCTTGCAACATTTTCGAAACAATATTGGTAAATTTCGGTGCTTGAAAACTGAAACATTTAGTTTTAAACCTCCGTCTCACTCGCACTAAACTTACAAAATATGATTTCTTTTAGCCCGCTTTTTCCCCCCCTCATATTGGCCCTGCATTACAAATTTTCACTACTTTTCATCACGCTGCAACTGAAATAGGTAGACGATGCAAAAGTATTTATATGGAGAAAATAAGTAAACAGAAACCTTGTTCTTTATAATAATTCAAAGAGCAGTCATACCCGTTAATAAAGCATCACGCTATTTTCAACAAGATAAATAATATTTGATAAATCAGATTGTTTGCGTTCCCATTTTAAATTAAGTTCATCACGTAAACTAATCTTCATTGAGTTGATATGTTGATTAGCGATAAATTCAGTTTTTCAGTCTATGGCGTTGAAAACTACTCGTAGCTGTTAGGAAATGTTTAAAACTTACAAGATCAGAAGTAGGGCAAGGTCAAAATCTTTACCTAGGTCAGGGAAAACGGAGCTCTTCTAGACATTTTAATGCTCCAGCTAGTTGGAAAGTGGTCTCCGTTTCAATTTAACCCACTGACGGTTCTGCACGTAGAAAGTCGCATTTTACCCTGCAGTCTTCTCTGCATAGCAAAACCGGTTTTTCCATGTTAATGGATAGGGGAATAGTGTATAGGGGAGAAACATTCTCCCAATTTTGCCCATTCCCTTAACCGCCAGTGGGTTAAAAATTCTATTGTAACAAACATGAAAGCGAGTTGATAAAAATGTAGTAAATGAAGTGCTTATTATTTTTTTTTTTTTTGTATTAAACTGCTTGTATTTGTATTAAACTGCTTTAAAAGGTATACTTTGTGATTTAAAAAAAAAAAAAAAAAATGCGAATAAAGCATTTCTGTATCTTATTTGTGTTTCATTCATGTTTTTTTTTTCTGTGTTTACAAATTTATTAAAATCAAAATTTTATTTATAATTTATCTCTTGCATTATGAAATGCCATTTACAATCACGTCCGCGTTTATTAACCTACCCTTATTAAAAATGAATTATCCTTTTTAAAAGAAATAATTTTTCTAACATTTTAATTACGCTTCACATCTTATCAATGCCGATGAATGGTTTCGTTAAGAGTAAAGTTAAATGCATCGAAATGTCAACATTGTGCTTATCGTTCACTTATTTGCTTTGGAACATTCATCACTTAACCTGAAGTTTTAAAGTCAGCGAAAACTTTTCTTTATCGGTACATTCATCGAACTTCGACTTTTTATGACTCTTTGATTGGTATTCTTTGATCTTTTAGCTTCTTAAGTACTCTTATATTATATATTTTGCCCCTTTACCCCCTTTTACTTAAGAAATAGTGTGCAAAAGGAAGAAATTAAAATTTACATATGTTTTCTTTCATGTTTTTATTAATATTTACGGACATACCTCTATTAATTTTAATCTTTATAATGGACTTACCTATATTTAATTTTACCCTTTTTTTTTTTTTAACATGTATTTATAACGTGTGCATAGGACAAGATGATAAAATTTACGAAATTTTACGAACTTGTAATTGGTATCCTGCTCTTATTGACTTTTAGGGCTACCTATATTTTATTTGTTTTGTTTCTCTTGTTTATTATTATTTTATGCTCTCTTTCTTTAACAAGGTAATATTTACTACTGTGTCATAGGAATTCATTGAACTTCACTGTTTGTGGATTAACCAATGTTATTTATTTTCCCCTTCTCCTCTCTTTTTACCCTTTGGCGCAGAAATTTTGTTAAACATATTTTTCGCATTTTTTTTATTATTTTGTATTGGTTTAAGTAAAAATAAGTATCAATTATTGATAAACTTTTAAATATGAATGAATTTGTTTTCTAACCACTTTTTTTTTCTTTTTCTCCTCGATTTTTGTATATTAGTACAAATTAAGTTCTGATAATCTAACAGATTTTTGTATTCACTATTAGACAATTTTTATGATTAAAAAATACCAAAATATAATTTGCTTGTAATTTGAGGTTTAGAAAAAATATATTAAAAGCACTCCAGTGTCCCATCTGCGTCAAAGGGATAACATACATTTAGCAAAAGCAAATACTAGTTAAAATTTTCGGAAGTTGAGTTAATATATTTTATTTTATAACCGTTGTTGAACAGCCAGCCATGAGGTTTTGATTTACGACTGCTAATGTTCAACTCTGGAAACTTGAATCCCGTAATTTTGAACCCGATCCGGAAAACAGGGGAACTCTTGGATCAAGTATTGGGAAAAATTTGCCTTCGTGGAAGACTTTTGGATGGAACTTACCCGCATTTGCGTTATATGGAGAAGAAAACCACGAAAGCCTCCCACGGTTAGATTTGCCAGCAAGGGAACTCCACTCCATGATCCGTGTATCACTGAGAATATTTTACATCAGCAATGTGGTCAGTACAAGCCGGATGCGGAATTCATATCGTCCAGCCATTGCTGGGAATCGAACCCATTCCCTGATCCCATTCCATCCCCTGAGCCATCTTCAGTTTATGTAGGAAAATGAGTCGAATTCGTTTGTGCATTTCAGTTTTCACAATTCTTTAAATAAGAGCCGTGGTGGCTCAGGGGATAGAGCATTTGCCTTCCAATGAAGTTAACCGGGTTCGAATCTCAGCGATGGCTGGTCGATACGAATTCCCCACCCGGCTCGCATCGACCACAGTACTGACGTAAAATATCCGCAAAGATAGACGGCTCATGGGTTTGAGTTCCCTTGCTGTCAAGCTAACCGCAGGAGGTTTTCGTGGTTTTCCTTTCCATGTAATGCAAATACGGGTTAGTTCCATCAAAAAGTCCTCATCGAGAGCAAATTTCTTCCATTGCTTATCCAGGAGTTTTATCTTTTAAATTAGGTTCCAAATTGCATTGGTTCAAAATTACGGAGTTGGAACATAGGTAGTTGTAAACCAGAAATTGGGTCGACTGTTCATCGACGGTTATAAAATAAAATAAAAATCTTTAAATAAGATAAGGTGAAATGTGATTTTGTAAAATATTAAGAATATCACTAGCTAAAGACAAACTTTTCCTGTTCTTTAATATATAACATAGGTTTATAAACCTGTTATTGATGCATGATAATAATATTTTATTTTATAACCGTCGTTGAACAGCCGACCCAATTTTTTAATCTACTACTACCAGTGTTCAACTCCGTTGCCGGGTAATTCCGAAGCCAGTCCAGAAAGAAGATAAGAGAACTCCTGATTGAGGTATTGGGAGTAATTTGCCTTCGTGGTAGACTTATTGAT
This sequence comes from Parasteatoda lunata, assembly GCA_949128135.1. Classification (NCBI taxonomy): domain Eukaryota; kingdom Metazoa; phylum Arthropoda; class Arachnida; order Araneae; family Theridiidae; genus Parasteatoda; species Parasteatoda lunata. The sequence goes on along the minus strand of OX421972.1, from coordinate 57,852,411 downwards.
AGAACTAACCCACATTTGCGTTACATGAAGAATAAAACCACGAAAACCTCCCGTGGTTTGTATGACGGCAAGGGGATTCTAACCCATAATTCGTTTACTACTGAGGATATTTTACGTCAGCACTGTGGTCGGTGCCAGCCGGGTGCGTCATTCGTATCGACCAGTCATCGCTGGGATTTGAACTTGGGAGGTGAGTGCTCTCTCCCCTGAGCCACCACGGCTCCTGATAATAATATTGATAAAACAATTTTGGGTTATGTGGAAAGATTGCGGTGGAAAATTGCTGACATATTTCTTACTAAGGATCTTAGTTTTAGATTCGCATTCTTAATGATAAATTAAACGTTGCTATTTAACTTTTAAATATAAGAAATCATGAAATCTTTTATAAAACAATTGCTTAGTAAACTAGTATCTTTTCTTTAAAATATGATTATATTTTTTAAACAAAATTTAAGTAATTTCTGTTTTTAAAATAATAAAAAAAATTATACATCTCTGAATCGTTAAAACTGGCATTTAAGTTGTATTTGATTTAATACAAAAGTTACTTCAGAAATACTCCTAACGGTAAAAAGAAAATGCTTTCCTGTTTTGTTCTGACGCTACATTTCCCTCCCCCCTATTCCCGTTAGAGAAGCCCATTGTGGACGAATATACTTGAAATAGACAAGATAATCGTTCCATTCTTTCTTTACACGCTAAAGAAGCCATACTAAATTCTGTGTTTCTAATACACATGGGAGGTTTTAGTGACTGTTCTACTATTTTCCTTTTGAAGAGAATTGGATTACTCTGGTTGTGCTAAAAATAAACTGTGTTGTGAAAAAGATTTATCAAAAATGCTATCTAATCACGTTTAAAATCTTTTCATGGGCAGAGGGATTTAAACTACCTTAGTTATTTTTGGCTATATCAGAAATCATTAAAAATGTATAACGGAATAAATACTTTTTTCCCCCCTTTCCAATTTCCAATTAGAGCCACGATGACTCAGTGAATCGAGTGCTGGCCTTCCAACGAGGTGACACAGGTTCGAATAATAGCAATGGCTGGCCGATACGAATCCTGTTCCCGAGTACTGATTTAAAAGCCTCCTCGGTGGTAGACGGATCATGGTTTAAAATCTCTTTGCCGAAAGGTAATAGGTAGGAGGTTTTCCATGTAATGCAAATGCTTGTTAGTTTCATCAAAAAGTTCTCCGCGAAGGCTAGCTTTTCTCTATGCTTGATCCAGGTGTTCTCTCGTCTTCTGGATTTTGTGGAAAATTACAAGGCTACGGAGTTGAACATAGCCGTAAACTCAAAATTGGGCCTGCTGTTCAAAAGCTGTTCGCCTCGATAAGGGAACCCAGAGATGGGTTGCCGATACGAATTCTGCTCCAACTCGCACCGACAGCAGTGCTGACGAGAAATATCCTAGGTACCTAGGTGGCTGACGGATCATGGGTTAGAATCCCCTTGTCGTCATGTATAATTTTCGTGATTTTTCCCTACATATAACGCAAATGCTCGTTAGTTCCATTAAAAAAGTCCTTCACGAAGGCTGGTATGTAGTATGGTTAATTTACAATTCAGCGGCCTTTAATGTATCGTTTTCTCCCTCCCTCCCTCTTTTTTTTTTAAATGAGATTTTTCTCTTGGTTGCAATTGTAACGCAAGTTTTTATTTCTTTAAAAATTTGATGCCAAAACAAAAAAGTAAAAAAAAAAAAAAATCGAATTTTTAAAAAAAAAAATTACTTTAAGAAAATAGCTACCAGAAGAGTGGGTTTGTAAAAGGCTGATAAATTGGAAAATCGAGTCCCGATACAGGAGTCCTCTTGTCTTTTGGGTTGGGTTCAGAATTGAGAGGCTACGGATCTGACAGCTACTACGGAACTGATCGTTAACCCGAAACTGGGACGGCTGTTAAACGTCGGATATAGAATAAAATTAAATTACAGCTTTTAATTAAATAGCATAAAACTGACGAAAACTTTAAAGTATAGTAAGCATGCTATGACTATACTTTAGTCTTCTCTGCAAATTTTCCTACGCCACCCCAGGTACTATTTTTCTTTAACGTGCATTATTAAAAAGTATTAATTGTAAGTGAAATTGTAATTGTAAATCGAAACCCATTTTCCTAATTTAACCAACGTTTTATTCTTTAATAGGTACTATTAATATTTATCAATGAACTATCATTTATTCCACAACATGTCTCTAGCAATAATTAATAGGTAAAGAAAAAAATATTGTTTGCTTTTTTCTATGTCGTGTAGGTACCACAGCTTGTAGAAAGGTTAATTATGCTGTTTTACGAGATACCTTATGTGTTTGAATCAATATTCATACCACATGAATATTAAATGATTTTTTTCTTCCTTGCCTTAGTTTCTTACTCAAAAATTATTTTTATACCCCAAATCCCTGAGGCTTATTGCATGAAACTTAATTAATGACAATAATTATTCTTCTTTCGCTTTTTGCAATCTTTAAGAGATAAAATGTAGTTGTGAATATCAAGATTTTTGGATTGATTTATGTTTATATGGATACTCACCTTTTTGTGTTATAACTTTCTCTTTCACACAGACACTTTTATTTATTTTTTAATGAGACAAGAGATAAGATATTTTTAATATGAAAACTTGTGTACCTGTCGCCCTTTTTTGCTGTTTTCCATTTTTCATATAATGTAAGAACTATTTTTTTTAAAAATTTTCATCTCATAATTTTTGTTTTCTTAAAGAACAAAAGGAAAAGCTATGAGGGAAGGGGTTAATTGGATCAATATGCATTTCAGAAATTTGTGGTAGAACCAATTGTACTGTTTTGTTTTGAAACATATGAGAGTAGTGATGCTCAGATAATACAGGTTTAACCACTAAGTTGCTCTTATAACTTTTCCTTCTCCTTGGCTATTTTCAGGTTTTCTTTATGCTTTTTTTTTTTTTTTTTGTCATACGTAATTTCTAGCCCCATTTTTGTTTGTTACTTGGAATATGAATTATTATTGTATAAATTTTTTACCTTAAATTTATCTAAGATGTAGTTATATCTTTCTTGTGGGTCATTGAACTCTATTATGTGTAATTTTTTATTTAATATATTTAATTTCTTTAAAAAGTTTTGAATTTTTTAATTAAAAACTATTTACAGCTAATAATAAAAATTCTATAATTTACTTTGATTTCTTCAATTGTGATGCTTATATAATATTTATATAAACTGTATGAAATGTAATATAAATATGTATTTTTCAGAACACAAAGTTGTGATAGTGGGTCTCGATAATGCTGGGAAAACAACTATTTTATATCAGTTGTAAGTAGTTATTCTTTTTTGTTTAAAAAAAAAAAATCCTTGTATCTTAATTTATTATCCTAACTTACCAGTTTTTATAATTATAATAAAAAAAAAAATTTATGCGAAAGATATCCTCTATCAATAACTATAAATAAAACTCAAAAGTGAACGAAAAAATAAAAATTTTAGTGAACCTGAGTAAAAATTATTCATTGACAATAGAAAATAAAGAGTATACATCTGTTTTTAGTCTCTAATCAAGTTACTATTAAAATCTCTAAATCCCCATCACTTATTTAAACTGATAGTATCATAGCATTTGCATATGACATCATAATTTGTTGACAAAAAAGAGAAGGTTATACTCTTTGACTCTATAAGGATCCGCTACAATTTGTGCTGTTTGTCAAAAGGATGAATATTTTTCAAGTTAGCTGAACAAGACTGTCTAAAGAACGCAATGGGCCGGTTTAGAACAAGGGGTGCAAAAAATTGATGAATGGATCTTGAATAACCAGACACCTGCTATAGGTTCTTTGTTGCCCAATGTGCTTTGAACTTTCTTCCACTTTAGAACGACTCAAACTTAATGACTTAATTCTTTCATCTCCTGATACTAACAAAATTAAAGGATAAGCTGAATGAATTAAAGCTGCTTAGTTAAGACATTTTACATAGAAAACAGAAGGCATTTTACCTAAAAATCTCCATTTTCTCAAAAATATTAGTTAGAACCTTCTTTTAGTAAGCTCGTAAAATATCAATACTAATTAATACTTATCTTCTTAATTCAAACTGCTATAATTTAATAATTAAAGAAAATGTATATTGTGCATTACTTTAGTCTAATGGATGAAATTGTTCACACATCACCTACCATATAATTTGATATTTAAAGAAAATGTATATTGTGTATTACTTTAGTCTAATGGATGAAGTTGTTCACACATCACCTACCATATAATTTGATATTTAAAGAAAATGTATATTGTGTATTACTTTAGTCTAATGGATGAAATTGTTCACACATCACCTGCCATATAATTTGATATTTAAAGAAAATGTATATTGTGTATTACTTTAGTCTAATGGATGAAGTTGTTCACACATCACCTACCATTGGAAGCAATGTGGAAGAAGTTGTATGGAAAAATGTGCATTTTATTATGTGGGATTTAGGAGGACAAGATTCTTTAAGAGCTGCTTGGAATACTTATTATAGTAATACAGAAGTAAGATTATTAACATGCTAAGTGATCAACTCTTAAAATTAAATTTTGCAAACATTTTTTTTTTTTTTTTTTTTTTTTACACTTTGAATATGTACCAATTTATATTTACTTTAAGAATGAAAGTGCTTTAAGTTAGCTTTAAGAATGAAAAGCAATTTTTCCAGTAATTACATATTCCTGAACATAGCACATGGTTCAAATTATGTGAAGATGTTTTAAGTACAGTTAAGGTAATCTTGATATATGCAATTATACTGGAATTTCTTTCAATGCAGTTGATAAAGTGTTTAAGAAAAATCTTACTATTATTAGTCTTGTGTTATCAGTATTTCATTACATGCAGAATGAAAAGTGGTATATGAATCTGCTACACTGGAAATATTTATTTCCTGTGTAGGAGATCAAATTTAATATTCAACTTTCTATTTTCTTATAATGGATTATCTTTTATCGATTTAAAATTAAATTATCTTTTTTTGTTAAAAGTTTTTATTTAAGTGTTGGTCAACAAAAGTTTTTAAATTTTAATAATAACGCTTTTCTTCTCAAGAAGATTATTCAATATCTCTTTTTGATTTTGATTATGTTCATAATGGGTATAAATAGTATGATATGTTCCTAGCAAAATAAACTTAAAATTCTCTGTTTTTATTTAAAAATAAAAAGATTTTAATCAAGGATGCACAACATGTGGCACGTTGACCAAAATTGGCCCCTGAATAGTTTTAAATATCATTAAAAAATAATATATAAAAGGAAAACTATTTATAAAACAAATATAAAAATTTAAAAAAAAAATTTTTTTTTTTTAACTTTGGAAAAAAAAGTACTGTTTTATTATAGTATTGTTATTATTATTTTATAAAATTTTTTTTTACTTGTCTTACTACATTTTTATAAACACCTAAACTTGATCGTAAACATTTTGTTTTCTAAGATTCATTCATTTTACACTATTCTTACGAACTTTACAAAACAGTTGTAATCCTAATTTTAATTATTGGATTTCATCTATTTATATTACCTATTTTCAATATCTTATTATCTCTTTCATTTTTAAGTTTAGACTTCTAATACTGACAGAAACATCACCTTTTTATTGATGGAATTTATATTTTTTTATAGTTTCTCATAGTAGTTGTTGACAGCACTGACAGAGAAAGATTATCTATAACTAAAGAAGAGCTATGGCGGATGATTGCTCATGAGGTTAATTTTATTTATTAGTTGCATTTTTGTTTTTATAAAATGTTAAAGAATTCTAACACTGCACTTAAGATTTATTTATTTATTTTTTTAAAATTGTTTGGAACACTAATTCTATAAATTCAATATAAAGAATTTATTTTTATTAACAATTTTTGTGCAAGTTTGCATTCAACTATAAATCTACACTGTTAAGGTCTGAAATTCTCTTAGCTTATTTATTATATATTAAATCATAAAATATTGTCTGATTAATTATTAGATTTCATGATAGCTTGCGAATGCTATTGATTCCAAAGCAGTTACAGGAATAAGTAAAATCATTTCTGTGTCAATGTTAATCAAAAAAGTGTATGTTTTTCTTGATCAATAAACTTGGTTCCCATTTTAACTATTTTTAGCATTAATTGTATAAATAATTTTTTTAATAAAAATCAAGGTAACTTGTTGATTACATTCCTTAAAAAAAAAGTTTTAAAAAATATACATTATTGCTGAATAGTGCCAGCTAGACGTAAGTAAAAGTTTTCTCATTTGAGGTTTTGTGTTCTACGAATACAAAATCTCAATTAAATAACTTTCTGTCCACAATTTATTGACTCTTGCAACTACTTTCGACACCTCCTAATTTTGACCAAATTTATTCAAAATTCACTGATTTTTTTATAAGTGTAAGCTTTATAAAATTATATATTAATTATTTTGCATATCAGCAAATTTATTTCTTTAAATGTAGCAGTTTTTTTAATATATATAACTAATTGTTGATTTACCTTGGCTTGATTAACTTTATACTTGGCTTCTTTGTATATCTATAATCTAAGTCACTCAAAAAAATTTGATTGCAATTATTTAATAAATATTTCTCTAAGAATCACTTTTCAATTCTTCTACGCATAAATAATCTTGCTTTTTGTGTGTTTGTGTATATTATGCTAATCTGATATTTGCATAATATTTTAATCAAAAGGAAAAATGTTCTCTTTTTATGAATTATTATTTTTATGGATTATCATTTTTCTAAACTGAAACATTTATTATATAATTGTATTAGGTTTATTTTGTTTAAAAATGATTTTTTTTTTTTTGTTTCATTAACATTATAAAGACAGAAGAGACTAATTATTCATTTTTTCACACATTTATATCAAGGTAATATGTATAAAATTAAAAAGATTTAAGTTTAAAAAAAAAAACTGCTTAAAAATATGGGTCATAGGTGAGCCATAGATTAATTTTTTTATGCTATAAAAATGTCAATAACAATAATAATAAAGGTTGTTTGAAGATATTTTTATTCATTTAATGACAAACTCAAAAATAGAATTGAGATTTTTTATTCAGAAAAAAAAAGTAAATCTGAAATAAAATAAGCTTACATAATTTTAAGAAAGTATAATTGTAATTATTAATTGAAAAGATTTTGAAATCAATGAATTAAATAATTAGGAAAGAAATATTTTTCAATACATTGCTATTTGGTAAATATATTTCTGAAAAATTATGTTTTTCAAGGTCTCAAAGCAATGCTTTACTTAATTGGAATGAAACTGTGTTGTATAGGTTATTATTTTTAATATTCATTCTCATGAGAAAACAAACAATGATTTATTCTTTTAAAATGTTATATTAATTGACTAAATTAAAAAGCCAAGTTTCTCTTTTTGCTTAAATATTTTTTAACCCAACTTCTTTTTGGGTTGGCAAGAAAATAATTTCGATTTTATAGTGTGAAATAAAATTTACTTTTTTATACACGAAAAATTAACTTTAATTGACCAAATATTTCCCATTCTATTAGATGACCTTTTTGCCATTTTTCTGATGAGCATGATCCCTTGCTCGTACAACTCATGGTCCTTATCAGCAAAAAAAAACTCAACCAAGTGTGATTAGAGGTCATCGTGAAGACTGAAATTTTAATTGTTTTTTAAATTGTGATTTTTAAAATAAGTGATAATATGATGGAGCAAGATCAGGACTATGAGAGGAGTGCAACATCACTTCCCAATCAAGTTCCAATAATTCTGTATCTGTTGCTAAATATGTGTGAGGACTTGCATTGAAACATATTTCTTTTGAGATTATCTTCAGCTCTGTTCTTGCACTACCAAATTGTCATTTATTTCATAGTTTAGAAAAGTTTTTAAATTATAAAAGTGCCATTGAAAACAGTGGCATATATCATTTAGTTTTTTGCTGATTAGAATCAGAAGTTCTATGAGCATGAAGTTACTTGAAAAAAATGCAAAGGGTCATGGAGCAAAATGGTAAATATTTGACTGATTAAACTTCATTTCATCAAAAATAAAAAATAAAAATTTTGTTTTATTTCACACTAAAAAATCACAATTTTCTTCTTAACCCAATATCTACTATGTTGATTAGTTTTTTATCTATGCAGAACAGCATAAAACCGAAAATGTATCATACTTTCTACTGTTTTTTCCCTTTTTTTTTTTTTTTTTTGTAAAACTCATTACTCATGGCAAAAAAAAAAAAAAAAAATCTAGCTTTTCGGAATTCATTAAAATTGAATTAAATTTTAGTGATATTAACTAAAAAAACTAAATTTTAAGCTCAATGAAAATTAAAAATTTACTATCCTCATTGTTAATTACTGTATTTATGCTATTGCAGAAGAAAAAAAATTTTTTTGTTATGTTATGTTCTTTGTTATTTGTAAAAATTAAAGCTAAAGGAAAATTAAGTTTACATCTACTTTTTTAGGATTTAACAAAATCAGCAGTTTTAGTGTTTGCGAACAAGCAAGATATCAAGGGATGTATGACACCCGCTGAAATATCAGAACAATTGAATCTTACATCATTAAAAAAGCATAGATGGCATATACAGGCTTGCTGTGCATTATCTGGTGAAGGGTAGGTATTTAAATTTATGAAAATTTTCTGTTTTGGCTGCTAGGTTTGGTGGCTTTCAACCTAAAATATTTTATGATTAAAATAATTTTACTCTGCATATATATATATATATATAATTATTAAATTATAGCACAAATTTTAGACTTCAGTTACTGTAAAATAACCATATTATCTAAATACAATCTATCATATTTGTTGGGAGAAAATGAAAAATTCAAAATATTAAAAGTTGGAGTGATTAAAAATTATACTTAAAACAAAATAAATAAATATATTTCTGAACTTTCTTAAAAATTAATGTTTTTTTTTATTGAAACCAATAATGTGTCTAAAGGAAAAACATTAAATAAAAAAATTTTTTTTAGTTGTTTGCGGAAAAGAATGATCGTTTATCAATTACACTATACTAGAGTTCAAGAGCTTGAAATGTATTCTTCAATATACTTTAATGACTTTCAACACATTTTCTGGTAGAACATGCTGCAAATAATACTTCTTTATTTCTGTTATAATAAATTCTACCTCATATTCTTTTGATGAAGCATAAGGTACAACACTTTATTATCTGCAGTTATATCACTGATCGTGTGCTGTCCCTGGATTATCAAGGCTACAAAATTTTAGAATTTCATATTATCGAGTTACATGAATACTTCAGTAGAATGATATCAAAAGTTTTAAAAGCCACCCTCATTTATAATTATTCTTTTTTTTTTTTTTTTTTTTTGTTAAAGTTTTCTTGTTTTTGAAATTTTTTTTGTAAGTTTTGAAAATTTATATGTTCTAGAATTAAAATTACATTTGAAAAACGAAAAAAAAAAAATTTTTTTTTATAGAAAAAAGAAAGAAAAAAAAAAATTTAAATCAAGTTTTTTTTTTTTTTTTTTTTTAAATTTATTTGAAAAGAAATTCGAAAAATCAAAAACTTCCTGAAACTGATGTTCGAATTCGCAAGGTGTAATTATATGTATATATTTTTAATATAGTGTTTATACAATACAGTTTTATGTTATGAAAAGACCTTTAAAGCTATAGTGTCATGATTTAGGTCTTAGATGGGGACAAGCATTGAAGAAGATTATAAATATTAAATTTGAAAGTACTTTATATGAATGGAAGTACAAAAGATATGCATGCAAATAAAGATACATGGTATAATAAATCAGAGACAAAATGAAACTGTTTTCCACTAATAGATTGTGATGTAAGACCATGACAGAGGCCTTATGCTCTAAATTAAAGTAATACATATGAAGGTACATATCTGTATATACATGTTATAGAAAAATAAATTAACTATCATATTTAAGCCTTTGGCTACCATCGATGCATATATGTTAACCGTTGGTGTACACTATGAATGCAAACGTATGGCGGACAATGGCTTTGGCTATTTACTGCTGTCCTTTCTGTATGTTTGGAATTTATTTCTATCATCTGTCTCTAACACTCATAGAAAACTCATACCTTCTTGACTTGCAACAAGAAAAAAAAATTTTAATCTTGTTTATTTGGCCAGTAATTTCCTGTATCTTAAATTTATTTCAACTTATGCCAAATATGTGTGGTTGTTCCGTTTGCATATTGTAATATTACATTTATGGTGCATGTGATTTTCATACTATTTGCTGTAGTTACTAGCATAAAACTGAACAGCAGTTTTGAAAAATTTGTTATGAGGGACAACAGTGACTTACATGAAACCTTAGATTTGAGTAAAGATTATAAGGGGGAAATACACAAAATACACCAAAAAAGTCTCCTGTTTCTGTTTCGAGTAATATAAAAATTAATAAGATTGTAATTAGGTATAGATAAATATAAGCTGAGGAATACTTATACTTCAATGGACAAAGTAGATTTTAATTCACATTTAAATTTCGATGCTGGTGAAATGCTTTGAACTATTTAAAACCCATATTACATGTATTTAATGATCAAAATTCTGGAATGAAAAGAAGTTTAACTTGCATATCTTTAGATGCGTAACAACTTTTCTTTTTTTAAGAATTAGTTTTCTATATTACACAGGAGTTGAAAAATGTTTTGATATTTGTGAACAAAAATACTTCGCCTAAAACACATTCTTGTATGAATTTATCAAAAGTTGCATCAATATGTGAGAGTTTTTTACCATAATGATGCAACAAAAAACGGATTCCCCCGGAGCAGGAAAGCTTTGAATTGTCAGGGAATTTGATCTTAGGAAGAAAAAAAAAGGAAAACCAGGATGAACCTTGTAAAAAATCTGGAGAAAAGATTTAGAAATTGGTGGTCACAATAAGTGACCAATGATGTTCAAAGTCTTACATGCATTTTTATTATATCTTGAAAAAATATAAATGTTAAGTTTTGAAAGATACTCTTTGTTAAAAAATTTCCTGTTTAAAATTTTTTATTCGGTCGTAAATTTTTAGTTTTTTTGTAGCACAATGTAGTTCTTCAAAGTAGGAATTCAAATTAATACTATGTAGTAATTCGAAGTTTTTTAAATTAAGCTTTTTGTATAAATTAATCTTAGTTCTTAATCATGAGTTAATATGATGGCTGAGTCTATAAATGATACATCTCTAGTTATAACTTATTTCATTAAGTTTTAAAAATTTGCCCAGTCTCTGTACAAAGCTATGTTTTTGTATATAATTTTGAAATATACTTGTATGTTAAGCTTTCATCAAAGATAAACTTATACTTACATATACTTGTATGTTATTTAAGTAATGCTAAGCATTTATCTAAAGATTTTTTTAAAATTTTTTATTTACTTATTATTATTATTATTATTATTTTTTTTTTTTTTACAAATTTAATATTTGGCATATTGTCAGTAAAAAGGCAAGTTTCAATGCAAATTGAATAAAAAAAAAATGTTTCTGATGATTGATGCTTGTAACAAAAATATGTCATGGAATAAAGTAATAAAAACTCATTTTTGAAAAGCGATTAGATTTTTGAAAGAGTTTCATTTTGATAATAAGTAACATATGTAGTGATGTCCCATAAATAAAAATTGAAATATAACAATTCCTGACTGTCAGTAATAAAACGAGTTATTCAAAGATATCTTCAAAAAGGAAAAAATGTGGGTGCTGGGAAAAGAAATATAGTAAACCTACCATATTGTCTGATGGATGAGGATAGATATTTTTCTTTGAAAGTTTTAAATATAGCAGGCAACTTTAGAAGAATAAAACCTGTTTTCTGCAAGTAGCATAAAAGAAAGATAAATAACAAAAGAGTATACAATAAGATATTATAAGAGTGTGCAAAATATGACATTTGATTTTGTGTTAGTTTTCAATTTTGAGATTAACCATATGCATTTAAACTATTAATTTTCTTTTTGCTCTTCTTTCTTAAACCAAACGTTTTGTTTACATGTAGAGTGATTATGTTTCTTGTTATTTGTTCAATTTTTTAGTGTCAAAATACTTAATTATAATTATGAAATTATGACATTTTAAAACTTTATCATTGAAAAATTAACAATTTATATTGGAAAATAACGAAATGTTATGACACATTTTAGAATGGATAAAGTAATAATAGTTGGATTGTGTGCTATATTATGTGTCACTTTATTTAAAGAAAATATAGAATACTTTCATTCTTAGATATATTTTGCAGAAATTTTCTTCTTAATTATAGTATAATATCTATTAAATATTCTTAGAAAGTTATCTGTTATTCATTCAAAAAGATCACAAATATTTAAGTGGTAAATAAATTTGTGATAAAATAAACAATAATAAAAGTTGTCACCAAAATATTGATATTTTAGATTTTAATTATAATCCTGTTAGTGAATTTTATATTCAATTACCCCCCCCCCCCAAAAAAAAAAGTAATGACAGTAATTAATCTCCCTGCCTGACACCAACATCAATATCTAAAGAATCTAAAATCTCATCCGTTAGACACCAGCGACTTTAGACCCTTTGAGGATAACTTTTATTGGTTTGATTAACTTAATTGATATTTAAAGCTCAGCTAAATTGGATACCAACTTAGTTCTATTAATTTTATCAAATGCCTGCTTAAGATCACTAAACTAAACTCAATGGTGCAACAGCCCATAGAGGGCCAAAGCCTACTGTGCCCATCTCAGTTTTATTGACCTTGGGCTATGGGGTACAGGAGCAGATGTCTCGGTTAGGTGGTCAGCCGAACGCAAAACCCCCAGTCTTTAGTTCCCAAATATGCTTGGTACTCATTTATCGACCTACTCAAGGGGTGAAAGGCTGAGTCAACCTTGCCCCGTCCAAGGATCAAACCCAGGACCTGTGGCACGGCAGCGCGAAGCGCTACCACTCAACCACCAGGCGCTTAAGATCATTAAAAAATGCAAAAATGGCAATTTTATATTCATAAACTTTTCTAAATGTGTTACAGGTAGTATAGATTTGTTCAGTTGTTAAGTAACCTGCTCTAAAGCTACATTGATACTCTCATATTATATTCTCAGCAAAGGGTAATAATTTTCTATAAAATAAGAAAGTGAAAATTTTATGGAAAATATTTAGCAGAAAGAAAACCTGTTACTTGTTACAGTCCAATTTGTCACCCTTTTTATATATTGATGCGATTATTCTCATTCTTCAATCACTTGGATTTAGTTAAGGAAACTTATTAGCTTGGCAAGATTAATATCGATATATCTTCCAATGCAAAACACTATAAACATTTTACAACTCTTCTCATAACAAGATTTGATCCTAGATAGATATTTTAAGTAAGAAGCCCAGAGATTAGATACAGCCCTTGAATAGAAAATCCCACCTTCTAGCAAAATAATGATAAGAATTTCAGAATACCCTACACAAATTGCTTAAGAAAGTGTACAAATTGTTTTCTTTTTAAATCATTCAATCAATTGTTTTCTTTTTAAATCATGTACTTGGAAGAAGCCCAGAAGTTTTTACTTGAAGATTCCAAAATGCAGAAAAACCAATTCAAATGCCTATATTTAATTTTTTTTAAATTTATTTAATCAAAATATAATTAAATGAAATGTAGTTCAGAGATACATTTTTCTCAACAAAAAGATACAAAACTGTGTTAAATTTAAATAATGAATATCTACAAAATTTAATTTTTTTATTAATTTTAAAAATATTATTTATGTATTTAGTGTATATTTTGCATAATTTTCTCTACACAAATTGTATTAATCTTATTATATTTTGGAATGCTTTATCTATTAATTCACGTAAAAACTAACTTTATTATGCCTCTCAAAAGTACTTTTTTCCCTCTTGTTCTGAAAAAGGTTGTGCACTCATAATCCAAGCTTTATTGATGTATTACAAAAATAAGAAATTAATTTTAATTTATGTCAGAAATTGTTGTCCCAGATCATAATTTGTAAACTTAGCATGAAATCATCATGGTACTTGTGCCCTTTTTGAAATTAAATGAAATCTTTTGTCCTTTCTTGTTAAAATAGTAGATATGTTATTTTTTTTTTTATATAAATTACCAAGCACTTTGAGATCTATTGTTTTTATAGTAATATTCAGTGTTATTAACACTAAATAACTAAACATTTGTCAAATGAGCTCCTAACATTCGCCATGTTACCTTAAAACATTAACATCGTCCAAGTTTTCAACTGTTAAAATTAATTGCTCACTTATATTTGGTACCTTTTTAGTTTGGAGGCAAAAAAAAAAAAAAAAAATTACTGATGTATTTAGTGATTTTGTAGCCGTATTTACCCATTATGGTAATAGGCTCTACTAGTATTGTGTTAATTGTCAAGAGATGCTGTTGTAATAGTACTTGATACAGTAATATACAAATAGTGTATTTATGGGTATTTTCGCGGCCACTCAGACGCATAAGTTAAACAGATAAGTATATAAAATTTTAGAGTATTGCTCTTATGTTACTCTGACATAAAAAAAGGTGAGCATGTTTTAAATTTGCAATGTATGAGTCGAATGGTTAAATTAATGGTAACATAAGTTTATTTTTTAATTATCAAGGGTTAAAACTGTAATTAGTTGCTTTTGAACTGTGCTGTTTCTCACTTACCATTTTTCTCAAGGTATTAATTTGTTTTCCTTTTCAGACTTTATCAAGGACTTGAATGGATATACTCTAATTTGAAAAATAGGAAGTGACATTAAATTTCCTATTAGTGCCTGAAAATTCTTCCTTAATATCAATTGATGATTCAAAACGAAATACTCTCTATCTTACTCTAATGTTGTAAATGAACAGTACTTTTTTACTTAAATTTGTATTTTATGGAATTTATTTATTTGTAAACTTTTGTGCACTTATAAGTTTAAACATACCTTTTATAATTTCTTCAATCGATTTTCGAAATAGTTCGTTGAATGACTGCTTTGTCATGAGTTACATCAAAATAATGCAATTTTACCTTGAACATGATTTTATATGAACTCCACAATGACTTCCTTCGTGGTTTTGGTGTAAATAAAGATATTTTGCTGCTGGCAAAATAAATCTTAAATGAAATCATTTTTTTCTCTTATTATTATTATTAGTTTTGTGTGATATATTATTGTTTTTTTAAAGTTCACATGTTTTAACAAGGACTTTTGATTGAATTTAATACTCATTTTATTACTTAAACATTTTCCTTCTGAAAATTGATTGCATTTATAATGGCTGTAATATTTTAGGAAAGTTACAGATTGTTGTATCTAGAAATTTTAGTCTTATACCTCATATATAAAATAAATTTTGTTTTAGTTTTTTTGAAACTTTGGTTAAATGGAAATGAATACTTATTATTGTTATGAAATATTATGTATAAGTAACTTATATTTTTTTGAAAAAAAAAAAAAAACAACAACAACAACTTTGGTGACAGTTGTGGTATTACAATTATTTTAATCTTTATATTATCTGTTGAATAATACAAATATAACTTTTCATTAGGATTGAATTACAACGTAAATGGATGTAATTAAGGTTCAATAAATATTTACATGGTTCAGTAACTTTTTTCATTGTTGCACTTTGAATGGATTAACATTAATTAAAAGTTTATAATTTATTCACACATTTTATTAATTATAACTGAACTGTTTAGTTGGTATTTATTGAAAATGTTTTATAGATAGAAATAAAGCTATTCATTATCATTATTTTCATATTTGTATTTATAACTTTCATATCCATATAAATCACATGTAATATTCATAATATTTTCTATGTGTTTGGATTTTTGGCAAATTAATATTTCATTGCTCATTTATAAATACTATTTTTCAAATCCATTATTATATATTGTTCTTTTATATGTGATGCACTAAATTCTGTAAATATTACTTAAAATCTATCTTCCAGTTTGTAGTAATTTGCTTGTATGTATAAAAAGAAAAAATTAGTACACAAAACAGTGAGAAGGTCTCACTACAGGAAAAACATGATTTTATGAAACATTGCATATATTATGTGCGAAATAATGCAAAGCTTATGCAACTATCCAATAATTACTGTTATTTTGAGCTCATAGTCTATGTTCTAATAAAGTAAAATCCCAAAATTCTTCGTGTATGCATTGTTTGTGTAACAACTGACATAATTATATAATTGTATTTTGTAAATTCATTATATAAAGTTTTTCATCATTTCTATGCATCAAAATATTTTATGATATATTAATTTCATTATATGTCTTTCCATTTTTTCAATTTTCTGTCTTTTAAAAATATCAGCAGTGTGAGAAAGGAATTTCATTAAAAATAGTACATAAAATTGCTCTCCTTAATTATTTAAAATTTTAAAGGGGTCGTAACAATAGTATGTTTAATTTAAAAAAAATTTGGATATAAATATCCTATAGAATTAAAAAGATTTATCATAACTTTGAAAAATGACCCAAAATGTTGTCATTTTTGGAGCTCAGCACATTCAAAAATGAATTATGAGAAGGATGGAAGCTAATTGTAATCCACTTCTACATATATACTTTCAAAAAAATGCTATTAATAAAATTTTTTATAAAATCCATAAAGATGTAGGGATGCTAAATAAAACTATAGAACGGTCAGATTTCCTGGGTTTTTTTTAGCGTCCATTTAATTTGTGAATGCCCCTTCAGTTTTATTAACTTTTTTGGTTTCAAAAAATTGTAACTTGTAAGTAATTAATTAAGTCTAAAATTTCTATCAGCATTAAAGGAAGCAATCTTTGTTACTATTAAAGAATTATGAAATTTACTTATGTCATTGCAGAAAAGTATCACTGTAAGTTGAAATACATGCATATGGTTTCAAAAAGTAAATATTTACTAGTTGTGAAATTGAGTGTGAACTATTTGCTCAAAATTGCAGTAGTTATTATTCTTTATTTTTTTGTAATGAAAAATTTCCCTTTATTTTACAGATTCATGTCAACTGTACATTTTATACTGATATTTAAACTGAATACTGATAAGTGTATCTATTTCTATTCTGAATAATAAAAAAAAATACATTTTCTTTTCATTTTAATTTTTTTTTAGCTCTCAAAAATAAGTGAAAAGAAATTGAACTATACAAGGAGTTTACTTCATTATAAAATAAATTATTATGCTAAAATCTTGATGGAACTCTACTATCAAATTGTTTTTTTTTTATTTTTTTTTTTTTATCATTGGTTACAGTTATAAAATGTATGCATTTTGTACACAACACATATTAATCAGATTATAATTATTTTTAATACTTAAAAAGATGAAATTTTTTTTCTAATAAAGTTTAATATTTGTTTAGCTGAATAAAATTCAATTTAATTATAGAAAATTTTTCACTTTGGTAAAAATAGCTAAACAAATTGCATGAGATGCAAATGACTTGATTTGACTGAATTTATAAAAATAAATTTAACAATACATTGCATTTTAAGTTATGTTGGTAGTCAAATTTTGGATAAAATTGACCACATAATTGCTAGTAGACCTGATATTGATGGTAAAATAGCACTATGAATGATGTCCATGTAAGGGCATTACATGAAATATTTATTCAATTTTTGCAGTAGTTTTTTTTTTTGTATTTATTTTTTATTTTTTTATACTTTTGATGAGGACATGATATTCATTAATTTTCTGTTCTCTTTCTTTTTTGTGAATAACATAATTTTTTTTTTTTTTTATTCTTAATTTTTATTGTCAGCAATTTTTGTGAAAATTTTTTGTGTTGTATCCTGAAAAGTAAACCTCTCTGTTAAAAATTTTTGATTTGCATTTATCCAATGCACAATAACTAATGATTTAATACGTTAAATCAAATAATTGAAACCAAATTCTGGTCATTTTAATTCTTCAAAGTTGTAATCTGCATAATCATTAATTAATGTCTGTGTAATTATCAACTTTGAAAATTTATACTAGTGTAAATTTGGTACAGTATTTGACAGTTAAGAAAAAGTAAAGTTAAAGCATTTATAAAATCACTTGCGCTATAAATATATCAGTTGATCTCTCAAAAAATATTTTAATTGATCTCGCAAATAAATCTTTATACATTAAAAACCAATGAAATGACTATTTCATGCATTTTCATTGGACAAGTAAATCACATCTTCAAGCGAAACAATTATTAATAAAGTTATAATTAAATGTAATAGTTAAATCAATTTATGATGACTTATTAATAAGTTAATATATAAAGTTTTGTACTTATATTATTTTCTACTTTTTTAAAATTTTGTGAAAATTAAAATTATTACTTAATATTTTTTATTTATTTTAGGAAGCGATATTTCTTTAATATTAGATTATTATCATCGTTATTAAAATGTAAACACAATAAATTAAATGCGGATGTGATAAATAAAATTTACAACCTAAGCGAAATCTCCCGACTTAGTAAAAATTTGAAATAATAAGATTAGGATCATTATCTTTTTTTTTTATTATTATTCTAGAAGGGTATATTTCTTTAATATTAGGTTATATTTATCGTTATGAAAATGTAAGCATGCTTACATAAATTTACTGTAATTTTACAGTAAACCAATGTTGTAAGCAAAATTTACACAACTTAAACAGGGTTCCCATGGTCCTTAGTCCTTAAAAACTACTTAATTTTTATTTTGGAAATAAGGGCACTTAAAAATACTTAATTTTAGTACAAGGCTTTTAAAATTCCTTAATTTTTCAGCATCACTATAATTGATAGGAAAAATTTTTTACTTCAATTTTTTAAAACAAAAAGTCGTTCTTTTATCATCTAGAATTAGACAATGCATCGAGGGTAAAACATTATAGAGAGACAAAAAGGTGTGGGGGGGAGGGCACAGGCATAGGGAAGAAAGCATGTCCTTCTATTAATATATTGGCTCTTTTAATACATTCTGCCTTTTGCCTGGATGATACTCTACGAGGTGAGTGAAGAATCCTAAAGGAAGAGTGTGGACAAGTGGGTACTGCACATGGAAAATAGTGCTTTTTTGAGGTTGGGGGACAGTTTTAAGGTACCTAAGTAGAAGAACAAATAGATTTGTATAATATTTTAATGTGTAATTAGTAACCGTAAATTTATAGAAAGCAGTTACATTTTTTAAAATTCATGATTGTACTAAAAATTGAACAGACCTGTAATAAAAAGGGTTTGAAAAATCCCAGCCCACCTAGGTTTTTCATCAAAAACCTATGGTTTATTGGATTTTTGATGAAAACCTCAAGTTTTTTTTAAAAAAGTACTTAATTTTTTTTTCCTGAGTACTAAATAAGAAAGTATGATTTGCTTCTAACTAGAACGTTAAATATTTGGTAACTATAATTTGTTTTGTTGCAATGTAAATTTTTTTTTCCTTCGTAGTTTTAGATTGTTACGCTATTATTTTTATTTCTTAAGGATTAGCAGATTGTTACATAAAAATTTTAATCTTCTCAATTAAAAGATCCTTAGATTTTAATAATCATTTTATTCAATTTACATTGCAACACAATGTACTGTTTTTAATTTTTATACACTTTTTGGTTGCTTTAAAATCAGTTCATGTTTTTTGCCAGATTGTTTAGTAACATTAAGTAAAGTTGATTCCTAATAACAGGTTTTGCTGGAATTAATTTTGTGTAAAATTCATCATAAAAGTAAATATAACACATTGGCTGTTAATTTCACAATTGTAAAGTTATATACCATTTTCAATATGTTTTTCATAAAATTTTTTCAATATTTTTTTACAAAACTTTACCTAATATGGTGATATTACAGGATTATTTTATAATAAAAGAATCCCATTTTCTGTTTTAAACTTAATTTGCGATAAAAATAAAACATGGAATCATATTAATAGTAGAGAATAATATTTAGAATGATAAAGAAATATTACTAGTAATTATTTATTTTTTAAGTATTTGTTAATTAAGGAACCTTATCAATTTTCTGGCCATAGGAATGTGTTTATATCTTTGGAAAATCGTTTTAGACCCTTTTATTTATATGTTTCACCGAGAACCAATAAAAACATATTGGTTTGAAAATTATAAATCTTCTCAAACGTAATTGTATTTTTATTCCATAAAAATTTTCATATAAATATTTCTTGAATAATATTTAGAATGATAAAGAAATATTACTAGTAATTATTTATATTTTAAGTATTTGTTAATTAAGGAACCTTATCAATTTTCTGACCATAGGAATGTGTTTATATCTTTGGAAAATCGTTTTAGACCCTTTTTTTTATATGTTTCACCGAGAACCAATAGAAACAAATTGGTTTTGAAAATTATAAATCTTCTCAAACGTAATTGTATTTTTATTTCATAAAATATTTATTGCTATGAATGTAAAACAATATGTTAAGCTTAATGAAAAAAAAAAAATTAATGACTTGATGTGCTTAGATTAATATGGCCTTTTTTTAATTGAAATTGGACTTCATTTAACATGACAGAGTTTAAGAAAACTATTCTCATACCTAACTCTAATTCAACTTATTAATATTAATTCTTTAAATATATACCCTTATAAATGAAACATTTTATTAATAGAAAAGAAAGATTTTTTTTCTGGTGTAACTAAATACAAGATTGGCTCATAATTGAATATGTGATGCAGGTCTAGTAGCGAAATATAAAAACTTATTGTAATAAACTTTTCAATGTTTCTTCCATTTTCTTTTTTTACTTTTTTTTTAATGTACCTGAAAGAAAAATTGCTAATCTTAATTTCTGCACTTAATTTTCAATTAACATTCAATTTTAATGAAATCATTAAAAATAGAATACGGATTAGTTGACAATCTGAAAATGTTTAAAAAAAAACTCCACCTAGGGTTGCAAAAATTGCTTGGTACTTTTTTGGCAAGCCCTGTTAATTAATACAATTATATCAGTGCTTAATTAATACAATTATATCAGTGCTTGCATTAAAATAAAGTTGTTTTTTTTTATTTTTTATTTATTGATTTTTTTTAAGAAAGGTAAATAATTGGCACTGTTACTGGTGGTAAATGTATATTCGATGATAAATAATCATGCAATTTTTAAGGTCCTTAATTTTTCCAAAAAAAAGTGTGGGAACCCTGACAGGGTGCCCACAGTCCTAAAAAACTGCTTAATTTTTATTTTGGAAAATAAGGGCACTTTAAAGTACTTAATTTTGGTAAAACGTTTTTAAAAGTCCTTAATTTTTCAGCAATTGGAACAATTTTTCAGTTTAACTTTTTAAAACAAAAAGTTGTTCTTTTATCACCTATAATTAGATCATGCATCGAAGGGAGAGTGATTTAGAGAGAAAAGTGAGTGAGGGGCCGACGGGCAAGGGGAAAAAAGCGTGACTTTTCATTAATATATTCTGCATTTTGCCTAGAACAGTGTTTCCCAAACTTATGACTTTTGTGTACCCTTTCTTAATTTTTCGTAACGCTGTGTACCACTAATAAAATATGAATGCATTTTTTACTATAAAAAATTGCACAAAAGTTAATAAACACAACTGACTGTTGACACCACTAATTATTAACTGTTAACTCTGTAAAAAATGACCAATAGGAAAATACGTAATCGTAAATTTTCAAAGCTAGCTTTGTTTTTAATAATGTTTTAAGTTTGTTTTAATAATGTTTTAAGTTTATGTTGTATGCTTTGTTTTTTGTTTTTAAATAAATTTGTTGCAAGATATTTCGCATAAGAACGCGTACCCCCACTAAACTGATCCAGTGCTCCTGGGGTACGCGTACTACACTTTGGGAACCACTGGCCTAGAATGATACTCTATGAGGAGAGTGAAGCATTCTAATAGAAAAGAATACAATGTGGACAAAGGGGACTCATGGAAGAGATAGTGCTTTTTTTTCGGGGGGGGGGCAGTTCTAGGGTAAAGTAGAACTGACCTTCAAAACAGTGTTGCCAGGTGCCGATAACCGTTCACCCCCACATGGCGTTGTAAAATCCCCTAAAATTTTTTAAAAAACCCCAAAATTTTTAACTTAGAGTATAAGTATTAAAAATTGTACAAAAGTTAAATAATGTATAGAAAACGTTGCTTCAATACTTTTTAATATTTTATTATCAACAAATCTTTTTTACATTTCAATCGTTACATTATCTTTAATTTCTACTAAAATATTTAAGATATTTTTTCAATGCCTTTTGAATTGCAAATTTTTTTCATAAATATTTCATTATCAACAAATATATAGTCTTTTTAATATTCTAATTCTAACATTTAACATTATGCTTAAATTTCTGATAAAATATCCAACATATTTTCGTCAATACTTCCTGATTTGTATATGTTTTCGCTGTTAAACATTTTTGACATAGAAGAAGTAGCTACAAAATTGTGACAATCATTAGAAAGTTCATATGGAACGCACACAATAGCATCAGCTGTAGTTATAGACATTTTATTCCTCAATTGGTCTTTAATAATATTTAATATGGAGAAACATCTCTCCACAGCTGCATTTGAAAGCAGAATACTTAATAAAGCTAAAATAAGAGTCAAGCTAAGTAAATTTAAGTCGAGAATCGAGCTAAGTAATAACTTACTACATTTATATTCAACAAAGGGTTATGTTCTAAAATTAAATCTCAAATCTTTTTGCTTTGGTTTAACACATTGATTTTCATATTACCATCTCACACATTCAGTTATAAAATTTGATATTAGACCAAAATGAAACTAGTAAAAATTCACAAATAACCCTAAAACAAACCCCTAAAAACAAATTCCCCTAAAATACCCACTGAAGATAAAAAAAAAATCCCATAAATTTAAGGGGAAAACCCCTAATCAGGCAACACTGCTTCAAAAACCTCAGAATTATAGAAATTCAGTTCTACTGGTAACGTCTCTGCTTATAGGAGCGAAGTAAAGCCCTGAGAAAAGAAGTATCGGAATTTTTTTTTTAAACTAGAGTCGATATCGAAAACTATTTCCAAAAATTTTGAAGAATTAAGTAAATTTGTATAATATTTCAATGTGTGATCGGTAACTGTAAATTTATAGAAAGCAAAACAATTTTTAAAATTCATGATTTTATTAAAAATTAAACTGATCTGTAATAAACAGGGTTTGGAAAATCCCAGCCCACCTAAGTTTTCCATCCTAAACAGTTTATTGGGTTTTTGATTCATCAAAATACTGTTTCTTTTTTTTCTGAAAGACTTTAAATTTTTATTCCTGAGTACTAAATAAGAATTCATGTTTTGCTTCTAACAAAAAATTTAAATATTTGGTAACTATTCATAACTTGTTTTGATACAATGTAAATATTTTTTTTTCAAGTTATAGATTGTTATGCTATTATATTTTATTTCGTAAGGATAAGCAGATTATTACATAAAAATTTAAATCTACTCAATTAACTTTTTGCTATTAATGTCTATTAGAATAAAATTCAAGCTTAGATTTTAATAATCATTTTATTCAGTTAACATTGCAATTAAATATGCTGTTTTTTTTTTTTTTTTTTTTTTTTTTTGAAATTGAAATTTTTAATTAACTTTCGGTTGCTTTAAAATTTGTTCATGTTTTTTGCCAGATTGTTTAGTAATATTATGTAAAATTAATTCCTAATAACAGTTTTGGCTGGAAATAATTTTATGTAAAGCTTATCATAAAAGTAAATATAACACATTTTCTGTTTAGTAATTTCAAAATGGTTAAGTTACACATGTTTTTCATAATATTTTTCAATATTTTTTTTACAAAACTTTACATGATAAGGTGGTATTACAGGTTTATTTTATAATAAAAGTATTCCGCTTTCAGTTTTAAATTTATAATTAGTAGTAAACAGGTTAGTTAAGGAACCTTACCAATTTTCTGACCATAGAAATGTATTGATACCTTTGAAAAATCGTTCTAGACCCTTTCATTTATGTGTTTCACTGAGAACTAATAAAACCCATTGGTTTGAAAATTAAAAATTTTCTCAAACATGATTATATTTTTATTTTATAAAAACTTTCATAAAAATATTTATTGAAATGAATTATAAAAGAAATATTAAATTATGCCTAATGAAAAAAAGTGGAATAGTTAAAGGTGCTTGGATGTTAGTATGGCCTGTTTTTACTTGAAATAGGACTTAATTTAACATGACATAGTTAAGAAAACTACTCACTTGCATAACTCTAATTCAACTTTTTTGTTTTAATTCCTTTATAAATGAAACATTTTATTAATAGAAAAGAAAGAATTTTTGCGGAATAACTGAATATTTAGCTAACTTGGTAAACAACTGAATATGTGATGCATATCTAGTAGCAAAATATTGTAATAATATTTTCATTGTTTCTCCTAAATTTTTTTTTTCTTTTTCTTATACCTCTTTTCTTTTGAATATATGAAGAAAAAAAATTGCAAATCTTAATTTCGGCACTTAATTTTAGAATTCAACTTAATGAAATTATTAAAATTGGAATACGGATATCTGATAGATGTCGTCAATCGGAAAATATTTTTAAAAAACCCCCGCCTTGGGGCCCTATTACCAACTCACCGAAATTTATTCCGCTCGGAAACGATTCCGATCGGAAACTAGCTTTCATCGGATTGCCAATTTCGTAAAACCCGCTTTGCCGTAACATGAGCATGCCGGAATCCTGGATCCTGGGTTTGCAAAAATTTCCTGCTCCTACTTTGGCGAGCCCTGTTATTTAAAGCAATTATTTCAGTACTTACATTATAATAAAATTGTTTTCTGTTATTTTTTTTCTCTTCATTTATAGAATTTCGTTTTTTAGAAAGTTAAATAATTGGCCTTGTCTCTGGTGGTATATGTATATATGTATTATATATGTATATTATGTAAACAATACTATTTTTAGGGTCCTTAATTTTTCAGAAAAGTCCTTAAAAGTGTTTAATTTTTGCTTTGTTAAGAGTGGGAACCCTGTATTATCTTTTATTTATTACAATTATCTATTATTATTATATATTATTATCTGTTATTTATTATAATTATCTATTATTATTATATATTATTATCTATAATTTATTATAATTATCTATTATTATTATTATATATTATTATCTATTATTATTATTATTATATATTATTATTATATATTATTATTATCTATCATTTATTTTATTTATCTATTATTATTAAATATATTTATTATTATTATCTATTGGTATTATCAAAAATTTTGATGAGGTTACTTTCAATTTTTAAAAAATTATGTGGTTGAAAAAATGTATAAGTTCTCGCTATATTATATCAAATTATCGAAAACTACATTAAGAAATGGAAAAAAATAATTTTATAACGTTTTCTTATCAATTGTAGAATTAGGTCATGATTTATGAAAGACTTAAGTTTATTGTCATGAATTTTTTGTTCACCTTGAAATAAAATATCTATTTACTATTTATCAATTAATGCATGATAATTTAACTCGAAAAAAATCAAGGAAAAAAATTAATCTTGTTTATTATGTCTCATGTTTGAAAAACTTTTACTCCAAAAACTCAATTTATTCAAGGTTTTTATTTTGGTTTTATTTTATTGCTTTATAAAATTTTTTAATCCAATTTCAGTCGCGGTTCCGTAGTGTAGTGGTTATCACGTTTGCTTTACACGCAAAAGGTCCCCGGTTCGATCCCGGGCGGAACCAGAAGGAGGTATTTTTTTTTGTTGTTTCACACATTTGAGAGGTTTTGGATTAACTATTCTCAGATCATCAATCTAACTTCGCAATAAACTTTTCATTATTTTTTATTTTCATTAAAATGGAAAGAAGAATCAAAATTAAACTTAGCGCTACAATTGAATAGAATCAATTCAATTGAATAGAATATTACATTTTTTTAACCTCTCAAAATGATTTTTTCAAAAAAAATCAACCCTTGTAATACTGGATTGACAAATCTAAATGAAAGAAAATCTTTAGTATTTGTAAATTAAATCCAAAAATACTGTTTAAAAAATTGTATCACATCTATATAAATTGATGAAGTGTGTGAGCATTATAGTACTTGATTATGTTTATATTTACTCTCTTACGAGTGAAAAAACTCAAATAAATTATAAATATTTTTGAAGATATTTTTTAATTTTATTAAAACACGGTAGTAATGATAAAAAAAAAATGTGGCAAATTAAATTAAACTCGTCATAAATTTAGTATTTATTTCATAGTAATTTATATTGTGATCTTTACTTTTCAAGGGTATTTTAATTTTTATTATAATGGGAACAACAATAATAATAAATATATTATTTTTTTAAACATTGATTTAGCAATCGAAAAAATTTTTTCTTTCTTTTAAATTGATCCTGTTTATTTATAGCATGTCCAAAAGTACATTACTGTTTATCCTGAAAGTTATGGGCATAATTATGCTTACTATTATGGATGTTAATATATTTAAAAATATAATTCATAAAATTGTTCAAATATTCATTTTAAACGTTTTCGATTAATCGAAAACGTTTAAAGTCAATTCGTTGTTTCAATAAGTCTCAATAGATAAAGCTACTATAGTAATGACTATAGTGACTTTATCTATTGAGACTTATTAAAACAATT
Organism: Parasteatoda lunata; assembly: GCA_949128135.1. Taxonomy (NCBI): domain Eukaryota; kingdom Metazoa; phylum Arthropoda; class Arachnida; order Araneae; family Theridiidae; genus Parasteatoda; species Parasteatoda lunata. The sequence goes on along the minus strand of OX421972.1, from coordinate 57,825,837 downwards.
GTCACTAGAAAACTTATTCAAATTTATAAAAATTATAATCTAATAATATATATATTTTATAAAATTATTTTCGAAATAGTTACAGTAATAAATTTATGAATTGCACATTAAATGAGAAATATCACTGGATATTTTTATAAGTTCGGAAATTGTATCTTTTTTATTTATGTCAATTAGAATCAAAACTAAAAGCTATTTGTTAGGTGAATTTCAATTACTTTGAGTATTAATCATTAATACGCATAATAACTTTATATCATTCACTGATCACAAAGCATTAAATTCTGTTAAAATCTAAAGATAAAGAAATTTTTATACAAATGTAAAATTTCAAAAATTTGAAATTCTTAACATTCGTATAAATAACATCATAAAAAATAAATAGTTTTATTATTTCCTGTTCAATACCTGTTCCTGTTTTATTATTTCCTGGCCTGCATATCTGCACTAACATACTTTTACCTTCAGTCCAGCAAGCTAATTATATTATAAAAGATAGAACAAGTTGGTCTAGATCTTAATTTTAAATTTTCTATATTAATTTTATACTTTTTATAGGATAATTAGATCAGATTTTATTTCTCGTTTTTTAACTTTGTCGTATCCATGAATCGTACAATTTTAAGTTGTGAAACCAAAAAAAATATAAACAGCTGGCACACAAAATTGGAAATTATTTTAGGAATTACAAAATAATAGCGTATTTCTTACATATTTTTTTCTATTAGCTAGTGCTGCCATCTCTAGTCGAAATTTTTAAATCTGATGATTTTCCTCCAAACATTTAATAAGAATCGCCTTTTAAGATTTTTTTATTTTCAATTTTTTTTTTTTTTGTACATTTTTAACATGAAATATAAGTTCCAATGTATCTCTTGAACTCTTGTACGTTTGTTTTCAAAAACTTTTCCACATTTGAAATTCAATAAGTCTCATTAAAAACTGAATGGAAAATTTTCGAATGAAATAATATTTTTGAAATCATAGGAACTAATGACATAAAAAAAGCTTGCATAGTATATCTGTAAAAAAAAAAAAAAAAAAAAACTAAACAAACTAAAAAAAACTTAAAAACCAATGAAATGACTATTTCATGCATTTTCATTGGACAAGTAAATCACATCTTCAAGCGAAACAATTATTAATAAGGTTATAATCAAATGTAATAGTTAAATCAATTTATGATGACTTATTAATAAGTTAATATTTAAAGTTTTGTACTTATATTATTTTCTAATTTTTTAAAATTTTGTGAAAATTAAAATTATTACTTAATATTTTTTATTTATTTTAGGAAGCGATATTTCTTTAATATTAGCTTATTATCATCGTTATAAACAAAGCGATAAACAAAGGAGTTAAACTAAAACAAAGGAGTCTTAATTTAAGATGTTGGCTGCTATTTTTTATCTAAGAGACTGAAAGACTCATTCAAGGTATCCAGTTGGTTAAAACCCGCAATTTCGAGGAAAATTTCGATTTATTTTATATTATATATATATATATATATATATATATATATATATATATATAAACTTTTATTCATTAACTTTCCGAAATTCCTCAAAACTTTTATTTCCGGTTTTTAGAAATTAAGTTAAATTTTTTTCATACGCTGTCAGACAAAACCGAAAATAAAACTCACAAAGACGAAACTATAATGTTTTGGTTTTTAAGTATTTTTTTATTTTTTATTTTTTATTTTTATTAAACGACTTAAAACTCCTCATGCACCACAAAGTATAACATGAGGCTTACAGTTGTAAGTAGAAAACAAAAGAAGAAAAATTTACAAATTTAAATTAAAAACAAAATTCCGCAAGGCAGCAAGACTTTCAATACTTTTGACCAGTTCTGATAAGACAGGAGGCCAACAAATAGAAAGACGCCTCAAATCAGTCTTTAATTTCATTCGGGCACTCGCATACAGATTGCAATGAAGAAGAATATGTTCAGCATCTTCATCAGTTTTTAAGTATTGAAACTCTTTTTTATTTAAATACATTTAAAATTTTATTTAAATTTATTTATTTTAATTTATTTATTTTAATGAAAAAATACTTTTAATACAAATAAAATTCCTTTTCGGAAATGAAACTTCGAATTATTATTATTATTATTAATTTTTTTTTTTTTTTTATTTTTTTTTTTATCAGAATTTTCTTGCTTTTACAATGCATTTTTTTGGGAACATTCATTTTGAGAAATTTCCTAGCGATAAAACATATTGTAAAAAAAGTTCCCTATAGAATTCGTTAAAATTTCGAATGTAGATTTTGTTTGCAATTTTTTAAACTAAAAGTTTAGGTCCAAGTTTGAGTGTATTTTTATCAAGATTTGAGTAAGAATGTTTAAAACTTTTCTTAAAAAAATTGAAAACGCAGGTAATCACATTATTGATTTAGATTAAAAATTTTTTTTTCTTTTTTTTTGAAATTTATGCATTACAATTTGTTGTAGAGCTGTTACCATGCCATGGAGTATCTGTAGTTTTAAACTCAAATTTACCCTTAATTCGAATAATATTTCCTAAATTTTTAAATTGTACTTTAAATTTATAATTTAAACTCCTCTCCTGCTCACCAAACATATACTTAAAATTTAAATTGAGCCTTTTTTTTAAAAAAAGAAATCGTGACGGAACCAGTCGAATACTTTAAAAAGAAGGAATAATGATGAAGAAGAAATGATTTCATAAAAATGTGTTTGAAATTTCAGATAATTATAAGTCATAATATACAGAAGCAAAATTTGATTTATGTGTTTTTGTACAGGTATATTTTAGGAATTAAATATATCTTCATGTTCTGAAAAGTATGCAAAAAATATTTATGGGAATTTACTTTTGATCAACTGGTGCTGCCATCTTGTGTTTTAATTACCAGCTATCTAATATGATGCTCCCCCTTCTCCAGCCGACTCTCTCTCTCTATTCCCCCCCCCCTTCGTGCAGTAGTAACAAAAATTATAGCAATTGAAGAGATTTAAATAGATAACTGATGCTTATTTTAAACAAATGAGGAATTTAAATTTTGGGCGTTCATCTGTGGATTAGTTCTTACAAATTCACCATATTGTAAAGTTTTGTTTCCTATGTATCACAGTTAAAAATTGTTGATAAAATTATTTTCAAGAACAGAAGTGTTTTTGATAGGAATCAGTAAAAATTTTCAGATACATTTTAAGGAGTTGAAGGAAATTTGTATACAATATTTGTAAGGATATTGTATGTATCTTTATAGGTTTAAGGTAGAATGAATGTGAAGAAATTAGAAAACTGTTTAGGATACCAGGTAAAAGGATAAACAACCTTTGTGCACTGAGAAAAAATAATTTCCTTTTTATTTTATAAAATATAAAACAAATTTTTTTCGGAGCTTACTTAAGTATATCTGACTATATTTTATTGCAAATTAAGTAAATTGGGTCGACATTTATTGCAAATTAATTATAATAGATGGCGCTATATTAGGAGTCGAAATTGTAGTCCATTTGTTATCAATTTGGTACGACACGAAAGTTATTTTTCGCAGAAAAGAACACATTTTTGAAAATTATTCATAACATAAACAAATTGATTTAATGCTTAAGAAACATAAATCACAAGATATTGATATTTTATTTATTTATTTTTAAATTTTAGAGTAAAAAAATTAAATTAAGCATTCAGTTAGTTAAATGATTGCATGAAAACATAAAATTATTTCGTTCATAAAGATTTTATTTTTTTATTTATTTATTATTTTTTTTTAAAATTTTTAAGTTCGACTCGGAAATAATTTTCTGCAATTTCAAGAAAAAAAGTATTTGTTTTGTTATTTATTCATTGATTTATTCATTAAGATATTGATATACAGCTAATATTGTAGTTTATTTTAATTTTACACAATTTGAACTACAGCAACCACCTTGTTCCTTGTTATCTATTCATAGTTATACAGGTGATCGCCACCCTTATTATTAAAAATTTTCGCAAAATGGTGATAAATGAAGTCAAATGTTCCTACATTTTAGGAGTCACGAATTATCACTCAAGCAGCAAAAAATGAAATAGAAAAAATAAAATAAATAAATAAAATAATTCTAGCTGGAAAAAAAATTTAAGAATTACTAATGAGTAAAGTAAGATTAAAAGCATAAAATTCAGTTTGATTGCCGGATGAAATTTAAAGGTATTTTCGGCGAATCTTGGTTCACCTTCTCTCTATTTTCTTTGTCACTCAATCAGATTTTTGTGTTATTCATCTCTTTTTCCTCATTCAATTTTCAAAACAAATTATTTTCCACCCTTAACAATTATTTACGACACCCAATGTATGTAATTTTGATTTTATTTTTCTCAAGAATATAAATAACGAGTGGTGATTACAAACCACCGGCACCCAATGGAACCATGGCTCTTTGTGGTTTTAATATTAAACGTATTTAAAATATTAAACGAACTTTAAATTCAAATAAAAAGAAACATAGATGAATTATATTTATTTATTATTACTGAATTAATTATTTACAATTCTAATTTTCATAAAAAAATAAATTGTGAACTGTTATTTCTGATAATTTAAATAGTGATGATAAATAAATATAAATAAAAATTCGAAATTATTTTATGTTTTTATGCGAATATGATTTCCTAATGCAAGACCTATTTTTATTTTGATTATCATAAAAAGATAATTGACATCTTTCTGCTCCACTCATTTTCACTGGAATCATACCATATTGTGATTATTATACATCCAATGTCTAGGCATTTTTAGTTGCAATCAGCATACAATTAAATGTTTTTAGTTAACTGCACATTTTTAAAATATATTTACCTATCAATTATTTATTTAAAAGTATTTACCTGTTATAACTATTTATCATCTTTCAGTAATATCGTATATATGCTAATAATTTATCTATAATAGTGTGCCCAATCAACATTAATAACGAATAGAAAATAGCAATTTAACTCTGCAGATCAATATTTTGACTTATATTCACGCATAATTGCTAAATAATCATTTTGGCAAAAAACCTTTAATGAGTATTTATTGTAAGAAAAAAAAAATTGATACCGAGAGAGATAATTTGATTTAAATTTTATCCCTATGCATTTGGGAACCAAAATTGTAAAAATACAATATAAGTTCTTGAGAGCTTAATTGTGCACTTGCAATTCGAGAGGAAGACGAATCCCTTATAAACTACATGGCGTATTAAAGTCCAGCTAAGTTTTTCCATATAAGTAAGAATGTTAATTAAGGTAAGTTAAATTAAATACAACGCCACATCGCGCATCAAATTTGTTGAAATATTAGTCTTTCTCGTCTATGTCTTTCGCTTAACTGAGATTTATTATTTAAGTATTTTACTGTAATGTGATATATTTTGGTTTTGTGTACCTGGCAACTTCAAAAATGCATACTTATTTTGTTTCTGTTCTACATGGCTTCCTGCCTGTCTTTGTGTCAAATAAGAAAATATTTAGTGAAAGAATAGAAATTTTTTGCGTTAAAAATATTTGTGAAGGAATATAGAATGTGTCCCTTAAGAGAACTGACACTTTCTGGCTTGGCTTACTCGAAATAGAAATTAAAGAACAGTCGCTAACTTAAACAAATGCCACGCTTCAACAACCAATCAGGATCGAGATACTGCAGGTAACTTGCAGGGATCCTATTAAATAATTTTTAATTTTGATGTATCAATCTTATAATCAATAAACAAAAATGATTGCGAAGGTATCTATATATATATTTCACTTACACGGCACCAAAGAAAGGCCTCATTACAACTTCCCGAATGGCAACGTTAGAAAATCGACCAATGATTGCATCTAAAAATGTCACACGCCAAATCTAGCTGAGGTGGCTCAACATATAGCGCTTTTAAAAACGGAAACAATAACCAGAGTGAGCATTATCAGGTTGTTCAATTCAGCTGCGGCAAAAATAAAAATAAACAACTTAAAAAATAAAAATGCTGTTGGCAACCATAGAATTTTTCTAAAGTTAACTCAGCAACATAAAACAAAATTATGATACCTGAGCGCTTGACGTAACAAATCCTTCAATTCTAAAAGTGTTGTTTCGCCAAATGCCCAAATTAACAATTGCAATTTCAAATTAATATTGAAATGTACAGGTTTAGAATTTTCTACAGTGAAAAGTTTTCGGAACTTCATTCAAAAAAGTATACATAAGCTAGATGTTAAGAACGTATCCAATGAGCGAGCAAAGCGAGCATTGGATTGCGAAGCAATCCGAAATGAACTGCGAAAGCAGTTCCGGGGGTTGGTGAGCGCTAGCGAGCAGGGGGCGAAGCCTCCTAGTAACAATTAATTTTATTGAATTTTAAGCAAACATTACTGTTCTAAGTAAAGTTAATTATAAAGGTAAAGTTTTAGAGTCATTACCGTAGAGTTATTAAATAATTTCTGTCACTTCAATTTACACCAATAGCATATGTTTCTTATAAAACTGCCAATTCCTTGATTTAAAGTGATTGGGAGACAAAATCAAGTATCTGAATCAGTAAGTATCATCCCGAAATTGCAGCAATTTCTGATGTGCAACCACAACCCATCTTATTTCTAATGCGTGTATACTTTATAATGGTCTATATGATTTATATTATGCTAATGAAACCTGATTGAATTCCTTAGTTTACATAAAAAGGCAAATTAGAAACCCTTAGTTCAGAGAGATAAAGATTTTATAATTAGTACCACTTAAGTTGAAGCAGCGGAAATAGCTCAGTGGTCTCAACTAGTATATTTTATTACATTAAGGTATTTATTTTATTATATATATTTTATTTTATAACCGTCGTTGATCAGCCGACCAAATTTTCGGGTTTACGACTACTAATGTTCAACTCCGCAGCCTTGTTATTTTGAACTCCATACAGAAGACAAGGAGACTCCTGGACCAAGTATTGGGGAAAATTTTGTCTTCGTGGAGAACTTTTTGATGGAACTAACCCACATTTGCGTTACATGGAGAGGAAGACCACGAGAACCTCCCACTGCTAGCCTGACGGCAAAGGGACTCATGATCTGTCTACCACTGAGGATACTTCGCGTCAGCACTTTGGTCGGTGCAAGCTTGATGCGAATTCATATCGACCAGCCATCGCTGGGATTTGAACCTAGTTCACCTCATTGGATGGAGAACTCTCTATCCTTTGAGCCATCACGGCTCAGGTGATAATAAGGTATAACATTCAATAATTATTTAACAAATAATTATTTAACAAATAACAAAAATAACATTAAATAATTATTTAGAGTGAAACTTACATTAAAAATTACTACATAATTATTTCGTAGCCAACAAAATTGAAATTTGAAACGGTAATTTTTATTTCTAAAGTTCACGTCATGTTTTTTTTTTTTTTTTTTTTTTTTTTTTTTTTTTTTTTTAAATTATAATTTGTTTGAAAGTTATTGCGATTTTAAATGCTTTTGTTTCTGTAAATTTTTTCTTACTATTGCTTTAAACAATGAAGCAAGAAAGTCGATTTTTCTTAGTCTATTCCCGCTTTTCTTTGTTGAAGAGAAAAGTTAAAAAAAAAATAAAGAAAAAATCCCCTATTACTAAAGTTATTCATCAGTGTTATTTTTAAACTCATTTGGCCAAGGAAATTTTTTTATTTTTTTTTATATAATACCAGATAAGATTATTAATTACTAAGTCTACTCACTGAAATATATTGAGTTAGAGTGTTACAAAGTAGGCTCGTGTTTTGTGAACTTTAGAAATTATACACACATAAATAGTTAAATAAGTATAAGGATGAAACACTCGGCTATAGGGTTGCCCTCAAGTACGGTTCAGAAATTTTTTTTTTTTTTTTGAAAACTGCAACAGAAATTTTATCTACCATAACTGAAAAACAAATTATGGGATAAAAACCACACTGCTGAAAAAAAAAATATCCTCGGTGGTAGTTAAATCGCATGCTCGAGTCATGTGGTCATTTGATAAGATAGGAAATTTTAACGGTTTTCCACTCCTTGTAACGGAGAGAAGCCTCTTAACTTTTCAAATGTTGTCACTGATAGATGTGGTTGCTCGGATAGAGTGCTCACCTCTAAATGAGGTGACAAGGGTTCGAATCCCAACGATAGCTTATCGATAAGAATTTTCCATGGGAGACGGATAATGGGTTAAAAATCCTTTGCTGTCGGGCTGACGGTGTGAGGTTTTCTTCTCTTTGTATCGTAAATGTGAACCATCAAAAAGTTCTCTACGAAGGTTAGTTTGTCCGTGCTTGATTCAGAAGTTCACTTGTCTTCACTCAGAATTGGGTCAGCTGATCAACAGTGGATGCAAATGTTGTCACAAGTCTCTAAAGCATAGACGTATTTTTTGGAATGGGGGGGGGGAAGAAGCTGGTACAAGTCCACCTCAATAATTAGAAATCTCTATAAGTTCCCCCAATATTTTAAAAAAATTTTGGAAATTTCTCAATTAAAGAAAATTATCATGAATCGTTTACTATTTAAGTTCATTAAAGTATAAATAAGAAAGATGTAATAATATAGCACATTCTGAAAATATTTAACAGATTTATTTAAGATATTTTTTTCTTGTGTGTTAAATTTAAAGAACTATTGACACCTTGTATTTTAATTTCCTCCGCTGCAAAAGTGGCAGGCCTGCGACGCCCATGCTCTAAAGAAGAGTTTGCCTTAATATTTTTCATTACGTTTGAATTCAAAATTTCGATTTGGATTGCAAAATAAAAGATTAGATATATGAAATATTAACAACATTAAATAGAAGTTTAAATTAGAAGCACATTATAAAATTTTTGTTAGCAAAATGTGCTTTTCATGATAATATATTTTGTTAGAAAATTTTTTTTTTGCTTAACGATTACACTTAATTATTAGAAATTTTTTTTTTGTTTTCCATAAAAAATCGACATATTAGGGTAAAAGAATGATGAACGCGAAGCTGTTCTGAGGGTTGGTAAACGTATCTTCTTAATGCTTCATAAAATTCTCCAGGTCTGCTATTGTGTATACATCCCAGGGTTTAAAATATTTCTCCCCTTTTTTTGTTCGAAATCTCACGTAATTCTATTATTTGACAGTTTTTTGGCCCTTAGCAACGCGCCCCTAAATTATAAGGCTTCTTTTTTTTTAAACTTTTCTGAGTAAAATAAAAAGTTCTGTCGCCGGATTTCATTTTTGAAAACAATACTCCATGGTATTACTATATATATATATATATATATATATATATATATTGAGCAAGAATGGATTATAAACAATCTATTACAGTATGTAACTGTTATATTGGAAATGAATTATCCTGAAAAAGTTAATCGCTCTAGCAGAGTTTGAGAAGCATTAAGCACAAGTTTAAAAAAATGTAAATTTAAGAAGAACGCTTTTCAATTTATTGCTTGACTGATTCACACGAGGGTAAATAATGAGTGTTTGGTTTCACAAGTTTCGAATTGTAAATTATTATTTTAAATTCTTAAACTCCTTCAGTTTCAAATGGGTTATTATTTCAGTTCATGATCAGGGAAATCATAGCTAATCGAATTTTTGAACAGTGAATAAAAAATAAAAATTCCTTTATCTTTGGAAAGGAGAACACTTAATAAGTAAGGTCAATAATATTATTCATTGAAAAGTTGAGTAAAATGATACAATTCTGTTAAAACGTTTTGTATTTAAAAAAAATATATTATGAAAACAGCATTCTAATGTTCTCTTTCTAAAGTATTTCAAATTCGTTAATATGGTACTTGACATGTTCTTAGTATCAGAATTCTTACAGTATCATAATTTTACATAATACAAATCAGCATAATACATTCTTCAAACGAAAACTCTATCAGCAAATGCAAACGAGTTATAAATTTCAAACCAAAATCAGCGCCATTTTTACGCAAAAAGTTTTATACTGAGTTAAAATACTTTCTAAGCGTAACTCAAAACCGATTCTAAAGATTTAATTAGTTTACTTGGGATTCTTCTCTCATTAAAATACCCGAAAATTAAGCATCATCGATTAAAAATACTCCCATTCATTACAGAGTTATTAATTCTAAAGTTTCGGCTTCTTCTGACGCTTTTGAATCAATACATGAAAGCTATTTTAAATTAGTCTCTTTTCAAACTAAAAATTCAAAATTGACTTTAGTCGGGTAAAAATCTTGTTAACGCCATCCAATTTCCGAACACTTTTTTTCTTCCTATTTGACTCTTCTTGTGTAATTTAAATAGCGGCGGAGGATCACACACATAGCAGGTTAATATCATTCTATTATATTAAAAAGGGTTTTAAGATTCGCTTCGTCAGATAAAAATTTTATCATCATCCCATTATGCCTTTACAACAAAAGCCCGGCTTTGAAGGTAATATTTCCTCTGTTTACTTTTCTCTTGATTAATTTTTTCGCTTCGGTGGTCTTACATGGTCGTGGTATGTACTAAAAGCGAGATATCTTGCTTTTTCGATATTGATAAAATTCTATCATCAAGGAAAAGATACTAAAGATGAAGGTGACTCCAAAAACTAGCCTCGAGGCGATGAAGAACGTGGGAGAAGCCATTAAAGGTAGAAAGATGGCGAAAAGCAGCAGACCCGTGCCGAGTTGTACATCGCGAAACTCGCCAAAAGTTAAATATTTACGTTTCTGAAGTTACAGTGGCTTGCCCTCTAGCGCGTTTTCTTTCATTGATTAGTTAAGAAGCATATTATTACTTTGGCGATGAGAGTGCGACGTATGGCCCGAAGGCGTCAGATTTTGACACTGACTCGGCGTCAAGAGTGCTCTCGTCCTCTGAAGAATTTACTGATTGGAGAAAACGCATATTTCAGGGGCTTATAGAGATTGTCACTATAAAAGTGCGTGTCTGGTGACAGGACCAGTAGTGAGTCAACAAGTCGCCTTATGGAGAGGCTTCGAATGAGGCTCGGCGATAACATTTATGCTCGTTTGCAGTGGAATTTGAGAGGAAAAGTTCGATTGTGTGACTTCCACTAATGTTTACTTGGAGGATAATTAGACCACCCAAAAATAGAGCTCAAAATTTAAAGTTCGGGATAAGTTTTCGTTATCAATGGGAAAAACTGGTTGAATGAACATATGAATTTGCCTGAAAACTCTCTATTCTCGCAGGATTGACTTCAACAGGCTACAACAAACTGATAACATTCGAGTATTTTTGGGATTTAAACTATTTTGCAGCACATGTCAAAATTTGTAAATGCTATATATATATATATATATATATATATATATATATATATATATATATAAAGGGTAAAATTGTTATTTTACCCTTTTAAATTAATAGAACAGTTTTTTCATATGAACTCTTCGCTTTAACGTTTCATTTCAGTCCAACCTATAGCTTAGTTCGTTTCAGCTTTTCGATGCCAACGCAAAAAAGAAACTTATGAGTTTTCGCAACAATATTCGCCTTAATGTTTCATATTATATCGATTAGAAATAAATAAATATAGTTGTTAGCAAAGTAAAGTCAATAAATGTTTGTTTAAAATGGCATCATTTTATAAGTTAATAGTACAAGCGACTAGGGACAGGACGATTCCATAATACAAACGGACTTAAAAAATTTAGAAAGAGAAAGAAAGGGGAAAATGAGCTCGATATCGGGAAAACGTTGCTGGTGAGAGCGTTAGCTTAGCAAAATATCACCTTATTTTAGCGCCAACATTGGAAGCCAAATTTTGGCGGGGTTTTCTAAAACAAACACTTAACTAGGGTCAGCAAAAAAGAAAGAATTGATTATTAGGCTTTACAGAAAAGAAAATTAGAATGGATTTCTTTTTTTTTTTTTAATCTTTAAAGAACGTTTTGATGCAGAGAGGTACTATTGACAATTATCGGTCGGGCTTCCAGCAATTCTGTACATGTTGGAGGAGCGTGAGGGGGGGGGAGAGTTCGTGAAAAGAATTCCGTGCATAAACCGGGCAGTGGCACTTGACCTTAAAAAAACATCAGTGTAGGGTATACCGGGCAGTGGCACTGAACCTTAAAATAACATCAGTGTAGGGTATACCGGGCAGTGGCACTTGACCTTAAAAAAACATCAGTGTAGGGTATACCCGGCAGTGGCACTTGACCTTAAAAAAACATCAGTGTAGGGTATACCGGGCAAATGTATGCCGGACAGTGGTACTGAACCTTAAAAAAACATCAGTGTAGGGTATACCGGGCAGTGGCACTTAAATAGACCTAGTATATATTTTGGACATTTACCAAAGATCTAGTCAACTAGACCTAGTATAAGTGCCACTGCCCGGTATACATTTGCCCGGTATATTCTACACTGATGTTTTTTTAAGGTTTAGGGCCACTACCCGGTATATATTTGCCCGGTATACCCTACACTGATGTTTTTTTAAGGTCAAGTGCCACTGCCCGGCATATATTTGCCTGGTATACCCTACACTGATGTTTTTTTGAGGTTCAGTGCTACTGCCCGGTATACCCTACAATGATGTTTTTTAAGGTCAAGTGCCATTGCCCGGTATACCCTACACTGATGTTTTTTTAAGGTCAAGTGCCACTGCCCGGTATACATTTGCCCGATACTCCAAACACTAATGTTTCTTCTAATCTATCGTCAGTAAGTATTAAAATATCGAATAAATTTAATTATATCCACGAATAAATTAATATAAAATCGGATGTAATAAATATCTCGGACATTCACCAAAGTGACTATGTGATTGTCAACATTCACCGGTGAAAGTCAACAACCACTGATTTCGGTTATTCACAGTAACATGCACATCATTTACATAATAACCTCATCAGGACGTTTATTTCATACTTTGCCTAAATAGCATTTGTCATTCTATAGAATGCCTAGGCATTATATACAATGCTTAGGGAAAGTATGTAGTAATTCTCACATTTAATACTTTTCCTAAAAACATACGGCATTCCATACAATGCCTAGGCATTCTATAAAATGCCGGCGTTTCATACTTTGCCGGTAATATATATATATATATATATATATATATTGATATAACTAACTTTAAAGTAAAAAAATATTAAAACAGCAAAAGCAAAACGGATAACAAAAACATAACGAAAAAATTCAACAAATAAGATATTTTATATGAGTTCGAAAATGACAGCAAACGTCGCAAAAAATAAACATAAACAAATGCGAACGGTGACGGCAAACCTTTGAAATTTAGCCAATACGAAAAAATCCCCAATATTCTCAGTGTAATTTCCCTCTTTCCCTATTTTTACTCTTCCGACGAAACTCTAAGTTTTTAACATTATGGAATCGTCCTTCCCCTAGTCGCTTGTGTTAATAGTTTCCTTTGTTGCTTTAAAAACATGACTGCAAAATAAGAATGCATTTCGTGACACTTTTTTTGTGATACTATCTCAAAATCTTTTTTCAAACTCACTCCGGGATTTCACGAATTCAAACATACAGAGCTTATTTGAATTATTTATGACATTTTTCATATGCTTCATAACTTTTTGAAAAATCTCTAAAGATTTCACATACATACTAGTACAATATTCATTTATTTCAGCATTTGACATCCTAAATTTAGTAACTTTTTTTTTCAGTTTCTTAGATTAAATCAGGTTTGATCACTTTGTTTTAAGATTTCGAATCTATGTTTTTCGTTGTCAGAATGATACTTGAAGCAAAGTTGTGTTGCAGAATAATATAGAGAAAATTTAGAAAAAAAATATCGATAAACTTATTTAGTTTAAAACAGTTATCAAGATTTAATTATGTCAAATTGTTATTTTAAATAATAATAGTAGTAACAAAAATATTAATAATTATGAAGGGGAATAAGAAAAGAGATACTTTTATATTCCAATTTTAAAAATTCAATACATTTTTAGTTTATAATTAATATAATATTTATGTTAATAATAATTTAAATTTATTTTTAATTTACTATTAATATTATTTATAAACAAATTTTTTATCTATTATTATTATTAAGGTAATACAAAAAATATTTAATCATCACGCTTTTCAATTTTAATAGTTTTGCCGAATTTAAGTAATTTTAATTTTTTTAATTCTATTTCGCATAAACAATTTACAGCAAAATGAAAGTGATTGGTGTTCATTTACTAATAAGAATCTTATTCTATTGAGCATTAATGTACAATTGATATATAATTTATATTAATAATAAATTAAATTTGTTTTAAATTTACTATTAATATTATTAATAAACTAATTTTTAATTTATTATTATTATTAATTTATTATTATTATTAATATAATTAATTTTTATTAACATTCTAATAATAATATTAATCGAATAATAATTAATAATAATTATTAATCTAATTTAATTATCATGTTTTTCAGCTTTAGTAGTTTTGCCGAATTTTGGTTAATTTTTTAGCTTCTATTTCATACAAAAAATTTACAGCAAAATGAAATTTTTTGGTGTTCATTTACTAATATGAATCATATTGTGCTAAACGCTGAAGATATAGAATAATTTTTATATTTTGCAGGTAAAATGAAAGTTAAATAAAGTTATTTATAATATTAATAATCGAGTTAAATTTTTTGAACTGTCTCTTTAAAAATTTGTTCTTAAATTGCTTATTAACTGTAAAATAAAGTGAATAAATTTAGCCTACTGTTTCCAATTCCTATAGAAGCTTATAGCAATCTAGTCACCATAGCTACTTTGTAGTCACAAGTTTTAACCTTGCTGTTACAAGTTTTTTATAAAAGAATCTAAACACAAATTTATTTTGCAACATTAAATACAAAGAGATAGTTCAAACAGGTTTACCAATTTATTCGTAAACAATAAATTCAAGAGTGGTGAGTAGTTGCTTTCAGGTTTAAACATTCATTACATTAATATTCTTATAAAATGTATTGACAATTGAGTTATATAACTAGAAGTGATTTGTGCCGATGTTGACTTTCTCTTTGAGTAGCGCGTTGTGATATTTACATTGAGAAGAAGTAAACATAGACTGTGTCTGTCTGGAATCGGAATTAACGATTTCTATTTCTCCAATTTCTGCTTCGTCGGATTAAAACTATTTACGAGGTGTGTAAACAAATTGAACAGACTGAGTTTTTAAAAATATTTTTTCGGTCAAATAAAATTAATTACGATTTCATGCTGTCTTCTTCAAAGTAATATATTTGGGAAGTCGCACATCTTTTGAAACGATTTGAATACTATTCATTGCAGGATGGGTACTTAGGTAATAAAACTGCTTTCAGTTGACCGGTTACATCTATTTTTAATGTCTTGATTTTTCAGTGTTAATTATTTAACTTCTTAGTGCCTTTGTTTTAAAGTGCACAAAATAAGAAATGGACCACCTCGAATAACTTTTGATCCAATGGTCGGATTTTCGCGATCTAGGACTCAATCCTAATGGCTTGAGGGCATGACTTCAAATATGCGAATTAATTAGTGCAGACGATATTTCAAGTGACGAAATCAGACACAAAAATATACTTTCTCTCAATAAAGATATCTTTTTTTCGTCGGATTCGGATTTATGACTTTGGAAATATAGGGGGTAACCGCAATCTGGGAAATATGGTGCTAGAATAGTATGGTCAGGAGAGTAGTCCAAAGTTTGTACCCCTTAATGTTAATTTTACTTTAAACGTATTTCGCCATGTCTCGAAAACTTTTTAAGCTAATTGAAAAAAAAATTGCAATTTAAGGCATTGCTGTAAAATATATATGTTACCGGCAAAGTATGAAATCCGGCATTGTATAGAATGCCTAGGCATTATATAGAATGCCGAAAATTAGCCGGTAAAGTATGAAATGATTTATATTTCACACATTGCCTAGGCATTCTATAGAATGCCAAATGAGAAACCGGCAAAGTATAAAATACATCTCCGATTCGTCAAAATGTCATTCAAAAATGACATATTCAATTCAAAACATCATCCGATTTGATATTAATTTATTCATGGATATAATTACATTTATTTGATATTTTAATACTTACTGACGATAGATCAGATTTATTCGATATTTTAATACTTACTGACGATAGATCAGAAGAAACAACAGTGTTTGGAGTATCGGGCAAATATATACCGGGCAATGGCACTTGACCTAAAAGAATATCAGTGTAGGGTATACCGGGCAAATGTATACCGGGCGGTGGAACTGAACCTTAAAAAACATCAGTTTAGGATATACCGGGCAAATGTATACCGGACAGTGGCACTTGACCTTAAAAAACTTCAGTGTAGGATATACCGGCCAATGGCACTTGACATTAAAACATCAGTGTAGGGTATACCGGGCAAATGTATACCGGGCAATGGCACTAGACCTAGTATATATTTCGGACATTTACCAAAGCTCTAGTCATACTAGGTCTAGTTAAGTGCCATTTGCCGGTATACCCTACACTGATGTTTTTTTAAGGTCAAGTGCCATTGCCCGGTATACCCTACACTGATGTTGTTTTAAGGTCAAGTGCCATTGCCCAGTATACATTTACCCGATACTCCAAACACTGATGTTTCTTCTAATCTATCGTCAGCAACTATTAAAATATCGAATAAATGTAATTATATCCACGAATAAATTAATTTCAAATCGGATGTAATAAATATTTCGGACATTCACCAAAGCGACTATGTGATTGTCAACATTCACCGGTGAAAGTCAACAACCACAGATTTCGGTCATTCACAGTAACATGCACATCATTTACATAATAACCTCATCAGGACGTTTATTTCATACTTTGCCTAAATAGCATTTGGCATTCTATACAATGCCGGCGTTGTATAATATATATATATATATATATATATATATATATATATATATATATATATATATATATATATATATATATATATATATATATATATATATATATATATATATATATATATATATATATATATATATATATATATATATATATATATAATATGATGCAGTCGGATCGAGCAGGATAACAGACACAGGATTTTAATGAAAGCAGAGTAATTTTTATTACGTCATTCTTTGTTGAGTTGGAGCGAAAAAGTGATGTTCACTCCATTCAGGAACAGTCCTTCTGGTAGGGAAAATCTTGCAAAAAGTCCGAAAATGTCTCTATTTAGGGAAAAGAGGGAAATCTCAGAAATTATTATTGGTTAATTAAATAGATCACGCGATTCCCACGAAGCTTAAAGGGAGAAATATCTTTATTTAAATTTATGCATAGTTTGGCCAAAAATAGATTTAGAAACAGGATGTGGTTTTTTAAAAGTATGATAAAGTGTTTCGATTTGAAATTAATCTATACATAATAATAAACGCGGCTGTGTGTGTCTGTAATCACAATATATCGCCCCAGAAGCCTCGCCCAGGCACGAAACTCGGCACATAATTGTGTTTTGACATAATGAAGAAGTATTTTTTTTCTTTTTCAAAAATTTGGATTAGTTTTTTAGTTATCAGTCATTTTGTAAGAAAATCTATGCTTTTTCGTCTTCAAAGAGCCATATTCAAAAAACTATTAAAAAATGCATATATTTTTCTCCACTCTTATAAATGTATGCTAATGCGAACCTTACAATTGAAATATTAATTTTCGACAATTTAAACCAATAATATACGAAGGAATTAATAATTTAATTGTAAGGTTCGCATTAGTTTACATTTATCAAAGTGGAGAAAAGTTTAACTTTTGTATTAAAAATGTCGCAACATATTCGACACGTAAATAGAACGCTTCGCTTTGATATATTTGTCGCTGTTCGTAATTGTTATAATAAGTTTTTCTTCTTCTTTCCACGCTCTATTTTTTTTTCTTAAGCGAAGACGATAATTTTTGTAGCGATATAGAAATAGAAATTGATACCATAAAAAATTAATTCGTTTTCGTGTTCTTTTCATGTATTTAGCATTTTAGTTTTTCTTTTCTTAAGCGTTGTAGCTATATAATATATAAAATAGGAATTTAATTGTTTTTGAAGGAACGATCACACTTACCTTGGATCTCTTTGGTTTTTCTATTCTTTATTTTAACAGTTTTTATTAAATGTAATTAGTTATTTTCAGAAAGTTTCAGTTTGCAGGTAAGCATTTAGATTTTAATATTGAAGTTTCATGATTTGCTTTCATAGTAATTGTTGTTTTAAAGTATTCATTGACTTCTTAAAAACCCGATTACTGACATGGTAGAACCGCCTTCCAAAAAACTTTGTATTTTTTCAAAGAAAAAGATATTAAGAGGTTCTCAAAGAAGAAGGGCCCAAGAAACGTCTGTGGAACGTCAAAGAAGGATGGAACATGACCGAATTTCGACAAGCAATTCTAGAGCCCTAGAAATATCAGAGAAACGTCAAAGAAGATTAGAAGAGGATCGTGTCTCAACTAGCAGTGCTAGGGCCCGAGAAACACCTGAGGAACGTCAAAGAAGATTGGAAGAGGATCGTGTCTCAACTAGCAGTGTTAGGGCCCGAGAAACACCTGAGGAACGCCAAAAAAGATTAGAAGAGGTTCGTGTCTCAATTAGCAGTGCTAGGGTCAGGGAAAATCCTGAGAAACGTCAAAGAAGATTGGAAGAGAATCGTGTCTCTACTAGCAGTGCTAGGGCGCAAGAAACATCTGAAGAACGCGGAAGAAGAATCGTCCACTAATCTTCAGATTTCCTGCTATGTTTTAAAAAACTTTATTTGTGAAAACCTTTAGCGTGGCGGACAGCTGGCCGTCTTAAGCGGCTAGTTAGTAATAAATAAGGAGTTGTTTTTAACGAAGAAACCTAACATAAAAAGATTAATAGATGCTTTTTATGTTATATATATATATATATATATATATATATATATATATATATATATATATATATATATATATAATCTGGAATCATTAACCTATATGTCTTCAAACTTTTCTTATAAATATACAGGGGTATGTCCAGGCCGAATTTACTACCGTTTAGCGGTACATTCACAAATTCAACTTTAGGAAAAACTGTAGTTTCACAAAATACTTTTTTTTTAAATTTTATTTGTGTATCCCGTAAGAAACGATAAATCCATATTTTTATGTTGATTTTTTAATATAAGTTTTAATTTTTCACAAATTATGTCTAAATTTTTACAAAATAGGTACTTCTCAGAAAAACCTAGAAAGACCCCTGACATATAACATAATAAACGAAAATTAATAAAATTACAGGATTAACTGGGCATTACTAACTTTAAGATACGTGCAGTTTTGATCGCGAGTAACTTGCTTTTGGCTTTCATTTCTTACTTCAATCCTACATTTGACAACTTTTCATGAGTGTCGCTTAGAGTGTTTAACATACTTTTTTTTTCAATATGTATTCTGTTTTTAAAAAAACTGAAAATCACTAAAAACATAATTTAGTAGCTCAACTGTACTATCATATTTTCTTGAATGATATTTTTCGTGAATATTGACGTTTGCAAACACTTAAAGTTTGTCGCCAAACTTTGGCACGTCAAACCGTAACCATCGAAAATTGAAAAAAAAGGTATACAATCCAATTCTGTGAGTTACAAGTTAAGCTAATGATACAAGGTTGTTCTTCTTTAAATAAGCTTTTGGAATATCACTAACATAAAACTCGCAGAATTGGATTGTTTACCTTTTTTTTCAATTTTCGATGGTTACGGTTTGACGTTTATAAGAAAAGTTCGAAGACATATAAGTTAATGATTCCTGAGATTCGTCCATATATATATTTATATATATATATATATATATATATATTGTATATTTTGATGATATTGACCTAATATTTTGAATATTAAAATGATCATAGCAAAATGTTATAAGTAAAAATAGAAAGGAAGTTGCATATCTTTTGAGTGGTTATACGAAATGAAAAAATAGACAATCGCCAATATTTGAAAAAGGGCAATACAAAAGTACTCTATCTTTTGAAGCAAACAAGACGAATATATTTTCCATACATAAGATTGAAAATGGAAAACAGGAGAAGCAAGATCAAATTTTTATCTTAAAGATGATAGAAAAAATACATTTCAGGAACCTTATATCTGAATATATTAAAAACAGACAACAATGTATGAATCTGAATTTGCTCGTACTAGGCTAGGCATGATCACTTTGGATTAAATTTTTTAATCAAAAATATGATTGTGAAATATTGTAATATTTCAGGTGTAAGAGATTAAACAGGAAGTAATAAAATAAATCGAAGAGTAAAAAAAAGAAAAATACTTGAGATATTGTATTATTATGGAAAAATTTATATAAAATAATATGCTCTGATTCAAAATACAAGTATTGTGCATATTCAATTTTATATGAAACCCGGAGAACAGTTTAAAAAATAGTAAAACTGTTCAGTTATTGGAGTTTCTTTAAGGGTGGAAAATATTACTTATTAAAAAATTTATAATGGCTTAACTTATTAAAGCGCGAAGCGATGGAAAAAAAGGCTAAAAAGTTTTTTTTTCTATATATTTTTCCTTTATTAAATAAAAAAAAGGTTTTTATTGCTTAAAAACAATTTCAACGTCTATAGAACTTTCTTCATTACAGATTAATTGTTTAAATGTCCATCGTAAATATTTTATGTTTCAAATAAATTGTATGGCCGAATCACCATAACGTGCATATATTATTTTAAAAAAATAATATACATAATAAGCTTATTTGGCAATATTGTTGCCTGAAAGTATAACAGAAATTGCTGACTATCAAGGCATTATGAAGTTATAATAATTTATAATATTTTAAACCTTATGCTTTATAATAATTTAAATGATTTGATGTTATATTTCAAAAGGATATGAATTTTCCATATGAATTTCGAAATTTTTACAGTATTCAAAGCAAAGATTTTGAAAACTATTTTCGATATATTTGAAAGGTACATTTTACTTTATGAAACAAGCGTACTTCTTAAGTTTCCTGAATATTTTTAATTTCATATATTTCAATAAATATTATCATTTTTAATTACTGTCGAAGCAAAAGTAAATCTTGATGCAAGCAGCAGAGGGGTCGATTTCGTCAAAAATGGCGCGAGTTCATGAATAAAGCTCTGACATTTGACAATTCAGCAATTGTTGAGATTTTTTCTTGTGCTATATTTGACAATCGTTTGATTGTCAAATATAGCACAAAAAAAAAAAAAAAAAAAAAAAAAGAAATCTCAAGAATTACTGAATTGTCAAATGTGAGAATTTTATTTCTAAGTGCACTGACAGTCTGTTGCAGTAAATATCGCGATAAAAAAAATTAACACTTTTTAAAAACAATTTGAAACAAATATAAGATAACATAAAGTGCTTAGAAATGTAGTATAGTAACGGGTGGGGAGATAAAATTAATATTCAGCAATGGATTTAAAGAAATATATATTGAAACAAATTCCTCTAATAATATTTAAAATTCATATTTACTTCATAAATCAACTATTTTGAGAAACAACAGCGAAACAATAACGCGAAATAGATACACATTTTCATCAAGTTCAATATCAACGCACTTATGACGACTCATGAAGAATATAAAAATAATCAAAAAACTAAAACTACACATATCTAATAACAAAATAATAAGACTCTCGAGGCAAAATGTGAAAGATTCACGAATCCGATTTCAGAATTTTTTTTTGTTTTGTTTACACTGCGCTTCGAATCCCATCCAGACCCTTGTTTTTCCGGGGGAAAACTGGAGTTCTCCAGAAAAAAATATATCCCGAATCTTCTATTTACTTTCACTTTCCTTCTCTCCCTACTTTTTAAATGGAAAAAAACAGGAACATAAAATGAGACCTAATATGATACCGAAGCCACACACTTCATGTTGTGATATTAAAAAGGAAATGTCGTTTTCCAAAAACTCTCTTTGAAATATAAGTGGGGAAGTTTTAATAGGAAGCCAGTGAAAATATAGTTGCCGAAAAAGTGAAATAGATTGAGTATTGAATAGCGGCCATCATGCGGGTCTTCTCAGTTGAGAAAAAAGTTCGATTATTTTTTACTTGCTTCTTCTTGTTAATTTTTTATTTAGTTCTAATGGTCCTACACGATATAAATTTCTCAGATCAAAAGTTTTGAAATATATGAGATATTTTACTACTGTAAAACGACTCTAAATTGTTAAAATACGCTGTTAGAAATTTCTCGGAAAAAATGGTTTAATAACATTTTATTTAATTGCTTTTACACCATATTCAAAGAAGATAGTCAAATAACCATAAATAAGATGCCAATCAAACTGTTAATTGTGAGAAAAACCGTTAACTGCTTTCACCTAATACGGTTAAACAACTAAAATTTTATCGCACCAACTAGACCCACCTAATGAAACCACTTAGGTAAAATAAAAGTAAGTATATTATAGTAGTTTTTTATAGTTTGAACGATCCTAGATAAGAATGGAAGTTAATTTACCATAGATGGTGGAAAAAAAAATAGGTGTACAGTGCGCTAAAATAACGGAGCACTCTGAATATCTCTCGGAATAGACATATCCTTTTTTAGATGGATTCAGATTTTTGATCTCCATAATGTAAGGGGCAGCCGCAATCTGGGAAATATTGTCCAAATAGTTTGCTTAGGAGAGAAATCAAAGTTTGTACTCCTTAATGTTAATTTCACTTTTTGCGTATTTCGTCATATTTCGTGAACTTTTTAAGCAAACTGAAATTTTTTGCACACAATTATAAATTTCGTTCATTAAAAGATAATTACATGCAAATAATAAATTTCAGGAAATATTTATTTATTTTATTTATTAATAGTCACAAAAAAGTTTGAACTGTAAGGTACGAAAAGTTTACTAAGATACGATATTATACAATAAGGTAAGGTATATAAGTTAAGTAAGGTACAATATTTTTAATCTCATTTTAAAGTATCTAATTTTTCACGGCAAAGTACAAAATGTGAGCAAAAACGGTATAGTTTCTGAAAAATCGCCTTTTAAGTATACTTAGTCGCTTTTTAAAGATTCAATTTCTTAGGAATTATTCATCGAATTTTTCTAAAATTTTGACTTTTGCAGAGTAAAATTAGATACTTTAAAATGATGTAAAAAATCGCATACTTTGCAATTAAAAATGTTTTTGACTATATTTAAATAAAACAATAAAAAATATTTTACTTAAATTTCTTTTTTGCATGAATGGATAAATGAATTTTATAGTTTTGAGCAAAATTTTTTCGTATCGCTTGAAAAATTCTCGAGATATGGCGAAATATTCAAAAATAAAATAACTTTAAGGGGTCAAGACTTTAGACCGCTCTCTTGATTAAACTATTTGAACTGTATTTTACAAATTGCAGCTGCTCCCTGTAATTTGGAGGTCAGAATGTTGAATGCGTTAAAGGAAGACATGTTTATTCAAAGAAAGTACGCTTTTGTGTCTGATTTTGTAACTTAATATATCGTCGGCACTAAATAATTAGTATATTTGAAGTCACCCCTTTGAACTAATAATATTGAGTCCTAGAACGTAAAAAACCGATAATTAGATTAAAAGTTTTCCACTTCTTTTTAACACATCTTACTTACAGAAATAAACTATTACTTTGGTTAAAAAAAGATACTCTGAATAATAAAAAAAGAAATTTGTAATTATTTTTTAGTTTGTTAAAATTATCATATGTTGCAAGAATGCAAGTAAATGTTTGAGTTGAAAATGAAAACACCCTGAATCTTTTATTCGTACTGTTTCCTTAGTTTATGCCCTACAGTCTACAAATTACGGTATAAAGTACTCGCACTTTGTGTGCATCATCCGTAAAATCCATTTTACCATCATTAATGAAAAACATTTTCATCATAAAAACCTACTTTCACCACACAATATTCTGCATCATTTTTTACTTTAATTTTAATTTTAATAAAGTAATTCTGTGACTTTATGGTAATTAATAGTGTAAAATTTGCGGTATATCAGATTTTTGTTTGTTTGGTAACATGCTCCGGTAAAAAAGGATTTTACGGTAAAAAGTATCGGCACCCTGGGTGCTGGTAGTTTTTTTAAATTGTAATTTGATTTGGAAATTTCCTTTTACCGTGTAGCAGATTTATTTATTATTCTTTTTTGTACAAGTATAATCAATAAAGATGACATAGTTGATAAACTATTTCATCTTTTCTCCCATTTTAACTTTGATTTTGCGAATTTAAGAAAAAAAAAACATACATTTGAAAGTTAACATAACAAACTTCAACATGTTGTGGTTATTTTAGCTAAAGATGATCAACAGAAAGACAGACTCACATTCCTAATGTTATCATTAAACTAAGAATGCTTGTTTCAAAATATAAACTTTGAAATCTGTTTATGATAATTACACTGAAATTAGCCAATTATTTTATAGCCTAATGTTCGGCTACAAATCGGTGCATGAGTAGAATATTGCGTAAAAAAAATTTTTTTTTGTAATTTTTTGAGGACATATGTTTTTAGATATTGAAGGTCAAAGGTCAAATAAGGTCACCTATATACTTTAACTTAGAGACAGAGGGTCAAATGAAACATCAATCAAAATATGAAATTCTTTTCTTAGCAATGACGTTTAAAATTTTCTTTCACAACAATGAGGAAAAAAAAGCTACTAGTCATGCACGATAGTGTGAATTTTTTTTGTTAAGATTTTATATTTAAACATCCACAATTGGGCAATTTTAAAATTAAAAATCTAAAAATTGGCGAAATTCTTACTTTATCATGTTTGTCAATTCCTTCAGATTTCAGACCAAAAAAAGGTCTGTCTAAAAGTGATTGATTTGACGTGGTAGGACTCATTATAAATTTGTGCCTGATATATACATAAGTTGAAAATGAATAAATTAAGTTGAATTATGATTTTCAAAAATAAAGGAACTGTTACATACGTTGAAGATAGCCATTAGAGAAACACAATTCTTTTTTTGAAAATTTGATTATATTTATTTTGAATAAAAAAGAGTGATGGGAAACAGTTATTCTTAACACTGGAATTTTTTTTTGTTTTGTTTTCCTGTCTTACGACATTTTCTTAAAAATATATTAGATATCTTCGTATCGTTGATTTCAAATCTACAACTGGTTTCTCTCTTCTAGCTACAGTTTCTATTTTTTTAAATGACATTTTTAGTTTATTTTTTGTCGAAATGTATAAGCTTCAAAACGTTATAATTAATAGGGGGTCGCATAAATGTTATGATGAAATTCTTGCTGAATTAGGGCATATTAGAATTTGAATTGAAAATTGCTTAGAAATGCTCGGATATGTACTTATACGCCGCAAGGGGTGCTTTTTATGCAAGAAACTGTTTTTTCATGAGCTTCTAAACAGGCAATCATAAGAAATCATCCCTAGCTGGGTACGGCCACATTTCTGAGCATGAGTTCCTATGCAATTTTATACCTAATAATATGCCCTAACTTCCCCCGAAATGTGTCGCAACACTAACGATACCATCAGTTACATACAACGTTTTTAATTTTGTACATTTCGACAAAAAATAGACTAAAAATGTTATTTAAAAATATCTGTAGCTTTAGGAGTAAAGTAAAACTAATTTCAGGTTTGAAATCCCAATTCCCAAGTTGAGCAAGTTAATGTATTTGTATAAATGCAAAAATAAATAAATAGATAAATAAATAAAATAAATGAAATAAATAAATAAATAAATAAATAAATAAATAAATAAATAAATAATAATAAATTTTCTCAGCGTTATTTATTTTGTATCCTTTTCATAATTTATTCAATGTCTTGTAATTGATTTTATTTTAAATTTTTATACTTTTTCATTGGAATTTTACCGAAACAAGTTTATATAAAACAGAAATATTAAATAAATAATAGATTTTTGATTGGATATAATTACAATTATTACTTGCTAAAACATCCTAACTTTCGTTTCGTGGAACCACGGGGTTCTGCGGAACTCCTTAAGGAAAACCTCTTGTTTAGGCCTCTCTCTTCCTTGAAATTTGTTCCCCTGCTTTTGAATATTCCGTATAATTATATTTAAAACTTGTATATGACTTAAAAAATAACACTTATGTCATGTATTTTAAACTATGTTTACTATTTATATTGTAATAAAAGGGTAAGCTATAAATCTTAAAGAAATATATTTCATAAAACTTAGTTATTTTACTTTGAGTTGTTGCTGGCTTCGAAATTTATTACAGTATTTCTACAATATTCATAATTTTATTTTGAATTACATTGTCCCACGACCATTATTAAAATTCTGTAAGCAATTAATTTTAAAACTTTTACTTACAATAAATTAAAATTTTGTTTCAGCTTTAATACTTTTTTTTCAAATCTAAGACATTCTTCAAATATATTCAAGCTAAGATACTTAGATTACTTTGCCTTTCCAACTAGGATGATTAAATTATTTCTTTATCAAGAACTGGATTATAATATCTGAATCTATATAATATTCTTCCAAGAAATATTAAGATGCCGGCGGGCTTTTCAGTTTATGTCGCAAATTCGATGGAGAACTTAACATTAAACTCATGTCTATGTCAATAGAATATGAAACTGGAAAACTCCAAGATTGGAATGAATATTATTTGCATGTAATATTAAATGCATGGGGAAATCTTTATAATCTGGAATTAAAATAGAATAAATATACTCACCATAGTTATCTGAATTGATGAAATAACAACAAAAGTAGACAAAATTTCTCCAGTTTCAAGAATCTTCAAAGCAAAATAAATAAGAATACATTGGTATATCCGTTTTCTTTTGTTTACTTAGTAAATATGCCTTTATTCAGAGCTATCTCTTCTAAGAAGAAATAATACATATGAATGTGTTTGATTCGCTTCGGATATTAATAAGATTAGATACGCTATTTTCAAATAAATTTTATGATGATTTTTTTATATTTCAGTCAAGGTATTCTTGTCTGAAGATTTTTATTCAGTTTTCTATAATCAATATGGGAAGCAAAGGTACTTAATAAAAAGAAAGTTTATGTACACAGTCGAGGATTATATGTGATTTGATATTCATTCATTCTATTGATAAATGGAAGAAATAACCTTGGGACTAAATTAATTGTAACTGTTTGGTTAAAATGACATAACTCTTATAGATAAGACATTTCATGTAATTGTTGTAATTTATAGGAATAAGCTATGATTTAATTTAACTAAAATACTAATCAACTATTAGATTAGATATATCAGATTAACCTTCCAATTCGAAAAGATTGCAGGATAAAATTTTCATTATTATTTTGAATAACACTACTTTTAATGAATCTGATTGAGTACTTACCAATATACTAGATTACTTAATTTTTATTTATCATTTATTAATATATGATCGAAATAAGCCATGATTTAATTAAAAGCAATATTAATCAACTATTAGATAAGATATATTAGATTAATCTTCCAATTTTAATAGAATGCTGGATAAGATATCCGTTATTAATTTGAATACCAAAACTTTTAATGAATCTGATTGATTACTTACCTATTTACTAGATTACTGAATTTTTATTTACTATTTATTAATATATGATTTTTTTCTAAGAAGAATTGATACATGTGAATGTGTTTGATTCGCTTTGGATAATAATAAGCCTTAAAGCGCTATTTTCAAATAAAAGATGATATTTTTAAATTTCTGTCGAGGTATTCTTGTCTGAAGATTTTTATTCAGTTTTCTATAATCAATCTAGGAAGTAAAGGTACTTTATAAAAAGAAAGTTTATGTATTCAGTCGGGGATTATATGTGATTTGATATTCATTCATTCTATTGATAAATGGAAGAAAAAACCTTGAAATTAAATTAGTTGTAACTGTTTGATTAAAATGACTTAACTCTTAATTATTTACTTAGTATGAATCTGATTAATTACTTAGCTGTATACTAGATTACTCAATTATAATTTACTACTAGTTATTAAAATGTGATATTCTACGTTTAAATAGTGTATATGAATACATTTTATATGCTTTTCTAATTAATAAGATTTTATACTAAATTATATAAATAAGTTATCTAGAAGATATTTTTCAGATTTTTTTTAAGCTTTTAATCAGGTTAACTTTTGTTAAGATTTTTTAGAAAAGCAGTTTAAGAGCCTTAAACTCAAAGTATAAATTTAGTTTTAAACTACATATGCTATGTTTTCTATATTTTTGCAAAGTTTTTTTTACCTGAACAAGTTAGGGCATGAGAAATATTTCAAATGTCAAAAACTACACTATAAAAAATTCCGGTTCAAATTACGGTATAAAGTACATCATCCATAAAATCCATTTCACCGTAAAAACCATTTTAACGGCAATATTTTATACCATAATTTTTAATGTAATATTTATTTTAGTACAGTGATTTTACAATAAATATTACTGAAAAATATACGGTAAATCCATTTTTTTGTTTCTTGAAATTTTACAGTAATTTTTTCACGTGATGTAATTATTTTTGTTGTTGTCGTCGGTCATTAAAGTATAGGGGTGAATTTCCTGTGGCGCCATTTATGGCCTAGGATTCGACTTCTACCACACCCATACGTCACACCTGTTTATAGGGCGGACCTATTCATACATTCACTCATTCGTCCACTCATCGTAATTTTGACCTGAACCAGAGAACGATCAATCTCCAATTCAGTACCCTAGAGGTATTGATTTGTTATGGGAACATGGAGGACCTGACAGATTTAACTTGCACCAGTCACTACGCGGGGAATCTTCGCCTGGATACGAACTACCGTTCTCACAAACGTGACTCCAGCTCCCTGCCAACCAGGCTATCCCGGCCGATGCAATTAGTCTTTATTTAATATTAATTTTTTACAATATTTAAAATATTTTAAATAAATTGTTTAATAATTGAAAATTTTTTAGATAAATTTATCAAAAAAAATTACAATAAAACAATTAAACTTTTGAAGTATAATAAAACACGATTCATGATTTCTTAAAACTTATGGAACAATCTTACTGAATCTGGTTTCATCATTCTGTTAAAATGCACTATTCAAATTCTTAATCTCTAAATGTATATTTCATATGAATACTTATTTTGAGGAAAAAGTTAAAAGTTTTAATGAAAGTTTGTAGAATAAAAAAACTGTCGACTTAGTGTAGGAAAATACTTTGAATTAAAATGAAAAGTTAGTTTTCAAAACATTTTAATTCAACACAAACCCGGTTGTTTATGTCAGAAAAAGAAGGATGGAATATCTCCACTCTACTGTCAAGACTGAAACCAATCGAACTTCTTTGTCTGTTTGCGAATAGTAATTTGAGAACATCTTGGAGCAAGCTTCAAAATCTCCAAGTCAGGGAACTGACATTATTTAATATCGAAAAAGTGCTTTGTGATCACAAAATCCAACCGAAGTTGACCTTTAAAGTAAAGGGTACATTAATCGAGAGTCACAAATAATCCTTCAAAGAGCCGCATGTTGGCCAGCCCTGCCATAATTACCGGACCATATAAAACACATAGTAATATCTTAAAAAAAAACACGCACACGGTAATATTTAAAAAAAAATGTATCAGAAAAAGATTTTTCGGAGCAATCATGAGCATAAGATCAGAGAGCATGAAGCTGCTCTGAGCTTTTTCTCGGGGAAGAAAACTTTAATCTTAAACGACTTCTGCCAAATAAAATAAACAGATTTTAAAAATGAATAATTTTATTATGGAATAAATTCCACAGATTTAGAGACAGTTAAAAAATAATTAAGTACAAAATTATTGTTTCATACACATAGAAATGTAAGAGGTATTCATTAGAGTAAGGCACTTTGATAAGTAAAAATACCAAATTGCAGTTTTGGGTCTCAAATATTTCATGAAGATCATTAAAAAAATAGATTTTTGCTTTGATTAAGTTAAAATTTTATCCTAAAAATCGGAAACTAAATCTCTGGAACTAATTTTGATGTTTAGTATGTTTAAAGAAAAAAAAAAAAAGGATGTAGAGCAATCGTAGAGGTTGATGAGCAGGGGTGGAGCCGTCATTCCTGTTCCGAAAAAAAAAATTTGCTTGAATTAAATTAAAATTATAGTTTTAAAAAAGTTGTACAAAAAACTGCTCCAACTGTAAAACTATTAAAATATTTACAATACCGCAAGTTTGCAGCTCACACAACTCTTAGTTTTAAAATTTCGGTTATGAAGCATATTTTTCTTAAATTTTGAACAAAAATAATGAACTATAAAATTCAAACTTAATTTTCTAACTGATAGTTTTGAATTGTATAAGAGAGTTATTCTACCTGGGGAACTAAAACTTTCGAAATGCAAATTTTTTTTACTCTTTTTATCATTAACGAGGCTATTTAAAATGTTTACATATTTGAACCATAAATGTGGAATTGAAAATATTTTACTTACAGGTAAAAAACATTTCACAGAATCGAAATCTTCGAGTTCAAAGCATAATGAAATTAAGAAATAAATGAACTCACACTCAAAACTCAATTTTTATCACTCAAAACGGAATTATTAAGAAAGAAAAAATCTCAAAACCGAATTCTTATCCGACTTGTTAATATATTTTAAATTAACTCTATCGTAAAAAGCCCCCTTTTAAAAATCTGATGTAACAGGAGATAACGAAAAGAAAAGATATTTTATAACTAACTTAAAAAAAACCAGTCCTTTGTTTTTATAAGTAGTGTTTTAAATTTTCGAAATGTAACGTTTGAACGTACAGAAAAAAAAAATCCTCGACTGGAATCAATATAAATTTAGTTCGTATTTTTTACAAGTTTTAAGTTTTGTTAAGATTGATTGAGCCAAACTTATTCTTATTTGAACTACATGGATGTGAAAAACTCGAAAATATTCGACTTTAAATTAGTTGGACCTGAGTTTCAAACTTTTGTTGCTTGTTTTGTAATAAGAAAGAAAGACCAATAACACCTTATATGTCTTACAGAAGTGCCCTTCAGGGTGATCTATCGTAATTACTAACATACACCTGGAATTTAATGATCTATTCTTCGTTAATTAACCACGCATGTGATTAGTTCATAACACAGCCAATAACTTCATTGACAAATTATATCATCTACGCCATTTTATAACCAGCGTAGAACAACAGACGCAATTCTGAGTCAATCAATGTTCAACTCTATACCCTTGTAATTTTTTAACCACCCCAGAAGACAAGAGTACTTATCAAATATTGGGGCAAACTAACCTTCGTGAAGGATTTTTTCGATGGAACTAAGCCACATTTGCGTTACATGGAAAGGAAAACCACCCACGGTTAGCTCAACGGCAAGAGGATGGATTCTAACTGATGATACGTCTACCCCTGAAAATATTTTACGTTGGCACTGTGGTTAGCGTGAGCCAAGAGCAGAATTTGTATCAACCTTTCGTATTATCGAACCTGGTGCAACTCATTGGGAGGCTAACACTCTATCCCCTGAGCCATTGTGATTTGGGGTAAGCCATTTCACCGATACATTTATTTTTTCGACATAGTCACTTTGCCGACTCAATCACTTCAGCTACAGCTCATTTAGCGACATGATCAGTTGTTGACACAGCTCTTTCCTCAACAAAATCATTTCACTGAAAGCGCATTTTACCGACATGATCATTACGTTGACAGATCATTTTACTGTCTAAATCACTTCGCCTACATGGTCAGTTCGCCGACATCTCATTTTGAAGACACAACCATTAACCAACACGATCATTTTTCTGACTCAATCATTAACCTACATGATCATTTTGCCGATTCGATCATTAACCTACATGATCATTTTGCCGATTCGATCATTCCTATGACACAATCATTTCAATAATATGATACGTTTAATTTTAGTTGTTCACGTTTTCTACTTAGTTAAAGTTTTCGAAATCGCTAACGTTTAATGTCGGTCAAACGATCATATCAAGGAAGTGAGCTGTCGTGATATGAACACAGCCCCTTTTTATGCTTAGTTATGATAGAACAATACATTTGAGAGAAAGATTTTGCGGAGTATACTTGGTGGTGTAAATGAAAACAATAACTGGAGAAGGAGATTTAACTTTGAACTGTACAAGATTTATAAACAACCTGATATTATTAAATACATAAAAATAAATAGAATGAATTGGATGGCCCGCATGATTCGAATGAGTGATAACAATATAATAAAAAAGATACTGGATTTTAATCCCACTGGAACAAGAAAGCGGGAAAGGCCGCGGTTAAAATGGGCTGACTCAGTAGAGTCTGATTTTCTCGCAATTAATGAAAAAAATTGGAGACCAAAGGTAAATCGGAAGTCGTCATGGAGAAATCTTCAGAGGAAGGCACCGGCTCACATTGGGCTGTCTGGCCAACTATGATGATGATGATAATAGAATAATTTTTCGTTTAGTATTTTCGAAATCTAAAGCAACGATATAAAACAACAGAAGATATGAAACAGCATATAATATTTTTTTAGATAATATGAGATATGATACGATATTAGAAAATAAGTAACGAAACAGACGGCTAACAGAAGGAAAATGTTGGGGAACTGGTAATCAAGCGAATAAAGTATCAAGTTATGATTTGAAGTGATTTTAGATCATTCCTCAAACTTATTGATGATGATTATCAGTATTTAGTAGCGAATAACAAACGAGAGCTTGATTGTTGAACTGGAATAATTATAACTATACTAGAATAATAACGTAAACATAATTTCGGCTGGAAATTCTAAACCACGACTTGTTTCCAAATGCATGCCAAATGCTTATCTTCAAGTATATTTAATGAGAAATAGTTCGGCAGATAAATCTTGCATACTTTAACATCTGATTAAAGGGATATTGTGGACAATCCTTAGAATTTAACAATTTTAAAATGATAGTATGTATGCTGTTTACTTCGGTTTTGAGTATAATATTGTTCAAATAATGTGTATTTTATCCCTATTTAAATAAAGCACGATGATCACACATCTACTTCATGATGTTAACGGCAAGGCGTTAAGTATTATAACAACACTTTAATTACGGCTTTTAAATCTCGAAAAATAACTACTTTCAATTTAACCACATGTAAATTGAATTGACTGTAAAAGCAGTTCTCAATATCAAATTCTCTCTCTCCATATATATATATATATATATATATATATATATATATATATATATATATATATATATATATATATATATATATATATATATATATATATATATATATATATATATTTATATATATATATATATATATATATATATATATATATATATATGTAGTGAATATAACAAGTAAAAATAATTTTAAAGTTGCAAAAAAAAAATCTTTAAAAAAGTGATAAAATTTTTTTTGCGCTCAGTAAAGTATATATTCTATTTTACAACTCCTTGAAGTTTTTTTGCTCTCTGTGTTTTATAGAATTTGTTTCCAAAAATATCACATTAGATTTCAGTTGTAGCTTGATTTAATGCATCAGAAAATCAGCGCAGTGTTACAGCCTAAGTAAATGAGAAACGTACCTAGTGATGCTGAGTTCAAAGGCGTGCCGTCGTTCTTAATCAAATATTTGTTCCTTGGTTTCCTAGTCATACAACCAAACTCCTTTATGCTAGATAAAGCTTTGAATCCGTGTCGTCTTTCCCTCATGGAACGTATTTAGTGTTAGAAGTTCAATAAAGTAATGTTTACCTACAAGTAAAGAATAATCTCCTGTCCACCTATCCTTTGCACATTTCTTTTATTTTTGAAACATTTTAACACTCTTTTCTCACTTTATTCGGTATATCTTTTGAAGAAGTATTTTGTCTTTTTGGCGCTATTTTTGGCTTTCAAGGGTGGCAATAGATACAGTGACTCGTTATTTGAAACTCTATTTGATTTTTCGCTTCATTTAAAAATAATTCAATGAACCAAAAAAGACGATTTGAGCGGGGCGCTTTGGATATTACATACAAAATGTTAGAGTGCTATTTTTGCTAAAATGGAGCCTTTTTGAGAAGGAGGGAGGGTGAATTTCAAAAACGGATAAGTGTTTTAGGTTTTGCTTTAGTTAGTGGAATTGTGAAAAATATAGCAATATTGTTTAATTACATAAAAGCAAATAGACATGAAAAGATGGAAAAATTTTCTTTCTTTGTTTTAAAATATATTTCAAAGAGTTTATTTTATTGACATATGAGATTTATAAAATATCTAAATTACAGTTATTATTTTTGAATAGTTAGATTTTTTAATGTACTATTTTTGATAGTTATGTGTATTTTATTCGTGCTACTTGACAATAATTCAGAAATAATTTGACGTAAGATATATGATATTAGATATTAGAGATAACCAAAAAGCTAAAATAATAATAATAATTAAATAACTACTAATTTAATAATACTTAATTAATTTATTTAATAATTGAAACTAATAATAATAATTTAATTAGTAGATTTATATATATTTAAAAAAGTGAAAGTCTTTCTATGTGTATGTGGGCTATTTACAAAATAGAGTTGCATCTAGAAACTTTTTCTTAAAAAATAAACCTTCGAATTAGTATTTATAAAAATTTCAGATTTAACTGAAATGTTTCTTTTAAATTAAGCTTAAAACAGCAGTGCGCTTTTTGATTTGGAACACAAAATTAAAACATGAACTTGAATTTGCATTATGATCTCTTCTTTTATGAATATTCAAAAGTGTTTTTATAAAAATAATAAAAATATAAGTTACCTGAAAGAGTAAAAAGTTTACACTCTTGTCATGCTGTAATACTGTAGGTCTATAAAATTGTTTTTTTGTTAAATTATGAAGAGAAATAAAGCTTAATAAGGGGTAGGAAACAGAGAAAAAAATGTAATAGAGGAAAAAGCTGAAAGTAGAGCTAAATTTTAGATGTTCTTGTACTGCAAATCACTGAATTTAAGTCATATAAAATTTGATATCTATCTACCTACATTACTTTTCATAATCTTAATATGAAATGAAACTAAAAATTAAAAGTTAATAAATAAAGTTTCCGTGAAATTATCATTAACATGGTAACACAGTGCAAGAGTAACATAGAGGGAAAAAGAAACTGCAAGTTAATTTACTTCGATTAACATGGTAACAGAGTGCAAGAGTAACATAGAGGGAAAAAGAAACTGCAAATTAATTCAATTGAAAAGGAGACATGTTAATCACACAAAAATTAAAAACGTAAAATTAGGCGATTTTATACGGTTTTCCTAAACGAATTTCTCTTAAGCCCTTTCTCCTTTAACTTTGCTTTTTAGAAAACAGCTTATTTTATTTTATTTCAATTAATACATATTACCAATATTAATAAAGTAGTAGTGTCAATAATATTATGAAAAATTTTTACGTCTCCCCAAAATGAATAAGTATTTTTTCTTCATTATTTTTGCTTTTTTAATACATAAGTTTCGTTTTTATCAATTAATATTTCACCCACATTAATTAAGCATCATTGTCGTCAATGATAGTATGACTATTTCTTAATGTTCTTCTAAACAAATAAATATCTTTACTCCATTACTTTTGCTTTCTAGTACATATCTTATTTCTTTTTATGTCAATCTGCATATATTACCTAAATTAATTAAGCATCATCAATAATAATATAGTGATGTTTCTCCTAAGCGAATAAGTACCACATTTTCATTAATTTTGCCTTTAAATACATAAATTTTTTTTTCTATTCGACTACCGTTAAAAAACAAATTTTTTTAAAAACACGTTCTAAAAGAAATATTATAATTAATAAAAAAGGGCTTTGAATCCGACAACTTAAGGAGTATAAATTTGGTAACGTAAACCAAGCGAGCTCCCGCGTAATGTTGTCCACTGAATTTATCTGACATAGCAAATATAAAATAATTAAAGATTTAAATACGTGCAATAAACTATTTTTTTAAAATCAAATATTATCACCGATGTTATTATTATCACTGATGAAATTATCACTGATGTTATCTTTAAGATAAATGAAAAATTAAATCATCCCATCCAGTATCCTTAAAAAGCAAACAAATCAAATCGGAAGTCTTGCAGTCCTCCTATGATGTTATAGCAGCTCAAATTAGTATAAATCAATGGATTCGTATCATCAAGAGGAAGTTATAAACGTCGACAGTGACCTTGTGCTTCAAACTATCTATGTACTAAGTTTCATCGATTTCGGTTGGATGGTTTAGGACACACCTATCCAGACGTAGACAGACAGATATTCAATTTTATATGCATAGATTTCATTAATACTTTCATTTAATATCATTTATTTTAATTCGGTTTATTCGAAGCCTTATAATTTCATAAATATTCAAGAATTACAATTTGTAATAAATGTTAATTTTGGGACATAATCTACATAATATACATTTTTTTAAATGAATTTATTATGGTTTTAATTTTACTGTTACTCTCATATACGACTTCATTCTATTTTCAAATTTTATTTTTTCCCTGGCAATAAACCAAACTTTTAAGCATTGAAAAAAGTACGACATGTAAAGTTCCATCACAATAGAATAGTTTGCATTAATATTGTTTATAATCTTGTCGTCTTTGAGACGTGGTGGCTTATAGGATGTAGCATACGCCTCCCAATGAGGTGACCTAAGTTTCAAGCCCAGTGGTAGCTAGTTGATACGAATTCTGCTCCTGGCTTGCACCGACCGCTTGACGTAAAAATCTTCTCAGTGGCAGACGGATCATATATTTAAATCCCTTTGCCATCGGCTAACTGTGGGAGGTTTACGTGGTTTTTCCCTCCATGTAACGCAAATGCGGTTGGTTTCATCAAAATTCTCCATGAAGAGTTTGCCCAGTTTCTCCTGATACTTGATTTCTTGTCTTCTGAGTTAGGCTCAAAATTACACGCTTATGTTTTTAATTTTGAGCTATGTTTTAAATATTTAAAAAAGATATAACTTCCTTTGAGACATTTTACCATTATTATTAGAATCAATAAATTATTCATAATTAGAATTAATCAATAGAAAGTTATTAGAATCAATGAATAGTTTTCTATTTTATAAACTTTTTTCCTCAATCAAACAATACAGCAAGAAAGTGTCTATTTGAATAATGAAATTTTTGGTCATGAATACTTTTCATTTTAATAGAGGGATCGCCTCCCATTGAGGTGAACTGGTTTCGAATCCCAGCAATGCCTGGTCGAAACGAATTCCGCAGTGCTGATATAAAATACTCTCAGTGGTAGACTGATCATGGTTTAGAGTACACTTACCATCGAACTACGGAGTTGAACATTGATATTCGTAAACTTAGTATTTGGTTGGCAGTTCGACGCCGGGTATAAAATAAAAATGAAATAAATTCTTGTTAAAAGAAGAAGCAACCCAAAACTACCCATTTTAATGATATGAATGTTAGTAATTATGAAAATTTTAATAAAAAAGAACATAAAAAACTTTAAAAATGTGCGTAAGTGAAAGGCCTACTTAGCTCACTTATTAACATGTGTTAGTTTCAAACATTTTTGTTGTAAACTTTTATCCTTTTTTTATGTTTCTTTTACTTGTAGAGTCCTGGTTTCTATTTTTTTAATCTATTAAAAAGACAGTAAAAACATTTATTTGTTTTCATCACAGTTTCTTTGCTCACTCATAAATTCATTAATTATTTTTACGAATTTAAAAAAAAAACAAAATTTTTTTCCCACAAAGGTCTTGTAGCAAACGATGAAGAATAATGTTTTTTTTTTTATATAATTGTTTTATGCACTGTATTTCTTGGCGCTGTATTAGGCTGATTAAATATACGTATGTTATTAATAGAAATTACTTCTTTGTAGTTTAAAAGTTTATCATAAGATGTTTTTGGTCTATTTCAGTTTAAGTAATTTTAAAAAATAAGAATTGCTTAATTATAGTTCTATGCCCCTATAATTGAAGATAATTATAGGAATAGTCATTTTAACTTAGGCTCCTAAGCTATTCATAAATAAACGCATCATCTATTTATGAATAAACGCCTCATCTATTTATAAAGCCAATAAAAAAAGAATCGGAAGAAATGCTTTCAACCAATCGGTAGAAATGCTAACAGCGAATATTGATTCATATTTGACTATTACTTAGTACAAGTTTTATATTCTAATGAAGTATATTCAGTTTGATTTTTTAACTATAAAAAATGGCAAATTTAGCTATTAAAAGCATTATTTAGTGAAACAATTATAAATTGATGTAAAATGGCTGTTGTTGCTTTGGTTATTCTGAAAGGTTCGAGTATGCCTCAATTATACTTTCACAATAAATGTATGAACAATTATTTTGAGTTTAAGTTCCTGATATCTAACTCTTAGTTAGATTGTTACGACAATGGCTTCAAAATTGTCCGAAGCAGCTGGGTTGCGAAAGATAAAGCAATGGTTACCACGTTTGGTGAGGCTTCTCCACAATCTCTTTTTCTTCTTCCTTATTGGAAACTGAGCTTCCACAGTGATATTTATTTGCATTTTTATTTTCACTTTTAGTATCATGTGATGTTTAAGTCAAAGACGTGTTAAAAATGAAACTAAAATGAATAAAATTTTAATTATTGATAATTTTATAAAAATTACATTGGTTAATGATTTTATTGCTTTTATTAACATATTTTTTAACACTTAAATAAATATTTTATCATAATATAATTTTTTTTAAATTTTCTTTTTGATAACTCAATAAAATTTTGATATTTTTGAGATGAAATCTCGATAGATGACCGTTTGTGTCGATGGAATCTTGCAGTCAAAATTTAAATCACTTTCCGACTAACTAGAGCATTCAAGACAGTATTCAAAAATATTTAAAAAATTCGCGTATTCAAAAATAAAAATTTACTTAATGAATTTTGATAACAAACGGATTTCTAGAAAATAACTCGATTACCGATATTTCAACTCCATTAATAATTTAAAATGTATCGTAAAAAAGTGAATGCACAGAACATTAGAGTAAACTATAAAGTTTCAAATGCTGAAAGAATATCATCAAAATATCAAAATGCAAAAAAATTATTTGCAAATGAAGTTTCCATAGAAAAAGCATTAGCTGCTGTCATTGAGAAGGGAAGTATTGCGTCCTCTTAAGCACCGTGCCCAATGTCAATGCAAGATTCAATCATTTTTCAGCCGCTACCAGCAAAACTATTATCACGATATTACTGTCAAAGAGAATTTACCGTCAATAAAAATTTTTCAACCACTTTAAAACTAGTTAGAACACTAAAATTTAAACTGAAGCTTAATGCTGAATTACAATAATATTTGCAACCATTTCACGACCAGTATCAATAGAATTTATCCTGAAAGTATTGCTAAGGGACACTTGTCACCTGTCAAATTTCCGACCATTTTCTGATTAACTAGAGTGCTCACGTTATGAGAGCCCCTCCGCGCTTAACGACAGAATTAATCATCCTATTATCACAAAGTTGGTTGAAATTTCGACCACTTCCCGAACAACTGAAGAGTTTAAACCTGATCCGATGCTTTCATTCGAGGAAATTATCAAATACTACACTAAGAAAGAAATTCTAAAAGCAACACTCAATAAAATTCAAAGTGATTTAAAACATCTTTACTTCATGGAATATATACTTACGAAATCTAGATTTAAAAAAAATATTAATTCAAAGTTATGTAACACGCCGACCAGGTGGCCGGGTGGTTAGCGTGCCTGACTGCGGAGCCGATGGTTGCGGGTTCGAATCCTGCTCAGGGCATGGATGTTTCTCTCTCTCTCTCTGTGTTCTATGTCCTTTCTCCTTTGTGTGAATGTGACCCGCCGTATAAACGGATTTGTGGTTGTGTGACGTGGGCGACGCTGCTCCACCGCCGTGGCTTCGCCACAGGTGCCCACTGGGTAACGAGAAGAGAGTAGCAGTTCTGGCATAGAGAGGCCAATGAGACAATACATCCCAAGTGCCCGCCATTGAAAAAAATTTTTACATAACACACTCATTTAATCAATAATGAGTAACTTATAAGAAAACGACATATTTACGTAAAGAAAAGTAAAAAGACATTAAAATCTAGTATTGTATATAATCATTAAAAAACAACTTGTATTTCTATAAAAATACACGATAACCAGTAAAAGTTAATATTTCAGCAATAAAACAAATCTAAACTTGAACATAACAAGACAGTGATAAATAAGAACCGTAAACGAAAGCAATGGCAGATTGCCATAGTTAATTATAATTGAAAAATGAATAAACAGCAGCCGTTTCAGAATTTTTGCTTTGGCATCAATATTTAGTTACGTTAGGATTTGTTTTTCTTTTCCCAGCCAAGAGTACAAGAAACTATGCCAAAGTACAGCAAATTGGTACAATTTAGCAATTGGTGATGTACAAATTAAGCTTTTTAAATATAAAAATATAATTTATTTTTAGTTTGTTTTCAAAATTTTCTCCTAGAAATTATTTCTTACGGAGAACACTAACATTTTCTCAAAAATTTACAATTTATTCGACATATAATAACATAAATAACTTGACAAAAGTGAAAATTAGAGCTATCATAATTTTTCAAAATCTAATTATTTCACAAAATAAATGATTTTTTAACCTTGCATAAAAGATGCTTTGAACAGTTTAGAATAATTTTAAAGGAAAAGAAAGGAATACTTACTCAAAAGTATGAGAATCTGCTAAATAAAAACACATAGTCGATCACTTCATGTTAAGACTACGAGAAAAAGTTTCTTTCGTTTTGTTTCAGTACATTTTGACTCTCGACCAATCAGGGAATGTTACACATATGTCGTAACTCTCTGACAAAGTTAGATGGAAGTAACTCTATTTTGAGCAAACGATTTTTTAAAGTTATCATTTATTATTTTCAATTTTTAACTGCACTTTAGCTTTTAATACTAACGAAAAATTACATTTGTGGACTAACGATATTTTTAGAGATATTTCCTTCATAATTTATAATCGTATCTTCATCGAATATTATACTTGCTTTAATTATATCATTTCACTATAACATGAGATTCAATTTATTATTTTTATTGATCAATTCGCGATCGCAACGAACTATAGGGGGCGTTGTTGTATGTGCCGAATCCCTGCGATATCCATATTAACAGTCATTCAGTTACACTGGAGACGTCTTTAATGTAGCATGTAGCAATGTAACGTTCCATCTTTATTGTGACTGATTAAATTTAAAAAAGAAACATGTTTATCTTCTTTCTTATGCAAACGAAAACAAAAATGGTATCACTTTTTTTTTAGAGAAGGAACATCCAGAACACATCGGAAAAATATTTGTAAATAAAGAGAAAAAAATAGGTATATTCTTATAAGAGTTCAAACCTAATGCCTGAGAAATAGTTTTACTAAATTTAATGGTATAACATGAAAGGTCCATTTAAATTTTAACGTTAAATAAAGAATGCTTACGAAACAAAAAGAACCATTCTTTTTTGTCGCCATTTTTTAGTGTTACGAAAATGCGTCTTTGGGACTTGCCAAAATCAAAACAAGATGCAATTTTATTTTTTTAGGAGCGAAATATTTTATGGAGTGAAATATAACGAAAATGTACCAATGTCCATAACATGAAACTTTATCTTAGTAAACGTCCGTTTTGGAAATGTTATTTCATTTTGTATCTTATTTATTAGAGTTCATAATGGCTATAGAATCAGGTGAGAGAAAAGTTTGTTTTGAATGTATGCTAAACTTTATATCGGCCCATTTTCCACCGAAATCCGATTGACTACTTTGATTTTAAACAAAGTGTTTAATTTTAAGATTTTTTCCAAAAATTTTAAGTGTAGATTGGCGGCACTAAAAATCTGCCAAATCTGTAGCTGTGGTTAATACGTAAGTACCAAATTTTTCTTCCATACTTTTCTGAATCATATTACTTCAAATATTAGAATATGCAAGAAGTATACATAAACACATAATTTAATACCATTTAGTTTTTCAAAAAAAGTATTTTGACAACAATTTTATCAAAAAATTATAAACTAAAAAGCGTAAAATAAAGAATTCTTAGGATAAAAACGATTTTAAAAATTCCTCATTTTTCAATAAAAACTTTCGTATTGTTTTTTTTTAAATTCTTATAGTATTTAATCAGACGTAAAAAAAACATTTTGTAGAGAACGATCATCAAGTACGAAAAAAAATTATTTACAAGCAAATTTTTTATTATAAAAATCATAACACTTACCTGATTTATAAGTCCGGAGAATTCCCAAATGATATGTTCTTTGTTTGAAAACTTTATTCTCAAATAACATATACATAGTTTATCCCTTCATTACTTTTAGGTAACATACCACACATCAAAATTTTATAATTGTAAGATCTCGATATGAATTTTAATATGTAGCTTAAAAACAGAATAGCTGAATTCTAGTTGAAATTCTTTCAAAACCAAAAAACACTTACCAAGAAAACGATCAAAAATTTATTTATAATCAGCACAAAAGATACTTTTTCAAGTAATTCGGA
Source organism: Parasteatoda lunata (assembly GCA_949128135.1). Classification (NCBI taxonomy): domain Eukaryota; kingdom Metazoa; phylum Arthropoda; class Arachnida; order Araneae; family Theridiidae; genus Parasteatoda; species Parasteatoda lunata. Next base: position 57,783,429 of record OX421972.1, on the reverse strand, counting down.
TTATTCTTTATTGTTGTATTCTGAATTATGTAGATACAGAAATATATACATTTCTATGAAGAAGAAGAATATTCTATAACTATTACAGTTCTGAATTCGCTTAATTCATTGGAATGACGAAAGCAATGTTGACTTCATTTTAACTTGTAATGAACTGAAGACAGAAAAATTATTTTACCGCAATACACACATCTGTAATAGCAAGTGATCATGAAATCATGTTATGTTGTTGGTAATATAAAGGTAAAAATTATTGAGAAGTTGTTCTTCAAATGCTTGGCGAGTTCTGCTTCAATGTTTGGCATGTTCTGATTAGTTTTTTCAAGAAGTTTTACCCTTTCTTTAGGGAAATTTTGCTTCCTATTTGCTGCTAAGAAAATGGCGTCCGTCATTGCCAATGGTTATGTGGGAACTAATGCCCGATATTTACAGTCTCCCGCTAGATGGCGTATCGAGTGTTGCGATCGCGAATAGAGATTTTGTCTTGACACAAAATCGTATGAAACGTGATTTTTATCAAACGATTTTTTAAAGTTATTCTTTGAAATGAAGTTTTAACTTTCAATAATAATTTTAATTCGAACACAATAAAAGTGTCACACTTTCACGGAAATTTAAAAATGGCAACAGTGTTGTAAGGAAAGATTGTTCCTTTAAGTAAGCTCCGCGAAGACATTGTAAATATTTTGTTACTGTTATAGTTATGATTTAATTTTAGCTATGTTTCCTACAATAAAGGATAAATAAGAACCATAAACGAAAACAATGAAAAATTGCCCTAGTTAATTATAATTGAAAAATGAATAAACAACAGCCATTTCAGAATTTTTACTATGGAGATTTTCCTCGATTTTTTGAAGACTCATGGTTCTGGTATAGCTCCGCTATCCCAGCTGGGATTGGAAACAACAACAACAATAAAGGATAAATATTAATAGTTTGGGTGAAAACTTTCAAGAAAAATTTCATGCCTGAATTGTAAAACGGGAGGTTTTGAAGAACGTAAATATAGACTTTATCAACACTTCTGGACTACATTACAATAAACAGGTAGCAATTTTAATTATTTTTATATAATAGTTTTTGTTTAATTTTTCTAGTTACTTTAACATAGTTCTTTTTTCCCTATCAAACCTAATTTTTGTTTACTTAATTATTCAGTAATTTAAGATTTATTGCACAAAACTACCTTTTGGTGTTCAATGTATATTGAAGAATAACGTTTTGGTAGATTTTTTATTTTTATGTTTTAACAAAAACAAATAAATTCAAAAGTGACCCACTGTGACCCACATTTAGCAACAAGTTACATTAAACTGCAAAATAAAACAACGAGTCCCAGAGCATCAAGATGATAGTGATCAAGTGACATAATTTTCAATATTTCACAATGTCACTTCTTCAAGTAAAATCGCTCTCTTGACCAAACTGTTGGCATCATATTTCCCTTATTGCGGCTACCATACTTTGGGGGTCAGAAATCCATATCCATCGAGAAAAAAAAGGTATATTTATTCACACAAAGTATGAAAATATGAGTTTTTGTGTCTGATTTCGTAACTTAAAATATCGTCTTGGTACTTAGTAATTAGCATATTTGAGCTAACTTCTCTTGAACCATTAAGATTGAATCCTAGAACGTGAAAATCCGATTATTAGGATCTGTTATGCTGGATTAAAGTTAAGTTGGTCCACTTTTTTTGCGCATTGTATAAAAATATTTCATATTTTCCTAGAAATACAATCCTTTATTATTTACATAGTTACAACTTAGAAATAGCCGTTTTTCTATAACAATTAAAACTTTTTTTTTTAAATTTTGAACTGTTTCAAATACTGTAGAGATGTTTAAAATGATTGAGAGTGTGATTGATGTGTTTAGAGATGAAACTAATCTATTGAGAAACAATGACTAAATAAGCAAAGAGAAAATAAAAAACTTAATTTTGTAAAAGAGTTTCAAAGTTCAGTTTATAATTAAATAAAAATTATTTCTCGCCTACAATGGTTAGAATTAAAAAAAAAAAAAAACATCATAAAACAAACAGAGACTTTCCCATAAAATTTAAGTATGCTTATAAAGCTTTTGAAATTTAATATTATTTCTTTATCCTGTAATTTAATTAAGTAATATATTTTCTTAAATTTTGAACGAACTTAGCTATTTAATTTATGAGTCCAAAAAATATGATTCCCAATTTCAATAAATGCAGCCAATGGAAAAGCATTCGCTGTGCTTATGAAATGCGTCACGACAAAAATCTTAAAAAATCCCTATAACCTCAAACTTTAAAAAGATTTAAATGGTATTTAACAAATTAATTTGGATGTATAACTCATATAGAGTATAAAAAAGCCAAAATTTCTGTGATATAATTAATTATAGCTTAATTCATTCAACCTTAAACCATTCATACTATCTTGCTAATTGAAATCACTTTCTGATTAATTAACTTTCTGTCCTTGCGCATCTAAACTGAATCCTTACAAACTTCGCCAGAAAAGAAAAGATATCCACACTGTACAGTTCATCAACCGAAAGAGCGTCACGTACAAGTACGCCAGTCAATTTGCTTGGAGGGAGTTTTCCAAAGCCAAACAAGGCGAGAAAATCAAAGTCTCTTTGATGATTTAAAAGCGGTTTGTTGGACACAAAGGGGAAGAGAAGATGGAGGGGGGTAGACACACTTTATACACTGATGCCACCCCCGCAAGAGAAGTCTGGCAAGTGTTTGGTCAAGGAATGACAGCCTGAAAGATCGATGATAGCAATATACCTAACCGTTCTCTCCCCATCTTCTACTCCCGCTGCCTCTTTCAGAGCATCCTCTTCGTTGTCTCTGTGTATGTGATGGGGAGCAATGTGATTTCAAGGATTGGCTCCACAGCATCGTCCTCTTGGGCATCACCTCTCGGAGCAACTGGTGCATTAAGGATGGGATGGATGAAAGGAAAGGAAACTCTTCTGCTTTAACCTTTTAAAAGATCCCGTATTGCCCGATGTCTGGGAAAATAAAACAAAGATTGGTAGTGAAGAATTGAGATCAATAGACAGATGGGGGAAAATGATAAGGTAGAAATGATAAAAAGGAAATGATAGAGACCGAGCGAAATTTTTTTTTGTATCTAAGATGCCTGGTGTAAAAAATGGAAAGGGACATGCCGTTACTATTTTTTCTTTGACCTTTAAACTAAAATTTAATCCCTTTTTCTCATTAAAAGTAGGTTAGTTATAATAAGGGATTAATTTTAGATCTTCATGAACTTAATCTAACCGGTTAAGGTCGTTAATAAAAGGAGTTATGGGCATAACTTAATCTTAGGAGTTAAGGTCAAGAGAAATTTTGTAAATTATTCAGTTCAATTTGTTTGGTAAATTAAGATATTGGTACTGATATTTCCGATCCTTTTGTTTAATTTAATTTTGAAGAATAATAGTTAGGATTTTTTTAAGAAATTTCATTTCAGAAAGAGTTTGGAGAGTTTTTTTAAAAAATAATATTGTCATGCCATAGCACGAATTACATATTACCCCAGTAGCAGAATTACAAGTCAATCTGCAGAACCATCTTCAAAAATCAAAATTTGTCAGCAACTCAAACCAATACAGGTGGAGACGGTTATTGTAAAAATAAGGCTTACCAAAATACATCTATCGGTAGATAAAATTTAAACATGAGAAATGTACATTGTTTGAATTTAATTTGAAATATGAAATAGTAATTAGAAAGGAAGGTGGAATAAAGTATCATATAACAAAAGTATTAAAGTATATATTAAACTAAACAGAAAAAAATGTTTAGTTTAAATTTATTTCTAAGTAAATGAAATAAATGTTTCTAAGATGTGACATTCTAGAATAAACAAATACAACAGAAATATCTGAAAATTTTTAAGTTTTTAAAAAAAAATGAAATAGGCTTATAACTTCTAAACTATTAAATCAAACAGCTTTGTTTTATTTACATTCGATTTAGAGTAAAAATACAATTAGGAAATAATACCTAACTTTCCGAGATTGCAATATTAGACACATAATTAGGTTAATAAAAAATTATACTTTTATACATAAAACCTAAACAAATTCTAAAATATTGGCCCTACAGACTTGGGATTGATTTCACTCGATTCAACACTAAAAAAAACGGAAAAATACCTCGTTTATCTCAGCCATTTAAGTCCATCTCCCCCACACTCTGCAGTACAATCCTTTTAGAAATGGAATAAGAAATGCTTTAATATCTTAAAATCATGTGACAATCACAATGATGAAATGTTATTTATTATACAATTTATGCTATGCTGTTCCACTAATTTGCAGGTGAATTGTTCAGAATTTTTAATTGACGCTGGATAAAGTTTTTTAAAAATATATAAATAAATGGATATCAATTAATGACGTCAGTGATTTCATTTCCCCTCCCTCCCTTATAGCGAATATTGTACAGAAGCAATACAGCATACTAGCCCCCAAAGATTGTCCACACAAGCCAGGTGTAATGGGGTTAGTTTGGCGGAAAATAACCTTCTTTAAAATTTTTTTATGGAAAAACTAATCAACCTTGTAATTCCAGATATAAACCTAAATGCAGGAAAAAGTCCAGATTATTGATAAAAAATACTTGAGTTAAAAAATACATTAAATGCAAATTTTGTATACACTAGTCTTTTCTCCCCAACGCTATTTCCAGTTTTTTAAATGAAAAGTTATGCCAAGTGTATCACATTTCTTATAGCACACTGAACATAATATTAAAAATAAATAAATATAAGCTTAAATCTGGAGATAATTCACTACTCACCGAATTAAGAGCTTCCAAAAGAAACAAAATTGCCAATAAAACAAAATGGCACTTGGTTAGAATTAAAATGATAAAATTCATAAGGAAAAATTGCATTTTAAGGAAAGTTCTTTCCGTATTTTTTAAAATCGTTGTTTATATCTTTTTTACTACAAAAATATATACTTATTGATGCATACTTAAATTTAATCGTTCATTCAATGATATAAATTTCGTATTTTAATGAAGATATTGTAAGGCGATGATTATCTACAATAAGAAAAGAAAGATTCAACCTTCTCCAATTAATTTCAACTCTGCTACATAGAGTAGTAAAAGCACGGAGAGGGGAGTATAAACAATGAGTCATCTCCACTGCGTTCAGTTGCTTCAAGTTGCAGTGATAGGGGAAACTGAAAAAAAGTTACACAGTTAATTCTGTTTTTCTAAGCTCTGTCACAAAGGAAAATAAAGAAAAGCCATAGTTTAAGTGCCTTACACTTGAAGCAATGTGATAATTTTAAACTATATATATAATTTTGCCATGACGAACTATCTGGGCTTTAGAACAAACATATAACTTTAATATTTGAAAAGTTATTAAACTTTTTATAAATTGCCACAATGGAGAAATTTTTCCACCTAGATAAAAATTATCAAAATCACTGCAGTCTTAGTTTTTGCAAATTTTTATGAGCCCAGGTAATGCATCATTGGAGTAAATTTTTAAATATTCAAAAATTCGACCACAAACGTTTTTCATTTTCACGAAACTGTGGATTTTCTTCACATTGACTTTTTGGGCCATTTTTAATATAAGCGTTGACAACACTGGCTTTAAATAGGCTAAACTTGCCCTAACTGTCATGAGTAACAGTTGCAAACTCACAACAGTTATTAAAATAGCATACTTTTTGGAAAAAAGCACCATTTCAAATTAGAACGGAGCCTTCGATAAATAGTCTTAAGCTAAAATAAGTATATAATTCAGTGAAGTAAACAGCAGAGTACTCTATAATATTTTTATTTTTATCTGCCTTGATCATGCATTTATTTCTTTTAAGTTCCTTTGCAGACAAATTGCCGCTTTTTCCCCCGCGAATATTAAAATATCTCTTCAATTCTCGGTAAAAATCATTTTTTTCCTCTTCAAAATGCTGTAGTGCGGAACAAATGGGTTATGTTGTAAAAAAGAAGAAATAAGAATATGTTACGGTCGCGCATCTCACCTCAATTTTTTAAAAACTGACAAAATTGCCTATTTTTTTGTACTACGTAAAATTGCACAACCAATATGCTTTTGTTTCCTATGCTTATTTTATGGTTTAAAATATCGAAATAAATTATAATATCTTTTATAGTTCAATGCGAAAAGTTCACACAATGTGTTTGAAAAACACGAATTATTTCAATTTCGTTCAAGTTTCTTGCCGTAGGTTTCAGATGGCAACTTTTTCGTCAAGTATCTAACAATAGAGTCCCGAGAGATTTTTCTTTAGTGCAAACAGTCGAAACACGACTTTCTTCAAAGCCATTTTAAAGAGAAATTTAAATTTCCAACTCAATCAAAATGCAAGTGCCCGAATTTTAAGTTCGGCAATTGGCAGAAAAAATGAAATTATTTTAAAACGAGACATCTATTCCTGCAATGGCTACTTACAGAAACGTTCGACTTATTGTTTTTTTATTATAATTCATGCGATCATGATAAAGACTCATCCCATCAGAAACTGCACTGTTAGAAATTTCTAGAACTAATGATTAAATAACAATTTATTTAATTTTATCATATTCAATTAAAACAGTTAAACAATCGTAAAAATATGGTATTTTGACTGTGAACTGTTAAATTGTTTAATGGCTATTTTTTTACCATTTCATACATTTCCAGTGCTACAGAAAATTATGCCAGAAAAAATGTATTTTCATTTCATTTGGTAGCATTAAAATTCATTTTAGGTATCTACAAAAATCATCTCTTAATTCTGTTAAGTAATGTTTCTGTTAAGGTCATTTCTGCGAGTGCAATTTCTACGATAAAATCGCCAATGTTTTGTTATTTTTTTAGGTCACACAATGGTATTTAGTGATGAAACCAGTTAAATAAAAACTTTAATCATTTTTATATTTCTGCTATATCACTGTTCTAAATGCATGGATATGCTAGTATGATGCTCCTGTCATTTAAAGTATTACTGTGTTCTTAATAAACAGCATAAAAATTTGAAAAGTAACTTTCTAGTTTGCACATGGTTGGATTCGAACTCCCGTTTTCCCAAACGAGAGTTCTGCCCCCTGCCTACTAGGCTATTCCGTCCCGATTATTTGCGTTACGAACTAATTATTCTTTATGCACACAATAATTTTTATTGTGCTTTCCTAAAGATTTATGTTATTTCTCCAAAGTAATATAGATGTTGTATATTAATCTGCGCTGAGAACAGCTAAGTTGAAAAGCTGGATGCTTTAAAAAGGACTATATTCTGTAGTATATATAGCGCAACGTGAATTTTATTTATTTCAAATGGCAGAGGCGAATTGACATGTTAAAAAAGCAAAAACACAGGAACAAAACAAGAAAGTAAAAAGTCCTCAGGAGCGCTTTTGCCTCCCAATATCGCTCGGTAAACGACGACCCGCGGAGGGCCCTGCAGCACAGGATGTGGCCGCCATCCAAAACAGCTTGGGTCTTGCACTGAGAACAATAGGGATCAGGTGCCAGCCCTAAATGAAAAAACGCGAATTTAAGAAAGAGCAATACAGGTATTGGTGATGGCTGTGGGTTTTATGCTGTTAATTAAGAGTAACGGAACTTGTTCTGTACATACAACACAATAATTAGAATGAGTGTTTAGTGGTTCATTACTCTCTGATAGTATAAATAGCAGTTCAACAAGTTGTTTCGTGATGGTATATGGTGTGTAAGTTTGCTTTACAACGAAACTCGATTTATCAGGATATAGATGGATTAATCGGGTAATGACACTATTAATTTCACGTCTTATAAAATGTAATAGGGTTTATAACATACATTTCTAATCTGTGTTCATTTCTTCGAAAATACATGCATAACATTGTGAATTTTTGTTATTTATTTTAGTACGATTTAATACTCAGTCCATAAAATGCAACTAGTAGACGATCCCCTCTTATTCTAATTGTAAATCACCAAAGCTATACAAAATGGTACTAGTGTTCGAAAGCTTCTTTTTACATTTACCGACAATCCCTTTTTTATTAGCACCTCTTTCGAACCGTGTTTTTAACAATTCTAACCCTCTCGCCAGTCTTTTGCTTCTCATATTGTCTCCTAAACTCAATCTTGATTGGAAGATACGTTTTTCTAATTGAATTTGCATCCTGAACGCCATAGTCAAAGTACACTGTTGAAATAAGAGGGGTGGAATAAAGTCGAACATCCACCCCAACCCGTTACACTTCCACCGCTGCCGTCTACCGAAAAGTGCGTTTGTATTTATTTCCCTTTTTCTTTCAAGTCCTTTTTTCTATTTTCCTTCCTTGCATTTTTTGCTAAGGTACTTTTTTTTTAATGTCGCCAGCTAATGCCTTTTTCTTTCGAAATAATTTTTTCTTGTCTTATTTCGTTTTATTGACTTTTTACGTTCTTTCTATCTTTTCATGTTTACAGAACTCAATGGCATATTGGATGCTTGAGCGAAAATTCTGAAAATTTTAGTTTTTTATTCATTCTGTTAATTTATATTAGCCGATTATCTTCGAAAAAGTTTTAGAAATCGAATCTAAATGGAATGGAATAAAAGAACTAAGGGTGTTTCCTACAGCTCTCTTTTTTTTGTACGCCACTTTGCAAATTAAATATTAATTTAAAGCTTTTAGTTCTTTGACTTTTTTTAGATTTCTTAAGTCAAAAGAATTTGAGAGAACTTTTAATTATTGACCTCTATCTAATGTGCAAAGTCAGGATTCTCACAATTTTTAAGTTTCATTCATTAGTTTTTAATGTAATCAAGTAAATATGCTACAAAAATTTTCAGCTTTACGCATTTTTATTTTATGTGTTTTTAAATGCATTTTTAGAAAATACTATTTTTCGATTGATATAATGATTCTGCTTTTTAATTACTGGCAGTTTTTTTATTCCTTTATAAAATAAGAAATTCAGTTCTATATTCGGAAAAAAAGTTACAACTAAAATTACGTTTGCTCTAATGTCTTGGGTTTCAGGAAACAGAATGTAATTTTTATACCTTAAGAAGAATGCTTGAAATATTTTAATTAGGAAGTTTTAACAATCTAATTTTAAGTTATTAAATCAGATTACAAAATGTTTTTTTTTCTTCCTACCGTCTGCATCAAAAATTTTATATTTATATCTTATCTTGCTCATTATTTTTCTGTAGTGTCTCTCTTTTATTTAATTTTAATTGAAAAACTTTACAGAAACATCAGAAAACACTACAGAAAAAAACAAAAAACAAAAAAGCTCTAAAAACTAAAAAACAAAAAGCTCAAACTTATAGAAGTTTACACCTCTATCGAGACATTTTAACAATATATATATATATATATATATATATATATATATATATATATATAAATGAACAAATAGATAAATACATTCACAAAATTTCTGATGCATACTATATATATTCAATGTATGTAATCTAGTTCAATTTAAACACTTCACAATCGTATCGTAAATCTATTCTATTATATCTTTAATAGAAAATTTCTGTTAAAGTTCATAACAGCAGCAGTGATGCGTTTCTGTGTTGTTGTTGGCATAGGGGCACAAAGTACTCGACTACCTATATAAACCAATTTTCATAAAATATGTCTTTTTTTCTTCTTTTTAATTACATAAAGTTAAACTATGAAATTTTTTCTTACTAAAATCATTCAAATTTCATTTCTATGTCAAATAGAGAAAATATGTCAATAGATGATGTTTATACGATGCATTTACTACTTATCTGAAACTGTAGAAGGAAGTCAACCGTCCACTCCATGGGGCAGTGGCTTGAAATTGAAAGGCAAGCGCTGCATCTTTGTTGTAACCATCCCACCGTAATCTTTTGCCAGGTTGTTGTGTCGTAATATTCCTGCTAGGTGACCATCAGCGGTAATTGAACATTTGTAATATCGCTCATTTGGTGAAACAATGACGTAACTGCAAAATGAACCTAAATGGAGTAATTATCAGTTACGTCATTGTTTCACCAAATTTTCAATAACGTTTTTAACGTGTATTTTTTTAAAAAAACAAGCCTACAAAATATTTTTTTAAAATTTTAATTTAATTTTTAATTGATTATTTTAGATAAAATTAATTTGAGTTTATCTAGAATTTTTCGGCTTTGTAGTTAAAATAAAAGCTCTCCTTAAACCTTTAAAAGAAGAATCGGAGCTCTTTGGAGAAACTTTTTCGCCAACATATTTTTTCTATTAAATCTTATTTCAGATATCTCATATAACAGAAAAAAAAATCAGAAATCGGAGGAACGCGAAACACGTAATCTTCAGTCTTATATATATATATATATTTTTCAATATCGATTCCGTGAAGGCATACTTCAAGTGTATCAACGACGCATTGTGACAAAATAATTTTTTTAAATTTATATCTCTTCAGAATATCAGTTCAAGGTCTAAGAGTTTTAATTCTATGGCAGTGCAGATCTAAGTCACTTGTCTTCAAACTGTGCCACTGACAAAGTTCTTCGAGATAAGGAATCTTCGAGAATCAGCGACAAAGTGTAAATTAAATTTACTGGTCCTGATATCGCTATCTTTGATGTACTTCCAAGCTTTTCTTCTGTCCGATACTCATGCACTTAGCTTTATTTTGTTATACGCCTGAGATTGATCTTTTAGCCCGGGGGAACTTGGCGACAATATTGAGCATTGGAATTAAATAAGGTTTTTGCATCTTCTCTTTTCCATTTCGAGTTGGCGTCTGTTTCCGTGAAAAAAAAAATTTCTAAGAGATTTGTAGGCGTGAAAGAAGAACTTAGAAAAAAAGAAGAAGTTTGAAATGAAATCTTTATGCGTCATATTTGATACCGCTCAAGTTTTCTTCGTAGAGTAATAATAACTGGAATGCCTATGTAATTGGATGCAATACTAAGTTGTTCCGGAAAGAAGATATGGAGATAAATTAGATTGAAAAGAAATTTTTCAGCAATGAAAAATTTCTTGAGGGGCGCTTTTGTTTAACTACATAAAGTATTTTTTTTTTCTGAAATAACTGAAGTTTGTAAGAGTGATCTTAAACATTCAGTTTCACCGTCTTTAATGGTCTGATTTTTCATGGGGAATAGCAATATTACTTTTCAGATTCTTTTATTTCATGTAATATTTCTTTTCCGATGCAATTTGCGTACAATATTTTAATGTAACTGGATGTAGTACTAAATTAAGGCGGAAAAAAATATGGAGATACGTTATATTGAAAATAAATTCTTCAGCAGTGAAATGTTTCTACAGCTTCCACTTTCGTTTTGAAGAATAATTTATTTTATTAAAATTACTAAAGTTTGTAAAAGTGACCATTAAGTTTCAATGTCTTCGATGGTCTTGCTTCCTTCATTTGCAAATGTAATATGTATTACAATGCAGTTGCTTTAATTTTTTTTTTTTCTCCACTGAATTATTATTGCCATTACCCATTGGGAAGGGAATGCCCCTTTACTTCTCTTATATTCCTTACATTTTTTTTGAAGCAGTCCTACGAATTTTCAATATATGCACACTTTCAAACAATATCAACTTCATCGACTAGGTCTATTCAACACCATGATCACAAATAAAGAGTATTAAAAAATCAAGAAATAACTTAAGCCCAAATAAAAAAGCAGCACAGCAAAATCAAATTAAAAAAAGCAGCTATGTTAATTTTGGAACTTTTTGCAGTTGATTGTTTTCAAGAATTCGAGACAGAGGTTTTTTTTTATCCTTTCATCAGCGCGCACATTTTTAATGTTCTAACGTAATATTAATATTTTTAGTACACAATAGTAGTATTTTTATGTTCTTGTTATGATTAACTTATTCATAATAGGGTACTTGCACTTCAAGAGGAAAACGATCACTGATACCCCAACACGTGACCTATGACGTCAACGCCAGCTGATTTTTTATAAGCAAAATGGCATGCTTTAGAATGTTAATTAAAGTGAAGTTAATTAAATACAAGACCGTATCACACATCGAATTTGTTGAAATATAATTCTTAATCGTCTACGTCTTTTACTGAACTTAGATTTATTATTCGCTTGTTTATTTATTGTAAGCCTGATATATTTTTGCTTTGTGTACAAGGCAACTGCAATTCATAATTAGTTTGTTTAAGTTCCATATGGCTTCGAATCTGTCTTTGAGTTAAGTAAGAAATATGTAGTGAAGAAATTGAAATCTTTATAAAAGAATATAGAATGTGTCGTTCAAGAAAATTGATACTTGATGGTCTTGGCTTAACAGAAATAGAATGGAAAGAACAGTTGCTAACGTAAACACAGATGATGAACCACGACAGTACGCAAGGACGGTGAAGAAATTGGGGTATTTCGCGTTTTTCAAACACTTCACTCGACCAAAATATAGTGGAATCCCGATTTTACATTACACATGAAGTGCGATAACGTAAAATCAGGGTAAAAAAATGTAAGCATATTTTTCAAAAAATGTCACTTACGAGATGAACTATCAGAACAAATGTGTAATCTGTTCATGTTTTTTTGTTTTTAAGAAAATTCCTCTACAACAAAATTCCTCTTTATACCTACAATTGTTTGCAAATGTGCTTTATGGTTTACATTTGCAGATGTTTAAGAGCTTTTAAACTTTTTAACTCTTGATCTGTTGTGTATATATTCTCCGATATGCTTTTGCTCATTTTAATCGTCTTTTTTATCATTATCATCGGGAGCAGAGGCATCAAATCAGATTTTGAAGGAATTGAGAAGTAATGGGTTGTGTGTTGCAGTCAATATACGCGTCATCAACTTCGCAAGATCGTCAGACATAGGAATTCTGAAGGACCAATGCTCCCGTTGGATACCGAGAAGCAAAAAAACGCTTTATTAAACCCATTTGTATTGCACTTAAGTTGCCACAGTGCAATGCCGTAGAAATCAAATTGAGAGTTTCCAGAACATTCATTTTTGCTATAAAAGCATCTTGCAGGTCACCGGAATCCAAAAAAAGAAATGATTACCTAACCAGTTGTTTAGTGTAATATTTTCTTTAAATAATTGGATAATTCAAAGATTCAAAGGTTTATGTTTCCACTCGCAAATTTCACAGTTCAGGATCGCATACTTCCTTTAATTACTCTTCCCGTACTTCGTCCATCACCCTTCTGATTTTGACTCCAGGGGGAAATCCCATCTCATAGACAAAAGGACAATAAGAGAGGGTAGAAAAGAGTGTCAGAAAAGCTACAAACAATTAATAACAATAATAACAATACCGGTAAAGTTTTAATTGGAAACATCATACACCAAAAGTCAAGCAAAAACTGTCGTTCCTGCATTCAATACAACAAAAAGTAGGCAAAAAGGCCAGTCGTGTATTCCTTGTAGCCCTACACATAATCTAAAATCGTTTAATATTTCCTTATATGGAAGTGAAAGAAGGAAAGATTTTAAAATAACTCCTCCTTTGAAACATAAATCAAATTTGTAATTCATTGGTATGTTTTCAACCTTGAAGTCCAAAAATAGAATATCTCTACACTTATTCTTTAACAAAGGCATTTTATGAAAACGAAAGAGTTTCAATGCTTTTATTAATACAAAAATATTTTTTATGATTTTTGTATTATATCCCCCATGCAAAAAAAAAATTTTTTTTTTGGTGAGCCAAAATAAAAAAAATTTTTTAGAATACTTTGAATTTATAAAATTTAGATTGGTACGACTGTCCTATTCCCTACTACAAATAACATTTTTTTTATTATGTGAAAAAAAACATCTATTTACAATGACAAAAATTAAAACAAAACATGATAATGCAATTTATCTGATTAGTCAACTAAACAGAAAAAAAAGAAACATATTTTTATAACTATTCTACTAAAATTTTCAAATTTTTTTTTCACACAAAGATATACACAGTTTTTATGCGACCGAACTGGACACTAAGTGTCATTTAATCACAATTTAAGATTCTGTGCGGTTAAGGGGTTAATTTCTCGATGAAAATCTGTTTTCCCCGATAAAATGGAGGAAAACAGAATTTCATGAAGCACAGTGATATTGGGAGATCCATATTGGACTATGCAAAAATAGTTCATAATATTTTTCTCACCCTGCTGAGAGAAAAAAAGTTCAACTTTCCTCGCCCTCACATCCAAATGATGCTGAGGTAAACATCTCCACACGCGATTCGAATCTTCCAAAAATATAGGGTTTACTTCTTCCATTGAAGAAAGTAAATTTTTTTTCTTCTTTTCTTTTCCTTTGGGCACGATTCTTGATTTAATTTGAACATTTGTGGGCTGTGATATTTCCTAAGCTTTGATACATGTACAATTTCAAAATTTTGTTTACTTAAATTATTCTTTTTATTTATTTTATAATTAACTTCTGAAATTTTTTGAAGAACTTTATACGGTCCACTAAAAGGAGGTGACAACTTCCTTGTATTAGGATAAGTAAATTCTTCAAACATAACTAATTCATCAGTTTTAAAGTCTATATCTAAAAATCTAGCATCATAATAAGTTTTATTTTTTTCATGATATTCTTGAGTTCATTGAATTGCTATTTTTTTAGCTTCCACCACAGGTGGATAGATTTCTTCATTTAAGAGATTTTCATAGGGGAGTCTTCCATGCATGTGGAAGTATGGTAGTATGCAGGTGGAAATTTTGTTACAGAATGGGGAGTTAAGTTATAAGTATTAACTATATCTTTTAACAAAGTTGGCCAGAGAGTTTTAGTCGGTTTTTCATTAATTTTACATTTTAAACGCGTAATTATTGTTTGACCCAGGCGTTCTACTTTGCCATTAGACTGCGGATGATGTGCAGTTGTCAATAATTGTTGAATTTTATTATGTTTCAAAAATTTTTTAAAATGAGAAGAAGTAAATGCAGCGTTTCGATCACCGGACAAAGATTTAGAAACTTGATTTTGAAAAGTTTGATGTAAAAAATTAGTATAAGTTTCTGAACTAATCCACCAACACTATCTATTGATAGTAAGTCAAAAGACTCATTAACGTAAGAATTGTAATAATCCTAATCTTTTTTGTCGTGGTTTTTTATTTAATAGGCACGTATGACAATGTTTACAAAATTTTGTTATATCTGAAGTTATGTTATTCCGATAATAAACGGGTTATTAAGTTAATAATTTTTTGAATTCCTGGATGGTTAAATTTATCATGAGCAATTTGCAGTAGTTTTAATCTTAACGAAAATGGAACAACTATTTTAGTAAAATTTTCTTACGTACACACAAAACATTATTGATATCAACAAAATTACCTTGTAAGTTATCTTTCCTTTGCGATTCTCGTATTTAATCCAATTTTAACAAATGTGATACATGAACATTATTATTATTACTATTACTTTTGACAAGTGAATGTGTTGCATCTCTCGAAAGCCAATCTGCTTCAAAATTAGTAGAGCCATTGGTGTATTTAATATTATATTCAAATATACTTAACAATAATGACCATCTAAATTATCTACCCTTTAAATTTTTAAATTTTTTAGCCAAACTAAAGCAGCATGGCCAGTATGTATGGAGAATTTTTGGCCAAAAAGGTAATGATTGAACTTATTTAAAGAATCTATTATAGCAGGGCATTCAAGTTCTGTAATTGCATAGTTTTTTTCATAGTCCCTTAAGGAACGAGAATGAAAAGCTATAGGATGCATTCATGTTCATGATCAATAAATGTTTATTGTAAAAATTTATTGATCCAAGAAATCTTTGCAATGATTTTACATTTTTAGGGATCATTAATTTTTTAATTACTTTAATATTATGGTTATCGGGTGATACAATCTCATTGCTTATTTCATATCCTAAAAATTCTATTTGTTTTTGCAAAAATGAACATTTTGAAAGTTTTAATTTTAAGTTTTCCTGTTTACAAACATCAAAAAAATTTTTACGATGGGTTAAATGTTCATCATAAGTATTAGAAAATATGATGATATCGTCAAAATAGTTTGTAGCAAATTTTATTTTATGTTTATTTAAAATTCTGCGAATTGTACGTTGAAAGATGCTTGGTGCATCCTTCCAGCTTTATGTCCTGGTGCATTACACTTTCTTCATATATGGTCCCTTATTATTTCAAAATTTATTTTTGTTTAAGTCACTTTGAATTTTTTCATAAACTTTAAGTTTTTGTTGAAATTCAAAAAGATTATTGGCTCCATAAAGAATCGTTTTATTATTTGTTTGGTCTGGTATTCCTTGAATTATGTAAGTGATCAGAGCTTAAGTCATCAATATCACTTTGAGTAGCAATTTCTTTCATTTTAAGGAAGTATTCTTTAAGAGTTTCATTATATCTTTGCTTTCTTTTTTGCAATATTGCATGTATGTCTGCACTATAGCAATTAAGTCCAAATTCTTCAAGCAAAGGATTTTTTAATTTATCATATGAATTTAAACAAGTTTCACTTCTAATTAAGGTCAATGCATTTCCTTTTAAAGATCTTTTTGCGAATAAAAATTTTTGCATTTCAGGAAGTTTAAATAAATTAGCATGAGTTTAAAAATTTTCAAACCAAGAATGAATATTTTCATGTTTATTTCCTTTAAAAATGGGAGTAACTGCTTCGATATCAAAAAAATTAACTAATAATTTTGTTTCCGGTTCTCTATTTACACAATTATTTACATCATGATTAGAACTTTGATTATAGGATTCCATATCTTTATCTAACTTTTGATTTTGTTTTGCAATATCCTGATCAGCATAAACATGAGTTACCTGTATTTCTTTATCAACATAAATTTAAGTACTGATAGAATTTAAATTAACTTGTGTAAATTGATTCACACAAGTTTTAATTGGTAAATGTGATTCAAAATCTGTTTGAGTTTGTTTACATTAAAAACTGACTATTTTCATCCTCATCTTCAGAGGGATCTTCAATTACTATAGAATTTTTTAAATAATTAAAATCACATAAGCAAGTTGAAATATGTTTAGCAATTTCACTCTTATTTCCCTAACTGGAAATATTAAGAATATCAGTAATTTTGATTAAGTCCGAAAAATTAAAAGTATTACAAGTTTATTTAAGTTTATTTGATAATTCTTTATCGTTAGGTTCAAAAGAAAATTCTGAGAAATTTAGTATTTTATTAAGATTTAATCTTGATAAATCATTAGGAAATAAAAGTTTAAACAATAATTTCATTTCATTTGTCGTTACTAATTTAATTGAAGTTTGAACCAAATTTATTTATTTTAAACACATTTTAAATACGCGATAAGTAACAATATTATATTATAATTTAAAAAAAAGTAATGACAACATAAGAAATGCTATCTAACCATTAAAAATATTATTCTATTGATTCAAATATTCATAATAAAAAATTTAGATCACTAATCATATATAAATATGTAATGTCACTAAAATATGTAAATATGTAATCATAAATGTATCAATAATTATGAAGAAAAATAAAAATATATACAGGGGACTCTTCTTTTTCACTCGCCAAAATCTTTCGTAGACCTTCCTGAATGTTTAGGTGTTGAAAAAAAAATATGTCATTCACTTTTAACACACTCTTGCTTCATCACTTTACACCAATTTAGAAACAGATATTTTTGAGAGCACCGAGAAGCGAACTTTTGCAAGCCTTTTCATTGAACTCTTCGCACACTCACGCACATAAATGGCACTTTTGATTCTTGCTCAAATTCATGAATATTCGGGATTTCTCACACTTTTCACTAAAACAAACTCTTGAGCAGAACTCGGAACTGTAGGGCTCGGGGATGGGACAAGCATGGCTCCAGCTCCAGCCAAGAATCCTGTCGACTTCGAATAACAGGGCTACAACACTGTTACTTTAGGTCGTTTTTAGGAGTCATGAGCCAATAAATTTTTCACATTCTTTATTTAGATGTAAGAAGGTGAATGCAGAAGTTCTCACCCACTCTCCCCAACTGGAGGGGGGTGGACAAAAATCCAAACAATTCCGGAAAAGTTTAAATGGGATACATCATATACTAAAAGTTATGCAAAAATCGTTCCTGCAACCAAATACTACAACCAAAAGTAGGTAAAAAGGCCAGTCGCGCATTCCTTGTAGCCCTACACATCATCGAAAATCGTTTAATACTTTCTTATATGGAAGTGAAAGAAGGAAAGATTTTAAAATAACTCCTTCTTTTAAAACATAAGTCAAATTTGTAATTCATTGGTATGTTTACAGCCTTGAAGTCATAAAGTAGAATATCTCTACACTTACTCTTTAACAAAGACATTTTATGAAAACGAAGGAGTTTCAATGCTTTTATTAATATATATATATATATATAAATATATATATATATATATATATATATATATATATATATATATATATATATATATATATATATATATATATATATATATATATATATATATATATATATATATATATATATATATAATATTAGAATTTTCATTACCTTTGAACTATATTTTATGAAATACAATAACTTTTATTTTAAGTGTGACTATTACTTTCCGTCAGAATATCTAAAGATTGGAATAAAACTTCGATTATCTAGCCAATTGCAAATAAATTAGTAAATTTATTTCATATTAAAATATCTCATGATACGAACTTTTTCTGATACGGTGTATTATTTTTTCGTCACACGCGAAAGACGAATTAGACCTGGAATTTCTTTTTATTAATTTTTGATTCCTGCAATGCTCTATTTATTCGAACGTATCTTAAATGTATTCCATGAAATTTATTACATTCGTTAATATTATTTCACTGAAAATGAAATTCAAGTAAATGAAATAAGTTTTATAATTCCTTTTTTATGACATTTGAAGAATATGGACAAAATTACTTGACAATTACTTTAGAATTAAATTAAATTTCTATCGTCAATACTTAAATGCGAATTCTTATTCCGTTGCCAGGTAACGAAAAGGTATTATTTTTTCATGCATCTCCTTTTGTTACAAACTAATATAGTGTAATTTGAAAGTTCAATTTACTTTTAATTTATTTATTTCTGGGAACTTGGTTTTATTTTTATTTACCTATTGCATGTAAGAAATCATTTTAAAAAGATGTTTTTCATTCCATTTTGTTCTTTTTACAACTTCTGCCTTTTCAATATTAATAAACGAAAGTGGAAAAAAAGTCTCGCGAAACGAAACTGATTTGATACCTTTTTCACTTTTACTAGGCATTTCAAAAATAATAATAATAAAAAAAATAATGCCACTTAGTTGCAAAAATTCAATTTTCAACAAAATCATATTTTATTTTAAGAGTGTTGGCGAAATTTCCAATTCATTTCTTTAACTCTCATAAAAAAAATGAAAGTTCTGGGGAAACTTTTATTTTGAGGAAAATATATATGGAAGAGTAAATTAGATTATTCGCCCTTTTCTTACCTTTTGAACGGCGGAAGGAAGTATTGTCATTCCTTTGGTTAATATGAAGATCATAATTTATTCCATTTCTTAAAAGTGCGCCCAAGGCTACTTCGCTGCTTTTTCATATAGAATGTAATAACTTGATGCCTTATAGTTATAGAAGATGCATTTCTTCAAACAAAGGGAAAAAGATTTAAGTAAAAATTTTAAAGCATGTAATTATTACATTGAATTTTCACCTGTTGTTTTATGGAATTATCCTTTTTTTCCTCCCCTGTTAACATTCAAGAAAACTCTCCCTTAATAATTAAATTTGCGAATTAAAGAGTTATTAATCTGTATTAGTTTCGAAAATAATTTATTAATATTGTAAATGCAATTATTAATTATGTTGATTAATTGTAACGAATGGCAAAAATTGTTTAAAAACTGGCTAACTAAATTTAAAATATTACTTTTAATACCTTGTACTGATTGACATAAAATTTCGGTGCAAATCACGTGTTTTGGCTCTACCGTGTATAAAACTAGGTAAAAATCTATTTGAGTTGATAAAATGTTTTCGCTGTAGTCTTCAGTTTTACTTCTCATCTTTTTGGTAATGCTTGTTTCAATTGGTTGTTTTAATAGAATGTACTAACTCAATAACATTTAATGACTAATAGTTATCGAATATGCATTTTTCCCAAAAAACATTAATAAGATTTAAGTGGAAAATTCAAAACATGCAGTTATTACATTGAATTTTTTGCCTGTTGTTTTGAGGAATTATCATCTTTCCTCCTCTGTTAATATTCAAGAAAGCTCTTCATAAATATTTAAGTTTGTAGGAAACATTTCTAAGTTTTGAAAAGTATTTATTAATTTTTTATTTAACATTTATGAACAATATTGATTGATTGTAACAAATGGCGAAAATTGTTACCAAACTCAAAATATTACTTTAAATGCCTACTATTGATGGACATAAATTTTTGGTGCAAGATCCATTTTTGGACTATATCACGCTTAAAACTAAGTAAAAATTTAGGAAATTTAGTTTTTATAATATTAACTATTTTGAAAAAAGTAACTATTTTTAAATCAGAGCAAAAATGGTTAAAATTAGAACTAAATCAATTGGCGTCATTTTGATTTCATAGGTATTTATAAGGTTAAGACAAAGGAAATGATCAAAATATATAATATTAGCAATTAACGTTAAGTATAGGAAAAGAAAAAGCTATTTCAACAGTATTACTGATTTTTAAATTAGCAAAAAAACTCAAGTAAGGAAAAATGTCAAAAAAAATTATTTTATATGAATAATTTTAGTAAGGTATTGCAAGCGTCTGTATTTTTACTTCTCATTTTTTTTGGTAATTAAAAAACAAAGTAACATAATCTTCTCATTTCTTGCGTATCTAAAAATTTTTTTTTGTCATTTTTTGGTTTAGGGCCCAAAGAAGACGCTATCTCAGCAAAATTAAAATAAAAAATGCGAATAGAGATGTCCAAGCCAGAGGCTGAACTGATTCTTAAGGGGAATAAATCAATCAATTGTCGTAACTTTGTGGATACGAAAGGCAACTAGCCAAAAGAAACATATTCCTATTGGTTGCTATCTAACTGAATGGTCATTGATGGATTGTTAGTAGACAGGTAAGTGAAATTACATTTGCTTAGATGTCTCGATACTACTTGTATTCCAAAATGTAATCACTTATTACAACACTTTACAAAATGTCAAAACAAGTGAATACAGTTTTCAAACAAACAAAATAATATGATTATGAATTTATCGAACCTTTTGCAAGGAAATTTTTAAAAGTCAGAAATACTTGCAAAAGATTCCGATTTCCACAAGAGGATGCAATACAAACTTTTTATTTTTAAGAAATGGAATGATATCGATATTTTACAGAAATACTTGCAAAAGATTCCGATTTCCACGTGAGGATGCAATACAAACTTTTTATTTTTAAGAAATGGAATGATATCGATATTTTACAGAAATACTTGCAAAAGATTCCGATTTCCACATGAGGATGCAATACAAACTTTTTATTTTTAAGAAATGGAATGATATCGATATTTTACAGAAATACTTGCAAAAGATTCCGATTACCGCATGAGGATGCAAAACAAATTTTTTATTTTTAAGAAATGGAATGATATCGATATTTTAGTAATTTTTTTTAACTATAGATTACGCCTAAGACCACCTTGGATAAGAATAGGTGGTCATGTCATTCTGTTTTTATTGATAGAGAATTCAAAATGTTTCATATTTAGTGAGCGGTAACATTAAACGAAATGAAGGTTTGAATAATTTTTTCAAGGCTTTTGCTATCCATTGATTTATTGTTTTCGAAAAAGCAAAAATGTTTAATACCTATTTTTGAAATTATTTTCTTGAATTTTTTTTTTTAAAGGACAAAACGTTTGGTCTAATGTTGGGATTAATAGTTCAGTTCGGTCGTTTTAATGGATGTTAAAATAACAATACGGCTATGGAATTAGTAAACGGCTCAATCATGTATCAGTCGTCATTATGGATGGGTTGTAATAGTTGGGGGGGGGGGAGGGTCGTACTTGAACTAATTAGCCAAAACTGTGAAAGAGCTTTTATAGAAGAAATGAAATTTAGGTTACATTGTTAAACACGCACACAAAAATTAAAATATTGTTATATTAGTACTGAAATTGTTAATCGTTTCATAAATATTGCTATTATCATAAATTGAATTATTAAGAAATGCTTTATGTGGATGAAAATTTTTTTGTTTAAATAAAAATTAAAACTTCTTTGAGCAAAATTAGATTTAAAAAAAAAAAAAAATCAAAATAATTTTTTTTAAAATTATTATTTTTAAATAAAAATTAAAAAAACCTATTTAAAAAATAAGGTTCTAAACATAAAAATTCATAAAAAAATTTATAATCCAAGGGTGTATCTTAAAGAATTATTTTAAATTTGAATACATATACTAGGGGACTTTTGAGTTATATATTAATATTTAACTAATAATTATAGCAAAACATTTGTTTCAAAAAACTTTCCCAATCCCTTTCGAGTTGTATTAAGAGATAACTAGAATGCTATACATAATGCCATACAACGGTATACTTTCAATACGTAACAACAAGTAAATAAACTAAACTGAGTTATAGACTTTTAATTGATAGGTTTTAATATTCACTAAGTAATTATCTTTTCATCGGTTTAGACCTAATTTAGAAATTCTTATTTTTAATTTTTATTTAATTTTAAATATAAATTAAAGCTGATAAAAAATAATTTTTATTTTTATTCTTGGCGCAAATTAAATTCTCAGGAAGGCTGAATAAATAAAAGTGCTTTGTTCTATTTTAGAGAAAATATTTCAAAAATAAGTGTTTTTACCACATAAAAGAAAAAAAAAATTCAATTAACTTTCAAGATCATATTAAAAGCTTTTGATCAAAAGGGCTTTATGATGCAAGTTAATCCGGTCTTGGAAATTAATGAAGCGTTTTTTAGCGAATATGAAGTAGGACTTTTAATAATTGAAAATTGAGAGTAAAAATCAATCTTAAAAATAGTGAATGGTTGTATTTTAAACTTCTTTTTTCGCAGACAATGTTATATTTTTGTTGAACTTTATAAGCAATCAAAAAACTTAAAAACTAAAAAAAGGCAAACTTTAAAATATTTATTTATCGTGCATTTATTTAAAATATAGTTAAAAACTCTAATTAATATGTATAATTTTATTAAAACGCTAATATATCCCCAAATAAGTTAGTTTAATGTGTTTCAAAAATGAAATGAATTGAAAGATGCATAATAGAAAGAAAATAAGAAATATAGTACATAAATAATCGGGTATATGACTAAAAAAATAATATTTAAAAATAAAAAAAAATTATGTACATAAAATGTGAAAATAGAAATTAATTTTAAATTCCAGAACAAAAGTAAAATAACCAATAAGACAAAGGAAAAAATTAAATTGTATGTTATATATAAACAGAAATAAAATTTCTATATAAATTTTAAAAAGTTTTTTTTGCTCTTTTAAACTTAAAATAATGTCGTTTTTGTAGTTAGTTGTATGCCAAATACCAGTTAACTCGAATACCTGTAAATGTGTAACTGTTTAAGGAGTATTCAGTTGAGTGTGTTCGTACGGTGAATTTATTAGAGACTGCCTCTAATAATTTAAACTCATGCATCAGTTTCACGTTCACAAAATCTATTAATTAACCGTTACTGAATAAATTTAATAGTTGGAGAAATTCGATGGCTTTCAAAAAATCTATTTTACAAATTTTATTTACTGATACATACCAATTTTCAAAACCGCTACTTAGAATGATTTAGACAGTTATTATGCAAAACCTTTATATTACATCAGGTGATATTTTATATTTTTCTTTAAGAATAAGAAAATTTAACGTACAAAAGATATCTGCGGCATGAATAAAAGGAATATTAGCGTCATTTACATTGCACGAAATTTTTTTTTAATGTAATATTAAAATTATTTTAGGAAATTCTAACTTTTCTATAAATTTCAATGCAGAGTTGCACAGCTTGCAGTAGAGATAAATAAACAAACTCTAATCTTCCTACTCATATTTTAACCTTTGCTATATCAATATATCAGATACTAATTGTTGCCCGGCCTATATAGAGGAGAACGTATATGCTTTTACTTGGACCATGGTTTGATTCACCGTGGTATAAGGCAGAGAGTCTGAGCGGATTGAATTTTCTCCTATTCTAACAAAGTGAATCACCATCATCTCTTCTGTAATTTTCCTGATGATTTTAAATCCAGAAAATGTCCACGTACGGATGGGAAGCGTGGTGCGGGGACTGTATGATTACAAAAGCTATTAGTTTCTATGATATAAATTGTCATCTTAGCTGCTTGCCCTAATCATAACAATCGATTGTGTTGTTATATGTTACCTTTTTTCAACTTATATTCCTCTAGTAGCATCCTCAATAACTAGAGTAACTTTGTTGTAATTTCAGCAGTCAAAAACTATTTATTGTCTTTTTCTATAGATATTCTAAGGTTATGGATGAATTGATTAAGTGAGAAGGCGAGTTTATTATTTAATAAACGGAAAGGTTTTGAAAACAACAGGAGTTATTATTATGTGTAGGAATGAGAAATTAAATAATAATATGAATTATAACTATATCTATATATTTTTTTTTGATTAAACAACGCAAATTGTCTATTGTTTACAAGAAAAAAATTAGAGTTAAATTTGTTTATAAATGATAGCTTAGATCAAATGTATTAAGAGGCTTTGGAGATTCATGATCTTTTTGGGAAGGGATTCGATTCTCTATAGTAAAGGCTGGGAGTTCAGTAGGTTTAACTTTCTGTTATCGTATTTCAGTGGCTTGGCATCCATTTTATTATTTCATACTTGTCAGTTTCTGTCAATATACACTGTTAGAAATTTTTCAAAGAAATGTTAAATAGAAGTTTATTTAACTGTTATTTTACCATATTCATTTAAAATTCAAATAATCATGAAAAGATGGTATTCAAACTATTAACTGTGATAAAATTCGTTTAGCAACCATTTTAATCTAATACGATTAACAACTAGAATTTTATCGTGCCAACTAGGCCCACCTTATGAATACACTTAATTTCATGCAACTATATTATAGCCGAGAGGGCTCTTGCCAAAGAGGTGATAGATCGCTCGCCTTTCATTGAGGTAAACCGGGTTCGACCCCCACGATGGCTGGTCAATATGAATTCCTCACCCGGTCGCAACGCCCACAGTGATGGCGTAAAATATTCTCAGTAGTAGACAGATCATGGGTTAAGAGTCTCCTTGGCGTTAGGCTAATTGTGGAAGGTTTTCGTGGTTTTCCAGGCAGCGCGTCAGTCTCATTATCACTCTCCATGTAACCAAATGCCAGTTAGTATTATCAATAAGTCCTCCACGAAGTGAAATTTCTCCTTATTCTTGATCCAGGAATTCCTTTTTCTTCTGGATTAGGTTCAAAATGACAAAGCTACGGAGTTGAACATTAGTAGTCGTTCGTATATCCAAAATTTGGCAGGCTTTCCAACGACTGTTATAAAATAAAGTATCATGGTTAGCTGAACGAAGCGTTGATACCACATTATTTCTCCCATTTACTCAACACACGATTAGTGTGCAGTGTCCTTCACTTCCCAATAGGTTAGACTGAATCATTAGAATACAAAACTCTTATTTACGCAAATATGACGACACCACAGAGTTTCTTAGCACAAAAAACACTAGTGTATTTCCAGACAGCTAATCCGCATTCCTCTGTTTATTTAACAAAACATAACTCAACCACAACTCAACTCAAGTGTACATTGTTATTACCTAATAAAATACTGAACATATCCTAACTCAAATGTCCAGTTAAATTTTCTTTTTACGGTTTAGAAACCATGCTAGTTGTAAATGGTGACAAAACCGTATAGTTTTGTATTCATAATTGTTAAACCATACCAGATGTAGACGAATTAAAAAATGTTTCTAATGTAAACTTTGTAACTTTTAAATGTAAACTTTGCACTTAATTGGAGGGATAGACTGCTGTTAGTTATTTTACCGTAATTTGAGAATGTAAATTCTAGCAGAGTAAAGAGTAACCCAGGATTTTTAAGCTGGTAATTTATGCATTGATAAATAAAATGCCACGAAAGATTGAATTAGAACTCATATAAATATTGATCCGAAACTAAAAGCAGACTAATACAAATAAATAAATAAATACTGATTTATACACATTTGAATCTTGAAGCGGATTTAAAAAAATATTAAAACTGTATATGCCATTACTTTCATTCTTCATTATCAATTTCTAAATGAATTTAAAATCTAAAAAAAAAAATAAGCACTGTTGTAAAGATAGATTTATAAAGATTATTTTTAATAGAATAAAAATGATAATTTAAACTGTAGTAATAAAATTTTTAAACCGTTCACCTAAACTAATTAATAAAAATTTCTAGCTGTTTTGAGTGGCAATTATATGACTTAATATTAATTATGTACTAATGAAAATTACTAAGAAATAGAATTGAAATAATAGTATTAACGTGAATTTAATGCGATTCCTAGACAGTAGAGGAATTTGCTTAATGCATTTCAAGTTAAAAAGATATTTCAAAGTATTCCGCCGGCAATAAGCTTTTAACAACAAGCTACTTTGTATGTAGTCTAGAAAGTAAAAGCCATCCCATTATATTTGTTTAAATTTCAATTTCTCGGGTGACAAATGTAGCAAAGCAAGTCAAAAATGAAATTGCAAACAACAGAAAACAAAACTATTCAAAAATCCTCTTTAGTACCAAATTTGTTCGGGAAAGGGTTATTACCGTTTTCAAACATCAACTGTTGAGGAGCTTTAAAATAAATTAAGAGAATGTTCTATTTAGAGGGGAAAGGAAACTATTTCCACCCCCCTCATAATATGCATAACTTAAAACAAATATTCAATCAGAGCTTGAATTTTCCGGAAGAAGATTAAATAAAATGAATTCATTTTAACACATAAGTTCCATTAAAGGGTAAAACAAAATTGAGAAGCGTTGGAACACTTTTCTACCTTTGCTACAGCGAAGAGTGCCTGGGGATTACATTAATCTCATTAGGCCTTCTAGAACCTTCTAAGTGCCCATTAAAACCCTTTGTCAAAAGAATGACGCTTCAAATAAAATATCTTCCTTCTTCTTTTTACCACAGTTTAGAAAGCGCATAAGCCAATCAGCTCTGTGTATAATATTTAAGCAGTTCCCTGAAGTAGAAAGTCATAAAGGAAAAGTGTTATTTTATTCGAAATATTTTATTTGGATTTTCTCTAATGGAAGATTGGTTTTAATTCAATAATAGACAATGCCTTTCGGAAACATAAGAATAGTACTTACGGGAATTTTTTGTTTTTGTTGTTAATTCATGTACTCGTTAGGAATGCCAAAAATACAAAAATATAAATTACGACAATGTGACATTAAGGTCAGTCATTAAACATTTAATTGATAATGTCCATTTGATTGCTTTTCCTAAGGGGTAAAGCATTCTTAAAGATTATAGGGACATGAAGTGTTAATTTAAATGCTTCTGGCAATTACATTAACTTGTTGACAATTACTTGGAATTAACAACTTTTGCATTTTTTACGACTTGTCACAAGCATTTCAACAAGGATTAAATTTATTAAATAAACGGTGCTTAATTTTAATTTAAATTCATTTTCAAAATAATAACAAAATAACTTCTATGCTGTATTTTTTTATAGGTAAAAAGGAAAACTAATAACAGAGTATCACTGAATAATATACTATACTTCATAAGTAAACAAAGTACTAAACTTTCAAAATTTCCGGATGAAATTGCGGTATAAGGTATCTGCATTTTGGATGTATCATCTGTAAAATCCCTTTTTACCATAAAATACTGTACCGTAATTTTTACAGAAATATTTATTTAATTAGAATGATTCTGTGATTTTACGGTAATTAATGCTGTAAAAATTACAATATATCAGATTTTTTGTCACGTAACATATTGCAGTTAAAATGGTTTTACGGTAAAAAGAACCGGCACACAGAGATATTTTAACAAAAAAAATCTACAAATTATGCCTGCATTATGGTTGATGCCCACTGAAAGCAGAGTTTGCATGACAAGGACTAGGATTCGAACTTGGACACTTCATGGAATGGCGCACACTGTGTTCCTTGTGCCACGGCAGTCTGAGCGTTTTATTATAACAAAATGTTAAACTTTTTTTTAATCTTAAAATTTTACTTATTGAAATCTTATTTAAGAGTAAAAATGTTTAAAACTATACTTTTATGAAAATGGTCAGCTCTTATAAAATGTCTGGCAATTTAACTTGTCAAAAAATCATATCTAAAAACTGATAATAATCAGATATAATATCGATTTGGTAATGTAGACGGCTCGCAATTTCATTTATACTATGTTCAAAACCATAAAATAATTGCTGAAAGGAAAGAGCAAATGTAGAAAATAATTGCCAAATTTGAAAAAAGGTAAAGTTATCCTACTGTAAGCAAAACTGCTTGGAGAAAACCTGGAATTTGAATCCGTTTATGATTAGGGTAAAAAACAAAGAAGACCCGTTTTATGAATAAAATAGTATTAAGCAGAAATATACCGGAAAGTTGTATAAACAAACGGTCATTTTTTATACTATATAAATATGGTTTTCATCAACAAAAAAGTCATTTTTATGGTTAACAAAAATTTATGAAGATATTTAAAACTATTTCAACGAAAGCAATTATTTACAGAATGTTAAGCCTCCACTAGTTGCCTAAGCATGGCTATTTTCCGGACAATTAGTGAGAGTGCGTACATTTTTTGAAAAAAAAGTCAAGTTATAATGAAATTAAAAATATAGAAATGCAAAAGTGGATTGTTTTATACTTGCTTTTTGTCAATTGAAGTTTGCTCGTTCTTGGAAATATGTTTCACTGATTTTTTTCTACGCTTTCCTCCACCTAAGCGATAAACGATAAACGAAAATTTGTATAACTAGGACAGGTATGAAAAGCACTTTTGCTTGTTTAATTACCTTTTTCATTATTTTTTCTTAAGTGAAACAATTTTGTTTCTCTTCGAATTCAGCGAAATAACGTAGCAGGGAAATGAAAATATTTTGTCACAACTACTTAAAAAAGCATTGGGTTTCTGAAAAATGTTCAGATTTTTTATTAACCGAAGCATTTTCGTTTCTTATAAAGGGTGGTTTTATATACAGAGTAGAAATTGTAGATACGAGTTCAGCAATCTCAAAAATGCTGTATTTACGGCATTATGACACAGAAAAATTTACGCACTATAAAAAATAATTATGAATATATTTACGCTCCAACTAAAGTTTCGAACTTTTATCTCTCGAAATTCTTTTTAAAAGCAAAATTTCTTGCACCGAGTTTTCTCTCTTTATTTATAATATTTTACGCAGCATCTTCTTTTTGACTTTCTTCAGTTGTGTTCAGATGTTAAAGTTTACTGAATTGTGTGTTTAAAAGTTAATTTAGAAGTATTTAACAACGTTATAACTTTGTTATGTTTCCGAGAAATAAGAACTTTTATCGATTTTCACTTTGAAAAACTTTTTTTATAAGCCTTTCGACAACTCTTTGATGAAAAGGCATATAAAATGTTGCTGGAAAATATGCGGCATACATTTTTAAAAACTTTAAAAAATGCAATTTTTATAAAAGTAATTCCGTGTTCATTTAGTTTAAAAAGTATAACTCTTGGTGAAAATGGTACTTAACACTAGGCATTTTATATCGGAAAAATTTTGCTGATAAAAAATTGTTTCCGCATACGTGAATTCTCTAGAATTTATTCTATAGAACCAAAAGAAAAATGCATTACTTAAGTTTTTTTTAAATATACTTACTGCTCTTTTTTGAGACTGTTTTAGGCTGTTAATGAGATTGTCAGTAAATTGCTTCACAAATTCCTAGACCCATTAAAGAAAAATTTGTAAACAAGAATTATTTTGAATAAGATTTCTCTCTATTCATGTGAACTTTGAGCAATATGCGGCACTAAAATATTTTGTTAATCATGTTTTTTCTGACGAAACCATGTTGTTTTGAAGAAAAAATAATCATCAAATATTTTAATAAGTTATTAAAGATAAGAAATAAAAACAAAATATAATATTTAGTTTTCATCTCTTTCCAACACCGCTTGCTTATTCTAAGATGACTTATAAAACACATTGCTATAATTGTTAGATTGTTTCTTTTAAAACTTTCTACAATTATGTGTAATTTTCTAGCAACTTATTATTCTTGGGCAACAACTAGTTCAAACTTATTAACATTTATATAGTTTAAAATCACTTTTACCTTTTTCCATATCGTGTTACTCTAAGTAAAAGGAATATTTATTTATATATTTATTTTATACTTCCCATTTTTTCTCAAGGAGAATTTTTCGCTGTTGTTATGAACTGGTAATACATTTTTTATTTTAGCTATCTTTTTTTCAATGCGGTTTTCACATTTATTTACTAATAAGTAAAAATTAATTAAGTAATTGGAATTTAGAAGGTAGTTGGTAATATCAATTTTGTAGGCGATTTGTTTATTTTTCTTATTTGTGTATTGATGATTTTTTTAGTTTATTTTTTAATTAAAAGAATAGTATAAAATATTAGTATGTCTCAAGTTCTTATGAATAAAAAAATGTTTTCCATAGAAAAAAAGCAGTTTTATAATTATTAGTTGTTGGTTGGAAGAATGGTAGCAGAAATCCTCCATCACAGGAGTGAATGCTGCTGATTAGCACAAACTCTGCAGATGATTAGTTTTGGCTCTTCAAATGAAAAGATTTTATTACAATCTGCAAATTCATACTTTTATAAATATTTTTTCTTCGAATTTCTTTATTGATGGGCTTGATGTTGTATTGAGGCGTGATTAATTTATTATATCCCTGTGCTTTCTTCTCTTGAGTGGAGTCATTCAGTTTTAAATATTATATCTTCTTCTAAAACATTTATAAATTTGTTTCTTATCAATATTTTAATGCAGAATTGATAGGACATTACATAGGACAAAATGGTATTTTATTACTGGATTGTGATATCTTAAATTTTTTAATCACCATTTTATGAAATTTCCTTTGCATTTAAACAGAAAAATATCTGTACAGACAATGTTTAAATATCAAATACTTGCAAATATTCCAATTTGTACGTCAATTTAAGTTGATTTGTTTACAATAATTACTTGAAAGAAACAGACAAATTTTTGTTAAAGATCGAGATAGTGCTGCTGGGGTTTGAAATCGTAAATTCTGCTATCAGGGTTGAATGTTTAAAAAAAATAAATATGCAAAGTTATTTTTAATTTCTATTTTCGAACAATGATTTTTTTGAACCTAAGATTTTCGTACAGAAGAAATATTTTAAGTAAAAAAGTGTTGTTTCGTTAGTTTTTGAAATGGTGTATTTTAGTTCTGGACTTTTCAAATAGTTTTCTTTAACGACAAAGTTTGAAGTTTACTTTTAACAAACAATTATGGTTTTTGATATATCGTATTCCTTAAATATCCATTTAGTATGACAAGTTTACCTAATCATTATATGATATTTAATAAATTTGCTATGCACTATATATCGTACTGTGTGTATGTAACAAAAAACATTTTTGCGAAAAATATATAAAGACAATATAGTTCGTTGACTTATATAATATTTATGAAATTAATGTATCTCAGAAGACAATAAGAAATTGTTTCTGACATACAGTGAGCAAAATAAAAAAAAAATGAACCAACCTGAATAACTTTTGATCTAATGATCGAAAACTCAAGTTCTTGGCCTCAATGATTTGAGTTTATGACCTCCAAAATATAGCGGGTAGCCGCAATCCGGGAAATATGGTCCTGATAGTTTGGTCAGGAGAACGGATCCTAATTTGAACGGACTAAATTCAGTTTGGACCCTGTTTTTATTTTTTTGCACATTTCACCATAAAATGAGAACTTTTTAAAAGAATTCAAGAATTTTTGCTCACGATTATAAAATTCGTTTATCCAAAAATAAGTCCATGAAAAAAAGGCTTTTAATAAATATTTATTATGTCTTATTATTTTATTTAATAATAGTAGAAAAATATCAAATTTAAAGATATATAATTTCTTGCATCATTTTTAAGAATATTATTTTACTTGGCAAAATAAAAAATTTGAGCGAAATCGGTCAAATAGTTTCTGAGAAATAAAATTTTAAATGTTCGGCTTCTATAAAATTCTTTTTCTCAAATTTTGTTTTTTGCCATGTAAAATTAAATTTTTTAAAAAGATGAAAAAAAATTGTATATCTTAAAATTCAAAATTTTTTCGACTATTATTAAATAATATTAAAATTTAAAAAAAAAATAGTAAAAGCTATTTTTTGCATGGAATAATCTTTGGATAATCGGATTTTATAATTGTGTGCAGAAATTTTTCAATTCACTTAAAAAGTTCTTAGGATATGGTGAAATATACAGAAAGTAAAAATTAACATTAAGAGGTCCAAATTTTCTTTTTCACTCCTGACAAAATTATTGGGATAATATTTCCCTGATTGTGGTTAACCCCTATATTTTGAGTATCAGAAATGGGAATTCGTCGAAAAATAGGCATGTTTTTCTGAGTAAGTGCGCTTTTGTGTCTGACTTCGTAACTTAAAATATTGCACGTTTGTGATTAAAAAATTATTGACACTTCGAAACTTTCCTGACCATCTGCTTATCTACCTTACGAAACTCCGAAATAATTTTATTTTATTGAAATACATTAGTCTATTTTTTCAAAAAAGTCATTTTAACGTTGAACCATATTACGGATATTTTGAATTAAAATATCGTGCAAATTAGCTGCATAGTTAGTAAAGGGTTAAAGTGAACCGTGTCTCCGTGCAAATTAAAACAATAGCATCGTGTAATCAAGTTTAAGATGGTTTAATTTCTACAGAAACACGTTTCGAATTTGTACTATTAAGGTTGCCGAAAATTTGCAGAATATTGTTGTATAAAATACTCCAAAAACTGTATATTATTAACCAATGATCCACTTATCCTTAGTATCACTGGAAAATATATGAATTATGAGTTACAATCACCTAGTCGTCAGACAAACTTTGGGGTATTGCCCTGGTTCTGTCCTCTATGTAACACAAATATGGCTTAAAATTCACAAAAAAAGTTTTTCTAAAAGACAAGCTTGTTCTAATGTTTCATCAAGGGCTTTACTTGTCTTCTGGATTAAGTTCAAATTTACAAGACAATGGAATTGAACATTGGTAGAGCCACAAATCTAATTTCGATCAATAGTTCAACTCTTGTTACAAAATAAAACATCAATTTATAAATAAGGATAATGTCATTTCTGTCAAGTCATATCTGTTAATAATCAATATATCTTCACAGTTTATTAATGACTTGAAATATATGATGTTACATACCAATTACTAAATAAACCCTGGAAGGATAATACTCTAGAAGTCAAAAACATCGAAATTATAATAGACTTTAATGACGGCAAATTTTAAATTTGACACCACAGACTTAAATCACCTACAGAAACCTCGGCATAAACTGCTTTACTGAGGACATCTCACGTTTTCTGGAAGTTGAGGTCAAGGTAAAGGGCAGGCCATTTCATGACTTGCATCCTATTACCCATCCTAAAAAACATCTTTGAGAAGATTTTTACTACGTAAATGTAGGCATTGTCCGGCTGCAAGAAACTAATTTGGGCCACAATACAGCAATGGAGTAAATGGGTTTTGGCATTTTTGGTAATAGGTAATCTCAATGTGGCCTGTTAAAAAAGCCAGGTCACGTGGCCAATGTACATAGTAATATTCCACCTATGCATATGCTGAATAACCGAGCAGAAATCCTCCTATTTCTTATTATGCCATAGGAGTTCTCTCTTCTTCTGGGTTGGGTTCAAATTTACAAGGTAACAAAATTAATTGAACATTGCTAATTGTAAGCTTAGAATTAATTCGGCTGATCATAGCCGGTTATAAAATAAAGTCGAATGAAAAGTCATGTGAGCCATCCAAATTTTGTTCGTTTCTATTCCCCTTTGTTTGGTTATAGCCTTCAATGTAGGCTTCTGTTATATTAGATTTTAAATTGCTTGTATACAATAAAGAAAATGAAACAGTAGATCAGAAAAAAGGAAATCTTTTCTAATAAGCAGCAAGGTGAATGCTCATTAATAGTGTGGGTAGGATACGGATATAGAGGTAATCTTAACGTGCCTTTTTCCCCTGGTTGCACGAAGAGAATCAATTACCTAAACGAATATGCTAAATAACCCCTTACTGCTTTTTTGAAATAAAAATTGGTGAACTAATTAGATTTTTCAGCAAGAAAACATCCCCATTCTAATTGCAAAATCTTCACTGGGATAATTTTTCGACAATAAGGGTATGTCATTAAATGACCTGATCTCATCTGATCATTTCCTCTGATCTCTTCTGATTAAGAAGATCTGAACGAGAGGGAGGGTCCTCAATAAGGCTGTTTGTAATAGAATCGAAGTTTGCCATTACTGAAACCTGAAGATGATACAGCCCTTCATGGATTAGAAATTGGAATGCAACAGCTTGTACTAAAAATCATAATTGGCGGATATATTGACTATTAACAGAAGTGGCTTTATTTAAGAATAGCAATTTTTGTAAGTGTAAATGCGTATTGCTTGTAAATGTGTATTGCTTGTATACTTTCTTAATATGCATTTTTATTTCTTATTGTTTTTCTTTGCGTCCATTAAATAGCTTTATTTCAGTGGAATGTACCTTATCTTGTATTAATTCAAAATATGAATACTTACACATTTTAAAAGTATCTGCTATTTGTGAAAATGGGGGATAACTATTATAAAATAAGGGATGCATTATTTTTTTTTTTTAGTTTTGTACTTGTTATTAATTCTTATTTTCATTTTTCCTAGCTTTTATTTATCCTTGTAAAAATAGTTTTAAAGAAATGGAGATAAACTATACTTGATTGGAACGGAACACGAAGATTGAATCACGTGTGTTGGAACCGAAATAGAAATTGTTTTTGCTGTTTTTTTTGTAGTACAACAAAATATCTCTCAGACATACTTTTTTTTTAATCTAAAATGTCTGTTACATGGTCTCCAAAATTACAAAATAACATATTTTCACTTTGCATTGCTCTTAGATTTATAGAATGTATAGAATGTCAATTTCAACGTGTAAAATTTTTTCAAAAACTCTTCAAAACCTATTCTTTGAGACAATTACATTAAATTTGATCGCCATCCTCTCTTTCATGATTCTCGCTTGAGGCAAAGATGAAGAGGGGAGAGGGGGGCAGATTTAGAAAGATTCACCCTTCCTCTAACATACGGTAATAACCTTCATTCGAACTGTGCAGAGCACTTGATAAAGCGCCATCTTGTATTTCGTTACCATAGTGACGCTTAGTGATTGACAGAGTTTGGAAGTTGATACCAAGCAACACGCATTTCCAGTTTTTCTATAGCTTCCATGTCAATAATGTGGAATTGAAATATTTGCCGCTTCAATGATCGAGGAAAAGGGGGGGGGGGGTGATTGCAATGTGGATTGATAGAGAGAGAAAGAGGGAGCGATTCAATTTTTTCAACAATTTTTTTTCTTCCTAGGTTTGTCCCCTTCTACTTTCCTCTCCTTGTAATTCCATTTTCCCAGATTCTTTCTCTCCCTTTTTTTATTACGTCATATTTTTGAAAAAGTGGTACATTTATTTTTTCCCTCCATCGGGCAGTTTTGCACAACATAAGAAAAATATGAATTCCATATGGATGTTAACTCCATGCTTGACTTTTATTGGTATGCTTGAAATTGTCTGGGGATTCCCATGAATTTGATTTTTTTTTCTTTTGAGGCAGATGATTTGACAGAATCTTCAATGAACTAACAGGTATGGCATAATTTACAACAGCGCCACATATGCTCTACCTGGCTTTTATGTTTATGTTACCGACAGTGTATAAAATGCCCAGCACTATATAGAATGCATGACATATTTAGTCCAAATATGAAACATAAGAATTATTCTATACTTCTTCCATTCATTGTATAGAATATCTAGGAATTCTATAGAATGACAAATACTTTTAAAGCAAAGTATAAAATATGAGATATATTTTTTGATTTTTTTCCAGTCTCTGTATAGAATGCTTACAGTAGTTCTATAGAATGACAAATGCTTTTAAGGTATAGTATGAAACATGAGAATTATTTTATACTTTTTTTAGTTACTTTATAGAATGCCTAGGAATTCTATGGAATGACAAAATGATCTTTGCGCAAAGTATGAAACATTAAAACTACTATATACTTAGCCTACATATTATATTGTATGGAATCCTTGTAAGCTTTTCTGTAGTCATTCCACGGAAAGTCTAGAGGTGATGTGTGAAATATTAACCACGGTTTGCGATTATATGCTCTATAGAATTAGGTAATACGTAAAATATTATCATTTACTATTTTATCAATTGATTTTAGACATTTTCATACATTGGGTTTCATACATTGATCATGATATTTGTGAACAAATATTTATATCTTTTTAGTTAAATACTTTCTAAATACTCTATGTTGTCATATCAATAAAATGTTGTTTTCAATTTGCAATTATTTCCATTACAAATTAAAAATTATTCATGATAGCTATTCCATCTTGAATGAGATTTAAATCGCTTATATAAGAACATGGATATTACTCTACCAATTAAATCGCTTTATTACTTAAATAAAAACAAAATTAAATAATATTAACTAGTATATAAATTAAATAATTATTAATTTTATTTTATTTCTTAAATGAAAAGAAGTATTAAAATATAAATAACTGAAAAATAATAGCATACCATAAAACAATTACTTATGGCGAGATATGATAATTGAAAAAAAAAATATAGATAAAATACTTTTTCCTATGTACTACAGTTCATTACAGGCCAAGGCTATCTCAGTAAGCTTCCTCTGCGCCTATAAGACGCTACGGTTCTCCAACGATTGGCCTTTTATGTCTTTCTACACAGTTCATTCATCTTGTGTGAGGTCTTCCTCTTTTTCTGGTTTCTTGTACATTTGCATAGGTGACATTTTCAACAGAGAGTTTTGAAAATATGCCCAAGCCATCTGATATGATAAGCATTGATGAGTCTGGCAATATTAGGTTGCTTGTTTTTTTTATCACACATAGATTTTCTATAAATATTATTATACAAAAAAGCAATATTACTTAGTTCACTTCATTGTTAAAATTTTCAGAATGTATTAAATCGTAATATTGTCCAAATTTGTTGAAATATTTAGTATGAATTTGAACTGTATTACCATACTTTTTAAACTTGATTACACTATATTATGGTTTTAATTTGAGCCGAAATTCATATAAATTTATTAACTAATTAGAGTTGCTGTAAACATGAACCGAATTATGGCTAATGTTTACCAAGATTATGTTTCAATGGTGAACCACATATCCTGAGAATTCAAAATTCACAAAATCATCTTCGTTTAAATTAGCATTTTAAGCAAAATCATGAAATTTTTTTAAAAATATGTAGTTTGATTAATTAAATGTTTAAAGCAAAAGTATACTATTAAAGTATTACTTTTTCTTAAATAGTTATTCCTTCATATCATAAATGCTTGATTTGAAAGAAGGCTTACATTAAACTTTCTATTTAAAATTAAAACGCGTTAGAAATTGTCAAATCAATTAACCAGATAATGTATCAGTGTTAGAAAATTTTGAACTGCACTTAATATATCTGACAAAAATGTTAATTGCTTTTAAAATTGGTGTAGTAAAATATTCTGATACTAAGTTAAGATTGTTCCAGATAAGTTAATATAAAATAAAAAGTTGCTAACTCTAAATTACATCTGACTTCTTTATTTTTTGTAAATCTTAATTAGTTCTGTGAAATAAGAATTTAAAATGAGTTTCAAATTTGCTTTATGTGTTTTATGAACTTAAAGTCTGCGCCCGGGTTTCTTGAAAAACTTTGACATCCAAGTTTGACAATCTTAATAGATAAGGTTGTAAACTGTTTGACAATGTAACAAACTGACAGCTTATTAGCGTTTTTTTCTTTTCAGCGTTAGAGAACAATTTTTTTTTCTTGCGAATTTTAAGCTGCGTAAATTAATTCTTAATTTTGAATTGTTCTCAACTTATATGAAGAAAATTGTTGGATTTCATTTTGTAACTATTTCTGTCAAATACAATTCTTTATTTTTCTATTAAATTAGAAAGTTGTATTTTTTCATAAAGTTTCCTTTTAAGAAATATATTAAACGAAATGGTGTAATTTTGATTAAATATTCAGCTCAGGTAAAAACTGAGATAAACTTTCGAATAACTTCCAGTCAAACTATTAGATAAATTTTAAAAATTATTTTATTAATATTCGTCAGAGGTTTTTATTTCCAGTTGTAAAAATGACATTTAATATTTTTAGCATTTAATTAATTTCAGAATTAATAATTTGCATGCGAAAAGTTAAATTAATACAGTAAGTATATAAAGAGGTAGGTAACAGGAAGTATACAAATAGATTTAAGCTGCCATACATCATTCAAAATATATAATTTATTTCATCTATGTATAATTGAATTAAATTCCATTTTTTGTCTTTTCATAAAACTGACGACGAAGATGAAGTCTAGGAGGAAATAATGTGCATTTTTTTAAATCATTATTTGTTGTTATAAGCAGACCGGACTGTGCAGGGGTCAGGGAACTGGTCTTGCATCAGAAAGGTTCTGGGTTCGAATCCCGGATAAGGCATGGATGTTGCTTTATTCTCTGTGCTATCTATACTTACTGTGGTAGCAACGTTGGCCCACCTAATATATATAGAGTGGATAACAAATCTGCCCTTCAGATTCCTGTATTGACGAAAGGTGGACGTTGGAGTAAAAATCGGTTGTTATAAGAACCTAATTTCTATTTAAAATTTAAGCTGTTATAAAAAGAATCTTAACTAAGAGATAATCTTAGAATCTAAGATAAAAGTACACTTATAAACATTTGCAGCATATCACGACGTGTAGTCGTTAAACTATTTCGTCAATCAGAAATGTATGGTCAAAACTACAAAAATAAGGAAGAGCTTTGGTAATGATCTAGGTAAAATTAACAATAAAATATGGTTTTATAATTCGTGATAAAATTTGGCAAGTGTTGTAAAATTTGGTAATTTTTCTCATGATAACTTAGAGCATGACATAATAATCATTTTTACCGTAAAATTTACTTTTCAGTTTTGTATCTTTTACTAAATGTGTGATAATAAGAATTATTATTTTCGAAACCAGAATTTCCTGTAAACCATTGCCATATGAACTAAAAAAAGTACAAAATAAATAGTTTAAATACAGTATATTTTGGTTTTATTACCAGAATTATAAATTATTTCTTACTGGATATGTTATTACCATACGGTGCATTAATTTTACCAGAATTTCCTTTCCTGTGCAAGAATTAAATCAGTAGTTTCTAAAGAAGTTAGAACACTCTAGGATTTGCGATAAACTTTGCTTACATCAACCAGGAAACAATGCTAACTGTGTTGTCATAAAGTATAGAGTTTTAAATATAAATTTAGCACTAGCTTGTGTTAAATTTATTTTGTGTTGAAATAAAAAAAAAATAGTTTTGCTTGTAGCATTCCAAAAAGAAATATAACTTATACTGTCATCAAATACAGTTGAAAATTAAAATCTCTGACCAGTTGAAAAGTAATTAAAAATTTGGTTTGGTAAAATTTTTTGTACGATATTAAAACAATGAATGTTTCTTATAATGATCAGAAAAAGATTAAAAATTGTATCGTCCTCCAGCATAAAGCACCAGGTGAATTTGAAAACAAAAATAGTCAAATTGTGATAAAAAAAACTATTATAATATGGAAAGAATTTCTATTTGTTTGTTATTTCTTGAATTTCTATTTCTATCAAGAAGCGATTTAAAAATCAGTGGGAATTTGAGAGCTCTAGCCAGACGTAAAGTGACTGAAATTTTAAGTGCAATTTCTACTCTCACGGGCACAAAAGTGGTTTCGTAAAAACGCAGTAAAATATAGGTGTTTAAGTATTTTTAAATTAACAATTAAAGAAGTTACTACAAATTGTAAATTAAGATTTTTAGACAATAATTTTGAGTAAACAATAAAATTTTGCTTCAAGTTATGGTGCAAAATTAACAATCACCAACGACCATTTAAATATAACCAATAGCGATTAAAACCGCATCAGCCATTCGCCACGTTTTCGCCGAAAATGCATCCCATATCTATATTATTATTTTTTTGATAAGTATGGAATTATTATGAATATTTTATAATCTAGAAATTTCTTCATTTTACACTTGTTTCTTTAAATATTTATCACTGTTAGAAATAAACATTGTAATATTTAGCATGTTTTGAGAAATGCTTCAAAACAGATACTCTACAATAATTATTTATTAAAAGTTTTTATAATATTTTAAAAAATTTTGATTTTTGAAAAAGTGGCCGCATGTGTTAAAAAGTTGCCACAGTTAAAAATGCTAAAGCAGC
The DNA here is from genome assembly GCA_949128135.1 of Parasteatoda lunata. NCBI lineage: Eukaryota > Metazoa > Arthropoda > Arachnida > Araneae > Theridiidae > Parasteatoda > Parasteatoda lunata. The sequence continues at coordinate 57,742,926 of OX421972.1, read as the reverse complement.
CCTCTGACTACACTTTAAAAAATTGCAGATCGAATTACAGAATAAAGTACCTGCACTTTGGATGTCTCATTCGTAAATTTTTTTTACCGTAAAATCCATTTTAACAGCAAAATACTATACCGTAATCTTTACAATAATATTAATTTGATTAGAGTTGATTCAATGATTTTACGGTAATTTTTACAGTACAAATTACGGCATATCAGATTTTTTTTTTGTTCCGTAATATGCTCCGGGAAAAAGGGATTTGTTTCGGAATTTTTTACAGTGTAGTAGCAAAAGTTCTTAGTTTTTTTTCTCACTCATAAAGTAATTTTTAATGTACATTTTAAGTATGATATTTCTAAGTTGGACTCGACTTATCCTCAATTCTTTTTTTACACGTCTTTTACTTTCTCTTTTTTTCAGATGATTACAATTTTATTTCACATTCATTAATAGTCATATTAAATAATATTTTTCAGATTTTTTCCTGTTATGCAGTCATTCGAAACATTTACTTTGCTTACACAAAAAGAGTCTTAAAACATATTCCACTACTGCTCGTAAAACTGCACACACTTTTATTATTATTTTTTAAAAAAATTTTTTCAAGTTTTTCACCGTCTGTATAATTTTTTCTTTTTCCCCCTTACGCTTGCTTTTATATTCCTTGTTTTGTAACAAAAGTTGTAGAAGATGAGAGGAGACACCGCATAAAAAAGTTCGAAAAAAAAAGAAAAAGAAAAAAAGATTCGGCAAGAAAGAAATGCGTCATGTTACTTCTGCAACTACAATCACAAATCACTGCGCAAATTTTGCGGGACAAATATTTCACATTTTAAGAGATTTCATTTTGTCTTCCGACCCCATCTGGTTAAAAAATGACAAAAAGCGATTCCAGAAGTTTCAGTAATTTAAAAGTAATGGCATTCCAGAAAAACCCTTTGTACTTAGAGAGGAAATTTTTTCGCCGAAGATATATATTTATTTTACTCGTTTGTAAGAAAGTCAACGCTTTTTAAAATCAGAAAAAGAGTATTTGTGCCGCATAATTATTTCGAACAAATATCAGATAAATGATTTTCAACAATTTTGTTTTTTGTAAGCAAACCATATATTTAAAAATATTTTGTTTTATATTTTTTTTAAAAACAAATTAAGGATGAAATTTATTAATAAAAGGAAGTGCAAGATACTTTTAAATTTCAGAATACTTTTAGATAGCTGTCTAGAATCAAAAATCAATTTATTATAAAGAATCCGCTTTACATATGCTTATCGAGAATTTTAAAGCTGTCTCGATTTTAAATTCTCTCATGCCTCATTTTTTTTTATAAAAAAATATTGACTGAGAAATTTCGTGAAAATGTACATTTCACGGAAGAAAAAAAAAAACCACCCTAAATAACTTTTGATCTAATGGTCAGGTCTTCACATTCTGGGACTCAATCTTAAGGGTTCGAATTTCAAATATGAAATTTTAACGAAGACGAATTTTTAAAAGTAAATTTCTCAGGAACTGTTCAACCAATTTCGGTCAGATTTTGTATTTTGCCAGGTAAAATTAAATTTTTAAAAAAGATGCAACAAAATTGTATTCTCTACATTTCAACATTTTTTCAACCATTATTAAATAAAATGATAAAAATATTAAATATTTATTAACAGTTATTTTTTGCATGGAATGATCTTCGGATAAACGAATTTTATAATTGTATGCAAATTTTTTTTGATTTGCTTAAAAAGTTCTCGGGATCAAAATAAAATTAGCATTCTGAAGTCCAAACTTTCTATCGAACTTCTGACAAAATTATTGCCACAATATTTCTCTGATTGTGGTTACCCCCTATATATTTAGGGGGTCAGAAATTTGAATTCGTAGAGAAATAGGTATGCTTATTCTGGGAAATTACATTTCCGTGTCTGATTTCGTAACTTAAAATATCGTCTGCACTAATTATTTAAAATATTTGATATCACCTCTTTGAACCATTAAGATTGAGTCCTGGAACGTGAATATCCAACCATTAGATTAAAAGTTATTCGGAGTGGTTCGTCTTTTTCTATGCACTGTATTCGCATTGCATTCGAGCCGTGATTGCGCAGTGGTTAAGGCAATGATTGTATTGAACTAGGGTTTCATTTCTAGTGGTCGCCCGAAGCTCATCTAATTGCAGATTGATGGGTACCAGCCATTCTGGGTTCGCAATATAGGGCACAATGCTGAACACATCGCCATCATCAAATAATTGGTGGCGAAATTGTGAATTGTTGTGAAACCTGAAACTCCTTAAGGGGACACTTCACGATGAAAAACCCAAAAATCGACCAAATTATACTTTTTTCAATTTTTGTTTTAAAAAATAATAGTTATATCTAGCTACAATTTAAAAAAAAAAATTTTCAATTTCAGTCATTTTTTGCAAAGTTATAAGCATTTCAAGATTTGTAAACAAGGTGCCACGCCCACTCGAATGGCCGTCAAACATGTAAACAGCATCTTTCCACTCCATTTCTCAAGTCTCGGTTCTGTTTTTCGATTTCTGGTTGATAGGCCTCATAATTATTAAAAAAGCTAAATTTATGATAAATTTAATTGGCAACATATGGAATTACTTTAACTTCTACTTTATGTTTGTTTACACATTGTTTGATATTTCAACGAGTGATAGTTATTTTCGTTTCATCGTCTTTTTGTTCGCTTCTAAAACATAACACAACAGTTCTTTTCAGAACTATTATTTTATTACGTTATTGTTATTTGTTTTATTATTAGTCTTTTTGTTTCCGTTTTTTTTTATTGATAATTTTTAAGAATGCATAGCGCATGCTCCCGTTGGAGAAAGCCTAAGAGAAGGCAAACTAAAAAGGACAAAGCAAGAAGTGCAGCAATGAAAGCTACTTCTGCATCTGCCCCAGTGTCTAATTGTGATGTTTCCAATGCTGCTGTTTCTAATATTTCCAACGCTGATGTTTCTTATGCTGATGATTCTAATGTGGATGTAAACCCTGATGTGTCTGTTTCTGAAAATTCTGTTGTACCTGATAAGAGTGTTACTAATATGGATAGTAACAGCATCACCCCTAGTGTTACAAATGATTACATTATCATGAGTAAATCAACCTTTGCACCATTGCTCCGTAATTTGTCTTGTGATAAGTGTGGAGCAGGATTTCTGGATGTTCGTGCTCTAGATACCTTTGGATATGCTGTAAAGTTGGAAGTGTTTTGTACGCTGTGTTTGAAAAGTTTTGGTTCAACTTTTTCGAGTCAGCGCCAACCATGCACCAAAAAATTTGATGTCAACAGGCAGATTGTGAACTCTTTCCTTTCTTTTGGCAAGGGCCATTCAGCCATGGAAACATTTTCCATGCACATGGGTACATCGACAATGAATTCTTCCACTTTCTCAACATGTTTCAACCAATTGAGTGAAGAAAATGAAAATTTTAAAAAGAATGTTTGGAAACTGTCCCATGAAACAGTGCGAAAGGCACATATGAGTTTAGAAAATGATTCAAGTAGAACAGTTCCAGATATTACAGTCTCTTTTGATGGCACGTGGCAGAAGCGTGGACACACCTCTCATTATGGAATTGGTATTGTAATTGACTCTTTGACGAATTTAGTATTAGACTATGAGATTTTGTCGAAATATTGCCCAGAATGCATCAATGCAGCACGAGACTTGAACGAAACGAGTCCAGAATTTTTTATTTGGCATGAGGGCCATAAATCGATGTGCCAAAAAAATTTCGACGGACCGTCTGGAAACATGGAGGTTGCCGCTGCAGTGGCCATGTGGAAGCGATCAACTGAATTCTGTGGAATGCGTTACTCGACAATTTTAAGTGACGGTGATTCTAAAACATTTACTACCCTAAATCAACTGAAAATATATGGCGATGACTATGTAATTCAAAAAGAAGAGTGCCTCAACCATGTTTCCAAAAGATTAGGAACTGGTTTGAGGAACAAAGTGAAGGAGTGGAGGGTCAAAGGGGTGACTCTCGGTGGACGAAAGAAAGGTAGCTTAACTGAGCAAACTATCATGAAGCTACAAAACTATTATCGCAAAGCGATAAAGGATAACATTCCGAATGTTGATTCGATGAAGTCTGCTGTATTTGCTTCGCTTTATCACTGTATGTCCAGTGATAAAAAGCCGCAGCATACTAGATGCCCCAAGGGCGAAAGTTCATGGTGTTTCTACCAAAGGGCTCTAGCTCGAGGTGAAAAGCCTCAAAGCCATGAGCTGATGAAAACGAAATTATCTGAAGTTGTTGTAGAAAAAATCCTCCCGGTATATCAGCGACTTGCTTCAAATGAGCTTATGCAGCGCTGTATATCGGGAAAAACACAAAACGCCAATGAGAGCCTCCATTCCGTGATATGGAATAAGTGCCCCAAAGATGTCTTCATTTCTAAAAAAAGACTTGATTATGCCGTATCATTAGCAGTTAGTGAATACAACTTTGGGTGTGAAAGGACTTTAGCTCTACGTAAAGGCGATGTAAATTCTGCGTCTTTGACCAATGCAAAGATCCGCGATGGTAGGCGCAGCTATCATATGAAGAGAAAATCTTCAGATAGTTATAAAAAGTTATGTAACAACAAAAAATATAAACAAAAACAAATAAAAAATGTAAACAGTACATATGCAGCTGGAGCATTTTAAATCTTATATACAAAAAGATTAAAAAAAGGTGTATGAACTTTTGTCAACATTACATCTTGTGATAAACATTTTTTTTATCTAAAAAGCATTAAATTCAATCTAATTTTTATTTATATTGTTTAAAACAGTTCATATTTTCTTATGCTTATTTTTTATTTCACATATATTATGAAATAAATTTTTCTATGTGTGTTTTTATTGTTAAACTGTTTTTCTCAATGTTGTTTTTTACGATAATATTCAAACTTCCAAATGTTCCTTGCGCATGAGTTTTGAATAAATCTTATTTTTTTCTTTATATAAATGATTAGTATAATGTTCTGTAACCAATGTGATATAAATAAAAGCTGAATATACACTGAATATTTTTTAAATTACGTTAAATTGTTATTTAAATTTAAATTTTTAAAAATTATATAAAGGTTATGATATTTTGATTTTTTATTTGTTTAAAATTAAGTGCTAAGTTGTTCAAACATATCCAATTTTATTTATACTTATTCAAACTGTAATATAAATGAATTTCAAACTACTATGATAAAAACTCATGCGCAAGGAACATTTTGAAATATTGTAACATTTTGTAATTTAACTTGCGGATTAATTATTAATAACATTATAACTTTTCAACAAATTAATATTTTTGCTTCAAATTTTGGGAATATCTTTCTAAATGCTTTATTCACAATCTATGAAAATTTCATTAAAATTGGTTGATATTTAAAAAAAATCATTTTTAACCTGAAGTGTCCCCTTAAGGACCATGAGCTTTTACAAGAATTTTTTAGTTTGTATCGTATACAAGAAAATTGTCTCTGTCAGATTCAGCTATCTGTTACGAATGTGATGCAAGTATATAAGCTCCTGTTTATAATACTTATTACAAGTTCATAATATTTAGTTATTACACCTTGATCAAAACAATTGTCTTACAGCCGGCGTGATATCATCAGAATTGTTGCTTAGACAAATGGTCAAAAACAGAAACTAATAGGATGGAGTGATTTTTGAGGGATAAGGAGGATGAGATATATCTTCTCAACCAAATATACTCGTGTTTTTTTCTTGCTTTTACCACCACGTATGTAATCTCTAGCGCTGTCTTGAAGAAGAATGATCAGTAATGGACGCTTCTGAAGTTGTGTGTGTGTGTGGGGAGGGGGAGTTGCAGCAATCCCCTTCAACTGGGACATGTATTGTGCGTAAAATAAAAACTATACACCATGAATAACTTCTTATTTTATAACCAAAATTTTTAACTACTACCAAAAGATATCCTACATATTTTTTAGAGATGGAATAGAATATCAACAAATATAATATCAACAAATACTATATCAACATAGAAAAACGAACATTTAAATGGCAAAATCAGACACAAAAATGCAAATGTATGCCCGCAGTGTCGAAGAATTCGGATGATATAAGTTATACCTGCAATCTTAAACAAATCCAAATAGTTAAGTCAGACAGATAATTGAAGCTTGAGACTCCAAATGAGTTTTTTTAAACCTTTAACGTGATTCTCTTTATCCCTGAAACTAATTACGTGAATTCAATACCTTTGAAATCTATATAAATAAAGCAGAATGCCAGTACGCATGTATGTGTGTATATATTTTACACAAATCCGCAATTCTGATCCAATCCGATCAAACTTTGGTGTATATACACTCAATAACACGGCGAACCTAACTGCCTACTTTTAAGCTCTCTCCAATTACTGGCTTGTACCTAAGAAAGTTTGTACTCTAAAGAAAGAATTTTCCACAGTAATTGAATTGTATTTTATAATATGAGTGATTTTTCAACTAGCAGCTCTAGTCAATAAAAAAATCAGATTTTCCCACTTCTTATGAATTCTTTATCTTAAGTTTCCCATCTTAGGTTATCAAAAATAACATACGCTTACAATTTCCAACTTATGGGAATGACGTCATCGAATTCACATTTTAAAAGGTATATAAAATCACGTGTTTCTTATATTAATACTCTTATATGGTGTGCTTCTATAAACCTAATTAGTGGAAACTCAACTAGAATCAATGAAATAAAATTGAAGTTATATATTTAGCCACGAGAAATTTCTAATTCAGATTATGGAAAAACTAATGGTATGAAGCTGCTCCGGAATGTATAAGAAATAATAAAATAATTAAGGTTGTGTATTAGGTGCCCCGAATGTGTAGGATGGTGATATTAGGGTACTTATCCGTTTCATGTGGGAAGCAAGAAAGTTATTGCCACAGAACCTATATTATACCCGTTGGTAAATTAGGTTCTCATTAACATAATACTTATAACAGCAATACCATAAATATTTAATGCTTTATTTAACTAAGCATTAATGACGCCAATAATAGTTTGGCGATTTTTCTGACCTTTGAAATAAGTATCGATATTAGATCATTTGCCAAAAATGATTATAAAATTTTTTATTTCGTTAATAATTTTGTTTTGAAAATTACAATTAACTAACTTTGGTAATAGGTACGAATTGAAAGATAATTTTTTTCCCTATTTAAATGTAATGGAGAATAGGTGTGTATATAAATTGTGTATATAATTCGTGTATATAAATTGTGAGAAATTGCCGTATTGTTATTGAAACCAATGATGCTTAATTAATTTTGGTAATAGGTACAAATCGAAATGAAAAAATAATTTTTGTACTAAAAAGCTAAATTAAAGGAAGAAAAGGTGCTTTTTTTATTGAGAAAAAATCGTAAAGAAATGACCTTATTATTATTGACACTACTGATGTTTAATTAATTTTAGTAAGATGTACTACTGTTATTATAGTGATTGGTGTTTTTAAATAAGTACTGAATATATTAAGTAGAAATGTGCTTTTGCAGTCCATTGAAAGAGATGTACAGGATAAAATTATTGATTGTGGTAATTTTTGACTATCAGCATATGATCCCGAGTAACAGTATTATGCAAAATTATACTAAATATAATTTATCTTTACTTTGAAGGAATGAAATTCTAAAAACATGTTTTGTTTAATCTGATGATATAAAGTCATCAGAAATAAAAAAAATGAATTATTTCAGCTCAATTAATTGTGTCGGTATATGCATTTCATTTTTGTGCATGATTTTGTAGTGTTGATTACAGATATTCAGCTAGTTCTTTATATAAAGCTTGATACGCCTCAGATATTTGAAACATAAAATAATAATTCATAATTTTTGTTTTTTAATTTAAGCAATAAAAATTTTTCCAAATTGTAATATTCATGTATTGAAATATTTTTAATAATAACTTGGATACTTGTATGTACCCATTTCAATCTTTACGATTTCTTTGTTTATAAAAATAGGTGTACCAAAATAAATACACAACATTTTAAAGTTATTGCAAATATATAAAAAGTACTTCGTTGTGTTGAATTAATTTTAGCTGCACCAGAAGTATATTTAAATATTTTTTGAAAACTTTAAACAAGCTGTAATATTATTGCAGCTATAGAATCATGTTTTTGAAAAAAATATATCAGTTAAAAATATTCTTATTATTAGTAAGTAAGAAATTTAAATTAGTTCATGGTTTATATTTTTGAATTAAAGTAGTCTCTGTAAAGAATCTGTGAAGTTTTAACATTTAAAAAAAATATTTTTCTTGAGAATTTTCGAGAATAGACTGCAGCGATTGTTTTTTTTTTGTTGAGAGATACTCCATCATTCAAAGCAATAGAACAATATTATATTAATCATAGCAGGATTATATTTAAATCATATATCTCCTGGAAAAAAACAAAGAACATTTTAAATAAGCTATCACTCGTGAAAAGTTTCGAGATTAGACTGCAGCGACTTTTTTCTTTTGAAATTTACGTCAAAATTGCATAATTTAAAATTTTTATAAAACAGATTTATATAAGTCCAGGTAATACACACGTAGTAGTAGTTCCAAGTGAACTCTTGAACAAAATCAATAAAAGTTTAACATTTTAAATAAACTGTCACTCATGAGAACTTTCGAGATTAGACTTCAGCGACTTTTTCTTTTGAGAATTACGCCAAAACAACATCATTCAAAACTAGAATAGAATATATTTATATTAATCCAAGCAGGATTATATTTCAATCGTATCGTGACACATTCTAACATTGCTTTTTTCAATCTTTTCCGTGATTCAAAGAGCATTCCAGCTTTACAGCACGAAAAAAAAAAGAATTCCAACTCAGAATTCCTTGAATGACATTGGAACTTTTGTGAATAGAGTTCAGAGAAAGAGAGGTAGTTATTTGAATATGAATAGAAGGAAATAAAAGAAAAATACTTGTATATATTTATATAAATATACACCATCATGGCTTCCAATAGAAGTTTCGAGATTGCAAAAAGATTGTTCGAAAAACTTCCATGTATAGCACGCAAACCTACAAATAAAATCTTGTACGGCAGACCGTGTAGTTGTTCCATTTCATACAGCTTGTCAGGTGTAGGTTTTAATCTTTTGAAGCCACATATATGTTCTTTGGAGTTGCTGTGTGCAAAGAAGTGAAGAAATCCAATGTTCGATTACTTTGGAGGGGAGCGAGGATATGTAATATCGGTTGAAATATTCGTTGCAATACTTTTATTTACACTGAATTTACGAAATTCTTTTTACTCTATCATGCACAACAAAAAGAGGTCTTTAATGAAATATGCGTTGATATACTTTTGTTTGATGTGCCTGTGAGAGTTGGGATATGTGATATCTGATCAATATGAAAAGAGGTAGAAGGAATTGGTTAAGCGTGAATAATTACGATTCTAATAGATAATTGATTATGTTATACGAGTATTTAATTTAAAATAACTTTAGTTAAATTATTTAAATGTAAAGTTTGATGCTGAAATATCTACACTACCTTGTTTTTAGGAAATACACCAAAAGTCTCGATCTTTCATATGAAGTTTCATATTGACCTAAATAAAAAGCTATATTTTATCAGTATAAGCTAACACTGTACTAGTACAAAGAAGTAAAGAAGTTTCATATGTAACTAAATAAAAAGCTTTATAGTCACTACAGACTAACACTCATTTATTAGTACAAAGAAGTTTCTTATTTAACTAAATAAAATGATATATTATCACTACATAGTGTAACACTTATGTGTAAGTACAAAGAAGTAAAGAAGTTTTACATTTAACTAATTAAAAAAGCTGTATTGTCACTACAGAGTAGCATTCATGTATTAGTACAAAGAAACAAAGAAGTTTCATATTTATTTAAATAAAAAGCCGTATTATTATTACCGGCTAACACTCCTGCATCAGTACAAAGTAAAAAAGTCTCCTATTAAACCAAATAAAAATTTGTATTATCAGAATTAATAAACAGCGAATTATATCTTTTCCTATCAAAAGGATATGTTTTATTGAAAAGTTATGTTACTCACTAATAATTTTGAATTTCTTTATAAAAATATTTTTTAGTAAGAGAATATATATATAAAAAAAAAAAAAATGCGGATTCTCCTTTGAATATAGAATTAAAAATTCTATTTTCGGCATTAACTAATTTTTTTTACTTAGTTTTGAGTATAGTAAAAATATGTTATTTGTTTAGTTCAAACTGACTTAAAAATATTGTATTTTGTGTTTAGAGATATTTCAAATAAAAATTTACATTATTACTACGTTTCTTATTTCTTATAGCTGTATGTAAAATACTTTACATCTTGCTGTATGAAAATAAGGTAAAATATTCAAAGTAAATTCCTTAAAATATATATTTTGTTGAAAATATAAAATTTTAAAACCAGAGCTAATTTTAATTGTGTTTAAATTAGGAACATTTCCCAGTAGAAAGTAGTATTTATGTGTTAAATATCAATGGGTTAAAATGAATCCTTAGCAAAATAATAATGACGTTCACTACAACACATAAGATGCTATAAAGTTTTATAGGATAATAAAATTACTTCCTTTTTACTACGTATTAACTAGAACGAATTTCAATAAATAGAAATAGCAATACATTCTAAATAAAAAAGTAACTAACATAACATGTCATTTATTGGCAAAATTAAAGCAGTTTGAATAAGCATACAATAGATCGTAAAAAGCAATTTCTTTATTCAGCTTATTAGGTATTTTGGGTAATTTAAAAAAAATTAACTCACTTCAAAGAAAAAAATTATTTATGTGAAAAATTTCATAATTAATAAACTTAGCTTTTATAAAGTTCTAAGAGATTATTTTCAAAGTCTTATCTTAAAATTGTTCTTTACTAAATTATTAAAAGTTAAATTGTCATAAAATAACTGTAAAATAGAGTTTTTTTTAAAAAAAATATTCATATTGAATACAAGATGTCAATGATATTGAAAGTAATAAGATAGTAAAAACTCCTTTTAGGAAAGTTCGGTGTCAACTGAAACAGATATTATAAAATAATATTTGGAATTCACCTCTGTTCGTATAAATAACTAACTTAATATGTCATTTATTGTTAAAGTACTCAAATTTAGTTACGCGTAAAAAAAAGCTTATAAAAAGCAATTTTGTTATGCGACATACTTGGAATTTAGATGTTCTTTTCGCATCAAAGTTCGCCACCATTTTTGTATTAAAATCCCCATTTTTTGAAAATTAATTTATGCAAATATTGTCTTAATTTAACTGTTTGGATTTTCAGATCTTCTCTAATCTTAAAGTTTTAAAACTCAAAACAAAAAAGATAAATATCTGTTGCGTTGAATCAGTTGTTAAAGAAGAATCTAATTCAAAATAATACTACCACATCAGATGCCTAAGATATTGAGCTTTATAGGATAATAAAAATGTCTCTTCGGTTGCTATCTGTAAGTGTCAACTAAAAATGAATATATTTGGAATTTTCACCAATTCTAATAAGTAACTAACATAATATATCATTTATTGGCTAAGTCCTTAAGTTTCGATTAGCTTAAAAAGTTTTTAAAAAACAATTTTGCTATGCTTACTAGGAATTTTTTGTATATTTCTCAATTTTATAAATTTATTAAGTTAGCTTTTATAAAGCTCCTAATTTTTCATCCCCTCTTAAAGTTTTCAACGCAACATGAATAAAAATTAGCTTCGTTGAAATTTCCATTGGTTCTGTTTCAAAATTCTTATTATTTAAAAATTAATAATGCAAATATTTTCCTAATTTATATCAACTTGGCTTTTTAAAGTATCGAAATTTTTTTTCAAAATCTTTATATCTTTTTAAAATTTTTCAACGCAACTAAAATAAAAAATATAGTTATGTGGAATCAATTGCTAGAGAAGAATCTTATTCAAAATGATATCACATCAGATGCTAATGACATTGAGTTTTATAGAATAATAAAAATTCCCCCTAGGTTAATAACTTAGGTGTGAGCTAAAACAAATTTCATTAAATAATATTTGCAATTTATGCAGCTTACTACTCTTTTGCATGTTTCTCAATTTTCTCTATTTTTTAATTTAACTTTTTTAAAGTTAGAAAAATACTTTTTTCTAAGTCTTCATCTCATTTTAAAGTTTTCAAATACAACATAAACAAAACAATAAAAACAAAACAAAAATAGTTGCTTTGAATTCCCAACTATTTCTGTTTTAAGTACCAATTATTTAAAAATTAATTTCTATACATATTTTCTTAATTTATCAATTTCGCTTTTATAAAACCCCGAAACCGTTTTTTAAGTCGTCATCTCATCTTAAAGTTTATTCCACACAGTAAAAAAAAAAAAAATAAAAAAAAGCAGCCACGTTGAATCCATTGTATAGAGAAGAATCTAATTCAAAATAATAATATCACATCAGATGCTAATGATATTGAGCTTTATGGGATAATAAAAATTCCCCCTAGGTTACTAACTTAGGTGTCAACTAAAACAAATTTCATTAAATAATATTTGGAATTCACTCCAATTCTAATAAGTATCTAACATAACATATCATTCATTGGCAAAGTTCGGATGAGCAGTCTAAATAAGCTTTAATTTGATTACATACATAATTAGTGTCTCGCCGTATTCATCAGCTTAGTTATGGAACCATCCGGGAATGATTCACAAAGCGCCACTAATGAAAAGAACATTTTTCCGTGAATGCTGTCCGTAATTCAATTAACGATATTTAAATTCCGGCGATATTCCCAGTGAATGTCTCTTTTCGTGTGTCTTTGATGTGTTCGTGTGTCACCTACATTGGGAGCTCCCTAAAGTTCATTAGGAAGGAGTTGACTTTGTTGTCTAAATGATTCAAACGCTAATGGAAACTTTCACTTTTATTGTGGATTGCGTTTGTTCCAGAAAATTAAGCGTTTTATCTACTATTGGGTTCGTTGATTGAATATTTATGAAAGATTTAAAATAATATTTGAGGCTTAAAATTTTATATTTTATACATTAAGTTGTAGTATTTCTACTTTTGGACCTTAAAGAAGCATTTGATTTGGAATTTAAGTGCTCATTAGTTTTTATTTAAGAACAGTATTTTAAACTTATCATTAATTTGTGTGGTGGAAAATCAACTGATAATTGTTCCTAACGATTTCGAATCCATCCAAAATATAAAGATGCTGGGAGAATATTTGAAGAGTAAAAAAATTGAAAACTTGTTATGAGAACAAAATTTGAGAGCCAACATTCTACTTCATCCAGAGTTTTATTTTATTTTTAGTTAAATTTTAATTGTTATTCACACAAAGAACGAAACAAACATATGCAAAATATTTCGTTTATCTGGGATCAAATGCTCTGTCATGGTAACCATAATGGACCATTGAAATTTTCATAAGTGTGAGTATTCATGTGGTTTAAAAATTGATAGCAATGTCTGAGCAGCAGATCTACAACTTTTCGCACGAAAAATATCGTGTAAAAAACTTAGGGGCATAAAGAAGTGCAGGATCTGGAAGATTTCTAATTTTCTCAGCAAATGATAAGCGTGGAATATTATGCTTAGTACGAAAGAAATACTGTTAAACTTTTGAACAATAAGAGTTTCTTTCCACCTTCCTACTGCGGACACTTTATCATCACTGCTTTTTCACAATGAGACAATACTAGCCCTCGCACTTCAAGATATAAAACAAAATGGCTGGATGATAATGGAATAAACATTTTAAAGTGGCCTGCTTCATTCCCAGATCTCCGTCAAATAGATAATTTATCGGGAATGATGAAAAAATAAAATAAAATTGAACAAGCAGCAAAAGAAGAAAGTTTAAGAATGGTAAAGAGATTCAACAAAGGGAAAAATAAAGGAAACACTCTCATGTCTCTCGTAGCTTAAATGCTTCAAATGGTTATTGGTGCTAAATGAGAAGGAATTAACTACTGATTTATCTGTATAATGTTGTATAAAAATAAGAATGTCATCTTGAAATGCACTTTAATTTCTTATTACTTCTTTTATTTATTTAATAAAAAGCATTTTTTGAAAGTTTAAAATTTTTGCTCGTGCTGTATTAGTTCACGGGAAATAAAAGTTTGAAATTTTGTCAAGATTAAAACCTTGATTTGTTTTTCCTTAAAATAAATATAACGTCGAGCCACGTGGCTCAGGCTTTTAAAGATGGGCCATATCAGTATTGTAAATAATATATCAAATAATATATCATAGAAATCGTTGTTATTTAATATTGTATTAAATCAAACCGTTTTTTTACGAGTTAAAATATTTCCAAGAGTGCAGTTATAACTTGATATAATTTACAAAAAGTAAAAAATGAAGGGTTGTATTTTATGATAGATTGAAATACACCTCACACTCTGTTTACTAGATTCTTATCTATCAATAAGATCGATAGATTAGAAGTTAAAAAAAAGTTATATGGTTTTAAGGGGTCTAGAGGTTATAAGGCTTAAAGGAGTTATAAAATGCCTCAAAATTTTCGTTTCGGGGAAAAAAAAGGTTATGACTTGTTTTCTGTTTTATTCTGAGAAATTTGACACCAAACTTAAGATGATATAAAAAAAATGAAAAAATACTGCAACTCAATCTCTGTAAACAGGAAATGACACACCTATTTACTAATTTGCATTCGTCGACTCAGCTATTTTGTTTCATGACATGCGCTTTAAGTTTAATCTTTAAATCAACTTTTCTTAATTTTTTTTTTAATCTGGTGTGCAAGAATGCTTGACTTCTGATAAGCCTATTAAGTTAAACTTGGTAATTGGTTGGAGTATAGCGTGTTGCTTAAATTCGTACTAGCTCTTAAATATTGGTAAATATTATTTTCTTAAAATTATTTTTTACTTAAAGATACAAAAAATTAGGTCTTTTTTCAAATTCAAAAATGGTTTTATCATTCATTTTCTTCAATATATTAAAATAAAAATAATTTTAATATTTTGGCTGCTAAATTATTGTTTAAAAATTTTAATATATTGGCTAATAAATTTAATACATTTAAAGCATAGTTGACTGCCTATTAAAAGCTGTTTCTTGCCATTATTATGATTTTTATGACTTTTTATGTGGGGGCCAGACGACATAGTATTTTTTTTTTTAACTTTAGTTCTAAAAAAAATTAAATTATAAAAGATTTTAGCATTGTTTCGCAAATGTGTTAATATTCAAATAATATCAGTGCATATGTTAAACTCAATTGAATTTTATTTAATGTAGTAGGCTCAGCTGAATTTTAAACAAGTTATGAAAAGTCAAATAGTTGTACAGCGCGGAAAAAAAAACGGACCACCCGTAGTAACTTTTGATCTAATGATTGGATCTTCACGTTCTAGAACTAAATTTTAATGACTCTAGAGATTGACCTTAATTATGCTAATTAATAAGTGCAGACGATATATTAAGTTACGAAATAAGACACAAAAACGTACTTTATCTGAATAAAAATACTTTTCTCTCGACGGATTCGTATTTCTGATCCCCAAAATATAGGGGGCAGCCGCAATTTGGAAAATATGGTCTCAATATTTTTGTCAGGAGAGCACTCCAAAGTTGGGACCCCTTAATGTTAATTTTACTTTTTGTTTATTTCGCTATATCTCGAAAATTTTTTAAGCGAATTGAAAAAATTTACCAAACCACTGACTTGAGACCATATTTCTCAGATTGCGGCTACCCTCGATATTTTGGGGGTCAGAAATCCGAATCCATCGAAAAAAAGGTATGTTTATTCAGAAAAAGTACGTTTTTGTGTCTGATTTCGTAACTTGAAATATCGTCTGCACTAATTAATTAGCATATTTGAGGTCATCCCTTTGAGACAATCAGATTTTGTCCTAAAAACTTTTTTAGGCGCACTGTACATGAATGTTTTCACGGTAAAATTAAAATCACCCAAACCTTTTAACATGTATTATGTTTAATTGTAAAATTTTTGACTTACAGTTATTCACGCGTCCGACGTCCTTTTTTAGATAAGGGAGGTATTGTTTCTTATCCATTTGAACATCAAACAAAATGTACTAGAACACGTAAATTAAGTCTAAAAAAATAATCTTAAATTGAGAAATCTAGTTTTATCTAAAATTTTTGTTGCTGAAATATTTCATTAAGTATTTATAACTTAAGTAAATGAAGTTTTAAGTTCTAATTGAGAACAAAATATTTGATTAAATAAACTACTATCTTTTAATTAAATCTGTTGATTCAAGAACCTTAAATGGTTTGTTTGAACTTACTAAGGCAAGTTATTCCGTTTTGGGTTAATTTAGAATAATTTGTTTCATTAGTTTTTCAATTTCATAGTTCCTCTTTTCTTGGTTTTAGTTTAAAAAATGTCGATGTTCTACACGTTCTTTTGTGTTTATTTGTAATTTTTTATAAATTGTGCACTAATTGTATTTTAAATGTATCATATATGCTGTTACAGTACTTTTTTAAGCTCTTTTAATTGTATTATTACGTAAAGATTAACCCTTAACGTATCGATGCCGCCATAAATGCGGTATGCCGCTTTTACTTACTGGGTTCCTTGTTCCTTTCACGCGCATATGTTGAAAAAAATTTTTTTTTTACATTTTTATAACTTTTTCTGTTATCAAATTTAAAATTAATTTAATTATAAATAATTTTGCAGTTATTAATATTGTATTTATTCCTGAAGTGAAGAAAATTTGAAATACTTCCTTCTTTCTTACGCGTTTAGAATTGGCATTAAGTTATTTATTTATACCATTTTCTTGCCCTGATTTTTATTTAGTGATCTTTTGCGTTCTTTGGTTTAAAATTTAATAATATTTAGGATGAATAAAAAAAACAGAAGTGTTAATAAATCACTAATGAAAGTACAGTAATCAGTAACAGAAAACTATAGTTTTTGTTCTATAAACAAGAACCTTCCTCAGTGTCTGAATACTAAATAGTATTTAGTTATATTTGGTGTTTAGTATTTAGACACTGAGGTGCTTAGATACTGAGGTGTTTAGACACTGAGGGAAGCTCTTATTTTGCGAATCGAAATTATAGAGTTATTTACGTTGTTTTCTTGCTTTAGTTAACACAGTTTAAAGTATACCCTAACCGTTTAGGAAATACTTAAGCTTTTTGAATATTTAAACAATAGGGCATATTGTATAGGCCTCGAGAATGTAGATAATAATTAGACTAAGTTATCACATTTAATATTAACAAATCAGAAATTTGTCATCATACCCTGTAGTGTAATATTCTAGTCTTTTATTTTGGATATGATTAAACCACCTGTTTCATTTTTTGGTTCTTATATTTGTGTTTTCCGTTAGAAATTGGTCATGATGTCAATGTCTGATTAATATTTTTATGAATTGTGCGGATTATTATATTGAAATATTTCATATTATTTTTATGTTCTCGCCACTTTTATTTCTAGCTCTTTTCACCGTTTTTTACATATGCTTGAAAGATACAAAAAAATCACGTTTGTCAACTGTCTGCGTAGAATGCTAACAGTTTTGTTATATTTGCGAAAAGAGTCTAACTTTGCCAAAAGAGTCACTTCATATCCTTTTTCTTTTAAGCTCCATAATTGATTAAAGTGCCTAAATGACTTCGGAGGCCAAAATTTCACAATTAAGATTACGTTTCATAATTATTATATTGAAATATTTTGTATTATTTTTATGCTCTCGCTACTTTTATTTCTAGCTCTTTTCACCGTTTTTTACATCTGTTTTAAACATACAAAAAAAAAAAAAAAAATCACGTTTGTCAACTGACTGCGTAGAATGCTAACAGTTTTGTTATATTTGCGAAAAGAGACTTTGCCAAAAAAGTCACGTCATATCCTTTTTCTTTTAAGCTCCTTTTACTTTTAAGCTCTTTTAAGCTTAATTGATTAGGGTGTCTAAATGACTTCGGAGGCCAAAGTTTCCTAAATTAAGATTTTGTTTTTTTCGATTTGTGTTTGCATTACTTATTGAAACAAGGCATGGATATCTAATTATATTAAAATTAAATATCTTTTTACTTTAAAGTTTGGGGATGTGGAAAGTTTTCAAAATTCGTTATGAAAGTTCCTTTTCTCAAAGTTTTAAGTTATCATTATAAGTTATTTTTTAAAAAAATAAATCATTTTAAGTTATTTATTTAAAAAAATTATTTTAAAATAATTAATGGTCTATTCATCAGGCTTAATATTTATTTTTAAATAATTTACAGCTTAAATCATAATATTTTTGACAAAAATTTTCAAAAGTACAACTTTTTTAAAAAACAAATTGGCTTTATGTGACAATTTTATCAGTTAAGGCGTACTCTGTTTCCTACTTACCCATGAAGAATTTACGGAAATATTCAATAACATTAACAAATGTTACAATTTTGCCAAAAAAATGGAAACAATTACAAAATTATATAGTTCTGTTTTTAGATTCCGGACTTAACTGATGAGCAGGGGCATATCTGCATATGGTAAAATTCTTCTTATTATTTATTTATTTTTTTTTTTTTTGTTGATATTATAATTTTTTTTCTAATCATAAATAGTTCAGTATATAAATTATTTCTGATAAAAATGAATGACTTTATGTTATTCAAAAATCTGGAGTCAGATTATTTAACAAAAATTGACCTAAGAAAGATATCCGGGTATCTTAAAATGTGTTAAATTGCTTGACAGATAGATTATTTATTGTTCGCTCACCAGTCTCCAAAAACAGATCAATCTATATTTTATTATAATGATTACTTTTTAAATAATAGAAATAATTAAAAATATTTTTATTATTTATTTATGCTTAGTTTTAAACCCTTATTTTCATTGTTATTCTGAAATTACTTGTTAAATAATAATTATTTTAAACTGATCTCTGTTTTGATTTGACATTAAACTGCGCCATAAAATCTCTCTCTCTCTCTAATAGAAAAATTCAAAATTGGTTTTTAATGGCATTTTTGTAAGATGAGCTTTATTGCAAATTTTTTTTATCATAATTTTGTTTTATGAGTTATTTTATAGTTATTTTGTTTTATGACTTATAAATTTTGTTTTATGAGTTATTTTAAAATCTATTTTAGCACAGCAATAGCGAAAGAAAAAAAATATTGTTAAGCCAATTTTCTCGAAAACTACCATGAGGCACTTGCGTTTGTTTTTTCAATTGCACGGTTAGTGTATACAGAAGATAATATGATTTTACCTCAGAGGTACAGTGTCGTAAATAACTTTTGCAGTCCTGTATCACATGCGTAACATGAAATTTATTAGTAAAAACTGTAAATAAAACAAGCACAATATGTTGTCCAGACCGAAGCCAGGTTTTGTTGTTTATTGAGAACAACCACGTACAACATTTACAGGTTTACTTGAGGCAGAAAAATAGCAGGAGGAAAAATATACTTTCTCATGGATTGTACATAATTTTCCAATCATACAAAACTTAAATTACAGATAGTTATACATTTCAAAGGAAATATTATTTTTTTGTGTCTCAACTATAAAAAATAAACACAAATTTTCATAATGCAGCTAATAATTGTCTTAAATTATTTATTCCTTCATTGTTCATTTATTCAAATATTTGTAAATAAACTTCAATGAAGATGTTTGAACAGTATAATGTATACATAAAAGTTTTATTTGAAAGAAGAAATATAATGGCTGATAGGGCTCGTTATAATTTTGAAGAAATTTTGTTTCACACTATTAAAAAATTAAGCCTAGTTAGAGCTAAAAATTAAAAAAGGCCTGTTTATTCATATTTTCAAAGCCTTTGAATCTAGGGTTTATTAGAACACGCAGGCGGCCAAGTCAAGTAGCTGCCTGATGTTACTTAGATTGGTAACAGTGCCAGATGAATGGCTGAGTGGGCCTTGACCAATTACCTAGCCTATAAATGCAAGTGGGGCTGACGTTTTCACAGTTATTAAAAAATTAGTGGCTCATTGATTATCAATAATTATTGTAATTTTGGTTTCAGTACCTTAAGTTTACAATCAGAAATTTATTTTCACTATCGTAAATGTAGTTATATTATTGTAATTAGTTATTATTGTAAATTTTTAAAACGTCACTTGAATGTATAATTAAATTAAATACGTTTTTTTTTATAATCAATTATATATATTGTAAATTTAGTTATACTATTGTATATCTATTGTTGCTCATACCTCTTTGTTAAACAGTAAAATAACTGACCAGTAAATAACCGGAATCAGAATCAAATTGCTTTGAGTAGATATACTTTTGTTTAAAATGTGTTTAATTCACAAAAATCTTCGGACTGAAGTAAAAGTAATTATACTGGGCACAAAGTTATTGCTACATTTATACAAATTCTTGATGTTGCCTTATTTGGGTGTGGGAATTTCAAATCTGAAATTTGTTTTGCTACCAAAGCTACTATTTTTGCCGAAACGTGCAAGATTGAAAACCTTAAAAATAATGTCGCGTAAATATTAAGACAAACTTCGAGAGGAGCACATCACCAGCATTCAATAGGAAACCTTGCGCGGAAATATTATCATACGCGTCTGAGACGTAGCCTTATTATGACCTGTTCAGAAGGGGACAAAAAGACATTTCATGATAGGAAAGCGCCCATAGCAGCGTACGATGACATTTCCGGACATAGCAATTTTAATCCTAATGATGCGGCTCCCCAAGAAGTTGGCACAACATTACCCAACATTTGCTACATCTGCCAATTATCCTCAAAGGAAATTAATTTAGACTTTTTTCTATAAAAAGTCGAATCAAAATTTGTTTTTATTACATACAAATTTTTTTGATGACATATTTAAACTTTATATTCATGCACTATTAATGAAATATATTGTAAAGTTTCATTTTTTAAACGCAATGCGTAAAATTTTCCGTGTTAAATGTTTTCTTTTGAAGAAAGTGTTTTATTAGTTTTGGAACACTAAATTCTGTATTTCGAAACTTAGCAATGAAAAATGACTGATAAACATAAACGGGATTAATTTTGAATAAGTAGGCAGAAAATTGCTTAGAATTGCTGTTCAAAATTTTTAAAGGTTTTACGGCATTTTACTATTCGTCGTTTTATTTTATTTAAATTAATACAAGGTCTTGTTTATGATTTTTTATAAAGAATATCTTTTTTGAATCATAATGCAGTCATAATCTATACCTCAATAAATACTTGTCTTAAAAATATGAAAATGGTAGGTTTAATAATATTTCCTTTGAAATGTAAGTTAATAGAGAGTATAGGGGAAAAAAATAATGAATACTATAATTTACATGAAGTATTTGGTGAACAAGATATCCACAGAAAATGAATTTTTTCTAGCTTCAAATATGAAAAATTACAACAAATGATACTACAATAAAAAGCATTTAATAAAAATACTTTATCATGTAAAAACAACGGCAATTTTCTATAAACAATAAGTATCTGTTTGCAAAATAACTAAAGCATTTTTTTATTTGAGAATTGTGTTTAGTTATAATATAAACTATTTATATCATGGACGTCTTTATTTCATTAGAAAAATATTATATTTCGCGGAAGAAAAATCTAAAAATTGATAAATGAATAAAAGGAAAGACTTATTAAAAAAATCATAAAATTTTATAAGTCAATTAGTTTTTTTTTTCTAAAATCAAAACTCATCTCAGTTATCAATATTTTACTATTACTATTGTTACAAGTTAATTTTTAACAATAAATTATTCATTTTTCACCCTAAAGTGGAGGGTTTGAGTTATAATTGATATAGTTTAAAATTAAAAATCTATTTGAGTACCGTAAATTTATCAGAAATTATTTGAAATAAAATTTTACAAAATATATACATATAATATACAGAAAGTAGATTAAAAGAAGTACAAAGAAGTACAAAGCTTTCAATTATTTTTTTTCTCTCACATAATAGTATAAAGAAGCACCAATTCGTATACAATATTTTCATAAAATAACAATAATCGTAACTATTTTGAACAACTATATAATTTTAGTTAAACAACAACTTTAAATATATAGTTTTTTCTTCTTAGTAGTTACACTGTACAGAAATATTATTAGTATTAATGCCTTTATGAAGTAGCTATTGAATAAATAAAATTAAAGAAATTGTTTTACGTGTAATACGTGTGCAATTTATAGAATCTTACAAAAAACTATAAGAGTAGTGAAATTGATAAAAAAAGTCTTAAATTAGTTATTTGAAAGTAATTTATGTTAGCATTAAGTCTTAAAATTAGTAAATGCGAAATTATTAAATCTCTTGTGCATTTTAAAATTAAGGTTAAACTTAAAATTCATGAAAAAACTTAAATATCAGTTTTTTAAATAGTTTACTAACACGATCTAATAAGTAAATATCTCATTAAATGGTAATTTTAACAGTGTTTAAAATTTCATACGTGGCGGTAAAAAGGGAAAATCTTTTTTTATATTTGAACTTAAAACAGTGCTATAAATGCAATTATAAGGTATTATTAGGGAATATAGTGGTGTTATATTTAAACCTCTACTAAAAAATCAAACTCACAATAATGGCTAAACGAAAAATTCATGTAAACTCAGACCTCCATTTTTTGATTTTAAAGTTGCGTTAATTTTGTCAAAGATTCTTTTTGTAACATTTGTAATATTTGCGCACAAGCAAACTACTATATTAGATGATTAGAAAATAAAAGAAGTAATAGCTTATAATTCTATATTAGCGAAAGCATGCCTAAGATTTATCTAATAAATATAGCCTAATAGCAAGAATAAGTGCATTGAAGAAAATCTGATACTAACGCATGCAATATATATGATTTCCTAAGTGCAACTACAGTTAGTGCGCAGAAGTGCGATTGAAAGTTCTAGCGTATACGGTGCATCTGTGCCAATTAAATATGTGCTGATATTTTGAAGTGATAAACATGTCATATTATCACACGAGATAGTAAAATGTGCATAATTATGTACATGTACATGTGCGTCAATCTATTTTAAGTATAAGTGCAAATGACTTATAATTTCTAATCTACTTAGAATGTGGTAAGAGTGCAAATTGTGCAAGAAGTAAATTGTGCATTTCTACACACTAAATGTGCAATGTGCATACTATATACAGTGTTTATAATTTAAGGTAATAGCTTCTATTTCTAGTGTGCAGCTGTGCATGGTGCTGGATGTGTTCATTCTTTATGTGTTTCTTTCACTAGGGAAAGAATCCCTAGCTTCTTTGTGCGCGTGTTAGCTTGCAGTTTAGTACTAAACCTCCTACTATTTCTTATTTCTCTGTTTGCGTTGAAGAGGCTCATTTTACATAGCTAGTAGATATTTTAATGCCAAGTGCGGGGCTTGCTTTGGCATAAAACGACTTTTTCGGGAGAGTTCGATATTTTTCTGATTAAAAGAAGCATTGAAAAATGAAACACGATCAAGGTTAATATTTTCCCCAATATTTGAGTAATTTTAAAATTGCTTCAAATGATTCAGTCATAGATTGAAAAACAATAACTTGCTTGACTTGATTGAGAATGGATCATTGGTGAAAAAAGCGTTACACTGAAACTGAATTTAATTATGAATAAAATAGGCTTTTTTTTTAGTTGAGTTAGCTTTTCTGAATGCAGTATATTTACTATAGCGTAAAAATACTTTTCAAGCGTAAGTTATTTACCATTTACGGTTATATTAAAAAATACATTTGATGAATGAAGAGGAAATAACACGACTTAAAATGAATAGATCACATTGAAATATGGTTATTTTGAAATATTTTATAAAGTAATTTGCTATGTTTTTATTCAAAAATAAACATCTTTTCAGCTTTTGAAAAATATCACGCATTTTATTGCAAATATAAAATTAATAAACAGATAAAATATTTCATCTGTGCATGTCATTTTAGTTAATACTATTACTACTTAATATTAATACTATTACTAAATTTTAACATTGACTGATTGAATATTTATATAATAAAATGTTATTTAGAGATTTGTATTAAAAAATGATATAGAGTTTTGTATTAAAAAAAGGAAAATAAGCGTTATGCTTGAAAGTAATGTTAACTTTTGTAATGGAAACTGACAATGATTTTTCACTATGAAATGGCATTCGATTTTTCGAAAGAAATGACATTGATTGTTTTTATTTTATTTAGAAAAGCCATTTGAGACTGTTTTAGATTTAAATTTCAAAAAACTTGATATTATATGCTAGAGGGTTCTATATTAGATGGCTCTGTTCAAGGATATTAGATGTTTTCGGGTTGATTTTCTGCTTTTAAAAGGAATTTTTTCATTTTTCTTGATAATTTCTAGCAAAATCGAGATGGATGATTTAGAAAAAAAAAAAACACTTTTATTTCTAGTGTCATAAAAATATGTATGAAAACATTAACATATACGAAATAAACTATAAAATGAAAGTTGTTTTAAATAAATAGTATGTAAGATGAAAGTTGTTTTTCGAAATTTATTCTTAATATTTATAAATTACTTGTACAAAAACTTTAATATGGTTTAATCAAACAATATCAAAAATAAGGTTGCTGATGTATATAGATATATTCTTTGTATGGAGTTAAAACATGCACTGCTTGTAAAATACATGTAAAAAAAAGTTAACAAGAAGGGTTTTAAAAATGTTGCTAAGTAATTTCATTGCAATGATAGACAAGTAGAATTTAGAATGTCACTTACGAAAAAATATAATTAAAAATAAAGTAATTTTTTTTAAGTAAGTAAGGAAAAATTGCAAAATTATCTATCGGATGTCAATATTCACAAATGTGTAAATGTTAGCGACCGAATAACTTTTCACTGAGTAAAAAGGAATGGTCACAACTATCAGAATATGGTACATTTTACAGTATTTCGCTATGGGAACACCAAAAATCTCGCTAATTCTTTTTGAAGAGCTTTGGTAATGATGTTGGTAAAATTAATACGGTCTTATTTGTGATAAAATTTGGTAAATTTGGTAATTTTATCATGGTACCTTAGGTCATAGCATAAAAAAATCATTTATTTGGTTAAATTTAATTTTCAGTTTAATATTTTTCATTTAATGTGCGGTAACAGGAACTGCTATTTTGCAAACCAGAATTTCTGGTAAACCATTGACGTATGAACGGAAAAATTTCTAAATGAATGGTATAAATGCCATTTTTGTTTTATTAACCAGAATTAATTTTTTTTTACCAGAAATGTTATTACTATACAGTGTGGTAATATTACCAGAATTTTTATTTCCGTGTAAAGTTACTGCATATTTCAAAAGCATGTTTTTTTTTAGTTTAGTTTCACAGATTAGAAATTTGTTAAAACTAACTTTTACATTTTTTATAATTTAATGACCCAAATGTGTTTTAATAAGTTTTAAACTTTACAAAATAAATTATAAAATTAATTATATAATTGATGAAATGAATTTAAATATTAATTTTCAAAAAATGCAACAATGTTGAAGAAAATGTCAAGAATATTTTTTGTTTAGAAAAATATTAAGAACTCCAAATGCCGTTTTCTAAGTACAAGATTATCATAAAATAACATAAGTTATGCGGAGCCTAATTATTATGAAACAGTTGGACAAAATGCTACTATCTAAATATCACAGACAATTTTTTTAAGTCATAGAAAACAAGATTCCGGGATTTATTTTCTATAGCTTTGAAGTTATTTAAAAGAAAGTGACAGAAAATATCTCTTACGTAAAAATTGTGGGGAAAATTAATTTTCTAAAATTTCTTACATTTAAAAAAATGATAAATATTATTATGTGCTTCTTAAATGCTTTACAGAGTTCTTTTAGATTTTTAATTGATTTTTTGTTGCAAAATATTTTACAATTCTATTCAATTTTTTACGGTATCTTGAACATGGTTTATTATGTTTGGCTACCAAGTTGGCTTGCATAAGCTAAATTTATTATCCATTTGGCGGTGGCCTAAAATTGGTAATCAAACTGGACCAACTAATTTTCAGATAAATGAGCTCTAAACAACTCAAATTGTTTTATGATCACCCTCTCGATAGCTGAAATTTTATTTTGCTGTTATCAACCATAATGTGTATAATACACATCTTTAGAATTTGCCAAATATAAAATAAACCTTTATTGTTTCTTAAAATTGAAATTAAATTGCTTCCTGAAATTCAGTTCCTTTTGTGAAAGACACAGTGGGTACGTTGTTGCTACGAAGAAGTTCGTCAAAAAGATAATCAAATATTTATTTCAATCATTTTAGTTGATTTTTAGCGCAATAAGCATACATATCGAATGAAAGAGACATCGAAACTAAAAATAGAAGAAGTAACCATTTCAAAACAAAATAAGCAATTAAATGCTTTTGCTTATTTCGAAAAGTAGTAAATTTGAAAAAAAAAATTTAACTTGACCCTTAATTTGTTCTATCAATATAATATTTTAGATATGTACATGGTGATGAAATTGCTGATTAGAAAGGAAACATTTAAAACGTAATCAAGCAAGAAAAAACGGAGAGCACTAAGATGAATAATAGTTTCGTTAGGGTGACTCAACGATGCAGTCAGTGCAAGATAAAAGCAGTTTCTGCAGCACGTTGATTTATAACCAAAACCAGATATTAGCCCCCAATTATTCATCGAAAAGGAAATAAGAAGCAAATCAGATACAGATTAAGTACCAAAGCACAAAAAGTAGATGTAATCTGCAAGGGAAAAAAAACTGCAACTCTGAGATGATAGTCAAAGGATGCAGATTTGGGAAGATTTATGGGAATTTCTATATTCTTATAAGTATCTACAGAAATGTAATTTTATGTAATATTAATTGCCTTAAAATTATTTGCAATGATGAAGAATTCGTTTGAAACAACTGTATATCTCTAAGCTTCTATTAAGTACTTCGATTACTGGGTTCAAATCCCTGCCTTTGCTGGTTGATACGATTTCTGCTCTGGAATCGCAGACCATACTGTTGACGTAAAATATCCTCAGTGGTAGATGAATGATGGGTTAGAATCCCCTTGCCGTCGCACTAATTGTGGGAGATTTTCGTGGTTTTCCTGTCTATGTAACATACATGTGGGTAAGTTCTACTAAAAAAATGTCCCCCACGAAGGTTAGTTTGCCCCAATGCTTGGACTAAGTGCTCATTTGTTTTTTGGATTGGATTTAAAATTACAATATTACAGAGTTGAACATTGGTAATCGTAAAATTGAAATTGAGTCGGCTGTGCAACGCTGGTTAATAAAATATTGGCTAAGTGGATTACCTTTAGATTGATGTAAAACCATGTTCACAGCTCGAAACTGCTCCCTAAGAGCTTAAATAGGCATAGTTCTTTTCGACTTTTGGTGCTTCGATACTTCAATGCATTATAAAAAGCATGACTCGTTTCTTTTTCGGGGAGCAGTTGGGGACCTAGGTCTGGTTCTGGTCATATACCACTGTCCTGCAGTGCCGGAAACAGCTCCAGCACTGACTGCAAGGCGATGTCCCTCTGATGAAGGTGTCATGTATGTTACTGCTTAGGTGCTTTCCATTTTTTCTATCTTTTTCCACTTGATTGCATTTTAAGTGCTTTTATATATATATATATATATATATATATATATATATATATATATATATATATATATATATATATATATATATATATATATATATATATATATATATATATATTATTCTAATGATCTAACGATATGTTACAATAAGCTAAAAGACATCTGACGATACACGACAAAAAGTTGCTATATACATATTTGGTCACTGGCAAAGCATTCTTTCGCTGTTACTACAGCTTTACTATTTACATTGTTTGGTGATTTTTTGGTCAGACGAGTCGGCAGAAATTTTCTTTACATTATTTACATTTTTAAATATAAATTTTTAGAAATTTTAATTTTGTGAAAGAAATTGGGATTGAGAAAAAAATGTTTTTTGGTTAATTTAGGGTTAGTATTCGGTATGTATATTTGTTTTTTTTTTGTGTGGTAAAAATTAAATTTACTTCTAGAATTCAAATTTTTGAAATTATAGGCAGTGGGAATAAGCTGGCTGATATATTAATGGAACAAAATTTATTTAATTTTTCTCGCCCCCAAAATATTAATTTTTACGATTTAGGATAATTAAATTCTTTTAAAAACCTTAAAAAATTTTTCTATTACATATGTTACGCAACTCATTTAAATTCATTAATTTTTATAAAAATTATATAAATATTGTATTTATACTGCAGATAAAAAATAATGAAACAATTAAAATTAAAAATTTTATTTTAGCGATTAAAACTTAACATTTGGGTTTAAATATACGTTCTTTTTTCACGCTGTTCAAGTAGAAAAAAAAAAGAGAGATGGAAAAATAAAGCAAAACATTTTCTCTTTTTTATTTTTTGGAAAACTTAAACCATGTCTGCATATTGAATCAAACAATGTTTGCAATATCTGTAAATGTTAAATCACGAAGTATCAAAGTAAAACTAAATTTTTTTTCACTAGTTGTAATTGCACGGCCTATAATAAAACACTCTTGATTTTCTAAATGTAAGAGCTGCGCTTATGGGCTTTGATTAGTTACATTGGTATCAGTTATATTTTCAGTAATTGTTTTTATAAGTTTTCAGCTAAACATTCAGAGTGTAAGCTACAACTGTTTTTAAAATGATAAAAAATGCATATTGCTGTTTAATAACATACATACTGTCGTTTTTAAGCTCATAGTTCGCATTGACTAATTAAATCTCTTTGGAGTGCTATATAAAAATGATGATAATAATACGAAGAATAACGCAATGCATTAAAATTTTATTAATAAATATAAATATTAAATTAAAGTATTCTGAATGCAGATGATAAATTGTCGCCGTGAGATGGTTAGTAACTTGGTTCAGAGTTTTAAAATAATAAATAAAATGGGATTAAAAAATTCCATTTTTTTTCAAAATCATTAATTAGCAAAAGCTAGAACATTACTGAGATACCGCGATATACACGATGCTCCGTAAAGACTGACCTTTATTTATAGTTTTAAAATCCTTAACAGAAATTAAAACAAGTAATAGAAGTATACACATTGGGAACCACAAATTAATATTTAAGCAGGAAACAAATAAAACCGATATCGAAATCTGATTAATCGCAGTGCAGTGAGGAGGATGTAATAAATAAAAATACTAGTTTTAATTGCGAAAGAAAACAGACAGTTGAAAGATGTTTATTATAAATATCAACAAGTTTTGAAATCTAATTAAACCTGTTTTGATGTTTATTACTTCCACTTTGCTCTACTGTAATTTGTTAGATTTTTATCGTGTTTTTATCTTTACTCGATTAAATATCATAAATGCGTCAACCTATGTGTATACTTTTTTCTTTCTCTTTGATAAGGAGTCTAAAATTACATAATAATTTACAGGGTGTCTTTACAGGTACACCCTGCACATTTCCTCCTTCTTTACACACCTCTATAAATTAAATTTTTATGTTTAATATAATTACTTTTAAATTTTTATTAACAGTAATAAATTAGAGAAAATTGAGAGAAAGAACTCCATTTTGAATATGCGACTCTATTGTGATGGCTATTATGATTTAATTGGTTTTGTGTAGACTGCTATTGTTTGAAAGCTATAGTGTTGGCTACTATTGTTTAATAGATATTGTGATGAATACTATTGTAAGATGGCATTTGTGTTTGCTATTATTGTTTAATGGCTATTGCATTGGCTCATATTGTTCAATGGCTATTGTATTGGATGCTATTGTTTAATGGCTATTGTATTGGTCTCTATTGTTTAATGACCATTGTGTTGGATTCTATTGTTTAATGACTTTTGTGTTGGCTCATATTGTGTAAAGACTATTGTATTGAGCTCTGTTGTTTAATGGCTGTTGTGTTAGATACTATAGTTTGATGGTTTTTGTGTTAGTTACTATTGTTTAATAGCTCTTCTATTATCGTCTATAGTTCAATAGATATTTGCTATTGTTTGATGAGTGTTGGCTGCTGTTGTTTAATGGCTATTGTCTTGTATTATTTTGTCACAGATATCATTAAAACTCAGAACAATAATGTCACTCTTAACAGGAAAAAACTTTTTTTTGAGAACAAAATGGTTTCTTGAATGCTTTTGATTTAAATGTTAAATTTACGTAATTTTCTATTTAATATTTTTTTATTTACAATGAACTTTATTAATTATTAAAAACAGTTTAATTTAATTCTGCATAAATAATAAGCATATAATAAGTATTTAAAAATTTAAATTAAGATAAAAATAAATGAACTATAAGTAAAATTCATAAAAATAAACACATTTTTATAATTATTGTTTTTTTTTTAAAATATATATATATATTACGTAAAATATGTTTTTGATTGAACTTATGTATTTGTATTTATGATAAACGATCTATATTTAAATGATTAGTACTATTATCACCCTTGAGCGCCATATTTTAACTGTTTCACGAAGTTTTCATTAAAATATTATAGTAATATTTAAAACTTAAAAAGAACAATTTGTATATTTTTATTTATTTTTATTGAGTCATTAAAAAGGAAAAGCCTTGGATATGCATATACCATTAAATTAAATGGTTTCAATAAACTTTTGAGGGTGAGAAAAAAAATACTGCGACTGTTTTGTGTTTAAAAAGTCTATGCCAAGAAAAGCTGTTGCTAACAGATGACTGTAGACAAATGAAAAATATAAAGGGTATTCTTAAAATATCGTGCTTAGAATTTAGAATAAAATAGCCACTGTTTTAAATTTAATTTGCTCTTATAGTGAAATTTACAAAATAATGTTTAAAAGCAGATTAAATAAATTGTCATAATTCTAGAAGCATGAAATTTAGGAAATAAATGTATAACCACTGGCTCAAAGTAAAGTATAATTTTTTTTTTTTTTGAGAGTTGATTAATTCCACTTTTTAAATAAAAACAGTAAAAAAAAATGTTGAAACATAGTTGTTCTTTAACATTTGAAAGTTAATTTTCAGCATAGGCTTTCAAATCGGATAACAAAATTAGTTAAGTTGCATAAAATTAAGTTGATCGAAAAAATTCAAAACAGTACTAACGATAAAAATTTTGTTAGAAAAAACAAAACAAAAACAAACTTAGATAATAAAGTAAAAACTAGGACGGATTAGATTATCCAGCGAACCAGGTTGAAATCCGAATTATAACAATTTGGTATCTGCAATGCTCTTGTTTCGAACTGATTATAGTTCTGGCATGATATGTTTTCATTCATAAGTAAAATATACGTTATATTGCTCTCGTTGTTGGACTAACTTTAAAAAGTTTTCTTGATTTTCTTCATCATGCAACACGAAAGCTTGTTAATTTTATTCAAAAACAAAGATTCTTCTGTAAATGTAACTAAAAATGGTACAGAATTTAATATTAAGAGCCGCATACCCACTTTATTGACCTGTTAATTTTCCGTCAGTAATAAAAATTTATAAAACAATTTAATAATCCAAGACAAAGACTAATGCTACTGTTAACAAACCAATTTAAGTTTAGAATTTAGGATAATAGAAAAAATTTAACGTGTTTTGAAAGATGAGAAAAAAAAACATTTAAAAAAATTAAAAAGGCTGATATCAAAAAGTTATAGATTAAGTGAACAACTTAATTTAGCGCTATTCGTAAAACATTATTAGTAATTAGTCTTTTTTTTTTTTACTTTAAGTGAAATAGAAATTTATATATATATATACCTAATAACTAAAATTATTTTTAAATTAAATTGAAATTTAGTAATATAACTATCGATTAATGAATTTATGTGTAAATTGGTATGATAACCAACTCAGTATGATCAAAACAGTATGATAATAGCAGGTATTTCAAAAGCACAGTGTATGCTAAAGTGTAAATTTATTCATACCCTGTCTTGCGCGCTTTTTGCGTGTTACGTGTGTATTTATAATACTTATTTACATAATGTACAGACAAATTAACGTGATATATATATTAAATACCAATTATATATACAAAATTGTGGCGTTCGAAATCTAAATAGTTAGTGCATTAAGGGACGATTTTATGCTGGTCACAAGTAAAACAAGTGATTATATCTATTTACAAATATTTACAGGGATAACTTTAGTAGTTATATTATGTACACATTGAAAGTCCGAGATCAAGATGCTGAAACTGTAGCTGTAGAAGACAGATTCCAGAAAGCATTAAGGAAAAAGCCTATGCCACCCAATGTTAAATCTTGAAGATAATATTTACAGGAGAATATACGTTTTAAGGAAAAATCGTCAAAGCATTATATTCTCTAATTTAAATCGGAACAAAGTGGCAGCAACCTTAATATGATATTAATTTGAACTCTGCATAATATGGGTCACTTTAGGAACTTTTTAAATATGTAGCAACTTTGAATTAGCTCCAAATTTCGAACAATGTAAGCATAAAGAATGGAAATTTATAATTTAAACGTAGTCAATGTATTTTTAAGTTGTTAATTTATGTAATTCATGACAACTGAATGTATTAACAATGCCCACATCAATGATATATTTCATGGCATATTTTGGGTTTATTGGCCATGATGTTTTGTTTATGCTAATAGTTCTGGAAAAGTTTTTCTATAAGGACATCCGATTTTTTTAATCAAATAGTTGAGCATAAGAAAATGTATTAGTATTTAATTTAGAAATTAATGAATTAAGTTGCAGTAAAGAGATTGTTATTGTTTATATGTAATACAACAATATTTCAAGTAAAAAGAGTACATCCATATTTCAAGAAAGTATCCTCGTTTTGAATTTGAAAATTAATGTTATAGGTTAATATAATGTCATAAAAAGTTCGGCTGAGAGCGTGTTTGCTTAGTTATGGTTTTCTGTAGACTTAGAATTATAAGCTTATACTATGTTGAAATATTGCACTAAGGAAGAAAGTATGATTGGAACTGTAAGAATACGGTTAAATATACAGAGATTTTGGCTATACGGGGGAAACACAAGAAAATACGGTAATTTTTACTGAAGTACTTTGGTAAAATTTTCAATAAAATATTGTTTTATAATGTGTGTTAAAATTTGGTAAATAATTTCTTAATTTTATTTCGATACTTTTGAGTATGGCATAAAAACCGTTTAATCGGCCATATTTACTTTTAAGTTTCGTTACTTTTACTAAATGTGTACAACAGGCTGTGAACAAAGCAAGTACAGTACCGGACCTTATGAGGCAGTTGGCACTTGAGATAATCAACGAAATCCCTGAAGTAGATATCCAAATTCACACAGATGGGAGCAAAAATGAAGAACATCAATCCGGGAGTGGAGTATATATTAAGGTTCCTAATAGCGATGACAGAAAAATTAAATTTATAAACCCGGACAACTGCTCGGTGTTTAGAAGCGAACTGTTGGCTATTGAGGCCGGTCTTGAGGCCATTTTGAAAGATACGAATTATAGAGCGGAATGGATTTTGTCTGATAGTAAGAGTTCATTGCAGCACTTGAAGGACTGGATCAATGTTGGTGATCGCAGTAGCATCGCTATTTTGAAATTACTTGAACAGATTGCCGTTGTTCACGATGTGCACCTCCAATGGATTCCCTCGCATGTGGGGATTTACGGAAATGAGGTCGCTGAAGACTTGGCAAAACAGGGCTCGGTTGAGCCATTGTATTCAGATGCCTCATTGACTTTAGACGAGAGTTACTCCATCAGGAAAAACAATGACTTAAAGTCTTGGAGGGTCCCTCCATCCCATGATTGGTATTGGCGAAGATGTCCTGGGGGCTCCATTGGCCTTACCTGCGATAGAGCCGACAAGACGGCGTTGTCGAGATTTGCCAGCGGCCACCTGAGGAGTGGCTTCTTTTGCAATGGCAGTAGGGTTTTCCCGGTTTGTGCAAAGTGTGGAGTGGAAAGTTCGTCCCCGGAGCACATTCTGGCTTGTCTTCGCATTTCTAAGGAGACTTTAGCGACGGACCCTTTGCTTGCCCTGGATTTATTGAGAGTGTATGGACTCATGGATAATGTCTAGCTGCCGCTAGACAGTGAGGGGATTAGTCACACACTAAATGTGTGGTGATAAGAATTACAAGTTTGGAAACAAGAACTTCCGAAAAACCATTGCCATATGAATGAAACCGTTACCATATAAGTGGTTAAAATACCGTATATTTTAGTTTCAGTTCCAGAATTCATTTTATTTTTTTAAAATCAGAATTGTCTTTACAGTACGGTAATTTTACTAAAATTTATCTTTCTAAGTGTGAGAGAAAAATTTTCAAACTTAAATGTAGACAAGAAAATTGTATATTCTTTTAATTTAAAATGAATATATTTGTTTGAAATACAGTGTTAACTAAATTTTATAATTTAAACAATATTATTTTATCTCGAAAATAGAGCTGAATAATGTCTGATATAAATGTGAAAATATTTAAAAAAATAAGAGAAAAAATAAGATGTTTAAAATACGGGCATCTTAAGTTATACCTATATTTCATTTAAGGACAGCCAGCTGTCGAATTAAAGCTCGTTGGGAAAGTTATTATAAATTATAAATTTATATTATTATAAATGACAATATATATAGTATTATAAATTTCAATATTTTCAGGCCAGCTGAAATATTTGTTTCAATCAATTAAATTTTTGAGTTTTATTTTAATCGTTCAGTCTCAAATCAGTCTTCTGCTTTAATTGTTTATAAAATGTTTCACAAGCAATAAACTATAAATAAAGTCGAATAAATTAGTTTTTTTTAAGCACTGAGAAAAAAAATAAAAGAATGGTCAAAACTACTAAAATATCGTAAAATTTACCATATTTTTGGCTCTATGGGAACGTCAAAAAATTTGGTAATGTTTATGGAAGCTCTATGATAATGATGTTGGTAAAATAAAGAGTAAAATCAGGTTTTATAATAGTTGAAACAATATGGTAAAAGTGGTAAAATTTGATATTTTTATCACTAAATTTGAAAAGTCAGAATTTTCGGTAAACCGTTACTATATGAACGGAAAAATTACCAAATGAATGATTTAAATACCGTATATATTGGTTTTGCTAACCAAAACTATATAGTTTCTTCTACCAGAAATGGAATTACTATGCAATACTTTAATTTTACCAGACATTTTTTTCTCCGTGTATTGGTGTAAAATATTAAATGCAGTAATGTATACTAATTAAGTTGCAGTAGCATAATTGTATAGTATGTGACCATTTTTCAGGAGAAAATTTCAAATATTTAAGTTTGCATCTGATTTTTTCTGTATTGTTGACCGATAAAATCAATTGTCATTAGTTTATCGTAATTAGTTTAAAAAATAACTATATGTTGATTTTTAATTAAAAAAAGCCCACTTTATGCATATATTAAATTTCAGTTTCAGTTTTTCCACCATTTGAATAAAAATTCAGCAATATTTTTATGTATCTTTAAAATCAAAAGGTATATCAGAGGCCTGAGTTTTATGCAAATAAGATATGTGGTATGATTTAAATAAAAGTAATTATGCGAATAAACTAGCTTTTTAAACACACAGATTTACATTTATACACTGAATATATAGTTTAGTTAACATGCAAGTATCTTTTAGAAAGGAAAAAATGGTCATATTTTGTAGTTTCAAAAACTATTTTTTCCTAAGATATGACTAAGTAGGTTGGATTAAATATATATTATAAATAACACAGAATGGTTTATTTGAAATAGTTGAAATAAAGTTTCAACGAAAAAAATTTGGTCAACAAAATTTAAAAACCAGATATTCTTTTTTTTTACTGTTATTTGACTAATTTGGTAAAAAATTAAGTAAATGAATAAACCGTTAGTAAAATGAATAAAATGAAATGGAATACTTTTAAATTAATAAATTAAACTTGAAATAATTTTTAAATTGTAAATAGTGATTCTATAAATGTTTTTTTTTGAGTATCCACTTTTATTATTTCATAAAAGAATAATTTTCAGAAAATATTTTTTTTTATGATAAGGATATGTCTGATTTAAAATATTTACAGCTTGATACATTAAATAGTGTTGTTTTATATACAAGTTTGGTATAGTTAGAGCTCTAGAAATATTCGCTGAATAAAAAAGTTTAACGTTCGCGAAGTGTATATCTTGTTGACCAAATTTTTTCCATTAAGAAACATAGATAGACAGTCACAGAGTAAATAAACTTAATTTACATAGGGCAGAGAGTTGAATGCAGGGAGGAAGAGAACTTATCGTTAAGTAGTTCAAATGGTTACTGTAGTTCACGCTCTGATAGGTTATTATATTGTGTAATCAAAATGATTTTCTTTGCCATTCATCAATATATTGTTGTTGTTGAAGTGCTTGTGACGACTATTGTGATAGAGCTTTTAAGATTGCGTGAACTTCTTCGGCGATGGCCATCAACACAAACTCAAATTGAGCCTAAAATTGAAAATCATGCAACTCAAAATTCGTTAAAATAAAAAAATATAAAAGTAAATTAATTTTTTTAAGGCATTTTAAGTAAAAGTTGAACCATTAACTAGTAATGTAATATAGTTTCAAAGTTAAAGTACTTTTTTAATTATGCGTTCCAAACATATTGTAACGTGTTGAGAATGGTTTGTTTTTCAGGTTCAAACACGGTTGATCCATGCATATATATCGATCGTTCTTGAGTTTGAACAATTGAATTATGCAATTTTTGCTAGCCTCATTAATTGAAATAAAAAAGATGTTGGGTAAAAATCCAAATCTTTCAAGTTTTAAATTGAATAATTTTAAAATCCAATCAACATTTGTATTCATAGAAAATGCCATGTTTCGAAGACAGACAAAAACAAAAGAATATCAGAATAAAAAGCTAAAAAAAGATAAATAAGGACAAAAGATTTTGACTTAGGAAAATTAGGACAACTAAGAGTCCAGCGATGGGTAAAAAAAAAAGAAATAAAATATTCATTGTTTCCAAGGATGTTTCAGTGTAAAGCGTCTTCGCTTCCTACACGAATAATTTTGGTTCATTGATAGTTGATTTATTCGTATAATGTTTCAGGCCTGAATCTATCTCCCTGGTTAAAATGAAATTTTTATAATGGTTAAAGTACCATGCATTAGAGTGCAGTAGAAATTCGAGTAATCATGTAAAGTGTTTCGTTTTTTTTTCTTTTCTTTTTTTGATTCTAGATTTTGTAAATGCAAGTTTCATTCACATTCTCGTGAAATTGAAACCGTTTCAATATTTGATCCAAGAGTTGTGTTGTTTTCTGTATTAAAAAGTTATATAAGTATACATTAGCTTATACATACTAACCACGTTATGTATTTTTTTAAAACTTCAATAATAAAATAACTATATCCAATGTGTTCGAATCTTAAGTCTCCTAGAAAGGTGAGTTAGTCCCTAAATCCTATTTTTAAATTTTTTTTTCTTATTTGAGAAAGATTTTAAATAAATTTTATATCTGCATAAATAATGGAAAACTTCATGACTATTTATAAAAAATATGACATTGAAAGATAGGTAAAATATAAATTGGTTTCAGGTTTGATTTTAAATCAATTCTAGTAAATAAATGAATAAAAAAGGCAAGAAAAGCATAAATTACTTTTGTTTTCACCATTCCACAACGCTGATCTCGGACATGCTCCAAAGTAGCTGCTATATCAATTTCCTTGGCGCCTGCAATATATATATATATATATATATATCAATAAAAACAAAACTATGCATAGTTATTTTAAGGTACAATATAAATTTTTTAAAAGTAATACTAATACGTTTCAGTTACCAATTGTTAAGGTTTCAGTAAAGGTTTTATTCTCGTGTTACCTCGTGGCTGTAATAATCTAAGCAATGTATAAAATGGATAAATTGAAAAAAGATGTAAATAAGGATGGTATTTCTCAAAAGTAGAATTAAATTAGTTTTATTGAATGAAATTCCCAGTTCAGTTGCTTGACTCCCGAGTTTATGTGTCTTTTCAATAAAATTTAAGATGATAAGGATTCATAAATGTAAGAAAAATTTTGTTTCGCCATGTAAATCTATTTCTCACCACCTTTAACAGAGGGGATTAGTTGAATGATTTTCTATTTGCGTTTTTTGAATAACACTATAAAATATTGTATATTTACACATCGTTATGTTTATTTAAATTATTTTTGGTAGTATACGTAAAGCGTTTAATCTTTTAGGATAAAAAGAATGTCAAAAGATGCTAAATAAGTAAATTTAAAACATAAAACTTAAAATCAAGGTAAACGATTTAAGTATTTTAAATTTTACTATAAAGGTAAGTATTATATTGAACATTCTTTTATTGAGGCTTGAATCTATACAGCGAATTCGATTTAAGCGACTATTAATCTTTATTTTTTATATAAATTTGCTAAAATTGGATGTAGAGTATGCATTTTTAATTAGAACTATTCACAACTTTTTGAAATGAATATTGAGTTGAAATTTAAGTTTCAATCGTTTTTTTAACGTTTAAGACTTTGGGACATTTAATTTTTCTTGCTAGTTTCCTTGTTCTTTCTTACATATTTTCATGCAAAAGTTGGTTTAATCACTCTTCAATGAACAATTCAACTGGATGGCATATACAAGATGCAATTAGGGAACAAGATTTCTCTTTTTTTTTATTGCCTGGAATATAAATCTAGAGTGGTTCTTTCAGCTATGACTCTCTCTCCGTACACAGCACAAATATCAGGAGTAACTTTTGTCGCCTTGGAATCTTGATTAATAGCAAAATGTGTGTTGAAAAAAAAATTTTTTAAAAAATTTTACATACCATTTGAATGATCTGAATATTAACAAAAATTTACTCGAACAATGAAAATCACTTATTTAGCTATCCTATTACAAAGCATACCCTTTCGAATTATTTAAATTATTATGCCAAAAACATTTAATCGCTCGTTTAATCTTAAGTTTTTAAAAGAAAACGCCGGGAACTTTGTCAACAGATTAAATGTAGTAATTTGAATCAGATAGTAGTACTTGAGTGGAATAATAGTAATACTTAAGAATAATAGTAATACTTGAGTGGAATTTACTTACCTTTAGACATCCGATTCAATACCATATCAATTAGGCAGTAAGTCCCTGTTCGGCCGATTCCATCACTGCAAAAGAAGGAATTTTTATGAAATTAAAGATAGAATTAAAATAAAATTGGGTTATAAAACATTATTTTTTAAGAGAAAATTGTAAAAGTAAATGTTACGTACAAACTGTAATTAAAATTATCTCGAATTACTAAAAGTAACAAAATTACTATTTTAAATATTAAATTAACTATTGTAGATAAAGGGTGCAAATGGTTGTATATGCATAATCAAATCATTAACATTCGTTACTTATTGCCTTCAGATATTTTAGATTGGAGTTAAAAATAAAATAACAGAGTGTCTTTATGGATAGTGTTTTTGAAAATATACAATTGATTCTTATAAATATTTGAAAACATTAATTAGGGGGTTGATCTTTGCTCACTTCATTCACCAACTCCTGATTTCTGTTCAATACTTTTCGTTTCTTAAATATAAACTGATTGCTCATTAATAATTAGTTTTATTTTATCAACATCTACAAAACTCCCTATTACACTCGGATAAAATGTAAACCTAATCATTTTTCTCTGTTTTAATTGAAACTTCATACTCAAATCTTGTATTTCAGTTTTTATTTCTTTTAACTTACAATAAAAATTCATTGAATGTATTTTACAAAGAGTTTATTAAGAAACAGGCTTTTTGCTTCGTAACATTGCTTTAAAGTTTTAATTCGTTATTTTGTATCAATATTTTAATTTTACTTATCTACTGTGGATAAATATAATTTTTAGAGTTAAACATGATTAGGTGTAGTTAAATTTAAATAGCACTATTCTAACTGCGCATATAAACATATTCAACAAAAGATAAGGCGCCAGTGTTAATATTTATTTCAGATAATGAAATTAGATTGTTATTTCATTAAAAAATAAAACCAGAAAGCTATATATAAAAACATAATCCAATTTCTCTTCTAGAAAAAATGAGAGATAAGAAAACTAAGTCTACACTTCTTTACACCATTGATTGATATTATTTAATAACATTAAATATCAATTACGATTCTCTTTACTTCCATATTATTTGATTACATTGTATAGATAGATTTATATCGTCTATTACAATGGCAACAATTTAACAACTGAATATAATTTTTTCTAAAGTTCTGCTTTAAAATTTTACAATAGTTGAATTTTAACTATAATATGATAAGAATTATGTTTTCCGTTACTTGCAAATATAACGTAAATACGCTTTTATAAATTAATATGAAAAAAGAATTACGGTCAAGGTTAAATTTAAAAACAATTGCATTGTTAATATTTTATTTAAATGAAAATTATCTTACCTGCAGTGAACCACAATAGGGCATGATCTTCCTCTGTAGGACTTGTTCACTTTCCTTTTAAGAAAAAAAAAATACAATAGTTACACACCAGCATTTTTTATTATATTTAAATATGAATATTTTTTGTATGTAGCGTGCAAGAAGGGAAAGTGCGTGCATGTAGAAAACCAGAACTAAGGGTTATATTGAGTTATTATTACAGAAAACAAAACTTAATTATTATTTAAAACAAATTAATTTGAATGTATTTCATAACGATTAATTCGTAGTGATTAATGAATTAATTTGAATACATTAAGGTAGGAATAAATGAGCAAATTGATTCACAGATTGCATATTTAATCTTAAATTTAAGCAATATATTAAAGTTTATACCGGTACCAATATATGTTTTTTTGAGTATAATTTTTTATAATTATTTAAAATAAAAGAAAAACAAGTGTAAGAAAAACGGAATAAAAACTTATACATTCGCATTTTAAGACTCAATTTTTAAGCGGATTCCTTCTCAACGGGTACGTTAAAAAAATAAAAGTATTAACTAATTATTATTTAATGAATTATATATAGATAATAATAGTTTAACAGCAATGGTTGTTAGAATGGTTCAAAAATGAAATACCATCGTAATTATAAACTGCGATAAAATGCTTTTTTTGGTTACATTATATTTTTTTGTTACAACTATATAGTATTCTACAACAGTTTAAATCGTTTGTAACAACATTTCTGCAAGTTTTAACTATTATTTTATTTAGCTAAAACGCTTTTTGGTACCCTGTATTCCTTATTATAGTCACTTCAGTTGTTTCTGATTTCAAAAGTGGGTTTTAAGAACAATCCATTTTGAAATTTCGCTTTGCCAATTTTGCAATAGAAGTGTAAAGTAATTAAAATGCAAAACGATTTCTAAGTAAAATTAAAAAAATACTATAAAAAGTAAATGGCGTAAAACTTTTAATTAAAAGCTATATAAAGTGTTTATGGTAAAAATAAATGCATGATATATTTTAGATGTATTTTTTATATACTTTGATGTTTGCATATTGGTATATATTTACATTAAAAAAAGTAATAATAGATCTTTGTAATAGAATAATTGATACTTGTTATTGAATAATAGATATTAGTAATAGAATAAGCAAACGGAAAATAAGTTAATTTAATTTTTTAATTATTCAAATATATTTTTTTCGAAACATTAAATCTTAACAAAACTAGTATGAATAAATTATTTTGAAGCAGCTAAGAAATGAATTTTTTAAAAACACAAAATTGATGTATTATATCCAAACTATTTTAAATAATCAAGAATGAATTCAGTAAGATTTTTAATTAAAATATTAAAAATAATAAAAATATTTTTACTTAGCGTAACTAAATATGAACATCCTTTTTAAAATAGAAAAATTTATGGAATGTATTTTTAGAACTTAGTCGCAGTAGATTTTTTTCATTTATCTTAAATCTATAAGAAATCGTAAATTAAATATGATGTAACTCTTGTTTCCAAGAAATAGCATTGAAAAAGATTCTACAAAATGCTGCCGAAAAGTAGCATTTTATCAGAGATTACTTATACCTACAACATTAATAAAATTACATTATATTTAAATTTGCATGAAGTTATTATACTTTTCTACTTGAAATAAGATACAATTTGATTCAGATATGATATGAATGAATTAAGAAATTTATTTCAAATAATAATAATAATAAAAATAATAATATACTAATTTCAAAAATTTTTTGTTTAGCGTAAGGAACTAAAATAAGAAGATAAAACTACCAAGTATTTAGGTTTTATTATATAAAATGTTGTTATTGTTCAAAATATTATTACATAATAATTATATTGTTAAAAATATTGTAATATTATAATTATATTTGAATAATTTAAAAATACAAGCATTTAACAACAACAGTAACCCAAGAGAACATCAAAATTTATTATAAACTACAATATTCTATGAATATAGTTTTGTGTTTTATATTGAAGTCTATTTTATAAAATACGAACAGTAACAAAAATAAAAATATAAACGAGGTAAAATAGTATATTAGTAAATTAGTAGTTTCATTTAAATTTAAACAAAACTATTTCCATGAAATTAATTATTCTACAGTTGAATAAATAAATAAAAAAAGGATAAATAGACTTCTTTTATTACTTTTATAAATAAGTTTGCAAATTGTTATTAAATTAGTTTAAACATCAAACTTTATGAAATTTAATGCTCAAAAACGGGAAAATTGACGTCGGTCCTAGTTGTTCACACAGGGAGAAAAATTTAAATTCTTTTTATATTTAACATTACACATTGAACATCTGTGATTTCAATGAATCCACTTCGTCAATCAGAATCATTCTCTTTCAATTTCGATTGTTCCAATTATCGCGCCTTTCTATCAGGGGATGTGAAAGGGTTGTTTGTCAGGACAGCTCTATGTTATCAATGCGCAAGAGTACTGTACACAAACTGTGTCGTGCATTGTTAATGACGGATTGCCGCAAGCGATAGACTTAGTGGAATTAAGTACTTATTTATTCACAAGTGTTCCCCGGATTCGAAAATCAGTGTAGTTTAGGAATTTCAAGTTAGTGATGCTGGAAAATTTTTGAATTGTATGCGTCCTTTAAGATAAGTTTAAGTTTGCTACGCATTTATCATTGGGTGAAAAAAAAACATTATTATTTTTTATTATCGTTGCATTGTAAAATTTATGAATTTTTTTTGCCTTTTAAAATAAGTTAAAAGTTGCTACTTATTTACAAACTTCGGAAAAGAAAAACACAAATTTTTATTCTCGTTGTATGATTATTAGAAAATTTGTGAGTTGTTTATGCCCTTTAGGATAAGTTCTAATAAGTTCTACGTATTATGAACTGATAAAAGTTTTATTTCTCATATTTGTTTCATGATTATAGACAAAATTTGTAAATTGTTTGCATCTTTTTAGATAAGTTTAAACTATGTTAATAAGTTTATTAAGTTTTAACATGCAAACTGTTATTTTTAAATTTTCTTTTCCATCGGTGAATAAAAAAAATTAAGAATCAAATAATTTTTTTTACGATAGAGTTTCTTGATCTTTATAGTTTCAATTTCACATCTTGTGTAAATTAACGAGCATGGAGTTTGCACTTCATGACTGATTTAATCTTCATAATGTTTTGTACACTGTTAATTTTATGCTTTGGGGCTCCTTGCACAATTTATAAAGTTCGAAAACGTTGCTACAAAAAGTTCCAATTCCAAAAATGTTTTTCATATTGATAGAAACTACGAATTTAAGCATTTTTTTAAACTCATAAATTTTTTTTGTATATTTATACAAGATAGTATGCTTGGTATTTGTTTTTTTAAACAAGAATATATTTTTTTATTCTAAAATTAAAACGGTTGTCACTTCACAATGAAAAAAACCAATAAAGCCGGTGGTGTTTATTTATGCCCCTCGCTCCTGAAACAAATTATAATTTAAAACATGTTTAATTTATTTTAATTTTTTTATCTTTTACATAGGTTTGAATCGCGTAAAATTGAGCAACATTTGTTCTTTTTTATTTATTACTAATGTACGTGATAATATTCATAAGACTTCTCACAAAGTATGAATGATTTTCCCCAAATTATGATATTTCGTTATTAATTTCTGTTTGATGTTTGAGAAAGGTTACAACAGTTAGCAAAATTTTATATTTGAAATAAATAATTCGCAAAAATAAAAGTTAAATAAGAATATTTTGGAGTTGCAATTAAAAAAATTGAAAATCAAGCAAACGTGTCGTAAATAATAAAATTGTTGTGTGATATTATGCACTAGGACATTTTTTCTCACTATGAACTTTTTTACAAAAGAAGAATAAGTGAAAATTACAGGGACAATTTGTTGCAATTTGTTCGCAGAATATTGAACAGAATTGAATTACCTCTTAGAATTATACGATCAACTTTATTATAGCCATAAGTTTATAATAAAATTGGAAACTATAACATGGAATTTATTTTTATCAGAAGCGAAATTTTTACTTGTTATTAAAAAATTAAAAATACTAGTTCGATCTTATTGTACTACAAATTTGTTTAATATATTGAACTATGTTTTTCAATTTAG
Source organism: Parasteatoda lunata (assembly GCA_949128135.1). Taxonomy (NCBI): domain Eukaryota; kingdom Metazoa; phylum Arthropoda; class Arachnida; order Araneae; family Theridiidae; genus Parasteatoda; species Parasteatoda lunata. Next base: position 57,698,427 of record OX421972.1, on the reverse strand, counting down.
TCATATTTTTACTTCATCATCATAATGATATTTAAATTGAAGAAATATCATGAAATTAAAACATATTCATTTCAAAATATGTTTTCCAATATCTGAAAACTGGTTTTTTACTATTTCATTTACAATGGAAAACAAATCAGTTTAAACAATTGTATGCAAAAGTCAAGAAATTTATTTTTTATTAGTTCATTAACTGTAGCTTAATGCAATAAAAACTAGTGTCAGTTGTTGAGAACTAAGAGTTTTAAGTTAGAAGAAAAATATAATAAGTATTTTTGCGTTTATTTTATCTACATTAAAAGGGATTTTTTACATGTATGTAAAGTTAGATTTTAGTTTTACTTGCTATAAAGTTTTAATTAGTTGTTCTTGTTTTACGAGTCAGGAATTCTCTTCATCATTCCTCAAAAATTGGCATTAGTTATTCTTGCATTGAGCTGCAGGTATGTATTACCATGCATCAGCAACATCTCTCATTAAGGTATCTGACCAGTGCAAAAACATAATTTTGGGCAAAATTTTCGACATTCAGGTCATTGTAAATTTAGAATTCTTGTACTTTCAGCTTTCTAAAAATACTTTACTTTTGTTTGTACTCTAATTGTTTAGAAAGTTATAGCAGTTTTTGTGCAAGGTGGAAACAGTGGATAGACAGAAGATTTTAAGTTTTTAAATTAGTTTTTTTTCACATTTCACATCACCTTAAATCCGATATCTCTTGTTTTTTAAAATAATAGTCTACAATTTTTCACGACAATTTATGGTTATAGCACACGTGTTGTTGAACAACGGAATAAGAGAAAAAAAATTGGAATTTCATTTTTTTTAATGTAAGTTTTCTCGCAAAGATAAGTGCGGAAATTTTTAAAAGTTTATTTTCATAGTTACATTGAAACATAACTCAGTAGTATATGCATTTGCTTTTAAGGTAAAAGTTCAGAACATAGTTGGTAGCTTTCTAAATAAAATCCTAAAAGGATTTTTTGTTTTAGGAGAAAGAAATTTTTTTACAGTGTTTAGCGGATATGCAAAAAAATGCCTTATTTTTACCTGAAAATGGTCTTTAAAAATAATAATAATAGTTTTTTCTGCTAGTTTTATAAGTTTTTATAACATAATAAAACAAATAAACTAGTTTATTTAAAATTTTATATGAATATTTAAAAAAAAGTTCCTGAAACTAGTCGGATAATAATATCTATAGCAAAAGAGAAACCAATTGTTTAGTTGCTATTTATATATGTTAAGCAAAGTTTTCTTTCTTTCTTCTCCATTGTATTATGTTAACTGTTGTAAATTAAGGGGTTTTAAATTTCGATTGTTGTAACAATCTCTTGAATATTTATGAGAACAGTAAGAGCACTCACCCGGCATCTTTGTATTAGCTTTTACTACTAGTTTTCATGCTTTTTTGACTTTAATATTTCAACTGTAATGTAAAATGGGTGTAGAGATAAAGTCAATTTATTTTGATTATCTCTTTAGCAATAAAATAAATAGTTTACGATGTTTTTGAGTTTCTTGATATTCTTTATCAAAAATTTCTATGGTATGAATTTCTTATCCAGAAACTTTTGATTTATTAATTAATGTTGTTTAGCATATTTGTTTGTAGGTCATTTTAAACAAAAAGTTTTTTTTTTAAAAAAAAAGAAGAAAACGAATTTTTGATAGCTTAAATCTCTTTTTAATAAAAAATTTTCTAAAATATTTTGCTAAAAAATTTTTAGTTGCTCAATATTTATTTAATGGAATTTTTAGAAATTTAAAAAAATATTCAATATTAATCGAATCTCAAAAAAAGATTTTTTTACGAAACTTTTAAAAATTTCTAAAAAATATACAATTTAATTTAAATAATTCGTTATATTTCATATAGTGATATGTTATTGCATTCCATAATATGTGTTTTAAAATTCGTGTTAAAATCCATTCTCATTCGATCTACACGTTTGACGTCAAAAATCAATATTTAAAAAAAGAAAAACCATAACTTTCACTACCGCGATAATCACAGGCAGAATTAATATCATTCGAAACAGTTTGTGTGGTCTAATAAAATTAAATATTTTTATTAACTTCGATAAATTACAATAATTAAGAAGGGTCAAATTATAATTCTTTCTCGTAAATTAAAATTTAATCTCCAATTTTAAATGTAATTTTAACTTATAGATTCATTATTTCTGTTTTTAAAATTTTAATTTTGTTATTAAATATCCGTTTGCGAGTTTATGATGCATTGAATTTCAAACAGAGCATTAAATGCAAGTCAAGAAATAGGTTAGGCTTTAAGATTTGAGAGATATTGCTGAATGACTATAGTAGAAAACAATTATTAGTATTATTAAAGAAAAGAAAATGAAGCAAAATATAAGCATATTAAAAACTGAATTTCTCAGTCACGGCAGCCATCCGTCAAGAGGAATAAGAATGACAAGCTTCACTTCTAGAAAACACAAAAATGCAGAAGCTAAGTTGAGAAGAGAGTTCCCAAAACCCTTTGCATCAAGACTACTATGCAATTAATTGCAAATAAAATTGCATGGATGTCAAAATGCTAAAGGTAAACGGGAAAAGAAAACAGTATGGAAGCAGATAGAAAGGTTGAAAATGGCCGTGAAATTTTGTTATTAATTCTATGCCGCATTATTGCATTTGAAATAAATGCATGAAAGCACATATTCTTAAAAAGGCTTGATAACTTCTTGATATTACGTCGTTTACATCATGTGGCAAAGGTGAGAAGAGTGTTCCCAAAACCCTTTGCATCAAGATGACTATGCAATTATTAGTAAATAAAATTGCACAGGGATCAAAATGCTAAGGGTAAAGGGGAATGAAGAAAACTATGGATGATAAGCAGATAAGCATGCAGAGAAGGTAGGTTATTCCTTAGCAATTATCATAGTCTTTTTTTCAAAAGTATATTATTGATAAAAAGGAATAACTATAAATCTATATTCAAAACCAACATTTTGTTGTTTACATATGAAAAAATATTAAAATAGGAGGTCGGACGAAGGGACAGGCATGAAGATGTTTAACATCAATTCTGTTAAAAATATATGCGCATAAAAATACATAATTTTATAGGTCAACTTATAATTTGTCATTCAAAATGCAAAAAATAATATATTCAAGTGCAAATACTGACAATAAATCCAAGGTTTGTACAGAAATTTTAAATAAAAAGTTCATCAAGATGACTATGCAATTATTAATAAAAACTTACACACAAATCAAAATAATAAGGGCGGATGAGAATGAAGGAAGCTATAGATGATAAGAAGCAGATAAGCATGCAGAGAAGGTAGCTTATTCCTTAGCAATTATCATATTCTTTTTTTCAAAAGTGTAATATTGTAAAAATTTAATAGTTATAAGTCTATATTAAGAAAGGGATATTTTGTTGTTTGCATACAAAAACAAAAACTGAAATATGATGTTAAACGAAATGATAGGATTGAAAATGTTTAACATCAACTCTTTTAGGAATATACGCATAAAATACATAATTTTAAAGTACAACTTAAAAGTAGTAATACATTCCAATATCGTGTTTCTATATTTATAACTACTATTCTCTTGGTTTAGTATGTTCTATTTTCACATTCTTGGTAATATAATTAAAAAACTAATTAAAAATAAATGAATAGATGTGTGTTTTTTTAAAGGTTAAATAAGTTGTATTTATTTTTAATTTAACGAATAACAGTATAGTCATGTGTGAAAAATAATATTAAATCTAACCTTTGTACAGAAATTGTAAATAAAATTGTGATTTTGTAATTTTTGTCTAAGCAGTGATATTTTTTTAATGGTATGTAAAAAGTTTAAATATAAATAAATTTGGAAGTAGCAATTTGATATTTTTTATTATTTATAATGGAAAATAAAATTAAGGGATTGATTAATTATGTTTTTTCTTAAATATTCCAGATACATAATATAATGCGAAGCTTTTCAAATGTTTTAATGAGACTACTTTTGTTTACGCTTTAATTTTCAATAAAATTTGATTAATTATCTATAGCATCGTTTGTTATAATTATTTGTTAAACACTTATTGTTAAGTTATAAAAGCAGCTGGCTGTTTTCATAATAAACTGTTTAATTATGTATAAAAAAAGCAAAATTATATGCATTTGAATTGTTTGTAAACTCAGACAGGGAATTGGCTGATCAATAATCGATAATTCTTTTCCTTTTTTACATTAAAAATTTGAAAGAAAACTTTATAATAGAAAAACATTTTTGAAAAAAAAAACAAACAAACTTTGAGCTTGATTTAATATATATGCAAAGCATGATCAATAATATTTCGACCTTTTGGGAGAGAGGGCAGATTTATATGAACTTTACTATAATAAAAAAATTAAATATTTTTATTCACTTTTTAAAAATAAAATTTTTAGCTGCATAAATATGTAGGAAACTAAAATTCAAAAATTAAAATCATATTAAGATGAAACTAATAATTAAATCTGTAAGTTTAAAAATATCATAAAATTAAAAAAATAATTTGGTGACACATTTCAAAAAAAGAATAAGTACAAAGTAAAAATGGGTTTAATGGGAAAATTTCGCACATCTTGTTAAGACAAAAGTGATGGCTATAGATTATTATACAAGAAAAAAAGGTATAATTATTAATTCGTAACATACGATAATTTTAGCAATTAAGTAATTTAAATATTTTTTTAGTATAATTTACTAATTGTTTTTTAAATAAACCCTTCAGCTCTTGAAAATTTGATTATACACTCGAGTTCTAATGAATATTGCATTGATAATGGATATTTTTCAATCCTTAGTGATAACCTAAAATAAATTGTAATTTAATGGTTACGTAAAATGGTAACGTAAAAAATATTTTTGAAAACATAGTATATTCTTTTATTGAACACAATTCGCTTATGGAACTGTAAGCTCTGAAATACGTTACTCAAAAGTTAACAAAGTTAAGTGACCTTTTACGCACTCATAATTTTGGTATGGAAAAGAAGAAATGTTACAAATACATATTTATTTCAAGCATATTTATTTCTAAAATTTTTCTTGACATATACGTTATATATTGCTATAAATATTGAACACGTTATAATTATCGATTAGAATAATATTACGTTCATTACCAACCATGATCACGAGCGAGTATGATGATGTCACGATAGCTATTGAACATTAAGTTATAGTTAGTGCAAAAATTTATTACAAGAACTGAAATAATTAATTACACAATTTAAAAAATGCTCAAATAAATTTCAAACGTTGTTATAAATAAAACGTATTTAAATAAATATGTAATTAAATACTTAAAATAAATAATTCTAACTGTTTAGTGGGTAAAAAATGCAGAAACGAACAGAAAAAATTAAAATAGATGATCGAGTAGGGAATGAATGCTTTTTTTTTTAAAAATTTAACATACGAGATATTTTTTTTTTACTTTAACGTTGACGTTTTATCTAAATTAGGGGTTTTCTACCTTGTTTTAAGCAGTAATCTCAACAGTTATGTCATATTCTTCAACTAAAGATCAACGTTGATATTAACGAAGTTAATTAAACATTTGTTATTACGCAAAATATACCAAGATTTTGCTCGCTCTCGAAAATAGCAAAACAAAAACAAAATAGTGAATAAAAAGTTATTAGATAGAAGGCGTAATAAAATCGTGTTAACTATGGTTATAATAAGATCGCTAATTCTACATTTTTCCGTTCAATTCTATAATTACTTAAGATTTAAAAATGCTGTTCCACCAGCATCTTTGGCGGCCTACTTAGAAAAACGCTTCGACTCATAGTTCGGGAATACGATCTTTAAATATTTTTTTTTCTAAGAGTTCCGCTCTTTTTACTCTAATTATTTCTTAATTAAACTAATGTAAACATAATGTAAAATATAGTAAGATTTTTTTAAGCAAGCTTTTTTGTGTAATTAGGAGCAATCAGTTTAATGGAACACATTATATTAAAACGAATGGCAAAATGGATTTTAATTATAAATAATACATTAATTAAGGTATGTATAAAAAGTTTAATTTGGTACGCGTACCTATGCTACTTATCTGAAATTGATATATAGACAAATGATAGATAATTTTCCATGCATTTTTAAAGCTTAATCAAATGAAAGTATTCAGGAATCAATAGAACTAATAGTTCTGAAGTTGCATTTTTTTGACATGAAAATATCTGAAGTTAATTCGATTATTGTGAGCTCTGATCTCATAAAGAAATATTTTTAGTGAATGTTCAGTTTCATGTTTAAAAACTTCAATAATAATAAAAAAGGTTAAACGCAAAAAGTTTTTGTTTTCAAAGAAGATAATTGTTAATGAAGACGTTCTGCGTACATCTTGAGGGTTGTACGTACAGTGATTTCTAAAGAGAAGCACGAAGTTTAAATCATATGCAAAACTTGTATATTTCCTTCTTCTCTTTGAAAAAAAATTATAAAAGCATTTTAAGCCTTTGTTTTTAAACATTTTTCTTTATTACAGCTTTTATTTTTGTTAATTTCCGCAGTTAGTGGCCTGATGTGACAAGAGAACTGGAGAAAGTTTTCATCACTTCTAAGCTATTTATGATGTCGAATCATGTTTAAAATACGAAAGAAATTCGACTTATGTGTATAATACGTATAATATGCATAAAAATAAGCAATAAACAATACTTCACTTATTTAGATAGCAAAGTACGATGCTTAAATAGGTACAAGTTCAAAATTGTACTTTTCTATATTAATATCTTTGTAACATATCAATTATCATTTAATTATCCCGCAACATTTTAATTATCATTCGCTTTGTGTCATTGGATTTACGGCATGAAAACGTCATTAGAAACAAAGCCTCGTTTGCCTAAGTGGCTACATTTAAGTTTTTCAAGTTGTGCCTCTTTCCTGTCAAAACACCACATGTAAGATCATGCAACTTCTGCCCTCTTACTTAGAGGAGGGTATTTAGCATTTTGCCACTTGTTAAAAATTTCAAAGTTTTGTTGAGTTTTAAAAGTTCTTGATCTACCTTTCATATAAAGGGCCGACTAAGGACATAAACACGATCTCTGAAAAGGGTATTTTTGCTTTCCAATAGTAGAATAATCTGGAAAATCTGTTCGGTAGATACAAGCTTATTTTGTCATTTTAGAGTTGTAATGCTAAACATGTTTGTTTACAAACGAATGTTAAACACAATAGTCCAGAGTTTCAAAACATATTTGAATAATTTTCTAGTGTTTTTTTGTTATTTTATTGAAATACCTTATTATTAGTGTACAAAGATAGTCGTGAGAAAGAGTGTCTCGTTTTAATTACGTATTACAAGACCCAATTTTCTTTTTTAAATTTGCTAATTAAGTTTGAAGAGGCTTTGCTTCCATCTTTTTTCTAAATAAATGATGTCCTCTTCAAAATTAATAAAAACGTGTTCGACGTCATTAAACACGTAAACTTTAAAAACAGAGACAGATAAATATTTTATAAATAAAAAGTATATAAAAATTTAAAAAAAAATAGAAGAAATTCATAAATTTCGTCTCCAATTTTATTCCAGTAAGAATAAATCCCCCGAAATAAAAATATTTGAGCACCCTTCATTGTCGAAGGCCTTTGCAATGCGCATTTATATTTATATGATATCTAGTTAAATATCAAAACACTTAAGGAGTTACAATTATTTTTATATTACAAAACACTCATTAACGCTCGAGTATACAATCATACGAAGATTCATATTGCCCTTATTGTTAAAATATTGTCCTTTGAAAACACAACTTAATTTACTCGAAATATGTCCATAACTTAATATTTTAACCTAAAATGGTTGGGTTATACGTGCTAATTAAAGAGGGGACTAAAAATTATAATTCTTTAATCATTGAATAGCGCAATTTTTAAAACTAAATAAAAAGGTCAGCTGATTCATTTATGAAATAGAATAAAGTTTTTTGGATATGATTTATTTAATAAGGGGGGATTTCTTAAAAAATTTAGTTGTTTTAACTCAACAATTAAATTTATTAATTGTTGAGTTTAGTGAGGGGATTATTATATGTATAGATGAAAAAAAACCCTTAAGATAAGTTTTTCTGGTAAATGAAGACATTTTCTAACAAATAAAAATTATTGAGATATTCCAAAACTATGCAGACAATTGTATATTATAAGGTTTTCCGTATTTTTGCAAAATTTATAGGGCTCTACGTAATAAATGAAAATAGATTCTAAGAAGACGATAAATCATAAAAATAAGTCATTATCACAAATAATATAATATTAGGTAGAAATGAGATTTTATCAAGCTAGTCTCACATGCAATGCATTCAGTTTTTGTTTACTATTCTTTAAAAGCCTTGTGATTGTATAATGCAATTTCAAAATTGATTTTAAAATTTCTGGATATAATTTTCAGAGAGTAGATATGAAGCTTGTAGAGAGAAGAATAAAGCATAGAAAAAAGTTGAGAAGATTTTCCCCAAAACACGAACCCCATTTCGGTTACTATGCAATTGATGTTAAAAAAATTGCATGGATTCCGAAACAAAGAACGTAATTGGGAAGAAGAAAGCTTTAGATGTTGAGAAGAACAATTGATTTAAAGTGACAGTTCAAAGAAGAAAGTATCTTTCAGATGGAAAATGTCTTCGTACGATTTAAAATATTCTGAGAAAGTTTTCCTTAGTTTGCGAAACATTGTACATTGATTACATAAATGATTATTTATAAATAATAAATAATTTTGTTTACAATAAATAGTAGTGGAGCGTTAAAACAAGATTGAGGGTGAGAATAAAACAACGTGAGATAGTTCGAATATGTTAAGTAAAAGTAACTGAACTGTTTAACCTAAAAATAAAATTCAAAGGCTATTTTTTTTTTTTTTTGGTAATAACACTAGGTAAAATTTTTATGTCTTCTGTTGCATGAGTTTTTTTTAAACGATTCTTGGATATTTAAACGTCGCTGATTTCAAATTTGCAATCAGCTTCTCTCTCCAAGCTGAAGTTTTTTAATACATTTTTAGACTATTTTTGAAGAAACGTGTGTTTATAAACGTTGTTTATAACATAGGGTCGCATGAATGTTATGACAAACTTTTAAGGGATTTAGGACACATCACCAGTATTAAAATTGCATAAAAACTCATGCATGGAAATGACATCATACGCCACTTCGACATTATGAACTGTTTCTTAGTGTGCTTTTGAACAGTTCATAATAGAGAAGCGTCCCAAGTTGCGTATGGGAAAATTTTTGGGCAGAAGTTTTTATGCAGTTTTAATCCCTATGATACACCTAGATCCACTAAAAATTTGTTAGAACATTTACGTGATCTCTTGTTATGTATAACGCTTTTAAACTTGTACATTTCATCAAAAAATAGACTAAAAATGTGCAATTAAAAATTCTGTATCTTCAGAAGCAAAACTAATTTCGGATTTTAAATCTTTACACCTGAATTAGTTAAGATCAAGTGTTTGTATAAATGCAACAAAAAATTTGTTTCTTAGTGTCAACATTGAATCTATATTTAAAATTATTCAGCTAAAAGAATATCAAAGCATAAAAAAATAATGTGTTCATCGCTCTTTTTTTTGTAACGTATATTGCATGAAACAACCACACGTCTTGATAACATATCTTTACAAATTATTTTTTAGCATTGTTATTCAAAACATCTCACGAAATTTTATAGCCACGTAATCTTTTTGAATACACAAAAATATAATATTTCACATTTCTGTTAAAAGTTTTTATGAAATGAAATAGTAAAAAACTGGTAACCGTATCAGAAGTATGAAAATAATATTCCGTAGACAGTAACTGTAAAACGTTAATAAAAAGTATTAATGATTAAAAAAAAAAAAAAAACTAAAAAATACCGCCAAAATATATTTTAAGCTAATTTGAAATGAGAAAAATTGAAACAAAACTTATTCTTGGAAAATGTGTTGATAAATATACATAAATAATTTTTATAAAGCTATATTTTATGAATTACTAATTATTTTAATTTTATCTATTATTCATTTTTTTGATAATAAGTGCATTTTTGGAAATAATAGTAAAATAAATTTAAATGGTTCATATCCAACGCCAATGGTTAATAATATTTTCCATGCCCCAAGTACAACTGTTGGATAAAAAAAAAATGCTTGATTTTAATTATCTTATTAGTATTAAATTACTTCTATATTCCTTCCCCATTACTTCATTAATGAGTTGTTTCATTATTTGAGTGGATTTTTATGTAGATATTAATGTAGAGATAAAATTAATTTATAAATAATCCCAATATTGTTCTAAAAATCTATATTTAAAAAACTGCAGGCACTATAATAAAATTGCGAAATTATGAAAAAGCATTAAAACGTAACGTGTGGCAATTTCCTTTAGTTTCAGAAAATAACACTATTCTTAATGTGTCATCATCATCATTAAATCATCATAAAATTTAATTTTGAAAAAAATGTTATAAATATTTAAAAATTGTTTAAAAAATTAGTATAAATGTTTAATTCAAATATCTTTTTAAAAAAAATATTGTTTGTCATATTTGATTGTTAGATAATTTAAAAACATATTTTTAAGCTTAAATAACACTCTGAAAGATTTAGAAGTTAAAGAAAGAAAAATAAAGTTAATACCACTTTCACAGTATCTTCTGTAAGTTTATTATTATTAATTATTATTTATTAATATTATTTAAAAGCAAATTAAGTACTTTTTTTTTACTTTTTATCTATCGGAATTGAATTAAATAGACTTTTATATTGAATTTAGAATTACGTAAACCATATTTTTCTCATTTTTTGAAACATTTTAAAAACATTAACTCTTTTTCGAGAAAATAATTATATCTCAAGTAGAAATATTCCATTCCGATGAATAAGATACATTTTGAACTCATTATTATTTTTGTTTAAATTACTAGATGCAATTTATTCTAAAACTCACAAATAAAATTGTCTTTTTAAATTTAAAGTAAAAATTTTGGACTTAAAATTAATAATTTTAAACTTAATAAAGTTATGAACCTTACTTTTCTCATATTTCAGCATTAATTCAAAAACATTAATTTATATTTGAGAAAATATATTTTGTATCTCAAGTTGAAAACTCAAAGCCCACACAGTGTTCTTAAATTCGGAATAAAAATTTTGAAATTTTATTCTTTGAAAATTAAAAGTTATTTTTTCGAATATGGTTTGCTAAGAACGGAAGACTATAAATTGTATACTCTGCCGAAACAAATGCCATGAAGATTTTTTTTTTTTACTTAAATAAGACTAAACATAAAAAATATTTATAAAAAATACAAGTTTAAGTAAACGTAACATGCTTTTTTAAAGATCCTATTTCAGTTGAATACCATAAGAAATAGAAGAAAGTTTTGGAATCCTTTATCTATACGGAAACAATCAAGTATATACTGAAGATAGAATGCGAAAAGGATCAAAATAAAGAACACTTTTTCTTCAGAAAGGCTTCTTAGAATCTGAAGAAGCTGTCCAAACCACTCGGAAAATTCATTTTTCAGCCTCATTTTATATAGATGTATAGTTTCTATATTTTTTTTCACACTCTAGAAACACCAGGGCTGTTATGTTTTGTCCGTTTCTCAGCTTGTGCAAGGTTGGGTGGGCAGTAAGTTTCAGTTTCTGCAAAGCTAACATCGATCCAGGTTTAGGCGCGATGGTGAAAATGTCTGATTCCTGATTTTAAGAGAAAATCTTTTTGATGCTCCATTTGAGGGATTTAATCTCCAATGGCTTTAAGGGTTTTTCGCTCCTTTTAAATCCTCTTTTATAATGTCTATTTTAGCAAGAAATAGTTTTTTTTTTTCTTTCGCTTTTTTTTTTTTTTTGATGACCAGGCTTTCAATCAGATTTCTTTTGAGATTTGCCATCTTGTTCCCTTGCCATTGTTATCTACAATAGAAGTGTTTTTTCTTTTTCTCAGCATACATTCTTAGCGCAGAAAATATAGAAATCTTTTATCGTGGATATATTTCTGAGGGGACTTCCTTTAAAAGAATACTTAATTTTTTTATTGGAATTCAAACATCGGTTTTCAGTAAAAAAATGTTACTCTGAGAAAACGACACGTTGAACATTTAATAATTTAATTATGTTGCTGAACATTGAATGATGAATATTTAATGATTGTAATTATTCTGTTGAACATTAAATATTGAAAATTTAATATGGAAAAATGAAAAAAATTGAAACGAGCTTAAAAAATTACGTTTTTAATTTTTATGTTAAATGCGATAAAGTTTAAAAACTGTAAAACATATGTCAGTTGAATTCATACTGTAATGATTAGTTTTTCAAGTTTTGATGATAACTAATATAGAACATTAAAGTTGTATTGAGAAAATAAGACTAAGTCTAGTTGTTGACTATTTTGAAATGAATTTTCCATCCTGCTTCTGAATAATTGTAATGACCTATTTTATATTTTAAATTACTAGTTAAGAATTTTAAGAATAAATGCGAATGAATACAAAATAATTATCGTAAGTCTAATTAAAAAACCGTATAATATATACAATATAATAAGAAATTTTCATCTAGTTATAGGTAAAAAAATAAGGGTTTATTATTATATGAATAATTGAGCAAAAAACGATGAAAGCAATGTCATGAAATAGTTTTCAGTTAAAAAGTTATTTTAAAGTTTAAGTAAATAACATCATCTCTACTTTTTGAATTTTTTTTGTTGTATTTAATAACAAATGTTAAGTAACTCCCAAAAGTATTTAAGAATTTAATTTTGAAACAAATATTTCTGGAGGATACAAAAGAGCTCAGCCACTATTTTTCTGGTCGTAATTAATTAATTAAACCAATACATAAGCTCAATTATATTGTTATTTTTTAAACAATGTTAACTAACCATAATAGCAATGCATTAAAGTAAAAGTTCTGATTTAGGGAAAAAAATTAAATTCAGTGATCGAAGGCTAGTTGAAATAATAATTGTTCATGTTTTATCGCTTGTTATAAAAATATTGTATATTTTTCTAAGTGAGTTATTCCTTTTCAAAGGTTTATAACAGTAAAAAGTTTTAACTGTCTGAGATAAAATTTTTTTTAATGAAAGTATTTTAACCCACTGGCTTTTACTGCCTATCCCAAAATCCAAAACTGTAAAACCTCGAGACCTTTTGAATAAAAATACAGATCATCTCTCATCATATCTGCATTTTGTCATCTGTATTGTTTATTGATCATATCTGTATTTTGAATAAAAATACAGATATATAGAGGTCACCGTTGCCAATGCATTGCCTGACTAAAACTTACAACTGAATTTTTACGCAAAGAGAAAATATTAATAAATGAGTTAAAAATGTTTTCATTGAAGAGTAATAATTTAAAGCACAGTTTTGATATAATATCCGATATTAGTTGATGAAATATTTTAAAAAGGGTTAGGGATTCGGGTTTTCGTTAGGGATTTGATTTTCCTTCATAAGAACCGAATTGTTTTAAAAAATGATTCTCCAAATCTATTATTGAATTAAAAATAAAGTATGAACTAAAATGATTTTCTCAGCTTTAAGACGTAAATAGTCAGAGAAACGAGTGAAATTAACAGCTAAATCATGTTTCTTACTCGTGCAACAGCAAGTACTCTCTACCTAGCGAAAGAACTCATCTTGTTGGGTTATCAACTACTATGGAAACAAGAAAAGGCCCATTTCAAAAAATGTAAGAATTTAGAGAAGTTTTTTTTGCTTGTCTGAGACAAAAACTATCCTAAATATTTACTTACATCTTTACTTAAAATAGTTTAACCGCAGCCACCGATAGTGCATTGAACATTGAAGAAGGAAGTTCTATAGTTAAAGAGACAGTTATGATATTCCAAGTAATTTATACTCTATTTTCGTGAAAGGTATGGAAAAGCAATTGTCCATTAAACTTCAAAAAATGTTTGTAAGTTCTATGACTCATGATTTCCTCAAGCAGAGTGTAAGGACGTTGGTTTATACCCAAGAGCAATTGTGCTTAGAAATGAATAACACGTTAAAACATATCCTAACCTTGTTTGGTTTGTTTACCGTATCTAAATAAGATGGTTAGAATTTTGAATTTTTTTTACAGGTAAAATATTCATTATTCTGCCTGAATAATTGCGGTATTATTGACGATTTTAATGTAGCATTATTGCGTAGATACACTTAAAGTACCTGTGGTGTCTTGAATCCGTTATCGAGTTTGTGCACTAAGGAGACTACTCTCTGCTTCATGCTATATCTATCTAACTGTTTAGTAGTAAAAAAAACTTACCTCCTGAATTCAAGTAACGCTTTTGTTGAATTGGGAACCCCGTTATCAGGCCACGACATAAAGTGGAACTGGGTAACAGTTCTGGTTTCGCTAGTTCGCAAATTCTTTAAGTAAAAACTCCGTACCAAATAATCATCACACCAAATGTGTTCCGAAACCAGATGAACCTAAAATAATTAACAACTGACAGTTTATTTCACATATACTCATCAAAATTAGGGGAAATAACAATGAAAAATAGTTAACCCTTTGACGCCGAATTTTTATTCAACACATTTTTTATACTTTTTTTAGCATTTTGTATTAATTTAGGTCAAAATAAAAAAGCGCATTGTATTTAGCACTTTAATACGAGTAATTTATGGTTATGGAATACAGCATGAAACAATGTTGTCTTTTTCGGTAAAATCTCCCAAACAATATTTTTTTCAAATTTGCAGTTATTAAGATCTAAGATAAAAGTGATTCATCACTGAAATTTTTTAATTTGCAAAATCGATTATTGATTAATATTTGATTATGAATGAAAGAAAAAAATGTTTTCACTGCTTTTTTTTGTGTGGATTTTATACTTTAGTAAAAATATAATTCCGATAGTCTAGTACAAATATAATTCCGATACATTTTTTAGTAACTATTAGACTATTTTTTATAATTAAAAATGTCAAAAAAACATTTTTCCTTGTAGCGTCAGAAAAAAATATATAAAAAAAGTGTCCCATCTGCACCAATGAGTAAAAGCATTGTAATTATTTTTAAGGCTGTGTTTTTACTTTTCTTTTAAAAAATGTAACACTGTTCTCAAAAAAATAGTGAAGAAAATCGCTCTAAAATTTTGTAAAAATATTATATTTATAAATAGAGATTATAAGAATGCGAGTTTTGATGTTTGAAAAATTAGTTATAAAATAGCTCTTAAATCACATCAGAACTAAACAATTAAATATTTAACTTTATAAGAAAGAAGGCGTTATTTAAACAATTATTTAGAAGATAGATTCTCAAACTTCAAAGTCTGAGATCCTGTGAAAGAAAAGCATTATTTAGAGCTCTCTTTATCAGTTTTCACTATTTAAACCATTTTTTATACACGTTTGACATAAATTTGCTAACTACCGTTTACTGATGTGTATACTGATACTTCCACTGATACATGTTTACTGATACTTTCACTTTATAAACTGTCTTATTTTTTAAATCGAGTTTGATGAGAATTAGTTTACATTTGAAAAAAAAAAAAAAAAAAAAAAAAAAAAAAACACATTGCAGTTATGGTATTTTATGTAGTTCAGTGAAATGAATGATTTTGCCTTTGAATGTTATCAGGTATCCAACTCCAGTAAGCATGAGTCAAGCATGTTTAAAAATCAGCTCAAAAACATATGTTTTAAAATTTTGTCTGGGAAAGCAAGCCAAATATTCAAACTGCCACTCACGGTTTTATTGCTTAAATGGCATCTATTATAATACAAAATCTAGTATTTACATATATGTTTGAATATAATGCAAATGAGGGATAGTTCCAGAAAAAAGCTTCTCACGAAGGAAAATTTCTCCCACTATTTTGTACTCTTGTTTTCTGGATTGGTTTCAAAATTCGAAATTGCAATTAGTTAAAACTCGGTAGTCGTAAACTAGAAATTGGGTTCGCTGTTCAACGACGGTTATAAAACAAAATAAGGGAAATGGATTTTTTCATCGTTTTATCATTAATAATCTTGAGTCAAATGTTATGTCTGTCAGTTGAATTCCCAGTTCTAGAACTACGGAATCTTAGGATTCCGTGGAGCATCATTTGTGAACAAATGTCTTAGAAATTTGTCTTGTTTAGTGCTGAATTTGTTTTTGGTGTACATACATAAATGGATAAAAGGAGCCTAATCATGGTTTTCTTTGAAATAAATCAGAGGAAGAACTGCTATTGAAAATGGTTATTGAGCAAGAATATTTTTTAATTAGCAAATTTAGTCATTTCAGTTTAATTTAAAAAAAATAGATGGGAAATACATATGCAATATTTTTTAAATTCAAGCCTTTTTCATAATTTATTCAAGATATTGTTATTAAAATTATTGTGTATTTTCTTAAAAGCTGCCATTTCTTTTTCATTAGCATTTCTGTTTAAATAATTTCATAAAGGAAATTGAAATGTTAAACAAATAACGGCCTATGGGATTAGATATAATTGAAAGATCATTGCTGGTTAAAAAAATTATTAACTCTCGAAACCCTTTACGGAGCCTTATAGTTTCGTTGGAACCCTAATCTTAGAGTTCGTGGAAGTCTTATTACGGCGGAAACTCCGAAGAGCGATAGAGATCCACACAACATTACTTGTGAACCATTTCCTAAGGCCATATATATAATTTACTTTTCATTCTATATTTACTTTTCAGTTTTGTATTTTTTACTAAAGGGTATTCGGATCTATGGTTTTGGAAACCAGAATTTCGAGAAAACTGTTACCTTATAATTTTAAATTACAAACCCTATATTTAGTTTTATTAACCAGGAGTTTTTTTTTTACCAGAAATGTCATTACCACACACTACGGTAATTTGACCAGATTTTTTTTGTGTGTGCGACAAACCCTTTGTTCATTATGGGAAATGGTATTATCTTATTGGTTGGTTCTAATGCCGCTTGACACACGGGCAAGCCTGCTTGGTGAAACCGAGCAAATTTAAGGCAAGGTGTGCGAATCTTGTTTTTCAGTGGCGCCATCTATGGCCAAGAATTCGACTTCTGCCACATCATGCGTCACACCTGTTTATAAGGCCGACCCATTCATACATCCATTCATTCATCCACAGATCGTAATTTTGACCTGAATCAGAGAACGATCGGTCACCAATCCAGTACCCCCAGAGGTATTGATTTGTTATGGTAACATGGAGGACTTTGCGACTAGACAGAATTTTAACGTGCATCAGTCACCAACTACACGGGGAGTCTTCAGCCTGCGGGGTTCGAACCCACGAACTCTTGGACTTGGGCCCAGCGCTCTACCGACCAGGCTATCCCGGCCTTATTAAAGAACTTAAGTTATACTGTAACTTAGCTTAATCTTACCTCATAAATATGGTAAACTTCACTTCCTTCTTCAGGCCAATATCGATGACACATGGCCACACCATTTTCCATCAATCTAGACAGCATCACGATTACAACACTCCCTTGCTCCCAAATCATCTGAAACATTTGAAAATATAATATTTGTAAAATAACGTAAAATCTATTCCAAAAAAATAAAATTTTTTCTGAAGAATAAAAAGTTAAATTAAAATACAATATTTTTCCCACTTACCTGCCAGAAATCGGAAGCAGTCAGAGGTAAAGGTCCTTGGGTTGCTATATATGCGGGGTTCCGAGGATCGTGATCAGTCTGAAAGTATATAAATAATTTTTGTAAAATAAATTTTGGAACAAATAGCAAAAATATAAAGTAAACACACACACTCATATAATATATGTATAAATACTTATCATTAAATTAATAATACTAGAACAAATGCGATAAATTCAAACCGGTGATCTTAAGGTTGAAGAATAAGAACCAATCATTATGCTTGGAGCATTTTGTTTTGTCTAATAGAAATTGAACAATCTTAAATTAGATAAGATATTACTAATTAGATGTTAGTTAATTAGTATTACTAATGAGATATTAGTTAGATATTAATAATTAAAATAGTGTTAAGATATTACTAATTATGTTAGTAAAAATAATGTTAATTTTCATTGTTAATATTCAATCTGGTTTGAAAATTACTAAAATGTTTCTTATCTTGATTTTTGTTAGTCGATTGTAAGCAGATTTTATTATACTAAGAGAGAAAACTAAAATTATGACTATTGATAAATATCATCTAAATGATGGTTAATTGTTTACCATATTTTAAAATAATATATATTTCTCTGTAGATCTTTAATACGAATAAAGCGTTTTTATAATAAGAAATGAAAAAAATATCATTGTTTAATTTTGCTGATTTATAGATTGAGCATTCGCAAATTGTATAAAAAACTGACACTTCAAATATGAAATTGTTTTATTAAGTGAACCTTTAATATTAAAAATATGATATAATGTTTCTACAAATTGGTGTTAAATATTTATTATTGTTAAACAAATTGACTGTTATTGTTATAAATATATTTGTTATTGTTATAAATATTTGTTATACAAATTGTTGTTATTGGTGTGGAGTGACTGCTTTGCAAAGTGAGCAAAACATGTGGAGTGAGCAAAATATTTCAATTTTTTTAAAAAATTGTTTTATTTTTTTCAGTTTTAACAAATTGTTTTGGCTTTCATAGCGTTTGCAAGGGAAATAAAATAAATGTCTTCTCACTTTTCTCAAAACTATCGTGAAGCACTTAAGTTAGACACGAAAATAACCACTCGCCACATGGTGTGTCCAGAAAAACAATTGGTGACCTAAATTTAAATAGCGGGTCCTTTTTTCCCATCGTTTTTATTATTATTATATTTTTTTGAAAGTAGTTTAATGATAAAAATCACCAATATCGCCATTCAAAGCTGTGATCTTTCAGAATCCTTCAATTTGTGATGGAAATATTCATGTGGAAGAGAAGAATTCTTTAACTATTCACATATTTTTAAGTTGTAATGTATATATTATATGTATTTTGCTTAAATTTAATAATATGCAAATAATTATATATATATATATGTAATGAAAAATAATAAAAATTTACAAATGGTAAAAAGATAATAATTATTTCTTGCACAATTTTCAATTTTCTTTTCAACATTTATTTGGCGAAGTAGGACTTTGGAATGAATTTATAGCGTAAAAAAAGATTTTTTCATTTCTCACTCGTTAGTTCAATTAAACTGGTTGGCAACTATTATAGTGCTCTCTCAGTCTTTTTAATAATTTAATTACTTCCATGCCTTTCCTAGTTTGTTGAAAAATACGCATTGTTTTACGAGAAACGTGGTACTTATTTGAAAATTCCTGTCGTGCCTTGCACAAAAAGAATCATTGTCAACGGCAGTTTTTGAATCCTTATTAGTGCTTATGATCAGGGTGCAGCTAAAAGTAATTCCTTTTGAAGAGTGCGATGCTACCGTACCTGAATACCTTTATTACGTCACCATACTTGAATGTCATGCCTTAATGCTTCGATGGCATACATTCAAAGAATGTTTGCCTAGTTTATGCTTACGCAATAGGAATGTTTTTCTTATTCCTCCGTTCAAGAATTGTTCTTGTTTCAAAAGTTAAAATAATTTTTTTTTTTAGCAGATTTAAAAAAACAACTTATTTTTTTTTCTTTTAGATTACTAAAATAAAGTACAAATTACTAAATAAAAATTACTAAAATAGTACCTTAAAATAAAGCTCAAATTTTTAAGGAACCACAATACTTTTTTGGCTTAATGTTAACTGACATTTATACTTTATTTAAATTTATTATTATTTTGTCAACTGACGTACAAAATTATGAAACTCACATGTTATTCTTTTCAAAATGAAATTTTTTTAATGAGCATAGTTGGTGCTGATAGATATCTGGTTGTTAAACCGTATTAAGTAAACCAAACAACAAACGCTTTTCCCCCTATTTAACAGCTTCAATACCTTTTTTTTATGGCTATTTGACTTTTTTTTTTGTTTGAATATAATAAAATAACAATTAAATAAATTACTATTTAAACATTTTTATTGAGACATTTCGAACAGTTTAATTGCTTCCTCTTGTTTGTAAATGTATCACAGTTTCAATATTGTTTTTATAATTCAAATAGAGTAATCAAAGCACATTATTTAAAAGTTATAACACATTCTTTCTAAAATTACTTTTATTAAAAAAAAAAAAAAAATAAGTGCGTATAACTTAAAAATAAGATTTAAAAACCAATAAGTATTATCATTGTTGTAAATTGATGTTTTTATATTGTATTTTACTTCTTACTGAATTTTTACAGGAAAATTTCTCTTTGAAAAAACGTTTCAACTTTTGAGCGCTGCAATGAACTATATTCAGCATCTTTAGAATGGTAAAGTTTCCTGATTTATATTATTACTTTAGTCAATCGTAGTTTCTTAGTTTATTACTGAAACTGACATTTCGTATGATTTCATATAGAAAAAAATTTAAGCATGCAATATAAAACTTAAAAAAGGAAATGTAACGGAAATTTACTAGATATAAAAATAAATAAATAAAGCGAATTGAAATAAATAGCAAAAGAAGTGAACAAGAGTAAAAGAATAAGTATCACTTTTTCCGTTTGCAATTTTATTTTCTAATACATATATATTTTTTGTATTTCAAGTTAGTCCTATTTTTATTATACTTCTTGTAAAAGTGTTAAAAAAAACTTGGAGTATATTTTTCTCTCACATTCAAAATAGTTTTCTTTTAAATGTTTGTTAAAGTCTCATACAATATTTTATATTAACGCATATTTCTCTTGTGATATATTTCAAAGTTATCAAATTTTCAAAGAACGTATAGCCAATTAAATTGCATTTAGCAAAAACTTTTTTTAAAACTAATATGCTTTTATAATTCTCTTATTGCTATGATTAACGAAACATTTTCAATTCGTAGAAAAAGGCGTGTTTGATTATCATTAATAATAAAAGTTTTATTTTACCTTTTTCTACCTTTTGAAATGATGGGACTCTTTAAAACGCAATAGAATTGATTTTAAAAAATATATCTAGATAAATAATTTTTATGCGTATGTACAAATTTAGAATACTTACGATGCTGCTAGCGTTTATGTAATCTGAGCTAGAGACATTCGATAGCTCATTTAATACAACCCGTGAATGGTCATCTGTAAAAGAAAATGTTTTATTAGACGTGACAACATAAAATTAGTAAATTAGGAAAAATGTTAATAAAATGTTGAAGAAAATTACTTATTTTTTTAACTAAATTTTATATTGATATTCACTTCAATGTTAATTTTAATAATATTTCTATTTATCATTAAAACTTTTATTGATTATTTTAATCCATTGAATTTTTCAATTTTTTTAAATAAAAATCTTTAATAAATTTAATATTATTTATACTGAAAATATGCCTTATTTTAAGGGGAACCTGACAGGAAATATGAAATTATTTATTTATTAATTAAAAAAATTATTATATTATAAAATTATATTTTAAATTATTTATTTATAATATTATTTATTATTATTTATAATATAAATAAATATTAATTAAAATTATAATAATTATTTATTTATTTATTTTGACTCAGTTGTAGGTATAATATTCAACATTTATTGCAAAATTTAATTTGGAATTCATGTTTATATGAAAAATGCTTCTTACGTTAATATCTGTCCACTAATTTTAAAAGGAATAAACAGTGTCTTTTTCCTTTAGAGGCATCTCTTTTTATCATATTTTCTTGAAAATTTGACAGGTTACAATTATGATTTTTAAGATCATTTAAGAATGATTAATTAAATATTAAACAGGTATTTTTGGAAAATTATTCAATGATTCAGATGCATCTGCAAATAGGCAACAATGATATAAGAGAGGTTCATTTTGAAAGCAAATGGAATAATTAAATTGCTGAAATTAATGTTTCTTCATTAAACATTATATGTGTTATTTCGCTATAGGGTATTTGTATATAATTTATTTTATATATTATTATTTAGTTTAAATTTAATAATTTAATTAATTATAAAATTAATAATAAATTAATTTATGACGCAAAATGCGTTTATGCGTTCAGAACCTGCCACCTTTCCGAGAAAATTTCTGTGATGTTTTTGATTTTAACTCTTGAAATAAAAGTTAACTAAGACTTAACAACGTAAAACTCTTTATCAAAGTCTCTGTTCAAAAACTCACCTAACCACCCATTGTTTGGGTTCTTAAATACACGTAAATATTAAAAACATCTCATTGATATCAATAATTTCATCCAAAAGGACTAATTTTGAACATTCTTTATGAACTAATGTAATATAATTTTTTTTATAATAACCAGATACATCTTTTAAAAATCAAAGAATAAAGTTATAAAGTTGGATGGATTATAGTGTAAAGTTATATAGTGGAAAATATTCAACGGAACAATTACTT
The DNA here is from genome assembly GCA_949128135.1 of Parasteatoda lunata. Lineage (NCBI taxonomy): Eukaryota > Metazoa > Arthropoda > Arachnida > Araneae > Theridiidae > Parasteatoda > Parasteatoda lunata. The sequence goes on along the minus strand of OX421972.1, from coordinate 57,676,021 downwards.
TATAATATCCTTAACAAATTACAGCAATAATAATTTTATTGTCTGGGAGGTTTTTAGAAAAGATAATTTAGTGTTTAGTGGCATATCCAATTATAAAGATTGAAACAATATTATTATTTCAGCAGAAAATAGATTAAAAAAACGTTTTAAACTTATTTAAACATTCTTAAAATAGTTTTTAAGTATTTTCGTTTTTTACGAAATTGCTTCGCAACAAAATGTTATCTTCTTACGTATAAAATAATAGCAATTTTACGTGATTTAAAGGATATTCAAAAATCCCGTAAAAATCAGATTTAAAATATTTATTATCAGATTAAAATATCAGATTAAAAATTTCTTATTTAAAATATTCTGATATTCTAAAGCTCAATAAAAAAGGTATAAAGCTTGTTTTTTAAATATAAAATTGTTTTGCATAACAAGTAAATTTTTATTGCACATTACTTAGGTATGAATGGAATTCAAAATTAGAAGCTGTTAATTCCTTTTTCTCCGCATTTTTAATAAGTGACGAAATTTGCTGAAATCATGATTATTATATGACATTAAAATAAGTAATTTTGGACTATTTTTACAGATTGCAATATCTTTTGGAAAATATAATAAAAACTAATGAGCACTAATTAAAAGATTTATAAATCTTTAAGGCTAATATTTTTTTTCAAATATAGAAGTCCAGCATGTAGGTATATAAAAATAATTTTTAAACGCTACTTTAATATATGCTATAAAAAATGCGTGATAATTAAAAAAAAAATACTTTCTTGCGATTAACTAAAGAAAAAAAAGTGGAGATTTAGGACATAAATTAAAAAGCTGGAACAATATTCGCTGAATGTAAAAATAAATTTTAATTAATTTGTTCTTTGAAACTCTATTCAATTGACCAGCTCCCACCCCACCTCTTACATTTTACCCACAACGATGAACATGTCGAACAAAAGCGGATTACAAGATTCTCGCTGAATAAGATTAAAAACATAAAAATTGTGTTATTAAAGTCAGGGATGAAAATGTAAGGAAAAATAAAACACTTGCTTAAAAGAACAAAAATTCTAAGGTAGAAAAATAAGAACATGTATTATTCTTTGTGATCGAAGTTCCAATTTTTTAAATGCAGATTATGCGAAGGTAAAAAATTTTTTTGGACTTTATTCGTGGAAGGAGAAGTTCAAAAATCTATTTAAATATTAAAATAATAGTGGTTTTATTTATAATAAAAACTTAATATTTTAATGGCGGATTCCTTATTTTTCTTTCGAAAGCTTAGTGATAATTTGTGCTTTTATATATATAAAAAAATAATAACCGTCCATGTTTGAAACATATTTTTAAAAGCTATCTTTGGCTTTGAATTCATCTGTTTTAAATATTTTATGACTAATTATTCTTTATTGAAAAAAAATTCTAAAAACCCATTTGTTAGAAAATAAAATATTACTTTTAATTAATGCCTTTCTTTATAGCAATAAGCCGATTTAGGCAGTTCACTTTTTTTCTCGTTAGAAATAAGTTAAGTAATAGATTAGTTCCAATTATGAACTCTAATTCCTTAAAAAGTATTCAATTTTTTATGTTGAAATATTTTCCAGGTAATTTATTGTTTTTGCATCGATACAATTTTACGTAAGTAATAATTTTTAAAATGTAACAAATTTTTTTAATCAAATGATTCAATGTAAAATGAATAAAAAATCTCAAAAGAAAATTTAAGGTTAAAGTAGAAATGTCTGCCATATAAAAATAATTCTCGATCATGTCATTCGTACACCCACAAAAAAGTTGATTCAACGTTTAATTGAACTCTCTCCTCTATTATAATTGATTTTGGAAAATAATCTGACACATTTTGATAGTCTAGTTCTTCTGCTTAAAATTATTTTACGACACTAAATGTTTAATAGTGATTAAAGTGAAATAAAGCAATCTCGCTGCAGCTGCTTGTCTGCTAGAAACTATGCAGATTATGATCTCAGAATTTCGTGATCAATACTATGATGGTAGGTAGTACCATGCTAAACATTGCGCACTGGCTACCTTTCCTTCCCTGACTCTTGATCTAAATATCACTGACAATTGAATCTGAATCTTTCACATTGAAAGCATAGTGCTTGAACGACTGTGCTGATTTTAAAAATGGTGAGGAATCAAAATACATATTGCCAAAAATATCGAATTTTAAAATATTGTCGAAATATTAGTCTTGAAAGTAATTTTTAGACAAAGATGGTGATTCAGGAACAAACTGTGCCTTTTTTTTATTTTTAATCTTTTCATTTAGAGAATAAAAATCATAGATAGTAACTTACAGGGTAGAACATCAGTGTAGCGATTTTTCTTAATGTTTGTAGGTTGAGATGCAGCCGTAGTGGCGCAGAGTTCGGCTTCATAGGCACAAAGTGCTTCCCACTCCTTGTCAAGTCGGTCTTTGTTCTTTAAATGGTCTTCCATGTATGACTAGAAAAAATTAAAAAAATGAAGTTCTTTTATTAGTTTTATTTCATAAATTTTTTTTGGTTCACAATTTAGATTTTCATTGACTTTTACGAATTAAACGTTTAAGAAATACAAAAGGTATTGCAATGACAGCTCTTGAATTCAGGAAAAAAAATGAAGTAAATTATTGTGTATTGTGTTGCATTATGCACATTAACGAGCTTAAAATAGTATCTACGATTAAAAAAAGCACAAAAATTTCTAAATAAATAGGGGAATGAATGAATAGGGGAAGCAGGAGAATGTTTGACATAATCATAAACCAAATTGTATTTTGGTACTAGAAATGTATTCGCAATTTGCTAAGAACATCTTGCGCATCAGTTGAATTCTAATAAAATAGATATACATGGTTTAATACTTCCATTGTTCTTATTGTTGTTAATAATGATTAATCAAGGTCTTCTTTTTCATTTAATTAATCATTTACGACTCCTAATGCATAAATTTATAGTATTTAAGCATTAATTTTATTTTATAAGATTAGAAATTGCATGCACTAAAGACGTCATATGTTTGCATTGTATAGGCAATAATTGGTTAATAGCTATACTTTAGTACCTTTCATTTTGCAGGAGAACTTGCTGAACTTTAAAGATCGAGATATATAGCCTAATTAAACTTTAAGTGTTTTTTTATTCAATAAAAATGTTTTCTTAAAAATTTGGAAACTTGTTTGTTAAAATGCATGTAAATTAAGTTTTTTAATCAATAAATGCATTATTAAGCAATTAAAATTTTACAATGTGCTTATTTTAAGGTCTACTTTTTTTATTTAATACAAATGTATTTTTGTTAAAATTTCAAAGGGAAAGTTTGTATTTTACGTTTTAAATCAAGTAAGAAAATTTTGTTTTAAAAAAAGGCATTCCTTTCCCATTTTAAGGTATGGAAAAGGAATGCCTTTAAATGAAATATTTACAAAGTACTTGCTATAAAGTATTCCCTACTATTAATATAATTTGGTAATATTAAGTACTAAATAATGAGTACTTAATTAAATACAGAGAAAAGATCTTTTAATAATTTATTGTATTTTACCTTTTTAAAATTTTTTAACATGTTACATGAAAAGACTTTTGTTTGTATATAGAAGACGCAGTTCGGGAATTCTCAGTTTTTTTTTCTTTTGCAAATTATGATATTCTTAATTTCATTCGGTAATTTAATAATAATAACTGGAGATAGTTTAAATTGAGTTCGTATTTTTATTTCACATTTCAGTTTGAAATATATGGAAGATTCGTGCATGCATCACAAAAGAAATATAAAAAAAATAATTGCAAAATAATAAAATTACCAATATCATATGTCCGGTAGATATATCCATGTTTGATGTTACAGGTTCTTCATTCCTACAATAAAATTATAATTATGCATGTAGCGAATAAGTAATGTAAATCATGTCGAACTTTAATTAGTTTCATAACATTGTATAAAAAATTTATGCGATCAATATATACTTTAAACATTAATTTAATAGTACTGTACTTAACTTTAAGATTAATTTAATATTACTGTATTAAATGTTTTACAAGTTAAATTTATTTTTCAAATATTTTAGCACAAACTTAGTTAGTAAAAGCATTTTACTATCATCTGGATTCATCAAACCTAAATAAAATAACTCGAATGAGCGTATTACTTTGGTACGGTAATACTATGACCAAAATAAAATATTTTACAATATAAAAAAATGTAATATTCAACCACTTAAATGAACGATAACATCTTTATTTGGTAATTTTTTTTATTGATTAATTATGCAAAGCGCAAAGCACCCATTTTATATTCTCCGAACTAATCTCAATAGTAATTTCAATATTTTTTTATCACCTCAAAGCATAACTAGCGAATAAATTCAAAAAAGGATTCAGTCAAGTTTGGAAATATTTCGGGGAGAAGAGTTTGACGTCTCAATAAGGTAATTGAATGATACAAGTTGTAAAACCTGAACATTTTTATGTTTTAAAAATGATATAAAATATTTCCGAGCCATTTTTTAAACGTATCAAAATGTAAATACATATTTATGCAACGTATCATAATATGAATATATATTATATAATGATTATAAAGCTATTGTGCATAAATGAGTTAAATATATAGTTATTTCGAATTTTAATATGTAGTTTAATGAAAAGACTCTATTGTTAAACATTAAGAATACGCATAAGGTCCCTTTCGAGTTTTAAAAGTTTAATGTATAATGTATATTAATGTATAATAAGTTTAAATTATCCTACAAGGAAATATTTGTTAAAGTTTCCCATAGAAAAATTTTTCCTATAAGATATTTTAAATCTTAAAACATAAAGCATTTTAAAATGCTCAAACTGAAACCAGCATTTTTTTTTTATGAGAGGATGTGTGTTAAAAAAAAATCTCTATTTTTAAGAGATCAAACAAAACTTTTCATTCCTAAGAGCATTTGTAAAAGATTTTGTCTTTATTCTAAAAAGAATGTATGTATTTCGTAATATCACTTAAATTCAAGTCCCTCAAAAACAACTGAAAATAGTCGTCTAATAAATACCGATTTAGCAGCTCCTATTTACGAGCACGTTTCAGTAAAAGTAGTCTCCACCACAGACACAGCCATTGGTTAAAGAACAAAAAAATAAACCACCCGCTGAAACGTGATTCGAATAAAAATCTCTGGATCCAGAGTCCTGGAAAAGATTTAAGAAAAGTAGCACAGAAGTGATATCGAACTTTTCCATTCGAAGAATTAAATACCTCAGAAAACGGAGTAAGCCCTGCTCTCCATCATAATTCTGATTTTCAAATGCTGGCTCGAAAATCCCTAGCATTCTTCTGCGACAGATGGCACGAGTCTAGAATCCCATTTCAAATCTTTTAAGATAGACGGGTGAGGAGATTTAAAGGATCCTTTAAGCTTGTTTTACATGAAAAGGATTTGGTAGGTCTTCTTTTACATACCCTTAGATTTAACCCGCTAATGGGGTTGACATGGTTTCATTACTAGTTAAGCTCGATGCTACAAATATTTTCGTTAACATATTTTCTCTTTCACCCTTGTCCTTCTGTATTAAATTAAAACTTTGTTTCTAATCAGAAAAAAAAATGTCGCAGTAATGGAAATTTATAATTTCCATTTGTTTTTTCTTCTTTAATTTTTTAAAAATAGATTTTGGGTTTATTTTCTGAAACAGTGTGAGAAATAATTTATTATATTTTATTTCAAAGGTAGAAAAGATGGAGGTGGAAGATTCAAACGGTACATTTAAATAATTTGTGAGATATATGTTTAAAAAGTTAAAATTCATTGTGAATAAAAAAAAATATTTGTAAGCAATGATATTTTTAATTCTAATTAAATAAACTGTTTCAAGTTTCATAAACTATAAATTGCTCAAATTACGGTATTTTTTACCGAAAAATTAATTTTCACTGGAATATGTTAAGGAACAAACAATCTGATACACCGTATTTTTTACAGTAATAATTACCATACGGAATGACTCTAATTAAATATATATTACTATCAAAAAATTACGGTATAATATTTTACGATAAAAATGGATTTTACAGATGATGCATCCAAAGTGCCGGTACTTTACACTGTAATTTGATTCGGAATTTTTCACAGTGTTTAATGATATAAATTTTATGATATACTAATTAAGCATTAAAATATTTTATTTTTTACACCTCATCTATTTATTAAATACGAAAGTTAACAGGGAAATAAAACATGCTCAAGTATGTATGCTTTTAAAAATATAGGTTCAACATATCTTGCTATTAAATATAGATTAAACTATAATAATGATATTCCGAATCAGAATATTGGTATCTTGACTTCTATCAAAATTGCTAAAACTTAAAACTGCCTTTAAGAAAGCTCTGTTTTTTTAAGTGCTAACTAACATCGTGCACTCAAGTTTTAAATGGGATGAAATATGAAATTTTACAACTTCGAACCTGTTTAAGCTTATCTCATATTTGCATTATTTTGAGATTCAAAGCTATTCCAAATGTTAAGAATTGTAGAAAAGCTGCAATGCTTCTTTGTTCATTGTTTTAGTTGTAATTTTTATTTTTACGAATCTTTAGCTAGTTTATTGCATAATAAAATGTGCGTAAATAAATTTTTATGAAAACTGCTCGGAGGAATTTTACCTACTCTATAGTAGTGATATTTCTGGTGGAAAAAAAACAGTATTTCTAGTTTAAAAAAAATGTGGTTAAAAGCTATATTCAGCAGTAGTAAAGTTAATTTATTTCAAAAAAAAAATTGAATAGTTGCATATTTTCACTTTTTGTATTTTGCTTCCTTACAAAACAAGATTTGACTTCGGTCATATAAATAACATCATATATCCAATTTCGGTTATAAATCTTTTTCTGCTATTAGTTGAAAGTCTAATAAATGTTTGGACAAATTGTTAATCTAGATGAAGCATTTCACTAGCCTTCCATCCGCATTTGAAAATGAATTAACGCATACTTTATGTTCACTGATTTATTATTGTATCATTAAGCTGGTACATTCTAAGGTAGGGGTTCTCAATTTTCTTCGGATATGGAATTTTAAATAATCAACCTCCTTTCGGCGGAACCCCGATTTTTTAAATAAAGTTTATTAAGTTTATTGAGAACGTTCTAGTCTATAAAAATCATTTTAAAAATATTTAATTAAATGAATGGAGATTTTTCATCATTTTATCATTGAAATCTATAAATTAGGTTATCTTAATATAGGTTTCTTTTCGACGGTTAAATTTGCTGTCCTTTTGCTACATCTAGTATAGTTATGCATTTGTTTTTGTTGTATATACATAAGCGTAAAATGAATAAAATAAGCCGAAATCGAAACTTAAAAGAACTGCTATAAATATTAAAAATGGTTATTAGGGGAAACATATTTTTTTCTTAAAGAATTCAGCAATTTTATTTTGATTTGAAAAGCTCGATAAGAAAAAAAAGTACTAATGCAATATCTTATAAATGCTTGTTCTTTTCATTATTTTTTTTTAATACATTGCAATTAGGAATATCACATTTTCCTTCAGAAATGAATTTATATTGCATTACATTAACATTTTATTTAAAATAATGTCATAAAGGTAATCGAAAGATTAATGAATTATGCATTATAGGTTGAATATAATAATTGAAGATTTCAGAACTCATTACGGGTTATTAAAAGTGCTAAATTACGGAACCTCTTCAACTCGTTAACGGAGCCCTTGGAACACCATTTGGGAACCGCTTTTCTAAAGCATCAGAACATGCTACATATGGTGAAACAAATAGTAAAGAAAATGCTTTGATTCTGAAAGTCGTATAACAAATTCGGAAAAAACAATTCTATTCAAGAAGTACAGATTTTACTACGCTAAAATCTTTTTAACAAAAATTAAATTTTCATTTTAAAAATAAAATACCTATTTTAAACTTTTATTTTCATTTATTTATAGGACATTTTGTATGAGCTGTATATATTTATGATAATTTTAAGGCAATAATAATTTTTGACAAACAGCCTGATTAAATGAAGATCAAAAATAAACAAATCGAATTGATAACTATCAAAAAAAATATTGTACATTTCTGCCTGTTCAGTAAAACTATTTTTAAATTTGATACTGCAAAACTAAACTTCCTTTCTTTTAAACTTTTTTGCAACACTTTACTTTAGAAGCAAGAATAAAATGCTATTGAGCAATAGAGTAAAACAGGAGAGTAATGCTTACAAAGAGCAGATATCAAAAAAGAGTTTTCAAAATAGACAGGGCAACCTGAATAATGTACGGATTGTAAGAAAAGTGATGCCTAGCTCTTTCACCATGACAACGTGATATAGCAACATGTGGATTTTTATACCTTATGAGAATAATCCATCTTTTATAGTATGCCATGCTTAAAGATGACTTGTTTTGAGTGCGAAAGTTATTTTTTTCTCTGTTAGAGAATATTTTGTTGCAAGAGACTACAAATGTTTATTTATTTTTTCCTTGCTTATTTTAAAAAAGTTTACCTGCAGTAAAAAAATATTCGTTTACCGTTAAAAAGTTAGACTTAAGGAACACGATAGATATATTCGCTATCGAGAATTGGAAAAATCATCAATTGCTGTAAATTGTTGGAATTTTGGGCATAAATTCATTTCCGACATTGCAGAAAGTGTTTCCACCCCTGTCACATCAGCTTATCTTGATAAACTGGAATCCTGTTTTCTTCATATGAATGTTGATTCTCTTGTTATTGTCATTAGTTCCTCACCATCTCAAAGAGCGGAAATGCATTGTACCTTGATTTGTTCCTCTCGGCCATTGTGTTTTCTCTTTTTCATATTTTTCTCTCTCATCTACTGTGGTATTTCTAGTTTGGTTTCTCACCTTTATTTTTCCCTTTTCTTTAAGCAACTTTACGTTTTATTTTTCAAATCAAATTTATTTCTTCTCATTCACATCTGTCAAGTCTTGAAAATGAGAGCCTGTTTTGGAGTGCTTGAAATATGCCTACTATTATTTCCAATTTTTGTATTTTTGATGTGAGTGATATTTTTAATCAAGTGATGCGTTTACAGCATTAAAGATGCAACCTTTTCATAATTTTATAAAGTTATAAAGTTAAATATCTCTTTTTTCCTGTGTAATATAATAAAAATCAAACTCTCTAGTTGAAATCATTCAATGTTTGTCTAATTTTAGCAATGTTATATAAAAGCAAGTTAATATTTTTTTTTTTGCATTCTTGTAATATAAAGTGAGTTCAGAATTGTCATTTGATAGAAAAAAAAGATTAACTGTAGTAAGTTTCTAGTAAACAAAACTCTAAGTGTGGACGTTTCTTATTAGACTAAATACGTTTTTCTGTTTAAACACATCACAGCAATATAAAATAATCAAGCAGTTGGTTATTTTTTTCGTAGTAGCAAACCTATTACCAATATTAATAATTTATTTTGTAACTTAGATCATTAATTTCTCCATTTTTCTCCAAATGATCATAGATTTTATTATTACGATCAATAAATTCAATTGATTGATTATGTTTTTCAAACACTTGATTTTCAGTTTGAATCATTAGACCCACCAAATCTTTTTGTATAAAGAATAAGTTTTTTTCCAAATTAAATTGTCACATGAAACTTTCGTTTTAAAGGATACAGTTTAAACCAAAATATTTTGAATCCTAAAAAAAATATCAATGAATTGAGCATGATTTTCAAACACTTGATTTCTAGTATACCCAACAAGTGTTTTGTATAAAAGAATAAGATGATTTTTAAATGCAATTGATTTAACAAAACTTCCGTCTTAAAGGCTAGTTAAGCTGAAATTTCTTTGAATTCCGAAAAAATAAATGCCATTTCAACTTTTTACCAATATTAATAACTTATTTAGTAGCAAATATCATTAATATCATCAGATTCCTCACATTGGTAATCGATTTTATTACTATGGTCAATAATTTCAATTAATTGATTAAGATTTTCAAATACTTGATTTTCAGTTTGAGTTCGACGTAACAAGTATTTCTGTATATTAAAAATTATGAGTCTTTTTTTCCAAAATATTTGTTTCAAAGGATACATTTTAAGCTGATATTTTTTTGAATTCTACTGAATGTCAAAGAATCGATCATGATTTTCGAACACTTGGTTTTCAGTTTCAATTACTATATCGAACATGTATGCAGAGTATAAAAGTTGTTTTTCAAATAAAGTTGATTCAATTAAACTTCCGTTTTAAGCTGGGTTATTTTAAGCTGAAATTACTTTAAATTTAAAAAATAAATAAATAAATGTCAATTCAAATCAAATAAATTGAAAATTTATTTTAATATATAAATTTTATTTACATCTATTTGAAAATATTGACAAGCAAATATTCATAAATTGCATTGCCTTAATCTTAATGAATTTACTTGAAAGTGCTTCTAGGAATCATTTCCTAGGATGCAGATAATTCATAGAACAATTTATTTCCATTACTCATGCGCTGAGAGGATTACTAATAACTCCAGCAGAATTGAAAATGCTTGTATATTAATAAATTTGAGGTCTACTTCCATTTCATTGATTGAGACTTAATTCTCTCCTCAATCGGGCTTCCAAATATGGGGTTTTAAATATGCGCTAAGGGAATTATAATCCGATTGGAAAATGGGCGTAGTGCATAATAAAAGGATATTTTGATCTCTTTTCGGAATTGGTATTCGACTTTCCATGTGGATTAAGGATGCAGTAATGCATTCCATAAAGAATTTCTGTTTTCTATTTAGAAGACATTTGTTGTTTAGATTTTAAAATGAGATAGAATGTTGACAATTTTGAACAAAGGGATTAGGTCTAGCTGTTTATTGTACAATATAAACCTTCTTTTTCCAGTTTTCACGAGTAAAAGCTTACGACTAATCGCTTGTAAACAACTTATATATGTTTTAAACCTTAATCATAAGTTTAATTCTTTACCATTTAATGTTTATTAGCTTTTTTACCTTTTTGATTCGTTTTAGTGCATCTGAAATATTCAAATACACAATTGTGAATGTGAAATGAAATAGATATGCTCTTATTTGCTAGCTTAAATAAAAGTTATTTAGTTACTTTCTTAAAGTAGCAACAGTAATTCAAGAAGATAATAAGTCATTGTGAAATTGTTAAATTGAAAATAAAATCAGGGAAACACTTTTAAATTGACATTATAAAGATAATTCATTTCTATACATATAATTTTTGTAAAACCTACTATAAATGTATACTTTTGAGCGTTGTTCTTTGTTATACATCTCAAGTTTTTGAAGAAAAAAAAAGTATTTACTGAAAGATAAGTAGATATTTATAAAAAATACTTAAATACTCTCACGAGGAATAGTGCATTGCAGCTTAAAAATACATTTTCAATTTCGTTTTTTCATTTAAACTGGTAATGCATTTCTTTTCACAGATCTTAAAAAATATCTTTTAAATAAGTAAATACAAAACTGAATGGTTTTATATTTTCTTTTTCAGAATTAAGTTGAAATTTAATTCCTCAAATATACACTAATATTTCGCACATCGCTGTTATGATTTTTTAAATTAGTAAGCATAAGCTATTTTTTTCCTAGTCTATAAGAATTGTACTTAAATGCGAGATTATTTCCGAGAAGATAATTTATAAAGAAGATGATGTACCTACCATGAAGAAGTAGATGAATGGCTTGATGAGCTTGCTTGGCCTTCTTGAGATAAACTTCGAATCTTTTTTGGTGAATGGACAGTGTGAACTGGTTCTGGTTTTTCATTGGCTTTACTAGCCATTCGCTGTCTGCAGAGGTCCTACAAAACATTTATGTAAAATAAAACTCACAAATGTTTAATTTCCGAATTCGGACAAAGAACATTTAATAACTTTAATTTGAAAAAATTTAGATATGTACTGATATGCCCCTTTGAAGCAATTTAGATATGTACTGTTGGTTCGTTGTTTTGAGTAAACAGTTTATCATTGTGCCTAGAATCATTAATAGAAAATAAGTTTTACTCTAAAGCAGCATAAGTAATTTAACCATTGCAAAATTAAAATTTTGAATGTTTATATCAAGTTTGAATTTTATCCTAAAATACAGGGTGTTTATAAAGTCACAGACCCATTTTGATGTTTAATAACTCATAAAATAATAAAGATAGATTAAAATTAATAACATAAATGGTTAGATGGACTCAAAAAGTTTCATGACCCTTGTCAATGAACTTCCACGTGTGCCCCCTTCGTCGCACGGAGAATATCAAGTCGATAGTCAATTTCACGCCAGGTAGCGGCAAGCATGTCGGTATCCACAGAGGCTATTGCGGTTGTAATTCTGGCTTTTAGGCCATCATTGTTCGACACGATCCTCATGTAAACATTGTTCTTTATAAATCCCCAAAGAAAAAAATTCAGCGGCGTTATATCAGGTGATCTGGGTGGCCAAGGAATTGGACCTCCTCGCCCAATCCATCTTCCTGGAAAATGGAAGAACTACGGAAGACGTCCAGAACGTTTCTTATCTGTGATACTTCCAGGTTCTAGAAAATTCTTTTTCCACAGCAAGATGCTGCTTTTGGATGGAGGATCTTTTTGGTAAATTCTTCTGCAATTTCTCTGTGCTTGCACTATCGATTTCGTTTCTATGAACCACCATAAAATCTGTGCTTTCTCTTGTGGTGTATTCATTCTCCTTAATATCCATTCGAATAAAACATCACATAGAAAAGTACTACATAGAACAAACACATCAAAAGTAAACATAACATTGCAATATTTGCCAAAAACAAAAGAGAGAAAAATGCAATTAATAAGCAGACGATATTTAGAAAAGTACAGATATTTAGACTGGAAAATGAAATTATCTGAAATTAACCACACGCGCAGACGATATTTACAAAAGTAAAGTTATTCATCCCTGAAAAGGAAAATATATGAGATATTCCATCAATAAATGCCAAAAGTTTGTTTATATCTTCCTTATTTTATGAGTTATTAAACATCAAAATGGGTCCGGGACTTTATAAACACCCTGTATATTTATTTTGGGAGAACTTTGAGAACATTTAAGAATTAAAACATCTATTGGGTAATTTTGAGAAAAAATATTTGTTTTAATATCAGTTGGGAAAAATAAGTTGAAATGACCAATGGCTGCTGCTATCGTATCACTGCATTAAAAAAACAAGTAAAATTCATCATGAAATGTGTGATAAAGCAATCTTACACTGAGGTTACTTCTTTATTAAAACTACCTGCACTATTGCATTTTTATGGTTGGGAAAGGTTTTGTAGGGCTGGTGGGACATTTATTTCTTGAACACTATTATCGGAATAAGATATCATTCTTAAAACTCGATGCTTGAAAAGTAGATATTGTCATGATGATTTATCTCACCAGTGATTGGTATTTCAAACGATTAATGCGTTCTTTAATACTGCAGACACCCTGAAACATAAGATCGAAGAACGTAATAACGACTTCACCTTGTTAAATTGGCACCCAAATGCACAGATTTCAATCCTATGGAGTGTGTATGGGAGGAAAGTGAAAAGTTTCACACATTAATCCTGCCCCACACTATTAGAAAAGGCAATGTTTGTATCATGGTTTCAGATACCGCAAGTGATCTAGATGTAGGAAAATATAGGCCAAGGACAATCAAGGCTGTTTAAAAGAAAAAGATAGCCAACCGAGATTTTGAGAGACTGGTCAACATAAGTCAGAGTTAACCATAATGTAAACATTCAAGCGCTTATTTATTTACGTTTTAAATTAATTTCATTAATGCTACTAACGGAATAGTATTTACTAAATGCCTCAGAATCAGAATATTATATTAACACTGAAAATCGCTCTGTGTAATTAAGGAATATGTACCATTTTAATTTCCTTCAAATTATAAGCCTCCTCTTAATAACAAACTGGTTATTTCAAATCAAGTTCTCCCAAAAATAAAAGGATGATTTCATTTCTTTGTTCCACTTCAAATGTAGTCTTTTCAAAGTGAACCGAGGAAATAATTCAAAGGTAATTGTTTCCAAACAGCAGCGTCAAATATCGAAAAGCCTGCTTACTCCTCAATGAAAGCGATACTTTAAAACGTATTGCAACTCATTGTGTGGTAGTTCTCTAAAATAGGACTTCTCCATATGCATTCATTATGCCAGCCCATACCACAACAGCACCACCGTTGATAAATACATCTGTTACGATATGAGAGCAGGAGGTAGAGGGTACAGGATTTCATACGCTCCAGTTGATAAAGCATGTGACGTGTAAAATAATGAGGAGAAATGTAATGCCAATTAGAGTGAGGGGTGCAAGCGATTGAGATAGGGTGGACTGGAAGGGGGGTCTTGAAGTTTAACAGATCCTTCACGAGTGTTTGTTAACGTTTTCGACCTGCGTAGCATGAAATCTTTTCCACCGGCTCTCCGTTTCCTATTCAGCAGCTCAGAAAGTCATCTCATTTTCACACTAAGAATTCTTAGTATTCCAGAAGCTTACTGTTCTATTTGCTAAGGTACGCATTTATCTAGACTGCCCTATTCGCCGTCTACGGGAGTATTAAATCCACAATGCATGAGAATGAAAAGGGGGCATTCCTTATCGAGATTAGAATGGAATTTGTCCATTGTTTAACCGCCTAATCGTGGAGTTGGTATAAAAGCATCACCACGTCTTTACGTTGTCTTTGCATGTGAAGCATAGACTTAAACAAAAGAAATTAATTTCGTTAAAAGTTTTAATTTGAGAAAAGAAAAATAGAAGAATTTACGGATTAAAACTGAACTCATTTATAATGAAGTGAGTGAAGCTAGTGTTAATGCTTGATTTTGTTATTGCACCTTTAAATTTCCTTATGTATTATTTTTTTATCTTTTCAATGTATTATTTTTTTATTTTATCAATATTATTTAGATTATTAATATAATTGTGTAGGTTTTTGATATATTTAGTATTTAAAAAATTCTTTGTGTGAAACCATTCTCCTGAACATATTCAAGATCATTTTTATTTTATATTAAATAAAATTTAATTTTAGGTAAAATTTCATTTTATGCTAACCTAATTAGCAATTTCTCTTTTTTAGAATAACAAAACATAAAAAGGTAGTCACAGAGAGAAGGACAAAAAACAAATAACTAAATAAAAACTTACCTTAAAAATTAAATTTTTTTTTTTCATTACTAATGCGAATTACGGCAAAATAAATTAAATTTTAAGTAACTATCGAATAACTAAATTAGTATTTAAGTATAAAATATACTTTACAAAAAATTCTTGCTAAATATTTTTGAAAATTTTATACGCACAGTATATATGCCGGCATATTCAAATGAATTGGTTTTATTGAGTATAAATATGTGATTTTGTTACCCAATATTCTTATTTCGTAGTTCGAAATGAATTGGTTCGTTTTCAGTTAAATTTTGGAAAACGATCTTTTAAATTTTGAATTTTTTTAAAGCGATAAGATTATATAATTTATGTATATTGATGGGCTGTTTCTGAATAAACTTTACCGCTCACAACTTATTTTAACTTGTGAGTTTATTTTTGTTTTATTACTGAAGTTAGGATATTTGCTTCGAAACCACTTAGTCGAATAAGTTTTCGCACGATTTAGGAGCTCTTTATAGTTACGTGTTTTCAATTCACTAAGTAAATGTTTATTTCTATTATTTAATTATTTTCATTTGATTAGATATTATGTTTTATTTTATAATTAAAATTATTTATTTTTTAGAATGGCAAAATAACTTGTTATAGAAATCCTTTCATTTCCTTGCATTTAAATCAATTATTTCTTTTTATCGAAGATCACATTATGAAACTAATATCGAATATTTTAAATACATTTTTCATGATCTAGTTAAAAATATTCTTGTGATTCTAAAATGACTTTAATTACGAGACCGTTACTCAAAGATAATCCCATAAGTAAAGTTTTATACTCATTTTTTTAAAACACATAAACCATTTCTGTAAATATATAAATCATTTTGAAAGTTTTACTTTTGACTAGGTATTTTGTAGAGCCTATACCAGGTTTTGCTTGAACTTTCTTTATCAGCTTCCTTGCAATACACAGTGGGTAAAATTAAAAGAAAAAGTGATCGCCCTCAATAACTTTTGTTCCAATGATCGGATTTTTGCGTACTAAGACTCAATATTAATATTTTGAGAACATAACCTGAAATAAGTACATCCCCCCGGAATAAATATACTTTTTTTCAAAAGGATTAACATTTTTGATCCTGAAAATTATGTTCCATCCGAAAAGCGGCAAAATGTTTTGACCTCTAATACTAATTTTACTCTCTACGTATTTTGCAATAACACAAAAAAATTTAAAATGGATCAAAAATTTGTGCTTATAATAATTGAATTCGTTTATGCAAAAACTAGTTCAACGCAAAAATGATCTTTAATAATAATTTATTCCTTTTTAATTATTAATAAAACATTTGTTACAAACATTTTGAAATGCAGTGCATTAAACTTTTTACATCATATTAACGAATGTAATTTAAATGAAAAAATACAAAATTTGGTTGCAATTTATCGAATAGTTTCTGAGTTTCTTTAAAACACAGAAAAAAAAAACATTAAAATTTCACTTTTTTAAAAAAAGCTTTATATTTAAACTTTAATTTCTCAAGATCTATTTGACCTACATTGTTTAATTTTTTTCTATTTTACTATTGAAAATTCCATTCTTTAAAATGATATAAAAACTTGTATACCTTACAACTCAAAAATTTTCAACTAAATAAAATAAAACAATAATAAATAATTAATAAAAATAGTTTTTTTTTTACATGGATTCAATTTACTTTTTGATTTACCCCGTCGTCCAAGTAGAATTATTTTTATTCAGTAAGAGTCGCAACAAATGTTAACAGACAGAAAAAAAGTAATGAAACAATAAAATTACGATCCAAATTTCGAAAATGAAGAGGAATACTAAGGAAGAGCGTAAACATTCTCTATTCGTCACACACTGAACCGTCGTTCAAATGCAAGTGTCTCAATAAAGTACCTTTAAACACTCATTATATAGTCTGGACTTGGACTCCACCTATTCCTTAATTTAAAAGAACATTTGGCCAAAGAAGCTTTTTAATATATGGGATGAAGGCTTTTATATAACTATTAGAGTTTTTAATCTAACAGTTATAATAATCATAATATTTTTCAAATAGTTAAACTAATATATTATTACTTACAAAACGATCTACAAATTTGAAGTTAAGTTTTGAATAAAAGAATAAATGTTTAGATTTGCACTTTGTGAATTATAAGTTGACATTTTAAAAATAAGAAAATAGTTAAAAATTACTTTAAAATGCTCTCTAACTAGAATTCTAATTGAATAAGTTTTGAGAATGCAAATTTTCTTAAAAATTCAGATTTTAGGTACTTCAGATTTCTGAGTAAACAATGACAGCTGTTGTGTATGTTTCTATTTTTAAACTTACATCCATAAATATTTTATTCAAAAATGAGTACATGATATCTAAAAGAGGAAAAAAGATGGTTTTTAAATTATGACCGAGTATAGCATTCATCTCACGGTTTTTACTTGGGGCATAAACCTTAAAAAATAAACCTTCTGCTAAAGTTAAGTAAAAAGGAGTAAAAATACAAAACACGTCTTTTCACAGACCCTCTCCTGCCTCATTGAATGGAAAGAAAGAGGCATCTTTCATATTATTTTCTGGAGGTGAGTGGAATATTTAAGTGCTGTGTTAGATCGTATAAGATCGAAGGCACATATTTAAAATATATTCCTGTTTGGGCTGTGGTAAAAGATAAACTGGCAACAGCTTTTTTGAGAGCTAAAAAATTCTCCTCAATCAGATTGGTAAAAAAATATGAATCTTTATAAATGGTGATAAAATATCCTTCAATAATTTTTATATAATTAAAGAGATCGGGACAATTATTGGCAACGTGATGTATTGGATTATATCCTATCTAAGATGTGAATGTCGTGTTACATCGTAATAGACCGACCTAACGTAATAGAATAGATCTTACACAACATTTACGAGGTGACAGTTGTGTCTTATTTAAAATAAATTCCGGATTAGGCCGTGGTGGAAGATAAACTGGCAACAGTTTTTCTGAGAGCAAAAAATTATCTTCAATAATTAATGGAAAAAATGATACATTTTTACAATGATAAGAAACCCCTCGAACATTTTTTGTATAATTAGAGAGCTCGGGACAACTGTTAACAAAGTGTTGTGTTTGATTGAATCAGAACGAAGGTGTGAATGTTGTGTTAGATCGAATTAGATCAAAGATACATATTTAGAATATATCTCTGCTTAGGTTGTGGTAAAAGATGAACTGGCGAAGTCTTTTCTAAGAGCAAATAAAGTATCCTCAGTCATAAATTATCCTTAGTGATTATTGACAATAAATAACGTATCTTTACATCTTTACGATGATGATAATGAAACTTCGATAAATTTTTGTATAACTGAAGAGCTATGCTCTGTTATTGGAAAAGTGTTGTGTTAGACCCCATTAGATCAAAAGTGTGTTAAATCATATCGAATCGGTGACACATATTCAAATTATATCTCCGTTTGTGCTGTAATAAAAGATGATTCGGAGACAGCTTTTCTTAGAACATATAAATTGTCTTCAGACATATGTAACAATTATTGACAAAATAATATATATCTTTACTATGATGATAAAAAAATACATTGATAAATTTTTGAATAATTAAACAGCTCGGGGCACTTATTGACAAAATTTATATTAGATCATAACAGATCATAAGTACATATTCAATCTATATTCTTGTGTGGGATGTGATAAAACATGAACTGAGGACAGCTTTTCTCAGCTTAAATAAATTATTCTCAAGCAAATGTAATATTTATTGGAAAACGATGAGGAATCTCTACGCTGATGATAAAAAAACCTCGAACAATTTTTATGAAATTGAAGAGTATGGGGGCATTTGTGACTAAGGATTGATTTTAATTTGGAAGTGAAAAAAATGTTTTATTTCTATGTTTTTCTTAATTTTTTAGGGATATTTTAGTATTTTCTAAATTTGTTGTTTACCAAAACTTTTTGAAGCACTTTATATACAAAATGCTTATATGCCAAATGAAATACGTAAAGCAGGCATTCATAAAAAACAAAAAAAAAAAACAAACAGAAAAGTCACTTAGAATTACAGAGTATCAAATGCTTTCGGAAATCGCTAAAGGGTGTTGTAAATTATACATTAAATACAAAGACACCCATACAAAGAAAAATGAATAATTTTGATCTTTTCTCATTTTTCTTGTCCTTGAATATTACATATAAATTGTGACCCCTTTTGGCGGTTCCGAATAGTGTTTGCAATCCCTGTTTCGTTTTTATTCTTTTTGTATGCATGCTTTGAATTCTTTTTTTGGGGGGCACCTTGTTTTGAAACGGTCTGTATAATTAATGTTAATGGAAGTACTAAATATGAGTTTTAAGTACTTATGCCTTGTTGACATACCTGGTAATCTTGACTAGCTTCGGTATCGGGTTGGGTCATGTTGTGTAGTTTTTCTCTGGAGCGAGTATGTCGCCGAACTAAATATGCTGTACCTGCTGCTAGCACTACGCCAGCTACGGCTCCACAAAGAGCGAATGCTATGATAAACATTCGCTTGTCTTTTTCGGGATTTATGACTTCGTATTTTACCTAAAACAATTGATCACAATTACAGATTTATGGAGCAATAATACTGAAAACATGAAATTAGTACAATAACATATAATATTAAAAATATGATATAAATTATTATAATATGATATTTGATACTACAAAATATTTTATTTTTTCTATATTTAGTTGCTATTAGGTGATTAAAGAGTACTAGTATAGAATGTATAATATATAGTTTTATTTTATTTGGACTTGTAAAATGATCTGAATATTCTCAGTAAAATAGCAATAAAAACAGCTGTGTGGAAAGTTTTTACTATAAAAAATGAGAAACATAAAATTTTTACGAAGCAGATAAGTTAGCCTTCTCTGAAAAATGTCAGGAGCATAAAAATATTACTCATTTAGGAAGTTAAACTGAATACATTCAGTAAATAAATATTCAAATATGTATATTGGTGAAAAGTATTATGTTATTAATTAGATAATGTAGCAAAAGAAGTAATAGAAGATGCAAAGTAATTTCTTACAGTTTGGTGGAAAAATTAATGCAATTGAACTGCAAAATAATTTTATAAAGAGATTTAGAAATTTTTTTTTTTTTTTTTCTGCAAAAAGACGCTAAAAGTATCTTTCTTTTTTTCGATCAATGACTTATAAATTTATTTAATAATGTTAATTTCTATAACTATTACATGGATCTATTAAATATATTTAAATGTTTGTGATAATTTTGTTTCATAAAACTTGTTCTTATTTTGTCCAGCTAATGTTTAGAAAAGTTTAATAATGTAACACATTACTTAGAAGCAAAACTTTTATTTTCTGACACTCCATTAATCATTTATCTCAACACTGCACTACAAAATAAATTTCTCTTTCATGTTCTCTTATTTATAGCACACAATGCTGTTACCAGCATAGTCTTTATTTATTTAACAGCTTTTAGTAAAGGCAAAAAAAAAAAAAAGAATGATCTTGGATATCATGTTTTAGACTCCATTAGTGACAATAATTCCACGAATTAATCTGATAAAACGACAGTGCAATTATTTTAAAAACTATAAAAGGCCCGATGAAAAAGTTAAGCCGTTTGAACAGAAAGCAGAATGGAGATAAAATCCCGTTCTAAACAATTGCGAACAAATTCATTCTGAAATAGTGCCTGTCTCCCAAGAGCGGCATGAACTCTCGGATGAAATTCTAAGCTCAGCTCTATGTCTTTATTTTTTTTTACCCGGGCATTTTCTTCTTGCCAGCTTATACTGCATAGTATGAGTGAGTAAAAAAGAAAGAGTAGCAAAGGTTGGGTAAAAGAGATGAGCCTGAACAGGGGATATTGAAAAAATCTACTCGGAAAGCAATAGCTGTAATGGCCTATGGCTTTGTAATTGATATCAGAAATAGGTTTTCGTTTTCCTTCCAATATTTATTTTATCTAAGGCAACATAAAGAGGAAATGTATGACGAGTTGCCTTCTAGACTACCAAAGACGATAAAGAAGAAAACAATGTTTTAAAAGCAATGACGGGGATGGGAAATATCAAAGCATTCTAAGGAAGATTGCGAAGAGGTATAAGATTTCAATTCCCGCCTTATATAAAAAGGTTTAAGTAGATACTGAATAAAATTATTTTCTCAGAGATATGGTAATTTTTTTAATTTTCTAAAAATATAACATGACTTGTGGAATGAGGTATTAATTGTTTATAGGGGGAATTATTGTGTAGTGTTATCCATATGTTATTAATTCAGTAGAAAATCTATGTGTGATAGATTAGTTATATAATAGAGTATACTTTTTAAAAGCATACTGTGTTTAAAAGCATGGTGGATATTTTGCTGCATATGAAGACGTATAAAAGTAATAAAAAGTTTTAGTATGTTAAGTTTGTGAGATGTGACATTAATACTTCTTTGGCTCTAGTAAATAATGACAATTTTTTATTTCTGAACTTTCAACATATTTTGGTAAGTCATGATAAAAGCTTTCAGAAATTGTGTCAATTATAAAAATATTTATAATCATAGTTTATAAGAACCCTTTTCAAAAGCACACTATTAAAATTGTTCAGTTTATTCAATCAATAATCATCAAATTTCTTTTTTTATGCACAAAAATTGAATTAACCGGTAGGTACAAAAACTAACTTAAGCTTGGTAGACAAAATATTTTTTTAATAAAAATAATAAATTTGATTTTTCTGTGTTCGCGGATGAAGTTAAAAGCTATTACGCAACAAAAGATGAGAGCATTTAAACCGCACCCAACAAGCAGACTAGTTTTTGACGATTTTAGTTTTTTAGTATTCCTTTTGCCCTGATTGACCTTGACTATGATTCCCCAATAAATATTCCTTCTGGTGTTTCATTTTTTATTTTGTCTGGATGGTTTTAAAAGAGTTCATTTGAAAATGCATATTTTATACTAGGAACGAAATATTTCCCTTCAGCAAACCATTTTTCTAAATACATACTACCCTGGATAGGCGGGCAGATGGGGGTAAATTCTTTAATTTTGCACACACCCTTTCCTTCCTCCCGCCATAATCTTGAGCTTCTCTTTCTCCTTGGGTTATGATGCATAAATCACGGAATGATGGCATAATTGTCAAGGCATGCCGTTGATATAATTGGTCTGAGGGGATTGCGTCAAGAAAGGAAGGGTATACAACACTATCCGTCGTCACGTTACATGCGGATATAATTTTTCCGGATGTGAAGTTGTTTGGGGTAGCGCAAAAGGAATGAAAAAGAACTATTGGATATTTATTTCCGTTATCATTTTTCATGTTCGGTTCAGTGGACTATTTTAACGATGCCTCATTATAACCCATTTGGAAGCTTCTCTTTCCGCTGGTTAGAATTTGTGAAAAGGAAAATATTTTTCCTCCTGCTTTAAGCGGTAAATGTATCTCTCTTCCCCAGAGGCGTCAGATTGTTTTCAATTAATATCTATTACAAGATGCTTCAATGTAAAGTTAGAAGGGGAAAAAAACTAATAGTTTTTGTCTGAATGGGAAATAATATTAAAAAAAAAGCTTAAATTATGAAGGAAATTACGGAAGAAAGCTACTAAAATTTCTGCTAATTTGAGTGAATTAAAGTATTTATTTCAATTTTTACAAATGCATATTTTTCTAGTTAATAAATATTAAAAAAAATTAAAATTTAGATTAATGCATGATGGATTAGATTTTAAAAATTCTGAATTAATCTTATCACTCCCGTCAAGAGAAAACGGTAGGCTCATACGTGAAAAATTAATTGTAATTAAATTTATAATTAGCATATCCATAAAAACATTCATTATAAATTGTTTCAAATTTTAGTTAATTAAAAATTGAAATTTAATTCAAAATTTAATTATATTTAACATACTTTTGTTTATTATAGTCAAGGTAAATGTATGATAGAAAAATAAATATAGAGCTCAACAAGATACCATATTAAACTTAGATTCTAAACGTTAAAAATTTTAAATGTAAATGTTAAAAAGTTTTCACATAAATTTAACATACCTTTACCTCAAATTATATTTAACATATCTTAGTTTATTACATTCAAGGTAATTGTATGAAAGAAAAATAAATATTGATTTCAACAAGATACCAGATTAAATGTAGATGCTAAACATTAAAAATTTTAAAAGTAGGTATTGAAAATATTTTCATATAGACAAATTTCAACACATAAAATTTTTGAATTTAATTTATGTTTATAATTATGCAATTTATTAATTTTCTAATTATTAATAAAGTACATTGCTTTACTTTACTATCTAGGAGATTTAAAGCAGATATTATATTTCTTCGCCCTCGGAAATTAATAGTATAATTTTTCTCTAAAACAAATTTATTATCCTTGCAATATTATAAATTTGTTTTTGAGAAAATTATGGTAATAGATCTACAACTAAAATAAATAATACTTTTCGGTTTTGTTTTATGCATGTTAGCTAGTTTATATGTTGGTTATGTTTATGTTTCATAGATTTAAAATTAAATCACTAATAATGTCTACTACTAACAAAACCATAAGCAATTTGTCGAAATCAGACAATTGATAAGATAAAGCAAAACATAATTTATTTTTCAAAATAGATATTTTAGAGTAGTTTAGATCTAATATTATTAACTTAATATGATCTACAAGTTTCCTACATTATTGATTCAAGATAATAATTTAAGCGCCTTGATACTCTATCTTACGTCTCACTTTTCCAATCATATGCTAAATGCCATTTAAAAGCTAGACACGTCTCCTCATCCTTTTCGTCGGAGCAGCAAATCGCAGTAATTAGTTTCCCGTGCTTTCCTCATCACCTTATGCTACAGTTCATGTGATAGGTTTTCGAATAGTGCATATTACCTGGTACTGGTCAAAGCAAGTGAGAAATAATAATCGAAGTATTTGAGTGAAAACAAACACATATGTGTGGCAGAAGTAAATATATATTAATGAATGTAATTATGGCATATTTTACTTTTTATTTTATAACCGGGGTTTAACAGCTGGCCCATTTCTGATTTTGCGACTATGTATGCTCAACTCCATAGCATTGCAATTTTTAACCCGATTCAGAAGGCAAAGAGGCTCTTGGATCAAATATTAGAATAAACTAGCCTACGTAGTAGACTTTTTGATGGAACTAACCCGCGCTTGCATTGCATGGAGAGGAAAACCGCGAAAAACTCCCAAAGGGATTCTATTCCAAGAGCCGTCTATTACTGAGGATATTTTATGTCAGCAATGGGGTTGTTCCGGAACCGGGAAAAGAATTCATATCAACCTGCCAATGCGGGGAGTTGAACCTGGGTTCCATTCATTGGAAGGCGTATGCTATATCCCCTGACCCACCGTGGCTAAAATTATGGCATATAAATGAATTTTGACACAAAAAGTGTTTTTTTATTTAACCATTCAATGTTTTGAAATTTGATTCAGAATGATTTAGGGTAAACAGTGATCGCTTCGTTAATGACTCTTTTAGACTCAAATACATATCCTGAATCGAAAACGAATTAAGGCTTAGGGCCTGATATACATCAGGCTAACTGGAGTCATTTGTAGTTTTCTTCTATTATATAAAACGGAATTTTTGTTAATTTCACGTAAAAAGTCTGCTACTAAAATGAGTTAGCTCTACATTTTTACTGTGAATTTTAAATAAGATATTATAATAACACGATGGTGATTGTTTACTAATAACATTTATTATTAAGAAATTTAAAAACACGCTTGAAACCTGATAAAATGTTCATATTTTACTCAATGTGAAATGTCATTATTAAAATTTATCTTTATAATGATTTTATTAATTGAACGTTTTAGACTGCTTGTGATTTATTTGAGGTTTTGTCTTATCGAAATTACTAAGACATTGGAAAAAGATGGTGAAAAAAGCTGTTCTCTATGCTAGATTTTTAAAATCTTTTTAAAAATATGGTCCATTTCCGATTTAAAAAAGTATTTAAAAAAGTATTCAAACGTGTAATGAGAGATAATTACTTAAGAAAAACTGATATTGTAAAGCAAAACCATTTACAATAATAATGTTTGCTAACAAATAGAAAAACAATAATCAAGCAATGAATATTAGGTATAGAAATTTTTAAAAAAAAAATGTGAGGAAATCTATGCATATATTTTAGTTTAGTAATATATTCAGGGTGTCTTCTTTGCCTAACTTTTTAAATTATTATGTATTAAATATAATAAATTAAAATATTAGAAGAAGAATTAGGATTAACTATCTCTTGATGATATTAAATTTCTTTATAATTCAAGAATTAGGGGCTTAAAATTGATGGTTTTATTGAGTTTTTAGATTTAGTTTTTATAATTGAGTTATGATTAGAAAAACTAAATTGCTAAACTAAGTATGCCATATACCAAACATAACTAAGTACAAGAACTATTCAATTAAAACTTTTTGCAATCAATTTGCTAGGTACCAATAAACAAATTAATCCAAAGTAAATAACATAAGAGTAAAGAAATAAACATATTAGCCAAATTAAACTTTTTTTAAAGATTCTTACAACTTTTGAAGTTAGTTTCAAAAAGTTTCTTAAGTAAGCAAATAACTTAAGGCCTTTTGTTTACTTTAATCTTTGCAAATATAATACAAATAAAAGTGAGATTAGTCAAAGTAAATAAGGCCGGGAAAAGATATTTTATAACTTACATATTCTCGGTAAGCATTAATTTTTTTTCCTCGTCGCGTGTAAGTTCATGGATGACATAAAGATTTTAAACTAAAAATGTTTAATATGTGAAATTATTAAATCTCGTTTATATATGACAAGGTTATCTTTTTCCTTACCATAATAATTGAGGCTTGTGAAAACACACTTCTGAGCTCAAACAAATTAAAACTGATTAAAAAAAAATTGGAGGGAGAAGTCCTTTTCATTCCGCTTTACACTTAACAGGCGAAACTGGAGTTGCTGCTACAGTTCTCTACACCCACTGTTCTCTACCTCAAAATATCCTCTTTGTACCCCTCCCCTTGCAAAGTGCCTGTTCCACCCCCTGTGTCACAGGGTATTTAATTAAAATCAGTATATCACCATAGTAACCCGAGCTTCATTTAAAGGTTAGGGAAAAGAGAAATTGGAGAGATGAATTTAGCGGAGGGAGGAGAAAGGGTTGGCTCGAATCCGGTTTTGAAGTAGATCCGGATCTACTCAATCCGGCATCATTTTCATAACCTGATATTAGGAAAATGTCCTCTTGTGGTCTTGTTACAGGTCAAATCCATCATAGTGGGCAGGGATTCTCTATCAATGCGTGATTACGTTCGAAATTCAATTATCCAGTGAGTCGAGAGATAGTAATTTCGAAGAAATAAGAGATCTTTGCAGTCTTTGATTTTATGGAATTAGTGATGCTGATTACGAGTCCACAGTTCAATTTCACGGAATGTGTGCTCCCGAAGTTTTGGAGAAAGGGGAGTTTTGTTACAGTGGGTTCGAACGTTTCTCAATTAGTAATCCGAACTCGCATGTTCGAAAGTATTTTAAAGTTAGAAAATTTCCTGCAACTGAAATTCGCATTTCATATTTAATATACGGAGATTTCATTCCGACAATTCGTTTCTTTAAAAATAAAAGAACGATTTTTTTAAGACTAGATGCATGGCGTTTTTGATCATAAAAATGTTAAGTACGGATTTCAAATAATAATTAAAAATCTGGTTTATTTATTACACAGTCGTCTGTTAGATCGTTTATACAATAATATAGTTTATATAAAAAATTGATTTTTATTATTATTGACAATTGAGTTTTTAAAATGTATCACTTTTTGTACGAGTGTTTTTACTTCTTTTGGGATATTGTTACTCAAATGTATCTATATATTTTAATGAGTTCCATGAATAATTGAATTTGCTGAAACATTTAAATTTTGAAATGTGATTTCATATAATATTTAAATTATTTGTATTAGTAATTTAAATGTATATAGATTTATTATTATTTTTTTTTATCATAAGGCAACAAAAAAAGGTTAATGGATATTTTTTTTTCTGAATCTTTAAGATACATGCTTAAAATGCAAAATTTACAAGCATTAAAACACTTCTTATAAATTTTGGCAGTATATGCGTTTAAGGATGTTATAAATGTGCTAATTTTTTTTTACTGATCATTTCTTAAAGTTCAATGGAATGTGCTTTTTATTTTTTTAAAAAAAAGACGTTTATAATTTCACTTCTTGGAAACGATATGATTTATTCTTTAAAAATGTATATCTTGGAAATCAAATGTATAAAACTTTTTTTGAATAAATCTATTGGAACATAAATTGTTAAAAATGATAGTTTTGGATCACTTAAAATGGCCTTAAAGAAGCTAATATAAAAAAAAGTCAGTTTTGACAAATGATGTAGAAACAGGACCATATAATTTAAATAATTATTTATTGTAAGACTTTTCAGATGAGTTAATGTTATAATTAATTATTAGTTACATGATTTCGTTATTATGGGAAATAATATTTTTGATGAAATGATAATTTCTTGGAGGAATTCTAGCCATTGAATGAAACTAATAAATCTATAAATGCAAAAAAGCACTAGCTCACTAATTTACATTTTCATTTCAATATAATATATATGCAATATAGATTTATAAACAATAAATTTTAAAATTGATATATTATTATTTAAACTTTTAATATATTGGTATATTATTGTTAAAACTTTGGTATATTATTATTATTACTTTTTCTTTTGAGATAATCTAAGAGGGTGACAAAATTACTCTTTACTCATATATTTCAATGTGTGTCAGTCTACTATTATTCTCATTTCGCCTTAAGCTAATTGGAATAAGACACAGCTTTGAAAAATGATACTGAAAAGAATGCATGCATTTTAGCCCTTCACTTTCAAATAATTATTTATTGAGAAACCTTTCTGAATAGTCGAGTTATTAAAAATAAAGTATTTAAAACTTTTCTTGTTTTGAAGCTTGAAGTACAATTTACGAAGAAGCTTTAAAGATGCAACAAGGAATTTCCTTCTCAATTTCATTCCATATTACAAATTTTTTTCAATGCTTCTTCGAAAGCTCATAGTTACAGATCTGTAATCTGATTACAAGCAAAAATAAATCTATGATCTGATACATTATTCAAGATAGCGCAATGTCAAAAGGTAAGGTTATTCTCCTCTGTAAATTTTCAGAAAGAGGAAGTGTACTTCAAATTGAAAATTTAAATAGAATTCATTCTTTTTTCTGTTTTTGATGTTACTCTGATGTTCTCCTTCATGCGTTTGCTAGACTATATTTCTCTTTGTTGAAGTTAAATTAAAACTATAAGCAATGGGATGAATAGAAAAATATAAAAGTTGTTTTTTTCAATTTTAAAAGCTGCAATACTGAGGCAGGAAACTTTGTTTTTTAGTAACTTAATACTGCTTTTTGGTACATTTCAAATATCTAAAGCTAGTTCATAAAACAAAGTATAAGAGAATCAAAATCGAATTTGTTCCGGGTTGTTTATTTCCATGGAGAAGGATTTAAATGTTCCTGGAATGCTTTTTTCAAACGAAATAATAGTGGAAGTATTTTAACTAAAATTGATTTACTTTTCGCTTTTTTTATTTGCTAAAGCTTAAGGCTATCTTTAAATATTTTAAAAAAAAAAGAAAGAAAAAAAACAAGAAAAAAGTTTTTATTTTGAGTCATTATGAAATTCATTCGAAAAACCTTTTGCACTTACCTAAGATTATATGAGAACATTTATATACCAGTACGTGTACAGACTTAGGTTTCTTTTTGTAGCAGTGCATTTATAATAAACTATTGATTGCAATTGGTGATAAAGTCATTGTTAATTTTTTTTATTAGCTTGTATGGTTTTAAAAAACTGAAAACTATAGCTATACAACCGAAAAAATGATATTTGTAAACTATTGTCATTAACAAAAGAACAATTATATTTTGCGAAATTAAGTTATCTTAACCCATTAATGCTTTTTTACAAAATGTTTTATATGTATAAAGGAAAAAAAGTAATTTGATAAATATGGTATTACATTTTTGTTTTAAGTAGATATATATATATTTTTACGAACGGCTTTAACTTTGGAAAAACACTGTTTTTACTTTAGTTTAACATATGAATGTTTATATTTTAATACATTATGGTAAATAGAACTATCTTCAACAAATGTGAGGGTATATTTTGTGCTATTTAGACTGAAGCAAAATACTATAGTAGTCAGAGAAACTATAGTATGTTAGTTTATGTACTTTAATTTTCGCGCTTAATTCACGTTGTCTTTTGCCTTAGAGCTATCTTGCTTCTAACAAAAAAAAATTGAATGATGAAACACTTGTCCTACCACTATTTTCTTTCTTGAAAAGAAACGTTTATTTCAAAAGACACTTGGAACAGTTTAGTTACCTTTTTGTTGATAAATTAGGCTTACCAAAAGAATCGTTAATTAAATGTAACTTAATAATTTATATAGAAATTGAAATCGTTTATATTTTTAGACAGAAACATGAAACTTATTTTTTTTTAAAATATCAATTAAAATATATCTTATTTTACGTATACTCTACATATACATCTTACTTCATGAATTATTTCAAATTATGAATTAAACATGGAACAATACATTAGTAACGCATTGATAGAGTTTTCAAAAGTAGCTAAATTAAGATTTTTAATAAAAAAAGACTTTGAAAGAAAAACTGTGGAAAAACTCATGTTACTAAAGAACTACACTGTAAAAAAGGGTTTCTCAAAATTGCATCAATATGTGTGAAAATAAACTACGAAAAAAAAAATGATCAAAAGTATCAGATTACTGTAAAACTGACTGTGTTTATGGCTTTATGAGAACAACAAAAAAACATGTAAATTTTTACCGGCAATGGCCTTTGGTAATGATTTTGGTAAAAATAACAATAAAATATTGTTTTAAAATGTGTGTTGTAAAATTTGGTAAATAAGTATGGTAATCTTTATTGAGATTTGACTGTGATTAAAATAAAGTTATTATTTGAAGTTATTAAAGTTATTTTTAACGCATAATACACTCATTTATAGTAGGCAAAGTGAATGTCATCTCTTTGCAAATAAATATATTTACAGCTACTGATTTCAATAATTGGTGAAAAATCATCGCATGTTGTTTGTTTATCTATTAAATGTGCTTTAATTTCATTTTGAGATTTTACGCATTCATCAGAAAGAAAAAAAACAGATCTTGTATCAATTCCAATAGTTGAGAAAGATGGCTAGCGCCCAATCCCCAGTTGTTGACCACATCTGCCAGCATGCTGAAGTATACTGCTGACTTTATGTGGTCAGCACCCAGGAATCAGCATCATCAAGTCCAAGCAAATCCAAGTTGAAGTCAGCACCTAGGGATCGTTGGGACGAACATGACAGGCTTCGAATAATGTAAATCTTCATAAATATATTTTTTGAAGATTATCTTTCTCGGGTCAATAATATATGCTGATAAAATAAACAGTTTTCTTTTTGTTTATTAATGGGTATCGATAACGGCTTCAACAAATGCAGTTTTTTTAAAGCATTATTTATTTATTTAATTATTTATTTATCTTTTAATTTAAGCAAAAAAATCGTATGGAATTTCTGAGAAATTTTTTTTTGAATATGTTCCATGTTAATAATTTTTCTAAATATGTACTATATAGCATTGTGTAACATTTTCTTAAGAAAATTAAATTAGAAACCAAAATTTCTAGAAATAACATATATATATATATATATATATATATATATATATATATATATATATATATATATATATATATATATATATATATATATATATATATATATATATATATATATATATATATATATATATATATATATATATACATATATATATATATATATATATATATATATATATGCATTATATGAAATTTTGCATTATCGAATATACAGATAATACGAAGTTTTAAATACACGTTTACATTTAACATTATGTTACTAATGTATGTTCCATTGCCAATAGTGTTTATTTTTTCGAACGTTCATAAAAATACATAATATACAAAAAAAAAAAAATGTTTCAACATAAATTTAAAAAAATCATAGTTAAGTTTTCTTTTAAATTTTAGCATTGGTTGAGTTTGTCGACCAACTTAACAAAGATTTAGTTGATACTATGAGAAAAAAGTACAGTCAAAACTGCTATATAAAATTAACCCTGTTTTTAAGTCTATGGAAACACCAAAAAGCACGGTATTTTTTCACGAAACAATTAGGTGGTTATATTAGTAAAATCAATAATATATTGTTTTATAATGTGTTGCAAATTTTGTTTGTTTAATGTGGCAAAATATGGTAATTTTAACGTTATGTTAACGTTATGTAACGTTAATTTTAAAATATGGTTAGAGGAGGACGTGAGAACCATTTATTTTGTTAAATTTACTTTTAAGATTTCTTACAAACATTAATTCTGAATACCGAAAGTGATGTTAAACCGTCACTATATGAATTGAAATCAGGACCATGTGAAGGGTTTAAATGCCGTACATTTCAGTTTTATTGCTAGATTATATTATTTATTTACCAAAATTTGCGAGTAAACCGCTACCATATGAATGGTTTAAAAACCTTATATTTCGGTTTTATAACTAAATTCACTTTTTAACTAGAAATATCTTTCCTTACAATTCGGCAATTTTGCCAGAATATTTTTCTTTGTGTAATGTTGCTATATAACTTCAATTCTGGTTGCAATGCAGTGTTTTGCAATGCTCTTAAAATTATAAATTTGTTAATAAACTAATTTATATGAATTTACCTAATACTTAATCAACTATGAAAGTTAAAATGATATTTTTTTTAAATCTTCTATACTTTTAGATTTTGATTTTTTTGGTATTTGATTATTGAATTTTGATGCTTTACGAATTTTTAATATTTAAATTTATATATTAAAAAAAAAAACGATTTTCTAGTTAGTTTTACGACGTAAAATTTATATTCATATGAAAATTTAAAATGCTACTGAACATTTTGAACTCAGCATTAATGGGTTAAGTAAATGATAAAGAAAACAATTCAGATTTTCAAATAAATTTTTGTACAAAGTACAACCATATTGTTAAAACAAATTAAGAAAATAAATTATAACGCATGTAAGAAAAACTGCATGAACTCGTTTTTTACATTAGTACCTAAATCGTTCGAAATTTGATTGATTTTTTCCACATTTAGCTCTTTTATAGAAGCTCTTTTATTTAGCTTTTTTATATAAATTAATAGAATTAATGATAATTATGTGAATAATATTAAATATGAAAAGTTAAACTATTTTAAATATTATTTGAAGTACAATAGTCTAGTACACAGAATCATGAAAATTTTATTTTTTTATTATTTATGACATCAAAAAAACTTTTTTAAAAAAAGCTTTATGTTCTGTAACATAAATTTTATAAGGAATAATAAAGGATTTACTTAAATAACTATTTTTAAAGACTTAACAGTTTTTTCGCTATAAATTTTTGAAAATTATCAGCCCAATTGACATCCTGTATTTAAATCTTATTCATCAACAAATATAAGATATTTTAACATCATTTTATTTCGATATTTTTTTAAGTCATTTTTTTTTATAGATTTTAATCGTCTATTACTTCGTTAGAACTTATTTAAGTTATGATAGAAAGATATCTAAAACTTTTATAGAAATTTGAAATGATTAATAATTACAGCTATTATTATTATCAAATAATAGTTGTCGAAAATGAACGGTTTTAGTAGGTGTTCGACTAAGGGTTTTGAGAAAGTTCAAGAAAGGAGTGAAATTTAAAACTAGTAGTAGCAATAATAATAATAATAACGAAATTGGAAAAATCCGGGTTTAGGTTTTGCAGAATCTAGAAAATAATTTCTGTTCAATGACAATTAAATCTTCATAAACTAGGACCATTCTCCGTTCCAGATTAAAGCTAATTTGAACTCTTGTAGTTCTAAGTTCTTACTGCAAGAAGAAATTTATTTAATTGAAATTCATTCTTTTTTCTTAACAAACGTAAAATTCTCTATCATTGTTTACTTCTAAACAGTTTTTTGAAGTGTGTTCTTCATATAATGCCCCCTTGAATTATTTATTTCATTTGTGTTTATTTTATTTCCTTAAATTAATAAAGCTTCTCCTCTTAAAGGGTCCACAATGTATCTGCAGTGGGTTATCCTTACTTTATTTACGTTCTCATTAGAATGTGCGAACAAAATTCCTTAACAATCATAAATAGGGGAAGGAATATAAAGACATATTCCAGCACAAAATTACATTTTTTTTCCTTAGCGAAAAAGCATGAAAAGAATAAAGACTTACAAGATGCTAATAATGTAACGGAACTAATTAAATTGTAGCGTGCGTCAGGAACAAAAAGTGGGAGAAAGTGCTCCTTCACCGCTGATATATCGCTTCCGACACAAAAATATTAAAAATGCAAATATCGACAGTGAAAAGTTGAAAGAAGCTTGTTGGCACAGAACTATTGCCCCGAGAACTGAGATGAAAATATTAAGGAAACAGAAAGAGGAAAAAAACAGTGATAAAGAATGAGGCTTATTCATTCTTTTCCTCCTCCCTGTTTCCCAGCGGTAACTGGTATTGCTGCTCGGGGCATATTTACCCAAAGATAATTGCTTTGGCAAACATTTTCGCAGACGTTTTTCGCATCGACAGAAAACATGTGAGCTTCTCTCAATTTGCAACGTCTATCCTTTAGTAAATCGATTGGAAAGTCGAGAACTAGGATGAATGATGCGGGTAAGGGCAAAAAGGGCATATCAGGGAAATGATTGCGGAGATTTGTCTGTTATGAATGTTAAATAGCGTCTTTTATAAGATGTATTCAAAAATAATAATTTTATAAGTGCATTTTATTAAGCTCAATTCATTTTCAGAAACTGAAAAGGTGAAACAAAAACTCCGTAAGTTTAAATTTGTTTGAGAAAGTGAATTTTGCGTGTTGAAAAAAAAACCTAATTCATAATTGTTTAAATGTAGTTTGCCTTAAACATTTTTCCACGGTGAAACATATCTTAATCTGAGTATCATACCTAAATAAATAGGTAAATAAAGACACACTTTTTAGAGAAGAAAATGTTAAAAAGTTCAAATATTATAATATTAAAATATAATTTTATGCATTTTTTATGGCTTAAAGCATTCTTTCATTTTTTTTAGCTTGTTTTTGTTTTAAAATAACGTAACAATTAAAATGTTCTTCCTAAAATCTCAAACATCATTAAAAATATTTAAAAAAAAAAGAAATGGTCAAAAAAGAAAAATAGAGTTGTTTGTGATTAAAGGTTGTTAAAAAAGTTGAGTAGTTGTTATAACTTTACTTAAAAAGTAAAGTTATAAAAATTGATTCTGCTGGCCTTGTAGTTTGGAAGAATAATTTCTTTTGTAAAAAAAGGAAAATTCAATTATCTCAAAATCTATTTTTACAGTAAAATTTTTTACCGTAATTTTTAAAGCTATATTTCATTACAGTCATTCACTGATTTTACAGTAAATAATACAGTAAAAATTACGGTATATTAGATTTCTTATGTATATGGTATTTTAGATATTATTGTAAAAAAGTATCGGCGCTCAATGTGCCAGGAATTTTTACAGTCATTTGATCCGGAAGTTTTTACAGTGCTTAAGATGTATTTAAAGTACTAAATTATCAATTAAAATATATATTTTTAGGAATCTATCTAATTTTAAAATAAAATTTAAATATATTATCATACATATTTGTAAACAAGTAATCATATCTGAATCAAAACATATCTGCGTAACATATTACATTTAAAAGATCCAACTAGTTTTTAAAAATGATTTTTTTCTCGAGTTTTGAAATTTACATTAAAATTTTTTCGAAAATAAACTTTTTAAAATTTTTTAAAATGAAAATTACCGTCTTCATAAGAGAATTAAAGTCTACTGAAAAGCTTTAAGATATATTTCACTTGTTAAAGTACCTTTTCATACATTATGAATGATATCAAGCATATATGATTTTTCTAAAGTATTCTTTTAAGAGTATTATTTTCTCTATATATTGCATTTTACTCAATAAAGAAGCGAATATTTATATATTTTGCGTAAACCATCTCTCAGATGAAATAACAAACAAGATAAATACTGATTTTTAAATATAGCTGAAGGGTAAAAGAATTCAAATTGTATCTTATGTTGTAATGCATTAAAGAATTGATGCTTTTCAAAACAAACACAATTGCAAACAGAGACTACAGGAAAAAGTTTCTCGAAAAAAAAATACTTAAACTCTCCAAAGACTGAAAGAAATCAAAACTAAAACGTCCATTTTGGAAATACCTCGACCAATTCAACGCCGATGAGAAAAATAGAGAGAGACGATCACTTTGAGAATTCAGAAAAAGAAAATAAAAAAATTGTAAGAAAACGGATCAAATATAGATGAAACGCAAAAGAAAAGAAATACAGAGTTTACTATGTCTTTTCAAAATTTATTGCAAAAAAACAATAAGCATTTCTTGAAGATAAAGATCAGAGAAAAAGGAGCTTACGACTAGTTTAAATCTGAAATTATTTATTTATTTTGTAGTTTTAAATCTTTTGCTTTATCAAATTCAAAATTTTATCCCTTTCAAATTTCAGTATTCTATTTTTAAGATTATATAAATTAAATTATTAAGTAGGTTTTAAATGTCTTATTTTAATAAATTTATTTTTTCTAGTCTTACATACTTCGCTGCATCAAATTCAAATTTAACTCATATTTAAATTTCAGTATTTATTTTTTTAGATAATAAAGTCTATCATAGTTATTTAATTCTTAAATTTACTTTCAGAAAATATCGATTTGAAAAAATAGAGATTTTTACATGCATTTCACTTTTAAAGAAAATATTAAAATAATTTTATACTTTATCAAGATAATCAATTATTATTATAGGTTAAAAACAAAAGAAATTGTTTTAATTTATTTATGCATTTAAGCATTTAATTTAATTTTTTATAAATCTCTTGAAGATTAAGTTATAGGAGTAGTATGTTAAGTTATAGGATGTGTAAGAAGACCTCAATGCGCCTCAATGCGACTATAAATTAAACTAACTCTAATTTACGTTTCACCGAGAATTACATAAATTAGACACTCCACTGAAAACAAATCAAAAATAGAACATATAATGTAAGTGAAAGTGTAGTAAAGTCATTACATAACAATGAAGTTGTGAATTTTAACAACTCTTATTGTTAGATCATTATTTTTTTATCATTATTGCTTTTAATTTTTAAGCAAACTTTTTTCAGCTCGCTCTAAATCTTTTTGTTTCAACTCAAAACTGTTTCGTATTTGTATTAAATTTAAAGAAGACAACTAATGTTAAATTTGTTTTATATAATAAATATAATATAATGATAATCAAAAATAAACTAAGCAATGCGGACAATGATACATTAGTGATCCAAAATACTGCCAAAAATGGGAAATGATACTGAATAAAGTTTTTTGCAATTACTGGTTTTAAAACCCAATTTCAGAATAGTGTCATATTAGATAGTGTTAGATTAGTCATTAGAAGCTGTACATTTGATATCATAAATCAGTGGTTAAGTGAGAAAAATAATAATTGTTGGAAATCAGTTTCAGCTGACCGACATCAAATTTGAGATTGGATATTTTTTTTTAATGAATGGTTTTTCTTTAATTAACATTCCTTTAAACCTTTCAATATGTGAATAAAAACAGATGATGAGAGTAGCGCATTGCGTTTTGTTTCATTTGAACTAAATAAAAAAAAGTAAAAATAGAATATATTAATAAATATTAACACAGAAAGATAAGACGATATCTCGCAAAAAGGCAGGTATGTAAAGATTTTCGCTGTCTCATATTTTACTCTAAAATTAGAGAAAAATACCTATCTAAAAAGAATATAAAGTATTACTTTGATATAAATATTTTATTTTAAAAAATATAAAGGTTTATCCTTGTAATACTCAGCCCCATATTATGTTATTCAGCGTACCCATCGATCAAGTTTTCTAATTGAAAAATGACCTAAATATAGTCAAGTAATATATCATAAAACGATAAAAAGATTATGGAATAATAATAAATGAATTGCATCTTAAAAGATGTTGCATATTTTCAAGAAATGATTTGTACATATAAAACACCACTATCATTAGAAAAAAAATATTCTTTACGCGCATAAAGACAATCTCTTTTCTAGGTTTCATCGCATGCCAAACTTCTATTTATCAAATAGATGTGGATACTTATGCTTTATCTACCACACTACTATTTTATCAAAACAAAAGAACAGTGCAATGATTGATGAACCTACCTGTTATGCTTTTTGTTCTAGAAACATATCGTGAGACTTCAAGATCACTTTATTTGATGCATGAACATAGTTTACACTTATTTCTATTATTTTTTCCACTCTTTTAAGGAAATGCACTTCTGTTTTTTGTTAAAAAATGTAAAAAAAAAAGTTTTTTTTAAAAATTTCTTTAAATGAAAATAATTGTGAAATGTTTGAGTTTTAACTATAAATCAATTTTACTGAGTTTTACATTATATTACATTTTATTATTTTTTATTATTAAGTATTGCATGAAAATAAATAAAAAATTATGAGTTCTAAAGTGCTTTCTTCATTTAAAGAGTAATTTTTATTTCCTGATAACTGTTTCAACTTTAGGATACATGAATAAAATATTAAAAAAAAAAAAAAAAATGCTTTCATAAGAAAAATAGCTCTCGTCCAAACTCGATTTAATTTGTGTCAGTTTCTAGATAATGCGATTTTATGTGATCTTAATTAAGAATAAAATATTAATTAACATCAATTAATGAACACATGATAATTAAAACTGAATAACATTTTTACAGGAAGTAAAACTTATACACGTTTGATTTGTTTAAAGAAGGTGATTTTGCTTTTTACTAAAACTTTTGAATCTCTGTTAGATTTAAACTTAGCTCTAAGTTGGCAGGTCGTTTTTGCGACGAGGTGTTTCCAATGTTTGAGGAATGAGCCTAATGATATGGGACGGGTGATTAATATATTTTAAAAGAAAAAATTCATTGAAATAAATAAGCAAAAATATATGAAAGCACGTGTTTTATTATTAAATTTATTATAAATATATTAATATATAAATATATAAATTATATATTTATAAATATATAATTTTAAATTAATTAAATTAATTATAAATATATTAATATATAAATATATAAATTATATATTTATAAATATATAATTTTAAATTAATTAAATTAATTATAAATATATTAATATTTTAAATTAATTATCAAATAATTTTAGTATTTTCCAAAATTTAGTTTCCAAAATTACTACTAAGTAAATTCTGTAGCAATTTCCCAACAATTAATGATTTTATAAAAGGATTTTTTATTACACAGCATTTTAATTTCCCTATATAACATGATTGAAACTATAATTTTTTTAACTTTTCAAACATAACTAATGCTTTTAATATAAATGAAATTAAAACAATAATTTTATCTATCTG
The DNA here is from genome assembly GCA_949128135.1 of Parasteatoda lunata. NCBI lineage: Eukaryota > Metazoa > Arthropoda > Arachnida > Araneae > Theridiidae > Parasteatoda > Parasteatoda lunata. Next base: position 57,637,289 of record OX421972.1, on the reverse strand, counting down.
CGTAGATAAAATATTTAATAAACCATAAATGATTTTTAAATCATAATTGTTATATATGTGATTAATGTCGATCCATAAAATTATTTAAGAACTTCCAACGGAAATTGAACTCAAATCTAGGTTCTCATCATGATTTTGTGTTTTTATTTGCCCGAAAACAAATTTTATTTATACAAATTACAATAATTTTGCTCCTTATTACCATTTTAATATTTGAAAAGTGAAATTAATTTGATTAGAAAATCTGATATAATTTTTAATATACGAATTGCACTTCATATAATTTTTTTTATTATTTAATGATTGTAAAAAATTTCAATGATATTGATCTAACAATAAAAACTTAAACTAAGATTGTGCAGCTAGAAAGTTAATTGATTGATTTGATTTATAAGTTATGAATCTACATTATATTAGTTTTTTTTTAATATTCAATAGTAGAACAATATTTCAATGTTGTCGTTAAAATAAGAAAAACCTATGTTAAAAGTAAGAAACCTAGTAGTTAGAAAGTAAATTCATTCGAAAGACCTAGTAGAAAAACCTAGTAGTTAGAAAGTAAATTCATTCGAAAAAATGTTTTTATTTATAAGTTATGAATCATATTAGTCTCCTACATCATATTAGTCTAATTTTTACTTAAAGGTTTGACAATATTTAAATTTTAATGATCAAATAAAAAAAAAAAACCCAAGTTAAAAATACGCAGTTAGAAAGTAAATTCCCTAAAGAAATAATATTTTAATTTATAAGTTATGTATAATTCTACATCATATTAGTCTACTTGTTTTATAAGGAGAGACATATATTTCAGTTATATCGATCAAATAACAAAATCTCAAGTAAACAGTGCGCAGTTAGTAAATTCCTTAGAAAAATAATATTATTTAATTTACAAGTTATGAAATAATTCTGCATTATATTAGTCTCCTTATTATAAAAGGAGAGACAATATTTCAGTTATATCGATTAAATATTAAAACCCCTAGTTTAGAGAGAGCAGCTGGAAAGTGGAACCTTTAAAGAAATTAGATTTAATAAGTTATGAATAATTCTTCATCATATTAGTCGTCTTATTATTTAATGTCGAAACAATATTTCAATGATGACAATCTAATAATAAAAACCCATGTTAGGATTACGCAACTAGAAAGCTTATTCTTTAGAAGAAAATGTGAATTCAAAAGCGAAATTTGCAAGTCTATTTTCTTATAAGTTAAAACACGTATATGCAAGTCATATCGTAATCCATCAAACCGAAAAATATTTCTCTAGGCCAGTTTTTCTAAAGAGAGTAGTAGCGGAAAGCTTTTAAGACTACGCTGAATATGACGAAAATTCAAATAAAGAAAGGCACCAAAAAAAGGCAAAAACATCCTTGTCCTTCAGTTGTACTCAGTCCCACATGCAATTTACCTCTCTAGGAGAATACAGAAGAGACTTCTTTAATAGAGACGTCTCTTCTGTAGTTTTTCTCTCTTTCTCTCTCTGCATTTTTCCTGTCCTGTTTTTACATGTTTTTTTTTTACTTTGTAGGGATTATTTATACAGAGGGTTAAGATGAAAAAAATATTGGAAATAAGATAGAGCATTTATGAGTTTATATCAAGGAGGTTGAATAAAATGTGCTCAACAAATTGCAATTATTTGAAAAAGAAATATCATTTAACAGTAATAGAATTGATATGTTTTCCATAAACATGTTTATAGTCATATTATCCGTATAATTTAGGACATTGGTTTTACATTATTTAACAAGTCAAGTCTTTTTTATTACGCAGTCTTATAATTATTAAATTAAATATAAATTTGCTAATTGTTATAGTCGGTAAAAAATATTATTTTAATTCAGCAAACTTCTGTTTCTGTCTGCTGTTGAAGTTTAAAATAAAAGGAACATGCTCTCAAATAACTCACCTAAACTTTTTCTATGCAATTAGTAAAAGTCCATTTTTTGTGTATCAGCAAACATTATTTCCATAAGAAAATTAAAAGTCTCTTTTGTTTTTGTTTTGGCAATTGCTTAACTGGAATTTCAAATTTTCAAAAGCTAGTTAGTCGGTTTGCTTCTCTTATATAAAATGAAAATAGGTCATTTTGAGTTCATAGCTACATTTAAAAAATAATGACCATGAACGAAAACTTTGCATTTTCAAGATTTGTCTTTAATTTCAGAATCATAAAATAATTGTTAAAACAAAAGTTAAGATACATGTTTAGTTACAGCTCCAAATAGCCTAATGCATTTTTCTAAGAAAAAAATAAAAATCGTTAGAGTATTTCTTTAAAAATAATTATGAAAATAAATGAATTAAAATGAAGATAAAAGTTGCTCGTTCACAATTTTAAAAATATTTCTTTTAGATGTATTATTTGATGAGACTGAAACATGTTTTTTTTTAATCAATGACAAAGATGTGTGAATACAAACTAATTTTCTATTGAGGTCATAAACAATGCTTTTAAATAATTTCTGTTGTTAAAAAAATTGCTAACTTAAAGCGTTTATGCGGTATTATTATTTTTTGAATAATGTGAATTTTTAAGGCATCTAAAGTAAATTTATCTAAGAAAAAAAAAATACATACACGTTATACAGTAGCTGTAAAATCAAATGTTAAATTATCCTACAGAATGGTTTATAACGAAGCTATTAAATTTTAACGTTCGGATAACATAATAAAGGGATATTTATGTATACCTATTTTATTTAATGTAAATAGATGCACATTTTTTTTAGGTATTTAATGTTTTTATTAAATTATTTTTTCAGAATAGACAAAGATTTTTTTTTATTTGGGGTAATAAGAATTTAAATAAGCTACTTATAAAAACATAAAAAAATAAATACTTTAATTTAATCAAAAAAAGATATAAAGTTCATTGGACAATGTCAAGTCAACTCAATGTTTCGATTTAAGTAATAGATGCATTAAATATTTCTAGATTTCAAAAATGCTTTAAAAACATTCGTATAATGTCAAAATAAAGTATTTAAGGCGATATGATACCACGTTTTAAAGCTGCTCAAATAAATTTAAATTAAGAAAATCATCGAGATTTTGTTAGCATGAAATAAACCTATTTCGACATGTTCCTAAATGCCACGCCGAAATTTTGAAACTCAGATTCAATTTCTGGAAATTAACATTCAAAGTAATGAATGTAATCCTTATATTTTTGAACTTCCTTAAATTGTTTTTTCTCGAGCTATAAAAACGTTAACCTTTTGTAGGAATACCCTAAAATAACAAATTTGTTTAACCAACCTTCTTATTATTGAAGAAGAAATATTATTGTAAAATACATTACAGGTCATGATCCAAAACTAATAAGATTCAAATATATGTAAGTGTCTTATTAAGTGTCTATTATGTAGTGTCTTCTTATTTTATTACTTTACTTTAATATTATCTTCAAAAACTTCAAAACCGGATAATAATTTGTCTTTTACTTTTGATTATTATCCGAAATTAAAGGTTTTAAAATAAAACTTTTTTTTACTATTGGTAATAAAACATCATGTAAAAGAATAAACATTAGCTATTGTAAGATTTTGAATTTTTTTATAATAAACAGTTGTATTTGTTACAATATGATCTTAAACATGCAACGTATTGAAATAAATTATATTTATCGTTATTTAAGTGAATTTTATCTGAAAACATTTATCTATCTATTATCTATTTCTTGTGTTTTAATTTATCTATTTCATTTATTATCTATTTCTTGTGTTAGAAATTGTGTTTTTCTAACCTTTGCAACATAAGCAGGCTTTTTATATAAAAAATATATTTTTAAACAAATCCTTACGAAATCTTAATTAAAAAGCAAAACTATTAATGCACAATTGAAATCCTCGATTTGTTTATTAACAAAACGGTATTGGTTTCAAACCTTATTATTATAACTGCTGTTTTAAAAAAAGATGTAACTTAGAGAAATAATTCATAATCAAACAGAAAGGGATTTCGTAAAACAATCAGTTAAAAATTTTCCAAGAGAATTTAAAGAAACATTTTTTTGTATTTTGCTTATATAAAAATTTTAAGTTTTGAAATATCAATTTGGTTTCCCCAAATAAAGAAACTGCAAACAAATCATAAAATTAGATGAGCACAGCAAGCACCGTATTCTTTAGATATGGATGAAATTTATTTCATGTTAATTAAAAATACATGTTGAATATTTTTCTAGTCAAAATTTTTCTCTTTCGCAGTTTATTTGTAGCTAAATGGAATCAATTATGAAAAGTTTCGTACTTTATTTTTCAACTATGAAAAATAGCTTTTTTCAAATAAAATTTTTATGAACAGTTGACTATAATTAAGTTTAATGTAATAGAGGTGTACATTTCAAATTTGGGGATTTCGTCTTCAACATGAATTTTATTTTATAGTCCCCTTTTAACTATAAATTATGAATTGGAAGAAAATTGCAGTTAATATAAGATTGGTATATTAATTAATACTAAATTTAAAAATAATTTTTTTGTTAAAAAATTACTTTTTTCTAAATAACGTCAAAAAGTTTAGTCTTGATTGAAAAATAGTTGTGTTTAAGTACTTAAAATATAGTTTTATAAATAATTCAATTTTTTAAAAAGAACCTATTTTTATTTATCAAAATCTATTTTTTTAAATATTATATACAAACAAATTTGAGGAACAATTAATTAACTTTTAAAATAACTTATTATTATTAATTATGTTATTATTGCTTATTATAATTATTATTAACTTATAAATAAACTTATAAAATAATTTAAAAAAATGTCTGTCATAAACATAGTTTTGACACGTTTAATTTCCTGATAAATATGACTTAAATTCTCCAACAAATAATATCTGAATTTAAATTATTTTACAAATTCTCCCAATACATACTCATGTTTTTTGTGAGTCTTTATTTATATCAATATCTCTACAAGAAGTTCTAAAAATATTTGAGTTATTTGTACTGCCATATTGCTGACGCATTCTTCTCAAAAGATGCGTATACATATCACGCAATGATTTGTTCGATTCATTCCCACTGGAATAGAGACCATCAATCCACTCAGAGGTAGAAGAGCCATTACCATGGGAACAGTTTGGAGATCTCTATAATTGACTGAAACTTTGAGCTCCTTAGTTGCCAGAGTAACGTAGTGCCTCGTAGGGTCCATTAATCACTTGAAGGACATTATTTGTTTTATTCTTTATACCGTTGCTCACGATAAACATCTTTATGTTAAGATTTTTAATTTATAGTTTATCTTAGATTTGGTTTACGTTGGTTTTTTTTAAAAAATGCGTTCTCAGTTCTTTTATGTAAACAATTAAGCTTATTAATCTTTGCTGTAATGTGCAAAATACTTTACGCAGCGAGTTTCTTAAAAATATAATGACGTTCATTATATTTTTATACAAGTATAATTTCGATAAAAAATAATGAGATCACTTAAAACAATGTTTTTAATTAATTTCTCAAAAGCAAAAATATTTTTAAAAAAAATATTTGTCACAATTAATGTTTGTAAAAAAATGCTGCTAAAATAATTCATGAATTTATATTTAAGCCATGAATTATAATTTAAATGATAAAATTTATTTTATTGTTGAAAACACATGTTTTCAAGAGCATTGACCAAATTTTATTTTCTGACAAAAATAATAAAAGTATAAACTAAGTCAGAATTTTCCCTCAGAAAATAGTAGCCCGTGATAATTTTATTTATTTGAATTTTAGACAAGGTCAAAAGTTTAAAGTATGATTAAATGCAAAAATGCAATTTTACAAAATAAATTTTCTTTCTCAAGATTCTTAAAAGTATTTGTAGTGGTGATTTCTCTTTAAATAAATATGATAAAATAAATATCCCAAACGTTTTTTTTTAATCTAAAGAGTTGGAGCTGGTAATTTTTTTTGACCTATCAATAAATATTATCAATAAATATTAATACGAATTTTAACAAATTCTTCTAAAAAATAATAACAAAATTATTTAAAATATCCTAGAAAAGATGCCCTTCAACATGAATGAGCTACAAAAATCGCATTTTCTAAAAGTACCCCAAACTATTATGCTTTCTTACCCGAAATGGATTGAAGCTTTTAATTTATGCTTTTATGGGACATAGCTACCGGTAGTATCATATTTCCTCATGAACAAGTAGGATAAATGCACTTTTTATTAAAAAAAGAGCTAACAGCACAAAACGAAATTACCCGATTTAGGTTCTTATCATTAAATAAAAAAATTTATTTTTCTAAAATTTATAATATTGTATTACCAGTGAACATATAAGTTTTTCTCATTCATCATTCATCTTGATTATTATTCCATTTATTCACGATTAACACAAAATTATGTTTATAGAAAATTATTATTCATGTAAATTATTAATTATGTTTATTAAAAATATAAGAAAGCTATTAAAAACAAAAATAATTTTAGCTAATATGAGTTTTAAAAAATCTGTCGTAAAAAGTTTAAATATATAAATAAATATCAGGAATGAGCAGTGAAGACCTTACTTAAGAAGCAATAATTTGTTTTTGGAAGGGAATACATTTCATATGATTTTCACTTTCTAAATAAATATCGTCGTGTTTGCATGGATTTTCCATATTATTCATCATCTTTTAAAAATTGTGTAAAAATTAATGATTAAAAAAATAAGCATGTTAAAAAAAAGATTTAAAAGAAATGGTGTAAAATTAAGAAGTTACTATTCACTTAAGTATTTTTTCTGTATAAATGTATAAACATTTGGTGTTTTGCATCTCTGAAAATAAGAAAGAAAGTAGGCACAATTTAAAAAATTAGAAACATAGCTGTTACAGATAGGAACATAGCACTAAAATATTTGTTAAAAGTTTGAGCACGCAATTGTTGGTTCTTGTTTTCCTTATTTTAATTTTTTTCCTAAAATGTCCACAAAGCTTTCCCAATTAAGAAAATGCTATGTAAGATGAGAGCTGCAAACCGCCAATGAAGCACGAAAAACGCCAAAAAAGTATAAGTGCAGCAACTGACCCTGATTTCTGGGAATTATTTCAAATTCTGAAAAATTCTAATACTTTAGTTAATGGCATTGCCAGAATCCCATACTTTCAGATTGTTCAAAAATCCACTCTATTTTTTATCATCTTTAACTCTTGCACGTCTCATCCACCACACTTAACATGCTTTTGATCTCTCCTATTGGTTTGATTATTTTGTTAAAGTTTGTAACTCTTTTCACTATTGGTTTCCCCATTCTTCTTTGTTACAACTGCTGCATCTCCACGTTTTTAGTATTCGGTAATTGGTCACTGAGTAAAAATTTATCCACGGGAACTAAAGTCATGGGGTGTCCGTTTTTGTGGGATTATTTGTAATTCATTAAAACTGTTTAGATTTATCGAAAAAGCTAATAGTGAAACTCATAATATTTTGCACATAATATATTCGATTATAGAAGATTATTTCTTCTTTTCCACTGAATTTTTTGTTATTAAATTGTTGTTGGATTAATACTAAGCAAACATTAGTTATTTTTAAAAAAAAGAGTAAAATGATGTATGTATATATGTATATTGGGGAGATCGAAAAGTAATGTGTTAACTTTTAAAACGAATTGTTAATTTTTAAATATGGTTATAAATATTGTTTTATATATTGATTTATATATTGTTCAATATTGTTTTTTTTTTAAATATAATTTTATATACTGTTAACTTTTAAAACGAATCCTTTCAAATTTTAACCCAAAAGAAATATTTGTATATGAGTCAGCATTCATCTGACTTTTCAGTAAATTGTGGCTTCTCCTTTCTTAGTTGATGCTGCAGCATAGTATTGGAAGTTCACTAAGAATCTGAAATAGTCCTCTGAAGATTATTAGAAGGGGATTATTTCGTTGTTGATAGAATCTTTCCTTTTGACTTTATATTAAACTTTTGCTTTTTTTGAATGCAACTTTTCAAAAATGATACAAACAAAGGAAAAGAATAATAGGATTACATTTTACTTCTTGAAATATTTATCATAATTGAAATTCATATTTGTTCATATCGTATTCAAATGAATTATTATTATTTTGCTAATTAATTATCTTTAGTTTTTTTATAAATAGTTATATTTATTTTATGGTTTTTAAGTTATAAATTATTTTAAATGGTAATTGTCTCCTCAAATATTGCGTCAGTTTCTGATGTAGACTATTGAATTTTCCGATAAATATCGTGGTAATTTAAGTGAAGTTTTCCTTCATGAGTCGGCATAGAAAGTATTATTTTAAATTTTACACTCCTAGTAAACTACTTTTATAAAAAAAAAATGCTCCAAAAATTATCTTTATGCGTTGCATTTTATTCCAAATAACAAAAATATTAAAATATTAAAATATCAATTAAGCAAAAAAAATAAACGATTATTCACGCATATTTTTCTTTTAGTTTTCCAACTTAACTTCAAATAATCTATAGATGAACTTGAAGTTACAAGCAACTATTATTCTGGATAATTTGAAATTTTTTTAATGCAATGATAGTACAGACTTTTACGTTGACCCACTGAAAAAGATAATTTGCCTTCCATAATTACGCCTTCCATTAAATTTCTAAAGAATAGTTTTTTCAAATAATCCTCTATTATTTAATTGGTAGATAAATAGATAATTCGCTTCAAAATATTTTGAAAAATTTCGTGTTTTTAAAAATTTATGTTTTCACAAGTAATAAGAAGTAAATACTACATTTGGTTCATTTTAACTTTTAAATATAACTTTGTTTTTCTTGTTTGTGAATGTATATTATTTCTTTATGACATTTTCCCATATTTTAGCTTTTTAGTCATGTCATTTATCATAAAAATTGAGATATATATTAAATGGCAAAACTTTTGATTTGCTGTTCTCCGTTCAATAAAAGGAACACGTGAAAGAGCGAACGCATGTGTAAAGAATACATTATATATATATATATATATATATATAAAAGTTTAAAATGAAGATAAAACAAAGGTAAATTACAGACAAAAGAAAGAAGAGGGAAAAAGAAAAAAAATAATAATAAAAATAACAAACAACTGGGGAAAGAAAAAGAATTAATTAAAACAAAAAGTTCTTAAAAATTCGGAAAATAAAAGATATAATCTTTTCATCAGCCCACACGATTATATCCGTAAAAAAAGAGTGCTTTCTAATATTGTATCAATATAACCAAAGCAAAATATATCAATACAATAGTGTGAGGAGGACTCAAAATTTTTTTACAAAAATTACGACAAATAGAATTAACACAATAAGTAATAATAACACAAAAAACAGAAAATAAAACATAAAGAAAGATCAGAATAAAACAAAATCTATAAAGCGAGTAGCGAAATAAAATGAACTTACATGAACGGGAAATTTTTCAAGAATGATTTAAAATATTTTTGTTACAAGATTGCCAGATTGCAAAATATGAAAATAAAAGCGCAAATTGAGCGTAACTAGAGGAGTTTAAAGTACGTTCTTGCTGCATTACTGAAGTGCGTTTGATTTGTTAGTTACCAAGGATGGGCCAGAAAATGGATGTGCGCAAGGTAATATTATACTGGATAATTTAAAGAAGTTGACAATAAATAATTTTAGAAAATAAATATTTATTTAAGAAAAAAATATAAAATAGGAAAGCGAAAGAAACATTAATTGCCTATTTTGCACATAATTTTAGCCACAGATTTGCCCGAAATGGATTTGCACATGGAAAAATTGTATAATTTAACAAAGAAATTTATTAGTAAATAATTTTAGCCACGGATTTGCCCGAAACGGATTTGCACATGGAAAAATTGTATAAATTAATAAAGACATTTTTTAATAAATAATTTTAGCCACGGATTTGCCCGAAATGGATTTGCACATGGAAAAATTATATAAATTAACAAAGGAATTTTTTAGTAAAGGAATTTTTTAGTAAATAATTTTGACCCAGAATTTGCCCGAAATGAATTTGCACATGGAAAAATTTTAATAATTATTGCACATAAAAACTAATATTAAAGAAATGACATAACTGAATAAATTAAATCAAATATTCATGAAAAATAAAGAAATTATTTCAAGCAAAATATATTTAATTAGGTAGGTATTTGTATTTCATCATAAAATATTTTAGGTAGATTGTGGTTTATTAATCACCAACGTTTATCTTAATTTTAGTTAAATATTCTGTAATGTTTCATAATGACTAGAGAAAAGTTTCGTATTTTGCTTGAAATTTTAGAATTTTCTTTTTGTTAAATTTTGGAAAATTACAGCGTATAATAATCAATTTAAAATACATTATTGAATTGATAAAATTTTGATAAAACAAAGTATAGTTTAAATACCTAACTATTAAACAGGCATATCATATTATATGAGTGAAACGTTAATTATTAGCAATAACGTTGGAAAAAAATCATACCCATTTGAATCGGTAAGTACTTTTTTTACATTATTGTTTTACAGTTATTGCAATTTACATAAAATTTTTATGAAGTAATCATATTTTTTTCTCACTGGTAAATACTACGTTAATTAGACCAAGTTTTTTCAAAACGTATAAGAATTTCGCTTATTTCTATAAAATTCCTAACTGCTTATATATTATCTATATTACAAAAAAATAATTTTCTGCTAGTTTATTTTATTTCTTTTTCCAGATTTATTTATATATTCGGTCAATTATTATGAAAAATATATTCAGATGTTATAATTTTATTAGCTTAGTAACTATTAAAATAAATTTGAAAAAAGAAATAAATAATAAACATTGTTTTCTTAATTCTAAGCAAATAAAATAAACGCTCCGTTATAAGACTGGTTTGTCAAGTATGAAATATAAATTAAAAATATTTGTAATTAGTGCACACAAAATCGAACAAGACTTTTGTTTTAAAAAGAAATATTTTATAATTTTTGAGAGCATGGAGCTCCAAGCGAGCAAAAACTAATCAAATTTTTACTTAAATTCTTGATAGTTATGGCAGTGAACAACTGTTTTAATAAAAGTTAATGTTTTTTTACAGATAGTTTTTACCATTATTTAAAGTTTTCAAAAATAAGAAAATATTAAGTATAAAAAAAATAATTTTAAATTGCAAAAAAAAAAAAACTACTTCGAAAAATTCCTTCATAATAAACAAATTATTTACGAAGTATTGTATTTAGAAGAACCTCTTTCATTTAATATTATTTCTTGTTATTTTTAGCCCTGCAGCACAACAAAAGTTTTATTGCTTTTCAAATAAGAAAACAATAAACTAGACGTAACTCACAATTAAAATTAAATAGTAAAATCCGTAATAATTATAATTTAGAAAATATGAAATATAGACTTAAATTATTTATATAAAATATCTCCGAAGGCATAAATTCGCTTTAATTATTATATTATCAGTTATAGAGGCATATAGATTGCTTTACAAAACAAGAACATTTAGAAATTAAATATTAACGTATGCAAAATCATTATTATTATTATATTATATATCAGTAAAAACGGGTCACAAAAAAGTAAATTATTTGTATAAAATATTTCCGAGTAAATAAATTTATTTTAATTAGCATTTTATCATTTCTACAAGTATATAGTATGTTTTGCAAAAAAGTACATTTTATAATTTCCAGCATTGCAACATTATACAAAATCATAATTAATTTTATTTTAGGGAAACATGTAACATAAACATCACATGCTTAATTTAATTCGAATTGTATTTAATTTAATTAATTTTTATATCAATTATAGAAATTTAAATAACATAATTTTTTTTTGTTCAATTGATAACATGATTAAAAATTGACCCCTTATAAATTTAATTGTATAGTAAGCTTTGTAAAATTTGACATTGATCATATTTTACAAAAACATAAAGTTAAAAAAAAATTTTATGTCAAATATTTATATTATTTCTTAAGTAATAGGACCCTCAGTTCTTACCTTAAAAGAGTCTAAGCATAAGTTCTTGAGGCTTGACGAAGTGGCGGAAGAGTCTGTTGCTGATGGTGTTACTGTTTCACATAATTGGCGAAACTCTGATGACATATCAAGATTTTTTGAAGAGATTTTGAATGAATTCATTGTCTTTCTTCTTTCTCGTGTATATTCTTCTTTGTGGGTGTTAAAGAAAGGTAATCATCATGTTTTGCTTTTTAAGTGATGCCTTTCTCAACAGCTATCACAGTTAATGTTGCTGTTGAATAATGTTTTTCAAAGCATTTGGACGGGTTCTGTACAGTTACCGAGTTTTTATGGAATAGTCATGATTTTTTTAGAAGCTAATTACCGTCTGCTTTGCTAGTTCTTAATTGATAGAGAAAAATGCTGAGGTGTGCACTGATGTAAGTTACTAACTATTGAAGCATTTAATGAGAAATTCAGATTATAAGCACATCTCTTTTGAATATCAGTTCTCTAAAGACCTCTAATCGACAGCGATATTGACTTTACAATTTATTTTCGAAATTATTTGACTAAAATAACAACTATTGAAGTACATAGTTTTTTTTAAATGAAAATTTTAATTTAGAATTCATAATGTGAAAATCTATTTCAGTACATATGTTCCAGAGTTATTGTGAAGTTTAATCACAATTCTGTGTAATTTTTAATTTATTATAAGTATACTTTTAATGTGCAGTTACATTTTTTAAAAGTTTTTTTTTTTAAGATTTGCTATATAAATAAAAACTTTTAACATGTTTGCCTACAACGCTTATTTACTTTAGTTGCTATTTTGTCAACTAATTTCAAAATTTCAACATAGTTTTAAAAGAATAAATAAACAATAGGTTAACTTTTCAAGCAACTAAGTTAATTAAAAATTAACTATAAGTTAATTATGAATTTATGTATATCTTCACACACTATTTATGAATGCAAACAGCTAGGTGTTTTGAGAAATTTATTACTTAAATTTATATTATAATTACAAAAACTCAAATCAAAGGTGATTTATCAATATAAATATTGCTAAAAATAATTATAATTGTTGTTAATAAAATAAGGATCTTTAAAGTTAATTTAAAATTTCAATCAGCTTAATAATTTATGATACCTTTTTTCTTTCGAATTATTTATTTTTGATTTTGTAATCGATATTTATTCCCTAATGCATTTTGTAAATTGTTTTTCGATTTTTATAGATTCCCAATGATTTTTAAGTACAAAAGTATTTGTGCTTACAAATATAATTGATTTTTATCTATTTTTGATTGATTGTTATTGATTTATGATCAAATGCTATGGCTTGAAATTTTTTGTATTAAAAATTTATTTTTATTACTTTGGGATCGTTCAAATGTTTCATAAGTATGTTATAGGCAATTTCATTCAATATTAATCACAAACCCCTCTCCCATTCTTAGGTAAGTAAGTCACAATAAGTAAGCCCCCTTTACGTCCCCTTGTTTTTGCTTTAACTTTGTAGTAATCTAATTTTAGGATGGAATTCAAATAGACGATGAAGCTTTGTCGAAATGTATGCTTCAATTCTTTTTTTAAATTATAGATAGAAAATTTTATAGGAATAATTATATTAATTTATTCATATCATATTGATTAGGAATTTTTTCCATATTTTTCTTTAACGAAACTAATCATTTATTTTAAATAAAAAATTGCTCTAAGTTTATTTTTCTCAGATTTTCTGTTTTAATTTTTCTAGCAATTAAAAAAATTTAGATAAGGAGAATTTTATGTCTTGCGTAAACATTATTTATAACCTATTTCAAAAACATGAATTCGAACTTAATGAGTGCATCTAACTTACGGCTTTGTATGAGTGTAATCTTAATAAAATAATGACATTGATAGGCTAACCAAATGTATGACTATTGCAAATATTTTTTAAATATTAAATATATAAAATTAATGTTTCGTTATACTGGTACAATCACCTTTAAAAATTTAAAGTGTGAAGTATTAAAATTAACAACCAAATTATCACCTTATTAGTAAAATAATATTTATAGGTTTTGAAATAAGGATGATGAATAGTATTTTAACTTTATAAATGACTATAAACCTAAAATACTCCTTTTTAATAAATTATATATTTATAATGGTTATATTGAAATCAAACATTCACGAACTCTAAAACGAACATACTAAAGATTTAAATTAGCTAACATTATCAAGAAATAAGTATGCTGTTACGTAAAATTTAGTTTTTGTAGAATGACATAAAATTGTAAAATATTTTTAAGCAAATAATTTGAAGAAAACATAATACATAAGAAAATACACATTAGGAAAAAACTGTTATGCCTATATAAAACTTGATTTCACATAATATCTAGTCTTATACGTACAGCTACAGCTGCTTAAAACTTCATATTACGTTTCAATATTTATAATGGGAAAACAATTTTGGGTACACTGCTAGAAAAACTGGTTTATGGAATAATTTATCAAACTTACTCTAACTCGAACCATTGCGTAATCTAACAATTTTTTGTAATTTTAACAAAAGGCTGTATTTAACTGTGCTAATTTTTAAATTACGAAAATTTATATTATAAGCAATTGGTAAAAGGTGAAATTTTTTTTTTAATTAAAATTATTCATTGTTTCAAATTGCATTAAATCTTAACGAAATTATGGTTCGAGTTTCTACCAAGCTTTTTAACAGTGTAGAAGGATGAAACAAGTCTCACTCTCATGTCTCATACATTCACGATCTCATTATATACATAATTGTGCTTATTTTAACAACAACTGTTACAGCATACAATTTATTTTGAGATAATTTTCTCAGTTTAAGCTCGATTACAACAATTCTGAATTTAAACTAAGAAATAATTTTAACAAATCAATGAAATAAATTTTTGATAAATTATATTTTGGACATTTTAATTTAATTGGATAGTAGTCGTGTGTATAAGTGCCTTACTCGCGTCTACTATCCATATTAAAAAGAATGAATTATAATTTAATTTCTCTCACTACTTAAATTATTTACAGTCTTTAAGTGTTTATGTAACTTTTAGGTATCACAGAAAGTTTATAAACATCAGCTCATACATAAGCACCATTAGGAACAGTTCTCAGTGACAGATTATGAACAAAAAACTACTTCTACTGAGATTAATATAAGGAAGCAGAAGCATCTATTTGACAGACATCAAAATTGGAAAATAAATCGAAATATATACACATTCTAACATCTAAATATGTAGAAAATTTAAATAGAAATAATAAAATTTTGCAAGCTCAGGAGGAACACATCAAGTACAAGATATGCATTTTTTTTTTTTTTTTAAAGTTTTTAGGAACACTTTCAACGTATGCACTCCAACGTGAAAAGAAAAATATATGCTGAGTGCTGAAACTTAGGCAAATTGAGTAGAAAATTAAAGTTTTTCAAAAGTATATGACACTCACCCATTAGAACGAAATCGAATAGCAAAGCAGAAAAGGGAGAGAGTGTTATGGAATACCTTACCATACCAGCAATACGGAAAAGGAAGTTGAGGTGAAAGCGAATCGAAACGGAAGATCATACTGAGAAGATGAAGGAGAATAAAAAGGAGAGGCTTGGAAGAATACTGCTAGGAGTGCGCCGCCGAGAGTGCTGGGTGCTCCTGAGCCTCCGTGTTTTAAAGACTTTTCTAGCCAATAGAAAGAGATACGCATTGCGCAGACGCCACTGGAACCGCCCCAGCATTAAGTAAGAGGTTGAACAAGACATCTGCCAATCAGGAATGACTTCTTTCACTTGCCTTGGCTTACGTATTTTGAGAGTAAGTCCATGAGAAATATTTTGGCGGAATATCGCTTTTTTTAGACTTTAAAGAAGTTTTAAAAATGCTTGAAAAATAAAATTAGGAAAATTTTTCGTCAGGTATAACTTAGTTTTGAAATATAATGCACATATAGTTCTAGTTGAAAAGATTTCATTTGCAGAATAAAATATTATAGTTAATAAAAACTAGAAAAAAAATAAATTTAGTTATTTATATAATATTTAAAACAAAAAAATACTGATATTATTTATTAGTTTTGACAAGTACACTGTCATGTATTAAGTAAATAAATTATAGTTGAACTATTAATCTGCATCAAATATTTAATAAAAAGTATAAAAAATTTGTTTTAACTAATAAAATGAAACATTTGGTTTAATTTAAAAATAAAATCATTCAAATTTAAGAAATTTTTATAATTGATAAAGAATAAAAATGATTTTTTCTCTATAATTTAATAAAGTGTGAATCTCTCTCTCTTATGTGATATTTTGAACATGGTTTTATTTCTTCTATTTACCCTTATCTAATAAGTTAAGAATTTTGTTGGACTTACATAAAAACTTATTTATGAACTTACATGTATAATAACATGCACCTTAAATGTAACTTATTGAATATACGATACATTACGAAATAAAATAAAAGCATTTAAATTTTACAATTATTTTTTTTATTAAAGATTGTTGGATTTATTAATATTATAACATTTCAGTAAACTGTAATTACTTTTAAATAAATGTTCTTTCAATAAATATATTTGAAACAAACTAAATTTTAAAAACAACAAACTACAAGTTATTGGATAATTATATTTATGCCAAAAAATATTACCAAATAAAGTATTCAATTTGCTTATAAACAGTTGCTTTTTTATTTTATAATGACTTATTTTTAAGTAGCGTGCATTATTAATTCATTACAAGAAATTAAACTTAAAATACAGCTTATAATAATATATCATCCTTCCTGTTTATATACAATATTCAATCAATTTATATGCATGAATTGTGTAGAAAACAATTTCACTAATATATATTTAATCAAAAATAATTTTATGATTTCCACATTATTTTATAAAATTTTATGCGATTTCCCAAAAGATGATTGTTGAAACATTAAGAAATTTTTTTTTAAAGTGGGGAAATTGTAGGTTTGACTTATTTTAGAATCGTATTTTAAAAATATGATTAATTTTCAGTTTTAGTTGCAATTTTTTAATAAAAATTACAATATATAAAGTTTTCAAATAGTTTCGAAAAATCATATTTGGATAAAATCTACAGGTTTGGCGAATTTGCAAACACGCCAATATCTCTTTTCAAAAAGCATTTTATTTTGGCAACCCAAGAATTTTCCGGGAAAAGGAGCAGGATTTTGAAATAGGAGGGGGTGGGAAATCTTTTCCATCCCAAAGACATGAGCGCATAATAGATAGCTGTGGGTCACCACAGGTTGGGCCATCGGATGTAAAATACTCGACAAATGGGCAACAAGTGCGCGCGACCCGAGAGGGGGTGGTCCCATTCAAGAATTGTTTGAATCTTGTGCAAGCATGAAACTACAAACATTTGAGAAGTTATCGTGGCCGAGGACAATTTTTCAGTATTTGAGTTGAAAACACAAATGAATATGAATCGAAATCTAAGTCACATTAAACTTTTTTAAAGATAGTAAGAATAATATCTAAGCGTCTCAAAAATATTTGCTTAAAAGCTTTTGTGTAATTTGCAGTTAGGAAAATTTCTTTATTTGTAATGCAACGATAATTGAATGAATTTATTTAATTCACAAAAATTCATTGATACCAGACAGAAAATTCACTTTGAAAAATTACGTGCGTCATAAGAATATTTTTCAAGGAGAGAAAAAAAAATTTAAGAAATAATCGTTGTAATTTTTTTTAATTAGTATAATATTTAACATTGATGAATTATGTATTAAATTTTTTTAAGGAATTAGTGACTAAATGCTTTTAATAAGTTAAGTACTTAGAGAGAAATGAATTTAGAATATAACGACTAAATTTATGTTATTACTTAGAATGTTTTTATAAAAGTTTATAAAATAATGATCAAACATATTACGGAGAACATTTGAATGCATACATTTTAGAGACTGATTGAATTATAAAAATATGTTTTTTAAATATGCACTTTCCTTATAATTCTATCATTTAAGAATGACAAGAATATAGAAAATAATACAGTATTTATATTTAGTTTAAGTAAATGTGTATAGATTTAAAAGCGGAGGTAGTAATAAATTTTAATTTAATGAATAATCATCTCACTTCTGAGTTTATGCAAAGGATTTTAAGTATCAACAAGTCGAAAAATAGTTTACAGCATGTAGTATATCTTGAAGGTACTCAAACTCTCTTTGACAAGTCTCGAAATATATTAATTAAAGCCAGAGTTATCACCGTAAGAGAAGCATTTTATATTAAAATAATTCAATTTACAGACTGATGTGTAAAATTGCCTTACGCACAATTGTTTACTGAGACAACTTAGAAGAAAAAAAAGAAGTCTTAATGTCAATTAAGTAGCAAAAGATGACTCCAAAACAGCTGTATTTAATCCTTTTGGCGCCATTAGATAACGAAATCTTTGTTATTTTGAGCAAATCTCTAAGAAGAGAAGAAATGTTTTTTTTTTAAAAAAAAGCTTTATTGTTGAATCGGAAAACAGTGGTAGATTTAATTTTGTTGCAGTTGGTTTATTATAGCATTGTAAAAAAAATCAGAATCAAATTACTATTTAAATTACCAGAGCTTTGGTTGCTTCATCCGTAATATCCATTTTTACCATTATACCTTAATTTTTACAGTTATACTTTTTAGTTAGTGATTCAGCGATTTTACAGTAATATTTGTTATAAAAATTACAATTTATCAGATTTCTTTTTGTTCCTTAACAAGTTCCGGTAAAAATGGATCTAACGGTAAAATGCATCGGCACCTTGAGTGTAATGATGATAATAAATAATTATTGGTTTATTTATAATCATGAGTAAAATATATATGTTGTTCTAATTAATAGCTATATAAGCAACAGTTTCCAGATGATTAAGTGAACCATGATAATCTACTTTCGTTTTTTAAATTACAGGTACATTTGAAGAGCAACTAAAAATTTTTAATTTCGTTTATTGAGAATTCTGGCGAATATGGTAAAATTATTTAATAAATTTAAAAAAAAAAAAAACTTAATCATCTGTTAGTTTTATACCTAAAACGAAGAAAAAGAAAGTAATTCTTTATCAAGTACGGAAAGGATTATTACTCTAAAATTCTAACCCTCTACACGTTTTTAATCTGAAAACAAATGTAGATTTTTATTCTGAAAATGAACGGTAAATGATTTTATTAACAATTCAAAATTTATATGGCAATTATTCTCAAGGCATAATTCACAAATATTATTATTATACATTTGAAATTTAAATACTTTTATGAACTCAAAAAATGATCTAGCCAGTGATTTTCTACAATTTTATAGAGCATTTTTAAAATGACAATATTTATTTCTTCAAAACATATATTCAGTCATGATTGTATTTAGCATGTTCTTGGCATTCAATTTTACTTCTCGAAGTAAACTGAAAAAGAAATTTCTCAATTGAAGAGAAGAAAAGAAAAATCTATTGAAAATCCGCAGATAAAAATATATTTCTTGTACCTTACAGTGTTTTAAATATTAAATAATATTTAAAGCTTGGGTCCTCCTCAGCACTTTATATGTTAATTCAGTCTATAAAATAAAAAGATCTCTTGTGAAAGTAGAAACGAGCAAAAAACTTGTCATCCACAGATTTTCACAATTATTTAGTTTTTAACAAAAGTGGACGGTAAAAATTGTTTTTAGTTTCTTTTCCTCCTCCCCCACTTTTACTGAAAACACTTTGTAGTTGTCAATCGTTTTTTTTTTTTTTTGCATGGCAATCTTGCTAATCAATTTCAAAGCTTCAATTACCTCTCCCCTCTTTTATCCTAGTTTTCGCTTACATTCAAAAGTATTTACGACTGAACCGCACATTTGAGCTTGATTAAAGTTGAAGTATGTCACCAAATGTTAAATGAAATGAAATGAATTTCAATGAAATGTGTTTGTAATTGCGTACACATCTTGAAGTTTTCGAGTCCATTACCCTTAATGTTTTTTTAAAAAAAAGTTTTCCAAATTACTTTCCTTTCATTTATAATCCGATATGAAATTAAGTTCAATATTTATTGAAAAAAAAAATGAAAATTTGAGTTATATTTCTATTTAATACAAAGCTTTATTCAAAGATTTCTAACTTTTTTAAATGTTAGATGATAAGTTCTTAAAAATAAAATTAAAAAGTGTTTCCATGCAATCATCAAATTTAACACCATCTGTACAAAAAATTTTCATCTTTTGAATGTTTTTTTATTTAAAATATTCAATATACTTTTTTATATCTTTTAAATTGAAATTTTAACTGAAAACGAACAATTAGTGTATATTAATTTATTAAAACCACTCATTTTGAATGAAATTTTTGTGAAAAATATAGTCTTAATTTTATTGCAATATCATTTTTAACAATAATGTTTGGTTAAAAGTTATAATGATTAAGCTCAATCTTTTAATATTTAAGTCCATATCATTATGGTTTAAAAAATGTATGTAAAGATGACTTTAAATAGTACGATAAAACTCAAAGCAGTTTGAAAAATTTTAATGACAGAAATTTATCTCGTAAATCATCCGTATTTGTATATTATGGAACCAAGAAGTGGTGCTGGCATCTCCATCACTTATCCCTCAGGAATTAACGTCAAACTCAAAATACCCACTGGCCAAATTGCTTCGAACTTCACCAACGAATTAATCACTATTAAGGAGGCGCTTGCCTTTTGTCGCTCCCATTCTCTAAAAGACTCAATAGAAGAAATTGTGATTTTCTCAGACTCAAAATCAGCACTCGAAGCAATACATAACGGTAAAACATCAATAACGAGAGAAATTAATACCCTTCTTTATTTACTAAATATCCGTTGCACTCTCCAGTGGATCCCAGCACATGTTTGAATCGAGGGGAACGAATGTGCAGATGCCCTTGCAAAGGAAGCACGTTACGAAGATCAACCTCGAGCTGTCACCTGTGCAGATGCGAATGCTGTCGCCAGACGAAGGATATACAACCAGCAATTTAGCAAGGCAACAATCCCCGATCTAAACTGCTCAAGAAACCTCTCCTCTACAATAGCTAGGCTACGTACTAGACATTTCAAGGGCATGAAGATCTCACGCACCCATACAAAATTCTATCCCATCTGCAAGTACTGTCCTCATTTGCAGCTAACTCCAGACCATGTTTTTGACTGCCAGGCCATTATCGGCTCCCTCTTTCAACTTGGAGTACCTCCCATCGAAATTCTCTATGGCCATCGGGCTCCATAACTTGCAAATCTTGTTATCAAGACTTTTGGAGGACTCTAATCTTTGCACTAACATAGACACGACAACAACAACAACATGGAACCAAAATAAAACACTAGTAAAATTTATTTAGTTTCACAGTGGAGTTAGTTATAAACAGTAAGAACTAATGCATAATCTGCACATATCTTTCATTAAAATAAAATAAGATGGAATTAGTTTTTATATTAGAAATTACATTTATAACTTAATGCATGTCAGCAACAATGCATCCCAGCTATATATATATATAATACAAAACTGAAACAACATATTTGATTATCAGAAAACGATTTGAATTAAAACAATGATATTCAACTTTTTTTTTAACCTCCCATGAATTTGATAGATTTTCGTTCCTTATTTTTTTATAAAATAAAAAGATGACATCCTGGGAATGAAGTTTTATATTTTTAGTCGCACTGTCTATTTCTTTTTTAGGAACTAAAATTGTACACCGCAAAATATTTTTAATGAAAACAAACCTACAATTTTTAAGAATCAAATGTTTTAAAAATTAAAAGAAAAACTTTTTGAGTTCATTTACTATGTTATCTTTTGATTTGTTATTTATT
Organism: Parasteatoda lunata; assembly: GCA_949128135.1. Lineage (NCBI taxonomy): Eukaryota > Metazoa > Arthropoda > Arachnida > Araneae > Theridiidae > Parasteatoda > Parasteatoda lunata. The sequence goes on along the minus strand of OX421972.1, from coordinate 57,615,518 downwards.
AAAAAAATTTTTTTTAATTAATTTCTATTGTAGACTTTTAAATAAGTCTCTGAATATAAAAGCCACACATGTATTTTTAAAAAAAATTGTGGAACCGAAACATTTATCGAAAAGAGAATGCCTTTTGTTTTCGTGAAAACTTGGATGGATTACTGACAATGTATTGATGTCTTTTATATCGAATTACTCAGTATGGACCAATTTAAATAATCTTACCCTTAAAGAAGTTATTTTAAAGCTGTATTTAAATATGATTTTCTTTTAGCGTAAACATGCAAAATGTACAGAGTGAAAAAAAAATGGACCACCTTGAATAATTTTTGTTCACGTTCAACTAACTGAACTTCACGTTCTAGGACTCAATCTTAATGGTTCAAAGGATGATCTCAAATATGCTAATTAATAAGTGAAGACGATATTTTAAGTTAAGAAATAAGACACAAAAACATACTTTCTGTGAATATATATACCTTTTTTTCCGATGTATTCGGATTTCTGACCCCCAAAATTTAGGTGGTAACTGTAATAGGGGAAATATGGTCACAATAGTTTGATCAGGAGAGTGCTCCAAAGTTTGGATCCCTTAATATTAATTTTACTTTTTGGATATTTATTACTATATCTCGAAAACTTTCTAAGCGAATTGAAAATTTTTTGCACACGATTATTAATTTCGTTTATCTAAAAGAAACTCCGTGCAAAATATAACTTTCATTGAATATTTATTGTTTTTTATTATTTTATTTAATAACAGTCGAAAATGTTTTAAATTGTAAGGCATACAATTTTTTGCGCCATTTAAAAGAATATAATTTTATATGATGAAGTACAAAGTATGGGCAAAATCGGTCGAATAGTTTCCTAATAGTTCCTAAGAAATCAAATTTTAAATATCTGACTTCTTTTGAAATTCAATTTCTCATGTAATATTAAACCGATTTCGCCCAATTTTAATATTTTGCCATGTAAAATTATATTCTTTTAAATGACGAAAAAAAACTGTATACCTTACTATTCAAAGCTTTTTCGATCATGATAAAATAAAATAAAATAATGAAAGATAATAAATGTTTACTTAAAATTATTTTTGCATGGAATTATCTTTTGATAACTGAATTTTATAATTGTGTATAAATATTTTTCAATTAGCTTTGATAGTTTCCGAGGTATTGCGAAATACGCAAAAAGTAATAATTAACCTTAAGAGGTCCAAATTTTGGAGTGCTCTAATGATGCAACTATTTGGACAATATTTCCCAGTTTACGGCTAACCCCTTACGGCTTTTTGGGATCAGAAATCTGAATCTGTTGAAAAAAAAGGTAAAAATACGTTTTTATGTCTGGTTTTGTAACTCATTATATCATCTGCACTTACTTTTTAACATATTTGAGGTCCCCCCCTTGAACCATTAGAATGACTATCAGAACGTGAAGATCTGATCGTTGGATCAAAAGTAATTCAGGGTGGACCGTTGTTTTTGCCCACTGTGCATTGAAAGTTTTATTTATTTCAAAAAGTTTTTTTGGGTGAAATATATACTTTTGTTGTTTCAGTATACGTTTTTTTTTCATGGCATCAATATGTGTAAATCTCCTTATTGCAATGTTGCTTATTTCGGGGAAATAGAGAAAAAAGGGAACATATTTAAAGAAACATTAAACCGACTCACATCTAGCTATGAGGTATACTATAAGAAAACTTTTAAAAATACAAGTCAAATCCTGTTTTGCTTTATAGTAAAAGAAGATAAAACAGAATTGCCAGCCTCTAGAAAAAAAAAAAAAAATCCGCAAAAATGATTCAGTATTCCAATCCAAAGCATTTTATACTATTTCTATCAGCTTATCTGGTATGGAGTCAAATTTTTATATTTATCATTTTTTTAAAACTAACTTTCGAATATATATATATAAATTGTTCGAAGATATATTGAAAATAACAAAAAGGTTTCTGCAATATTCACTTTATGCGAGTGTAATTTTTATACTGGCTCGAACTTTAAAAATACCAATCATAGAAGTAATATTATTTTCTTTTTTGTCTTTTTATAGTTAAGATGAAAATAATTATCGAAAGATATTCAGTATTAGTACATAAGGTGAAAATATTGAACTTTGATATATGAGGGAAAAGAAACGTCTGATATTTTTTTCTAGTAGCAGTAATGAATTTTTTTTAGTAATCAAATTCAAAAACATCACTTATTATTAACAATAAATATATAAAAAAATCTTAAATATTTTTTCTCCCTTTTTTTTTTGTAATTTTTTTTTAAAAATTTTATTGCAATCAATTAACTGCAATTTCTTAATTGAACATATAAAAATTAAACTAAATTAAGAGATATCAAACCATTTAATAAATTGTTTAAAAATTACAAACTAAAACAAAACCTACAATTTGAAAAAATGAAGTCATTTTCAATAATAAAATCATATCGTAGTTGAATCCCGCAGTCAAGGAAAATAAAAACGATGCAAAAGGGGGAAAACAATCAAACATATTCCATTCTCCGAGGTATCTTAATGGAAATACGAACGTACTCATCTCAAAGGCGTGAAACGTTATTTGTCACAATTCATTGGGGAAGACGGGAGCTATATGTACTTTTTTTGGGTGGTTGAGGCTTCGGGGAAGGGTTCTCGATGACTAATGGAGATAAATTGCTTCGGGGTCGGGAGTAAGTATACCGTTGCGCAACCATAAATTGAGGGAAATGGGAAATACGAAACACAGATGATTCCGCGGTATTCCAGTGCTGTTTTTTATAAGTTAAATAGAGCTAACACATTTTTGATCGTCAAATGCTTTTGTAGTATAAATGTGTTCCCTTCCATAGATAATAATTATCATTTATTTTTCCATGGTATAAATACTAGCAAACAAATGTACTTCACTGATAAAAAAGTATCTCCAAAACTATAAGAATATGGTAAAATTTACCATATTTCTAGCTCTATGAGGACACCAAAAAGCTCAGTAATTTTTATCGAAGTGTTTTGGTGATGTGTTTTGTAACATTATCGATAAATATGATTTTAGAGTAAATGATAGAATTTGGTAAATGTTGTAAATTTGTTTACTTTATCACAATATCTTTGAGCACACTATAAAAACTATTTATTTGATTAAAATATTTTTTTCAATTTTGCATTTTTTACTAAATGTGTGTTAATAAAAACAGTATTTCTCGTTACCATCTACATGTAAAAATTACCAAATGATTAGTTTTCATACCGTACATTTTGCTTTCATTAACCAGAATTGTATTTTATAAACCAGAAATGTCATTCTAATACTGTATGATAATTTTACCAGATTTTTTATCTACGTGTTTATATTATCTTGGAGTCTAGTTTTATCTAAGTGTTTATATTAGTTTGAGAATGTGTTACTAGAATGTCTTTTAGTTCTTAAAAAAGTTATTATTTTTTATTATTGGCAAACCAAAGAAATAAATAAATTTTTAAAGTGGTGAAATTTGTTCCTCCTTTAACTCACTTCCTTACGCGAGATTTAAGGAGAATTAGTGAAACTGAACAGATCGTAATCTACAAAGTTTATAGCTAATCTAAATAAGCTATAAGCACATTTTAATTAAGAAATTATTTTTTTAATAATGATGAAAAGTCCAAACATTTTTATCAGAAACTTCTTTTAATTTACAAATTAATTAAATATGTTTATTAATATAAATGTTTAAATCATTATTTTAACTGTACAGTTCATAAATTTGCAAGAAAAGTAACTAAAGTAATTTTATTTGGTTTTGCTTCCAAACCAAATTTTTTTTTTTTTTGCATTTGACTATCAAAAACAAGTCATTCCACTTGCAAAACCATTTGCATCTAATTGTGAATTATTTAGAACTACTCAACTAAATTCTTCAATTGTTGGTTAATAAAATCATAACGTAACATCCAAATATTTAGATACTTAAATATTTAAATTTTAAGCAATTCCTTTTATTCATTTATATAATTTTTAACTTTTGTTCTATTTTTAAAAAATAATTTCTCCGAAAGATAGTGAAGGGAGAATTGAAACATCATCGATAGGCAAATGTACTCCAGAGTATATTTGTCTACCGAATTTTCCAGAGTTTAGAATCACCATCATATGATTATCATGTATTTATATAAATGTTATTCAAATTATAAAATTCATTTTGGTATATTCATTCTAAATTCATTCGGTTCATTTAGAAAATCTATATTTTTAAACAGCAACTCAAAAGTTTTGCAGTAAGTTCAAACATAAAATTAAACTTTTCTGAAAAATGTGAAAGAAGCGGCAGCTACGCAACACGATAAAAATCATTCGAGTATCATTTGTTTCATATATGATTCATCTAGACGATTTGTTTCTTCTAGAAATTATATTTTCAAAATTATAAATTAAAATGATTTTTGAAGTATATGTTTAAAAATAAAAATAAATATTTTGTCTCAATCTCTAACAAGAATTTAATTAATTTAAACTGAACACCATTTCTGCGTTAATTATAAAAATAAATTAAAATACACAAACAATAAAAATAATACACTAAAAATGTTAAAGTGTAGGATGTTGCATCGTACCGTTTGTGTAAAGGAAATATTAATTTTTGAAATTGAAATAAATTAAGAAGACATAATCGAAACCTAACGTGATCTCAGTTCTTATCTTTCTTTTTGATATTTCGAATTTTGCAACACAGTTTTAGTTAACATTAAGATTTTTAAGTTGTTTAACCTTCATGTTTTCAATTTTTTGAAAGATAAAATTGCATTCTTAAGATTATAACCAAAATGTCTCTCGATTATTGCAAATTGTTATACAATTGAAAAATTTCTATAACTACTTTTAATTGTATTAAAAGATCTAACTGCTAACATTTTATTGAATGTCATAACGTTTACAACAACATTTACTGAAGTGCTTGATAGAGTTTAAGCTAAATACACTCATGGACAAAAAAATTAGCGCACCAAGAAGGAGTCGTCAAAATGAAACGAAATTTTACATGCGTATTGACTACTTATTGATATAAGAAAATAAAAAAAAAACACGCTTTTCGCTGCTTTTCTAAAAATTTACTCATATCAGAGTAGTCATTACGTATGTAAAATTTCGTCTCATATTGACGACTCCTTCTTGGTGCGCTAATTTTTTTGTCCATGAGTGTATAAAAATCTGCTTTTTAAATATATTTCCATAGGTTTTGTTTTTGAAGATAAGAATTTTAGAAATGTATGCTCAATATTTCCTTCAAATATTGCATACACAGAACTTAATGCACAATATCTCATGCGTATTTTCTGTACATCTTCTAATCGCCTCTTTATATTTTTACTGTAAATATCATAGAAAATCATATCATAATATCAGTAAATATCATAATAAATATCTTTTCTCAAAACTTTTTTTCAATTAGTAATCCCCAAACACTTTAAAAACCTTTCATTAATAATTTTATTATTAAAATTTTTGTGTACTTAACAATTTTTAGCTTTTCATTTTTCACCATCTCTTTTGCTTAGATCTAAATTAATTTAAAGCAAGATAAGTAATCATAAAATTTACCTGAAATAAACGAACACGTTAATATTTTTTTTTTTTTTGTTAAAGTGCATTGGCTAGAATCAAATTCTCCATTTTTCTCTCAATTGTCCTGCTCAGCCTTAACGATGAAAATTTTTTCTGTAATGGTTCTTAAATCTTGCTGGTCAGATTTCTCTTTCTTTTTAAGCTCATTAAAAGAACGACATCACTAGCCTTAGCGTTTACAGAACAAAATGCGTTTAAACGTAAATTGATACCAATTTCCTCAGAATTTGTAACTTTTATAGTGTAATTTTAACCAATATTCGTAGTTTTCTTATAAACTAGCTTTGTTAAAAAGAATATCATAAGTTGGTAACTTGAGAAAAATTGCTAGAATGACTTTACAGTAATTATATGTGAATCATATGTTATTAGAGTTGGGAAAATATTGTTATATCAAAATTAACTAGAAATTGCAATTTAAAAAAAAAAAATATTTATTTTACAAACTAAAAACTTGTTATATGGAATAAAAATGAGATTTCCTACTCTTTTTTTCCTATCATCAGGATAAAAAAATTACTTAATACCTTTATGGAAATATATTAAAAAGTTAACTTTTTTAATTAATTCTATGACGCTAAAATTTGCTAAAGATTAAGCGGTTAAAAAACGAACAAGCAAAAACTTATATTTTAATAGATAGATAGCAGAAAATTCAATCTAATAGGTAAATATTATATAACGTTAGAGGGAAAAAATTAGCTGTCTCAGCTTTTTAAAAGCAAAGTTGTTCATTATTTTTTATTGATATTTCAAGGTTTTATGTTGATCTATAGAGATAAAAAGAGTGATTAAAGCCAAGGCGGATTGTTCGATTTTTTTCACATTCTATAATACTCGAGATAAAGTTACGGTATAAGGTGCTGGAAATTTGGGTGCATAATCCATAAAATTCATTTTACCATCAAATACATTTTATTGTAAAATATTTTACAATGATATTTATTCAATTAGTGTGTTTTTTACGATTTTACGTTAATTATTACTGTAAAAATTCCGGTACATTAATTTTATATTCTGTAACATGATCAGGAAAAATGATTTTTACGGGGAAAAGTACCAGCAACATGAGTGTCGGTACTTTTTATCGTAATTTGATCCCGAATTTTTTTACAGGGCACGCCAAAACCACATATTGAAATAAGTCATAAAAATAAATTCATGACAATATTAGTAAAAAAAACATGATTCGGGAAAATCAAACCAAATTATAAGACATTTAAAGTATTCTTTCAATTTTTTCCCGTTTATATGGTAACATTTTGCCAGGAATTATGGTTTTTAAAATTATAGTTCTTATAAACACACACATGGCAAACAAAGATACAAAGATAGATAAGAAAGTTATTCTTAATTGCCCAGACCACACAATTAGTAAAAAATACAAAACTGAAAAGCACATTTAACTTATTAAAGGCTTTTTATACCATACTCTAACGTATAATAAAAGTAGCCTAATTGTACCACATTTACCCGATTTTATTACATATTATGAAATATTATTTTATTGTTAATTTTAACAAAATCATTACCAAAGTTCTTTGATGAAAGTTACCGAGAATTTTTAGGTTCACATAGAGCCATCAACACGATAGTTGCTATATTTTGGTAGTTTTGTTTATAGATTATGTTGCCAGTGCTCTGTTGTCACAAAACTTTTCCGATGGTTTTTGAAATAAAATATCGTGAGTTAGCTCAAAATTATTTTCACAACATTTTCTTTTTCAAAATTTCATAGAAAAATATGTAAAATATGTAATGAAATATCATAAAGACATTGAATAACTTTATTTACAGTTTTTCTTTAATTGTATTTAGATGGATGGATTAGTATTGTAGTTACTTACTTTCAGAAAAATTGATAAATCGTTCAAATATGTCATTGGCATTTTGAATTGTTCACTGAAATTTTAATAATGTTCGGAGTCGTGTCTACTTTGTTGATAATTTAGTTAACGGCTAAAACCAAAATCGTATAAAATTTCCCAATAAATTGCAAAATTTCATTTGAATTCAAATAGTAAAATAATTTTTAATTGTTATTTATGATGAAGCATGCTTACACAATACAATAAATATGTTGTTAGTAAAATAAAGCTAATATTATATCATACAGCAAAACTAATGAACATGCAGGTTAAATAGAAAAAATACTAGAGTTTCAACTTTTTGAAAGAAGTAACTTTTTTTTTCAGAGAACAATATTTTTTAATGCCGGATCAGAACAATATTTCTTAACGCCCCATGTTCTTATAATTTATCAATGAAATATTTGTTTTTAAAACAAAACACAAGGAATGCTTTTAAATTTTGCACCATAAAATTATTATCCTTAAACAGTTTAATAAGTTAACACGCTACTTAATAAGGGCACTTTTTATGTGCATCATAATATCTAAATTCTGTAATAGTTTAATATTTTTCCAATATGTTAAATTTTTATTTGAAGTAGTATTAGAATTTGTTGTTAAATATGTGCATAATATAAAACCAAGGTATACCCTTTCAATTCTGGCAACCTCCTGCTAAATATTTTACTGACAATATCCGATTTTTTTATAAATACATACATATACATATAAATACAAAAATATTTGAAAAGTCTCCTGAATAAGGTCGAAAATTATCTTCTAGCTCTAATTTCTTTAAGGAATTGGTAGTGATACAATATACGTTTGTTCTTCGTTCATTCAATGCAACAGCTTGCAAAAAGACGTCTTTATAATTTATAAGCATTGAATAGATGAATAAGTAAATGAAAGTTCTTCATATTAAAACAATTATAATAATGATTTAGAAAAATATGGGGCTTCAACCCTTGATAACTTCACTCCCTAACCATCATAATTGTTCTGCAGTTACCTTTGTTTGTCGCTGCAAAATCAAAGTTTCAATGTTTATATATATATATATATATATATATATATATATATATATATATATATATATATATATATATATATATATATATATATATATATAACCAAATTCTTTCTATTTTATTTAACTCCACAAGGCGCATGTTTTTTTTCGTTTAACTCATTTCAGCTTTAAAATTTCGATTTAAACTGAAAACAACAATTGACAAAGAAACAAACTCGTTTTAGAGGAGAGTTATTAAAATGAAATTAACAAGCCTCGAAGCTTATTAAGTCGAGCGAAAGATCATAAAACCATGGATCACATTTTTGAAAAAGAAAACTCCCACTCTGAGTTTTAATTGCTTGGCTACGAAAAGAAAAATCCCTTTAAAATATTTTACAACTCCGATAGCCGTTACTGCCTTAATTGTTTTTAAAAAGTCGAAGATGGTCCCATTTAGACCTGTTCTAATTCTGAGCTCATATACACTTATTTTCCCCAGTGGTTGAGGACTTTCTGTTTAATTTGTTTTTGCAATAAAAATAAACTTTCTAAAGTATAACTTTCTAAGTACCATTATTGTAATAAGAAAGATTGATTTCAGTCATTATTTGTTTTTATGAATCGTTATAATAAAAAAAATGAAATTAGTTTTAAAAATGATGCTTATTAAAATTTGAAGATACTTCACTAAGACACTTTATTTTAATTGTATCCGTTTATTATAAACATATATAACTACATTTTCAAAAAGGTATTATTGGGTTTGAGTCGTTAGGAATTATTTTTATTATGAATTGAAATAACAAATTTTTAAAAGATTTCCAATCATTTGTGTTTAGTTTGTAGTCTGTTGAATTGAAATAATGAATTAATAGTGAAAAAAATGTTTCACTTTAGATATATAATTTAAGTATAAATTATGTATAAGGTTATTTTCGTGGTTATAAGAAAACCCAATTCCCATTAGTTAGGGAATATTTTCAGAGATTGTATGTAAATATTTTTGCGTTACTAAATAAGCTAAAACATTAAGGCAGTAAATAATAATTATTATTATATAAACTGAAAATAATGACATAGCAAAAGAAAAATATATTTTAAGATATGGTGTTAATCAGCTATTTATTTGGAAATGAGTCATTCATTGTAAAAGTTGTTTATATTTTCCATATCCAAAAATCATATTTTTAAATATGTACAGTTTTGCCTGATTCCTGATTGCATCACATTTAGTAATTGTTTTTTCTTTATAAAATTACGCTGCAACAATAATTGCATTAAAATTCCATAAAGTAGCGCCTGACTAGATATTTACATTTGTTTTACTGTACACACATTTTAAAAATGCTAGTTACCTAAAAACTCATTTACATTTATGAAAAAGAAATTCTATGAAGCATAAAACGACGGTAGTTCTATTGGTGACAGATTAACCGTGAAATGTATTCCAAGTTTTTCTTACTTGCCATTTAACACAAATGGGAGAAGTGTCTCAGATTAAAATGAATTTAAGAACAAATTATGAAATAAAGTATAGGCAACGTGAGTGCAGCATCTGTAATATAAATTTGTATCATAAACTTATGTATCATAATTTTTTCAATAATATTCTTTTAACTACAGCAATTCGTTGGCTTTAAAATAAATATTACTGTAAAAATTATGGTGTTACAGAATATTTTCATTCAGAAAAAGTTAACGCGAAAAATGGGTTTTACGATTAAAAAATATTGGTACCCTGAATGCAGCAACCGTAAAATCCCTTTTTACCGTGAAATCCATTTTACCGTAAAATTTCATACCGTAATTTGCACAATAATATTTATTTAATAACAATTATTCAGTGGTTTTACAAAAAAAAATTTTGCTGCTAAAATTTCGATTAATAAAATTACGATTACGCAAAAGAGCACTAGCACACTGAGTGCAGTTTCTCTAAAATCCATTTATACCGTAGAATTTTATGCCGTATTTTATTACAACAATATTTTTTTTAACTGCAGTAAATTAGTGAATTTAGAGTAAAAATTAAGGTATTTTAGATTTTTGAGTACGGTATTTTAGATTTTTGATCAACATGAGTGCTGGTTTTTTTTTTTTTTTATCGTAATATGATCTGGAATTTTTTACACTGTATTTGAAACTGAAGTTCTTTCGTCTTCTGGGTTTGAATCGATGCAGCAAGCGCTAAAATTGTGACTACATTAGATGAAACCTACTTGTGAAGTTCATTGAGTTAACAAAATGAAATAGGCTATTCACAAAAAGAACTAATATTTCATGACACGTAAGAAATGTGTATCAAAAAAAAAAAATTTATTTCTGTTGAACCACGTTCAGATTTTAAAAAAAATAATGACGCATTCACTTCCAGATAGGGCTGTTAAGATGCGTGACGTCATTAACATAAAAAAAAATTAAAACAATTTTATACCTTCATATTTTTTCTAGTTTAATCGATCTATAAGTAATAAAATCAATTTATACAAAGCGTTACAATTAAAATGGATATTCCTTTAGGATATGATAAATTATGTTAAACTATATTAACGGAAAACTCCATAAGAATAAAACGTAGCATTATATATATATATATATATATATATATATATATATATATATATATACAAAGGGAGAGGGAGAGAGCGATTATATTTAATCCCATTGGTAATCAGGTATTACAATACATTTTTTTTTGTTGGTTAAATAAGTTGAGAAAGTTATGTTATTATTTACTAAATATTTCTTTTTAACTTATTGTATTGTAGCGGAACTACCAATAAGATAATTAAAAATCAATTCACTAGTATATAAGACGTTTAATTCGATTCTATATTGAGGCACCTTTAGATAGATGAAGGTTCACATTGTCAATAACTCCTCTTCCCACACTGGTGACCTGCGGACCTGATATGAACATCGAAAGTAACGCCCACCTCGATGGATGGTGCACATTGAACAGTTGACTTGCTATTTGCGACTGCGTCCTCGTCTTCACGCTTGTTGCTTCTCAGTCTCTCAATTACACAAAACGGAATCCAGCACTTACTCGACAGCTAATAGTAACAGAAGAGAGTTTTCACACATAACCGTGAACTTAATACAGCTCTCCCCACAAGTGCCCGAAATCCGGTGAATAATAATAAAGCTTTTCCGGTCTTTCACAAATATGGCAACTAGTAGTATCTGGGGATCGAATTCTGTCCCTGATAAAATTCCAGTATTGGGGCGTAACTACCACTACGATTATTAAATATCGATTCACTAGTATAGAAGACGTGTAACTCGATTCCATATCGAGGTACCTTTAGTCAGAGGAAGAATAACATTATTAATAACTCTTTTTTCCCATAGTAATATGATTTTGATTCTATTCGATTAATTAATTATATTTTAGTTAACTGATAGTATTTTAGTTAACTTAACCTACCATCGTTTATTGAAGAAAAAATGAAATTTGAATTTTTATATAGAAAAGATCATTTTAAATTATATATATGTAATTAGATATTATTTTAATTAAGAATATCATTTTATGTAGTTTATACCAAGGGTGAAATGTATAATTCACATTTCGATTACTAGCGTTCGATTGATCGTGTTAATCAGCAGCACGTTTCATGAGACTTTCCCTAAGTAAATATAACGGTCATGTTTTAAAGTCACCGAGGAATTGATTTCTCACATTTTAATGAGGGATGGACCACGCAAATAAACCCTTCCGTGAAAATTGCGTTCTCAAGATTGGCAGCCTTTATTGAGCAAGTTCAAGGGTCAGCGATATTTGTTAAGAAGGCGTTATAAAGAGCTAATCCTTCAAGGAAAATTATTTCTAAATTAATTTAAAAAATTTAGAAAAAATGAAATCTAATAAACAAAACTACCTTCATGAAATTTGAAATTATTACATTATTTTTTTAATATTAAATTGCAAACAAATTATGCAGTATTAGACGTTCTTACAGAGACAAGAGAAGTATACCTCTGTCATAATTTGATTGAATTATTATAGTTATTTTTTCTTTTTTTTAAAAAAAACCCATCAGGATTTGGAATTCTATAGTTTACTTTTAGTGTATTCAGCTCATTTTTTCTTAAACTTTAAATATTTAGTAATGAATACAGTTGAATAAGAATTAGCTATTTGTTCTCTCTTCCGCAATTTAAATAAATAAATATGTTAGATTATTAAAAACATTCAAACGTGGTTTATAATTTCACTTTATTTCATCAGATACTCACATAATGAAACTTTTTAATCTACAATCAATAAATGTGAGCTTTTTAAGTACAATTAAGTACAAAACTGTTTTAATTTTTTTAAAAACAATATCTGACAATATAAAAAATTAGTATCAGATTGCTATTATAAACTTTCATTTATATTGATAAATATAACTAAAATAAACGTTTATGTCTAACCTGTTCTTAAATACTTTAATGCTTCTAATTTTTAAAAATACAGCTAATAAAAAATTCCTTTCATTTTAATCAAAGAAATTGATTTTTAAGTAAGTGCTGAATAGAAGAAATATATTTACGCAGTTATTGAGAACCTTCATAAAATATGATTATTATGTTGAAATAAAAAAAAATATGAATTGAAACCGAGATTAAAAAACACTGTTTTTTTCCATTTTACTGGATTTCAACTTATTATGATAAGAAAACATTATGGAATTTCACGCAGAGTTTCAAAAGAGTTTAAAAAATTACAGTGGTATTTCCACTCAAATTGCATTTAAATTTATTAGCTTGCTTATATATTGAAAAAAAAATTGAATATATTTTTGATGTTGCGGAGAAAACAATAACTAACTACATGATTTTTGAAAAAAAATGGCATCTATAGAATTTCAATTTAATGAAACTGAATGAAACTGAAACTGAAAATATCAAGTATTTCTATTAATCATTATAATTTATAATATGCTACTGAAATCTATGAACTTGTTCACTATATGAAAGATAACTCTGTTAAGTTTTTGATGCTGATGCTGCAGAGAAAACAATAACTATCATGGTTTTTAGCAATTAAATAATATCGATAAAGTTAAAATTTATTGGAACTGAAAATTTTAAGTACTATCTCGATTAATCTTTATATTTTCTAATATTGCATTTAAATCCATTGACTTATGAAGGAAAACTGTATTAAGTTTCCAATGATGCATCCCATTAATTTCTTAGATATATATCATCTATTAACATGCTTATATATGAAAAAAACTGTGTTAAATTTCCGATGCTGCAGAAAAAAACGATAACGATTATCATGATTTTTAGCAATTAAATGGTATCGATGGAGCTTAAATTTTTAAGAGCTGAAAATATCAAGGACTATCTCAATTTATCTTTATTATTTCTAATATAACAGAAATTCTTTACCTTGAAATAAAATTTAATCAGTTAATAAGGTGATTTTTGAACTTTCGATAGAATTTACTAAATAATTAAGTTTCATAAGTATAGTTTGATTTTTTTACAAGAAATAAAAAAATTGTATGATTAGAGATTAAAATGTAAAATAAAATTGAAACAAGTTTTTCTATGCTAGACATTGGAAATTTTTTGTAACAAACATTTAAAAAATATATTTGACATTGTTATTCTGCTCTAACAATGCGGAACTGAAAAAATAAGACGAACGGGGAAAGGTTCTTCTTGAATAGCTCATTCTGTTTGGCGAACAAAATCTCTCACAAACAGTGCAGTAAAATATATATATATACACATATAAATACATATAAATATATATGAAGGGAGGGGAGATTCCCTCTCTTAAAGTCCCCAGTACAAGATTTAGGGAAGTTTTATTTATTTTATTATTTTTTTTTTTAAATTTTACTAGAGCAATTTTGCTTCCTCATTTATTATACGATATCCGCGATGAACTTTGATACATGAAAGCATGGAATTGGGCTAGTTATGAACTTTTATATAAAAGTTTTTGGCTTTTGATGTGTATAAAATTTCATTTATGGAATATATAAAATTACGAAAAAAAAAATTTGGGACAAGAAACAAAATATCTATAGTTAATTCAATATTTCTCCCAAAAAGTAATAGAGAGAAAAGAAATGAAAAATTCAAAAACATATTTTTTTAAAAAATTAAATAATTTTTTTTATGCTCGCAAATATAGTGCACTGATTTTTTAAATTATATTAAGTAAGGTGTCTTGCATAATAAAATGCAATTCGAGGGATAAAATTGAAAAACTCTTTTGTAGTTCATAATTTTATTCGCTGTCTGTTTATTCTGACTTATTATTTATCATTATATTATATTAATTATTAAGTTAATTATTATTTTAATTATTTCTTCTTATTACTGTCATTTGTCTGCTTATTCTTAAAAACAATTTTTATTATGCATAGTAGTTATCTATAATGATATATAATAACCATTTTGTAAAAGTTTATGTATCACGTTAAGAAAAATCATAAATAATTAAAGTCAGAGTCAAGCATTATACAGATATAGATAAAAAAATAATTTGCGAAGTTCGAAAAAGATTTTAAATAATTCAGATGTTTAAAAAAATAGATTAACTAATTTTGATAGAATAAAAAGAATTTAAAACTATTGTGAGTTCAAAATTATTCATTAAGTTAATTGAATACCAATACGATAGATAATATTGAATTAAATAGATAATTAAATAGATAATATTTAAATATGAAATGCAAATATTATACAAATTCAATAAATATAAAAATGATGGAGTTGTACCATAATTATGAATAGCATTAAACAATACGACTAAAACAGGTCATTCAGTTTTGAAACTCGGCATAAATCAAAGAATGTTTATTTTTTATTATTTTGTTCGATTCCTAAAATAAAAACAGAGGAGCTGCTTTGTAGAAAAGTATACGGTTTTTCACATGTGGAGCATAGGTTATATAAAATATTATCAACGCAGTTATTTGCTTCAAAAAAGTAAATCATTTTACGAAAACTTTAAAAAATCTTAATTAACTCATGAAGTTGAAAGTATTTTCCTTGATTTTTTAAAAAGACTGCGTAATTTTAGGATAATTTAAAATCAATAGTTATTTCAAAATTATGTTCTTAACTTAGCAGAAATAATTACGAGAATAAAGCAATTAAGATAATTTGGCTAATTATACTGTCATTTTATTTTTAATGTACGAATATGAATTAGAGCAATTACTTATCTTCTCAAATTGCAATGAATGGATGATTTTTAAGATGGTTTGGTATTACAATTTCCGCGGTAAACAGCTGCATAAGCTTATTATTGGGTTAATATAAATATGAAATTTAAGTTTATGGTAAATGCATAATCTGAACCCACTTTATAAAAAAAATACTATCTGGGTCAAATTCATTAGGTAAGCGTCATCTATTAAGCATGATATGAATCTTTATGTGTGAAATATCATTAAATTTCTTAATGAAAGCTATAAATGTGCTTAAAACACCGCTTATACAAGAATCATATTCAAACCTTTTAATGCAAAAAGACCATTTGTACAGAAATGTCTAAATCAGCTGTTATAGTAAAACGTTACTTTGAGAGTCGAACACATCAGTTACAAAATGTTCATTACCAGGTTTTTAGCGCTTGTTTGAGAAAAACACTTCTTCATAAAAAAAAAGGCCATACCAATGCTAAGGCAAAAATTTTCTTTAAACTAATTAATTTAATGTACAGATTTAGCATTTTTTTAAATAGTTAAATAATTTGTTTAATAATAATAGACAAGTCAAATTTGTATTGTTTGCAATGAATACACTTTCAGGAAAGAAAGCTCTCGATTTTGATAATTCAGCAATCTTTCAGTTGTTTTCGTTAATTTTGAGAATTATTTTGTCACGAAATCACGTGATTTGGGACAAAAAGCGAACTATCAAACACATGAGGAACATGTTTTTTCAAACGGAAACCTCATCGTAGTGGGAGGTTGTTAAGTGGAATGAAGATACTAGGATGAAGGCTAGACTAGACAATCGAAAATAAAGTGACGAAAAAAGGCGAGCCTTCGTATTGTAACGTAACTAGAATAGTCTAGCGAAACAGAGCTCAGATCAGATGTATTTAAAAATTGCCTCGAGCTGTAGTTTGAGATTCTGAATCAGTTTAAAACGATTTATGACACTTTTTTTTCCAAATTTTCTTTTTATTTAAGATTGTCTGTTTTCAATTTTGTACTTGCACTTCAAGAAGAAGATCTCGGATATCCACACATGGAACCAATGATAATCAGCGCCAGATGATAGTTATAAGCAAAATGGCGTGTTAAAGTTGAACTAAGTTTCTCTACATAAGTTAGAATGTTAATTAACATGAAATTAATTAAATACATTGACGTATCACACCTTGAATCAGTTGAAATGTAATTCTTTTTCATCTACGTCTTTTACTTAGCTTATATTGATTATTTCTTAATTTATTTTACTGTAACCGTGATATGTTTCTGTCATGTCTACCTGACAACTGCATAATTAGTTTGTTTATGTTCTACATTGCTTCGTGTCTGTACTTGTGTTAAATAAGAAATATTTGGTGAAAGAATGGAACTCTTAGTGAAAGAATATAGATTATGTCACTTAATAGAATTGATACTTGACGGGTTTGGCTTACTCGAAATGTAAAAGAAAGAACAGTTGCGAACGTTAATAAATTCCTGGCTTCAAAAACTAATCAGGATCTAGATACTCACACTACGTCATTAGCAGGTATCCCATTAAGAAAGAAGTTGCGTATTAGTTCGGAATAAAATTACAGAACTCTCGTCTTACTTTCTGTTGTGACACTACAGTATGGTGGCTCTAACGAATCAAGCTATATTGAAGAAACAGTTTTTTTATTTATATAAACATATTTATTTGAACCAACAACCACACATCAACGAAGCAAAAATAAATTGAATCACCCGTAACGGGTTAGTATAAATTTTTCAAAAATAAATTGAAATGCACGTAACTGGTTAGTATAAACCTTAAATACAAACAAAAAACTATTCTCAACAAAAATCTAAGTCTCCAAACTAATAAAAAAATTCCAAAAATTTTCATGTTCTTTCATTTTTCTTGATCTCGTTATATGTTTTTATAATTTCTGCTTGAGTTAGTTAGCTGTTTATTACATATTTTTAAAACTTTATAGTATTAAAAATATATATTAGTTGTAACGAAACAAGCTATATTGAAGAAACAGATTTTTTTATAGAAACACATTTATTTGACACAACAACAACCCAGCAACAAAGCAAAAATAAATTCAAGTACCCGTAACTGGTAAGAAAAAACCTTAAATACAAACAAGAAATTATTCTGAACAAAAATCTAAGTCTCCAAACTGATAAAAAAATTCCAAAAATTGTATTGTTCTTTCATTTTTTAATTCATGCTCGTTTTATCTAGATATTTTTTTTATATATTTTTAAGACTTTATATGGTCAAGGAGTTAGCCTCCTACCAGAAAGATTCCGGGTTCTAATCCTTTTCGGGCATGGCTGTAAATTATCTCTATCTGTCCTTCTCGTGTTGTTAAGGTGACATTGATCCGGTTAAGTGGTGCCCACGATAAAGTGATTATTAGAGTTTTTAGATACAATAGGCACTACAAGTTTTTATTTTTTTATTTTGGATAAAAAGAGCAAAATTCAAAACTTAGATGAAAAATTCACTCCTAGCATATACCAGCTAAAATGAAGAAAGATTCTCAAAATTTGATTATTAATTTTTAAAAGAACTGAATTGAATGATTTTTCATTTCTACTGAAACAGTTATTTTAATTCATACTTATTTTCTGAAGCTATTTTTCCTGTTTTGCTTATGAAGATTTCCAGCAATCTTATACTGACTATTATACTATTTTGCTTAAAAGCAAATTAAGATAATTTTGTTATCACTTAAACATAACGATCCTTATAATCGTAAAATTTGGCAGTTTTATAGCTGTATACAATTTATGTTACTTTCCATGTTACTCATATTTAGACAAAGATTCTATAATTATGAAATGCTAAGAAAATATTGAAAAAATAAAAATGAATATTGTTTTCCTAATGAAGAAAACAGGTCACCGTCATTGAACTATAGAGTTTATACAAATGAGTCGGTAGTTATTCTTTTTCTTAATACAGTATTTCCTTAGTACAAGTCAGTGAAACTCTTAAAACTATTATGAGCATAGTTCTTAAGCATAAAATGCTGGTTAATAATTTCTTTTGAAAAATACAGACAATGTAAAGATCACAAAATTATTTTTTTAAAAATGTTTCTTATAGTTAGTTTAATTCCCATTTCCATTATCGATTAATATTTGTATATCGATAGAATAAATGTATCTTTATAAGGCATTTCGAAAAAGAAAATAAATTTGCTTCGCAGTTTTATGACAAATTAAGAATAAAATAGATTTTCTTTTGAATAAAATATTTATTACGGAATTGAATTCTTAAATATTTCTGTTCTTTATTGCAGTCGTAGTGAATTTTCCTATTTAAATGACACGTGTTAAATGTATTGCCAATAGCACTTCAAATTCAATAAATATAAATGTCTTCTTTAATGATCACATGAGAAGTTTTGAGATAAATTTTTCTCATAAATTTTTCAAAGTTTACTTTATACCTTTTTCTCAAGCCCCGAGGTAAAATAGAAAAAAGTTTTTCTTCAAATGCATCGAAAACTTCTTTTATTTTATTTAAAAGCTAAGTTTCGGAAAAATGTTGTCCTTTTCTTATGATCTTTACATTGTTTCTTACTTTGTGTCAATAAATGGCTTATAAGTATTCTCGAATAAGAAGAAAATCGTTTTTGACACATATCTAGGATACGGTTCACAAATTGTCATAAAGTAGTAGTGTGAATTCGAACGTTTCGATATGCCTGTCTTTTTCAATGCTATCATCATATAAGAGTAAGAGAATAATGTGCAGAAAATGCAAAATAATTTTAAGGATACTCAAAGCATTTTTTTTAAAATTAGTTAAACGATTTCTTTATATTCAATATTCGGTACAGAAGCTAGATAACATTTTATATAATTATCTGATTTTTAAGTAATCTATGATTTGATTTAGCCACCTAATATACGTTGTTTAAATAGTGCAAACAGTAATTTTGGTAATTTAACTTATTATTATTCGGTAAATTAACAGTAATTTAAACTATCGCCATAGGAACAAATATTCTTCTTGTTCAGATGGTATATTAATTTGGGTGGGGATTAAAATCAGATGATACCTTCTATAATTATTAGAATGATTGTCAATTTTGAAGTATTTTCATGCAAAAATATTTTTTAATAATTGTTTTTTATTAATTAATTTTATATTGAGAGAAAAAAGTTCGAATTTTGCATAGTAAACTTCTAGCTAGAAGCTTGTCTATTCTTGAAATTATTTTTAATATTACTATTGACTCGTTGAAATGGATATCTAAATATTTTCTAAGGTGCCAAAATTTAGGAGTCAGAATGAATATATGCCTTTAGTAGAGATTCTTTAAAAGAGTCTGCTAAACTTTCAACTATCATTATTTTAACATCCATTAACTAATAATTGAATAATCCTTATAAAAAGGGAGAAAAAAACTCAAAACTTCCCCACCTATATTTTTTGAGTAATATTTTTTTACAAGACATGAGAATATCGAGAAGATTTGTTTTTGAACTTTATTTGTAGTAAATATTTACTTTCTTCAAACATTTAAAAAGCTTTGCCAGAGTTCTCTGTGGCTTTATAGAATCATTAAAAGCTCTAAATTTCAAAACATTCTCACCACAAAAGCAATGAAAAAAACGTAAAATTTATTTCAGTTTCAAAGGTTTAGAAAAGAAAACTGAGCCTCTTCTCACCATTTCATATCCCTTTGCTTTGACTGCCGAAATTGTTATTTGGGACACAATTCCTGAAATCTTCATCAATAAATATTTACTTGTTTCAAATGCTTCAAATAAACAACTTTCAATGTTCCGCGTTGCTTTATGTAATCCCTTAAACATCTTAACCACAAAAATAACGAAATTTCGCTTCAAGTTCAAATGTTTTGAAAAGAAATAGACACATCTTTCCACGCTTCCTTGTCCCTCTGCTTTGGCCGCTAATTCACGAAGTTGTATACGTCTTCTTTTGCGAGAGTAATAGTTGTTTATGTTTCCGTACTTTCATATTTATCTGCCACTCAAGCTGGTAATGTTAGTGTATTTCTTTCCTCCAACCATTTCATTTATCTATCTATATTCGTTTTATTATTTCGTTTCCTCTTCACACTCTCACGCCGTGTCAACTATCCTAAGGCTACTTTCAGACACCTCAATGATGTTTTCACGGGAAAAGAGGGAGTGATGACTAGGGCATTCCCCCCTTTTTTTGATATCCCTCGTCCGTTCCCTCCACACCAATTAGTTTAGAACCTCCATCACAGTGATGCACAGTCGCTATGGTTACGACACGAGCTTATTGCCCAAATGCATTGTGATGCCGTAAATACCGAGCTTGCCAAATATTCCGTATCCCTTTTTTTGTTAATCTTGAAGCTGATAACAGTTTTTTGATTGTAAAAAAAAAAAAAAAAACGATTTCAAATTTACTTTTTGCAATAATTTGATTATTTAAGTAAATAAAGATTATGTATATGTTTATGTTACGGATGTAAAAAAAAAGTTTTTCATTTTTTTTCTTAAAATTTCTTAAAGAAAAATTTGTTTGTCAAAATTAAATAAAAAGTCGATAAGTGTTAATATTTATATGAAGCTAAACAACGTAAAAAGAATAAAAATAATGCAAAATAATTAATTTTTTTTTTTTTTTTTATGTTTATGGGACATTATTTATGTCTTTTTCACGTTTTTGAGTTTCAGTCGTATCTAGCACAAAATCAACTTTCTCTTTATTTGGAGTGTTGATAGTTGTTATGAAAACGTACATTTTCTTTTATTCTAATTTCTTTGATTGTCTTTTTAGAATATAATTCCAAAATACTCGTCTCAAAAGTAAAATATTTTACATTATGCATCAAATGAACAAATGAATGGTTTCTTCATAATTATGATTAAACTTAGTGCACGAGCACAAATTAACTTCTTCAAAATTACAGCTCGGAAATTAAAATTTATAAATCCAAGCATGAGCTTTAAGAAAGAGCAATATGCATTAGCAACATATGATAAAAACGGACAGAGTAAGATGAAAAAAAATAAAAAATGCCCAAAAGTTATTTAAAATAATAAAGATAACTATTTCAGGGTTTAGATTGCGGGTCAATAAATAAGTTACGAGCATTAAGTAATTTATGGTATTTAGATGTAATTATTATTATATATACACTATAAAGTTTTTTGAGTATATGATCAGTGTTTTTTTTTATAAACTATGCTGATTATTTTTATACAAAATGTATTTTTATATTACTTTTATTAAAAATAAAACTTCTCTGAATCGCAAATCCATTTAAATCAATAGCTTAAAAAATGAGATTAACGAGGTAAACATCGTTCGCAGGGTCACGAAAATGCTGCTGAATTCTTAGAATTTGTGATATACCAAAGAAAAAAGTAAAGATATAAAAAAAATTATAAATATTTTTTTAATCCCCGAACACACATATTTCTTAGTTTCTTTTTTTTTTTTTTTTTTAAGAAGTAGAAGATAAAAACTTCAAAGTTTTAAGTACTTGTAATAGCCGATTTATTCTAGGATTTTAAAGGGTTGAAAAGCTATTTTTACCGATAAAAGTTTCTATATGACTTATAAGCATTTCAAAAGTGGGCAGTTTAGAAAATAAATTTGTTTTCCTCAAATATCTGTAATCTGTTCTGCATTATCCTACTATTGTTTTAGACGATTCTATTTAGGTTTTCATTTTTGTTTGTTATGAGCTTTACTTTAAATATATTTTTTTAAATTAAATGTATTATAAAATTTTTTAGAAAATTGGAAACGTTTTAGATATTTACTTAATTACTTAAAGAAAGTAATTAAAATGTTATAATCTTAATTATACTTAATTTGAATATATTTTGGTTACTTAGATTTGGTTTTAATTATGATCAAAGTAAAAGAATTTTCAGTATTAAAAATGCGCGCATTATCCCATTCAACTATTACAAAACTCAAATAAAGTAAGCTCTTTGTAATAGTCGAATATATATATATACATATATATATATATATATATATATATATATATATATATATATAAATTTCCTTTCTTTTAATGCTGTTTTGTAGACAACTCTGTTTTTTGATTAAAACTGTCCGATGAAACTCTAGTTTTCGTCATGCTGTTCTGCATACCTTAAAAATGAGATATAATAACTCTGCCTTTTTTAAAATTATTTTACGATTATTTCCTTTTCTTGCTCTTATTTGTAGAAATTACTTTATTGTTTTTAACATCACCCAAGCAAAACTGCAATTCGAATTTCTTGCTAAATTTTTACTCTACCTGATTAATATGTTTCTTTAAATAAAATTTTTTTGATAAGTTGCCAAACATTTTATGCTGGTGGAGCTCTATAGTTAAAAACTTAAATAGTACTTAACACTTACATATTATTTAAATAAGTAAGATATCTAAGAAAAGACAGTTATTGCTGATACTTTAGGATTTTTCTTCGTAATGAGGCACTGGAGCTGTGGTTGCTCAGGGGACAAATCGCTCGTTTCCCATTGAAGTGACACAGGCTCGATTCCAGCGACGATTGGTCGTGCGAATGCAGTGCTTATGGTTACAATGTTACATAGTTACTTCATAAAGTTTTCTTTTTAAATAATTTCATTGTTAAAATAACAGTTCTTATCTGCTTACAGATATCATCATCAGGCATCAGTTACTTATTGCATCAGTTTTTAAAAAACAGTAATTTTGTGTGAAAGAAACGGTTTTATACTGGCACACCAGCAGTTTTTTTTTTCGTAAATTTAATAAATTTATTTTTGCGGTGCTCTAGCGTGTTAACATTTTTGATCAACATGCGGAAGAAAAATTGACCTCTTTTTACGTTTTTTTTTTTTTTTTTTTTTTTTTTTTTGCCGAGTTAATTGTCATTGTTCTTAATTGAGCCATCATATATTTTATATATGATTTCAGAATTTTTAATTTCTTTGCTATTTATTCATAAATGTAGCCTTCTTTAAATAAAATTTCGCTGATAAATATTCCTTTCTTTTTTTTCATACTTATGTACATAGAAAAACAAATTTTACAAAAACAAATGTCAACATTAAATTAATAGTATACATATAAATGTAAAAACACTTAAAAAACCTATACTTATTAGTTAAGACTGTATTTTGACTGATTCAAAACAAAAAAAATTTCATCCGATACTGACTTTTATTTATGAAAATCGCTAATACGATAATAATATAACATTATTCTTTTAATACATGGTTGACAGGAATAATGTGTTTAATCTAAAGCGACAGTCAAAGGGCTGACTTAGTTATCTTGTTGATAAACATTCTAAGTAAGTTTAGAAGTAGAATTGCATTTTATTTCACAACAAGTCGAATCAACAATTTCTAATTTTGAGTTTGACCAAAGTAACTTTTATAAGTGATTGTTTTTAATTAAAAAACTTAATACTACTACTATTTAGTTATTAATTAATAAATACTACTAACTCAAATACTTGATAAATATTTGTGGATTATGTTGTGGGGGTGAAACTAGTTTTTACATAAAATAACGATGGTTATGAGCGTGTAAAAAGTAGGTTGTAAACAAGTCTCCAAAGAGAGAGAGAAAGCGAGAACATTAAAAAAAACTACTTAAAAGCAAATAAATAGTTTAATTTTATTTTCTACACACTTTGTAGATTATTTTTCAAGTAACCTAAACTAATATACGAAATTTTTAACTTAATCAAAATTATTAAAGAATTTAGAAGTTGTTGAGGTTTAAGATATTTATGCTCTTGGATTATTTTTAATAATCTATATTTTATATGAGAGCTTTACTTTATAGGCTGAACCCAAAAATATTATTTTATTTAAAGTTTGGAAAAAAAAATAATAAAAGCGCCAACTAATTCCCCTTAAAAGTTTTCAGTAAATTTGAATGAGAAATATTAAGAAAATAAGTTTGGGTTTTTGTAGAATGAAAATTAAAATGAATAAAAAAAATATTTAAAGAATGTAAAGAAGAGGGAGAACGAATCTCGGTAAAAAAAAAAAAAAAAAAAAAAAAAAAAAAAAAAAAAAATTACACTTTAATGAATTGATCGCCTGCCCTTCAGTTCAAACTAATTCACTCAGAAAATAATTCGATTAATACTCTTTGGGACTCCCTTTATTCTCTTAAGAAAAGGTGTCCTGGGATGCTTGAGCATATCTGGCAAAGGAATGGAAGTTCATTGTTCAAGTTTTCATGAATCACACATTAATTATATTCATGTCAGTTCCACGTTCGAAGTTTTCAAAAAGTTTTTACACACTGTTTTGACAAAGTTCCCGTTGCCCTCGAAGTCTTCATTCGTTTATGAATTTAATAGGTATGGAATACTAATTCACTTCTTAGAAAAGGGGTGAACGGATGTCTTAATGAATTTCTAAAGCACGCTTCCGATGTTATCACGTGTTCATTTAGGTTGAAATGACGTTTTAATTATAATGTTCTCTCATGTGTGAGAAATGCGTCATTATTTAATGGAAAATAGATTTTTTGGCTTAATTTACAAGTTTAATGAAAATTTTTACAAAAACTATGTATTGTTACACTGAGAAAAAAGTGTGGTCTAAACTACCAGAATATGGTAAAATTTACCGTGTTTCAGGCTCTATGAGAAGACCTAATTTCTTCCGAAGCGTTTTGATAATTGTTTTGGCTAAAAATATGGTTCTAAAATATGCGATAAAGTTTTGTAAATGTAGTAGAATTTGGTAACTTCTTCACATGATACCTTAGACCATGGCATGAAAACCATTTATTCGGTGAAATTTATTTTTTAATTTTGAATTTTTTGCTACATATGGAGTAATAAGAGCAATAATTTTGATAACTAGAATTTCCATTATACCATTACCAAATAAAGGAAAATATTACAAAATGAATGGTTTAAATACTTTTATTACCCACAACTTTGGTTTTTTTGTTGGAACTTTCATTACCATACAGTGCGGTAGTTTTATCACAGTTTTTTCTCCGTGTATTAATATTGTAATTTAAAAGATAATGCTTAAGAAATTCGATGTTTGAGAGTATTGTGGCTTGCGAACAATACGAGATTATGATACAAAAGCAACAGAACTAATAATCGTTGTTCAATGAAATAATTTAAAAAAAATTACTGATTTATAAAAAAAAATCAAATGATGATTGAAAATTGTTTGAAGTAGGCTAATCAATTGTATTAAAAGCATTTATTATTTAAATTTTTGATTCCTAGAGTTTGTTTAATGACAGAGGGAATGTTTTGTACTTTGTTTATAAATCATTATTTTTAAAAATAATGCTAAGCATCTTAAATGCTTTCTTTTCGGTAAAAATAAAGCCCATATACTCTTTTTAATTTCCTTTGACTTTCTCCCCGCACTTAAGTAATCAACTTTCAGATTTTAGGAAGTTCAAAGATTTTGTCAAAGCTAAATATGACAAGATGTACAAACGGAAACATTGACTAAATGAATAATTTAGATCCAAATAATGTATTTAATTCGTTCACTGTTAGATATTGACAACAATGCTCTTTCAATGACAAAATTTGCTACGAAATTTAATTCATAAGAAGCTTTATAATATGTTCATGTCGCATTATTAACTTAAGAACATATTTCTGCCAAAGGATTGAAGAAATAATTAGCTATTAGAGCAGAAATAAATTTACTTTTAATGTGCTTTTGTGTAAGTTCTCAAAGAATCACAGCTTCTCAGTACTTTGCATATTTATACTCAGTAGTTCATATTTAATCTTATGCTGAAAATAGATATGAATAACAAACAATATTTATCAATAGATCAGCAAATAATAAAATATTATATCCTATTAAAATTAATTATAGTTTGATAAATATCAAAGAATAAAATATTTGTTGCTATTTTAAGTACGTTGAAGTAAATTTTTTCCTTAAAATAAAAATAAAACTTATTTCATCAAAGACTTTAGATAAAGACTTAAGAATTAGAATATCTTTGGAGTAACAAAAATACTCGAACCGTTTATTAACAATTTGTAGATCAAACACAAACTTTAATATCTCAACTCTATTTACTATGTTTGTTTTAAACGTGGTTTTAATCAATCAAACAAATTTTCTAAAATATTTTTTTTTAAATAATTAAATAATTCGAGAATAGTATTTAGATTTTTTAAAACTACAAAGCGAATTTTGAACAAACATTTTTCGCTACTTCGGCATTAATTTGTGATGACTAAAAAATTCCAGCAAATTTAAACGACTTTCAATCAAATTTGAGTTAAAAAAAAAACAAACAAACTTGCGTTTGATTGGAGTTTACCATACGTATTTTACGTATGATAGAAAATTACCCGTTCAGCACGTCAAATTTCAACTCTGTAGATGTATTTCTGTGGGCAGTAGATCGGAAAACAATTTTTATTCAAGTTTAAAAGTTGATGATTTTTAATCCACTCGTATTATATTTTTATTTCATCAAATTTAAGTCTTACAAATTTACGGCAGATAAACTAAATGTAACGTAGAGAAAAAAAAAGCGAAAAGAATTTCGAAGCGCTTAAAATTGTAATTATATCGAAAAATTGGAATTCCAAATAAAATCTTAAGCTACGTTCATAAACACACATGATCTTTACAGCATGTCAAATTTCAACTCGGTAATCTGTAGAGTGGTTTGTAGAGTATCTAGAATGATTTTCACATTCAATTTTAACAGTTAATAATTTTCAAAATTTTAATTTCTTTATTTCAATGTACTTCGTGCATTGTTTTCAACACACCTTCATAATTTATGGTTTTTAATTCTTATAATTTTTGCGCAATGAAACAAATGTTTAGTTGAACAACCAAAACATCAGCGGCAGTTCTTACGATTTTTTAACAGAGAGACTAAACCGGGAACAACATTCAGTTGTTATGCATAGTGATAAAAAAAGCTGTAAAATCAAAGATATTGTGAAAAAAAGAAACAGAAGAAGAAGAAGAAAGAAAGAAATGAATTTTGAAGAAGAAAAGAATTATAAAATCGCTCAGTTGTGAAAATATTAAGCTTTTTTGCACTTAACTGGATTTTACATAATCTGTATCTATTAAAGATTATCCATGTCGTTCAATTTATACGTCTGACTTATACTTACTACTTATGTAAAGCAACATTAAGTTTGTAAAATTGGTTCAGTAAGTTAAAGCTTTTACATCTGTGAATAACGAAAAAGATTTTCTGAGAAAAAATAAAATTTTATACCTTTTGCATACAAATTAGGAAATATTTTAATGTATGTAGATAAATGTTAAAAAATAACATTAAATGTTGTTTTCTAAGGTTTTTTCTTAAATTTCAAGAAAAGTACACAGCGAAATATACTTAAATCTAATAGTCTTTCGAGGTGAATTATAAAACTAATTAAAAGTAAATTTATTTTCGATTATATCAAAAATAAAAACATATAATCTTATTGCCATTTAAAAAAAAACATTTTATTTATAACTATTTTAAAAATATGAAATTCGCCACTTTTTTTTGTAAAGTTGTGGCCAAAACATAATTTGCAAGCAATCTATGCTGGAACATTTAAAGTGTAATTTAGAGAGAAATTTTTTTTTGAGTTATTTAAAATAATTAGCTCGTGGTGTTAATGAAATTAGTCAAAAAATCCCTCGCTGCTGAGATACAAGCATACTTGCAGGGTTATAAAAATGTGTTTTTCACAAGTAACGCAGCTGAAAATCTGAAAAATAAAGCTGATAATAAAAAATTGGTTTTTATCTTTGAAATCAGGGATCTAAATACAGTTAAACTACAATCTGACATCAACTGAACATCATTTAAACTTATTATTTTTATGATATTGACGTTTTGAACGCAAAATTTTTAAACACAGAAAAAAATTCTGTTGAATTTACCGTAATGTTAGGTAAAGACATTTCTGGTAAAAAAAAAATCATATTTCTTACAATAAAACCAAAATATACGGTTTTTAAACCATTAATTTATTAGTTTTTGTTTGTTCATATTGTAACAGTTTATCGGGAACACTAGTTTTAAAAGTTATGGTTCTTATCAACACACATTTAGTAAAAATACTAAAATTAAATTTAAGCCATGCTTTAAGGTATCATGATAAAATTAGAATTTATTTTTCACATTTACTAAATTTGAAGGCATATTATAAATTTTTATTGTAATTTTACCGTTATCTTTACCAAAGCTTTTTGGTAAAAACTATCGCGCTTTTTAGTGTTCTTATACAGCCAGAAGTACGGTAAATTTAACAATATAATTAAGTTAGATCATACTTTTTTTCTCACTGAACTTAGAGTGTTAATGATAGATTTTTAAAATTTGAAATGTCTGAAGAAATGTTCTCTTAACAGCTTAAATAGTATGAGTTTTTTAAAACTTGCATCAGACTGCAACAAATATTATTCTAAAACTTGATATTGTTGCAGTATTTCAATCCCTTCATAGCCCTGCAGTATTTCAATCCTTTCTTCTAAAATTTGCTTTTTAGGAGGTATAACGATAATGCCAAAAATTAAAACATTTAACTTTTATGTAAAGCAATCCATTCAACACAAATTTCTTCATTGCATTGTAACTAAGTTCATATTTTCAATAGTTTGGCACAATATTGGAATAATAAATTAAATAAAATGTATTTTGTTAAAGTAAATTGATTCTTGTAAAAATGGTGCACAGCTTTCAATGCCACCCTTTTATTCACAAATCAAATCCAAAACTTCCCTTCCCCATCCTATTCATATACATGGTACCTAAATTAGCTTAATTGACTCCATTAATAGTAAATTGCTAAAGGCGTCTCTTTTTTAATTTTCTTATCTATGGCTATAATGCGCTTTATATCTCTACAGTATTTCTTTCACTTTACACAAGATTCGCATTTATAAATCTAATGGGATTTTGGATGAGTAATTTAACGATTGATGGAAACAAAATCCAATTCAAAAAAATTCATGTTCTAAGCCCTTGAAAATGGAATTCGGAAGGTGAACTAGGATTATCAAATTACCTGATAAATTGCTCCTTTCGCAATTCCGGCATACGTTGTAAATAAGTGAATTCATGCGTATATTTTTTTTAAAATGAAGTCTTAAATATAAAAAAAAAAATTGTAGTTCTTCTCTAAACGAATGAGAACAATTTTTCTCTTAAACTGTAATTTTTAATAAAAATTAAAATTAATTTATGCATCCTGGAAGAAAAAGAAAATAATAGTGAACTCTCAATCCGCTCTCATTTCTTCACTGTAAAAATTGTGGTGTAATATAACTAATAATATAATTTCGCCAAACTAAAAAAAAACTGAAGGAGCATTTTATTTAAGATTAAAAAATAAACCGAGTTTCATATATAATTTAAAGGGTTTTAATTTAAATAAAAACACTTATAATGTAATAAGCTTACACTTGCTCATTTGCATCAATCGAGAATTATTTTCACTTACAAAAACACTGATGTTGCTGAGCTTTGATATTATTTGTAGATTGTTTACATATAAATACAAATTAGAGTGAGTTAGTGAAAGTCTTCGATGTTGAAATATATCAAAAACAAAAGGTTGCCTTTAAAATGCCAGGAGTTCACTTGTCTCCTGGATTGGGTTCAAATTTACAAGGCTACGGAATTGAACATTAGAAGTCGTAAACCCAAAATAACGTTCAACAACGGTTATATAAAAAAAATGAGAATAATAATATTTTAAATCTCTATGAGTCGTGTTTAGTGATTCCATTTTTTAAAAACTTTTTTCGTTCTGGTAAGCTTATTTTGAATTCATCTTTAATTTCTCTCTGTGCTATACGTATGCTTGATTTACTAGCTGAGTTATATTTTAGGAATTAATGTATACATGCATTCTAAGTTAAGGATTATTATTTCCTTTTGTGACCTCAATATAACTTTACTGACTCTTATGAAAATCTTACCTTAATATAATTATAAATTTTATAGCTACTGAACACGGAAAAAGGTAGCGGCTTCTTTGCAACAAGTGTAAAAGAACATTCTTAGAGTAATGGAACACTTAGTGGTGCACTACTTTGGTGTAATGTATGATTCAAAATACACGAAAATATTTTACAGAGTTGAAACAGTGCTCATTTCCAAAACTTGTTTTGAGCTTAATATAGTTATAATCGGTAGGCACGTAAATGTAAAAGCCCATGATTCACCTACATTGGGGACGGTTTTTCAGGTCTCTATATTTAAATTTGTGTTGGGCCTTAATATGAATATTATGTTTAAAAAAATGCAACATAAGAGCTAGTTTTGAGATGTTTGTGTGCGTCTTTTAAACTAAGTTTTTCAAAATCACCTTTTTTAATGTTGCAGAAAGTAGGCTAAAAAACTATGTAAAATTGAAATATTAGGAATTAATCAATGATTTTAACATAAACATTGAATACTTTAGCGTTATATTCAGTTATAAAATTTTATTCGTTATATTCGGGAAATTTATCTTAAGAAACTGAGGAGTCAATTTACATAATTTGCAATTAAAATCGTTTTCTTTATATATATATATATATATATATATATATATATATATATATATATATATATATATATATATATATATATATATATATATATATATATATATATATATATATATATATATATATATATACGTTTTTATGCCTGCAGGTACATACTCATGTGTGTGTGTGTTTTTAAGAGATCAAAATTGTTATCAAGACTTACTTTGTCTCCGATGCCCGCTGCTTCTATTGTCAAACCAGTTAATTCATGAAGATGAGAAGAATGCTCTTCTATAAATGAAAAAAAAATTTTTTTTTTAATATTTGATAAATATTTATTCCTATTTGTAATATCATAATCTTATAATAATAATAAAAATCATACAATGCAAAAAAAAAATCATCAAAAATACTGATATAAAAGCAAACTAAATTACGTAAGTTCTATTTTAAATACATATAAATGAGCTCTTTTTAAACAAAGTTACGAAAAACACCGTTTTTTTTTTGTAGAAAAATCATTTTAAAATTGAAATTTCTTTTACATATTTCAAAGTATTACTGTTAAAATCATAATCTTATAATATTAATAAAAATTATACATTGCAAAAAAAATCATTAAAAATACTGATATAAAAACAAGCTAAATTATGTAAGTTCTACTTTAAACACTTTTAATAAAGTTTCGAAAAACACCAGTTTTTTTTGAAGAGAAATAAATTTAAAGTTGAAATTTTTTTATATATATACTTCACTGTATTACTATTAATATCATAATCTTAACAATGCAAAAAAAATCATTAAAAATACTGATTTAAGTAAGCTAAATTTCGTAAGTTCTTCTTTAAACACATATAAACGAGCTCTTTTTTTTAACAAAGTTAGCGTTTTTTTTTTTTTTTTTTTTTTTTTTTTGCAGAGAAATTAGTTTAAAGTTGAAATTTCCTTTATATATATTTCAATGTATTACCGCCGCTCAACTAATGTGGTGAGTTGAGTCTTCACCTATATTGGTTTCAGCCGGGGTTTAATTCTTCACTTTAAGAGATACCAGTCTGATTGGGTTGTAATTGCTCTGATTATGATTTAATGATTGGTATTTCCTATAACTTATTGTTTCCGTGGTTTCAAGGCTGGAAAGCTGAGCATTTATTTACAGAGTTTGTCTTTCTTTATTTCTGTAAATATATCTTGAATATTTTTCCTGCTTTTTTTACAGATATTTTTTGATTTAAATTCTCTGTTATTTTACATAAGACTCCTAATAAACGTTTTTTTTTATCAAATAAGATAGAATTCACAAAATTTTTTATCAATTATTCTAATATCAGTGAGACAAACTCATGACCCTGGGGAATTATGTGTCAGCAGTAGTGGGTATTATACAACAAATTACTTGCCTGAAAATTGAGTTTTATTTCATCTTAACTATCGCATTAATAAATGTTCCCAAGAAACTGAAGCGGTAAGATATTACTTGATTAAAATCTTCATTCACTTCAAAAATATACAAATTGGAAATAGTAATCGACATGTTTCAAAGCACTCAAAAATCGTTCAATACTCAATCGCCCAACTCTCGTTTTATATTTCAAATCAATTTTGCTTCTTTTCATTCACGTCTGATAAGTTTAAAAATGGGCGCCTGTTTTTGAGCGCTTGAAAAATGCCCACTATCTTTGTTAAAGAATAAATAATAATAGTTACATTATATATATATATATATATATATATATATATACTAGGGGTCTAAACTCCCTGTTCACTGCCGCTCACCAACCCCGATGATTGTTTCGCAATAATTGTCTTTTCTTGGCTGAAAATAGTTTCTACTAAAGTTTAAATTAATCATTTAACATGTATGTACTAAAAGAAATTGTTTCTGTTTGCTTACACTTGTGTCTCCTCTTAACGCGTCCAAATATTACAATCTATTAGTATTATAAACAGTTTAATTTCTTGGTGAGAAGAAGTGATTTTTCGATGTAATCATTTTTTAAAATAACATTTATATTTCTATAACATTATATTGTTGGAACAAATTTATTGAGTTCACAACCATAATTAAATATTTTCGCTAATAATAGCAGTACTGGAAGATAACTTCAAATTAGGGATACAAAAATATTTAAAGGAAAACAATACCTTTACGACTTTTGTTAATTTTATGCTGATGACAACTAAAACAATATTGAAATGAATGAGGAAAAACTGGAAGCCACCTCGTCATTTTCCGGCCAAGAGAAATGCACGGTTAACAACAGAAAACTCTGACACTATTATTAGACATACTCAAAATAAAATAAAAATCGCCACTAAACTTTAGATGGTAAGTTTAGTTGTAACATTTTATCAAGCAGCATTATTAAAAATTATTACCTTTTCACACACATGCATTCTCAATTTTAATTGGCTGCTTTGTGCGTTACTAATCGCAAGTGTTCTGTGAACGGCTATTTGTTATCATTTCACTCTCTTGTTTTATATATATATATATATATATATATATATATATATATATATATATATATATATATATATATATATATATATATATATATATATATATATATATATATATATATATATATATATATATATATATATATATATATATATATATATTATATATATAATATATATATATATATATATATTATATATATATAATATATATATATATATTATATATATAATATATATATATATTATATATATATAATATATATATATATATTATATATATAATATATATATATATTATATATATATTATTAAGTTTTGACAAACCAATATCGCGAACAATCGTTTCGCCCCGAGAGTTATACAGTGATGATGGAAAATCTCATACTTTCCATGCGCAATATATCTTTTTCACCGAATTAACTTTTTTGGACATAAACCTCACTTCCCCAGTGGACTTCATAAAGTTTAATGCATAATATACCAATAATATCTAATGGTTTAATTATGATGGACTTTAATATAAATTTAATTACATTAAAATGCCTTAGTATATTTCCTTTCGAATATTAATATAAATATAATTTTGAAGGAAATATTTGATAAAACATAATTTCAAATTGCAAAATAAGACTATTTTAAAAATAAATAGATAAAGAAAATTTAAGATAGAATATATTTTAATAATATACGATCGAAATTAAGCAAATATTTAAAAAGAAGTGTAAAATTTTGAATGAGTTTTCTGCGAATTTTTTGAAAAGAATTTTTTAAAATCTTCAATGGCGTCCTAACGGTTTAGGCATTCATTTTGTCATCTCTCTACTGAGCTTGCAATTTTAGCCAAATTATTTCTACTTCAAATGTTTTTAAAATGAGGTTCACACATTCTGCGATCGTTTGAAGTCTTCCCCGTGAACATACTTTTCATCAAGATAAACATATCCGGAGCGGTAGAAATATTTCACGCCATAGATTGAGACGAACTTTTATGAATAATACTACCACACAAACACTTGCAAAGTAAACAGATCCATCAAAAGTTTTATTTTTCTCTTTTCATTTTCTTGTTCCTTTTTTAACTACAGCGTTTTTTTTTTTTTTACGGTTTTATTCAGCACCCATTTACTCGTTTACTTTGAAGAAATGCTGTAGTAATAGAGTTCTTCTATCTTACGAACCTTGCACCGATTTATTCAAAAGAATAATAATAAAAGAAGATAAAAAGTTCTCTACTCCCTTTCGCCGAGCTCTCCTTTGATACTCCCCAACCCCATTTCAGAATGAACAGTGAAGAAAAAAAATGTATAAAAAAAAATTAAAATTTCAAAATAAGCGTTGATGAAAAAAAGATGATTAAATATAACAAAAGTAGAAATTTTGCTGGACTGCCACAGGAAATCTATTGCGACAGGAAAACTGTTTATTGCCTAGTCCAATAAGTGTAAAAGGTTTGGAATATACTCGGATGTTTTAGGAAAACAAAAAAGTTCGAAAGATGAAAGATATTTGCATTTTATTCAAAAACTGTAAGTGCAATATTTTCTATCAGAGAGTTTATAACGAGAGAAATATTTGGTCATGGTTCACTAAATTTAAAAAAGATGAAGAACAAGGTACTTTTGAATTTTGTGGTGAAGTAGGATAAAGTATTATACTTCGGCAAATATTGAATGTAAAGGAAAACTATTCCTTTTTTTTTTCCAGGAATTTCTTTGAGATATAGTTGGTTTTTGAATAGCCGAACTAAACTTAGTATTTGCTATGTAATTGAATTTAAAGATATGGAATCTCTTACATCAAATGTTCACGTCTCTGTATAAAAATAAGTTTTTAAAAGTGATGGATGGTTAGTTTTTAAATGGATGCATGCTTTAAAAAGTGTAGATGATATTAATGTTTTTTATATCTTTAATTCGTGTACACGTGTACATTTTAAGACATTAAATAAATACTTTAAATCAATGTAAATATTTCATTCAATTATATAATTATAAAAAAATAGTATAATAGTTTTCTTTATATTCACACAATAATGAAAACTTATGACTATCTAAATTTCAAATATTGAGTTTAATAAGTAGAAACAAAACTTAGTATCTAAGAGTAAAGATACAATCAGGTATTTGAAAATATATCTTACTATATATAAAAATCTAATGATGGTGTCGCAATTTCGTGAGTTTTTATTGGCCGCGAAATCACGTGATAGGATCCAGTTTTTCCTCATTCATTTAAATATTGTTTTGGTTGTCATCAGCATAAAATTAATAATAGTCGTAAAGGTATTGTTTATCTTTAAATATTTTTGTATCCCTAATTTAAACTTATTTTCCAGTACTGCTATTATTAGCGAGAATATTAAATTATGGTTGTGAACTCATCAAATTTGTTTGAACAATATAATGTTATAAGAATATAAATGTTATTTTAAAAAATGATTACTTCGAAAAATCACTTCCGTTCATCAAGAGATCCAAATGTTTATAATACCAATCAATAGTAATATTTGGACTTGGGAAGTAGAGGCACAAGAGTAAGCAAACAGAATTCCTTTTAGTACATATATGTTAAGTGAATAATTTTAACTTATGTAGAAAAACTGTTTTCTGCCAAGAAAAGACAATTATTGCGAAGCAATCATCGGGGTTGGTGAGCGGCAGCGAACAGGGGGTTTAGCCCCCTAGTAAGTAAGAAAAATCCTTAGCCTAATCTATGTTTTTTTGTATTCTCTTTAGTTTTATTCTCGTTTAAAGGGGTCTAGGGCATACTTTAAGGTTTTTTTGTTGGTTATAAATACAATGCTGTTGTTATGCTTTATCTCATAACTGTATGATAACTGTTAAACAAATTTTAAAAGTAGCAGTACAAAAAAGAAAAAAAAAGGAAATGATAGAAATTAGGTAAAAAAAATTTTAAACGCTAATAAGCAAAAGAGTCCGAAGAGAAAAAGAGGGATAATATTATTAATACCAAAGGAAAATATTTCGATTTGTACAGGAATTTTAACCTTAGAAATCAAGTTACAAATTTTCAAAGGCTGACATCAAAAGATTTCGAAGAAAAAATGAGGGATAATAATTTTAAAAAAAAGTAAAACAGATAATATTGTTACTAAAGAAAAGCATTTGAATTTGCTCCATAAAAAAAAAAAAAAAAAAAAAAAACCTTGATTTAAGTTTTATTTATAATATTTTACAGATTTGAAAACATTTTTCGTAGAGTAATTTTTTTAAAAGTGATAATATTTTTAAATCTTTCAAATTGTACAGCGGTTTCTTCTTACGGATCTGGTCTGGTCACATTGTCTGGTGCAAAAGAGCCCTTCTGTCCGTAAACCAGATTGAAATTGGTTTGAAAGGACCTGATTATGTCATTGTCCAGGCGGTGAATAGGTGATACTCAAAAACATTGATTTCTTCTTTGGAAGATGGAAAACCTTTAGTTTTTTTTTTTTTTTTTTTTTTTTTATTTTTTTTTTTTTTTATTTTTTTTTTTTTATAAGAGAGTACTACGTGCCGCGATGGCTCAGGGGATAGAGCGTTCGCCTTCCAATGAGGCGAACCGGGTTCGAATCCCAGTCGATACGAATTCCGCATCCGGCTTGCACTGACCACAGTGCTGACGTGAAATATCCTCAGTGGTAGACGGATTATGGGTTAGAGTCCCCTTGCCGTCAGGCTAACCGTGGGAGGTTCTCGTGGTCTTCCTCTCCATGTAACGCAAATGCGGGTTAGCTCCATCAAAAAGTCCTCCACGAAGGCAAATTTCTCCCAATACTCGATCCAGGAGTTCCCTTGTCTTCTGGATTGGGTTCAAAATTACAAGGCTACGGAGTTGAACATTAGTAGCCGTAAACCCATTAAGTTGGGTCGGCTGTTCAACGACGGTTATAAAATAAAATAAAAAAAAAGAGAGTACTACGCTTAATTGGAGGAAGATGTAGCAGAGAGCGCAATCCCAATCTCTTTAACTTTCAAGACGTAAACTTTCATTAAACTGCGGAATTTTCAAACAATTCATTTCATAACTCCCATAAAAAACTTTATTTAGTGTTGTGAATTGTGCGTTGTTTTAATTTTTAAAGTAATTTCGATTCGAAAAAATAAACTGTAATAACAATACTGAAAGTCTTAAGAAACAAAATAGTTAAATTCATAATTGTCAAAAACTAAGGAATGAGTGAAACAGGATCTTCCAGTGGAACAGAGTCTAACTGATTTACCTAAGTAGCACTAATCAATTTCTCAATTTTCCAACGCATATTTCAATTGTATTTATATTTAACTTAAAATGTGTCTATAAAAAATACAATTGTTTTAGTACTTAACAACATTTTGAAAAAAATTAAATTTTGCTATTAAAGCATTTCATTTAATATTAAATCATTTGCTTACACAGAAATAGAGAAGTAGTGTATTTCTGTACTTATTTTATTCATCAACATTAAAACAAACTGAACTTTTTCTATTCCTAACATACGGCAACAGTTAGAACAGTTCGGAGGCCACTCTACCATCCACTTGTTTGAGAACATGCAAGCTACAAAAGACTATTTCTTTTCAAGTCATAGAAAAGATATGCATTTTTAGACAAGTTGGCTACGTTTTCATAGTAACTAAAAGAAATCAGATGGCAAATAGTTCGAGTTCTACATTTTTTACTCTTACTGTACTGAATAGGTTAACAGTAATGTTATTGTATGCAGAAAGATATAATGGTTTTAGAAAGCAGACGTTTAAAATAAATTGACTGAATGGAATTTCTACTTATTACTTTTGTTTAAGTTCTAATAAATGTAAATAGAAAAAAAAATCATCTAAAATACTTTTCAAAGTAAATTAAGTACTTTATGGCTACTGTGAACACCAACACGAATTTGTTAAAATGTTTATTTGTTCTAGGTTATTTCTGATACCTGTTAAGGTAGTTATGATTTAGAAATTTAAAATAAATAAAAAAATAGAATAAATAAAGGCATAAAATAAATGAATATAATAAATAAATAAAGAAAAATAAAGAAAATAAATAACCACACATAGATAAATAAATAAAAGTAAATTTGAACATTTTTCTTGCAGTGAAACAACCTTATTTTTGCATTGATTTTTTCCTTACCCCTCAAGCAGCTACTTTTTTTACAGTTTCCTTTTCTTTTAGAGTTATTGAAAGAAAATTTATTTTTTCCTCGTAAAAATGAAAGAAATATGAGGATCGAAAGCATAATATATAACATGGAAGTTTCAGATTGTACATTTAAAACTAATATATTTTGTACATTTTAAAATTTGATAAATTTGAAATGCAAAGCATTCATTGACAAAAAATATCAATAGAAATTTTGGAAATGAAGTATATAAATAAGTTTTGAAATTAAGTTTCATATTTCTGTAAAACCAGTTAATTACAGATATTTATTTGGGTGTACTAACAATTAGATGCACTATGCAGTTGCACAGATATTTATTTAAGTACTATTCTTCAAGATATGTAGGTTGGAAATAAATAACTCTGAAATATAACACTATAATACTAATAATTGTTAAAATGTCATCACCAAAATTTCGAATAAACAAGAAAACGAGATTATTTTAGGTTTGCATTTGTCCGTGGTTTAACACAATTTCTTCACTACAAAACGGGCTGAAAGGAAAAATGCCTTGGATTCAATGGTCTTATGATAAAGGTGTTTATACTCTGACGAAAACATATTACCATTTTCCTGTTAAGAAAATGTGACTTGCAACATACTTGAATACCTTTAATTCTGAGTTCTGGCGCAGAACTCGATTGGCAGGTTTATTTTCGGTTTCCAAAGAGTTTTAAGAACCTAGTTAACATGACATCTTTTAAAATTAATTTGCGGTATGTTTGGAAAGAAAGATAGATTTGGTTTTAAAGTTCATTCTAACTATTTCTCCTCAGAGAGCTACCTTTGATATACATCGATAGAAAAATGTTGTTTAAGAAAAAAATATTTGAGCCCAGAACATTTTAACTCAGAGAACGCAGAGACAGCTTTGAAACTAACTTAATTTAATGAATGCGTGCATTTTATTTTTCATGTGATGCAAATAGAATTTATTAGTTTCCATTTCAAAATTAATAAAAATATATAAAATTACTAAAATATCTTTCCATATTGTTAATTAAACTTTGCAAATTGTAAAATTACTAAAAATTAGTCTTTGCATGCGACGCAAATTGAATTTATCAGGTTAAAATTAATAAAAAATTAATCCCATTAAAAAGTACTAAAATATTGTAAAAATGGGTCTTTGCATACGACGCAAATCGAATTTTTTAGTTTCCATTTTAAAATTAATGAAACAATATTTCCATACGAAGGAAAAGAAACAAGTATCTGCGCGTGGATTGAAAAAAAGCAAAGAAAAGTACAGTGCATCTGATAAATACGTGTGGGGATATTCTTGGTATTTTCTGATTGCAAAGGTCAATGGAAAATTGGTACTTTAAAATTCACATAACATATTTCTTTCGCAACATATTTCTCTGTTTTCTTCGCTTCTACGGCAGCTGGTATATATA
Source organism: Parasteatoda lunata (assembly GCA_949128135.1). NCBI lineage: Eukaryota > Metazoa > Arthropoda > Arachnida > Araneae > Theridiidae > Parasteatoda > Parasteatoda lunata. The sequence continues at coordinate 57,575,425 of OX421972.1, read as the reverse complement.
TATATGTATATATAGGCGGATTAAGCTTTAAAGATATCAAATGGTCTTTTCCGCGAATCGGAAGTTTTGGTGAGACTATTTGATTTATTTTAACTTTTATCTCGACAAAATTGCGGATTTTGTGTTAGCTCTTATTGACAATTGCTATGGAAACAAAATCCATCACATCGCAAAGGTTGAAATAAAATCTTACAGAAGGTTGATTTTTTATCTAAAAATCTTTTTGTTCTGTCTTAGATTGTCTTGAACGAATAAAAAATGATTTTTTTTTTCAGAAATGGGATATCTTCAGAGTTTATAACGTATTTTGAATAACAAGCTCGTTATTTTAAACAAAATTGCTTTAAATCTAGGAAGCATACAATAAAATAAAGCATAGATTGTGAAAAATATCTTAGAATTACAACTTAAAGTATTAGAATTATAACTAATAGCTAAGAAAATTTCAAAAGAATTTTTGTTATAAGTTTTATGGTATGCTCTTTATTTTGGGCGTTTGTCAGGCATTTGAAAATAAATTAAATTTGTAAAATGGAATAGAAAATAAAAAATGCGTAAATCAAATTATAATTCATTGTATACTGAGACAATAACTTTTGAAACATTAATGCATGCTTGTTATAAAAATGATGCATATCAAGGACAAACATAAAGGTGGATGGTGTATATGAAGGGGGTATATATCAGGTATAAATATGATATATATTTAATGAAAAGAAAACAAACTGGGTTTGAAAATTTATTGAATTTATCTTAAAGAGTAGAGGGAAAAACATATTATATATCATAAAACATAACATAATAAAACATAATAACATAAAACACAAAACATAACATAAAAACATAATAATAACATAATAATAATAATAATAATAACAATAAAATATAATAATAATAATAATAACAATAAAATATAATAATAATAATAACATAAACATAAAAACATAAAATAAATCTTAATAAGCTCTTAAATTTAATGTTTTGCTTTCAATATTTCTTTTACAGATTACAAGAAATAGTAGTTTCAATAAATTACAAGCAATAATCAATACGAAAATAAATGTTTGCTTAAAAATACATGTCAAAATCTTGATAAAACTCCAGCTTAACTATGAGTAAAATTGCTAATTATATAATCATTTTTACTAAGAAATAGCTTGATATTTATCAGAATTATAGGAGATATATATTTTAAAGAAATATGCAGAAAAGAAACCGAAAGCAAAAAAAAAAAAAATAAATAAATAAATAAATAAACAATTGAAAAATCACTTTTAATTTTTTTATTAATTCAAACGGATATTTTAAGGTTTCAATGAGTTGTTTAATACTTTTGGAGGGAAAACTATTTTTCTTTCACGAGCTTTTATTTTATTTTCAATCTTAAATTAAACATAATGTATGCCAGCGGTTATATCAACATGATAGTATATTTCGTACCTATTATGATTAAATCAGCTAGTTATTTTCATAAATTACCTGCTTTAGTTGCAACTTCTGATGCATTCATATTTAATGCATTCGGATTCACCTTAAACGTGATTTGTCTTCCTTCTAATCTATAAGAAAATGAAAACATATTGTTACTTTAAAGTTTTGTTATTAGTTGTTACAGTTAATTTTAAGAAAACGAAATTAAAAAAAAACTTACTTTAGGTTCGAAAAACTATTTTTAGGAAGACCTAACATTTTAATAAGGGTATCAACCAGTTCCTGAGCTTTCACTTCTCCTATATTCCTGTAAAGATAAATACATATAGCTAAAAATATTTTTAAATACATGTTAAATTCTTTACTATGTGGGTAAAGTACTCATTTTAAAGATACCGTAAAGTTATTCCGCGGTTTTGTAACGCACATGTCCCATGAATATTCTTGAAAAAATGAAGATTAAGGAGTAAAAATGGCTTATGATTATTTTTCACAAAAATTATTATTGAATCACCGTTTGTTGCATTTTGAGTTTGACAAATGACATTGACAAATTACAAAGCGTGGAAAAGTGGCACAGTGAAGGAGGTTTGGGTGAAAACGTATCTTGTTTGTGCGCAAAATTCTTCCGCCCCCCTCTGATACCTATAAACGAAGTGTTATACGAATAAACAGTTAGTGATGATTTTTTAAAATTATTAGGAAGCAAATCTTATGATCACTTAATAGGTTGCAGAAAATCTGCAAAAGTAAATTGTTTTAAAATTAAAAACGGAAATTTGTGTAAGTATTTATGTTTGTGATTTAAAGAAAAGTTTCGAATCGAGCAATTATGTTGTTATATAAAGAGTATGAAATATCTCTTACCAATATCAGATTAAAGCTTTGAGATATACGATCTTTTCCCCAATATGCATGATTCTCTTTGAATAAAAGTTTACTGTTACACAACATTAAAAGAAACGAATTTCAAATAAAGAATAAAAAATACTGATTGTCAAACCCTTCAGTTAATTCCGAGTTTTTCAGAATTGAAAATTAGGTTTTTTTCCTGACATAACAAGTTCGTTCAATTGTTATTCAAATAAAGACGAGTATAATAGCTAAAGGTTCGCACCTTTTTTTCGGTTGAATATTGAAAAGATTTATTCAATTCCAAATAGAATGTGAGTTTTCCTTTAGTTTAAAAGCTTTCTAAGTGGATTTAGAACGTAAAATATAAAGATATTTTTCTTAATATTAAAGTTCAGAAAAACCTAACATTCAGCATTTCTATAAGAAATACGTTAAAATTAGTATTCAAATGCTACTTATTATACGAATTAATGTTCAAAATATGCTTCATTTTTCCTGAAATATTATTTAAACCATCAAAATTTGAAATATTTTTTTATTTTTCAAATTGGTATGTAATAAAAATAACTATCTTTGAGTAACAATCTAAATAACTGAAATAGTTTTTAAATTTTCAAAAATAATTCAATACATATTTTACCAATAATTAAATAAACACTGAAGTTGAATGGCACAATAGACGGGGAATGAGAATCATCTGCAGGCTAAGTTGTATTTGGAGAAATAAGTTGAATGACATAGTTTTTGTTAAATATAGATAAATTTATAGTTGAGAGTTCGTATTTATAAATCATCTGCAACTTTTTTTGAGGAATCAGCTATAATTTGGAATAGTATTGTGTAGGTCCATCAGAAGCTTTATTTTTTTATCACCACTAAGGAAATAATTTCAAAGATTCTACATACCTTGTCTATTTCTCTACGAAGTAGGACAGCCGAATTGCTATAACCAAACATCTAAAAAGTGTGACACGGTCCCCATGGCATGCCAAAATTAAGCTGTAAAAACTATGGTGTAATATCTAACCGAATCGTGTCTTAAAAAAATCTAAATATTGTCCAATTTTTTTATAATTGTTTATAATTGCATTATAGTACTTTTGTAGGATTCTAAACATTCTATAAGATATCCTTAATTAGAGTCAGGTGTTAGAAATTGTTTAATTTTCATTAAAAAAAAAGCAAACAGACCACATAAATAACAAAATTAAAGTAAATGTATTTAATTATGCTTTAAATTGCATAAGTTTTTAAAAAGAAGATTAAAATAAAAAAACAATCTTGGATATTTTACATTATAAAATATTGTTCTTGATTATGAAAATATAAATTAATTAAAGTTTTATTTATGTAGTTAGTATAACATTTGCTACAATTCTTGCTACAATTTCTTCCATTTGCTACAATTTCTTCCATATTTTAAAATAATAAATCGTTATAACCGAATTTTCAATTTAAAGTTCATTAAGATACCAAAAAGTACATTAAAATTTACATGTTAAATTAATTCAAGAATGGATAATTAAAAAAAATTATTAAAAATCATTTTAAATAAATTTTTCGAGAAAAGTAAGTGTTTGTAGAAGGCATCCTATCATAATGTCCCACACCCGTGAAAAAATTTAGATATTAAATTAATCAAACCGTTAAATTAAGAAAATATAGTAATTCAAAAGTGGCAAATTAAATAAAAGTTAATGAAAAATAAATTTAATTAATTTTTAATTGATAAATAAATGAGTGTGCAAAGAAGCCGCCGTATCAAAACGTACCATCATATCGTTCACCCGTGGAAAATTTCAATATTAAAATAATGAAACCGAAATAACGACGATTTAGACATTAATTTAATTCAAAAGTGGTAAATTAAATAAAAGTAAATATTAAGACATTTTAAATAACTTTTCCTTGATAAATGAATAGGAGCCACCGTATTATACTGTCCAACATATATATTATTTTTATATTTAGAATATTTGGAATATTTAGATATCAAATAAATTTAAAAAATGGTAAATTGAGTAAAAGTTATTGAAAAAAATATTTTTTTAAACTTTTTCCTGATGAGTAAATAAGTGTGCATAGCGTATCATAATGCTCATCATGACCTTCATCAGTTAAAAAGTTAAATACTAAAACCGAAACAACCATAAAATTTAGATATTAACAAATTTCAAAAGTGACAAATTAAGTTGAACAGCTTGACTAACTTTTACTTGACAAGTGAATAAGTGTGGAACCACCGTATTATAATGCCCAACCTCTCCTTCATCCGTGAAAAGTTTTAGATATCAAATTTATTAAAAAGTAGTATATTAAATTCATGAAAGATTAGTATATTAAATTCATTAAAAATTAGTATATTAAATAAAGGTTGTTGAAAAAAAATATTTTAACTAACTTTTCCTTGGTAAGTAAATATGTGTGCGAAGAAGCCACCGTATCATAATGCCCTACATGATTTACACCAGTGAAAAAAGTAGATTTTAACATAATAATAACGAAAAAAAATCATAAATTTAGATATTAAATAAATTCATATGGGCAAATTAAATTCTAGAACAACTTTAACTAACTTTTCCTTGGTAAGTTAATAAATGTGGAACAACCGTCTTATAATTTCCAAATACTTTTTCACCTGCAGAAAATTTGGATATTAAATTAACTAAAAAATGGTAAATTATTTAAGGGTTATAGAAAAAAAAAAATTTCTTACTTTTTCCTGATAAGTAAGAGCGAGTAGAAACCACCGTATCATAATGCCCTACATGACCTTCACTCATGGAAAATTTAGATATTAAAATAATAAAACCAAAGCAATCGCAAAACGTAGATATTAAATTTATTCAAAAGTTGCAATTTTAATAAAAATAAATTATAAGATTTTTTAACTTACTTCGTCTTGGCATGTAATTAAGTGTGCGTGGAAGGTACCGTATTACAATTTCCAACAAGTCCCTCATCCATGAAAAATTTAGATATTAAATTAATTAAAAAGTGGTAAATGAAATGAAGTTATTTAAAAAAATATGTTTACTAGTTTTTCCTTGATAAGTATATAAGTGTGCGTAGAAGTCACCGTATCACAATGTCCACCATGTCTTTTTTCCGAGGAAAATTTAGACATCATATTAATAAAACCGCAATTACAGTAAAATTTAGATATAAAATTAATTATAAAAGTGGAAAATTAAATAAAAGTAAATTATAAAACATTTTAACTAACTTTTTTCTTGTAAAGTATGAAGGGGAAACACTGTATTATAATGTCCAACATGTCCTTCCTCCAAAGAAAATTTAGATATAAAATTAATTAGAAAGTGGTAAATTAAAAGTTATTTCAAAAACTATTTTCACTAACTTTTCCTTGATAAGTAAATAAGTGTGTGTAGAAGCCACATTATCATAATGTCCAACATGACCTTCTCCCGTTTTAGCTGCATTTGTAGGTTTCTCTTCATCACCTCGGACTTCTTTCGATTTTTCATCGTCGATTCCTTCTAAGAGTTCTGGCTGATCAGCCGGCGGGCGTTCGAATGATTGCTGCCGCTCGGGTAATTTAACACTTGCATCCTTTGAGCCTAATGGTGATCGAATGTTTTTTTGTAATAAAAATGTTAAAAATAATTCAGTTTAATGAATTTATAAAATGTAATTTATTCAGAAGGTTTTCATGTATGAAATAGTTTTCAATAATATATTTCAATATTTTTCTTTCAAATTTTTGATGTGCAATAAATGACTTTAAAACTCGAGTAATTTAACAATTCCTTCTATCTTTTGAGTTTAAAGATTATCGAAAGATTTTGTTAAAACATTTTTAAAAATTAGTAAATTTGAGGAATTTGTAGAAATGTTATTTAAGTTGAAGTTTTTAAAGTATAAATTAGTTTTCAATAACATATTTTTTACTTTGGGGTTTAAACTTTTTATGAGTGACGAATTAATTCAAAAATTCTTAGCACTTCTTTCTTTTGAGTCTAAAGATGATCAAAAGCTTTTGATTAAATAATGTCAAAAATATTTAAATTTAATGAATTTTTTTATTTAAATTTAATGAATTTATTTATTTAAATTTAATTAGCCATATTAAAATTAAGTTTTCTTTGAAAGTACGAATTAGTTTTCATTCCTATATTTCGTACTTTTGATTTTCAGTTTTTTTTATGAAACAAATTCGAATTTTTTTTATGTATATTTAATAAGATATTAGCGTAGGTATAAGTTTTAAACTATTGATAAGGAATGTATGTAATTTTTAATTCGTTGAAATGTATGCAAGTCATTAGTGAATAAAATACCATTTTATTTTCTGTGTCATTTTAAACACTTAATATTTTCCTTAATATATTAAATTTTGCTTCAACACTGTATAAATTTTTTTGTGTGTAAGTTGTAAAACTTCATTGCTTTTTGTGTTTGCTGAATTAATGAAAAATATTCTTTTTTCTTTTTTGGAAATTTGCGTAATGGAATATATTTTATCGTTTGTTTATCGTTTTACTTATATGTCCACAAATATACAAAATATGTAGCAAAGAAATAATAATTTTTTTAGAGATTTTTTATTTTTTTTATTATAATGATTTTACTTTTGTTTGAGTGTGGTTCGGCTTATACAAAATGTAAGTTTAAACTATAAGAAAAATAACTTCTACGATGAATCATAACATAGTAAACTAGAAAAATAACATAGTGCATTTTTTAAAAACATTTGAACCATGTTTTCATTTAATTATGTGCTCCGTTTAAACCCTAAATAAATTATGCTCATGAACAAGTTTTTTGAACGATCCCTGCCGTAACCAATAACAATGATATAGGGCAAAATTTTTTAACTTGAACCATGTTTTCATTTAATCATATATTCCGCTTAAATACTAAATATCATAAGTAATCATGCTCAAGAACAAATTCTTTGAACGATCCTGTGATCTTACTGCCGTGTTAAGATTGCAGTAAATTTGAAGAACGTTATGGTTCAATGCCTTTGGCATTGAATATTTAAAACGAAAATCAAGTATGTATGCATTTCTTACAATATATTAATGCTTACCGAAAACTTCTTCGGGCATACTAGGAATGCCACTTGTAACAAATATTCTTCTTGTTTCATCTGAAATAAATACCTCATATTAAATTTAAATTTCATCAAAAATTAAAATTTCTCTAAAAGGAACTGTAAATTATATAATTGCTCCTGAAATTTTACATTAAAATATCATTTGTATAAGTTACATTGTCTATCACATTTAATTGTTTTTATTTTTCTCGTCCTCCCAATTTTTTTTTTTGCATTTATCGTAAGTTTTTTTGGGTCGAAAAACTTAGCTCTTATGATTTCCGACAGCTTTATTCTGAAACTATAAAAATTTTATATTCTTGGATATATCCAGGAATAAAATTTTCCAAGTTAATTACACTTAATAAATTTATTTACAAAAGTTACATTTATAATAATTTTACATTTTATTGCAAACAATTGCTAGATTACATTGCTGAAACAAAATTTCAGTTTAAGGGGAAATACTCATATCTAATTAAAGTCTTATTTATCCAAAAACATAATTTTTTTAGATACTGATTGACAGTTTGTCATAAAAAAGATTACGAGTAACCTTAGAAGACTTGTTTTTTTTAATTATTAAATTACAGTACCAGGAGTGTGAAAGCTGTAACGCGACCAGTTTAAATGTATGTTATAAAATTCCCTTATCGTCGCCTGCAGACAAATTAAATGCAAATCATAAAATTCATTTCTCACTGATTAAAATTACATTAAGTTAAATTAAAGTTAAATTAAACACATTTTTAAGTTAAAATCTTATATTCAATAAAATGTCATTTATAACATTTAATCTCTTAGTTTTTCAAATGTTAACTATGCCATCAACAAACATTACTATGTTTCCATCGTATGTTTTTAATATCAATATTAACTTATTTTATATCTCAATGTAGATGTTGAAATTGTCTAACAATAATTAAATTGTGCACTGAAATTTGTTCTTTTGAAACCCATTGTTATAACTATATTTACTGAATATTTTAAAAATAATATTTTTATTTTATATATGGAACAATTCAAGTTGAATTGTTCATTTATGTGTCTTTTTTTTTCTAGATATAAATGAACATTCGGGGAAATGTTTTCTCCCATTTCTCTTATTAACTTTAAACGGTTAAAGAATGTACTTACATTTCTTATTGCAATAAGATAGACGTCCAGGGAAGAGAAAATATAGTAATACATATCAGTTTCAGTGGCCTCTTGCCCTACAAATATTTCTATCATATTCGCCTCTTCAGACATTCGAATAGCGAATCTCAAAGATTCTTGGGTCTATTTGAGAGTACGGAATTTTATTGCGACATACGTGAGATTCCTAGGGTCGTAGTTCTGTCATAGATTTGCACATCTTTACGCTTTTTTTTAATATTTGTTATGACTTATATGCTTTTTTGCTTGATGTGTATCTGATGAACATCGAAGAACGAAAGAAATATTCTTTGTCACTGGTCACACGTCCCATAGTCAAAACAAATGGCTCAGTCCGAAAATATTTCATATCGTTGAAGTTGCAATATGCCAAAAATTGAAATATATTTGATTCTTAGAATCAAAGCAGGAATAGTTCTATTTTACGTTTCCTTTTATGTGTAATAAGGTGAAAAATTTCATTTTTAGGCTTTGTACCATAAAAAGATATGTGTTGGTATGTACAGTAAATTTTGAATTCGAAAAAAATGTCTTTTGTGAGAAACCAGTTCCAAAAAAACTCATATTGAAATCACGGTTATATAGAGGAATATATACACATATATAGAGAAATTTATAATATATTGACATATATAGAGGAATTTAAAATATACAGTGGCTTAAGTAAGAAGATAAAAAATAGTTCCCTTATTCCATTTTCTATAACTTTCGTCATCCATTAACATTTGCTGTTTTTAAGTATTAAATTTTTAACTGTGTTGAAAATGATTTTAAAATATTTTAGAAGAACTATTGATATACAGCTCTTAAATTTTCTGCTCCTTACTTCAGAAAATCAAATTTATTACTAAAAAAATTACTTTTCCCTTTTTTACAGATACTTTTAAAATTTGCTTTTAAGTTACACGAAAACATTTCATATTAATATTGTTAAATCTATTACAAATTAATCCCTCAGTAAGTGCATTTTACATTCATAATAACTGTCAACAAAATAAGTACAGTAAGTACTAAAATTCGTAACAGTTTTCTTAAATGATGCAAAATTTTTGTAACTATTGTGTGAATTAAATTGTAACAAAGTATTATAAAAACTAGTCATTTGAGATTAAATCAACCATAATATAAATAAATATTAGCTAATCGAATAGTAATTTAGTTCCCAACTAAGTCTATTCGAACTAAATGAATGGAATGAGATCATTCTGTCAGCCAACTGTTAATTAACCGGAATGTTCAGTATAAAAGTAGGTAATTAAGTAAAATATTTAAATAAATAATCTAAAAATTTATTTAAAAAAAAAACTACTTATTTATTAATGGTAAGATAAATTTTCTTAACGCCAATGACATCAGATCAAAGCTTCAATCAGATCAAACTCAATCAGATTATTAAATTATTTTTCTTCGTCTAACTGTTCAATAAAATGCCCGTTAAGTTTACCCCGGAAAAAAGCGCGGGGGTTATCTTATGAGCCCCTGTATTACAGAGAATCTGATACCTAGAAAGCTAGCTACCTGCTTATGCCTTTCTTTTTAGTAGCTGAGTTTTTCATCTATATATGTTCTTTTGAATTTTCAGAAATTATTTTTCTTCCCCAATAACCTTTTTATCTATCACTGGGGTCATGGAATAACCTTGCGCATGCTTTATTCTGCAGCGCACGCTTGTTCTGCAGAACATTTCATGTCTCATTTTATTTCCTTGCGTTATTTTTCATTTCCAATTAACGTGATGTTTACTAGTTAATAAAGTTCATTAAGCGTTTACCGTAATAAGTGTAAGAACTGACATGTTATCGAACAAAAATACACCGTGTATAAAATCCGACGACGCTTTATGAAAGACCTTGCTTTATCTATATTTAACGATCGGCACCAGCAAACGTGCTGTTAAACCGATTTTGAGCTGTGAATCTCTAATTCAAATAAGAAATATTCGATGATTAGCAGATGAAAAATAACCAAAATAAATTTAAATGCATCTTTAAAGGGAAGCTGTAAGTTTTGCCAAAAAATCGAGATGACGACTAAAATTTGAGCATAAATTTTATTTTCATGGACTTTTTATGTGCAATAAGTATCTCGAATGAAGCTAAATTATATTGATATTAACATTCATGCCTGCATTAAAACTATAATGTCAAGTATAGTTTCATGAGTTTAACTGATAACATTCAGAAGAAAAAACTATCTCGTTTTTTAAAATTTTCCACAAAACGAATGATAAAAAGGTTCAAAAAGTTAAACAATAAATATTCAATACCAAAGACTCAAAAGTGATATACTTCCAATAAAAACTACAATGCTTTTTAGCTGTATATGGATGAATTTACACCCCCGGGAGCCCTAACGTATACTCAGAAAACACATGTCCTCCTGGGTAAAGAAACATCAATCAAAAGCAAAAGAGTTTACCTAGGGAAAACAATTTTTTGTAAGCGGTAGTTTATTTCAAGAGATTTCAACCTGTTGAAACAAATGATGAATCAACTATTTTGAAGTCGTACAAAAACTGAAATAAATGTCTTTATAGAAAGTGATACAACGAATGTTAAAATTTTCTTCGAGTGAAAAACTGGATAATGTTAAATAATAGAAAACTTTAATGTTTTTCTCTCACTCCATAAAAAAAATCAGGTGCTTTTTTCAATTCTTTTTTTTAGAAAAAGTAAAATTTAAATGAAGAAAATCAAAAAAAGTTTGAAATATTTTCCGTATAAAAGTTTTATTTTTGCTAATGCTAAGTAAATGCTAACTGATAATACTCATAGAATAATATAATTTCATAACACACATCGAAATCTAAAAAGAAAGAGAATTTTATACATACAAGTCCTAACATCTGCCATAAGGCATAAACAGTGATATGACCAATTACATTGGAACAAATACTATTCATATAAGTAACATGAAAAACATGAATAAAAATCGAAAAATAGTATATGATAAACATGTAAAATTCAACTATAAACACATATTTTGATGGGTTGAATTTTTATACAATGACTAAAGAGAAATATTAACTAGGCAATTTTTTTTCCGATAACTAGTCACAAAATTATTTTTAATAAGTTTTTAATACTTTAACATACTTTAAGGCCATTTTTTATTGAAGACGTAAGTAGTTTCATTGACTCTTTTAATTACTTACTTTTTGAATTGGTTTCACTCAATTTACCTTTAGAATTAAAAAAAAGTCTCAATATTGCCAGATTTTATTATTAAACGCCAATGTATATATATATATATATATATATATATATATATATATATATATATATATATATATATATATATATATATATATATATATATATATATATAAATACACAATACCATAAATAAAATATTAAGTTATGTGTAAAGAGCACTGATAACGACTGAAGCCAGTTAAATGACAAAATGACAAATTCTGAAGATGGATGAAGATGATGGATTTTCACGTTCTAGGACTCAATCTCAATGGCTCGAGAGGGTGACCTCAAATATGCTAATTAATAAGCACAGTTACAAAATTAGACACAAATACATACTTTCTCTGAATAACACGTTTTCTTCTCTATCAATTTGGATTTGACACCCACAATATAGGGGGTAACCGCAATCTGGGAAATACTATCCCCTTAGTTTGGTCAGGAGTGGACCTCTTATTTTTTATTTTAATTTTTGCGTATTTCGAAACATCTCGATATTTTTCTTAAGCGAATTGAAAACTTTTTGCGCAACATTATAAAATTTGTTAATCCCACTAATTATTCATGGAAAAAAATACTGTTTCATGCAAAGAATATTTTTGTTTGTAAATATTTATTATTTTTTATTATTTTATTTAAATTATAGGCAAAAAATTTTAATTATTTTTTTTAATGACGGGCACTTGGAACTATTGTCCATTGGCCACAGAAAGTGACAGAACTGCTAACTCTCTTTTCGTTACCCAGTCGGCACCTGCGGCGAAGCCACGGCGGTGGAGCAACGTCGCCCACGTCACACTACCACAACCCGTTCATAGGGCGGGTCACATTCACACACAAAAGAGAAAAAACATAGAACACAGATAGAGAGAAAGAAACATCCATGCCTTGTCCGGGATTCGAACCCAGAACCTTCCTGATGCAAGGACAGTTCCCTGCCCCCAACACAGGCCGGTCGGCAAATTTTAATTATAAGATATGCAATTTTTACGTTATTTTAAAGCATGTAACTTTACAGGGAAAAATACAAAATTTGTGCGAAATCGTTTTAATAGTTCCCGAGAAGTCTAATTTTAAATATTCGAGCTCTTTAAAATTCGATTTTTCAGGAACTATTTAAACTATTTCGCTCAAACTTTGTATTTTGTCTTGTAAAATTATATCCTTTAAAATGAAGGGAACATTCGTATACCTAACAACTTTTTTTCGCTTAATATTAAATAAAATATTAAAAAATAATAAATATAAAAAATAAAATAAAATAATAAATTATAAAAAATAATAAATAGTTTGGTTAGGCACTCCAAAGTGCTGACCCCTTAACTTTAATTTTACTTTTTGCGTATTATGCTGTATCTCTAGAACTTTTTAAGCGAATTGAAATTTTTTACACGCAATTATAAAATTCGCTTGTCTAAAGATAAAGGAATACTTAAAATTTGATTTCTCAGGAACTATTGACCGATTTCGCTCAAATTTATTTTTCTATATAAAATTAAATTCTCTAAAAATATGCAAAAAATTTTATACCTTACAATTCAAAACTTTTTCGACCATTCTTAAATGAAATAATAAAAAAAATATTAAATATTAGCTAAAAAATATTTTTACTAGGAATTTGAGATATAGTGAAATACGCAAAAAGTAAAATTAACATTAAGAGGGAAAACTTTAAATCGTTCTCTTGACCAAACTTAGGGGACCATATTTTTTAGGTTTTTGGCTACCTTCTATATTTTGGAGGTCATAAAAAAAAAAAGTATTTTTATTCAGATATAGTGCGTTTTTGTGACTGATTTCGTTAATTAAAATATCGTCTGCATATAAATTAGCATGTTTATAAATTAGCATATTTAAGGTCACCTCCTCGAGCCATTAAGATTGAGTCCTAGAACGTGAAAATCCATTCATAAGATCAAATGTCATTCACGGTGGTATGTTTTTATTCACACTGGTAAATGCGTAGACACATTCTACGTACATAAAAATATTTATCCCCATACTTACATAATGTATTTACAAATATTAAGCAACCGTAATTACTTGTAATCGTGTAATTTGATTGCAAGTTACCACGATTACTCTTAATAACGATTGCATGTAATCATGATTACATGTAATCATAAATACCCTTAATCGTTTTTGTTGCGATCACCTGGAATCTCAAATACTTGGAATCACAAATCAATTAATCAGTTGTAATCAAAATTATCGTTAATTGTAATCAAGATTACAAGTAATTGATTACTGTTACCGAAAAATGTAATCTATTACATTTTTTCATACTCAATTCTTTGAGTAGGGCAAATTCGAACATTACATTCAGTGTATATATATATATATATATATATATATATATATAAAATATGCAATGTTAAGAAAAGAAAGAAAACGACAAGCGACGTCCACAAACAGAATAAAAAAAGGAATTTCTCTTGGATTTTTGTGCGGTGGAGGTTTCCTCGATGCCAGCTAATTACTCTTTGCATCTCTCTTTTTTTTTAGTTTTACTGAAACTGATGGCTACAATATTTTGGTTTCTTTTATTAGTTTTTTATACCACCGAACATTAGCTGTTATTTTTTTTATATTTGTTTCAAGTTCGCAGTTAATCCATATCGGCTTATCGTTCAAGATTAATGGAAATTGTTTAAGAAAAGATTAAAAAAGAGGGAAACTATAGAAGATACAGCTAAAGTATAGCAGGAATTTAAGTAATTTCTGATTGCATGGCGAATCCAGCAGGACTTCAAATGTTTTTCCATTTTTTTAAAATTTAGAAGTATTTTTATCTGCCAATCCTCGCAATTTTACTAAATGATAATGCACTCAATACGCAGTGCATGAAAAAATTATTATACTTTTTTTAATATTTGGATTTATTAAAATTATAATCTATTTGCATTTTCTTTTTGTTATTTTCAGTGCTCATGTTTGTCAGAAAAAGCTTTTTTTCATAATAAAATAAAATTTGAGGGAAGAAAACTAAAATTTTCAGTTTTATTTTTCCTTCGATATGAAATTTATTTTTTTTAAATGTGTTCATAACACAACATATCACATTGTATTGTGAACACAATTTGTGTAAATATACTGTGTTCTATATATTTTATTTTATAACCGTCGTTGAACAGCCGACCCAATTTTTTGGGTTTACGATTACTAATGTTGAACTCCGTAACCTTGTAATTTTGAACCCAATCCAGAAGACAAGGGAACTCCTGGATCAAGTATAGGGAGAAATTTTGCCTTCGTGGAGGACTTCATGATGGAACTAACCCGCATTTGCTTTACACGGAGAGGAAGACCTCGAGAACCTCCCATGGTTAGCCTGACGGCAAGGGGACTTGTGTTCCATATAGAACAAATGTCCTTTTGTTCTTAGAGAAAAGGAAGAATATATTATTTATTGGAAAAATAACCATACAACAAATGTATATTTTTTCGCCATCACTCAATTTTTGTAGTACGTTGTTTAGAGATTAAAGTCATTATCAGAAAAAGTAATAATTGAAAACATTTTTTTAGAAAAATAATATGAGTATATATTTATATTCTTTCCTGCTACTCAAAGATTTTATACTAGTTATTGAGCGTATGTATATATTTTCATTTTTTAAAATATTAAAAGATAATTTTAATCAGAAACTTCATTCGTTTTAATATTTGAAAAATTTAACAAACAATAAAACATTCAGGTATAAATAAGTCTTATGGAAGCATAGCATGCAAGGTAGATCTGAGACCGTCAGTCATATTTTTAGAAGCTGTTTGTACTCCTCTATTGAAAAACTACAATTACATATTAAATTTAAATTAATTAATTTCGTATTATTGTTAATAATCTTATCCACACTATCAAAATTACATAAATTTTTATATATACAGAAATTTTGTACAATCGTAAATGCTATTGTTTATCTTATTTGAACTCCTAATTCTATTAAATAAAAAAGAACCGAATTTTAAAAAAATAAAAAAAAATATGAAGCAATTTTAAATTTTATTAAAATATAAATAATAAACAATGTAAATAATTAAGTTATTCATATGTTATATAAATAGTTAATTTCAAATTATTTTGCTAATATTTTAATACCTAGAATTTTCTTAACACTGGCAAAATCAAGAATAACATCACTGAAAAAAATAAAGCAAATCAATTCTGGTGAGAATTCTTGTTATATTTTTCTTTTAAACTGTAATTATAAAATTTAAATAAACTTCCATCAAAACTCAATTTAGAAGAAAAAGGGTCATATTTTAGGAATTGGCACTTATTTTACCATATACATGCAGCATGTTAATTGAGGAAGGATTGTATATGTATATAATACATACAAGAATATATATATATATAATTTCAAATCACAGAGATCAAATTTCATTGATTTGAGTTTTAACGTAATAAATAAGATAGGATGAAATGTAATGAAATAGAATTAGATTGTAATTAGAATTAGATAGATAAAATTAGATTTGAAGTTATTTTAGCAAATACAATTTATATGATTAAATTCAGTTTTATCGAATAGAGAACAGTAAAATTTTGGATTGATAAAGTGGGGCACTGCGAGTGAAATATTGCGAATGAAATATAATCCCTTTCAATACATTCAAGACGAATAAATTTAAACAAAATATATAATGTTGGCGAAAAATAACAAGATACAACATGTTTAAAATATATCACAAATATCATGGTTTGATTCTCTTCTCTCCTTTTTTTGTTCTTCCAACTTTGATTCATGTTAACCAATGGAAAATAATATAAATACAATATCACTATTTATTGAACAGCCAATTAATAGTTTGGAGCACATTTATAGAGCAATTTTGGGGAGAACAGTTTTGGAGCATTACCGGCTTATGGAAATGAGTATTACCATTTTTTTTAATTCTGCAATTCTACTTATTTTTAAACTTTTTTAAAAATTTTTATAAGAATTTTGATGAAGTTCACAATTTGTTATGTTGAGAAGTGTTGCAAAATGTAAGAATTTTTAAGTTAAAATCATAATTACTTTTTAATAGTTATTATTTTCTCATATTTCTAATGGCATATTATGAACAGTTATAACAGAAAATTGGTAACTAAGGTTAATAAGATGGTAACTAAGTTCAGCATAACACATTTTATAGAATAATGTTAAACGAAAACATTCCTAAATATCTACAATAAATTATTTTAATCTAGAAGTAGAATTAAAAGTTATTTTCGAATACATTTTAACTCGGTTCAACTAGAAAATGTAATTAAAGTTGAATTAAAAAAATCATAGGTTTGTTCCATTATCATAAAAAATCAATACGCAAATAACAAAGGGAAAACTAGAATTTGTTTTAAAAATTAAAATTTAGACCCATTATGAAGTTAGAATTTTGTATTTACCTTAAGTCCCCATCTTAAAATTAATGAGGAGTATAGGGGTCAAATGAGGGAGAAATTAAAATTTTATCAAATAGACAACTCGGGTATTGGTTCCTATGTATTGTTTTAGGCAAACGTGAAGGAAATCAAAATCAAGTCCTGAGAAATAATAGTTTCGAAATTGCAAGATATTTTGTAGGTACAATGTATAAAAAATACATTATTTTTTACGCATACTGAAGCGTTATTTATTTTTTAATATTTTTGCTCTTTTCAAATTTCCTTGTGTTTTATAATTTAAAGCCTTAAAAAGTATTTCTGAGTAAAAGTACAGTTTTGTACTATTACTTTTATGCACAGAAACGAAATATTGTTTCATATGTATTATTTTAAGGCGAAAAGAAAGAAACTAAATCTTAATTTTTCTTATTAACTACACCTATTATCTAGTTTATAACTTCTCCACCATTAGTTTTAAAGAATTGATTTTAGTTTCATTTCATGAATCTTAAAAAACATAGGATACATTACTTAACTTGCCTAAACTGTAAGAAATTCTGGATCAATTTACGATATAAAATACCGGCAAGCCATTTTTAAAGTAATTTTTTCAGTAATACTTATTTAATTAGTGTGATTCAGGTATGTCACGTTTTTTATTCCATAACATATTCCGGTAACAATAGATTTTACGGGGAAAAGTGCTGACACCAGGGTACTTTGTAATTTATTATATTTTACAGTGTAGATGGTAAGGTTGACTTTGCTGTCTCTGTTTCGATCCCCTTTGTTTATAATTTAGTTGTAATATAACACAAATAAAATAATTATAAATACTAAAAAAAATAATTTAAATTGCATTTAGGTATTATACTATTTATATAATATTTTGTAATTGGAATAGGATGAAATGTTACCTATGATATCACGCGAAAATACATGTTTAAGTTGAAATTAAGTACAAAAGTATTGTACATATCATTTAATTTAAATGATTCTTACAGCAAACTGTCTAAAACAGGGGTTTCCAGCAAAAATGAGGCGGGGGGGGGGCCACAATTAAAAATACCCTTCATATGGTGGGTCGCAACTTTGTCAAAATATTATATAGGATTCTTTTATGTTTGAAGGAGCATTAAATATTACTGTCAGATTTTTCCAAAACAAAAGCATTGAATTACAAAAAATAATATATATTTTCTTGAATAAATATTTTCTTGGATGCAAAACCTGAGAAAGAAATTTTTTTGCACCGTTGGTACGTTAAATTTCGCAGAAACGAAGAAATTAGTTTGTTTTTTTTTTAATAATTTTCATTTAACGAAAGAAAAGTAAAACCCATACAGATTTATTACGAAAATTGTCCGCACAAAATTACAACTAATATATTTTAGTTTCCGGGTCACAGGAAAAGGCTTCACGGGCCGGATACAGCCGCGGGTCGCCAATTGGTAACCACTGGACCAAAATGTGTGATGAATTCAATTATATTAATTGCATTGTGATTACCCCAAGAAAATTATATATTACTTACATAAAAAGTCATAAAGCTAATGAATATATTTTTATGATTATTTTTCGATGTTATTTAATAAATAATATAAATAATAAATTATAATAAAATAATAATTTAATTTCATTCAGATAATTTTCGAGCTATCGATTTGAAGAATATATGTTCCAAAATAGTGTGTATAAAATATAAATTTTGATATTTAATTATAATATTTAATCCATCATGAAAACATACAAATTTTAAGGTCATGAAAAAATTTGAAAATCATTTATATATATATATATATATATATATATATATATATATATATATATATATATATATATATATATATATATATATATATATATATATATATATATATATATATATAAATATATATATAAATTATTTATATATTTATTATATATTTATAATTTTGTTATAATAAGGAACGCTTTCATGTATCATCAATCAGTTTATTAACATAATTTTGTTCACAATTCATCTACATTGGAAAAAAATCAAAAGAAGTAAGACATATATTCAGATTTATAAATCTTAAATGACGATTCCAAAATATATTTCTAAAATACGTAAATATTTCGAATATATTTTTCAAACTCTATAAAAAATATATTTTTACTGCTCTCCTGGAAAATTTTGGAAAATGATTAATTAAATTTAATAAATGAACATACTAGGAAGGAATCGTTTCAATTTGGTACATTTTGTCAATCATAAAAGTTTCCAAAACGGGTAAAATTTTATATACCCTTTTTCAAACGACAAAAAATTTATAGAAGTATTGCAATTCGTTTGATTTTCTACCTCGACGTCGATATACTAAGTATTTTTAATTAATGTCAAAATAATAAGACTTCATTCCGTAATAATACATAGTCAGTTCGTAGGGTATTTGAGAAAATAATCTGCTTATTCTAATTAGTCTTTGTTTCCCGCATTAAAACTTTTACCCCCATTTTCTACCACATCCCTGCCAAAGGCTCAATTTTAAAATCAGTTTCTAGTGGAGGGGGACAGCTCAGTAAAGTATCTTGCAGCAAGCAACAAAAAGTTTGTAACAAATTTTAAACAAAAGTAAGCAAAAACTTTTTTTATTCATAAAATTAAGTTTCAGACGAAAAGAGAAAGGAGTAAATCACCGTATATCGTTATTTAAATACAGAAGATAGTCAAATTTTGGAAAAATTGTACGGACACATTATTTCATCTTACACTAATTGGGATGGAGTAAATCACATCTTCTTAAGTTCCAAATAATATTTAAGCAGAATAGAATTTTGCAGGCTTCATTCTAGGAGATTAAAATTTAAAATGATGATTTAAATTTTTTAGCATATTTTTTATTAGAAATGTTTACGATTTAAGACGTATTTGTTTAGAAATTATGCGATTTAGCAGTATATAAGTTTCTTTTATCTTAAATAAAATATATAAAATGTATATCGCAATGAATTAGTGAAAATGTATATCGTAATGGCTTTTGAAAAATGAATGTATTTTTTTGTGGCTTTAGTTTAAATTTTCTACTTATCATATATTTTATTCAGTTTAATGCATTTTAATTCAAAATTGCTTTTTCAATGTATTAATGATTTTGTCATCGGAGCATTGATTTTTCCTTTAATTTATTTAAGACTCTTGAATTTATAATAATACTAATTCAGTATTTTACAGAATTTAATAGACAAAACTTTAAAATTCATAATTGCGACGTAAATTCAATTATGTGAATGATTTAGCTAAAGAAAAAAATGTCTATTCTCAACTGTGAACACATTCGTTAATTTCACTTTTAACTGGACATATATACCATACAGTTAGTTAAAGATATTGCTTCTCAATGTTCTGAAAAATAGTTTTTTACCATATTAGTTGTAAAAATGTCTTATTTATTTCTTGACCTTACCTTAGAAGAATTTGCTTAAATTCTTTCTATGCTGCAAAAAGAAAATATTTGAACACTGCTATTTCTCTTGTTTATAACACGGACGCGATTTTTTTATTTGATTTATCCGTTT
This sequence comes from Parasteatoda lunata, assembly GCA_949128135.1. NCBI lineage: Eukaryota > Metazoa > Arthropoda > Arachnida > Araneae > Theridiidae > Parasteatoda > Parasteatoda lunata. The sequence continues at coordinate 57,554,811 of OX421972.1, read as the reverse complement.
AAGCAATGTTTTTGCTTGAAATTTGATTATCACATCTCATTTAATAATTTTTTACCTTGACTCAAATTTGGTGATCAAGTCGATTCCCATCAATATATTTTTTTCAAACATTCTTAATCCAATCGTAGAGCAAATATAAATCCTTTAGAATAGTTTCAATTTGTAAAATGTGTTTGAATAAAAAACATTTTTTGAGAAGATTAATACCAATAGAGAAAATTATAATTTTTAAATTTTTTTTCGTTAACAATTATTCTAAATAGTATTAGTCGAGTAAAGAGATATTTATAATATTTAAAAAACATAATACTTTAGGTCAAAATAGTTTGTGAATTTCAGATGAAAAAAAATGCAATCATCAGCTTCAAGCGATTTTTACTTTCATCCTTATGAATAGTAAGGCAGTTTGCTTAAATCAATATCAAACACTTAGTTTGTTTCAAAAAAATTATTAAAATAGCTTTTGAAATAATAAAAATAATCTATAAATTAAAAGCTATACATTTAGTTTCAAAATCCTTCCGAGATACATTCTTCCGAAATATTACTTATAAAAAATATAAATTTTTATGATATGATTTCTTTCTGAGTTTTTCGAAAAAATATAAAACAAATAAAAGAATGAATATAATAATAAATATAGAAATAAAAAAATAATTTTATTTATTCCTTTACCACATCCTATAATATATATTGCTTTTAATTTTTGTATGATAACAGGCTCTGCTACCCATATTTCAAAGAAGTATAATGCCCAACAAGCTCTTAAAATTTTTATATTTCTTGTCGAATCCTTCAATAGTGTAAGTTTTTTCTTATATTGTATTATTTTAAGTTTTATTATATTTAAAATTACCAAAATATCGTATTAAGCATTGAAGAGTTACAAAGCACTCACTTCATGAAAATGTCCAAGTTGGTCGAAGCATCGGTTATTTAATTACTTACATGATTAAATTAGTATTAATCTGTGAATCTTTAATAAAATATGCATCTCTACTTTTTAAGAATAGCAGAGAATTAAATTTTATAACCCACACTTTAAAATAATTAGTTATTAATTTAGTTTTGAGCTTTACTTTTGTTGATTTTCGATGCAGTAATGTAAGTTTATTCAGTTCTTGAGAACTGTGAAAAACATGTTATTTGGAACAAAAAATGAAATTAAAATTATTACATTCATAAAAATCTTCATTGATAAATCATATGCACATTTTTTAATTAAAAAATGTTTAGCAACCTAAATATAATGCATTGTTGTTGATGTATTTTCCTAATTAACATTTTTATGCTTAGTTTTAAGAAATTATAAAAATAGGAAAATTGAATTACACTATATTTTTCTTATTTTATTAGGTATTTATTTTTATGCATATCTTCATTATTTAGTTATTTTATCTTTAGGTTGCTAATATTTTTTTTTTAATGTTGTGCAAGTTTAAGTTGTTTTTTAATGTAATTTTTCAAGTGTTATTACTTAAATTGTTTGTTTATCTTGCAAAATATCTTCTGAATGCTTTTTTTTTCTCGTTTTACAAAGGATATAAAATCCGTTTGCTTTATATGAAGCTTAAGAAATTACGCAAATAATGTATTCAAGTTTTTTTTTTCTAATAAAATTTAGCTACAATAATCTGCAACTTGTAAAAATATATTTTTTACTATATGTAAGATTAAATAATCTGTTTTTAAGCTAACCTTTCATTTATTTTAGTTTTATCGGAAGAAATGTAAAATATATATTTACTCACTGCTTGAAAATAGGAAATAAAAAAATTAACTTTTTTCTAAATGTCTTCTATTGTATGTCAAATGTGTCGATTTCTTCACATTGAATGGAAGAGTAAAAATTTTTTACAAAACAGGTATGGTTATTAAACCAAAAGCACTGAGTCAGACAAATTGACGCATAATAAAAAGCTTTTAAATTAAAATATAACTTTTAGAAACAGAAGCATAATTTAAAAACTAACAACGAAAAGTATGGTGTATTAAAAATCACCACCGTCTTATAAAAACATCCGTAAGTTATATTTCTTTAAGCAGAAAGTATCAATTTTTCGAAGTCTAGGAACATTTTTTTCTCTTACTCCCCGGTATTAAAAAAAAAATAATAAAAATAAACAAAGTAAGTATTTCCTTACTAGAAATCGAGACTCGAGAGCCTCACCGGCGTGAGGGGGAAAAATCACTAGTTGCTGCCCTGCAGCCCTTTCCGTTTGCGCCCTTGCCTCAATCCCTAAAGCACGCCTCTCGGTCCTCTTGCGGATCGGCAAACAGCCCCTTTTCTCGCCCGCTAAAAGGGGCTTTTAACAGCAATTTGCAAGGGAGTTTTGCTTCCGCTTGGTGAAGAGTTAGTGAGGGGGACACGGGGGGGATGAAGCGTATTTTGGTGTCAGTCATGATTAATACGGATCGCATTTCATGGCATAAAGGGGTTCGGAAACTCTATAATAGTCTCTCTTCTCTTACCGAAGCTTTTCGTTGTAATCTTGACAGGACAGATAGAGTCTCTCTCCCCAACCCTATTCGAATACACGACCGACGACATCTGTTGAATTTGTTTTGCGGGATTTTGGTCTATCAACGTTGAAAAGTTTTGTTCCAACAAGCATTGGGTCCTGTTTTAGGGGATAATGTTGACAGAAAACGAGAGAGAGACAGCGGTGATTTTTTTTTCCTTTAGATTTATTTTGATTACTTTTTAAAGTTATTAATTATGCGTTAAATAATATAATAAGTTTTAAAATTATATTAAAAGTTAAGATTTAAAGCTATTTCTTAGGTTCACAATAAAGAATTTGGGACCCAATAGATAGAGAATACTTAATTCAAAAAGTATTACCAAATTGATAAAATAATTTGATAGAACAGATACGAACAAAATTTTTAGAAGTGGCAACTGATAAGATCTATTACAAATGTTTTTTTTTTTTTTTTTTTTTTTTTTCGAATTAGAATCGACTAGCCATCTCTGGTATTCGAACCCGGTTCACCTCATTGGAAGGCAAGCGTTCTATCTCCTGAGCCATCAGCAGCCCTAATATTATTCTTTGTGATTATCAAACATAGGTATTATTAGAAATAAAATTTGTTTAAGAGCCCAATTCTGCAAAATTAATTTGTAGTTTGGCTAAAAGGCCTAATAGGGGCTTAATATTATTTCGCCATACAGAGAAATTATTTTCGATAATAACAACTGAGATTGTGTTCAATTTTGACCTTTTGGAATTTTTGTTTCAAAAGCAAAATAATTAAAACAATGTACTAAGTGCCAATTCTGAAGTACAATTTGCAGGGCGGGATTTAAAAATAAGTAATCCGAATTCTGCATTGCTTTGTATGCCAAAAATTATTATGAATTATTGATTTTACAAGAAATTATTTACGGGACTTTTATATTGTTCATACGGTTAACTACTAATAAAATAAATCATTAAACTAATTGCAAATTTTAGAAAATTGTGCATTAAATAAAAATTAATAATATATAAAAAATAAAGAAAGTTAAAACACATATTTTAATAAAGTACTGAAGATATTGATACAAACTATAACTTGAAATTAGCCCATTAAAGCCTGGAATACCGTGACGCAAGAAAGCTTCCATTAAAAAGTAATTATTTTTTAAATCATCGATTTTTTTTTCTGTTGGCTACTCCTTGATTTTTTAAAAGAACAAAAGACATTTGCTTGATGAGAAAACAGTCCTTTTTTTAAATCAGAAGAATTCCCGTGACGGATATGCTACTCTAGTTTTAAAAAAAGCTATTTCAATTCTATATAAAATGTGAGAGTTTTAGCTTATCAAATTTTTTTCCGCTTAGAAATGACTCTAACATGTTCGTGGTTTTCGCAGGTTTAAGTAAGAAGACACTTAGATATAAGGGATGGTCAAAACTATGAGAATATGATAAAATTTACTGTTTCTGGTTCGGTAGTTCTTACTGTAGCTCTTTGGTAAAAAATTTGGTTAAGAATAAAATACGGTTTTATAATACATGATGAAATGTAGTAAATGTAGTAAAATTCGGTTATTTTATTATAATACTTTAGAACTTGACATAAAAAACCATTTATTTGAATAAATTTACTTTTCAATTTTGTATTTTCACTAAATGTGTGGTAATAAGAACTGCAATTTTCAAAACCTGAATTTCTGATAAACTGTTATCATATGAATGAAAAAATTGCCAAATAAATGGTTCAAACTCCATATATTTTTGTCTTATAAAATTATTTATTTATTTTACCAAAAATGTCATTATATGAGTACAGCATTTTTACTAGATTTTTTTTCTCAATGGAGAAAGAGTTTTCTTTCTTACTTGTTTACGTAAAAAACATGGTTGGTACGTTTATAATTGTAAATAGAACACATCGAAACTTTAAAATATTCAAATATTGATAGTTTCCCGATATGAAACTACGATTTAGCAACAATTGATAACAATTAATTAAACTTTTATTTACAAAACAAAGGCATATTTTTTATTTTATTTTAAGGCGTGTCTCTTGCCTGAAAATTTTAAATACGAAGAAACAACATTTTTTTGCATAACCATTTAGCACTTTTGTCGGTTACAAATATACTTACTGCAGTCAGATTACAAACAGAAAACGAAAAATACATCAGTTTTAAAATTTGAAGAAACATTCACTAACTTATTTCCTTATAATTAGATCATTATTATCTTTCTTAAGTTATATTTATTATTTCGTTCTCTTTTGTAGTAAACTTATACATTTAGTGCTGTCTGTTTTTTTAATTAACAAAAGTAGTATAACTAGTTAGTACATGAAGTGTACTTTGCTTATTTAATTATTTAAAAGTTACATAATTCTACAATTGTTATAAAATATAAGCTAGATTTCATATACTTTATTAGTGAACTTTAATAATCCTAAAAATATACTTTTATAACTAAAATCAGAACTTTATATTAAAAGTTTTTCGCAAATATTTCCTTAACTATATAGACATTCGCCGACAGATGAGGATAGTTTTAAATTTAAAACATGCATACTTAATACTTAAACTTGTCCCATTCCTGTACCTGAAAATAATATTTAAGTGAAAGTTCCTGATAGAGATAATTGTTAAATAAGATAACTTTAAATAACGAGATAATTCGATTCAGCAAAGTATTTTAAATTAAATCAGAGCAGCAAGAAAATGTCTTGCGGAATGATATAAACTTAAACCGTATTTTAAATCGGTTTAAATCTACCAACAAAGTACTTTTCATCGAAATAATGGACACAAAACAGCGAAATGCACTCATTTGGAAATAATTTAAGGACATTTGAAAAATAAAAGAAAAAGGAATTAAAACATTATCCTCAAATTCCGGAAATCAAAGTGACAGTGCGGGGGAGACGAAATTAAATTTTCAAATCTACTCAAAACAGTGATGGCAAAAAGAAGAGTAAATCCGTTCTAATTGTCCTGAGTTCCAAACAAAAGGTGAGAAAATTAAGATACTCAACGTGATTGTAATTGCTTTATAGCCATTTGGAGTGTTAACTGTGATCAAATGAGAACTCAACACATTGTTTTGCGATCTCTTATAATTGAGTACTTATCGAAAAGAATTTTGTTTGTAACAAATCGCTTCATTAAAGAGACAATGCTGATAAGTATTTCACGAGAGTTCAATTTAACCCTTTACTCATCGTTCAGTTTAGCGTAAACTTTGAAATTGGGTTGGAATTTTTATTTTTCGCAGTGGTACCGTGCATTACAACATTTGCGTTTGTATGCATTCTTCGAATCGAATACGATGACAAGAAGTGAGATAAATGCAATGGCTCGCGTTAATGACTTTCAGAAAAGAGAGATTTCTTAATTTGATTAAAAAAGTATGTAATTAAGGGTGCTTTACAAATAAACTATCAAAAATAAAAATAATAATTTATTTTAAGCAGTTCATAGATCCGTAACATTGCATAATATAAGGGGGATGTTTGAAAGTGAAACGAAGCATGAAGATCGAGTAATGCATTACAAATATAGAGTTTTTATATAAATATCTATACAATTACAGATTTGTTTAAAACATATTGATTAAAACAAAAACGAATGATTGTCAGTTTGTTTGTCCCGTATGCTCTTCTATACAATCCACTTTATTGCAATGAATTTTGGCACAGCTATTGTTAGTAGATAAAACTCATTGTAGCTTTATTTTTCGAACCATCCAAGTATAGAGAAACGGATTTTCTTTTAAGTTTAACATTACGCATCGTTGCAACTTAATTTGTAGTCGATTATTTTTTTTTTTTTTCAAAGATAACATTTGTGATTTCTCTAGAATACAGATCTATTTAATCAAAAATAATTTAGCTCAGAGTTTACTGCGTGATTTAAAAATAGTAATATATCGTTGGTTTCTAAAGCGCATGCAAAATTAACGTAGATAATTTTTGCGGTATGTACACCAGGGTCTAGTAAGAAACGAAAGTTCGAATTTCTTTGACATCACCCTCTAAAAAGGTGCCATTTGGTATGAAACTAATATTCTGAAAGTTTCTGTTAAAAAGAATGATAATAATAATATTTAAACTCCGCTTCTCGGCGTCAAAATAGTAAGAAATTCCGATTTTTTTTTAAAAAAATGGGGTTTTGAGCAATGAATTAAAAAAACTCAAACGATTAGATATAGAAGCACAAATATGGGCTTATTCTATAGATATTGCTTTTAATTGAATCTTTTATTTTTGAAATATCTTTGCTAAACGAAAAGACCAAAGGATAACAAGTATTTTTTTTTTCTAATTTCCATTTGAAAAAAATATATATATTTGAAGGAAGGAGAAAGCTTGCTTACAATTGATAAGTATCGGAAAATGCTTTAAGTAGAAAGGCATAAATAACATGTTTTAAAAACAAGATAGGCATAAAATGTCACATTGAAAGTAAAATAGATATGTTTATGAAGAATAAAAACTTTATTTTAAATAATTCAATCATGAACACAGAGCATAGAACCACACTATAAAAGGTTCCGGATCAAATTACGGTATAAAATACAGGTAATTACGTGCTTCATCCGTAAAATCCATTTTATCGTAAAATACATCTTTACCGTAAAATATTATGCCGTAGTTTTTGCAACAATATATATTTAATTAGAGTAATTCAGTGATTTTACTTCAATTATTCCAGTGAAAATTACGGTATATTAAATGTTATGTTCCTTAACATGTTCCGGAAAAATGGATTTTAAGTTAAAAACTACCGGCCCCTTGAGTACCGTTACTTTTTACCAAATTTTGGCCCGGAATTTTTTATAGTGCATAAAATATGTTAAAAATAACAAATTTAGTAATCAGTTTAAATGTAATACTTATTAACTTTAAAAATAAAAAAATACAGAATCAAAGAGTTAAACGTTAGGAAAGATTAACAATTATTCTAATTTCCTAATTATATTCTATATACATTTCATATTCAGAATGTGACAATAGTTTTCAAGGTAATTTTATTTCTTTTCCAAAATTTCTTTTTCTTCAAAAAGAAAATCAAAAGCAACTTTTTAAGTACCACAAGTGGTCAGAAACTTTGATATTCCTACTTTTAAATTTTTTGCTTTAAACTTTTCCAAACTAATTCAAGCTTTAGCTAATTTTAGGTCTTTATACGGAGAGCTAAAGCAGCATACAGAACATTATTTTAGCTTATATATCTCATTGAAAAAGTAAACATCTGCTTCAAAAAGCCTTTCTCAGAAAATTGATTTGGAATTTTTTTTTTTTTTTTAAAGAATAGAGGAATTCTGCTATCCAGTAAAGCATGACTAATGGCACCTGAAAGGTATGTTGTTTCAATCTCTGATGGATATTTTATTTGGCGTGACAAATTTTACAAATGTCAATCAAAACTTTAACTAAACTTTAAAACCTTTCCCCATCAAGAAGAGATATATTTTGGGTTTTGCAATTGCGTAGAAACAATTGCTTAGCAATATTTTCGATGTCATTAATTTTTTATTTAGGCAACTCAACATCAATCTGAGTTTTTGTCTGACTTTCGATTTAATGGGATGTTATCTTAAATCTTAGAGAAAATATTTCAAATCTCGTGCTTATGCTTCAGGTTATTTTCAAATCAAAATTCGATCTAAGCATTAAAATTTGATGAGGACACGCAAAGCATAACATTTTTAAGCTATTGCTGTAACAAAACGTAAGCTCTTCATTAACAGTCAGGACTGAAGAAGTAGTGTTCAAGTAGTATTTGCAGTACTTCTATTTTATCTCCTATCCAAAATTCAAAAACGATAATTTTGTACTAAATCATACAAGCACCAATGTTGAACTTAAAATCTTCGAGTTATCTCCCTCTCATGTTTGAATTTTTGGTTGGTTTTCGATTAACTATGCTTAGAATGACCCTCCACTAGTAAAGATTTTAAAGTTCGATGAGTGATTTTTCATATACCCTGTATTTGCAAAACTCGTCGTTTAGATAGTAAATTTTTGAGTTATTTTCACAAACACGCAATATTATATTCATGTCTTTAAATTACATTTCTGAAGCTGAAACAATCCTAACTTATGTTTAAAAAAATTTTTTTTCTTTTTTTAAATATGCATATTTAATTTTTTATTTACGTAATTGTTTTTGTATTAAGCAAAAAAGTTAATAATCTTGAAAAAGTTAGCAAGTTTTTATACAATAGCTGTATCGTATGGGTATTGTTGTCATTGTTTCTAATACAGTAGAATAAAGCACTATATATAGACTATATAAACACTATATAAACACTATATAAAATAATATAGTAATATATTATTCGAATTCAGCCTGCTGTATTTGCCCACAGATGTTTAAACACTTAACTTCTTTTGATCATTGAAACTAGATGCATGTAATGTGAATTGATGACAAATAGATATATTCTAAAATTTTATTATTTACTATTTTCTTGTTTTTTAATATTAAAACGCGAATATCTTTAAACAATCAGGATAAACACATATAAATAACTTTTTTACGTTTTTGAATGATCATTTAATGATAAATTTAAACTTTTACTTTTTCATATTATTTTTCAAGATATTACACAGAAGGAAGTGTTGTTATTCATTAATTAGGAAAGTCAAGAAAACAGAAATTATTATTATTACATTTTACCTTTATATGAAAACAACGAAAAAGATTATTTTTTAAAATAAAAAAGAGGATTATCAATAAATAGCATTATATATATATATTTATTTATAACAATTACATTTAACTTTCTTCATTATATAAAATCCAGGTGCTAGAGTTTCTAAACTCATTGGGGAAAGCGATAATACATCGAAATACTCACAACCACACTTTATTCACTTCTTTTTGGCAATCTCTGCTTTATTTAACCGATATCAAAGCAAAATCATCAATATCCATTTCACGTAAGCTATTTTACGGTAGTGAACAAAATGTACACATTTTTTCAGCACTCTTTACTTTACTGTGAGGATTATGAGAAAACACTTTCATCTTTTAGTTCAGTCATTTTTCAATCAAGTTTTAATTATGAAAGAATAAATTAAAAGCCTTATCTATAAAGGATTCCTGGTTTATGTTTCTTTATAGAAAAAAAAATTATAGCGTAAAAAGGCGTTTTCTTTTTTTTCGAACTTTAGCGATTGGAGGTGGTGTCTAAATATTATATGACTGATATAAAATTTTCCAAATATTTGATTATTTTTTCTGGCTTTATGGGAACACAAAAAGTTCGATTATTTTAACCAAAGCGCTTTTGTAATGATTTGATTTGGTAAAATCAACAATAAAATATGGGTTTAAATTGTGTAGTAGAATTTGGTAGTTTAATCATGATATCTAAGCGTATGGTATGAAAACCATCAATACGGTTAAATTTACTTTTCAGTTTTTTTCCTTACTAAATGTGTGGGAAAAATAACTTTAAAAACAAGAATTTTCAGTAGACCGTTGCTATATGAAAGTAAAAATTTCCAAATCAATGTTATAAATACCGTACTTGGTAAAAAAAACTGTTTTGTTGACAGAAAAAGAAAACTGCCATCTGGTGCGTCAGTATAAACATTATAAAACCGTTTATTTCACAGAAAAGTATTGTTATTTAAAAACTGACATCTTGTTTTCAGATGATAAGTTTTGTTATTTTAACAAAACCTCTGCTATTTTAACAAAAAAAAAATTACTCTATAAAATATCTAGGTAATGTTTCATTTTGACAATGAAATCAAATCACAATTTTATTCATGCAATGTTCAAAACAATAAAATAATTTTTCAAAAGTAAGAACAAATACGAAAATAATCGTAAAAGGAATTGAAAATAGATAAAGTTATTTTTAAGGTAAGCAAAACTGCTCCGCAAAAACTAGAATTTAAATTGACCGTTTCATTTATTTTGTGATGAGGGTTAAAGACAGAGAAAAAACTGTTTCCTGAAAACATTATGTATCAAGTATATGGAAAATGTCTGTAAAAAAACGAGAATTTTTTGCAGCTCTTCGAATACCGATTAAAAATAGAAAAAATCTGTATTTTTCTTTAAACGGTTTTTTTCATGTAAAAATTATATAAAGAATTTACAGTTACTCTTTTATTAAGCAGAGTTTATGTAACTTTTTTTTAAGGAAATGTTCGAATTGACATCACCGTATTGGCATTTTTAAAGCTATAATAAACCTAGTGGTCACTTTTTCTTTTTTTACTCATTTGAAACTTGTTTTCCTTAACCTAAATAATGTAAAATTTACAGTTTTTTTTTATTTAAAAAGTTAAAACTGTAGCTTTATAAATACACAAGTGGGCGACCTTTGTGCTAAAATACAAAACTACGGCAAACAACGTTAAAGAGCACAAAAATATATAACAAAGCAAACAGCTGTTTCGGATGCTCAAAGGGCAACCTTCATCAGTGCAACAGAAGGATGTTGCACTGATGAAGGTTGTGATTAATCACATAATTTTTAATTCCTTGTTATAAAGCGCATAGTAAACATTTGTTATTTAATAATTTATTATTATTTTATGCAGGTGAATATAACTAAATAACCAAAAGAGTAACAAATAATTAAAATGAAATGGGAACTATTTCATATGTGTTGATTTTGCAAGATATTTTGTGGCTCGGCTAAAAAAGAATTTGCAATAAGCATTTACGTTAGATTATGAAATATTATTATAAAAATAATAAGTGCTTTTCGATATTATTTCCAAAAATTATGTAATTTTTGTGGCAAATCTATAATTTATAAATTAGTAGTGGCAAAAATACATGAAACCACTTTCTATCGAACTACTTTTCTAAATTGTGTTTCGGTAAATCTAAAAATGTTAAGACCCCAGAAAAAGCAAAACTGAAGTTCAACCAGTTAATGCATGAAAATGAAGTATAGAAAGGAAATATGAACAGTTTATACATACTTATAATATGCACTTCAGAGGAAAGATTCACCGTAGAGCTAAACAGAGGTACTTGTAGTACCATATATTGTCAATAACCACCATAGATTGTCAAAATAATTTTTGAATCGTAAAATATAAAAATTTTACATTATTTAAAAGAATAGAATTTTATATGGCAGTATACAAATTTGGAACGAAATCGGTTTAATGTTTCTAGAAATCAAATTTTAAATTCTGATTTTTTTTTTTTAATTGTATTTCTCACAAACTATTCGACCAATTTTGTTAAAAAACATTTTGCCATATACAATTATATGCTTCAAACTGATTTAAAAAGATTTACCTTACACTTTAAAAATGTTTTGACTTTTATTAATATTATATTATTTATAAAATAATTAAAATAAAATATATTTATTAATAAGGTTTTTAAAATTATAATTATTAAATAATTCTTGCATGGAACTATTTTTGGATAAATGAACTTTATAATTATGTAAAAATATTTTTCAATCCACTTAAAGATTTCTCGAGATATAACGAAATGCACAAAATGGAAAATTTGAAAAATGCACAAAAAATTAAAAATGCACAAAATGGAAAGGAAACCAAACTTTTAATCTTCTAAGGAATCAAAAAAGGAAATCAATCAAAAAATAGCAAAATAAAAAATTCAAGGAAATCAAACTTTCTATTAGGAGCTTATTTTCTAGATAGCGGCTATTAGCTAATAAGTATTTTTGCGGGTCCCTCCTCAAACCATTAAGATTGAGTCTTAGTACATAAAAATCCGATCAAAAATTACTCAGGGTATTTTTGGAAAACAAATTCGTTTTTGAAAAATTGCATTTAGTTCTGGTTAATAATTATGAAAATATGGTATTTCAATAAATCCTTAAAATACTTTAGGTTTCAGCTTTGAAAACCGAATTTTCATGTTTTTGTCCATCTTTACATGGTTTCAATTTTCTCTAAAAAATGTGAGTTGGTATAAAAGATTGCCTTTTCCTGTCATAAGTTATTCTTTTTGGGACTGACATACGTATTAAAATGATAAAAAGAAGTCGCCTAGTTAGGACGTGCAATCTCGAATCCATAAGAAACTTTTATAAAAATACTTCTACTGTAAATTACTAGGGGAGAGGGGGGTCAATTGTAACAGGGTACGATTGTAACAGAGCAAAAATTTCGAGTGTCGGTTTCTAGATTTGGTCCCTAGGTGGCGCACATGGTGTATTTTATAAATCTACATGTACACCCCTGCCGACAACCATTTTTATGTACTTTTGAAAGAGTTACATCACAAAAAATATTTTCACGCTACGTAAGTACTTTTTTTGGTATTAGAAAATTATATTGTAACAAAATAATTTTGCTTAAACAAATAAAAATTATTAACCGAATATGTTATGTCGACACCTTAATTAACATTTCAAAAAAAAAAAAATAGTTTTGTTAATTAACTAGCATTGTTCTGAACAAATGAAGCTGAAATGGCGTCTTGGGGACGATTGTAACAATAAGTAAAGGGACGAATGTAACAGCTGAAAATAAATAATCTTATATTTACAAACCATTATTTAACTCTTTAAGAACCACCAATAGTTTCATATATCATTTATATTATGTTGCACGTGCATTATTTTATTCGTCACCTTTCACAGCATAAATTATAAATTTTATATAAGCAATATTATAAGCAAAATTTTTAACCCCTTAAAGTTAAAAGTTTAACCCTTTAGGTCTCTTCTCATTATTATTTTTACTCCTAAAATATCACTATTATTTTGATCAATAAAAATATATCACAACTATGATAATTTGTATAATTAACTATGTTTTAGTTGAAGTGCACGACTTTCAAAAATTGTTAATAACTAATATAATAACATTTAAAATTTTAGGCTGTCAATACCATAACATAAAACAAAGCATTACCTCACCCCGGAAAGCCAGCCTCTACTAAATCAAGCAACTGTCAACAAATCCAATCGGGGTAACATTATTGAAAAGAAGTTTGCACAGAGATTTACAATTACTTGAAATCACCTCTTCATTTTTGTAAATTAATTTAATGCGATTAATTTGAGATACAATTATGTTTGTATAAATACTAACAAAAATATTAAAATTTCAGTAAATTAATTAAAAAATATATTATCACGGGCAATATTCAAATTTTTATTAACAAAGATGCGTAACTTGTGCTTTCTAAGGGAACTAAATTTCTAAATTTAGACATGTTTTTAAGTATTATCAAAGTATGCTGATTCTTAATAATAAAAGCAGAATGCCTATTAATAATAATAATAAAAAAAATAATAATAATTTATCTAGTAAAATATTTTGCTGGTTGGAAAAGGAAATTTGATTTCCATTGATTTGATTTGAATTGAAAGTGACTACTCTTAACTAATTAAACTCAGTAACATATATATGTATATATTCATCTCTCTAAAAAAAAAAACTACGTTTTTCAAAGAAAAAATGAAGAATGTATCATTGGAATAAATTAGTATGTTAGCTACAAAGCTAATAAAATTAATTAAAATTGATTCCATAATTGCCTTTATATTTTTTTCTCTCTATTACCATGTTGCGGTAAAATAAATTTAAAAAACAAATGATTATGCAATCATGTGTTTTTACCCAGAAGATAATAGTAAGTTGCAATTAACAAAAGAACTCACTTACTCTTTGAGAGATAATTATATTAACAATTACATTAGCAAAATGCCTGTAAATGTGCATTGAAATTAATACAATGAGACAAAAAAATTAATTTTAGAAAGGTGCACTTAATTTTATTTAACCTTCTTCAGGAGAGGAGAGATTTTTTTTTTATGGTGATCCTCGTCGGGAAAAAGAAACACAAACCACTGAAGAAAGATAATGTTTTTTTTTTTTTTTCTCAAACCAAAAAGTTTTTTTTTTTTCTGCATTGTGTGAAAAAAAGAAATTTACAAGGCTAGGTCTTACCAATATTGATTCTAAACTTCCATCTTCCTCGCGTGACTTAGCAACGGGTAGTGAAGGCAGACTGCAGATAGATCATTCCTCACTAATTTATTCGTCGCCTCGCGGAGAATTTTACAGTATTTTCAGAGATTTAATGGCCTGAAGAATTTCAGCTTGTTCGTATAGAATCTTTTGACTTCAGTGTTTGAGAGCTGAGAGAATCGACATCCTCTTCAACTTCAAACTATTTGAATAATGTTTCATTTTGTATAGAAATACAAAAGAGAAAAACTGGGAGGGGGACGAATCAGAATACATTTAGACTATTGGTAGTGCTGTCGTGTTAAACGAAGTTCTCTACCACGGGTTGAAACTTAAATTCTTGTTCTTCGAAAAAATATAAAACAAAATAAATGTAAAAAATCTACAAGAGAGAGAAAAAAAATTAAAAAACTCGAAAGAAGGAATTTTATAATGAAAAATATTTTGTGAGGATACGAGATTTTTTGAATAATTTAATTACGGATGTTAGAACTGCAATAAAATTTAGACTGCGCGAGAGTTCTTGTCACTTGAAGTGTTGTAAGACTTTTTTTTATCCTAAAAGAAAATTCAGAATGAGATTTAGGAATTTCTTTTCGATAACATTCCGGCATTAAGATACATGCTTCTTTGTTTTTCATTGACAAATATGTAATACTAACAAAAGGAATAAAAATGTTGCAAATATAAAAATCTGCATCAAAGATGAAATTCCCATTCTTCAATTAAAAAACACTTATAAAATCAAAATCAACCAAAAATGCTTGAATGCAAAATTCCAATGAATGTTCTTAGAAAAAAAAAATCTAAACCCCGTTCCGAACAAAAATTCTGTTTATGACATTAAATCTTAGTTACTTTTTACTTTGTGTCATACAGTTTAATACATCATAAAGCAAAAAAAAAAAAAAGTAAAAATTAGAATATATTCAAAAGGGAGAGAGACAATGGATTAAATATAGCGGAAATTAATTTGATGCAATCTATGAATCAAGCCTATATTAATTGATGAATAGAATTAATTGACATTTTTTATTTAATAATTTTAGCTTTTACAATTATTCCCAGTTTTTAAGTAATTGCTGACCACTTACAAATCAAATACTGACCTCTGCTTAAATAGTGATACTGTACGAATAAACTAATATAACTAATAACATTAAATAACATTTAGATAAACTAATAACTTTAAATAAGTGATTATTACATAAAATAGACCACGACTTAAATCATATTAAACAACTATATTATTTCTATAATAATATAATGTCTCCATATTAAAACATCGAAATGGCCACAGTTGTTTTGGTTGTTCAACTCAAGGCTACATCTTGTTCGGCTGTGCAAATTCGAGAATTATTTATTTTTAAACTTGAAAGGAAAAATGCCAGGCGGGTGCTTTAAAGGCCGAAAGAATGCAATTACAGAATTGTAATTTAGTATGCTGAAAAGACCATATTTGTTTATGTTATATTGTAACTTAACATAGAAAATTATCTCGGAATTCCGATTTGTTCGAAAGTTATTGTAATTAAAAGTGCATTTTTTCTGTACTTTTTACACTTTTCTTTTTCTTTTTTGCTTTCCGTTAAATTTTGCATGCTGCGTGTTTGTCAATGCTTAACGCGTTTTCACGGAATAATTTATTTTATTTTAGAACCAGCGTTGAACAGCCGACAAACTTATGGGTTTAAGACTATCAGTCTTCAACTCCGTATCTTTGTAATTTTGAAATCAACCTAGAAGACAAGGGAAAACCTGGATCGAGCATTGGGACTAAGTAGCTTTTTTTTCATCGAACAAACCCGTATTTGTGTTACACGGACAGCAAAACCGCTACGACATCGCACGGTTAGTTCAACGCAAGAGAATTTAAACCTATGTTTCGTCTATCACAGAGGAGTATATTCACTAATATCTTGACAACAAGAGCACCGATTTGGATCGTCGTTTATACGGGGGTTTAATGTAAATGTTTGAGGTAATAATGATGAGAAAAAAATAGGATGCTAAAAATCCAATGGTGAAAAAAATTAAAATCTAAATAATTGTGAGGAAAGACCATTAGACAATGCCAACTTTCATCTATCAAAAGTTACCTCAAGATTGACTCAAGTTATCATGTCTTATATGTTAGTGAATAGATGTTTAATAATTGTAGTGGTAGTTACGCCATTTAAACCGTATTTTCACAAAATATTTTTAAAAAATGGAAAAAGAAGAAGCCACAATAAAAAATTAAAATTCCTTAAAGCTCACCCTAACACTTTTGACTCTTAGTTTAAGTACATAAGTAAGACATAAGACAAATATGCCGGCTAACATAAGCTATCGGAAATATATTATATTTCACTGTGGTATTTAATGTGCTTATTCTCATTCGTCAAGACGGCATTTCAATTTTAAGGCTTTTAAGTTTATTAAATTCTAATCCATTTAATACATTTAATATAACAATGTAGTATCAACCGTTAATAATAAAAATTAATTATTTGTATCTTATCACGAATTTTAAACTTTATGTTTCTATCTATTAAATGAAAACATCATAAACTTAAAAAGAAAAACTTTACATATCGGTTATTGGTAAAACGGACACAATTTCGCCAACAAGAGATTTACAAAGGTCAGCGGCCCGATAATACGCATATGTATATCGTATATAACAATATCACGTATATTATACAAAGAGATAATTATTGTGAGTGTTGCTACATTTTATTGCGAAATTTTATAACTTACATGCGGGAGCATAACGATAATAACTAAAAACTGCGAAATCTCCCAATTAATTTCAACCTAACTTACATGTATACTGTCTAAAACATTAGGGTTTTTGCAAAATAATAGTGCATGTCAGTGTTTTTGTGCATATTTTTGATAAACTTTTTTATTATTTGGCTAGTGATGTGAGATTTAAGCAACTCTTTGAACTCAAAATGAATGAGAAAAATGCACATTCATTTATTTTAACTCTCATTAGAAAGTTAACTTTTGCTACATTTAAAATTTTGTTTCTAATTATTCTTGGGCCTAAAAACCTCTTCATCCAGCAAATTAAGTTAAAATTTAAATTTTAGTGCATAAGTCGGAGTGAAGAATTTTAAGAATATCACAAGGAATAATGTATTTCCTTATCAGCGTATATATGCAGGATTTTCAAACTAAATACTTCAGGATTCAAAATAAAAACTGCAGGATTTTCAAAATAAATAAATCCTGGTATTCCTCTCCACGTAATGCAAATGCGGGTTAGTTCCATCAAAAAAAAATTTCTCCCAATACTTGATCCAGGAGTTCCCTTGTCTTCTGGATTGGGTTCAAAATTACAAGGCTACGGAGTTGAACATTAGTATTCGTAAACCCAAAAATTGGGTCGGCTGTTCATTGACGGTTATAATATAAAATAAAATAATTAATACAATAATATATTAAAACAATTATTTGAGTTTTTTGTTCAAATATTTCCTGATAAAACCCAACATTGATTGCACCGGAATCTAAATGTATTTAGAATGTTGCTGGACTATTAAATCTCAATCGGAAGTCTCAAGCTCAATGCAAAATTAATTGAGCTAATAAAGCGTTAACCAAAAATTTCATTAATTCTGTACTTATTATGAAGCCTAATGCTTGGTAACGTTTTGTTTGTTTATTTACTTTTTATTTATTTATTTTTTTTTTTTGCGTGTTTTTAAAACGAGAGTTTCTTTTTATTCTCGATATAATCGGTTCTTGTTGAAACAAATAAAATGCGAATAAAAAAAACGGAGAAGTTTGAGTAGCTTTTGATCTAATATGTTCAGATTTTTACGTACTAAGACTCAATTTTAGTGGCATGAAAATCTAGCTTTAAAAATATCAATTAATTAGTGTATACAATATTCTGAGTTAAGAAATCCGACAAACAAACTTACTTTCTCTGAATAAATACACTTTTTATTCGTGAATTTGGATAACTGATACCTAAAATATATTAGATAACCGCTATCTTCACGGAGAAGACAAAAAAAAAAAAAAAAAAAAAAAAACATGGTCAAATTACCGTAATGTATGGTAAAAAATAATGCAATTTCTGGTAAAAAAAAACAATTCTGGTTAATGAAACCATAATTGGTGGCATTTGAACCATTCATTTGTTAATGTTTTACATTCATATGGTAACGGTTTAACGAAAATTCTGGCTTTCAATCTTTCAAAAAAAATAGTTCCTTACTACAAAATTAGCACAAGAAAAAATGCAAAAAAGAGAATTTAACATAATAAATAGTTTTATGCCATACTCTAGGTATCATTATAAAATTGACCAAATTTTACCACAATTTCCAAATTTTTCACTTATTACATATTATGAAATGATATTTTATTTTTAATTCAGCCAAAATCATTACCAGAGCACTTCGATAGAAATTATCTAGATTTTTTGTGTTACCTATAGAAGTAAATTCAGGTAGTTTTGACCAAATTTTTTTCTCAGTTAGTTAAATATGGTTTCAATAGTTTAGTAAAGAAAGCGATCGAAAACTTGGACGCCTTAATGTTTATTTTATTTTCTGCATATTTAACCATATCTCAAGAACTTTTAAAGGGTAATTTTTGAACACAACAATAAAATTAGTTTATCTACTACAACTCCATGTAAAAAATAATTTTTAAAAATTATTTATTATTTTTTGCTGTTTTGTTTAATATTAGTTGAAAAAAGTATGAATTGTACGATATAATCACTCTAAAGAATGTCAATTTAAATAGCAAAATACAAAATTTAGATGGAATTGGTAGCTTTTTTGAAGAAAAAAAAAATCTTATTGATTTAACGGGTAAAGTACATCAGAAACAATGTCCGACTTGCTTGTCTAGAAAAAAACTCAATTCTTCCCCTCAAATCAGCTCCATTATCTCGAAAAAGGAGGGAAGCGCAACAAAGGAGAGTAGGGGAGTTTTCAGGTAACATTAGCATGTAATAATATAACATAGCTTCCTATGAACAAAATGATTAAAAAGTTTTCCGAATAAAAAGTTTAATTTTACTGGACTATTAATGAAAAGATTTAAAGTAATAAACGGAATTGGAAATAAATATTGTTTTACTTAAAAATTACTATAGCATATTGTTCAATGATATAATAGGTACAATACCTTTCTTTACAACATTAAAATCATATTTGTCTGTCCAAAACTACTTATGATTTAATATTAATATATCCTGGTGACAAAATATAAATATGTTTTCTAAACAGACATCCCAAACATAAAGTAAAAAATAATATCAAAGAGGTTAAATTTCTGATTATACATGATCTTATTTTTTATTGTCAAAACATCAAGAACACGTCTGTTTAATCGAGTTGCAGTTATTATAGAAATTCACCCGTTATGATACATAAAAAATTAGTTATCTTGGTAACGTCACGTGATTATAGAGTAGAGATGTTACAACAGATTAAATTTGGGTAATAAGCTAGCCAGTAAAGAGACGGTTAAAATCAAATGCAGAACAAATAAAAATTAATTAAATATTACAGAATACGCAATAGAGTCCTTTTTTTTAATAAAATATACCTGTTGACTATCAAACATTGCCCCTGTTATATTTTTAAATATTTGAGAAGAAAAACAGAATCGCCTAAAGTTTAATTTATGTATAACAATGGCTAATACTAAATCATCGAGAATTGCTCAAGTGTCCTTTCTGAATTGTCTTAAGTGAAATTTTTGAACGATTATTAAGATCGATCCAAAAAACTATTCGATAAAATCGATCATTTTTTTAAGGATAAGTGCTTTCAAAACAAAAACTTAAAAAGAATTTTAAAAAATTAAAACCGTCTGCCTCAACTTATTCGTACAACCAATAAATAAGCAACGCTCATGAAGAGTGGGCGTTAGGAAACAAGAAACTGATACTGCTTTGCTGATTGCAAGAGAAATTATCTTTTTACATGCAATTTGAAATCTCTGGCCAAATATGTTGAAAATCATCACATTCACCAAACTTCATTGGTAATATAGTTATGTCACTCACTGTTCATTATAATTTTTAATAGTTATTTGAATTTCTTTTTTATTTAACTTCTAAATAGTAATCAGAAAATAATATGTTTTTCAATTTACGTGACAAATCCTAATTTTTTTCATTTCATTGCCGAGGTAAGAAAAAAAGCATTCACTGTTATTTCACAAGTTTTTTTGACAGGTTGATGGTTTTTTATGTCAATCTAAAGAATGACGTAACTTGAAAAATCCTGCTTTGAAGGAAATAAGTAGGATGGGAAAATTTTTTTTGAATCTTTTCACTTTTTCGACATTTGATTCACCACATGTCACTTTTTCATGAAAAAGAAAGCACTAAATGTTTAGAAGAAAAAGAAAAACACAGAAAGAACTTTTCAAACTGACAATACGCATGCGCAAACATCATTTTTAGCAAGACATGAGCAACTAAATTTGAAAACGATTTGGAATGTCAAAAAAAGATGTTTAAGCTTTTCGTGCTCTTACCTGTTACTTCGAAATTCGGAACAAGCGTATTATAGGATTTATGAACTCCAACAGGTGACTTTAGCAGTGAAAGCAACTGGTTATGCTCAACATTCTGAGTAAGATGAGATAAAAATCTGTCTATTTCTTGTCCCGCCATCTATGGAGTTGAAGAGAAAACATTTCAAGTCCAAAAGAAAACTGTCATTTTATTATTTTTGATTTCACATGTATTTATATTGATGAAAAGTAAAATAAATAGAATTTTATCTCCGTTATTTCGCATATTTAAAGAAACAATGGTATATCATAAGTTTATTATCTATATATTTAGTAAAATTATTTTTTGGAATTCATATTTGGGCTCACATAAACATAGTGTACAAGAACAAGCGTTAAAATGATTTTAAAATTGTGTACTATATTATACTTGTAACTGAAAAAGAAATAAAACTTAAAACTTATATGCCAATAAAAGTTAGTTAATAAATGTAATGATTTAAACATTTGTGAAATATATTTATTGAAACAGTCAAAAGTCAATAGAATTTATTCTTATACATTGAAATGTTTTAAAAATAATTTCTACGACGATTTTCTTAGTATCGTGATAACTGTAGTTTAAATATATTAAATCACTGTTATTAGTCTCAGCTTTTAATTAAAAGTTGTAGCCAGATAAAAATACAATTTATTTTTGTAAGTTTTAGAGTTGTAAGTTCGGTGAGAGGAGTTTTGTAAGTTGTTTGTAATTAAAAGTCGTAGCTACATAATGTCTAAATTTCAAGTTATAGTTAAAAGATGATTATTCAAATACTTAAAATACATCTGTTTGCATAATTTCATCTACACCATGCTTTCCTTCTTTTTATTTTTAAAAGAAATCACTTCTACTGATATTGGTACTAGAATTTGTGTTTTTATTTAATCATTAAAAAAAGATATTCACCGACTGCATTGAAAGAAAATCATGATCAAATTAAGGTTAACAATATAACATGCTACTGGAGTTTACCGGAACATGTAGCGGAACAAAAAATATGATATAACGTAATTTTTAAAGTAATAATTATCGTAAAATCATTAAATCAGTTTAATTAAATAAATGTTACTGTAAAAAGTATTGTATAATATTTCACAGTAAAATAGATTTTACGGATATTGCATCAATGCCGGTACTTAATATCATAATTTGATCCGGAATTTCTTACAGTGCGGTTTTTGAAAATCTGCGTCACAGGAACCGCATATCCGGGACTGAGAAAAATTGGTGACATTTTTTTTTTAAAAATTTCTAGCTTGTTTGAAAAAAAAGTAAAAATTTCATGTGACTTATTAACAGTTATAATAAATAAACAGGGGTGCTTTTTCTTTGGGAAAATGATTTACATTAAAACAAGCTAAATAATCAAATTTTGCAACTACCAATTGTTTTTCTCAATCCTGGGTATGACTCTTCACAGGAGTTTATACCGTGGCGGTAAGACAATAATATTATTTTTCTTTTACCTCTTCATCGTCATGAGAAGTATCGCCATCTTCATCGTCATGAAGCATGTAAGTTGGGCCAGGTTTTTTTGTATCGTATCGCATGTCCCGAGTAAATGTTGGCATTCCTTTTGCCGTTGGTAATATGGCATAAAGTTGATCTTCCAAATAATCATTCTCAATCACATCTATTGAAAAATTGTAAAGTATGTCAATATCTGTTAATTATTTCAGTATAGTAAAATATTTATGAAGAATAAAATAGGTATTAAATACTATAAGAATTTATAGCACACGAAAATGCCTTTGAAAAAGTGTTTTTAAGCTTGGAAAAATATTTTTGCTTCGATCTGCTTACTGTAGAATCTTCAGAGTAACTGTTATAAGTTATTAGTGTTTAGATCTCAAGAAATAAATTAAATATGTTTCTCGGAAATAATACCTTTAAAATTACATGGCAGTAACTTCATATTTATTTGATTTAATGTTCATTTTCTTAAAAAAAAAAAAAGACAGCAAACACGCAAAAACATTCGCTCAAATAGAAAGATTTCGTTTTAAACATCTTTTCACAAAAAAAAAATAATAATACGTCTTTTTATTATTAACTTAAAGCTTTAAAACCTGAATTTTTAATTTCATTAAAGCTATAAGCAATTTTTTAAGCCAGCGCGAAAAGGTATAAGTTTGTTGCATAGACAATTTCCCACTGAGTTTTTGCTTAAAGGGTGTACACATTTCCTTATAGTAGTTTATATAAAATTGCTCATTTTAGTTAGATAAATTGCATTATAGTAAACATTTCTATAAAATAATTCAATTCAAACAAATTAATCAGATTTATTTTATATAAAGCAGTACACTGTATTTCATTTTACCTAACGTACTGAGAATTAACATCGAATTGAATTCAAGATAAGTTGATTTGTCTATAATAATTTTTATTTATTCCTTTGATTTGCAATATATTATTAGTGAAACATTTTATCATGCCTAAAACAAATTTAATAATAAAATGTTCTGAAACTTTGAAAAAATTATCAAATTGAAGATATTGTAATAAAAACAAATCAAATGTATTTAATTTAACGGGAATAATATAGATCAATAAAGGAGTGTAAAAAATATTACCACTTAAATTATTATTATCTGTTGATTCTTGTTCAAAATTAAGATTCTTGACTCGCTCTGGTCTCTCTGGATCACCTTTAGCAAATCGAGTCAGATCATCATCCATAAATTTAGTCCTGTGTTTTGTATTCCAACGGAAATTCACATCTTCATTATTTTCTCCTCCTCTAATTCTTCCGAAAGTTGGGATTTCTTCATCGGCGTTATACCCCGACTTTTGCGCCGACGGATTTTCTTGATCACTGCTAATCTTCACAATCGGATGTGTTTGTTGATCCTGGGAATTGTAATGATCAGTAAGTTCCACCACTCTCTTCTTGTCAAAGGGATCAAGGAGCTCGTCCTCGGGAAATTCATTATCTTCTATCGGTAAAAACTCAATACTGCCTTCTCTCAGTGCTGCCTTTTGATTAAGACCTGATGGAAAGTCTGATTTGATTTGCATCTGAAATAAATGAAAACAAGCCATTTGTTTCAGCATTAGAATATGAGAGTATAAAATAAGTGACAATAAAATGTGTTACTTTAAATAGTCCAGACTTTCTTTTCTTTATGATAGAAGTTATTAGATATATTTGTAGAAGAGAAAAATTATTCAATAAATAATTTACTTTTCTTAATTTTTTTTAAAAGAATTACTAGTATTTTCAAAGATATTTACAGTTATAAATGGATAAAAAAATTTTGTTTCTAATTTCAAAGATTGTAATTAAAAAACTATATCCACATTATTTTTAAGTCTATTATTTTACTTAATGAAAGATAACTGAAATATTCCTGTTATTTTTCGTCCTCTAGTAATACATAAAATTAACCAATTTCTAATCACCTATTTTTAAAATTATGTTTATATTAATATAACTTTTTTTTTAAAAGAATTACTGGTATTTTCAAAGATATTTATCACTATAAATGGATATTGCTATTTTGTTTTCAAATTCAAAGATTGTAATTAAAAGAATATATCCACATTATTTTTTAATTCACACTTTATTATTTTACTTAATGAAAGGTAACTGAAATATTCCTAATATTTTTCGTCCTCTAGTGAACCTATTTCGAATCACCTATTTTTAAAATTGTGTTTATAATAAAGTAATTATATTTAATTTAGTCGTTATTTTAATTTATCCCAATTAATAAGATAGAATAAAAATTTATAATGCATAAGCAAAATTATAGCTTTAGTAAAGCTAAATTATAATAAAATAGCTTTAAAAAAGTATGTAATTGATATAAGTGTTGAAACTGGCATTAGATCCTTTTAATCTAAGCATTTTTACGAAATAAAATCAAGTTAAGGTTAGTCTGTTTGTGCAAATTTATCTTTTGTATGTTGTTGACAACTGAAATGTAAATAATAAAAACAGCATTTTACTGTAGTAAACAGTAGGTATTAAAACATATAAGCATGTCTTTAGGAAACTGATTATCTGGCTTTCCGAAATTTGTAGAAAGGGAGACGGGCGTGAAGGAGAGGGGTTTACTCTGATTCTTGTAAGTGCAGTATTTTGTAGTGAACTCAGCGAAACCCGATATGTTTCTTTTTTAGCTATTAATATATTAGTCTGAGATTTCTTCTTAGTTGTTAGTATTTTCCGTGATGAGAAATTTTTATTTATTCATTTTTAGGAAAGCGAAAGTTTTTTTTAATTAAGTCTTCACTATTTAGGATATTCATCTTTTTTTATTTCTACCTTTGTATGCGGAGAAAAAAAATCAGAAAAATTTTCCATATTGCAGGTTAGTTACATTTCTGGTAAAAAAACAACAGAAATCTGGTAAAGGAAACAAAAATATATGGTATTTCAACAATTCATTTGGTCATTTTTCAGTTCATTGGTTTAACGGAAACACTTGTTTTCAAACTTATAGTTCTTATTACCACACATTTAGTAAAAAATGCTAAACTAAAAAGTAGATGTTATCAAATAAATGGTTTTTCATTCTAATAATGTATTTTGTCTTCCGTCCGATACCTTTTATCTTTGATTTCTGTTTTGTTGTTTGTTTAAGAAAATAAACAGAATAAGGTTTGAAATTTTTGAATATATTCAATCCAGATTTTCTTTTTACCTGGATCCATACTTATTACCACCCGAAGCTCCATTTTCAGTAGTCAAAAATAAATACCACCGAAATGTTTGGGAGAAAATTCTCGTTTGCTTAAATATCATGCGCGCTCATAATTAAATTATTTAAAATGACAGATATTGATAGTTACTCAATCATTCAAAAACTGCATATCTTTAGACAATAAAAGAATTTCAAACGTAGCCACAGTTCGAACTATTATCTGAAGACTTTTCGTCCGTAAAATATATACATACTCAAATATATATAAGCACTCCCCATGCAAACGTAGTGTAGAATGTATTTTCAATAGATCCTCACAAAAATATAATCATGTTGAAAACTATTAATTTTATGACAAATTATTTATATGCAATTTATAACTATTTATCATTATATATTTATTTGTATTTGATAATGATTTATTAATTGCCACTATTAGAATTAATTTTATGAAAATGCATTTAGAGTCTTAATATTATTATTAATATTTAGAGAATTAATTAGTATTTAGAGTTAATTAATATAATTAATTAATATTCTCTAAATATTAATTAGTATTTAGAAAATTAAAAATCTTCCAAATTTAATTAATAAGTTATTTTAATTATTGCATCTATTAATTATATATTAGCATATTAGAAAACATTTACAAATTGTATTGTTATAAAGAATTAGTGACGATAGATGTTAAAATCTTGTAGGAAATGATCATTAGAATACATTTAAATAATTCCGTAAATCTTAATGCTAATTAAAATTTTTGTAATTATGCTTTAAAAATTTTATTTCTTAATATATTATTATTTTTAACATAAAAAGTGTTCATAATAGAATCTTAAATATTTTTGATGCTTAGAAATAAAATCATGATAAATAATTA
Organism: Parasteatoda lunata; assembly: GCA_949128135.1. NCBI lineage: Eukaryota > Metazoa > Arthropoda > Arachnida > Araneae > Theridiidae > Parasteatoda > Parasteatoda lunata. The sequence goes on along the minus strand of OX421972.1, from coordinate 57,528,362 downwards.
ATCATAATGAATAAATAATTCGAAATAAAAATAATAACTCAAATATTATCGTATTAACAAATTATCTACAAATGGAAATTTAATTACTTGGTGACGCGAGGTGTTATCGACTATGTCAGCCTTCATCTATGAAAGGGAACCCCACCACAGAACCGAGTTAACATGTCTTATATACTAGTGAATTGGAATTATATTTTTATAGTGGTAGATACACTACAGTACTCCCCCACCAGAATCCATTATCTGTGATAAAATTTGATGAACGAATTCCACTAGTTGATTCATTGCTGTTTTGTGAGAAGCCGGGAGAGCTGTATTAAGATCACCGTACTTTTGCTAATCGTGAGAGCTGTATTGAGTTGACAGTCGTGGTTGCTCCTGTGTTGCCATTAGCAGTCGAGTGTATGCAGGCCGACGCGTTTGATCGAGACTGAGTAGCAACAGCTCAAGAAGGTGGATAATGTCGCAGTCACAAGTCAACTGTTCAATGTGGACCATCCATCGAAATAGGCGTGTTCAAATCGAAGTGAGCGTTACTGTCAAGGTAGGCGTGTTCACATCCCCTCCGAAAGTCACCAATATGGGGTGAGTTGTTATCGACCATGTCAACCTTCATCTATGAAAAGGTACCCCACCGCAGAATCAAGTTAACACGTCTTATATACTAGTGAGTTGGAATTATATTTTTGTAGTGGTAGATACACTACATACTTGTTTCGAGATTAATTTACTCATTAATAATTCTATTTATACATTAGATAATTATTCACTATTATATAAATTATAGATAATTGTTAGTAAATATTTTTAAAAAAAACACTAATAATAATATTAAGTGTCAATATTTAATAATTGTACGTTTGTAGAATTGGATTGAAAATCTGTTCTGTTCACTGTTTTGTGGCGAGTTTAGGGCTTTAAAGTTCAATAGTTGCGATCAATGTTGTTTTACTTTTCAAGCATCTGTAGTTTGTAAAAGTTATTCGTGTGTCATTCGTTCATCATCTTTCTATATATCAATACTCAATATTCTATATCTAACAGTTCGATATGCTTTAAATATTTTTAAACGCAATAGTTTATTAAATTATTCGGCAGCAATGTGTTATCAAACTGTATTTTATTTATTTATTTTTTTTTTTTTTTTTTTTTGTACGGGTAAGATTTTTTTCTCGGCTATAATTCGTTCATAGATACAAGTAAAGCTATTTTGACAAATGTAAATGCTACTCCGTATTTATATTCTCTTCTATAAAAAGAAATGCAAACACACTAAGTTTTACTGTATAGTTATAATTTTATCTTAAACAAATTTATAAAAATATTTCAGATATCTAAGAGAAATTTAAAACAATTCAATCTATTAAATTTTTATTTTTAATTATTTACAAGTAAAATAACAACGATTTCCATTTAGTATTTTAAACAAAAAATAAATCAGATAAGTGCATGTTTATAGCCTGCGATAAAGTGATCATTTAATACCGCTATTTAAATTTTGACAAACACAAGTAAGAAAAACATGCATTCAGTTTCATATTACATGACGCTGGGAAATAGGATACACCAATCAGGGTAATAGTGAAAAATGTGCATTAGCTTTCATTAAGTAAGTAAACTTTTCATTATTTTTTTATAATGGACTCATAAATAATAAACTACTGTATCAAAGCAATGAATTTTTGAAGTGAAAATGTAGAATATTTTGGAGAATATTAAAACATGTGGTTTAACATTCGTAAAAATGGAAAAAGTAAAAGTTAAAATTGAATTTAAAACTAAAAGAGGAATTGGTTTGCTTAACGGCAAAAAACATATTTTTAATGATTTTGAAATTTGCTAGCTATAGGGTCAATGTTAGTAACTGTGAAAAGGAGAAATTGTAAACATCAGTATCTTTTTATTTTTAAATCATCTGAGCTAAAGTCAATGTTTCTCGCTAACTTCCTTTCTTTAAACAAGAGTTTGATGAGAAGTTTAAGTTAAACCTTTTGCCAGAATTATATTTTTTTGAAAAAAAGAAACCTGCATTTTTTTTTGTTGTTGAACAAATTGTGCAGTTAATTACAAAAAAGAATTATAGGTAAAAAAATAATATCTAAAATATAAAACTCGGTTATTACTGAATGATCATTAATGAATGAGTGGTTTTTAATGTAGAATGTAGTTATATTGATTAGACTTTAATCTTTTTTATGCTATGAAACTTTCAAGTTCACAACGACCCTTGCAATTTCAAATAAACGACACAACTTAATTAACACTCAATTGTGGGAAGTTTGAACCGCACTCACAGTTTCTCTAATACAGTAAGTACATATGTTTGGTATATGCTGATTACCAATCTATAAAAAATGTTTTTTAATTCAGGGAAGATTTTATTTTCACGTAAAATTTTTTAAGTTTTGGTATCGTTTGAGGAAAGAGGAATTATGAAGTAGAATTAGAAGGTTGGTAGTAGAATTGTGAATGTGGATAAATATGGAGAGCAGGAATTATCCTTTGTTCTCAAATACTCACATCTACAGTTCTAGATTGTTTAATGTTTTTGCCGATGGAATTTACAATTGCAAAAAAATTTAAGGCAATATGTGGTATTGTGAATTCCTATTATTAAATTCTGGAGGAAATCGTTGAAAATATAAGCATATAGTTTAAAATATATAGAATTTTAAATCACTATACAAAATAACATAACGCGAACGAATGTAATGAAACTGAAGCGTAAGCGAAAAACATTTTTAAGTACAGAACTGTAGTTATCGAAAAAAAATAAGGTAAAATTTACAAAATAACAATTGCTTAAAAAAAATTAAACGTATTAAAAAAAATTTGCTTTTCATAATTTAATTTCAATGAGATTAAATTATGTGTTGCTAGTAAACATACAAATAAAAAATGAATAAATAAATATGAAAAACTATAACAGTGAAAAAATACACGCTTTGAAAAAAAAATTATTTTACTTCATCATTAGAAATGGTGGCAACTATACAGAATTTTTTACAGCTAAAAATTACCCACTTTAAGCCTAAACAAGTTCAAAATTTGTTGAAATATTCTTTTTTTTAAGAAAATATTTACATTTTTCATAAATTTACTTTCAAAATTTAAAAAGAAAATACAAATTTATACAAATTTATAATTTTGTTTATTATAACGTGAAATTTATAATTTTTGGTGTAAATTTATGTATTTGGTGTAAATTAAGTTATGTATCAACAGCGTTTTACAAATTATTTGCACAACTGTTGTGTAAATTGTATTTGTATCTCATTTTCCGTTTTGCACGCGTTCCCAAAATTTTCAGTTAAAAAGGTGAAACGTGACAGTAAAAATTTTAAAAGATGTTTTTGAAGGAAAGCATAAAATTGGCAATACAAACTAGCTGATTTATTGCATTTTTTTAATATAAAAATTATTTTTCACTCATGTAGTATGAAACATGCCTATTAGTATTTACATAGAAATACAAACGAGTAATCAGGTATTCTCAGAATTCTCTTTAAATATATGTAATTGAACGAGTTGAATGTGAAGAGTTTCTAGTATGTATTAACTTTCAGGCATCAATTTAAAAAGAGGAAGAAACTTCAGCAATAAAAAGAGTCATCTATGGTGACAGAGTGATTTAAACTAACAAAGAGGGAAAACTGAAGAATAATGATCAAAAGTTTCCATGAATGATTGAAATAATCTCTACATATATTTCTCTTATGCGGCATCATTAACTCGAGTATTTCTCCATCCATTGGCAATACTATATTTATTATTCATTTTGTTAGGTTGTCTTTAATTATTTAAGTATTGTTAAAAAATTAGTTATTCGTTAAGTATTTATTTACATGAACTAAAACATTTCGGTATGATTACTGTATTTTATAGTAATGACATTCCGGTAAGAAAAAAAACATCAATACGGTTAATAAAACCAAACTATCCGGTACTAGCAGCACTAATTTAATAATTTAAATCGTTAATATGGTCATAGTTTACCTTAAATTCTGTTTTTCAAGATTATTGTTCTTATTACTACACATTTAGTTAAAAATACAAAACTGAAAAATTAATTTAACCAATTAAACTGCTGTTATACTATGCTTTTAGGTATCATGATAAAGTTACAGAATTTTATACATTTACCAAATTTCATCACATATAATAAAATCATATTTTATTGCTAATTTTACCAAAATCAATATCAAAACACTTCAGTAAAAACTTAGCTTTTCGATGATTACATAGAGCCAGAAATACGGTAAATGTTATTATTATATTTAAGTAGTTTTAGTATTACTTTTTTTTCAGTGTAAATTCATTTTGTTAGAGTGTCTTTAATAATTCAAGCAATGCTAAATAGTTAGTTATAAGTAAAGTGTTTATTTAGAACTCTGTATTCTTATACGAATCAACTCAGTTATGAAGTAAATGTTTAGATTTCTTTTTGATAATTTCCAAAAGGGATGTAGAAATTTTAAGCATGAATGGTGCTATAGTGACCAAACTGAATAGATTATGTGATACAGTAACAACTTTATGATTTTAATGACTTCATTAAGCTGCTTGAAATTACTTCATGTTAATAAAATTATTTAAAATCTTTAAACTTTAAATCGTAAAGGTGATGAATTGGAAACAGGAACACTAAATCATAATGAATAGTTAACATTTCATTATTAACGATAGAATTTATACAGAATTTATTTCATAAAGAAATTAAAAGAGAAAAATTAATCAATATTTTAACTGTAAACAAATGTTTTTATTAGTTTTAAATTAACTACAGATTTTGTTAATTTAAATTTTCTGTAAATATTCAAAGTTATAAATTTCGTGCAAACAAATAATCTTATTTAACATTGCTAATTTTCGTATCTTTAAAAAGTTAAACTTAAAATTAAGATATACGGCAAATTATAAAATGCCATTAACTTTACAACCAACTTAACTTTTTCTCGATAACACGCAGCAATATAAAATTTCAAATATATCAAATACATTGGTATTATATTCTAGGATAAAAATAATTACATTCAAATAAAAACCTATTGCTTCGATCAAAAACATTATTGGAACACAAATTAAAAGGCCTGTTTGAAATTCACTAAGTTGATAAAATAAAATTGCATTTAATAAAAAAAAATAAAATAAAAAACTGCTTGCTTGCTTGCGTCTCTTTTAAATTTTCTTAATAATAGCAATAAGAATTTAGTAACGTGTTTCATATAAAATAAAACTTACATTATGAGCAAACAAACTCCTAAAACAGTTCCTTTTTTTCCAAATTTAATGATTTTTTTAACTTCAATTTTTATTTTCGCTACAAAATTTTACTTATCTTTGTTTAAAGGAATTAATTTTATATCAGTGCTTTTAGATAAACTACTGAACCGAATAAGGTGTAATTTTCCAAAGAGGAGCGCAAGTAAAAGTTAAATAAAAGTTTATTAACTTCACGTTAGAAGTTAGAGGAGCGTATTTCAATTATGAACAAAGCGAAAAATAAAGCTACATTTTGCCCAAGTAACAATCGTTAAAAATATAATTCCTTTGGAAAGCGGATGATGTAAAGCTCGATATAAATGCAAAATTGTATAAATAAATTAAGCAAAATTAAATCGCTCAAAACAATATTTAAATAGCTTAAAAAAGTTATGATAGAAAAAAATCGCGAGGTAATGTAGCCTAAACACAATAAAATCTAATTTTTTATTAAATCATTCAACAAAAAAGCAAAAGTTTCCGCTTTGTCTCGTATGAATTAAAAGCTTTTCTTAATGAAGTGTTGTTTAACCTTGCCTCGCTGTGTTTGCGGGAATTATTAAAATATTATTCTTAGGATTGTTTTAAATCATTTCCTTTGTTATTTTGACTGAATGTAGTTCATAATAAATTGCTGCTACATTTTTGTTTAAATTTAATATTAGTTGATGTTTTCGTAAAATATGATGAATCTTAGCAAATAAAATAAGAATCAAGTTTAACATATAAAAAAGTTTCTTGATTTTTCGTAATTTTTAAAATTATTTTCTAATTTAATATAATACGTATTTATGTGCTTGGAGTTGAAGTGAATACCTGAAGTTGTTCTTGTCTCAAATTACTAGCATTCTGTTTTCTTTTTGCATCAATCTATTAGAGCCACGATAGCTCAGGGAATAGAGCGTTTGCCTTCCAATGAGAAGAACCGGGTTTGAATTTTAGCGATGGTTGGTAGATACGAATTACGCATCCGACTCGCACCGACCACTGTGCTGACGTTAAATATCCTTAGTGGTAGACGGATCATGGGTTAGAGTCCTCTTGCCATCAGGCTAACCGTGGGAGGACGTTCTCGTAGTGTCACTCTTCGTGTACCTCAAATGCGGATTAGTTCCATTGAAAATTCCTCCACGAAGGCAAATTTCTCCCAAAACTCGATCGAGGAGTTCCCTTGTCTTCTGAATTGGGTTCAAAATTACAAGGATACGGAATTGAACATTAATAGAAATAAACCCAAAAACTGAGTTGACTGTTCAACGACGGTTATATAATAAAAAATAAAATAAAATCTATTGAAGAAAATATAAGAGTTGAGTTTGAGTTCAGTTTTTATGTCCAAAGACTTTCAATCAGAATTCACCCGAGCCCCAGTAACTAGAACCTAAACTACCACCAAGAACCTGTTAGGGACACTTATAAACTAATTTGATGAAAAATATAACCATTTTCAGATTTTTCTTCGTAACTAATTTTCAAGAACTGTGTCGTTAGTTTCGAAAGTGGAATAAGTCCATTTGGTTCGTTTTAAGAATTTTTTATATTATATTTTTTTAAACGATTTTAATACTCATTGTTACATTTTCATGTTTCATCAAATGATAAAGTACAAAATATTGATCAAAATATATATATCAAATTGATTAACCTTTTTACCAATATTTTCATATAATTCATTCAAACTCTAACCAATAAAAGATTCAGATTTATACCACTTTCCAAACTGAACTTATTCCACATTCAAAACTAACTGCACAGATAATTCTTACTAATGAAACTTACGTCATTATCTGAATATCTATCAGAGTTTTCTCGAATTCCGTTTAAAAGCTTTCCGGTGTCTTCAGCTGTTTTGATCAGTTCCTGAAGAACATCTTTTTTACCAGCAAGTTGTTTTTCTTCTGGGTGGGTAGGAAACCGTTTATTGCGGTATTCATGCAACCAGTGTGTTTCAGGATCGTTTGACTCAGGTGTCTCATTTTCATTTTCCTCAGATTGTCGTTCCGAAAACATCGGGGGAGTGAATACTTCTTCAGCAAACATAGTTCCGTCTGAGTCTTTTCCGTTTGGTTTAAATCTAAAGATACAAGTAATAAAACATTATTAAGCAAAGTTTAAAAATGTATTTCTTACAATCAATACAAATGAACCGCGTGGGTTAATATAATCTGAAGTCCTATTATCAAAAGAGAGTTTAATATGTGCAATAAAATGTTTAAGAATATGAGGGGTTTGAGGGGTTTGATGTAAAAAGTCACCATTAAAAAAGAGATTAACTCTATATTGCTCCCAATACATTCAATATGTTTGTTTATATCTTAGAATTTTACACTGAAAATTAAATGATTAAATATACTAAAGAAATTAACTTATGCTTTCCGGAAAAATATCGTTAAGAAAAAGGGAATGAAAATTGAAGGAAAAAAAGAACATTAACCGTGCAAAATATGATTTTTTTAACTCTTGGCTCGTTTTGTATTAATCAGAATACCTAATTTTCTCTTTTTTTAATAGTAGCGTTCATTTGTTTACGCCACCTCTTTTAAATGCCTGGTCAATAATAACACGAAGTATTATAATGTGAAAAAACAGCAAAAGAGATGAGAGAAGCTTATTATCTCTTACAAAAAAGTTACTGCTAATGCAATCAAGTCTGTTAAATTCATTTTTAACCATTAAAAACAAAAATAAAAAGTTGCTTAGCTCAAGCAATGATTTAGGGGTATCAGAGATGTTGAGGTTTACGTAAAAACGAAATATTTTATCATTTTTCGACAACAAATTGTTCTTTTTAAGACAGCATTAGTATCCGAATTTTTTTTAAAATACTAGAAGACTCACCTCAGCAACTCTCGTGGTTGCTTCTCATTAATTTTTTTATCTTAAAAGTAGATAAAAAAGATAATTTTGTTTATGAGTTATATAATTATTATAATTTTATACAAATAAATTTTATTAATATGTTAATTGTAACGATCTGGATATCTGGGTTTGAAAACTAATAAACTATATATATATATATATATATATGTGTGTGTGTGTGCGTGTGTGCGTGTGTGTGTGTGGGCAATGTTTTCATGGGACACATTAGGACCCATAATCCTCATAGAACAATCCCTGACGTCTGTAAGCTACTCGAACATAGTTGCAGACCAGGTTCATCCATTCATGGCAACAGTTTTTCCTGCGGGGGATGGTGTTTACCAACAGGATAATGCACCATGTCATAAGGGTCGAATCGTATTGGATTGGTTCGAGGAACATTCCAGTGACTTCCAAGTCGTTTCTTGGCCCCCAAATTCACCTGACCTTAATCCAATAGAGCATTTGTGTCCTACATGTTATTAGCAGGGTGGTCATAATGTAATGGCTCTTCGGCATATATATATATATATAATGTTAATAATTCTTGAACTAATTATCGAATCTCTATTTTCTTATGCAATCGATATCCTTGTACATTTCCTGTACATTTTTTCGCTATTTCAAGTTTCTAAGTTTTATAGTGTTTAGCCGGAAAAATAAAATGAAACGTGAACAAACAAAAAATAATTAGAAAAAATTCGCAAAACAAAATTAAAAAAAAAATAAAAAAAATTACTTGAGATAGCAATATTTTTGAAACTACTTCGAATTTCAACAAAAGTTTGATTTAAAGTCAGAAAAAATTTTTGGCCCCTTTCAGCATGCTTAATTTCAACATTGTAGTTGCATTCCTGCTGCCTGTAGAATGGCAAACGTGGTATTTTTTTTCAACCATGTTCAATATTTAAAAAATCTCGAACTAATTATCTGAAGATAATTTTGAATTCCTGTAAATTTTACAGGCGAATAAATAGATTTTATAAGTTTATAATTTTATAGTAATGTGCAAAAAGTTTCAATGAAAAAGTTTAAAAAGTTCTCGAAATATAGTGAAATACTCAAAATGTAAAATTAATATTAAGAGGTGAAAACTTTAGATCGCTTTCCTGATTAAACTATGGGAACCATACTTCCCAGATTCCGGTTACCCATTATGCCTTGGGAGTCTGAAATCTGATTCCATCGAAAGAAAAGTCAATTAATTCAATGAAAGTTTGGATTATATCAAAAGTCATTCAGAGTAGTCCGTATTTTTTTCCTTCTTTTTTTGTGCATTCAGCGTGACCTTAAAATTGCTACTATTTAAAATATTAAAACTTTTTTTTAAAATTTAAAGAATATTATTTACGGAAAACAAATATAAAATAATCTTAATTTAATTGCTAGAGAAACTAATGAAGTCTGTTTCAAAATGACTTCAAGTTTCGTTAGGCAATTCAATAAATTTTGATTTCTTTCATTTTTCCTTCATTATTAGTAATTCGATATACTTCAAATGCTATTTTGTTCCTTTTCCCTCGCTTAAATGTAACCTAGTTTGAAGTCCGAAATGTTTATACATCTTAACTTCATTTAAAGAATTCTTAAATTACTTATTAGAAATGCATTTTTATATGCCGCCATCTGTAATGAATATGTGTTATACATATTATTAACACAAACAATTTTCTTAAATATTATTGAATAAAACTTACTTAATAAAAGCTAATTCTTCAGGATCGGGTGTTTCAATGTCCAGTAGTATATCAGGTGGCTTTAAAAAATTTAAAAAATGATATAAATGAAGTTTTAAAAAAAATGAAAAAAAGTGTTGGCTTAAAATATTATTACATGACAATGTTATTAATATGGCCGGTGGCTGAGTGGCTCCCGTGCCACAGGTCCTGGGTTCTATCCTCGGGCCGGGCAAGGTTGACTCAGCCTTTCATCTCTTCAGTGGGTCGATAAATGAGTACCAAGCATGCTTGGGAACTAAACACTGGGGGTTTCGCGTTCGGTTGACCACCTAACCGGAACATTTGCTCCTGCAACCCAGAGCCCAAGGTCAAGAAAACTGAGATGGGCACAGTAGGCCTTAGCCCTCGATGGGCTGTCGCGCCACTGAGTTTAGTTTAATATTATTAATAATAATTGTCACATAATTATATTATAAACCTGTTATTTAAAGTGTTCAATATGAATTTTTAATTTCATGATTTAGTTTAAATATATTCTCATGAAGAGAGATGTTCATGCGGGATAATATGTAATAAGTGACCCTAATTTATATTTTTAGATTACTCGTGTAAATAAGAACCTAGATTCTTTTATATGAGGGTTGTGTGAAAAAAATGAACTTGGGGAGTTTACTGGTTCAGCAGACTCACCATCCCACCTGTCAGGGTCACGTGATGTAATAACACGCATTTTCTGATGTTGCGAGCTAAAAGCTTGATATTATAGATATGATCATTTTCTATTGTTTTGGTTTTTGAACGATGGATGAAAAAGAATAATAAAAAAGGGTGAATTAGTTTTGTAGAATTTTGCGTTATTTCTTTTGTAAAAGGTTACGACTGACAAATGCGCGGGAAGATCCCAATGGATTTCGAAATAAAAGATTGGTAGTTGTTTGTTCTATGAATTTCAAGTTGTTTGATGGAAGATAGTGAGTTATTTAGATTGTCTTGAAATTGGTTTAGGAAGTGGCATTTTTTTTTGTAAGAAGGTGCAGTTTAGAAAGTAGTAGGTGAAAAATGGCATTTTTAGGAAGAGCTTTAAAAGTAGATTTGAAGTGTTTGGCGGAAGAGTTAGGAGAAACGGCAACGGAAGACATGAGAGTTACCGAATTAAAGAAGATTATATTGGCAAGTACGGAGTACGAAGAGGAGTTTGTGAAGGAATTATTAAAAAGAATAGTTAGTGGAAGAGAAGAAATAAAGCGCCAACAAAAAGAAGATGAAATTAGGCGACAAGAATATGAAATTAAGCAACAGGAAAGGGAAGACGAATTAAAGCGGCGAGAACAGGAAAGGGAAGATGAATTAAAGAGGCGAGAACAGGAAAGGGAAGGTGAATTAAAGCGGCGAGAACAGGAAAGGGAAGATGAATTAAAGCGGCAAGAAAAGGAATATGAATTGGAGAGGTTGAAGATAGAAGCTTCATTGGTACATACTGGTACTATAGGAGAGACGAGCAGCTCTCGAAATGAAGAAACAAGAGAACATGTACCTGGTGGATTGCAAAAATTAATGCGTACTTTTGATCCAAAAGAAGGTGATATAAGTTTTTATCTAATATTGTTTGAAAGACAAGCACGAAGAGTCCATATAAAAGAAGAAGATTGGGTAACGCATCTTGTTGGATTATTGCCTCTAGAAATGGCGAATTTAATTGCAAGGGAGCCTGAAGAAAAAGCAAATGATTATAAACATGTAAAATGTATGTTATTGAAAAGGTTTAAATTGAGCCCAGAAGCATTTAAAATAAAGTTTAAGAGACATTGTAAAGCGGCTGAGAGCACTTGGCGAGATTTTGGATTTGAATTGGCGAACTATTTTAACGAATGGGTTTCGGGACTAAAAATTAATGATTTCGACAGCCTGAAACAACTTGTCATTGTCGAACAGATAAAAGAACGAGTACCTGGAGACATACAAAATCATTTTATTGATGAGTGGAGTAGAATTTGCTCAGTTGACACACTTGCTGAGAAGCTAGATGAGTACGAGAATGCAAGGAAATATAACCAAACTACTAAATTCATTGCTTCTCAACCATATAGGAACTTATACCGGGAAAAACCAAACATGGTTAGTAGAAGATATCATACATTTGGTGAAGGATATAAACATGAGCATAACAACCATGGCAGAATTGATAAGCGGAGTTCTTCCCAAAATCCAGTCACATGTTTTAATTGTGGACGAGTAGGACACTTGGCACGATTTTGTCGAGATAATAAAGAGAGGAGAAGAAACATTGAAGGCAAAGTGGCCGAGGTTCAAGTATCGGAAGGGCAAGTATCCGAAGTTAAGGTACTCAGAAATGGAAATATCGAAAGCAAAGTAGTCACTGCAAGATTTAACGGTGAAGTCATGATAGGAAACAAAAAATGTAAAGGCGTTCAACCAAAAATAGCTGCCCTTAAGAAAGTTAGAATTTCATATAGTGGAAATGAATACGAAGCTGTAGTAGATTCTGGTGCACAAATAAGTGTATTTAAAAACGATATAGTGGGTAAGGAAGTGGATTACAAAGGACATATAATACTACAACCTGCGTTTGGCGAAAGTCTAAAAGCTGAATTAAAAGAAGTGGAAATCGCGTTGGTAACGGAAGGATATATTACGCCTATAATTAAAACGATGATAGCAGCCGTCAATGGGTTAAATGCTGACATTTTGTTGGATGCTGAAACTTATGAGGCATTATTAGAACAAAAAAGAGTATACAATCCCAGTTTTACTGCTGCTATGAAGCTAAGATCAGATTCCCGAAAGGAGCAGTTATATATGAGTGCAAGTGACGGAGAAGAGCAGCAGGAGCCAACAGTAGGTGAATGCGGTGATAAAAAGAATGGAAATGAAACCGAACGATTCAAGATACAACAACAAAGTTGCGATACTCTCCAAGAAGCATGGAAATTGGGGAAGCAAAATAAAGGAGGGTATGTGATACAAAATAATATACTATGCCATGAAGAGCTGTTGGACGGGAATAGAATACAACAATTAGTAATTCCCGAAATTAGAAAAGGTAAAATACTAGAAATTGCCCACGAGTCAGTATTCGGAGCACATCTGGGAGCTCGTAAAACAATTCAAAGAATTAAATTTTCCTTTTATTGGCCAGGGATGGTCAAGGAAATTAAAGCTTATTGTAGCTCATGTCATGGGTGCCAAGGTAGAAGAGTTGTTCGTTCAGTAGACAAAATTCCGATAACACCTGTGTCACGTCCTGAACTTCCATTCCAAGTGGTGAACGTAGATCTAATTGGTCCTCTAGATCCAGTATCAGCACAAGGACATAAATATATCCTTTGTTTGATGGACCAACATTCAAGATGGCCTGAAGCAGTCCCGCTCAAATCGTTAACGGCAAGGAATACATGCGAAGCACTGCTCGAAATATTCTGTAGGACAGGAATTCCAGAAGTAATCGTGGTGGATAATGCGACAAATTTTACGGCAAGTTTAACGCAAGAGTTTTTGAAGGTTTTAGGAGCTTGTCCGCGATTTTCAACGCCATACCATCCGGAAGGGAACGGATTGATTGAAAGATGGAACCAAACCTTCAAAAATATGCTACATCACATTATTAGAGAAGTAGGAAGAAATTGGCATCGGCATATACCATTTGTACTATGGGCTTATCGAGAAGTTCCAAATGCAACTACAGGAGTACCACCTTTTCTGCTAATGTACGGGAGAGAACCGAAAGGCCCGTTATCTATATTGAAGTCAATTTGGGCCGGAGATATGTTTTTACCTTTGAATATGAAAGGATCAGCGGAGGAATATTTAAAAGAGTTAAAAGGAAAATTAGAAATAGCAACCGAAAAGGCAAGGTTAACAAGTGATGTGCAACAAAGTAACTATGCCAAATATTACAATAGAAGGAAAAAATACCGGGAATTTGCGCCAGGAGATCAAGTACTTGTGCTAATGCATGATTCATCCAATTCATTATATGCCAGATGGATAGGTCCAGTAAAGGTAATTAGAAGAGTGAAACCGAATTCGTATTATTTGCAAATGCCTGAAGGAAATTTAAGATTATTGCATGTTAACAAAATGAGAGAATACAAAGCGAGAATTCAAACAGTTGGAGTGGTCTATGATATTGATGATGAATTTGGTGAAATATACGAAACACCAACTCTTCCTACAGATGTGGAAAGCTATGAAGCATTGAAAGGATTAAATTTGGATTACTTACCCAAAATGCAACAAAATCAATTGAAAGATCTTTTACATAGACGCAAAACGTTGTTTTCGGGGAAGATAAGGATAGCTAAAGTTGGGAAACATGCGATAAAGCTGAAAGCTGAGGAGGATACGATGAAACCAAAAACGTATAAGATACCAGAAAACTTAAAGGGGAAAGTGGATGCACAGATCAATGAATTGCTAGCGTTAGGACTGATTGAACCGGTGGTAAGTGAGATAGCACACCCGGTAGTATGTGTTCATAAGAAAGACGGAACAATCAGGTTATGCATTGATTTCAGAAGTTTGAACGCTCTTACCGTTCCGGATGCATATCCAATGCAAAATATGATGGAGTTGAATTTCTTAGTAGGAAAGAAGAAATTCATTACTGTGCTAGATATGTTGAAGGGATATTGGGCTATACCGATGGAGAACGGCAGCAAACACCTCACAGCATTCCGAACTCACCGAGGCCAGTACCAATGGAATGTATTACCCTTTGGATTAAGAAATGCTGCTGCAACCTACCAAAGAGCTATGTCTAAAGTGGTTCAGTCCATGTCTGATTTCACTTGTGCTTATATCGATGATTTAGCAGTATTTTCTGATACGTGGGAGGAACATTTGATTCATCTTGAAGAAGTTTTTAAGAGATTGGAATATTTTAATTTCTCCGTGAACTTGAGAAAGTGCGAATTTGCTAGACAAAAGGTTAAATACTTAGGACATATTATTGGTTCAGGTAAACATGCTCCTGACAAAGAACGAATAAGAGTAATACAGAAATTAGAGGCACCCAAAACCAAAAAACAACTGAGAAGTGCTTTGGGATTATGCAACTTTTACAGGCAGTATATTCCAAACTTCGCAAAGATTGCTCTTCCACTAACAGAGCTTACTAAAAAGAAAGTTCCTAATGAGATTCCTTGGAGCGAAGAAGCTAAGAAGGCATTCAAGGAATTGAAGACGTCGCTATGTAAGATCGCAGAGTTACAAGTCCCAGACATAGAGAAACCATACTACTTGCATACGGATGCATCTCAAAATGCGGTCGGATGTTGTTTAGGTCAGTTAGATGAAGAAGGAAATATTCGTCCCATAGCTTTCGGTAGCCAGAAGCTGAATTCAACTCAACAGAAATGGTCTACAATTGAAAGGGAAGCTTATGCTATTATTTGGGCTTTGCAGAGATTTGAAACCTTACTCTGTGGTGCTAAGATTATTTTATTAACTGATCATAATCCCCTAGTATTTCTGACGAGTGCGACACCCCAAAGCCCGAGGTTGCAGAGATGGGCGTTAGCCATTCAACGCCATGATATTGAGGCAAGTCACATCAAAGGATCGAAACTTAGTAATGCAGATGCATTGTCCAGACTGTAAATATAAACTAAAATAAGACTCTGAACATTTTTTCCTATTATTATTATTAGGTGATTAAAGTAAATACCTAGTGTTAAGTTAAACCTAAGATTCAGTGAATATTTGGGTGAATGTGAAACATAGTTTGTTTATGTGTAAAGTGTGACCCTTAAATTATTTGCCATATTCGATCTTTGGATCTAATATGACTCTGGGGGGAAGGTGTCAGGGTCACGTGATGTAATAACACGCATTTTCTGATGTTGCGAGCTAAAAGCTTGATATTATAGATATGATCATTTTCTATTGTTTTGGTTTTTGAACGATGGATGAAAAAGAATAATAAAAAAGGGTGAATTAGTTTTGTAGAATTTTGCGTTATTTCTTTTGTAAAAGGTTACGACTGACAATGTCAGTCGTAACCTTTTACAAAAGAAATAACGCAAAATTCTACAAAACTAATTCACCCTTTTTTATTATTCTTTTTCATCCATCGTTCAAAAACCAAAACAATAGAAAATGATCATATCTATAATATCAAGCTTTTAGCTCGCAACATCAGAAAATGCGTGTTATTACATCACGTGACCCTGACACCACCAAACGCTCAGTAGTGTAAAAATGGCGGGTTCGAATCCCTCCGTTACTGTGGCTGCATCTTTGTAAAGTCTTTCTCTAACTTGTACGATTTGTTCTTCAACTTGATAAGAGCTTAAAAACCTTAATGAGTACACAAGCCTCAATATTTATGAGCAAATATAAAAAAGAAAGAAAAAACTGAATTCGTAAAACTAGCAATCGAGTTTATATGAAGAATTATCTCAGAAATCAAATCTAAGGAAACATCTCGGGTCCTTACTAATTTAAAGTTTTTATTTGCATAAAATTGAATGATTTAAAACTAGCTTTCCGTTTAAATCTCAAAAGCAGTACCATTAGTACTTTCTTTATGTTGCAAAGCGACACAATGGGTAATTGGCGGCAGTCTTGTTAACAGTCCTGTGGATAATAGGAAGACATGCCATCGCAATTTTGGATAGCTTCCCTTCTTTTGTAGCCTGATATCCGAAGTTAAGGACAGATACCATGTACCCTCTGTCCCCTCGCAGGATGATCAAAGTGGTCATCCATCGGTTCACTGACTACTGTCAAGTCGGTGATGACTTCGGTGATCTACAGGAAACCATGTTTTATGATCAGTCCTGAAAATTAATTATCAATTCTGAAAGGTAAGCATATGTTTAAGGAAAACCTCCGGTTTGATTGTAGAACAAATACTCAAGTTCCAATGCAAAATATCCTATCGCCAAAACTTAAGTTATTGAAAATCGTTTAATCTATTTCATGTTATACGCAAGGAAATTATAGAGAGGACTCGTGAATAAGCTTTATTCTAATTTTTAAAGCATCATTTGAAGTGCAAATTTATTTTATTTTACTTGAAGTTTTGTAACTTTTGATGATTTTGTAAGTTTAAACATGACTATTCGCTCATTTTTAAATGCTGCAACATTCAGATAATATACTTATTGTTCAGTTTTCAGTAAAACATGTTTTTATTTTATCTTTAGATAGGTAGTATTTTAAATTATCTTACCAGCATAATAAATTAATAAAACATCTAAAAGAATTAAAATGGAATCAATTTCGATTATAAAGTTCGAAATCAATTTTGTATCTTTAATTCATTTCCAAAAATTTTAACCAATAACATTAAAATTTATTGCGAAAAAACATTTATTTATGAAGAACATAATATGATTTTAATGTCTTCTAAAAAAAAATTGGGGGAGGGGGGGGGAGAAAATCAATTTATTTGAAACAAAAAACAATTTTTTCTAAGTGAAATTTTTTTCAAAGTTCACTGTACTATTAACCTAGCCATAATTGATGCTACAAAATAGTTAGCATATATATATATAGTAATAATATTGAGTATTGAGTTAAATGCAAAATTTGAGATTATATCTCTTTTTAATATAAAAGAGATTGATATTTTATTAATATTTTTTTTAAATATTTTTCTCGACTTAATGACGTTTAAAATGGTGTAGCAGTGTGCTTTACTTACCACATCTGGTAGAGTGAACTGCATGATTCGAGAACACAGCCCAGGATCATAAAATATTTTATGTCGACTGGAATATAGGATATTTTGAACGACACATTGTGTATATTCATGTCTCCAACGGTAACCTCCAGCAAAAAGTCGTGTAAACTCCTTTTCTAATAGATGTATTGTGTCAGATTTCAAAAAGTGGCGATATTCATCATTGTCATCACCAAAAGCAAATTGGCATAGTCCAAACGCATTGTCTGTAATTCATAGAAAAAAAATTGTCTGTTATTCATATAAAATTGTTAATTTATATCAATTATATAATATATAAATGCAAATGCAACAGCAAAACAAAATAACAAAATATCGTGAAAAAACTAATATTTACGAATCTTTATTCATGTTATCTTTTGCTGAAACGAAAGGAAAATTTAAAAATTGTTTTTTAATAAAAGATGTCCTAATAATTGCTAAAAATTTTAACTCCATCAAAATAGGTTAAATTTTATAATTTTATTGTTCTAATCAACCACTTTACACAAAAAAGAATATAATAAATATTCGTGGTGCTGGTGTTTTCTAACAGCGTTTTGTTTTACAGTATATATATTCATATAATAATTACACTATGTCGCATGTACCATCCAGCATATATATATATATATATATATATATATATATATATATATATATATATATATATATATATATATATTTCAGCTGAATACCCCTGCTTCGCATAGGGTGGAAAAAAAGAATCAATAAATCGGTAGTGAGAAACACTACGAATTCATACTCAAAACTGATTTGAAGAGCCTACCGCAAGAACCAGGTGTAAGTGATATTTTTAAGGCAATTAATGAATCAGAGAAAATAACATAAATTGGTTGCATCAATATGGGTAAGTTTAATGTAACATAATTGTTTTTGCTTTCACTTTAATCTTAACATACTAATCCACATAAGTTTTTAGTATGCTTGACTGATTTTTATTCGAAATTAGGCAGTGGTAAACAAAATAAGAGAAAGAATAATTAGTCCCGCTTTCTAATATATTGGTAATAAAATAGTTCGGATATGATATCCCTTTCTTTCGTATTCTGATTGCAGCCTCTCTGAAAATGTCACTTACTTGCTTCTTCCGCTAAGTCCTTCAATGCTCTTTATAAAGCTAAAATAATGTATTTTTTTTAAATTTATTATTATTTGTAAACCTTTCACATGATTTTATGTTACTGAACTAAGCCAAATTAGTTTGCTGTAGTTCAGCACATCAGAAGTGAGATTAACTGTATTTTGCATCCCTTAGCATGACGTTATTACTCGTGGTCAACTCATGATAGCCAAACTTTTTCAACTATAAATTTTTTCTGGACCATATCCCTTTCAAGGGGCAAAATTATCGATACAATACTTTATACCTAATTTTTTAATACATTTGGTACTTACACTTTCAACACATCAAATACAGCATTTAGATGTGGCAGAAAACCAAATCCGAATTAAAAAGAAAAAAAAACCCACAGAATTTATGTTGACATTAATTAAAACAGTAATTATGTGTTCAGAATAAAAATAATTAATATGATAAGGACTTTAGAGCATGTGACTATTTCTCTATCTGACCTTTAATTTATACTTTAAAATATTTATACGTAGTGGTGTAATCATTCTAATTCATTAAATTATTAAAGCTCTATCTTTGCAACAACTACAAAAAAAAAATACTTTTTGAAACAATAGAAAACCTGTTGTAGAACTCATATCAAAACAGCACCATTTAAAACAGTACAAGTAGTTCATAGTACCATAAGTGTCATGGTGTAGGACGATTTTCTATGGTTCCCTTAAACAAATTTCGAATAAAATTAGCTTATTTTTCATTACAGCTCATAGCTTTTTTTTTAATTTCAGTTGATGCATATTACCAAGAATAATTAAACATCATTGTCTTCAATAATAGTATGGCAATTTTTTTACGGTTCCTCTTAACGAATAAGTACCTTAACTCTATTAATGTTACCTTTTAGTACAAATCCTATTTCTTTTATTTCAATATGCAAGAATCGTTGGCGTTAATAACAGTATGGCGATTTTTCACTTTTCTCCTTAACAAATTAGTACCACTTTTCCATTAATTTTGCTTTTGAATACATATTTTTTTTTATTTATTTATTTATTTATTTTTTTGCATTTCAGTTACCCTTGAGTTAAAATAATTACTTTTTTCGAAACACATTTTAAATGGATAACTATTAAAAAAAAATACGTGGTATTAAATAACTTCAAAAATACAAATTTGGCGACGCAGTACACGCGTTCTACAACAAAC
Organism: Parasteatoda lunata; assembly: GCA_949128135.1. Classification (NCBI taxonomy): domain Eukaryota; kingdom Metazoa; phylum Arthropoda; class Arachnida; order Araneae; family Theridiidae; genus Parasteatoda; species Parasteatoda lunata. The sequence continues at coordinate 57,508,573 of OX421972.1, read as the reverse complement.
TCAATAATATGCAATAGTTAAGCTTTTTACTCTAGATCAGGGATTTCTAACTGGCGACCCGGGGGCCGCATCAGGCCCACGAAGCCTTTTTTTGTGGCCCGCAAACTAAAATGTATTAGTTGTCATTTTTTGCGGACAATTTTCGTAAAAAATCTATATGGGTTTAAAATACTTTTCTCGTTAATAAAAACCTAAAATTCTTCGTTTCAGTGAAATTTAACATACCAACAGCGCAAAGAAATTTATTTCTCAGATTTTGCATCCAAGAAAATATTTATTCAATTGCAAAAATAATCGTGTATGTTGCTCTTTTTTATTTCATTGTTTTGTATTTTGTGATTATAATTTAGCTTGTACGTATCAGAAATTTTCTCGAAGAAATTCTTTTAATTTACTTTTTGAAACCACTCATTTTGGACGAAAATATTTACACACAGTTGTAAAGTTTAAATTTAAAATGTAAATATCAATTCTCTAGTGGTTGCAGCAGACAATCCTCAATTTTCTCATTGCATATTTTGGGTGCTACTATGTAAGATTTAATACCAACTTTTTTAAAGTTTTATGTCTTAACATTTAGATGTCTGTTGCACATTAATCGTTTAATACATAGGTGCACATTAAAGTTATTGTAGCCCGAATTTTTATCATTTATTTAATATTTTTAAAAATATTATTAATGACAATGAAATAATTTTAAAAATCTACTTGCTATCTTAGTTTGTAATTCAATACTTTTGTTTTGTACAACTTAGTAAAAATCTGTCAGTAATATTTAATGTTCCTTCAAACATAAAAAAAACCTACAAAAAATATTGATAAAGTTACGGCCCGCCATTTGATTTGTGTTTTCAATTGTGGCCCCCTCATGTAAGTTGGAAACCCCTGCTCTAGATATATGGTTTCATTTTATGAATTCAATCCATCATGATTTTACACGCATAATTAATGATTTAAATTATATATTTTTATTTTTTTAAAGTAAGTAATAACTATTGAATTTTTTGTATAGAAAATTATCTTTTATCAATAATTATTCTTAATAAATTCCTAATTTATACTTATATTTTTCTGTGTATAAAATAAAACTAATTCTAACTAAACAATTTTTGTGAGACATTGTACCAGGAACCAAGCGCTTAAAACTCATCAACACATAAGAAATCCTACGTCAACAATTCCTTTAATTTTCTGAAAATGTCCCCTCACAATAAAGAGGAAAGAATCTAAAATCAGGATTTTAAATGAACTTCAATTGTTGACGCATTATTTTACTAATGAACCACTACTGAGAAACATTAAAAAAAAAAAAAAAAGATTCTTGCAGAGAGCTCGTCTAACTGCACTTTCTGAAAAAACGATTCAGAGTTCTTTTCCCTTTCAGAATTTATCTATTGATCGCGTTTCGTTTGAAGTAATGGTGTATAATAGGGTATTACTACCCTCAAATGACTACAAATGATGAGTAATCCGCAGTAAGATAGGTCTTAAATAAATGTCTTGACTTTAATCGTATGATGGCACTCTCCATTCCAGCCACAAACAACTTATTAACTTCATTTGTTCGAAGAATTTCATTCACTCTATAAGAAATAATGGAATAAAAATCTGGCTTCTGATCAAGAAAAAAGGGCTTTTAAAAATTAAAATATTTAATTTTCATCAAACATTTTTAAAAAAATTAAGTGATTTTCACAGATGTAGTTACATTAGAATTTCATTCAATTATAGGTATAAAAAAAATTAAAATTTATTATATTAAATGTTATTTATTTCAAAAAATTTCAGAAATTATTTTTCTTTAATTTATTTTTGACTTAAATGTTTATCTAAAATGAAAATATTTTTTTTGGAAAGTGTAAACAGAATATTTGTAATCTTTATCTCAAAAAAGTAGAGTACAAAAAATACTTAAAAAAACGTATTTTAAGTAAGTTTGAGTATTTTATGAATGATTAAAGTCATTCAAAACGAAGCATAAAAAATAGTTATTTAAAATATTTAAAAGTTATTCAATTTTAATTGGTGTTTTCTTTAAAATATAATTTTTCAACTGCATGAAAAGATTTAGTTCACATAATTCTAGACTCATGGGGTAAATTTGGAGAGGTGGTTGAGCGTACCAACACATGTATTTTTTGGCCAGGAATGTAGAATCTTAAGTGACGGGTTAAGGTATAAACGCAAAAATAGGAGGGAAAATATGTATATTTACAAAACTAACGCAAATTGTTTATTTGCAGAATTAAAGTATTCACAATAAATTTTTAAAATTGTGACAACCGATAGTGTTGCATGCTTGATAGTGTCGTAGAAGAGAAGTTGGACATGTTGATGGTAAACATGTTGAGAAGTGGCAGGGGTTTCATGTATGCTTGAAACTGCAATGGATGCTTCGATTTCATTTGATTTCCATACACTGAGAAAAAAAAATATGGTCAAAGGTAGCAGAATGTGTTAAAATATAGTGTTTTCTGCGGCTCATAAAAAAATTACGGTATTTTTCACAGTAGCTTTTTGGAAATAGCTTTTAATAAAATTTTTAAAAAAATTGGTTTTATTATTATGCTGATTGGTAGTAAATTTGGTTAAATTAATATCTAAACGAAATTCTTACCAAAGAAGCCGGCAATTTTAACAGTTTTACCATATCAATTAATATAAATAATGTAGTCACTTCTTAACTTTATTTTGGTCATTTAGTTTTTTAACTATATAGGCTATAAGCTAATACCTATTAAACTTAAAATTATAAAATATGATCATTTGCAATCATATGCTTGATTAAGGCTAAACTAGGTCAGGCTAGTCCAATAACATAAATTGGAAGCGTGGAGGTACTGGGTTCGAATACCGCTAAAACTCCATATGTATATATATTTATTTATATTTATTTAATGTTAAACAAGCACATGCAGACTTGTGTCTTCATTGTAAATTTTGTCCAATAAGCCTTTGTCAAGCAAAAGAACAGACATCACAAAGTAGGGAAGAGAATCACGAAGATATATTTCTGATTATAGCGGGAATTGAGCATGAGCGACATGCTTCAAAACGTTATATGGAAGGACAATAACCTTCGATCACGGTATCATCAATACGGTTTAATGTTAGTTCAAAGTTGGTATTCGCAATAAAAGCGAAGGGCCAATCTTACCCAGCTGTTTCGTCATTCCACTAAGCACCGTGAAGCGTTGGAGAAAGCAAAATTGAATCCTACTATATATTTGTATTTAATTCACCCTATTTTTGAAATTGAATGAAATTATTCGCAATTAAAAAATAGTACAATAAAGATTCTACAAACACACAACTAGATGCGAAAATGACTAGCCACAACTTTACACCTTCTAGAAGAAGAACACTTCTAACATACAGTTATTTTTATATGAAAAGTAGTATTTATGTGACTTAGTTTGAGACATATATTTTCGACAAGTGATGGCAGAGTTATGTTAACTTTGGCTTAGCAGGAACATAATTCAAGCACCAAATTTGAATTTAAATATAATTTGTATTTTTCACTAATACAAATAATCTATATATAAATTTCTCTTATGCGGCGACAAAAAAAAAGCCTCATTACAACTTCCCGAATGGCAACGTTAGAAAATCGACCAATGATTGCATCTAAAAATGTCACATGCCAAATCTAGCTGAGGTGGCTCAACATATAGCGCTTTTAAAAACGGAAACAATAACCAGAATGAGCATTATCAGGTTGTTCAATTCAGCTGCGGCAATCTCATACTATTAAGTTAGGCAGAAGTGAGTAGTAGATCTCTATTTCAGTATTTTGTCGAAAGCGCTTTTTTTCACTAATTTATATATTACGAATTTATATATATAATTCTCTTACGTGGCTCCCAAATTTTGGCTGAAGTACTTTGTACAACTAAATAAGATTCTTTTCACAACACTTAAATATCTATATATATATTTCTCTTACACGGCACCAAAAAAATGCCTCATTACAACTTCCCGAATGGCAACGTTAGAAAATCGACCAAAGATTGCATCTAAAAATGTCACATGCTAAATCTAGCTGAGATGGCTCAACATATAGCGCTTTTAAAAACGGAAACAATAACCAGAGTGAGCATTATCAGGTTGTTCAATTCAGCTGCTGCAAAAATAAAAATAAATAACTTAAAAAATAAAAATGGTGTTGCCAGCCATAGAATTTTTCTAAAGTTAACTTAGCAACATAAATCAAAATTATGATACCTGAACGCTTGACGTAACAAATCCTTCAATTCTATAAGTGTACTATCGCCAAATGCCCAAATTAACAATTGCAATTTCAAATTAATATTGAAATGTACAGGTTTAGAATTTTCTACAGTGAAAAGTTTTCGGAACTTCAGTATTCAAAAGAGTATACAAAAGCTAGACGTTAAGAACGTATCCAATGAGCGAGCAAAGCGAGCATTGGATTACGAAGCAATCCGAATTGAACTGCGAAAGCAGTTCCCGGGGTTGGAAAGCGACAGCGAGCAGGGGGCGAAGCCTTCTAGTGTTAATTAAACCTTTTTTTTACGAATTCATATTTTTCCGAATTTCAGCCATTTCTGTCATTTTTAAACCATAAGATATTTCATATACATTTTGACATGTCGTCTACACATTTAAACACATTTATACACATTTAAAATATACTGTGAAAATGAGCGTGTAGTTCTTAAAAATTTGGGTTTTGAATAAATATGAAAGCATGAAGTCATAAATCCCTCAATGTAATCCCGAAAGAGGGAGAACAACTTCGTATCTGGAGCGCAAAAGAAACAAGTCCTCTGAGTCAATCGAATCCCAATGGAGTACAATGGGAGAACTCGAAGCAGAAGTGCATTCCCATAAAAGGTTTTCCAGGGACTAATTACTGGTTAACCCTGTCTTTCCGTAATGATTTTGCTTTTGTAAACCTTAATCCCTTTTATATTTTCACCCCTTTTCCCCGAGCCATTGTTTCTGGTTTGAAAGATTATATCAATTATTTGAAGATTATATCTTGAGAGTTAAGGTGGTGTGTCTGTCTCTCAAATATTTCTCCTTTTAAGAGGGAATCCCCAGGGCTTTTATTCCCTCTGTATTTGCCGTACAAAATGAAATTTTGAAATTGTAACCCCTTTTATTGCAAGTTTTACATTCCTTAACACTTTATTCTTGTAAATGCCAGAGCGGAAGCCAGATTTAGATGAATAATATAATTTGTATCAGTTTGGAGGCATTAATATCTTTGCAATTAGTAAAGTCTTACTAGAAGATAAAGGTTTATTTTTATTCATAATTCCTCCCACAAAGCACGACATTCAATTAAACATGATACTCGGATTATGTTGAACTTAAACTGAAACACTTAAAATTTTCTACACTGAATACAAGTTTGAAGCATCATTAAAGTTATGTCAAAACTGCAAACTTTATTTGTTCAATTTGTCTGTTCTATCAATATTGGGAAAATGGTAAATGCCAAATTATTAGTTTTATGAAACAGTAACTTTGACAGTAGTTTTGAAAAAATCATACTTATGCAGAAAGATTAGCCATCACGTATATTAATTCGTATTCCTAGAATATTAATTATTCATGAATTTAAAGGGATATTTTCCTAAATCGTAAAATTTGTTCCCTCAAAAAAATTTTTTAAAATAATTATAATTAAAACTTTAACTTATTCATTTGGAATATCAGAGTATAAATATCAAAGCTGCGTGAAATAAAATATTATTTTCGAATTTATTGTAACCGTGATAAAGAATAGGCTGAATTCGCAAGCTGTTTATTCTATTTAAATTAGAGAAACAGTTCTTGCGAATGTGACAGATGTATGAAAGGCATTCGGAAATTCAGATTGAGAAAAATATTTAATTATGTCAAAAACTCAATTAACTTAAATATATTGATTTAAGTTTTATTTTTATAATTATCTTTACAGAATCATTTGGGGCTAAGGGTATAAAGCACTCGCCTCCCAATGAAGTGGTCCGGTTTCTAAACCGAGTAATGGCTGGTCGATACGAATTTCACACGCGGCTCGCACCGACCCCAATGTTGACGTAAAATATTCTGAGTGATAGACGGATGATGGGTCAGAGTCCCCTTGCCATCAGATTAACCGTATGATGTTTTCGTGGTTTTCCTCTCCATGTAATGCGAATTCGGGAAAGTTCCATCAAAAAGTCCTCTTCGAAGGCAAAATTTCTCTTAATACTTAATCCCGGAGTTCCCTTGTCCTCTGGATCGGGTTCAAAATTACAAGGCTAGAGAGTTCAACACTATTGGCCATAAACTCAAACATTGCGTCGGCAATTCAACAATATTTATAAAATAAAATTATAAAATATCATCTTTTAAGAGTCTCAGTGGCTCATGGGTTAGAGTGTTTACCTCTCAATGAGGTAACTGTATGAGTAAGGCGATGTTTTGAATATATCTCGCCAATTGTGTGGCCCCTCGCCAAACGTTCTCTCTCGCAAATTGTTTTTGTTTTGTTTTTAGAGTGCGTGCTTTGTTTGTTGTTGTCTATCTCTCGAATCTCGAGTTGTGTGAGTTAGAATTCTTGATAGTGCAAAATAAAAGAGAAATTACAGTCCTAGAGTTGTGTCTGAACTTTAATGAGTTTTAATATATAACAATTCGAACCAGCGCAAAGATTATTCATTTGATCCGTTGCGAGATTTAATTGATGTGTGTAATATGGCGAACTTGTGAAAGCAGGTGTTCTTCGATCGAAGTTCTAAGTTTCCTTTTAAAAAGCTAAAAGAGGTACGTTCGTTTTGCATTCTCTTTCCATTTGATGTATTGCGGTTATTGTTTTTTGCCCTCAGTTTAAGTAGGGTTTGTGTTATTTTGTGTTAATTGAGTGTTTTTTTAAACAAATGAAAATGTTTAAGGGTGCGCGTAAAAGCGATTTAAAACTGATATGTTCGGAGATAGGCGAGAAATTTGACGAAAATGCTACAGTCTCTGATTTAATGGATGTCATTAAAAATAGTAAAAAATATAAAAGTGACGCTACCTTAGTTCCGGATATCGCTAATTTAATTATTGAAGAAAGAAAAAGTGAAGAGGCTTCTATTGTTCAAATCGAAACATTGAAATTAGGACGAATTCAAGCTGAATTAAAATTAGCGGAACTAAGGAAAGTATCGTTAAAAAATGTGGACGAATCTAAAAACGAAAAAATAGAATCATTGGATTCTCTAGTTAAAAGTGTTCGGGTTTTTAACAGTTAAGATTCCTTCTATGTCGGAAGACTGGGGACACTTTTTTACATCTTTAGAGAGAGCGTTTGGCTGGCGAATCATTTTTTTAAAAATCCCATTGCCATCGAGCTAATAATTGAAGATTTTTGAGGTTTTCTTCTCCATGTAACGCTAATGCGGGTTAGTTCCATCAACGAGTCCTCCATGAAGGCTGGTTTGTCCCAATGCTGGATTTGGAAATTTCCCTTTTATCAGAGTTGAGTTCAAAATTACAAGGCTACGGAGTTGAACATTGGTAGTCGTAAACTCAGAATTGGGTGTGGGCTTAACACTGGTTATAAACTAAAAAATACAATATCCACTTTACAAGATTTTTATCGTTCTTAAATACATAACCAGGAACTTTATTAACGTCCTTGTGTAATCATGTAACTTTAGAAAAGAGGGATCAAATGAAATATTTTGGAATGAAAATTAAATACTTTTTTAAATATTCATTTAATATTTAATTATTCGTTTCTTATTTTCTTATAAAATGAAATTCTTTATTAAATAAAATTCTTTAATAAATGAAATTCTTTACTAATTGAATTTTGCAATTTTTTTTGAAATGACGGATTGAATGAAATTTTTTATGAAATTAGTAAAGTATAATGTGATGGTTTATAAACAATAGCCACATTCTTTCGAGACGTAGTTTGAGTACAATATACAAATTAATTGTTCAAAATTATTTCCTTCTTAATATCTTTTTGAACATAATTATCGATTAACTCGGCGCTTTTTTCTATAAATTAGAAAGAATACTACTGAAGTCACATGGCTGTGTCTAATCACGTTGTTGTAAGTGGCGTGCTACAGCTATATTCATAATATAACGCTATATTAATTATCAGGCTGAATCAATGTTCGGATCAGATTTAATTGGATATCTCCAAGTGACGTAATGTGAGGATAAATCATGACATTTGTTTATGCCACGATTCAGAAGCCCACACGTGTGCGGCGCTTGCAGGTATCCAATTAAATCTGATCCGAAAATTGATTCAGCGTGAAGCCTACTTGCTGTAAAGTTAATATGCCAAGTACAACCACGTGGTTGGGCCCAATCCTGTGATTTCAGCTATATATTCGTTTTCTAAGGTGCTAGTACCCAATTGCTAAAACATTTTGGTTTATACTTCAATTTTTCTACTATTTGTGTAAAATTGTTCGAATGCAAAATGGAAAAAGAATGTTTTTTTATTCTGTTTTCGAGTGTGGTTATGAAAACACCATCGTTGAAAAATATTTATTTATGTAATTTCAACAGATGAAGTCAAGAGAAATACGGAAAAACCAGCTTAGAACTCGGTAATCTAAAATATTGACTTAAATACTAGCATAACGTTTAAAGCACGATTGTTTGTTTTTTAATCGGAGTCATCGAAGCTAAAAAAAAAAAAAAATGGGATAGGAGAGTTGAATAAATAATTGGGGGGAGGTATCAAAAAACTTTTCTCACATTTTTGTGGTATCAATCCACCAAATCATTGGATGACACAATGTAATCATAATATCCAGTGAATTTTTTGTAGCTTCTTATTATGGGAGAAATGTCGTTTTTATTGCTTTAACATTTATTATTTTTTATCCATATCAAAACATCTTTGAGACATCGATATCAAAAATAAACTAATTAATATTTTAAAAATTTTTTAATTCATTAGCAAAATTTTTGATTTTTAAGTCTTTTTTTTTTCATTTTTAATAAGTATAAATTTTAAATTTGGAAAAATTACTTTATATAATACTATTTTCACGTAAGCCACATTTTTTTATAAAAAAAAAAATGTGAAACATGCTTTATCTTGTGTAAAAACAAAATGGACTAACTACTGCCAAGAAACAGCTTTGAATAAAAACAAGCATGTAACTTTTAAAAATTGTAAAGAAATTTGAAACCTACAAATTTTAAGATAAAAAATTAATTTTATTCCATTATTTGAAACAAATTTAAAATGCATGTTAATGAAAAAAGAATTTTTTTTTGTTGCATTTTTCAGATAATAATGCAAGAATATTTATAAATCGAAAATGGTGGTTATTAAGTAATAAAAAAATAACAATAAATTTATAAAAGGATTCCTTAAAATACTTAACTGCTTTTGTTTGTATTGTGTAAAATTACCAAAAAATAGCCAACCTACTTTAAAGAAGTTTACATTTGAACAAAAGGCTTAGTTAATTAAAAAAAAAAACTCAAAATATTTTGCAATACTTCATCCGCAATTCGCATGTGGTAAAGAAAATTAGAAATATGAGCTCTCAATCATTAAATCTCTCATTCTTATTTTTTAACTTATTCCCTTTTTAATTTTTCTACATTAATAACAGATATATAAAAATATAAACTTAAGATTTTTAATGCACCAGCATTCCCCGCCGTTTCCTTTGTTTGATTAATGAGAAACGATTTCTTTGGAACGGTGATGACGTCATTCCGCATGTGGATCACAGTAACAAGCCAAAATAAACTCGCCAAAATATTTCAGACTTAATCTCCTTTTTTAAAAAATTTGGATTTTTCAATTAAACATCTCGCAAGAGTCATATTCACATCGATTTAGAGTTAACTGAAAACAGATTGTTCCCGAACTAATTAGAATTTCTGTTGCCTCGCTGGGGAAAGAGGCTTAGGCTTATTTGCGGGAAAAAATAATGAGGGTTGAGTTAAGAAGGTACATCTCTCCTCTTGGCCAAATGGCTAAATTCAAGCAAAATTAACAGAGGAGATTACGATGCACGTTTTGAAAAATCGAAATATTTAAAAAATGATGCGTTGTTACCAAGTCGCCCCTTGAGGAAAGAAGCTTTAAAGAGACGAGAAGAGGGGAAAAAAACATTAGAACATTTTGTTCCTTGTGTTAAACGGAAAAATAAATACTAGGATTTTTAAAAATAAGATAAACATGTCTTTGCGATATAAGTAAAACACGTTAACAGCTTGGGGCTTAAAAGAATATTGTGAATGATATAAATAAGAAAACACGATCTGTATACAATTGATAATTGGATGAAGAAAAAACATATTCCCTACATATTAAATGAACGGTGGCTGGGTGGCGCAGTTGGTTTGTCGTCGGCCTTCTGAGCCAAATCTGCGGGTTCGATCCCCGGCCCAGACACCGGATTTTCGGGATGCAGAGAAACCTCAGCGGCCATGTCGTATGATTATGCGACATGTAAAAGATCCCTGGAGTGCCTTATTGGCTCTTGGCATTTCCGGCAAAATTAAATTTCTAGTGCACTTTAGCATCCAAATAGAGTCTTGGTGCTGCCATCTAGTGTGGCAGAAACTAGACGTCCAAATTAATATGGCCAACGGTATCCCACCCATTGTGGTGGTCCTGAAAGAGTGGATACCACTTCTGGAGAACGCACTAGGTCTGCTCATCGGGAAGACTGATTGTGCAGCTCATAGGAAATAATAAATAAAAAAAAACATATTAAATGAAAAACTATTGCATTCTTATAAAATAATGAAATATAAAAATATGGTAGAATATTTATATATGAAAGTTATTAGTAATACTACGCATATTGTGAAACCATTCTGCATATTTTTTATTACTTAAAAAAGTAAATTTAAATGGTTATTTAAACACCTGATATGAGGTCATGTTAACCCCATAAATGTCTACAATAACAATACAGAAAACTGATTGAAATGTAAGTTATTGATAAAATACATTCAAAAATAGTTTTATAGAAAAAGGTGAGGCTTAATTTCCACAGTACTATGAATATTTAAAAGATAACGAACACTCGAAAAGAAAATAATACAATAACATTTTATAAGAGAACTAGGTTGTCAACCACTCTGTGCTCCGTGCACTGGCCAACCTCAGGAACTGCTTCTTCTCTTCTTTTTGGATTGTTTTCTTTTTTGAGTTCTCTTATTAAATAATTACATATTTTAGTCAAACTTTGTATGTATATTCGGTATCTACTAATACTTTACTTATGTAAATAAATTAACTAATAACTAATTTAAAATCATTTGTATCAATGGTCAAGTGATTTATTACGGTCTCTTAAACGGAATAGCACCAACATTTCTCTCAAGTATTGTAGAAAACAAGAAAAAGAAGACAGGAAAAAAGACATCAGAACAAAAATGTTGGTGTAATTATAATTTATGCAACTGCATTCAACTAAGTAATATAGAAGTGAGCTGTTCTGAAACTTTACATACATAACTGTAAAATTTTGATTTTGAGAATATAACTGGCTAACTGAACGGAACTGAATGGGTAAAAAATTTAAAGAATATTACCCCAGAAAAGTATGTTTTAATAGAAATAATTAAAGCTGTAGGTTGTCTTATGCCCCTTGTCAATCATAACAAGCTTATTTTAAGACAAAGCGGTGAGCATCTCTTTTTTTTTTGCAGTGACGCCATCTATGGCCAAGAATTCGACGTCTGCCACACACATACGTCACAGTCCTGTTTTGCAGGGATCCCCACACAAAACACAAAACACAAAAAAAACACAAAACAAAAACACAAAATATTTATTTATAAATTTTTTTTTGTCAACACAAAAAAAATTTATAAATAAAAAAAATCATAGTTTTTTTACGGCATTATTGGTGCGAATTACTGTTTTATATAATTTATTTTAACTTCACCAGCTATGCTTCTTATCTTTCTGAATATAAAGACAATAAATAATACGCATAAAATAAACTTCTTGCATTTGTTACATTTCTGAAAAGAATTGCAATATCTTGATAAAGGATAGAGAATACACTAACTTCCTTTCGCCGGAAGATTTTATCCTCAGTGTTGATTGAAACAAATTAAACAGTACGAAACTTGGTTTAATAAAATTATGAAAATATTTTTACAAGAAATTTCTTAGCATTGAATTTTAGCAAGTATTTAAAGACACACATAGAAAAAAATCAGAAGAAACAGAATAAAATTTACTCTTCCTTATTACACCAAGTGTGAGTTTGCAATTAATTTGAAGAACCATACACCTATCATAATCGGTTAAGATTAATAATTATTTACAAATTATAGAAAAATTTTGAAATAACAGAATGCTAAAGAAGATTTATGAAATAAACTTTAAAAAATTCTACAATTAAATTAATTGATTTTACTTACTTAAAATCATAACAAGCTTATAGTTTTCAAGTAAAATATGTACAGAAAATAGTATTATAATTAATTATTTTTTTAACAGATAATGATGTCATTCTCTTTATAAACAGTTTGGTCTTGTAACATATGGATTGTTTGAAATTCTAACTGGACATACTTTAATGTTAAAACGTGTGACACAATAGAGGGGAAATATATATATATATATATATATATATATATATATATATATATATATATATATATATATATATATATATATATATATATATATATATATATATTTTTTTTTTAAATATTTTATTTTAATAATTTTCTTCTAGTCTTTTCATTTATCTTTATTATTTTCATGTTTTTCCTTAATTTTTGATTTTATATACATACATAGATAGATAGCCATAGTTCTTAAGATTGATAAAATGTGAAACTAGTATTAACTTAAATAAAGTATTTTTGGAATCATTATTTTCAACCAAATTATCTATATTTTTAACTTCTTGAATAAATAAGTGAAGCATTGAGAAACAAAGTGATCAAAAAACATTTTTGTTTTATTTTTTTTTCAAAGTTTTGGTTGCAATTATTGCCCAAATTTTAGGAATTTTTCCAAAACTAATTGTATAGACACAATTATTAAAGTTGATCATAAAAAAATATTTATCCATTGTTACTATTGTATAATCCATTGCTACTATTGTATAACAATATTGTTAATAAATGATTCAATTGTAGTCGATTAATTTATGTAATGACTGTTAATAATTCCAAACCATATCTGTAATCTTATGAAGCGCGGGATACTAAGCAATATTCAGGAAGAGGCTATTGGGGAAAAGCATGATGCTTATCATTCAGTCTGGCATAAATTCGAAAAGCTTTATACAGTTCCTTTCAGAAAATAATTCTATAGAAACAGTTAGACGTAAAAATATCGTGCTTGGTAAATTTTGACATACCACTATATTGTTACCCGGATCCTTCAACTTTGATAGTTCGACCAAGCATTTTCAGAAATAAAAATATAGATGTGTAGTTATTAGAATAGGAAAAAAGATAAATTTTTTAAAGTGAAACTTTTTTTCTTTTAGTTACATTAGTTTACAATGTCTTAGCTATAGAATATATAAGACATCCTCGGTTTATCGAAACTACACATTGCTGAAAATTCTTTGAGATCAAATAAAAACTACGGGTGAATTGCACATTGCATTGCACTTAATAGGAATATTTCTACTATTGTGCCAGTAATTTTGAATTTGTATTACTTTAAAAGCAATTTTTCGTCCAAGAATAATCTCACCATTTTTGTGTTTGACAATTCTTTGAGGATTTTTTTTTAAAGATCATCCTATGATGTCTAAAAAATATAAATATTTAAAACATATTCTTATTTAAATTCCTATAACTATAAAAACTGTTTTAAATTAAAATTATATATTTATTCTATAGAATAGAATTATTCCTTAGAATTTCTTTTAATTAGAAACTATTAAAAATAAAAGAGTTAGAAATTATTCCCTTTAGCAATGAGAATTTTTAAAGTTAAGTCTATAGAGTATGCGCTGTTGACAGTTATTTAATTAAAATACTATTTTCCTATGTTTTTTCTTTTAAATTTGAATTTCAATTCATTAAGGTAAAAATCGGAACTCATATAAAATGCACTACATAAATAAGAGCAACAATATTTCATAATTTAAGAAAAATGATGACTTAAAGAGAAAGTTCTTAACCAAGTTCGACCAAGATTTCAAATTTGATGGAACTCTTAGTAAATTATCTCTCAATAACAATATTCGTATTGAATTTTTGAGTGCTTGTAAATTGCTTTCAAAACTAAATCGGGCTCATGTTAGCATTAAGATCTAGATTTAATCATGTTATAATATGATGTCAACGCCGATTTTTCGTTTCAATCATGTTCATTTTCAGTTTCTCTTTTCTACCTGTGGTTTTAATTGTTTATAATCCAATTGTCATTTTTCAAAAGGTCAAGTTTCCTATTATCAATAAATACTTTTAAATCTAGATCAATATCAATCTTCCAAATTAATTTTATTAAAATTTCGTTTTATTGGCCTAGTCAAACATTATTTTAATCACTCATTTTTTTTTTTTACAAATTTGCCACTAAAAACTGCTTATAGCAATGCTCTGCATGAACACAAAAGTCTCCATATTTAAATTTCGTTGCCAAATCCTGAAAAATTTTAAACGCAGCACAAATTTATATATGCTGTACTTCCTGAACCAATTGTGTCAGATTTCTGAAATTTGGAAAGTGAGTTGAAAATTGTCACTTTTGGCTCCGAAAATAATTTATTTAAAAAAAAAAATTTAGCCAAAATTCCAATGATGCCTAATTGATTTTGGTTATCGGTATTACTCATAGAAAGTAGAATTAGAAATAGTATTGTTTTTTTAAAGTGATATATATTCTAATAATAGTACAGATAATGTATGCACTAGAAAGCAAAATTAAGGGACAAAATGTTATTATTTGTTTAGGGAAACTGTTAAAAAATATACATATTATTATTGACGCCAATGATGCTTAATTCATTTTTACAGGTATTGCTGAAAGCATGCTAAATAGAGCTGTTTTAATAGATAACAAAAAAAAATAATATTGGTGCAGCAAGAATAGTTTGGAAAAGTTATTTATTCACTTAATCCGCCTTACCCGCTTATTACTATTATCAAAATGAATTAAGCAACTAAGACGACAAAGTTGTGTTATTACTTTTGGTAATTGGTACGCGAAAAAAAAAATAAATAATTAAAATTAAATAATAAAGAAGATTAATAAAAAATAATTCTGCTAAAATTACCATTTTGCATGACGATTCCAGCAATAAAAAAAAATTTCTGCTTTAAAAACTATTTATTTGGTACTTTTTCCGTTCATATGGTAACGGTTTGCCAGAAGTTCGGGTTTTCAAATATATGGTTCATATTACCATTCATTGAAAAAAAGTTTAAAAATGAAAAGAGAATTTCACGGAATAAATGGTTTATATGCCATGCTGTACGGCGTCATGATAAAATTACCAACTTTTATCACATTAACCAAACTTTACAGCATATTATAAAACCATATTTTATTATTCATTTCACCAACATCATTACCAAAGTTCTTCGTTAAACATTACTGAGCGTTTGGTGTTCCAGAAATTTTAACCATGTCTTTTCTTCTCAGTGTACCAGTGGCAGTATAGTAATTAGTTCTATTTAAATAAATTTCAAATACATAACATGTGTACCATGATATTTACGATAGATTCCGTTATAAAAGGTTTTTCACGTTCCATTAAAGGTAAAGATAAAAGCACTGGATACAATTACATTAGTGTGGTAGATTTTTAAATCTGATTAAAAAAAAACCAACAAGAGTAGCATATCACGTTTTTGCAAGGAAAATTTGAGAGAACAGTTGAAAAATTGGTAACATTTTTCTAGTTAATGCACACAGTTGCTAGTTATTATCTTTTAAGAATTCAAAATAAAGTTTGTTTAGAATATTTGCAGATCAGTAACAACTGAATGTCTGTAAAAAGTAAAATCAATTTTCTCCAAGTTTTTAAATACAAATAAAATTCTATGTATAACTATTACTGCATATTGTTCATTAATGATAATAAATGTATAATATTAAAGTAATATTACCGTCAAAACATTCTTCATTTTTCTCACAAACGTTGGGACTGAAGAGACAACCTAAAAATTAAAATAAATTGCATTATGATACGAATTTTTATAAGTATATAACATTTTTATTTTTAAATATCTACTTTTTCTTAATGAAACAAAGTTTTTTGAACAGTTTAAATACTTAAATTTGCATGGTAGAGCAGTATGAACTATAATATTATTTTCTATATTGTTTTTATGTAACCCTTACATTTCAATAGGGAATAAATATAGCCATAGATGAAACGAAGTGTGAACCAATCCTATACTCACAAGTTATATGAACTGGTGAACATCAGAGAAAAATGCATTTTATACTAATATGAACAGTATACAGTATAACACATATGTACAGTGCCACAATAAAAAAAGCGAACACTTAAATAATTTTTGATTTTAAAGATGGTAGTTTCAAGTACTGGGACTAATCTAAACAGTTAGATGTTTCTTTAAATTTTCGATTGAAAAACAGTGAAAAGTTTGAGCTTCTTTATGTTAAATTAATTTTTTTTTAGTATTCCATCATATCTCCGAAACTAATAAAGTGAGTATAAAACATTTTTCATACTATTATAAAATTTGTTCCTTCAAAGATAAATCCGTGTAAAAATTGCTTTCATAATTAATTAATTTTTATTATTTAATTAACTAATGTTCGAAAATTGTAATTGTTAGTTTCACAAATTTTTTAAACCAATTTATTTTACATAATTTGAAACGACAAAATTCAAAATTTGTAGGGAATTAATTGAGAAGTTTTTGAAGAATAAAAATTTGAAAATTATTTTCTTTTGAGATAGCGAAATAAACAAAAGGGATCAACAGTGAGGGTTCCCAATTTTTTGATCTTTCACCGGCGATGAAACTCTTTTAGATTCCCTTTTCTGGAGGTCAGATACTTTTCTTATTTTACGAGTAAGGAATCCCAATTCATCGGAAAAAGTTTATGTTTATTAAAAGAAAGTACATCTTGTATCGGGTTTTGTAACATGAAATAAGAGCTATGAAATTATTTAGCATATTTAAGTTTCTACCTTTAAACCATTAATATTGAGAATATGTGACTTAATCTGATAATTAAAGGAAAAAATATAAAATAGCGCAAATTTTCCTTTTAGCATTGCACAATATTTTAATAGACTACCTATTCTTTCATACATCTGATCACTGTTTTATGTTTTTTTTTCTTTTTATTCATAAAATCTTTATAACTTATCATAACGACTTTAAGTGCATATTTATAACGTCAACAAAAGAATATTTACAAAATATAGTTTACATTCTGAATAAAAACAATAAAGGAAAGTAGATAAAAAATTTTATCATCATGCATACATTTAACGTAGTGGATAAGAAAAAAAATTAAATCCTAGATAATTAAAAAGTAGTAAAATAAAGATTTGCCTTTAGTTTTATTCTTTTAAAATCATCGACAGGTAAATTAAACCTGCACTAATGATGCTGTCAAAAATTCCTGAAGAAAACTTCATTGTTAAAGTTTGTAGTTTACAATCGCATTTGTTATAGGTGAACCAATAATTTTAACTCTTAAATGAGAAATTCAAGTATAGCATTATAAAATACAAAACGTGCACACTTTTTATAAAAAAAAATGCTTTCATGCTTTCATCATGATACATGCTTTCTTTAATGACTTTTTTGTTCATGTAAAGTCTTCAAAATCTCTCTAAAACACTTTATTTTTATCTAAATTGTAAGAAATTCTTAACTTTAAACGGCTGTTATTCCATCACTTTAATTAAAAATCATTGTAAGGAGTAACTTTTTTTATACCGCCTTCTATGCACTTTTTTCTTTTAAAATAATGATTCTCAAGAAACTCATTATCAATGCTTTTATGCGAAAACTTCTCTCGTAATCTAGAATAGCATTTTTATCATTTTATTTCGCAAAAGTTTCCCTTCATTTAAATGAGGGAGAGATTTAAAAATAAGTTTTCCTCGAATATATAAAACCAGTATTAAGTTACTCGGATGACTGTTCTTTTTATTACTTTTTTTCATATTTCTGTGGTCTATTACCAAACCCAATAGTTGTAAGTGGAATTTTTTAAATGATGGTTTATTGTTACTTTCCGTAGCAAAATTTTAAAGAAATTTCTAAGGAGGAAAAAATCAAATGTAATCATTTTATTAGTTCGCCCTTTAGTGATGTCCAGGAATTCCAGCCGCCTTCAAAAAGCGAGAATATCACCGCTATCTTTTTAATCTATCGTGATTAACACTTTGTTATTAATAAAAATCACAAATCTTGATGGGGTGAAATTCAAAATTTTAATGAGGCGTAGTTAATAAAAGTGGGTGTGATATTTCCCGAACTCTTTAGAACAAACTTTCCCTGACCTTTTTATTTTAATGAATTCAGGGACCAGTATCTTAAGTAACGAACTCTGAATTGTTCGGAGAAGAGAAAGAATTTTCCCTCTCCTCTCCTTAAAAATAGGATGGAATAAGTAGAGAAAACGGGGAAAATATAGAAACCTAACCCAGGTATCTTGGAAACTCAAAGATCATGTTTCCCGATACGTGGGATCAAAAGATTTTCCTGAAGCGGATCCATACCTGATGAAGAAAATGGGGAGGAACGAGGGAGGATGCTCCACGCGGGGAAATACTAATATGAAAAGATTCTGAATCTGGAAAAGGTATCATGTGACATATAGAAAGAATGCTATCGTAAAGAGGACATTATAAAAATTTTCCGTAAATGTATCGAGTACTTAGTTCCTATTAGAGCATAATTAACATGAGGGCATAATATCTATTACGTCTTTAGATTTCAGATAAGTATCAAGCATAGGGTTCATTTGGAATAAAGCACTAAAAAAGCATTAGTATAAATACATTTAAACTAATGCATTAATGTATGAACTAACTTCAAGAGGAAAATACTACATTTAATATTTTTCTAATATTTCATATTAGTAATCTGTCTTCTGCATTTATTTTATAAAGTATTGTATTACTTATTACATAGATGTTTGCCGTATCATATTAATGGATCTTGTAAACAGAAAAATGGTTTAGAATTAATAACAATTATTGGAATGTGCAAAATAATTATTTGAAATAAGGCTAGGTTTTGAAAATAAATACCCATTACAACATAAGTGTAATGAAGTAATTTTATTTATCTAGAAAACCATATATGTAATATATTTTATTCTCCTATTTGCATTTTCTTTTTTTTTTCTTCAATTTTTGTTTTATTTTGTATTTTTCTTGAAATTTTGAGATTTTGTTTGATTTGTTTCTTTTTAGATTTTTTTTAAAATTATTCCTTACTCTATTGTATTGATGTCTTTTTTTAAGGCTACATTAATACCATGTTAAAAACCATTATTTTGGCGGATATAAACGTATGAGCTGACGACAGGTTATATCTTTTCGGTATTTTGTTTTCTGGAATTTTTTTAAAATTCTGATTAATTTTTCATAATAGTTTTTCTTATTTTCTTTTAACCGAGGATGATGCATGGGAGTCATTTTGTAACATTCTATAAGTTCTGATTCCTAAAAAAATTAGAAACTTATTAATTC
Organism: Parasteatoda lunata; assembly: GCA_949128135.1. Classification (NCBI taxonomy): domain Eukaryota; kingdom Metazoa; phylum Arthropoda; class Arachnida; order Araneae; family Theridiidae; genus Parasteatoda; species Parasteatoda lunata. Next base: position 57,488,963 of record OX421972.1, on the reverse strand, counting down.
CTTTTTTTATTAATAGCTGCTTTCCCTCCTTATCGACCTTTTTGACATAATTTAAAGGAGTTTTCTTTATTTCTTTGTATTTTTTACTCACAAACACGCACATATATATATATATATATATATATATATATATATATATATATATATATATATATATATATATATATATATATATATATATATATATATATATATATATATATATATATATATATATATATATATATATATATATATATATATATATATATATATAGAAGTGCCATTACATTATGACCACCCAGCTAATAACATTTAGGACCACAAATGCTCTATTGGATTAAGGTCAGGTGAATTTGGGGGCCAAGACATGACTTGAAAGTCACTGAAATGTTCCTCGAACCAATCCATGACGATTTGACCCTTATGACATGGTGCATTATCCTGTTGGTAAACACCATTCCCCGCAGGAAAAAATTTTGCCATGAATGGGTGAACCTGGTCTGCAACTATGTCCAAGTAGTTTACGGACGTCAGGAATTGTTCTATGAGGATTATGGGTCCTAATGTGCCCCATGAAACCATACTACCTCCGCCACCGGGTTATAGCCCATTGTTATAGATGGAGGCTGGTCATAATGTAATGGCTCTTCGGTGCATGTATGTATGTTTAACCATTAATTTATACATTATGATTTTTATTTTTTTATTTGGTGCGTGTTTTGATTTTTTCAAAGGAATTAAATGCGGATGCCCGATGTGTAATTGTCTAAAGGAATTATAAAAATCATTATAATTTTAAAGGCCATTGCTCAAAATGCTACTTTTGTCTCTGATGAGACTCTAACACCATCATAATAAAACGAAAAAACCTAATATCATTTAAATTCGTACAAAGGTACATCATTGTGGTGAATAAATCATAATTTTCGAGATTAATGAACTGAATTGTGTTACTGATATGTCATTTAAAAATCTGATTTGGTTTCATATCTCTGGTTCATCTGCAGCGGTGAGAAGAATATTGGTGTCTCTTAAATGATTGATGATATGTACATATGATAAACTTTAAAGTTTGTTCAGTTTCAATTGTTATAGAAAAGAGTAGCCTGTAATTTAAAATTGGGAAATAAGGTTCAATGAATAACTTTTGAGACCGCTGAGATTATTTGAAATAATTTCTTAGCCATTAAATGTACACTGATTAAAATGCATTCAATACTGGCATCCAATGAGGAAACATGTACAAATAATTAAAATGACTAATTTTAATGCAGATTTCATGTAGAGATATCATGGAAGAACCGTGATATCAAGGATGCGAATTAAATCCAAGTTTAAGATTTATCTACCTAAAATGAGGGTTTTAACAGACTCTAAAAGAGGCTGACGTATGTAAAATAATCAAAAAAAATACTAGATTTACTAAACAATTTGATTATATTAGAAAATATCTAACTTGAAAAATAATTATAAGCAATTTGGTTTGGATATAATAATTTTCTGAATAATTTTGTTAAATATTTTTTTTTTTGCTTTGTTTTTTGTATCGGGAAATAAATTTATCAGCCATTAATTGCTCAAAATCAAAATTTGAAAAAAAAAATATTACAAGTAGTTCGTGAGAAATGCATACTACTTATATTGTATTTATTTTAAGTCTTGCTTTACATAAATACAATATAATAAATACAATTAAAATAAATACAATAAACTCTTTTAATGATATTCTTTTAATTTTTTTTTTATTTTTAGAAAAAAAATATTACGCGGTGTTTATTAGAAAAGAAGTTAGAGAGTGATCATAGAGTTAGTTTGTTCTTAACAGCGGATCTTGTAAAATCAAAGACCTTGTTGACGAATATCAAAGACCTTGTTATGTCAATTAGTGATCAACTTAATCAAACGCGTTTGAATCATGAACTACATTTTTGTGCCTATTAACCAAAATAGAAATTAAAAATTTTCTTAAAAGGAAGTTTTGCTCGAGAAATCGTTAGTCTTCCCATAGTACTGACTTATAGTCTTTATGGGTGTGTGCAAAATGCTAGAAATCTCCTCACTAACCAAATGTTTGGTTGAATTTAAATTAATTATGCGGAAAATGATAAGAGAACAATTCATGTTTCATATTTTGTTATTGGAAAGTTAAAGCAGTAATGAGACCAAAACAAGTAAAATGTTCAGCTTTTCCAGTAATTATAGTATAGCATAGTTGCTTTTTTATGGAATTATTTTGTAATCACAATGCTCAGTCGATATTTTTGTTTCCAGGATATACATATTCCTACCTCACTTGAAGAAGTATAATTTATTTGTATTTACATTTTAAAATATGAATGCATATGGTGTATCTTCACTTTTACGCCGTGACCAAAATGTTTTCATACATGATATGAAGCGAGTTAAAAAAAAATTTATAATTGTAACTATAATCCCGATTCTTTTCAGGCAATTTAGTGTAAAGTAGTGTTCAGAGAGTTTAGTTATTGCAAGCATATATTTTATACTACTTATAATTTTTCTTTACCTAGGTACGAAGAAGAAATTTAAAGAAATATTGATAGGTAAATTCATCAAAGGAGAGCAATCGGTAAAAATTTAAAAAAGTTGAAAGTTCTGAGGGGGAAGAGGGATTTCATTACCAGAACTATAGAAAAGTATAATGAGATGTCTTCTGTCGATAACAGAAGAAGATCTGGCAGACCATGGTCAGTTCGGACAAAATAGACTGCAAAAGGGGGCACGGAAAGGCTCTACTAGAAATCTAGACAGAGAATTCGTGGTGTTTAATGTTAATCATTCTTAGAAAGGAGCTTGGGTGCAAAGCTTATAGAAAGAGTAAAATTCAGGAACTTTCAGACTCTGCTAAGAGGAAAAGGAGGCAGTAGGTAGAAGAAATTCTTGCAAGGCACGCTGAGGAGGAGTGATTGAAGATGAACAAGAAACTATTTGTTTTACAGCAAAGTCTCAACACCCCAAAATGATAGAATAGGATTAATTTCTTTTGATAATCTCCCTGAAAAGAAGTATTATGTTCCTCGTTATCAAAATACTTGGTCTGTGACATGGTTTGTGATGCTATTTCAAAAAGGTGCAAACTCCAGTTAATTTTCATTGAAAAGGGTGCAAAAACCAATGCCCAATATCATAAAACTAAGATTTTGGAAAAGTTTTACTTCCTAGTATTCAAAGTATGCATGAGTGGAATATTTCTGCTTTTAAAAAGATGGTTCTCATAGTGCACGTGTGGATCAGGATTGGTGCCACAACCTTTTATCGAGGAATTATTGGCCACCCAACTCCCCTGATCTGATCCCGATTGATGATCATACATGCTCTCATAACTTTATAATTATAAAATCACCAATATTAGCAAATTTATAAATGTAATTCAAGAGATATGGCAAGAAATGCAGATGGAAGAAGCACGGAAGAAGCTGATTGAAAAGAGACTTAAGCTTGTTAAGAAAGTAAAAGGCGGTGTTATTTCAAAACGTTTATTGTAAATATACTTAATGATTGCTACTTAAATGCTAAATGTTTCTGCATGATTTATTTTTTAATATTGTTATAAAAATTTGAAAGTGTATGAGAATTTATTGTTCACCATGCAAATTGAACAACTTTTTTATCACGAAAATAATGAAAATAGTACTGCTGTTAGCAATTAGTCTAGCACACATTTACAAATATTTCTGTAACAATTTAAACGCCGGTATAAGTTATTTATGCTATTGATTAAACCGCTCTTTCAAATGTTGGAAAACGTTTAAATTTTGTTAAAATACGCATTTATAAATTGTTAACAAAATTTAATTTTAAAATTTTCAAAATTAGAATTGATGTTAATTAATGTTCATGTTAATAAACTAAAACAATTCTAAAAGAATCATTTAGTAATTGCATATTATACAATTCTTTATTAATAATAGCAACCAAAACTCCAAATATATAAACTATAGTAATACTTTTTATGTTCAAAAAATTTAATTAAAAACTAATAATTTCTATTTCTAGTACTTTTTTTTTTATTCTGGTAAGGAATGTATTAGACCTGAAAAAATGATAATGGCATTTTAATGTCTTACAAATGATAAAACAAAATATCATTACTTTTTCAAAAATTAATTTCAGTTTCTGAAATTAATTTGGATATCAAAAACTAAATTGCATTTTTTTCGTCTTTTTTTTCGAACTGAAAAAAGTCTCTACTTTTTTTTTCTTAATAAGATACGTATTTGTTACTCAAGATACGTACTACAACATTTTTAGAATATTTTTTTACATCTTAGTTTAAAGCTGAGATCATTTATACTTCTTTGATTTTGTTTAAAATAAACATATAATTCGCGGGAATTTTCTGATGACTGGATTGGTTAAAGGTTTATTATTAAGCTTTAAAGTGCTTTTGAAGATGAGCGGAGCCTCTTCCATAGAAAACTAATTTAAATCAGAAAGAGAGAGAGAGAAATCGGAGAAAAAAAACACTTGGTGGTAATGCATTGATTTCGACCATTTCAATCGATTCATCAGAGCATCTCATTAAGCGAGGAGCACAAATGTTAATTTATGGGACCGGATGAAAAGTCTCGACCACCTTCCGATGATCTTAAAGATTTTTGGTATTTTCTTGAAAAGCCGCATCGTCTTCTCCAATCAGAATTTGAGTTCTGCTGATTGACATCGGATTCCATCGAGAAATCATCAGAGAGTGGTGGACTTGTACGAAAGAAGGCGTGACTTTCTTAAATGGTCGCCTGATTTCGGGAAAGCATTCAGTTACCTGTGTTTCTATGGAAACCGAGAGGAGTATGTTCTTTTTTTCTTCCCTTTCCTGGACTTCCTCTCCAAATCTCTGGAAAAGTTTCGCTTTCCTAGAAGCAATTCCAAGCAAAAGATGTTGAAGATGTAAAATTATTCTTATATAAAGTTTCCAAAAATGTTATTGAATTTTAATTTGCGACTGGAGTTTTATTTCGTAATTAAGAAACAGATACGTTCAACAAGATTTAACTCTATTTTAAAACATTTTAAAGAGATCAAACAAAATGCCGCTTCTTGCTTATTCTTCATTATCAGATTTCTAAATATATTGGTCCGACATAATTTAAACAAAGAAAAGACATTAAAACTTCCTTTACTATGAAATATAAGTTAAAACATATGATGTATTTTATATTCCGACATTTATTATAGCTTCCTTTGATTCAATCTGAATAGGTTACGGAATTGAAACGTATAATTAAAAAAAAAATTTTACCTTCGTTGACAAAATGCTGATCATAAAATAATTATGCTTGCGTTCTGAGTCAGGTTTGGTTCTAAGTAATACGGAATACATATCATTGATTTCATAAATATACGCATTAGGTGTAAGTTCACATTTCAATTACGCTAATCAACAGTAGTAAGGATATGTTTTATTATAGTATCCAATTTAATACACGCCACAAGGATGCAACAGCAAATATGCCACTCTTATTAACGTAAATCAACGTAGGTATAAATAAATTTTGTCGAAAGGGATGGAAGAAAATAATAGGGATATAGTTTCAGAAAATTATTAATACGGGAAAAAATAGAGAGTAATGGATGGGGACTGAGCATTTAGGGGAACCCAGATTAGCCTGAAACAGTTTCACTTTAGAGCAATTTCTTTCTTTCTCTTTATATAATGACGATAAATTATCTCTTGTGATAATATCGTAATAAGATTAATTTTGCTTCTATTAACCAAATAAATGTTTATATTTTAAGCTGATTATTTGTTTATCTCTCTGTGTATATATATATATACATATAACGCATATGTTTTTTTCTATATTATCACTTACGTAAGTAAGATCTATTAAAAAAATTCAGATTTAAGTTTATAAAAGGTATAATAATATAGAAAGTTATTCTTTTTTTGTCCCACTTAAAACATATAGCACGTCACTTTTGAAAGGCATGGAGGGAATTTTCAAGCGGGAATAAATGTTTATTACGAAAGTTTTTCGTTTAAGGTGCGACATTAATGCTTTTTTTCTTCTTTTTATTCCGCTCTAAAGGCATAGTTTTTTTTTTAATTATATATTATTATTTTTATTTCATAGTTTTGAATTTTCTAGATCTAAAAAAGTTTAAATTTAGATTAGCAGTAAAAAAGAGATAAATCTTATTTCAAATATTTAGGAAACACTTATAACGATAAATCTTGCCAATGTATGTACTTTTGAAGAAAATTAAGTTTTTCCATTTATAAATTGTAAAGTGAATTGTCATCAAGCACAGAATTACAATTAAAAATTTATATAACTTAGGAATTTAGGAAGAGGCCAGAGTTTAGTTAAGATTTGATCTCTTTCTCTCTCTCTTTATATATATATATATATATATATATATATATATATATATATATATATATATATATATATATATATATATATATATATATATATATATATATATATATATATATATATATATATATATATATATATATATATATATATATATATATATATATATATATATATATATATATATATATATATATATATATATATGTGTGTGTGTGTGTGTGTGTGGGTGATTCTCACGAAATATGACAATTCGGACCAAAAAATTTCTTCAAATTTAAAGTCGTCAAAATAATTTAAAATTTTTTGTGCATACTTCTTTAGTTACACTTATTAATATCTTACAGACAGCAGTGTAGTTTATTGACATTTGCTCGGGAAAAAAAGTAAAATAGAAATTCACCAAATCTTGAATGCCAGGAAAATGACATATTAGCTTCGAAGTTTAAAAAACAGTCATTTTAATTTAATAGTAAGTAACTCAACTTAAGCCTTTATGTTAGATGGACCATGAATTGCTTAAATTAATTCTTTTTACCCACTGTAGAAAGAATAAAAAAAAAATTTGTTGCTGGTATGTACAGAATAAAATTGTGGATAATAATCAATCATTAAATAAATAAATAACTTTGATTACATCCAAGCATATTACAATCATACATAAACTTGGTATATAGTTAATATTTGCTTTTCCTTACAGTATTAGCAGTTAAAAAAAATTTCTGGTAACACTTTAATGTCCTGGTATTCATAAGCCAGGAAAATGACAGCCGGGATAATGACAAATTCGCCATTTTATAGCATTTAACTTTGCTATAATTAAATATTTTGGCCTAAGACGTTTATATTCTGTAGAAAAAAACAGGATTTCTTAAAATAACTCAAATAAATCTATGTAGTTTGTGTTATTAATGGTTTTAAGAAACCAGGAAAATGACAACACAAAAACCTACTCACCTTGAAAATTTTTTGAAATAGATTTTGAACCAGAAAATTGGTTCTTTATTCATGCAACAAGACATGTTCATATAGGAGGGTATCTAATCAATCTATTAACATAAGATATTGATTGGTGGCTCTATCTATTTTGGTTATAAACCACTAAATAAAAGTAGCCAGGAAAATGACAGATTTTCTTGGGACAAACAAAGTATTGACAGAAAAAACTTAATTTAAACGATGTTTTTGTAAATAATACCCTCTACGTATATTCTAGAAATGCTTACACCGGTTGAGATAAAAAAAATTTAGATATTGAAAAATTTATCGGAAGTTTTGAAGCTAGTTATTATTGGAAACATTGTTTGGGGCATGCCAGGAAAATGACATTTTGAAGTTCAATTAAATTTTTTAACTATACAAAATAGTCAATACTAGTGCAAAGTTATTTTGAAATGTTAACAGCAATGTAATTTATAAATTTTTTTTAAAAAAATTTCTTTTAGTATTATAGTATTAGATCTTGGAGCAAGGGACAGTGAATTGTCATATTTCGTGAGAATCACCCATATATATATATATATATAAATGAATGTGTGTGTGTGTATGTATGTCCTTTATAGACTCCTAAACCATCCGACAGAAAGCGATGAAATTTGTCATACAGATAGTTTTAAGCACGAGGAAGGTCACTGTCAACATTAGAACATTTTGTGACAAATCGTTCTCACATGATGAGCGAAAAACGAAATGGAATTTTCTGATTGGTTAAGCGTTTTAAATTTGACTATTCTATTTTCACATATTTTAAAGATAACATCAGTGATAATTGTTAGCATACAGCTTTGTTTGGACAAAAAATAGTTTATTGCACGTATTTAAATATTTAATTAATTTATATTCGCTATGTCAGATGAATTAGATGAACATTACGTGGTAGCACGCGTGGTTTACGTTATCAATTTTATACTTTGTCTGACTGATGCTACACGATTTTAGTTTATTTATATTAATTCTTTTAAACGCGTTTCTAAAAAAATATATATTTGAAATCAACGGTAATGAAATAGAAAAAAAAATATTTATGTATTCAAAAGCGAAAATTAATGGGAAAGTGGTACTAATTCATTTAGGAGAAACATAAAAACTCGATGCCAATGAGGCTTAATTACGCCAATGATGTTCAATTAATTAAGGTAATATATGCATATGGAAATAAAAGAAATAAGCTACGTACTAGAAAAAAAAGAAATGGAGTAAAGATATTTATTTTCTATAAGAACCGTAAGAAGTCGTCTTACTATCATTGACAGCAATGATGCTTAATTAATGTTGGTAATATGTATTAATTGAAATTAAAAAAAAGTAACTTCTGTACTAAAAAGCAGAAATAAGGAGAAAAGCGCTTTGGTTAACCGAAAAAATCTGTATATTATTATTGACACTCATGCTCAATTAATATTGATAATGTGTATTAATTGAAATAATATAAAATAAGCTATGTGCTAAAAAGCCAAGCCCATGGAAGAAAGATTAATGGGAAATTCGCTTAAGAAAACATTAAAATATCATCATTCACAGATGACGTTTAATTCATATGTATATCCCGGACGGTAATATGTTACTACTGGTACTATGGTAATTGGTGATTTAGTTTTGATAAGAATTCTACTACAAGTTTTCCGTAGTTTCAGAATATTTTTTCCAGTGGTAGCTAAGATAGTGTATTAATATTTTAATGAATTAGAATTAAAACTACTTTTTTCCATCACTACTTTAAATTATTTTAATAGTAAATTAAAGGTCAGATAGACAAATGGTCATGCTCCAAAATTCTTATAAAGTTCTGTTTTTTCTTCTTTTATTTTTCAATTAATGCGGCTTTAGTTTGGGGCCACTGACAAATACGTATAAACTCAAATGTTGAAGGGTTATGTAATAAGTACCAAATATACTTATATAGGTATAAAATATATTGCTATATTTGGTGATTATTAAAACTGCAACAATCAGTTTTAATACCTATACTTAGGAATTAAGTGTTTTACGCCCTTCCAAAGGGCCGTAAAACAGAACCATTGACCTGAGAAAATCACTTAATAGAGGTAAATTTCAACTATCATGAAACGGTCGCGAGCAATATCATCATGCTAAGAGATGCTAAATACATTTTATATGTATTCCATTGGTATGAATTATAAACAAAGAGCTCTTCTTATTTCAATAACGTAAGGACACCGAAGATTACAACATATAACATTAAGTAAAATGAAAAAATTATTTTAGCTATACTTAGTAGAAGAATCGGGTAAGTGCCATTTTCAGAAAGAAAAAAGAACACACGCATCCGAATTATTTTATTACCAATTAATTAGAAGGTGGGAATAATAATTCTTTGCTTTATTTTATTGATCACTGCCTAATCTATGTGAATCTGTCTAATCCATAAAAAAATAAATGCTTCTGTGTGTGTGTTCTTTATAGACTCCTAAATCATCCAAATGAAATCGACGAAACTTAGCATACAGATAGTTTGAAGCACGAGGAAGGTCACTGTTGATATTAGATCATTCTACGTCGAAGCGTTCAAACGGAATGGAATTTTATGATTGGTTAAACGTTAGTCATTACCTTAAATTTAACTATAGACAATTCAGTTTTGTCACATATTTTAAGAATAACATCAGTGACAATATCTAGCTTATAGCTCAATTTGATAAAAAAAAGTAGCTTATTGCACGAATTTAAATATTGAATTATTTTATATTCGATATGTCAGATAAATTCAATGAGCAACATGATATGGTAAACGTGACAGCTACGTCACCAAATTTATACTTTTAAAGTTGTCTGATACCACGCATTTTTTTATTTTTTATTTACATTTATTTTAAATCATTTTTCTAAAAACATTAATTTAAAATCAACGGTAATTGAACAGAAAAAATATATATATATTTAAAGGCAAAATTAATGGGAATGTTGTATTTATTTGTTTAGGTGAAACGTAAAAAATTGCCACATTATTATTGATGCCAATAATGCTTAATTAATTTAAATAATATACGCATATTGAAATAAAAGAAATAAGCTTTGTACTAGAAAGCAAAAATAATGGAGTTAATCTATTTATTTGTCTTAAAGAAGCGTAAGAAATCGTCATATTATCAATGACGACAGTAATGCTTAATGTTAGTAATTTGTTAATTACTGCATAAGAACTGATCAAAATTATAGCAAAAATATAGGAGAAAAGATACTTATTCATTTTGAATTGATATCTTATCAGTGACACTAATGCTTTATTAATATTGATAATATGTATTAATTGGAATAAAAAAATATAAGTTATGCTCTAAAAAGGTTAATAAAAAATTTATTAGGAAAACGTATAAAATCACCATTCACGGATGATGCTTAATTCATATGTATCCCTGATGGTAATATGTACTACTGGTATTATACTAATTGGTGTAGTTTTGATAAGAATTCTACAACGGCTTTTCCGTGATTTCAGAAAATATTTTTCCTGTGGTAGCAAAGATAATTTATTAATATTTTAATGAATGAGAACAAAAGGATTTTGTTCTTTCACTACTACATATTTTAATAGTAAATTAAAGTTTATATAGAGATGGCCATTCTCCAAAATCCCTATCAAGATTTCTAATAAGAATTAAATTTTTTTTTTTTAAATTTCGGTTTTAGTTGGCTGTCACAGACAAATATATTTTTCACAAAATTTAAATGTTGAGGGGTTACATAATAAGTACCAAATATGCTAATATATAGATATAAAATATTATAATGATATATTTTGTTATGATTAAAACAGAACCAATACCAAGCCGTTTAAATAGCGATATTTTAGAACGGCCCCTCGAAAAGGATATGTACTGGAGAAAATTATTTGATAATGGTAAATTTTGACTATTATTGGTTTAGCCGCGAGTAATAGCATCATACCAAGTGATGCCAAATACATTTTCTCTTTATTTTAATGGGATGAATTACAAAAAGCAAATTTTACTTACTTCAATAACGTAAAGCCCCCGTAAATGGCAACAAATAATATTGAATAATAAAAAAAGTAATTATGTTAGCTATATTAATTGAAAAACTTTGTCGAAGAAGCAAGTAAGTGACATTTTCAGAATGAAACAAAAGTTGTATCTGAACTATTTTATTACCAATTCAATAGAAGACGGGACAAATAATTCTTCGCTTTATTGTTCCTAATTTTAAATAAAACCTAACTACCTAAAAAATAAAACCTTATTGCCTAATTTAAAATAAAAGATCATATTAGCATACTAAAAATTTATGAGATTACTTGCGTTAAGATTTAAAGAGAGACAAAACCAGTGATTCATTAATTCCCCTAAAAATGTCACTTACCTGGTTCTTCCATTAAGCTCTTTCATTGTGTCGCTATGTGCTTTTCAGTTATGAGCATGATTTCGTTGTGTTTCTCTACTGTGATTTATTGATACTTCACTTATTTTTTATTCACCCCGTGCGAAGAACGGGCATTCAGCTAGTATATATATATATATATATATATGCATTTTATAATTAAATTATGCTCTTATTTAACTGTGTTTTTAACAAAATGCGTTTTTGTCTGTTACAAGTGAAATGACAGGAATAAAATTTAATAATTAACCATTTTCTGGCCTCGGAAAGCAAAATTTATCGCGATATTATCATCAAATATAATTTATCGTCATTGAAAATTCCCATACTTCTCCGACTAACTGGCACACTCAAATTTTACCAGATCATAAGTGGAATTTATTGTTTTTGTTAATCTCAAGGAAAGATATAACATCATATTAAAATCGGAATGTTTCCCGATTTGCTAGAGAAATGAGATCTTGGCGAAAGGACAATACAAGCTTATATCACTTCAAGTGTTTCTCTTCGCGATTTATTTGTTTGGAATCAGAATTTTCTTTCAAAGCACTGTACCTGGAAATTTATTTTTATCAATTCAAACTATAGTAACACCTTTTCAGAGATTTTGATCAAATGTATTCAGTAGTGCTTCCATTTTTTAAATAATACAATATTTTTGTGGTTTTAAGGAAAAATGGCTAGTTAATAGTTTATTCCAAGGCTTAGTTTGCAAATTTCTCACTTTTACAGCTTGATTTATTTATTACTTAAAAATGTCTAATCTGATTATCAGACGAGGAGAAGAAACGTTACCTTTAGACACAATGCTTATTAATGTTAAAATATGAAACTTTTTAAACCATTGTTTGTTTAAAAAGGAACAGAGCATATGAAGACCTCATTTTTCATCATGCACAGAGAAAAAAGTTTGGCCTACCGGAATATGGTAAAATTTACCTTGTATCTGGCTCTATGGGAACATCAAAAATCTCCGGAATATTTTCCATCGCCTTAAGTAATTATTTCATTAAATTTAACACGAAAGTGTGGTTTTATATTATGTGATAAAATTTCATAAATTAGTTTTCCTATTTTGGTACTTTTTTTCATGTGACCTCAGAGCATGGTATAAAAACCAGTCATTCCGTAAAATTTATTTTTCAGTTTTATATTTTTTAAAAAGTGTAATAATTAGAACTAGAATTTTGAGAACCAGAATTTCCGCTAACTATATGAACCGAAAAATTACCAAATGAACGATTTAAATTTTTGGGTTTATTAACCAGAATTATGGTTTTCTACCGGAAATTACAGTACCATACAGCTCGGAAATTTTACTAGATTTTTTTAAAAGATATAATATATGCTAATTATATTATAATATTGCAAAAATTATATATATAGATATAATTTTTGATATAATATATGCCATTTCTCCTTGCTTTAAATATTTGTATAGCGTCAGTTTTAAAAAATAAAACTTTCCATGGTAATTACAAACGAATATAATTTTTTTTCCAATACAGTGCTGGACCAAACCCAAATGTCTTTTTCGAATTTGTAATGTATGCGTGAAAATTTTAGCTAGAAACAGGAAAAAATTAATTCTTAAAATTATTAATTTGCAAAACATTATTATTAGTAGAGATGAGCTGAAATAGAATATTTTTAAGATAAAAAATCGTTTACTGCTACTCAGAAAGGAGCAACGCTTCAAATTTCATCAGCTAACTCTAAATTAAAAAAAATTCTTGGTATTTTTAATAAAACTCTTTTAGCAAAGAATCTCAGTTATGTAAGTTCAAAATTTTCCAAGTGAATTGTAGTTTAATGAAATATGTAATAGTACTGTTCTGCAGCGAGATAAAATATTTGTAAGGGTATAATTATGAAAATATTTTAGAAAAATAAAGACAAAAACAAAATCTCAAACTCAAATTATTACGCATAATATTGATCTACTATTCGGAATAACTAACTTCGTCAGAATTAATTTTCAATTCCAATCTCAAGAAAGAAACAAGCATTAGAATCTTTACAGATATAATATTTAAAAGTAAATTTGATTACCGTCATTTTTATAAACGTTATGGATATAAAAATTCTATTTCTTAAGGTTTTTAAAAATGATATTTAAAATTTTAACGTCACTTTTTACACTTACAATTTTCTTGAAAGAATACAGTTAAAGAAAAATTGCAGCTAATTAAGTATTTTTACAGGAATATAATTGTAAAAGAATTTCAGATATTAACAGAAAAAATTCAATATTTAGATGTAAATTAATACATAAAAATTGATGTCAACTTTATTGGAATAAAAATATAGTATTTCAATTATTTTACAAAATATAATAAAATATGTATTCTTGCAAACCCAATGGTTTTGTAACACTAGTCAAACATGAAATAAAAAAAAATAATGTAATAGTATCGTTGAAAAGAATAAGTCTAGACATTAAGTACAAAAATAATGTTTGTACTGAATTCCTGAAATTTAATATTTTGATACTTTTCAACTCGTATGTGGAGATTTATTTTTGAAGAAAAGATTTCCATAAATATTTTTGATGAAATGAATTTTAAACCCTCAAAATGTGGAAGGTACCCGTATTCTGAACATTAATTTAAATTTTTAGCGAATTTCGTTTTATTCCGGGAGTGAAAAAAATTTGCTATTCACGAATGTAAAAGTTTTGCACACGTTTCTTAATAACACACGTTTTTTTAAACATAATTTTCTGTTAAATAAATTATTAAAATTATTATTTAATATTTTATCGAATATACAAACTGTCAAAAAAAATTGAGCCATAATGTACACAAAATTTCGTACCAATTTAATCTACGTACCCACTGGCGGTTTAGTAGATGGATAAAATTGGCAGAATGCTTCTCCCCAATACACCCCCGATTTTCCTATCTGATAACAAGGAGTAAAAAAAGTTTTGCTATGCTATGCGGAGATTTCAGGTTAAAAAAAACTACGATTTTTACGTGCAGAATAATCAGTGGGTTAAAAGTACATAATTCAAAATTTGAAAGGAATCATTCTAAAAGTTCTCGCGAAATTACAATTTAAAAGCAAGTTTTTTCTTGGATGGCGAAATAAGTAAAGGGAAATTAACATTATTGCTTCCAAACTTTCGACCACTGTTTAAGTCGATTCCGACCTTTCGACTTCTGTTTAAGTTATTTGGTCAATAATTTTCTAACAACGGTTACCCAAATATTTTGATCAAAAAAATTTTTCATTAGAGAAAGTACATCTTTTTCAGGATTATAAAATCGTTTTACAATCAATCGAACAATCTTGTCATATACAAGAATACAAAATTTGAAATATCGTGTGCTCTAATTACAAATAGGTCTACAAATCTAAAATTAGGTCCTTGAGTCATTAAGATTAAGCCTTAATTTAAGTTTAGCTTGCCTCTCTTCCGCCTTTTAAATGTGTATAATTTCACTTGCGCCTTCTACCGACATTTTAAATGCATGAAATCCCAAGTGTCTCGAAGTAGCCAAAATTCAAGCCAATTTCTCAGAATCAAACACTGTGGTATTACGTGGCACTTGCGTTCTTTCATTCTTCTACTTTTCACTTAGATTTGAAAAAAAATAAAAATTGTGGAGAAATCGTAATTAAAAATGATTTTATTGTTCAATGCTAAATATTCAAACTTTATAAACAAATTTTCGTAAACCAGCTTATGGAAATATGGAGATTTTTATGAAAAAAACTAAACTGTCTTACATTTTTTTTTGCTATAATTTTAAAAATTTTCAAAAAAATTAAACAAAGTCTTTGGAACAATTTGAGATTAAGTACAATATAATTCCGTTAAAATTTGAGAAAAATTGTCCAAAACTGCTTAAAATATGAGTAATTAAAGTAATTCTTTTGCACTGCGCGGGCGCGGGTGAATTTTAAATTTTTTTTTCTTCGTTTTGTCGTGAATCGTATTTGATGGCAACTAATAAAAAAAGTCCAATTTTAATATCTTCAAATTTAAAAAGTTTCTACAAATTTTCTTAGTAGTTTTTTTTTAATGTTTAAAGAAAGCTAAAATGATAAGGGGTATTCCAAAAATGTAACAAGATTTAAATTTGAAACAAGATTTATTAAAAATGACACCGACAGTGTTAATGAAAAATGACACCGACATTTTATGGGGGATCATCCCCCATAAAAGTATCTCTTCTTTGGCATGCTTACTTTCCCTATACAATTTCATTTTCGTGGATGAGCGTTTATTGAATGGTATTATCATTTGTTATTTAATTTTGTCTTGTGATACCGAAAATGTTAGTAGAAAATTCCTTATAATTTCAAGCTTTCCATTAAAAAGTAAAAAACTACTTTGAAATTTGTTTTATTAGAATTATCAATTCCCCGACTCAATTCATTATTTGTATCGATAAATAATAAATATTCGTCATAATAGCTTCCAACAGTTAAATAAGCAGTCGCCATAATAACCAGTTTTTATCAGACAAATAATGGTAAAAACTGGGCATAAGAAATCGTAGATTAAGTTTCAGGTATAAAAATTATTATGAATACTAACATCAGAAAGCATTGTGAGCTTTTTTCCGTAAATAAAATTTTTTAACAAAAAACTTTTCCATGATTCCGCTCAAAAAAATAAGAAATAAAACATTATGTGCAATTTATACAAATTTATTTAAGCTAATTTTCCATATTTTATTTTAATTTAATGTACAATTTATCTTAAATTGTGTTATCCTTTAATATTTTTAGAAAATAGGTGAAAAGTCGGGGGTTTATTTATTTCATGTTATTATTGCCATTCAAAGATGATCAAAATATCTGGAAAAGTAACTAAAACTATATGAACTCGAGTCTTATAAGTTACAAAAATTTTTTATTTGCAATTTTTCGATCAAAACTTAAGAAAAGATGTATTTTTTCTTTTTTTTTTAAATTATTTTAATTCATGCTTTATCGCATTAGGTTCATCAAGTCTTTTTCAAAAAATTGAGCTTCATTTTTTACAAAATTTTAATATCTCTGTAAATTCTATGCTGTCATTGCACCTCGATTCGAGGTCACATATATTTGTATTTGATATAACTAAAAAGAAAAGCTTAAATTAATTTGCTTGTCTACTCTGCTATAAGCAGAGTATGTAGAAACTAGCAGAAGATAGTGAAACTAGTAGAAAACAGAAGATAGCAGAAGATAAATGTTTTTTCAATATCTGAAAAAACAATTAAATTATTGGTTAAATAAAATATTACGTAGCAAAATAATATGGTAAAAGATGATCGTAACAATAAATCTTTATCGTATCAATAAATCTTTTCCAAATCTTTAGATTTGGTGAAAGATAATTGTGTTCGTTTCGAGACTCTCAGAAAAATCTAGATTCAAACATTTCAATCACCAGCTGCATTAATGATACGAAATAATAACCCAAACTGAAAAATATATACCGAGATAATTAATAAAGCTGAAATATTTCTATTTTTTATTTATTGCCGGCAGTTGTGACTTTACGTTATTAGATTAAGCAAAACATTTTTAGAAGTTCATCCTATCAAACTTAAGATTACCTTTAATCAAAACTATTTGGCATGATGTTGTTGCTCGTGGTCTACTCATGATAGTCAACATTTACCACAGTCAAACAATTTGCCCGGGTACTAATACTGTTTGATTGACCGTGAAAAACCTATTACCACAGTACCAATAGTCGTATCTATTTTAGTATAATTAATATTTATTAAAAATACAATTATCATATAGTACGAATTGTCAAAATTAATTAAGCATCAATGGCGTCTACAAGATTATGGTAATTTTTTGCTTTTTAACTTAACTAAAACGTAACTTTTCTCCAATAACTTTGTTCTTAAGAAAAAAATTATTTTTCTTTATTTAAACATTGGTTTTTAATTTACTTTTATAGAATAAGTCTTTAAAGCATAACTATAAAAAATTAACACATGGTTTCAGATAACTTCAGAAATTCGGGGACTTAGAACTCACATGCCTCTTACGTTGATAACTGATTTTGTTAAAAATAAACATTACAGAACACATAAGTGTAGTGAGGCTCTCGTAATAATTACACGTGTCCCCTAATAATTATTTCGGTACACGTGTCTCCTTAATAATTTTTTAATAGTAAATTCTTTTTTAAGTTATCACTTTTTTTAAAAAAACACCAACAAGAACTATTTTTAAATTAATAAAAAAGTAATTGGTGAAGATAGTTTATCAATAATTTAACAAAATAATTCAATGTTTAGCACTTTTATGTAAGTGGTATTTAAAAAACAACTAAATGATTTTTTTTAAAAATACGATTGTTACTTAATTATTCAGCATTAGTTTATAATTGTAGTCGTTAGTTTTTTTCATTTCAGCTTAATTTATGCTCAATATATTTTTTGTAAATTACAATCATTTTCTATTTGTATAATGTAATAATTTTTAAATATACTACTTTTTTTAAATGTTGATGTTTTTAGTATTAATTCAGCTTATTTTTGTTTTATAGCATTAAATGGCTTGAAGCTTATTTTTAATTCTAAACTACTAATCTGATTTTTTTCCAGATAAATCTAGTTTAAACAGATAAATCTAGAATGTGCGTTAAAGGGTACTAATTTGTTTTTTTAGTCTTATTTAAACTTTTTTGCTAACTTATCGAAAAATAAGAATTTCTTCAGAAGTTATTTCTAATCTCTACATACTTTTCATATACAGTAATTTTTTTCGTGCACACTACATATTTTCCATTGCTGTAATTTGCTGCCTCTTATATTTACTAACATCATTTCTAGAAGTTCACTGAAAATCATATAGATGCACGTGTAGATTTTATTAAAATATATTTTGCCCGATATAAAATCTTATGTATAGGAACCTACAAAATCTTTCGTAAATTTATTAATAATTTTTTTTTAATTCAATTATTAATCTGAATTTGGTGACGCAATCCACCAATGTACTACACTCACATTCATCATTGAATTTATATAACATAACAAGCAAAAAATAATTAACTGGCTTTGCGATAAACTAATATGAAATAAACTAAATAAACTAAAACTAAATAAACATGCGATAAACTAAAACTTACTTTTTTGAGAAATGATTGCTATCGCAAACAAACATCTCTGATAATATCTTTATCATCTACAGTTTTAATTTATACCATTGGAGCTAACCCTAAACCAATATGAAAATTCCTTTATTTAAATGTTTCTCCAAAGCGCAAACAAACATCACTGATGATATCTTTATCATCTACAGCAGTGGTTCCCAACCTGGGGAAGATAATCTTTAGGGGGGCGATCAGGGGGCGACGAGTGGTCAAAAGATAAAAACTGCTAAAAATATTAATAACAAAAGCTATTTGAGATTGAAATGGGAAACATATATGAAAACTTATGGTTCTGGTGTAGACAAAGAATTATGATAATTAAAAAATTTAATGTTCAGGATCGTTTTCGTCATACGTTTTGGTATCACAGGCGGAAATCTGACCTTCAAGAATTCTTTTTTGTTGAAAGTCATGGTCTTTTATATACCTTCTTCTCCTCAAATGTTCCTCTCTCGTCTCATTCCCTGCCCTCCGATTTTAAAAGGCGGAGAAACGGATTCGCAATTCAAATAAACTATAGGTGGCGTTGCAGTTTCGGGCAAATGGCGTCAGAAAAAGGTAATACAATCTGATATTGTGCCTGTTTCCCAGTGTATAACTGTGTGATATATTAGCAATTTTTTTACTAGCTAGCTTAATTTTATTGTCCAGTGATGGATTTTATTAAATTATTAGATATTTTAGCATATCTGGAAAGGGACGAGAAATCCAGGAGCATCACTGAAGGTGAAAAAATTATTAATTCAAACCACATCATAACATGTGGTGTTGTAAAGCAGGCATTACCGCGGAAAAGAATTATTTATGCTGTTTGCCTTCGTTCTACGAAGTTAAATTCTTCTCCGTATATAATTGAAGGTGCTTTATTTAAAAGAATGTCTGGAAATGGCAATATGTGTTATGTCTTACACATGATTGACATATAATATCTCCAAAATTGATTAATTGTTAATTTATTAAAAACAATGTAGTCACAATATTAATTTACAAGCTTGGACTCCTGCGAAACATTCCTACTCAAACAACTCCTCTTAATCTAAACTTCAAGCTTTGTAATATTAGAATACTTTTCTATTTAACCAATAAATGCTTTTTATAAATAAATAATGCATTTCTTTACTTCCAATAAAATCTTCTTCGAGCAAAATAAAGCAGAGGACTCAGAAATTTTCTTTCACTAATTCTACTTACCATAAGGTAAGTGTCACCAATACTTATTCTCATAAAAATTAAGCAAGAATATCTTTATCCTTTGGTTACTTACGCTTAATTAGACATACATTCAAAAAATGTACAAATGCCATATTCTATCTTTATTTAAAATAACATACTTTTCATCCGGTTATAAGATTAATATTTAACCAGATATATGATGCAGAATTTCATTCAATTTTAATTCTGAATCCTCCAAAATAGAAATGCATTATTTTAAGGAAAATAAAAATATTTCAGAGGATAAATTATCATATAAATGCATATATACTGGGTAAAATATAGTCTTCCTTTAAAAAATGTTTAGAACACACAAGCATGTGCTTCGTAAATGTTTTTCCGATGCGTAGTTTATTAATCCACACGTTTCTCCGATTTTCTTTTTTACCATCGATAAAAACAATTTCCTCTTCTTTGGGAAAAGAATGAAAACTAACGTCATCTCGAGAAGCTCTCGAGTGACACTGTGGAACACAACAATTTCTATTGCTAAACGCTAAATTCTTAGACATTTACATTTTATAATTTCGATTTTATAACAACAGCCTAAGTCCCATAATTAACCATCGGCTTTACCTGTTACGTTAAATTCTTGAATGACCGCAAGGTGGTGTATTCGAGCTCTAGAATTGCGAATTGATAGACGAAACATTTATCGTTAGATTACTCTGCGGTTTGGCAGTTATAATACGGCTTTCAGGAAAACTCCAGACATCAGTGTCGCGATACTTTTCCAGCGAATTGATGAGATGGCCGCATTCGTTGACTCAAAACTCATCAAATTTTTGAAAGGAGGTAAATTTGCGGTGCAGATTCATGAATCAACTGTGATAGATAACAAAGCTATTGTATTAGCTTACGTGAGTTTCATAAATGAGAGTAAGGAAATTAACGAGGAAATGTTGTTAACAAGATCAAAAGGATCGTCGATTTTTTAATTGGTCAAATATTATTTTGAGGAAAAAGGAATTTCTCTTACAAATGTAAGTGCTTGTGCAACAGATGCTGCTCCTGCCATGTCTGGTCGTCATACTGGGTTTCCGGCGCATCTTAAAAAAGAAGTACCGGAGGTCATTTCCATTCATCGTCAACATTTGGCTGCAAAAAAGTTGGGTGGTGCCCTGCATGACACTTTACAATTTGTTATTTCTGGCATCAATAAAATCAAAGCTAATTTTCTCAATGATTGTTTATTCCAAAAACTTCGCCATGAAAATGATGAAGATTTCGAACGCTTGCTCCTACATACAGCTGTGAGATGGTTTTCAAAAGGAAACTGTTTGCGCCGTATCTTCGAATTGTTTGACTCGGTTACTGAGTTTCTTGACACCGCTGATCACTTTAAGTGAGAGTTTGAAGCAACGCTAGTTGGAAACTGCGTACCTCACGAATATTTTTGAAAAATTAAACGAAATCAACGTAAAACTTCAAGGAAATAAATGAACATTAACAAGGCTAAGGGAATCATATCTTCATTCATTGCCAAGTTTGATATCTACAAGTCAAACATTGGTCGCAAAGAGCTAATGCAATCTCCAACTCTTAAATAGTGTATCTTAAAAAGATATCGAGATTCTCGAAAATAAAATGCTAATTTTTACTGATCACCTTGATCAGTTAAAAACTGATATGGTATCAAGATTTGATGAAATTAGAAATACGGATTGGATTTTCGATCCTTTCTCTTTTGAAAATGTGGATAAGTTCATTTCCTTTTTGCTGAGTGAGTTTTTAGATTTGAAGCATGACTGTGAGGCTAAAGTCGTCTTTAAAAAATACGGTTACAAGTTAGCTTGGGTAAAGCTTATGGACACTTATCCACCATTGTGGAAACAAACTGAGCCGCTCCTCATCTCGTTCCTGTCAACATATTTAGTGGAGAGAGGATTTAGTTCCATCGTCCAGCTGCTCACAAAGCAAAGAAATAGGTTGGACATTTGCTTCAAATGAGACCTGCGTTTAAATCTGACATTCAAGCTTTAACTGAAATACACCAAGCACAGGGCAGTCATTGAAGTAATAAAAATGTACTTTCTCACTCTTCATTTTTGTTTCTCAAATTTTAGTTGTTAACGTTTTAACTTTTTCTTGATTACATTAAAATAGGAATTTTAAAAAAAAATTATTTTTGGTTTGATTATTCCATTTAAATATCATTTCTTTTCGAAAAAAAATGTGCAAAAAAATTTTTTTAATTACTAAAAATGGCAGGATAAAATTGTCTCCTTATTTGCATTACAACTTAAATTTAAATCAAATAGTTTTTTCAGTGTTTGGTTGCTCACAAACAACAATGAATGATTTTTGAGCAAAAAGAGAAAGGGGCGATATGTGTCAGCCAACCTCAAGAGGTAACTTCAAACCGTCTGGGTTTAAGTTTCAAACGTCTGGGCTTAAGTTGTGCGGCATTTGTTATTAGAGGTCATAGTCATGCACCGAAAAAGGTTGGGAGCCACTTATCTGCAGTTTTAATTTATACCATTGAAGCTAACTCTAAACCAATAAGAAAATTCCATTATTTAAATGTTTCTCCAATGCGATCTAATTGAAAGATTTTTTAGATTTCCCTTTAGAAAACCCACTCCCCACAGAAAGACTCCCATTTTAGAAAATCACTTTCCACATTTCAGAGCACAAACACAAATAGATCAGGATTTTAAAAAGCGACTAACATACAGACGGTCTCTTCATTTTAATATTATAGATTATATTACATGACTCCCGCTTTATTATGCCTACATATGGTAGACATTTAGTATAGTATAATAATAAATTATGCTATTTTAAATAAGATATCAACTATGTCTTTAAATATTTTCCGAAAAAACTGTTACAAACCATTATTATTTCAGTAAACCAAATTTCCTCTTTAATACGTTCACAATGTTAACTAATTGCAAGTAATACAATACGTAAAAAATATAAAGAATAATTAAAATATTATTGCTAGTTTCTATCGAAATAACAATTTCGGCATGCATCGTTGCTTTTACTACAAAAGGAGATATGAAAAAGAAATGTACCACATAAGGAAAAAAAAGTTCAGTAAACGCGAGAACCACTTCTTTTTAATTAAACGAAAAAGTTGTAATTTGAGTCAAAACTAGAGAAAAAATTTATTTCCTCTCATTAAATCGTGCAAAAACTATAATTGATAAGCTTTGGCCATGCTTTTCCTAATTTTGAAATTAATTAATTGCTCCCATTTAAAATGCATAACAGTAAAAACTTTTTTTTCTTGCTATTTAATACGATAAAATATCTGCGGAGAAATCGTTTATGGAAGACAAAGAAGTAAAAATCAGTAATAATTTCTCAGAAGAGCAATAAAACATTTTTCTGGAGTAATGACGAAGTTAAGTATTTAAAAGAAACAACTGTCTGTTACTTTTATTCATTTTGATAAAGAAATGTTTTTTCTACAAATTATTCCTACTCCTAAATAAGTAAGAAAATACAAGTTCGGAACTTGGGTTATTTTTTTTTTTACGAGAGTCTCTTGAAACATTGTTATCTCTTTAATATATATTTCAAAGTATATCCTGAAAAGCAAAATAGTTAACGAAAGAAACACCATCATTTAAAACCAAATACGTCTTCCTGAATCATATAAAATATATGATAAATATTTTTAAAATAATAGTTTTAACTTTCATTTTGATACGAATACTATTTTATGCCAAACTATATTTTTTGAAACATTTATTCCATAAAATATCACAATTTTAAAGAGAACTTTTCATATCGAATAATTACAAACAAAAAAGTATCTCGAAAAATCTCGATAACACTCAATAACACCTTTACATTAATCATAATGAATATCTAGAAAGATCTGTATAACTAACGATTCATTAAAAAAATTACAACTCATAACAATTTGAATTCCAGTGTAGAAAAAGTAAGTTAATTTTTAAGGAATTATAATTTTACAGTATTCTTTTATTACTTAAATAAGATTAAATTTAAAACCAATTTTTTTTCTTTTTTGCAAATTTGTTAAAAAATAATTAAATGAAAAATCATGGATAAAATTTTTCATAATCAGTAGCTCAATAGTTCGAAACAAGAAGCTTTTTTAACTATCCAATATAATAGCAAAGACATTTCCATTTTAATTTTAATGAAACATTGATAAAGGAAATAATGTTTCTGAAAATATTTAAAAATAAGCTGCATGGATGAATGGTTGTTTACCAGATAAGAAATTTAACTTATAATTTTAGAACTTTTGAAACGAAACATCAAGATTGCAAAATTTTTTCAACGAAATAACTATTTATATAAGCTCGTGTAATGATATATATCTTACCATTATGTAGTTACTTTCCGTTTCATTTATTTTAAAAATAAGCATAAATCTTATTTAAATTAGTTTTAAAAATAAAATATAATATTATTTAAAAAAAAAAAAAAACTACGAACATTGCAAACAAGTCAAAATTCGCGATCGCAACGAACTATAGGGGGCGTTGTTGTATGTGCCGATTCCCTGCGATTTCCATATGAACAGTCATTCAGTTACACTGGAGACGTCTTTAATGTAGCATTGTAACGTTCCATCTTTATTATGGCTGATTAAATTTAAAAAAGAAAAATGCTTGTTTTCTTTCTTATGCAAACGAAAACAAAATGGTATCTCCTTTTTTTTTAGAGAAGGAACATCCAGAACACATCGGAAAAATATTTGTAAATAAAGAGAAAAAAATAGGTATATTCTTATAAAAGTTCAAACCTAATGCCTGAGAAATAGTTTTACTAAATTTAATGGTATAACATGAAAGGCCCATTTAAATTTTAACGTAAAATAAAGAATGCTTACGAAACAAAAAAAGAACTATTCTTTTTTTGACGCCATTTTTAGTGTTACGAAAGTGCGTCTTTGGGACTTGCCAAAAACAAAACAAGATGCAATTTTATTTTTTTAAGAGCGAAATATTTTATAGAGTGAAATATAACGAAAATGTACCGATGTCCATAACATGAAACTTTATTTTAGTAAACGTCCGTTTTGGAAATGTTATTTCATTTTGAATCTTATTTATTAGAGTTCATAATGGCTATAGAATCAGGTGAGAGAAAAGTTTGTTTTCAATCTATGCTAAACTCTATATCGGCCCATTTTCCACCGAAATCCGATTGACTACTTTGATTTTAAACAAAGTATTTCATTTTAAGATTTTTTCCAAAAAGTTTAAGTGTAGATTGGCGGCACTTAAAAATCTGCCAAATCTGTAGCTGTGGTTAATACGTAAGTACCGAATTTTTCTTCCATACTTTTCTGAATCATATTACTTCAAATATTAGAATATGCAAGAAGTATACATAAACACATAATTTAATACCATTTAATTTTTCAAAAAAAGTATTTTGACGACAATTTTATCAAAAAATTATAAACTAAAAAACGTAAAATAAAGAATTCTTAGGATAAAAACGATTTTAAAATTTCCTCATTTTTCAATAAAAACTTTCGTTTTGTTTCTTTTTTTAAATTCTTATAGTATTTAATCAGACGTAAAAAAACCATTTTGTAGAGAACGATCATCAAGTAAGAAAAAAAATTATTTACAAGCAAATTTTTTATTATAAAAATCATAACACTTACCTGATTTATAAGTCCGGAGAATTCCAAAATGATATGTTCTTTGTTTGAAAACTTTATACTCAAATAATATATACATAGTTTATCCCTTCATTACTTTTAGGTAACATACCACACATCAAAATTTTATAATTGTAAGATCTCGATATGAATTTTAATATGTAGCTTAAAAACAGAATAGCTGTATTCTAGTTGAAATTCTTTCAAAACTAAAAAACACTTACCAAGAAAACGATAAAAAAAAATTTTATAATCAGCACAAAAGATACTTTTTCAAGTAATTCGGATTATTCTTTATTGTTGTTTTCTGAATTATGTAGATACAGAAATATATACTATTCTATGAAGAAGAATATTCTATAACTATTACAGTTCTGTATGGAATTCATTGGAACACATTTATTCATTGGAATGACGAAAGCAATGTTGATTTCATTTTAACTTGTAATGAATTGAAGACAGAAAAATTATTTTACCGCAATACACACATCTGTAACAGCAAGTGATCATGAAATCATGTTATGTTGTTGGTAATAGAAAGGTAAAAAATATAGAGAAGTTGTTCTTCAAATGCTTGGCGTGTTCTGCTTCAATGTTTGGCATGTTCTGATTAGTTTTTTCAAGAAGTTTTACCTTTTCTTTAGGGAAATTTTGCTTCTTTTTCGATGCTAAGAAAATGGCGTCCGTCATTGCCAATGGTTATGTGGGAACTAATGCCCGATATTTACAGTCTCCCGCTAGATGGCGTATCGAGTGTTGCGATCGCGAATATAAATATCCATCTCTTTCTTTCAGTCTAATTATCGTTTGATAGATTAAACTATTTTCTGTGAATTATCAAAATAATTAAGTTGCTTTGCTTTATTTTTAACACTTGGAAATTAATATATTTTATTTATGAACTTTTAAATTTTTTATTGAAAAATAATTACTTTATACATTTTTATTAAGTTTTAAAAAATAAAAAAATTAAAATCTAAAAGCAAAGTTTACAGCGCCACTTACGGTAGTCAGCTTAACTGCTTGTTAAGAAATGATTTTATCGTTTTCTTTCTAGTTTGTTTTTTTTTCTTTTTTTTTCTAAATTCAATATAAGAAATTTGCTAAAGTCGTCTGCTGTTTTACTTTGCCTAAAATGTTTGAATGCTTTTGTAAAGAGTGTTTACTTTCTAGTCAAAACAAAAGACAAAAATGCATAAAATACTTAATAAGTTACCATGTGAATTTTTCTCCATTGAAAGCTTTTCAGTTCGCAAATTTATCTTCTTGTTTTATTTGTATTTGCATATCTATATAAATAAAACTCTGATGAGAATGATGGGTGATTATAAAATTTTAATTATGCTCATGTTTATAAAATTCGTTTATCCGAAGATAATTCCATGCAAAATATATCTTTTAGTAAATATTTATTATTTAGTAAATATTTATTATTTAATATTTATTATAATAACAGTCGAATAAATTTGAATTGTAAGGTATACAAATTTTTACATAATTTTAAAGAATGTGATTCATATGAAATAATATATTTGATCCAAATCATCTGAATAGTTTCTGAGAGATCAAATTTTAAAGAAGTTATATTTTTAAGATAGGATATCTAAGATAAGATTCAAAATTTCGTGAGCCAGATTTTCATTTTCTTAAAACTATGGCTTTTATTCATGCTGACATTTTGTGTCATTTTCAGAATAAACATTGAGAGCAGAATAAAGATAGGCTAAACTTGACCTAACAGTCCTAAATAACCGTTGAAAATTCAGATCAGTTATGACAATGACATGTTATTTGCAAAAGAGTTATTTGCATCATTTCGTGTGACTGCATTCTTCGAAAAACAGCCTTTTAATTGTTACAAATTATTTCAAAGGTCAATGTTTAAAACATTTTACCTAAAATTTCGAACTTAAAATATGTTGGTCTAGGAGAATATGTTGGTCGAGAAGAATATATATATATATATATATTTATTATATATTTATATATATATATAAATATAAATATATATATATATATATATATATATATATATATATATATATTTATTCTATACTCAAGTCAAGATTTCTAAATAAAAAGATATTAATGAATCATGCTGACTTGGAAAAAGTATAAAAACAGTTATAATTTAGTTTTTAAAAGATCAAAAGTATGTTGTGCTGATATTTTTATGGGAATCATCTTTCTGTTAATGTGGTATTTCATGGTAAGTTAAATAATTGAAAGCAATCAGATGTTTTAAATGGCAATACAACCGAAGTCAAATTCATTAATTATTAAACCAATACCTTCAAACCGTCTGGGTTTTAGTTTCAAACGTCTGGGCTTAAGTTGTGCGGCATTTGTTATTAGAGGTCATAGTCATGCACCGAAATCACACAGCAGTCTTCCGGGTGTAGAGATTAAAGCCCATAGTAATTTCAATGTTTATATGGTTGCTATACGCTATCAAATGCTTACTGTTGAAAGTTAGCAAATTTGCTTTTATACTTAAGCATAAGTTTCTAAAAATATAGACGGGCATATAATATATTATCAATTGTCCTTTTTTAGTTAATATAAAAATAAACTACTATCGAATTTTTGCTACATTGATATGTTTCCTTAAGACTCATTTACATTAAAATAATTCACTAAAGTAATCTTGGCAATTAAAATTTTAATACTTTAGGAGTTTATCTAGGCCATACTGTACAACATTGTTCTAGCTACCACTATTTTCCTATTTAATTAAAATGTGAAAAACCAATATTTTAAAAAGCCTGCATCTAAAATTTGGGAAAAGACTGGTATTAGCGTTCAAAGGATTAAAAAATAAGCAACATAAATTAAATAATAAATTGATAAAATGTTTAATCAAATATATTCATTTAAAAATGTTGGAAGGTTTTGGGGAATTTTTATCGTTCCAAATGCCAAAAATTTATTTTGGAGTATAACTTATCATCTGAAAAGTTTTTCAACAAAAACTTAAACATAAATTTAGTTAAGTGTCTCTTTTAAAAAGAATATGCCATTAAAAGACATAATTGTGAAATTCTAATTTTTTGATTAAATTTTAAGTTTTATTGTTCGGAGCAAAATATTTAAGAGAGGAAAATCAAATAACTTCTAAAACTGAGGCCCGTAAAAACAGTTTAGAAATCTCTTTAATTAAAGAATTTAAAGAAAAAATGTGATGTTTACAACTCAGCAATGCCAATATATTTTATTTTTCGAAAGTCGATTTAAAAAAATATATGTGAAGCTTAAAGCTAGTTTGAACGCTACAACTTTTACAATAAAATAAAGTTAACAAATAAGCCAACAAACATTAAGAGAAATATATTGGAACATTAAAAACTTTTTAAATGATGAAGAAAAAAGATAAATATTTGAAACAATATCCTAGATAAAATAGCACAAAAAAAGCTTTGAGTAATGTTTTTTATATTATCTTTCATTTTAAAAGAAATGTAGTTTTTATTTTTGTTTCATTAATGTTGATGAAAAACTTGTACATGTAAATGGATTGGAAACAGTAGCCTTCACATCCATATTTTGTAAATTTGCTCACACACACAAAAGAAAAAGAAAGAAAAAAGAAGAGAAAAAAAAACGAAATTTCGTACACATTTGTATTTAAAAACCGATATGCTCTAAGTCAAGCAACCGAGGAAAGTCGTCCTAAATTCGCCGACTATGTTGATTTCAGATAAAATGAAAATTTTGAGTAGGAAGTGATTTTTCCGTAGATGTGAAAGAGAGAACTCAACACCACCAACAAAATTCTAAAGCAATAGAACATAGGCTCTGTGCTGGCGAGAATATTATATTACTCCAAGGAATGAATATAGCAGTTAGACGTCAGTTATAATACTATGTTGTATTTTTTCGATTTAAGAGAATCTGCAACTCTGTCACAGCAGTATCTTAACTAACATTTTATTTAATTTTTAATAACCAGAAATATTTTAATCCATAAATTCTGAATAACATCATTTTATTTCTCTTGCTTCATATGGGGACTAGAGATTTTTGAAAGACAATTATATTTTACTAATCATTTTAAAAATTAAAGAAACTTTGTATTGTATTAAAATAATTACTTTAAGTTTTAGTGGACCTCTGTTACAGAACAATTACAAAATTACAGAACAAAGAAAAAAGGGGGATAAAGAAAAATAATAATGAAAATAAAAATAACAAGAAACCGGAAGGAAAAAAAATTCGAAAAAGGGAAAGAAATTAATAAAAATCTGGAAAATAAAAGATATAATCTTTTCATCAGCTCACACGATTATATCCGCAAAAAGGAGTGCTTTCTAATATTGTATCAATATAGCCAAAGCAAAATATATCAATACAATAGTGTGAGAAGGACTCAAAAAATTTTTACAAAAAAATTACAACAAATAAAATTGAACACAATAAGTAAAAATATCACGTAAAAACAGAAAATAAAATATAAAGAAAAAACAGAATAAAACATGAAATGAAATCTATAAAGCGAATAGCGAATTCAATTGAACTGACATGAACGGGAAATTTTTTAAGAATGATTTAAAATATTTCCGTAACAAGATTGCCAGATTGCAAAATACGAAACCCAAAGCGCAAATTGAGGTAAAAGCGTAAATAGAGCGATTTTGTACTAAAGTGCATTCTTACTACAGTACGGAAGTGCGCTTGATTTGTTAGTTATCAAGGGTGGGCCCGAAAATGGATGTGCGCAAGGTAATATTATACTGGATAATTTAAAGAAGTTTGCAATTAATAATTTTAGAAAATTGACATTTATTTAGGAAAAAAATAAAATAGAAAAGAGAAAGAAGCATGAATTGCATGTTTTGCACATAATTATAGCCACGGATTCGCCCGAAATGGATTTGCACATGGTAAAAATTATATAAATTAACAAAGAATTTTTTTAGTAAATTTATTTGCAATAATATACAATTAACTCAATGATTTTATATAGAATTTAATTACTTTAGTTGGGTAACCATTGTTTTTTATCAAATTTTAAAAGAGTTTATCTATTTGTTTTTTGGATAAATAAATAATACTACATATTCTTTTAATTGCATTCATTTCATTAAAAGTGGTATTTAAATAGATGTTTTTAGAAACATTAGACTTCCAAGCAATTGGTTTATTTATATTAAAATTAAAATCATTTCTTTTATCGTATAAATCAACAAAGCAGATAATACCCCTTCTTTTATAATACCCAAATCCAAAAAGTTTAAATTAATATTATCATCGTGATTACGAAGCAAAATTAATTCTTCGGAGTAAATATTATTTAATAAAATAGTATTATCTTGAAAATTAAAGATAGTTAAATCATCATGAATCTAAAAACAAATTTAATATTATGAGTATAATTTTTTTTCATAATAATGCAAAAATAAGTTAAGCGCATAAATAAGAGAGATGAATAATTAGATCCTTGTGGTATTCCATCAATTTGAAGAAATATATCTTTTCCATTGTAAAGATAATTATTAAAAAGACAAAAATTAATTAGAATTTCCCAATAATCAAAATCGCAATAAAGGATATTTTTAAAATCATAGCAATAAAACAAAAGGACATCTTTTATTTCAGAACAGGGAATGCTATTGAAAAGATCCTGGAAATCAAAAGTCGCAATGTAATTAATTTTATTACGTTTAATGCATTCTAGAATCGGTCGATTATTAGTGATAATCCAAGAAAAAACTTCTTTAATAATATTGCTAATAGTTTTATTTAAGAAGTTAGAGAAAATGGTGCCAGGTTTAGTTAGGTAAGTATTAGATCCATATTTTTCTTAATTTTCTTCGTGTTTTTTTTTCTTTTTGTATTTATTTATTATGCTATATATATATATATATATATATATATATATATATATATATATATATATATATATTTCCATTGTTGTTGGTGTATTTTTATTGGCCGAAAAATCACTAGGCAGGATCCATTTTTCTCTCATTGACTTACATATTTTTTTCAGTTATCATCAGTAAAAAATTAATAAAAAGTCATTCTTCTTCTTTTTGCCCTTTAGTGCAATCTAAAGCTTCACTGAATCAAATTTGTGGCATTAAAATTGATAATCAAACTCAAAACCTAATCTCTGAAACCAACATATAAAATTTATTCTTCAAAAAAGACTTTAGTTAATACAAATGATGGTACTTAAAAATAAAAAAAATCATTGCATATTTTTCACCAAGGAGGTATTTAGGAAGTGCTAAAAATTTGGGGATTTAGTATATATAATGTACCATACCAGTTTTTCTTTATTAATTCGTAGCTTAAAATCGATCCTTTTTAAGAGTTTAAAACGTACAAAATCGTTACTTCAAAAAGAGCCGTGATTATTCAATGTTCCAATTAAAATATTTAATGGGTTCTAATTCTTGGAAATATATTCATTAGTCCCTGAAGTCTGAATGGAGTAATGCGTTTAAGCAAATAATTACGATCTTTAAATTTTTCCCTTTTCAATGACGTTCGATTTCGTGAGGGAAGATCTTGCAATTCATTCATTTTCAAAATCCCTGAACAAAAACTTGGACAGACAAATACGGGGTTTTTTATGATGTAACAGCTAGTAAAACTACGACCTGAATTGCCAACACTAAAACCTTCACTGGGGGAAATCTCTTCCTTAAAGAATTTACTTTAAAATGGTTAATAAAACTTAAAAGAAACCAACTTGTGTGACGTCTATTGAAATTACTTGTCCTTTTTTCTACAAATAAGATATCTTAATCTGAGCGTTTTTTTATTCTCATGCGTTGACTGAACACATTTCTATACAAAAAAAAATTATAAAAGAAAATATAATTTATTGAAAGCTTAATACGAGTATAGCTTAATTGCCATTTAATAACAATAAAATGAAAACTATACTAATAATAATAGTGATGCATATAGATCATGTAATTACTTTATATTGCAATAAAGAAACAAGACTTCCAGTTTCAAGACTATAATTTTGAAAAATAACCAAATTCAACAACATAATATTAACCGAGGATAAATTTAGAAAAGAATTTTAAATAAATATTACTATTTTCCTTAAGTAATGGATAAATAAATAATTTATATTAATTTATAATTCTTCTTTAATTTAAATATAATTTCAAAAAAAATTTAGTCGTTTAAGTTTATTAATGATTATGTAAAGAGATTTTCCTTTTCAATGTGAGTACGCACAATGATTTGAATTATTTTTTTTTTAAATAAAATATAGAGAAATCAGTATGCAAATAAAAATAAATACGATAATGTTTTTTAGTTATTACTAAATGGAATTAACTAATTAGTTCGTACTCTTCAAAATGCAACTTCTTTTTCTTGTGCTAATAGTAGTAATTAATTTTTCCCAAAATAAGTTATCTTTTAAAAACACAATGTTTCCTCGGTATATTTTAAAACAGAAATTCCATTGTGTATTAACTTCTTACTGTGATTTTTTTTAAAGTTTTTGTTTTAATCTATTGAAAAGTTTAAATTGATAACTATTATTTCTAAGATTTTTCATCACAGCAGTTTTAATTAACGTTTCACGATTTTATGGAAATATTTGAAATCCATTATGTCACAATTCTCTGTTGTCGCAATATTTGAAAGTTTCAGCAACCCTGTTTTTTTCATCAGCCACTTATCAATAAATGAAATAATTTTTTTTTGTAATTTAAAAAAAAAAGAAAAAAAAAGATTTGATAGTAAATGAGACAACCATAGTTTTCTAATTATTATTTCCTGATAAGATTTAGTGAAAGTGTTAAATTAATAATAAAGACAAATAGCCCAGCTTTCTTGATCATAATTCTTTTAATAAACTCTACTTTAAAATTTAATATTCAATATTTCTTTAATAACTGGTATTGTTTCTAACTTCTCTATTGTTTCAATATGCATTCACCAAAGATGTTCTTTTTATTTATTTATTTTTTTTTGAAGTATAAGTTTAAATGAAAATTTAATTGAAAAATGAACATATCCTAAAAAACAATACTTTTGGTATTCCGCTTTGATTAATAAAACGTTCAAATTTAATATTGTTTCTTAGTATTAGAATATATTAATTGTATCTCTTTTAATAAATAGTATATTAGTTTTATATTAGAACTAAACGATTTTTGTTTCGCCTACTAATTCATTTTTCTCCCTCTAGTAAATGATAAATTTTAACTGTAAGACATGTGCTGCCATCTTTGGTCCAAATGCAAAACTTGAAAAAATTTATTGTATCGCTTTGAATACTGTTCGAAAAGAAACTCTTCAACGTTCAAAATTCCGCAAAATATGATAAATGAGAATGATATTTATTAACAATTCCTACAAAAAGAATTCCTGTAGTGATTCTAAAAAAATATTTTGCACGAGATCCAACTGACAAAGAACAAACGGATTGCATTTTTTTTTCTTGGCATAATTGTGATATTAGAACTAACAAATTTTTGGTATAACAGCATATCAAAAACTTGCTTAGCATTTTACTTCGAAAGATTGTCTTGGATTTTTTTTTTTTTTTCTTTTCTTAGTCTTAATTTCTTTTTTCTTTTTTTTTCTCTCTCTCTCTTTTTCTTTACTAAATAAGAATGGAGCTAAGTTTTATACGTCGCTAGCCAAATTAGAACACTAATTTTTCCAAAAAATTATTTTATAGCAAAAAGTCACACTATGAAGCAACACAGATAATTAATAACTTTAAGTTGCATGAGTTCAAAACATTCAATAAACAATTATTTAGTTATAAATATATAGAATATTGATTTTGAAAGCAAAACTGCTATATTAGATATTATGACTGATTAAAGCTCTTTAAAGTCTTTTTAATTAAAAAATGTTTTTTTTAAAAATTATTTTAAAACATTTTTACTTTTTCATATTGTTATATTAACGCTCTTTTTTTTAAAGAAAGCTAAAATAATCAGTTTTTATTCAATTCAATTTCATTTCAATTTTCTCTTTTTTTCTCTTTTTTCTTTTCTTTTTTTTTTTTTTTTTTTTTGAATATTGCGTGAATTGACTGTCAAAATAATAACTTAACTGAATGATAAAAGCGTAATCGATAACAAATCAAGCTATGTAGGAGCTCTAAAATCTTTCTCAATCAGATAGCTTGCTGAAAAACTAAACT
The DNA here is from genome assembly GCA_949128135.1 of Parasteatoda lunata. Classification (NCBI taxonomy): domain Eukaryota; kingdom Metazoa; phylum Arthropoda; class Arachnida; order Araneae; family Theridiidae; genus Parasteatoda; species Parasteatoda lunata. The sequence continues at coordinate 57,454,218 of OX421972.1, read as the reverse complement.
CTTGTTACATAAAATCTTTATAGACCTATTTCGGTCTATAGTTTTGTGACATAGATATTGGCAACGTCTAATGAGACCCAGTTAGGCATATTTAAGCGAAATATTTTTAGGGTGACTGTTCGGACATATAAACAATAAAAGACTCGGATATTACAAAATATAATAAGATAAAATTAGGATGTTCATGCATTTAGACTAAATGATTTAAAAGCTGTTAAAATACTCGTTTTGAAAAGCAATTAGGAACTACAACAACAAAATAAAAAGTAATAAAAAAAAAGCTTATTCCCAAAGCTGTTGTGCTACTAATGGATAATTTATTAAAATTATATATAATTCTAATTTATTTTTTTAAATAAAAATATTACTTTTACAACAAAATGTAAACTTGAAGTTGTAGCTATTTGAAACAAATTAATCTAATGACTTAGAAATAATGTTCATAAATAACAAAATTTAATTCATTATTTTTAAAAAAATATGAGAGAGTCAGTTTCTATTTCGTGTCTGAAAAGTAATATATAGTCAAGAAAGGCATACAATATATAAGTTATTTAAGTAAATAGAAATGACTAGAAACAATAGGGAAAAAATTATAATTATGAAATATATAATTATAATATTTATATACTATTAAAACTATAGTATAGTCATTTTATATACGTTACTGTTAAAGTGTATAATTTAGTTATTTCATAGAATTACTAGGTATTTCTTGAAATATTTAGTCAAGTCATCTAAAGAAAAATGAAATTTAATATTTCACCTAATTATACAATGAAATAACTAGTTATTCCATGAAATAACTAATGATAGACCTTTATTGGGAAAAATAAACAATTTCAAATTTATTTTATAAACTAATTGATCATAAAATAGCTAAAATCTCTCGAAAAATGCATTTTATTCTTATTGTGGATAATTAATTGTTAAATAATAAAGAAAAGCAGATGATATAATTTATCATAGCTCATATCGATAACTACGTCTAAAAGCAACGGAATGAAGCGTATACACACACGTCTCTTTAAAGCAGCGAGAAAAGGTTCAAAACTGACTAAAAGCATCTATAGAACCGGTTCAAAGAACTTTCTAGTGCAGTATTTCATACTTTAACGATCAAAAAATCGTAATTCTACAGAATATCTAGTTAAATTGCAGAAGTCAATAATTTTATATATTTTTACAGATTTCTGTAGTTATTTAATGAAATACTTTTCTTTGAAATAACGGATTTCACACTTTAACGGTAAGGAATTCCATAAGGAACAAGAAATGATTTTGATTAACGTTTCTTTTAAAAACATCGAATATGCTTTTAACGATCGCTCAAAATTAATTGCGAAAAGATGGCTGAATTTTAAAGAAGAAAAAAAAAACACTGTATTGCGAGTATAATTACTAGATTGAATGGCTTGCTTAAACACTAAAGAAATATCTTAAACCCCGTTAAAAAGGTATAATTAAAAAATGATGATGGCAATTTGTAGTATAAGCAGTATAATTAACAATTCCTGTCACACCAAAAACCTACAAAAAAAGAACGTAAAATGACGAGTTCATATAGAAATAAATAGCAATTAGAATTTCTAATTCCTTTACTTCCATAATAGCCAATTAAAATTTCGGACAAACTTTTTTTTTTCTAGCTGTAGAAAGTTCCCGTCAATCCGCAGAAAACTTCATTAATTACTTTTAAGTGTGAATGTGTTTGAAATTTTATCGACATTTTTAATGATGAGATTTATTTTATTTCAACTTTGCCAAATACTAAAAATAATGAGTGAAAATCTTGGTTTTATAACAGGCGTGCATACATATTATTATACTTAAGGACTATATTTCATTTAAAAAAATTGCCAAGCGAATAAAAATGTGATATTTAACAAGATTAAAGTTGAAATATCATTATGATTTGAGTTAAACTTTTTAATAATTATTTCTTTAAATCGGTGAAATGTTAAAAAGCGTGCATTAATTAAAATCTGCAAATATATATATATATATGTCACCATAAGATCGAGATTGAGTTTCAGAATTGCAATGAAAGCAACTTTGGCGTTATGAATTGAACAAATGAAAAAAATCCCTTTTTAATTGGCGAATTAAAAAATATGATATGCTGAAATCCTGATTAGTAAAAACAACAAATACCTTATATATAAACGGCGAAAAAAAGTCGTAAAAAATGCATATAATAATATTTTTAATTATAATAATTATACTTATAATAATAATTATAATAATAATTATGATAATTATAGTAATAATGAAATCAAAATATATAATAGATGAGTACATTATTATCTATAAATAAATTATAAAAGCTATGATAAAACACATAAAAAATATCTGCACGTCGAATTAAAATAATATCAATCGAGTGATGTGAATATGACATATTGATTACATATATCTATCTATCTATCTCTCTCGTTTATATATATATATATATATATATATATATATATATATATATATATATATATATATATATATATATATATATATATATATATATATATATATATATATATATATATATATTATATATATATATTATATATATATATATATATATATATATATATATATATATATATATATATATATATATATATATATATATATATATATATATATATATATATATATATATATATATACAAATGGATGAATGTTCTAGAGATTTTTGTTTTAAAATCTTAGTTCCAATATCAACTCGTAATCAAATTTTATATTAAAAAAAGTATTAACACATGCTGCACTTTCGTATTAACGCATGCTGCATGAAGTAAATATGAAGTAAAAATAATAATAAATAAACTTTAAAGTAATTTCAATTACACTTCCTTTTAATTAATTTGTTCCTTTTAATTTATTTTTTATAGTTTTATATTTTATAGTTTAAGAAAGAGAAGGAAAGTAATTACTTACACAAATTAATTGTTTTAAAATGAAAAAATTTGTTTATTGTGTCTGTTTGTTTCGATATTAACGATATTGTCTATATTTTTTAACATTGAATTTTTCCTATATTTAATTGGTTATTATACAATTTCTAATCTATAATTTTAATTCAATTACCTAAAAATAAGTTTAGAAAAAAATTAAATGAAACTTTTTCTAACTATTGTTCTGTTGAATGTTTAATGCAAAAATTATGAAAATCATGCTGATAGATTCCAAATAAAGGAAAAATGCATGTAGTTAAAATTTTAGTTTATTATCTTGCTGATTATGCCATTTTAATCTAAAATATTACTGACTACAATTTACCAATTTTCTTCAGAAGTGTTAGAAGAACTACCCTTAATTTTTAATCAATGTCTTACTTGTATTCGGTCATTTACTTACTAAACATATCGTAAAAATTGTTTTGCTACAGCTTACGAATTATAAAAAATAAATAAATAAAAATGAACAACATTTTTGAAACTCTCGCTTTTCGCACTAAAGAGTAATATTATATACGCGGCATTTTAAAGGCTACATTTATTAGAATAGCCATTTTTATTTATAATTTACAATTACAAATTTACCAAAAAAATATATACATTTAAAATCATTTGAATATAAATAATCATAGAAAATTTGATTTAAAATGTTAAATTAGTATACGATAGCAATATAAGTCTTTAAAATCGTCGACGTACATTGGATGTTAGCTTTTTGATTTATTAAATTATACAAAACTTTAAGCTCATTTCTATAACCGAATAATAAATAAACGTTCAACTTAAGCATGGAGTGTGAATTTAATGAAGATTCCAATTTCACAGAAGTTTCATTGGTAAATGATTAATTAAATCATAACTCAATTCGTCAAATTAATTCTGAGGAATTTATTAAATTAATTTCAAATTCCACTCGTGTAAAAAAAAAATCAACCGATTAAATTAACTTGTTTGGTACAGTTCTTCTCTCGCCAAAAGATAGAGAAATAAATCCTTGAAGAAAGGAAAAGTTTTATATGAAAAAAATAATTATTTGTATTTTTTTTTCTTATAAAATAATCTAATTTTTACAGAGAAGAAAAATTATGACAAGGCAAATCTGAAAGCTTAACCCCAAGTTAAAAAAAAATTGTTTCGTGTGATTAACCAATCTGACTTGAGAGTAAACTAACAACATGTTTAACTTCTTGTAGCTACTCTTTTAGCTAATATTTTATAATGTAATTTTGTTACAAGCCTTAGTAAGGTATCATATTGATCCAAGTACGTTATTATTATGTAGTTTTTGTGCTTTTACGCTGATTGTTGGCGCGTGGTAAAACTTAAACAAGGACTTATTTTAACTTTACACATCTTTAAGGTTTAGATTTGTTGGCTACTCTTTCAGGGGCACCATATTAGGTGGGCCAAAGTTGCCACACAGTAAAGACAGATAATACAGAGAGCGAAAGAACATCCATGCCTTGACCGGGATTCAAATCCATGACCTTTCTGATGCAAGGCCAGTTTCCTGACCCCTACACAGGCCCGTTGGTATTCAGAATGTAGTATCCTTCAAATGTCTAATACTACGGTACATTTTTTTCCCGCAAACTATAAAAAAATATGTTAAAATTCATGGAAAAAAAACTGTCAGCTGGTGTGATTTTTACCAGTGCATAAAGTTTATTTCACAGAAAAATAGAAATATTTAAAAACAGAGTTGTTTTTTCACCAGAACAAACTATTTTTCCACCAGAGAAGTAACGTTTTTTTAACAAACAATCACTGTTATTTTAGCAATAAATTCTATTAAACATCTATGTCAACATTGTCGTCGGTGTGAGCCGAGAGCAACATTCCTATGACCAGTCGAAGCCGGAATTTGAACTTAGGTCCTTTCATTGAGAAGCGAGTTCTCTGTCCTTTGAGCTACAGCATAGTGTCTCAGTATGAAGAAAAATCATAAACTGTTTTTATCTTAAAAATCTTCTTTTTTAACCGTAAAATAATTGCTAAAATATAAAAAGAAAGTATGGAAAATTATCGTAAAATGATCTGATTAAAGGTGAAGTTTAACTAGCAAAACTGCATGGTGAATAAAATGTTAACTGACAGCTTTAATCTGTTTATGGTTAGGATGAAAAACATAGGAATGCCGTTTGTCAACAAAACAGCTTTAAACCGATCAATAGACAGAGAAAGTCTGTAAAAAGAACTTGACAACAGTATGCGGATAAAGGATAAAAACTGAAAAATAATCTGTATTTTTCTTTAAACAGTTTTTTTTCTGTAAAAAAATTGTGTTTTTGTAGAATTTACAGTTATGTTTTACGATGTAAAGCTTTCTTGTTATTTCCAAATTTTTTCACATATTTGTACTTAAGTTTTAATTTAACAATCGTGTTGTAAAACCAAAAATCATTAATTTTTATTACATACTTAAAATGTAAGATATATGTTTGTCCTAATTCCAACGCATCATTTCTTTTTAATTTTTAAGCATAATGCACGCATTTTAGAAAAAAATAAAGGTTACTTGAAATATCTAAAATATACCAAAAGGAGTATCGCTTCATTTTAGAGAATAGTATAAATAATATTTCACAAACGGAAGGAAGGAAGTTTTTATCTGAATTTTAGCAACATCAGTTGCATTCGTATTCAGGACTGTTTTGTGCGGATATTTTTTGCTCAAATGTCTTCAATAAAAGGCACCAATTACATTGATATTCTGAGGGTATTCTGCATAACGTTTTTGTTGGCGCATAAAAAACGATAAGCATCTTTAAACACTTGATGCGCCTTCCCTCCTTTTATACTGTATACGTGTCTCAGTTGCAGAAAGAGACTAAAAATTTAATCACTATTTTTGTTACTCATCCATCTTTCTTACTTTTAAGATGCCTTTGCTATTTACCCCAATGGACAATTTTTCATTTTTGGACTTAGCATAGTCAGCTGCTTACAGACCTTATACATAGATATTTGTCTCCTTTTCGTTTTACGTTATACAAAAAGAAATAAAATAAGAAGTCTCTTCCCACACGAAGGCTCTTCAACTCTGGACACGCGATCCCAAATGACATTCATTAATACCATACTAGAAAACTTTAAAAATTTTATAAGAAATATTACACATTTGAAACTTAGATGGTGAATAGTCATTTCTTACCTATTTAAGCTATTAGTTATTTTTTTGATGAAATTTAAAAGTAAAGATAATGTTGACATCTCTGATAATTAGTATGTAAATTATTATAGTACATACGGTATGATTATTTTAATGCAGACATGAATGCATATAATAATATTTTTTTATTTTTTATTTTTTTCGGTGAGAGTAGTTGACCACAGAAATTATATGTTCCTTGAAAAGAAAATGGGCACAAATTGTTAGTTCCAATAGTTCGCCTTTTTTCAAGCAAAACTTACTTTTGATCAGCACGTTTTTAATTACTATTTTGATGATTATAGGCAAAAATTTATTAATATGTGAACTTATAGTGCATGATTCAAACGGAGTTTAACCCACGTTTACTGGCGTTGATCACTAATAAGTGATAGCAAGCTCTTTGATTTTCATACAAATTTAGGTAACGTCATCGGTTTTGATACACAGTGGAATTTTGTTAGGCAGCAAAGCAGTTATTGTATTAATTGTAATTTCTTTCATGAACATTGACTTTTTTGAACATTGTAAATAAGTTGAAACGAAAAATAACTTTAATTAGAAACGAAAAAAAAAAACGCATTGTTCTCATAAGCCACCAGAAATTAAATAATTTATAGAATAATCTGAGAAACGTGTGGGGTCATTCTATGACCCCATTAACTGACAAAACTATTGAGAGAAAATTACCGTAAATTCTTTTTAATTATACTCAAAAGGCAGATGAAGATGGAAAACTCAGCTACTAATAAAAAAAGGATGAACAATTGTCAACTTCTTTAGAAATTAAAACTTGGGGTCAAAAATGACCATTGTGTATTCCTCCTGGGCTAATATTTAAAAAGAATTTCCATTTCTGACATATAGAACACTTAAAGAAAAATTATACGCTTTTATAATTTATCTTCTTGTAGAAAAAATTTTTTTATACAATAAAATTGTATGAAAAAATTAATTTCATGCAATCATTTTGAAAAATTTAATATCGTTGTTTTTAATTTAGTTCTCATTTTGATTTTTATCTTCTTAATTCCTACTTTCTTAATATTTACTTTATCTCGAATTTTTTTTTCTCCCTTTCTTTCTGGATTGGTTTTTAATTTTTTGTTAAGTAAACGCTTTGAATTTAAAATATTTAGATAAAAAGTCATTACTTTCTCATTTATTTATCTGCAGTTTCATTTATTTATCTATATTATATTATAATTTTTTTTTGGCAATATCATCACAAGTTTTCTTACCTCATAATTTTTGGTATTGCCTGATTTAGTAGTTTTCAGTCATTTGGCGAATTAAATGTAATTATTAATGATAAATTGTTATGAATAAAAAAACGAGAGCTGGTAGTTAGTGTATTTGGCTGGGTGATACTCGATTAATTAGCTTATAAATTATATGCACGTACTATAAGAAAATTTTCTTTGCGAAGTCAATTCCTACTTAGGGTCAAGAAAAAAAATTTAAGTTCCTTTTTATTAAATAATTACAATTAATATAAATATGTATATACATATAACAGAATCATGATATTAAGTGACAAAATAGAAAGCGAATTTCCTTGCAATTTTCCATTTTCCTTTTTATATTTGGTTTTGGACTATTCTTTTTTTATTACTTTATTATTTATTATTTTATTACTTTTATTCACTTTCTATTTTTTTTCCTCGTTTCTAATTTATGAAGCTGATGGTGGTCTATAATTTCTCATATAATAACAGGATATAAATTTATTCTTAAATTTATATCCTGCAAAATATCTTATGCAAGAAAAAGAGAAATTTTTTTCTCCCATGTAAAAATAAATGTAATTAATTAAATTTAATTAATTAAATTCAATTAATCAATTAATATTTGAAAAAACTGTATTAACATCAAGTGTCATCCACTACAAGTTTAAAAAATGTATTTGGGCATGAATGGATGTATAAAAAGTATTTCATTGACGATTGTAAATTTGAACAAGTTATAGGGAGAGTGTGAGTAGGAATTGAAAAAAAAAAGGTTAAGAAAAGAAGTTAAAGCCCCCATAGTTTGTGATACAGCTGTTTATGGCTGAATTTTCATATTATTATATTATATTTTTACAAGTTTTTCTGTGATTTTTTCAATCGTTTCTTTAACTGGGAAATATTTTATGTGTGTGAATTTCAAACTTCCTTCAAAAGAAATGCAAGCTACTTCTTATATACAAGTTTTTTTTTTTAGTTATTTTCTTATTTAATAGAATGCAAAAAGTTAAGTCTCCAGAAAAGAATATTTTTACATTAATATCTAAAAATTTATTTAGTTCGGAAAATTCTGTTTAAACTGTAAATAAAACTGTATTTCAAACATTCAATATTTTTTTTAATAGAAAATATCATTTTCTTGATTAATAACATTACCTTTAAAGATAAGTCTATACTAATATAAATCATTAAAACTTTGCGCAACACTGATTTTTTCAAAGAGTGTTATAAATTAAACTTTCTTCCCAAGTGAATATCTTAATACGCGTGGGGAAAAATTATAGAATTGTAAATTTTTCAAAAATAAAATGAAACTGAATAATCGAGAATTAATTAACAACATGAAGCGCTGGTAAATTTCAAAATTAAAATCTTTATTTATTTGATTTGAATTTCCAACCTACGTATTATTCTTTTTTGCTTTATAAATTCAAATATTCGTGATATATCAAGTTTTAATACTGATATATAATAGTATATACACATTACAATTTCAAATTAAGATCACCTTCTCAAAAGTATGTATAATGTGACTTAAGACCGTATGATTTACAAAAAATAATTAAGTATAAAATCTGCCTTATTATGTACTACATCATCAGAAAACTATTTTAATGAAGTTTTCTTCAGAAAATAATAGTTTATTTAAAAAGGCAGATTAAAGCGATATGTTTGGAATTTAATGTGCTTAAAAACACCGAAATTACAGTGTTTTCAAAAGGTCACTTTCATGGAAGTTTGGTTCATTTTAGTTATTTGAGTGAAGTTAATTCATTTAGTTTATTGGAAGTTGTTTCACTTCATATGATTCATTGCAGTTTTTGTGAAGAATTTGACCGTAGCAGTAATGATTTTAACACATTTGCTCTGCTTACGACATTTTGATTAATTCCAGAGAATTGCAAAAAAAAAACAAAAAAAAATCTAAATAAAAAAAGAATTATTGCTTTATTTTTTTATAAATATAATTAAGATACATCTTGGTTGTTATGTATCAAAATAAATAAATAAATAAATTAAAACAAAAAGAAGCTCCCTTTGAGAGATAAAGAATTGCATGAAGATTTCCGTAAAGTTTATTAACGGTCAGGCTGAGGGGTGAACCCCCTCCCCCAGTCTCACGCCAAGAATTCAAATTTATAAGTGATTGAATTGTTCCGAACGGGCAGTTAGGAGCATGGGAAGATATCCATAGTGGCGATTTATCAAGAAATAAAGTATCCAGAAACAAAGTCTCCTCTCTGTAATTATTATATTAAATTTGATATAATAATAAATATATAAAATAATAAATATATTATAATAAATACCGTGATAATAAATATATTAAATAAATAAACCGCGTAATAAACATACTAAATTAATTTAATATTAAATTTCAAATAATTTGGCATTAGCTTATTCGCCATAAAAACCGTGAGATTTAATATAACCCTGTAACTGATACCTTTTTGTGGCAAGAGAAATAAATTAACTTAAGGAATAAAGAGTTAAAAATAGATTTTGATATTCGATTTAGTCCGCACAGTAAATTAACTAATTTTGCATTTGTATTGAATGAAAAAAAAAAATTAGCCGTTATGTTGATTGTTAAGAGGAGAATAAAATATTTATATTTGCTTGTTATAAAATGTAATGAAAATTAAATAATTGGTTGAATTTAATTGAAATTGGATTAAGAATGATTAAAAAATATTAAATGTAAGAAATGAGAGACATTTTAAAAGCTAGGAAATATGTAACGCCTATTATAGCATTGCTTAATATTTTTACTTAGTATTTTATTTTATTGCGCTCTTTTATACGTGAATAATAAGCTGGAACTTTGCGAATTTGCATTAAAATTATAAAACACAGTTTGCTAATTTAGTTTTAGCTGTTCCTTAATTGTTTGCTCCTCTATTGTTTTGGGACACAAAAATGGTCATAAGATCAATGGTCAATGGTCATGTAATCGTTATTCCTTCCGGCAATCACCGAATTGGCTTTAGGTTATGGTGTAAAATGTTTCAGCAATTATGAAAAGCTTAATTGCAAAATGAAAATCAAAGGGAAGAAACGGCTTATGTTTATTTTTCAAAAATATAATGATTGGACCGCCATCTGTTGCATTTGGGGCATGAATAACTGGGAAAATCGGTTCTTCACAAGAATTATTACTCTGTAAAAATGGACCACGTTGGTGAAAAACGTTTCCATTCCGCATTCAAACTCATTAATTTTTTTATTTTTTATTCAGAATAAATTTTCATGAACATAAAATATTCTTTCGCCTTAATCTTCAAATGGCTTGGATGCTCATAGCTTGAATCAGCGGTATTTAGAACTTAGGTCTCAAGAAATTTAATATTGCACTTCACATATATTGCTAGTTCACATTTTTTAAAAAAAAATGTTTTCCTATTTTTGACTGTACGTCAAAGTTATTCTTCACAGACGTGCTTCTGGTATGTGGAACTTAGTTCATTTTCTGATTTGGTTCAGAAAATGAAGCAAATAAGATCATTTTTAAATTAATACTTTCCTGAAATAGGATGTATAAGCAGTATAAAATTTTACGATTCAATTTATGAGTTTATAATTTTAAGTTGGGTTGAAGCTATTTGCTTTTATTCTTAGGGGAAAAAATTAGTGAGTTCATGGCAAAACTTTTGTTTTTAAAAACTATTCGAAGTAGCACATAATATTAGACAGAATCAGAAAAACAGAAAAATCTTACGCTATCTAGCACTACTTTCGAACATTAAAAAAATACAAAAGGTCGTTGTTTTCTCAGCATTAAAGTTAGATTCTATACAAACTAATACTATATGTAATGTAATATTATTTTGCATTGGTTTTGATGCCATAAGATATTAGATTTTGGATTTTCTGTTATTATCTTGAGTAGTTTTTTATGTTTGGTATAAGCATGGGGGAGATTTAGATGGTAGAAGAAAAATTCGGCTATATAATTTTACTTAATTTTCCGGCTTGGAAGCCATAAAACATGGAACAATAGTTTTATAATGTCATTTTAGAAATTATTTACTTAACAATATAGAAATAGGAAATAAAATTACATTACTGAATTCTGTTACTACCCATTTTTCTCCCTCTTATTCCAAACTAAATTTTGCGCCCAGTTGTGTTTTTTGAATATATATTTGAAATTTAATTAAGAAATAATACTTAAGTAGCTAAATCTTTTCTTTATACGATGAGTTTTCTGATAAATTTTACATCATTAATCATTTTCAAGAGTTCATTTTTAATTTTAAATGTATTCCTTATTTTTCCTTTTTTAGGAATGAGCTAATTTTATTAATTTTCAGCCAAATTTATTATCTCTAGTCGCCTCTCATTGTACTCTAGCCATTTTTTATTTCACAATTATAATATATCATTCATATTCTTAAATTATATAATAAAAAACACACTATATAATTATAAAGTCATATTTACATATGAATTTTATGAACATTTTTAATTTTAAAAATATTTTTTTTTCATTTAAAATTCTAAAATTAAATTGTCATTTTTTGTAGTAATCGAGACAATAAAGGAAATCATTTTGAAATATTCTTATTCATTATTTCCATAAATTTTCTTCCACTTCTTTTTTCATTGAAATTAAATATTTACGTAACTTTATTCTTTTAGTATCTGAAAATTTTCTTAACAAAACATCTGAAACAAAATCCAATCAAACGCACCGTTGAAATTTTCCAAGGGAGTGAATCCTGGAAAGCCTCTAATATTATAAAATAGGGCGCTAAGAAGCCTGTTTGCTGACGCTCATCAACCCCGATCATTGCTTTGCAATAAATGCTGTTTTTTGGCATAAAGCAGTTAAAATTATTCAACTAAAATATATGTGCTAAAAAGTATGCATCCACTTCCCACGTCCAAATATTCCCATGTCCCTTATGATGCTATTAAAATCTATAAGTGACCATAAATCATTTTTTGAAACAACATTCATCATTTTTTTAAACAACATTTAAAATTAAAAGTATATTGTTATAACAAATTTGGTGAGTTCACAACTGTAATTTAATATTTTTGCTTACCAATTGGATGACTGTAGTTTAAATACAATTTATGCATTCATCACTTTGTGCATGAAGCTGAAAGTTAAGTTCTAAATCATTTAACGAGTCTCTTTACCCGTAATTCATAATAGTATATTAATGTAATTTGTACCAAAAAATAATAATTGTAAAACGATTAATAAGCTCAGACATCGACTTAAATAACTTAACCTTAAAATATAACGTAGCACTTAGTTAACAAATCAAAGAAAATCAAAAACGTAATAATAACAGTACATGTAGCTTTAACCTTTAAATTAGAGAAACAAAATATTTATAGGAAAAAAATAACTTTATGACTTATTTCAATTTTATGCTGATGACAACCAATCCAATATAAAAATTAATGTAGGAAAATTGGATCCTAGCATGTGATTTTCCACCCAATAAAAATGTATTACAATGGAAAACTGCGGTACCATCATTAGATTTTATAGTATAATAAGAAATTGCCAATAATTTTTTTATAACGTAAAAATAATTTTACTTGGGCACATCAGAAATATTTAACCATTAGATAATTATTTAAATGTATTATGTACTAAACCAACAATCTTAACCAAACAAATTTACGCAACATTTAAATTTCAAAACCGTAAGAAAGTAGTAAGTATTGTGTTTCATCTAAATTAAATTAAATTTACTCAAACCTATAATATTCATTTAAGAGCGAGACGAAGATACATAACATACATAATATAACCAAGCGGAATGAAATAGATGATAATTTTAAAGTTTGAATGTTCGATCAAATACTATTTAATCTTAATAGTATTAGCTCTAATATTAGAAAATGAGATTCCATGAGCGTATTATATTGCATCTTTCTAATGTTAAATAATATCGTTTAGCTATCTGGGATATAATGAATCCTAAAAGATTTCATTTTTAATTTTTATAAAGTTTATCACTCTTAAATATGTTTGGGAGTTTAAAATTTCTAATTGAATTTAAAAGTTTATTTATAAATTATTAGAAATTAATACTTATATACATAAATTATTTTTAAAAAAATCGCAATTAAAAAGATCGAAATTTCACGAAATCCATCTATTGGAAATTTTATTGAAAAATATAGTTCTAAATTATTTTTTAAAAAAATTAAACCATTATATATAGTTTGATAATATTTATTTTTAAAATATCCGCCATATTCTGTCTTGTCTTCTGTATTATCCTTATCTTCAGGAGTCATGCTAATTTAACATTTAGTATTTTTTAAATAATTTTCTCAGTAGATGGCAGTAAAAACACTTGAGCTTTTCTAATAAAGTTTTAGAGCTTGTGCTGCCATCTATGAGATACAAGTGACATTTTTTGGGTATACGTCTACTTTTCGTTTTTAAGATATAAAATATTCTGTTATCATTTAACGTGAGATTCCACCTATTGTCAATGTTAATCATCATCGAAAAAAGGCTACTTATTAATTCATATTCTAATTATCAGGTCTTGTTTTTAAGAAGCCAAGAGTGGCGCCAGACTCTGCCCGACAAGGGGTCAAGTCTTCCCCGACAGGGGGGCTCAAACAAATTAATTCAAAATATTTAAATTAAAACGAATTTTATACTTTACATTTTTTTCTCACATCATTCAAGTGTGTTTCTAAGAATCTAAAATCACTAATATTGATACCATAATGTGATACCTGTTAATGTAAATTTAAATCTAATTTTTTTTCTGTTATCGATGTTTTTTGTTTTGTATGGTGCAATTTACCATACATTGTAAGCGTAAAAATTACTTCTGTAATAAAAAAAAAATATTTGTAGCAGTGACCGCTATTTCAAAAAATTTCTACCCTTCTTACTCTCATAACGCAAAAATTATTCGCTAATAAAAATTAGAAATTTCGCGCACATTTAACAAAACATATAAGGAACATTTTGATATAAAATGTTATTTTTATATGCATGGATTGGCTTTTGAAATATTTAAATGTTTCGCAAATAAAGTACATTTTTTGCATCCACGTATTCTATCTAAAGATATCATGCCCCGTTTTTAACGAACTTCGAAATGGTCATGCCCATGAAATTGTAAAATTCGATTTTTTTTTTTCAATTGTTACATAGTATAGTTTTACGGATAAAACAAAAAGCTATTTTCATCAGGGGACAGATATAACACAAGGACTTCAAAGATATAAAACCTTATTTAAGATTGATAATGATAAACGATAATGACGAACTACATTCCTCTAATAAAATATTTAAAAAAAAGTCTGTTTTTAGGTTATAATATTCGTAATTACCTTAATAAAATTTAATCGTAATGTCGGGGTTACACCGATAGAAGACATTTAATATATCAATGGAAACACACTAAAGCTTTGTATCAATTAGTTTTAGAATTACAATTATAGAATAATTATTTTTATTACAGAATGATGGGTTTCAAAAGACAAATATTTGTTAATGTTTAATAATTAATTAAAGAAAAAACATAACCCATATTAAAATCTTACAAAAAGCTCCTGATAAATTTTGTGACCAAAAAAAAAAAAAAAAATTTAAGCCTGATTGATTTCCGGATTTTAGAAACACCTTTTACTATTCAATCAAATTGGTTTCGATGTCTTTCATCCCACCTGTCTCACTAGTGATTCAGCATATTTTGATATCATTTTCTTTTTCGTTCTTACTTAATATAAATTTGTTCGAGAATTATTTTTTTACTACACTTTTGCGAGAAGTTTAAAAATATAATATTGAGGGCATTAATTGGATTTTTTTTTTATTTATTTATTTATTTTTTTTTTTTGCATGTTTCTTTCACTTCTATCATCCACACCCACAAGCAACTGTCTGCTCTAAATACTGCGATAATATAAAATTAAAAGTATTAATTGTTTTTGATTTGACAATTTTAGTCATCTTTTAGGCATTTAAAATTGCAGCATATCATATGAAAGTATTAAATATATCATTTTTACAATAAAGTAAAATAAAAAAGAATTCTGATCCTTAGGAACAGATATTAAATAGTCTCATGATCGAGCATAATTACCTTTTAAACAAATAATTTTTTTTTTTTACCTTTTAAACTAAAAATTTGCTTATTTTTAAATAAATTATTAATACTCAAATTGTTTAAAAGATGATATGATAACGAAGTTTTTTATTTTATTCAGTCATTTATTTATATTTTTTTTACTTCTTTCTTTATTTTTTTATTTTATTAAATTAAATGCACACGCTTAAAATAAGCACAAAGCTGTCAAAATTTCGTATATAGTTTCGACTGACAATTTTAAGAAATTGTTTCGACTTTGATTTGGAAATTTAAAAGCCTTATTAATGAAACAAATATGACCAATAAAATCATAAGCTAACTAAATAAATAAATTTTGTGTACGAAATATAATATATTTCATGTATAGGGGAAACATAGAAAATTTGGCCATACAGGAGTTTTAAACATTTTTTTTCTCATGATTAAACATTTGTTTAGCTGATGATCATTTGATTTCAATGCTCTATTAAACAAAATCATATGTCGTTTCTGTCTATTAGCAGTAAGTAAAATTAAAATAAATTTGCATTTGTTATCTCAATTTCATCCAGAAAACACGGAATCAAAAGTTTTGGCAGACAGGCTAGTCAAAGAGGGAATTGAATAGTGGCCAGCCATTTAAATAAATAAACAAAAATACACAATGCATTTATAAAAAACTGCGCAAACCTTCCACGTTTTCCATAACCACAAGAAAAATTGATTTAATGAAAACATTTGCTTACCTCCAACGTGAAAGATTTATGTCTTCTTAATATCCTACGAAAATTTAATATAGAAATTCCTTGTTCACGAGTTCTCTTACGATTAATTTGAAAAATAACAAAATAAAATCAACTACAATAATTAAGTAAATTAAACAATTAGGCTAGTTAAAACATTTAGGATGATTAAAGGGAAAAAAAGCTTTTATAATAAATTAGAAAAAATATCTAAATTTTGTGAGACAGAAAATTAGGAATTGAACAAGGCGCAATTTAAAGGCACTATGGAAATTACATTTACAGCCCTAGAAATGTTTTCTTCTTAGGAATTTATGACCAGAAATCAGACAAAAGGGTGTTTCTGTGGATATCTGATATTTCCTAAGTTAGGAAAAAAGAGCCCCAAGGCAATGTAAACAATTCTGTGGGTGGTAGTTATGAAAGTGGGGATATTTTCATCAGTGGAAAGAGTGTTTTATTGCTCTTTTGGTTAGAAAAGTGAAGAGTAACAATTATTTTATGTTTGTAAACACTTCGATTAGATTTTGAAAAGCATCCGACAATGTAAGGAAGAAATATATATATATATATATATTATGGGCTTCAGAGGGTCCCAGCTCCGAATTAAACTTTTAAAAAACAAGAAAAAAGTGCGATCTGGGGACCCTCTTTAGTTATAAATAATTAGTGAGTTAGAATTAAAAAAAAAAAAAGAAGAAAAAAAAACAATTAATGCAATGTGATTTTAGACTTTTCGGGGGCCCCATCAGAACTCGGGGCCTTTGGCCAGGGCCCATCCTTAGAAACGGCTCTGATATAGACATACGCCTGCAACGAATAACTTTTCACACAGTTAATTAATTATTGTTTACCACATATCAACGCGAAACATTCTTTCCTCTACGATTTAAATTTGCTTTTGCTTTCATAGTTACGAATTTTAAGTCACAAAAAATGGACACTAAAAATTAAGAAGTTAGGGGACCAAATTTCGAAAAAGAAAAGTTTTTTATTTTTTTATTTCTCAGGACTTATGTGTCCGATTTTGTTTAAATCTTTTATTTTCACATTTAAAATTGCAAATTAAGAAAAAATTGCACACCTTACATTTCTTAAGTTTCTCAACTTCCCTTAAATAAAGTAATAATAAATGCATACTAAAAGTATTATTTTGCATGAAATTATCTTTAGAAAAACAAATAGGAATTGATTGATCTGATTGGAATTGTATGCAAAACTTTTTCAATTCGCTTAAAAAAAGAAAAAAAAAAATTGGGACATAGTGAAAAACGCAAAAACTAAAGTTAACATTAAAGGGAATATTTCTAAATTGAAACAATTATATTTTGGGAATCAGAAATCCGAATCCGTCGAAAAAAGGTATGTTTAATCGGATAACGTTTTTAAGTCTAATTTCCTAACTTAAAATATCGTTTGGACTAATTAATTAGTATATTTGATGTCACCCTCTCGAACCATTAAGAATGAGTACTAGAACATGAAGATCCGAACTTAAGATTAAACTTTATTCCGGTGGGTCAATTTATTTTTTTTGCACACTGTACATTTATATGAAGTATATGTCAATATTGCTGATAATAGCAAAATAATTTTTCTTTTTTATACAGAAAGATAATTTAGCTGGTAGTTATCCATATCTATATATGCTTTGATAATTTTAAGGATTATGATTGAAAGAGGAAAATAAGGTGAAATGGTGTTCACTTTCAATATTAATATCAGATATAAATAAATAAAAACGTCTTTCATTTTGACCTCTTTTGTTAATTTCATAGTAAATGCATAGTAATAGCTTCAAAATAATAGCTCCATGATAATGATGATAATATCTGAATCTCGTCATATCTCAAGAACATTTTGCGTTTTGAATGAATCGAAATTTTTTTCGTACAATTGCAAAAATTCATTTTTCCAAAGGTAATGCCATGCAAAAAATATAGTTTTAAATAGCTATAAAATATTTAATATTTTTTATATTTATATTTATAATATGCGTTGGAAAAATTCTGAATCCCAATTTTTGAAAACCCCGTGTCGTAAATGGTGACTGATGCACGTTAAATCTGTCGAGTCGCAAAGTCCCTCATGTTCACAAAACAAATCAATACCTCTGAGGGTACTTATCCAGGAGTTTCCTTGTCTTCTGGATTGGTTCAAAATTACAAGGCTCCGGAGTTGAACATTAGTAGTCGTAAACCCAAAAATTGGGTCAGTTGTTCAATGACTGATAAAATAAAATAAAAT
Source organism: Parasteatoda lunata (assembly GCA_949128135.1). Classification (NCBI taxonomy): domain Eukaryota; kingdom Metazoa; phylum Arthropoda; class Arachnida; order Araneae; family Theridiidae; genus Parasteatoda; species Parasteatoda lunata. Next base: position 57,435,825 of record OX421972.1, on the reverse strand, counting down.
AGCAAGATATAAAAATTTTTGTATAACTTTATGGAAGGTAATTTTAAATTGTATAATAAAAAATTTGAATGAAATCGGTTGAATAATTCGAAATAAATAAAATGTTAAGCAAACTGACTTTTTAAAAAATTGCCAACTTAGAAACTAATTGATCGATTGCTCTGAAAGTTTGTATTTTGAAATTAAAAGGATGTAAAAATATGTAGAACATACAATTCAATATATTTTACTATTATTTAAAAAACTAATAAAAAATAAAAAATTATTTAAAATTATTTTTGTTTTAAAATTTGTGTATGAAATGTTTTTTGTATTTTATGCAAACATTTTTCAATACACTCAAAAAGTTCTCGAGATAATGGGCTATAATCGAAGAGTGAACTTAAAATTAAAGGACCCAAACTTTCCAACTCTTTTTTTGCCATAACTTCAGACCATATCTTCCAGATTGCGACTGTTTCCGCATTTTGAAAATTAAAAACCTAAAACTATACATCAACTTGTACGTATATTCAGAACAGAATGCGCTTTTCTGTTCATTTTCGTAACTTAAAATATGGTATTGACTCTTTGTACGTGAAAATATGATTAAATCAAAAGTTAGTCAAGGTGTTCCCTTTTTCCATTTCATACACTGTACATAAAAGAAGTCAATGAGAATCTGTTATGTTGATTAATATATATCTTAAGAGATTGAATACGAACAGTTTGTTTTTCTGAATCAATCAACAATCTTTTTACTACTAAGAAAATGATAAAAAAAATAATTAATAAATTAAAAATATTTTGTTACTGCTTCTCTTTTTTCCCCGACAGCAAATTTACTGCGTCGATTAAAATATAAACCTTGAATCCGAATAAGTAAATTATTTTCCTCATTTAAAAGTATTAATAAAAAAAAAAGATGAAAAAATTAAAAATATTTTGTTTTATTCTTAAACTTTCATTTTGCTTGAAAATTGGAAAAAGCAATTATGTGATCCCATAAACCATTGTTTAACACATTACATAAAAAAGAATTCATAAAGAAGAGGACCTGCTTCTCTTTCTATCCCTCAGGCTTTTGTCAGGGTGTGATTATCCCCTTCTTAAGAAAGAATAGCCGTTTGAAAGATAAGTTTTCAAGAAAATGAAGATGTGTCTGTGGGAAAAGATTTCTATGGGACTTCGAAAAGTCGTCAATTTCACCCATGTCTAATCACACCCCATCTCTAGTTTAACAATGTATGGGCAAAGTTGTGAGTAGTGTAGTGAAACTACAATTACATAGAATTTACAATATATTTTACTAATTTTTGTTACAGATTTTTTAATAAATAAATAAAAACTAAGTTAACTACAAAATTTTTTATTAGGCATTTGTTAATGAATTTTTTACATAACTTAGAAAAAAATGTGACCAGACTATTTTCCCGACGAGACTTTAAAATTTTCCCGATGGGGGGGCTGGCCATGTCCGACAGGGGTGCAATTGCCCCCCCTGACCCCCTACTAGCGCCGCCCTTGTAAGAAGCACATCGTATTTTGATAAATTTTAAAAAGTGAAAAATTACTATAAATATTAAATATACCTCTAAATATAATGCTTAAAATTCAAAATGTATTTTTCTTGTTGCATACATATCACATAATGTTTAATTTGCAAGATATTTCCTGGCAAGGAGTTTCTTTTTTTATTAAAGTTGTTTAGTGCTTACAAGAATTGTAAAAATTAGTTACTAAAAACACTTGTCAAATAATCCGATGTAATGATAACAATTAAAAACACTGCTTTTCTGGGAACTTTTGATAAATTTTTGGTAGGTGCAAAAGCTTGCTTTTAAAATATATTGTTATTTATCTTTTAAAATTTTTAAAAATATTTCTATCACGAGATGGCAGCTCAGAATTATCTTTGGATGAATGATTACTTTTGCTTGCTGATGGATGTTTGCTTTTTCCTGGTGCCATCTATTAAATAAAATTTGTACTATCTGCGAGGTATCTCTCAACTATTAGAAATTAAGTTAAATGAATAATTAATTTTATCGTGTTGACTTCTTTTAAAAAACCATACATTTCTAAATAAACTAATATTTAAGAACATAATTTCATAATATGTAAAAGACATAAATTTATTTCGATATAATTATTTTTAAAATGAACACAAAAAATCACATAAAAAAATTATATATATATATATATATATATATATATATATATATATATATATATATATATATATATATATATATTTGTTTTTTTTTTGTTTTGTTTTTTTAATTATTTATATTTTTATTTCAGAAAAAAAGGAAAAAAAATAAATAAAACAATAATATTTTCAAATCATATTAAAAGGAAAATTTTTGGAATTTTTTGTAGAACATTAATTAATTTCATTTATTAGTAGGATATAAGCAATATTTTTTCTCTCACACTTATTTTAGGTTCGAAAAAATTATTTTATATTCGACTTAATTATTTCTCTGTTGTATTTCCTCTTTCCACTTCAAGTAAAAAAAAGTATTAAAAAAAAATAAGAACTTACCGTCTGCCTATGTAACTAACCACTCTAAAGATTATTAGATTATTTTTAAAAATAATCTTTTAATTAAAAAAGTAACAACAATGAAAAAGATCGATAGCAAGCTCACGAACAGAGAAAAAATGCAGTTAACACAATCAAGCGATACTTATATTTGCCACTAAAGTAAAAGTAAAAATGACGTAAGAAATAATTAATGGAATTATAATAAGAGTAACTATAGCGCATAACTTATAGAATAACTAATGCAATAACTTAAGAACAGCTAATATGTAACACATAGAACAACTAATACAGTAACATAAGAATAACTTATATTTTACCCGCAAAGGATAAAACTGCGGCATTCTATAGGCATTGTGCAATAATTCCGGACGTTTTTAGAGTAAGTATGAAATATGAGAATTATTATATACTTTCAGTAGGCATTGTATATAATATTTAGGCATTCTGTTGAATGACAAATGTTATTTAGGCAAAGTATGAAAAATTATCATGATAAGGCTATTATAAAAATGATGTGCATTTCTCTAAAATACAAATGTTATTCTGAATAAATATTGAAAGTGTCATTAAAAAAATTTTACAAAAAAAAAAATTATAGCTCTCTTATGAAGGGAAACAAAATTTTCAGACAAAAAATGAGAAATTAAAACTAACCTACTTGCAGCAATATGGTAGACTTGAATGACATTTCGAATTAAATATCATTCGAATTACATTACATTCGAAACAAGTCGGAGATGTATTTCATACTTTTCCTGTTTCTCATTCGGCATTCTATTGAATGTCTGTCTTGGAAATATGTGAAGCATGAGTCGTTTCATAACATTGCCGGCTAGTTTTAAGTATTTTATGCAATACAGAAGAATTCTATAAAATGCCGTTTTTTAAACTTTTCCGTTAGTATGTATAAAGCAAACGAAATTGCGAATGAAACATGCGTCTAGTTAAGGAAGACAAGATTTATTTCAAATAGATAAATGGCTCTACTGCAATAATCAGAATATAAGTATAATGGATAATAAGAATTATGTGAAAAAAGATTACATATATTTTAGATAGACATGTTGTCCATAACGTCCAAGGTACTCTGGTATTTATTTATTAATTTATATATTGGTTTATTTTATTTATTTATTTATTCATTTATTTTATTTATTTATTTATTTATTTTTATTTATTTATTTTATTTATTTATTTATTTTTATTTATTTATTTTATTTATTTATTTATTTATTTTATTTATTTATTTATTTATTTTTGAGCACGTGTCAACCTTAGCATAGAACATTTACGTTTCTTCACGTGGAGAATGTAATGTTATTTTAGATAGGTGAAGTAATGCCGATTCAGCCCCAAGTTTAATTAAATTTTCCCTTAATCTCAGTGTTTCCCAAACTTATGACTTTTGTGTACCCTTTCTAAATTTTTCGTAACGCTGTGTACCACTAATAAAAAATTTATTTTTTACTATAAAAAAATTGCACAAAAGCCAAAAATCACATCTGGCTGTTGACACCTCTAATTATTAACTGTGCAAAAAATACCCAATAGTAAAATACGTAATCGTAAATTTTCATTACTAGCTTTGTTTTTAAATAAAATTTTTTGAAATTTTCGTTTGTTGCAAGTCATTTCGCATAAGAACGCGTTCCCCCGCTAAACTGTTCCCGTACCTCTGGGGGTACGCGTACCACACTTTGGGAAACACTGCTTAATCTGAACCAAATCAGAAAATGATCTAAATTCTAATACCCAAAGCTTAAGCTGACTAAAATATCTTTTAATGGCAATTAAAATGTACTTAAAAATGGAAAAAACGTTAATTATTGGACAAAGCCCTATTTTTATTTATCATTAAATCAGTTACTCTAATTTGCAGCAATAAAAACATTTGTTATTTTTTAATGTTTATCTTTTTTTGCCGTATTAAAAGAAATCCCGACTTTGTGCACATTAAAAGAAATACACGTGGAAACAATTAATGAAGCATTCAAATTTAAATAATATTTTTAGGCGTTTTTGAAAAGATTTATTAGTTTTGAAATATTTTTTTTTTTTTTATTCCGAAAAAAATAGAATTAAAAAGGACTTATGGTAGTTTAATAATAAATGCTAGTTAGTTTCATTTGTATAACCGTTAATGGTGTTCACAAAATTTCACTGTTAATTTAAGAAATATCTAAAAAATATTTATATTCTTTTATGAAACATTTTTTCTCAAATGGTTAGTCTTATACAAATATTTCTTCACTCCTCGATCCAAACATTTAGATGATTTAATTTTAATTTTTTTTATTATTTTTTTTATTTATTTATTTTATTTATTTATTAGATTTTTGTGATTTATCGAATTGCCCCTCTTTATCCTACAAAATTTGTCAAGATTATTTTCAATATTTAAAAATAACCAATATATAGTAATTCTATTGATTACAAAATTACGATGTATATAGCACACACAAAAGGAAACTTTGTATTTAACGAGCAAAAAAAAAGAAAGATAAAATGAAAAACTAGGTAATAATTAAATGATACGGCTGGTTTAATGGAAGGAGAAAATTTTCATGTAGTAGAATAGCAAGTAATATAGCAATCCTCACGAAAATTTTATTAGCACACCCAACTGCAAAATCATCCTGTTTTAGTTTCATTATTTTGCTCTTATCGCAATTTTTCTAAAGTTAAAAGGTTGTGCATTAAAAACTAAATTTAATTTGATATCTATTGCATCGAGCTTAGCACTTTTTTTTCCTCTTATGTAAAGATATTTTTAAAATTTAATGATAATTCCCAACAAAAAAAATTATACACAGCGTATAATTTCATCCTTTTACTGTAAATTGCAGACAACAGTACTATTATATATATATATATATATATATATATATATATATATATATATATATATATATATATATATATATATATATATATATATATATAGCCCAAGTCAAAATTCGGGAAAGTTTCTTGAGTTAAAAAAAAAAAAGTTTAAATTTAAAAAAACTTAAACAAGGTTTTTTTCCTTTTTCTCAATATTTCTTAGTTTACTTAAAATAATTTTAAAATTTTACACCTACCAATACCATTTACACATACCTATGATGACCTGGAGAAGTAATTAAAATGTACAAATATGTCATTCTTTCTTGAGTTTATGTTTACAACAACTATTTACTGATAAAAAATTAATATTAATTATGAATATAAGCTTATAAAGTATCTCTCTGGCTCTCCCTTACAAACAAATAAAATAAACTGTGTTTTTTAAGTTCCACCTTTGAGAATTTGATTTCCGAAAACTTCTGTGATCAATGATTTTTTGAAACGTCTGGACCTTCGATCTCCGGAAACTTCCGTATTACTGTTAGCGAAAATTCCGGAAATCCGGATTTTTTCAGCACAATCAGCCCTGTATATATATATATATGTTATGAGGAGAGGGCTCTTCAAGCTATGCAGATATTAAAAAAGTCGATTATTAGGGCAAAAGTTATTACGGTTTGTCCTTATTCATTTTGCATAAAGGATTTTATGTAAGACTTCCCATTTAGATTTCTTCCATTGATTTTTTTTTTCAATCGGCATAATCCATTGCATTTTTTAGTAGAAAAATTAATTAAAGTTCTAATGAGAACTATATTTCCATAAAACTTCCGATTGAAAAATACATTCTTAAAAATGCAGAGCTTTAAAAATATTTAATAAATGTTTTCATTGTTATTCATTATTTACTTCACAAAAAGCATCTTAAAACGAAATTCTGGAAAAAAAACAAAATGGCATATATATAAGTGGTTCTCTCAATAATAATGAAACAAATTGAGAGTAATATAAAAAGAGAGTTAGTGTAATGATTACTGAAATGAGTTTAATGATTAAAATGTCATTATTTAGTGAGAATGACTGTAATTAGCTGTACTAAATGGACGAAGTAAATTAGATAAATACGTTGGAGATTAAGGGAGATGAATAGACCCATAAAAGAAGTAACAATTTCTAACATTCATTATTTAAGAAATTACGCAATTTGTTTAGCTTTTGAGTATTAATGATTGTATTATTTTGTGCATAAGATAGCACACTGTTATCTAAACATCCACGAATAACTTCATCATTAACTGAATCATTCTAATAACTTATATAATAATTATTAAGAAAATTAATTGCATGATAATTAAACTATTTTTTTATTCATATTTAAAAGCCTTTTTTAGCATTTCTTAGCAAATAAAAAAATTTAACAAAAATGACTTAAATTCTTTTATCTAAACATCCACGAATAACATATTGATTCTAATAACTTGTATAATAATTATTAATAAATTAATTGCATTATAATTAAACTTTTTTTTATTAATATTTAAAAACCTTTTTAGCATTTCTTAGATAAAAACATTTAGCAAAAATGACTTAAATTATTTCATAAGATAATGGTTTAAATAAAACGTTACCATTCAGGAATAATCAAATTGTTTTCGAATGTTGTATTACTTATTAATTTCAAATTTTTTTAATATCTTTTAGGCCAGTAGTTCCTAATTTTTTACAGCGATGGAAACTTAAATTATCGATCCTCTTTTGACGGAACCTGCTCGAGCCATAAGAAACAAACTTATAAATAAATAAAAATATGCTATGAATGAAATTTCATGAATTATTTTGAACATATTTAATGAAGAAAAAGAGCCGTGGTGGCTCAGGGAAAGAGCGTTTTTTCAGCGATGGAAACTTAAATTATCGATCCTCTTTTGACGGAACCTGCTCGAGCCTTAATAAACAAACTTATAAATAAATGAATATATGCTATGAATGAAATTTCATGAATTATTTTGAACATATTTAATGAAGAAAAAGAGCCGTGGTGGGTTATGGAAAGAGCGTTTTTTCAGCGATGCAAACCTAAATTATCGATCCTCTTTTGACGGAACCTGCTCCAGCCTTAATAAACAAACTTATAAATAAATGAAAATATGCTATGAATGAAATTTCATTAATTATTTTGAATGGCTCAGGGAAAGAGCGTCCGGCTTCCATTGTGGTGAACCGGGTTGAAATCCCAGCGACGGCTGGTTGATTCGAATTCCGCACCCCACTCACACCAACCACAGTGTCGACACAAAATATACCTCAGTGCTAGACGGTGTAAGGTTTTCCACATCTAGATGGCGCCACACGCGAGCTAGAAAAACAAAACAATTGAAGGGGACTTGGGGGAGGGGGAGAGAATGGGTGATGAGAACGGTTGGTAGTAGTGGAGCTCAAGGTTACGATGTGATTTACTATTATTTCCTTTTTTTTATTTTAATGTTTTTGTTTGTGTTGGATGGCATTGATATGTGTTCTAATAAAGTTATTTCAGCCACTGTAAAAGTTTAGTGTGAATTCAATTCACATAATAAAAATTTACGAAATTAACTTGCAAACTTTATTGATGGATTATGGGTTAGAGTTCCCTTTCTGGTTGCAGGCTGACCATGGGAGGTTTTCGTGGTATTCTTCACCATACAAATACAGGTTAGTTCCATCAAAAAGTCCTCAACGAAGTGAAATTTCTCCCAATTCTTCATCCAGGGATTCCCTTTTCTTCTGGATTAGGTTCAAAATGACAAGGCTACGGAGTTGAATATAAGTAGTCGTAAACTCAAAATTGGGTCGGCTGTTCAACGACAGTTATAAAATAAAATGCATAAATAAAAAATGAATTTTTTTCATCGTATCGTTTTATCAATACTATTATTTCAGGCAGTTAAATTTCCTGGTTATAGTTTTTAAAATGAGTTAAATTGTGTAATTATTAAATAAGCTAAATTGACTAAAAAAACTCTTTAAATTTTCAAATCATAAGTTGAGTCTTTTTTTTTTTAACCTGAATAAAACTGTAATATCATTGCTATGTATACAATCATAAATACATATGAAAGGCAATTAAGATTTTAAATAACATTTTTCAGCTTATTTTATTTATTCTTTTTTACTTTTATAAATTTTTTTCCATATGGGCAAATCAAAATTCCACGCAAATCGTAGTACTGTTTAACATGAATATTACAGATTCCCCAAAGATAAAAAATGAGTTTTGTTTATAAGCACATTTGATTTAAAAGGTGATCTTAATGAAGAGAGATTTGATCTTCCAGAACACCTGTTTTTATGTGACATTTAAACTGCTCACCGATTATACTGCAAGTATGAGTAAAACACTGTTTCTACAGCAGAAACACTTTCTGATTTCGAAAATATTTGTACATTTTAAACGTTCTGGGAAATCACATGCAATAGATGGTTTCCAACAATACACGATGTAGATAATATATATATATATATATATATATATATATATATATATATATATATATATATATATATATATATATATAGCAAAATAAATAAATACAGAAAAAATTAGGAAAAACAATAAGTATCATTTATTGTATTATCATTGTATTAAGTATCATTTTTCATTTGTCTGTAATTTACCTTTGTTTTGTGTTCATTTTAAACTTATATATAATATATATATATATTTTATAAAAAAAATTACTACTGCTATAAATTGCTTAATGTTAGTATTAGAATCTTAATCGAAATCAAATTTAAGTATAACCTTTTGTAATATATTTGAATACATTAAAAAGAAAATTTTAATTTTTGAAAATAAATTCTTACATTTAATTTTAATTAAGCTTTAACGTTTATATATAATTATTCATGTATGATATAAATATTATAAGTATTTATAAACAAAAATCAGCTAATTTATAATGATAAAGTAGCAAAAACATCTTTATTTCTTTTTACTTTATAACAAGTTACCTATATTATACACTTTTAACATCCGATATTTATTTAATATTTTCGATATTTACTTAATATTTTCCATGAATAGAATTATTTCAAGCTTTATTATCGTAAAGTAGTAATAAGACACTCTGATTGTTTGAAAGTTGAATTAGAAATGTTAACCACCTAAGCGTCTGCACAAAAATTATTAATATTTAATCTAAGATGATCAAGTTGGTTGTGGTATTTAATCGATTTGAAAATTGTTCTCAGAATGCCTGAAGAAATGTGCTAGACGAAAATAAAATAAAAAATTAGTCTGGCAAATGTCTGGGTGATTACGCTTGGATGCTCATAATCTGATTTAATCGTGAAAAAAAATAAGATAAAAATAGTGGGTAAAGTGTCTTGTTTCTTACGCAATATACTATAGTGATTTTACATATTAAATTTGTTGTTATTATCCCATATAAAGTCTTTACCATCCAATGATTATGCCAAGAGAATTATTATTTTTTTTTTGTGTTGGAAATTTAGTTTTTTGATTTTATTTTGAAATATGTTGTTTTTCAAAATTAACAACATTATTAAAACTATTTTACACGCATTTTACAAATGTAAATAAGAGGAAAGTATCATAATGATAGCAGAAAAGTAAGAGACTTCTAATTTTATATAATTTTGGAGTTTTTAAAAATACTTCTTGAAAGTTAACGAATATATATATATATATATATATATATATATATATATATATATATATATATATATATATACATATATATATATATATATATATAATTTAACCAATGGTTTGACATACTATTTTGTCAAATAAGTTTCAGTTTACATGCACATTGAGTTATTGAGTAAACGCATGCAATTTTAAGAGTGAGTAAGAATATGTTTGCGACGTTTAAAATTCAGAAATGTAAATTATTAAGTAGAAAAAAATTTACCTATTTTTAAAAATAATCCAGAAATAAAAGAAAAATGTTTCAATAAATAAAAAAATTTTTAAATTTAAAAAATTTACTTTCTTCAAGACAATGCAAAATCTTATTTTTAAAATTACGTTAATAATTCTGTCTTGTTACCAGTATTCACTGTTTCTTAACTGATTATTTTTTCTTTAATTTTTTGTACTGTCGTTGAGGGTTAAATTAATACTAATTAAGAAACTAAAAAAAAAAAAAAAAAAAAAAAAAAACTCCCTATTAAAGAGAAACAATACGTTTTTTTTAAAAAAAATATTATTATGAATATATGAAAGTAGTATGAATATATATAGAGGCTTTTTAAATTCTTTAAATGATATAGCACAAAAAGATGCAACTATGTATTTGAATTTAAAATTTTTTGTCAATTTTCAAGACATATTTCACAAAAGCTCAAAATTATTGAAAGTTAGAAGTTAGCAACTTTTATTTTTCTAATATCATTATAAATTTTTTCATTCGTAGAAGGTTTTTTTTTAAAGAAAAAAAAATACTCTTTGAAAAAATTACGTTTTAAATGCTTGTTACAATGTTAGATAGTGAAAGATAGAAATTAATCAAATAAAAAAGTCAAAAATAAAGCAATTTTATATAGGAAAAATAATAAATATATTTTGAACTTGTCGTTGGATTCACAATATATTTTGCTATGAAGTTTGGTATAAGTGGTTTCTATGCCTCACAAATGTCATAATTTGTGACATAACATAATTCAAATTACAATTTCGTTTTTATAAAATTGTTTTCAAAACAAATTATAAATAAAGAATTAGAATTTTATTTTATAAATATTATAAAAATGAATAAATGACTAGAAATACTTTACGCTCCTAAAAAGATAATCTTAATAAAACTTATGAAACTATAACTGACTAAAGTAACTTTTTTCTTTATCCTGTAAATAATTATTAAGTACGTATTAAAGATTAAATGAAAATTTCTGCTTATAAATTAAAATTTAAATTATTTTTCTTAATTTTCTTATAAATAGTGACCAAAGTAACAACAGACTTTTTAAGCGAATAATTAAAATATTTCAAGTGTAGAAGAGATAAAATTTCCAAGAAAATGAATTCTAACAGTAATAATGTTTAATTTTTTCAGACATCTCACATAGTTAAGTCACGCTTTTTTTTTAAATTAATGCAAACCAGGAAACACACACAAAAAAGAAGAATATAGTTTAATCACCTTGAAATCACCTTGCAGTAAAGCTTTTTCATGCATTTACTAAATCTATTTATGTGCATATTTTTTTTTTATTTTTTTTTTTTTTTTTTTTTTTTTTTTATTTAAGTAAAGGAATTGAAAAAGTTTTAGTCACTTAAATTCCGTCATTTTCGCTTTTTGTTCATTTCTTTAAAAATTAAACACTTAATACTTTATATAACGTGTTTTGATGAATTATAAGAACTTCATTTTTTAAAACAATAATTTAGAATTTTTTTAAACATTCACTTTAGAATTTGAAATGTTATTTTAACAAAATTCAGGAATTGAAAATATTAAGAATAAATCTAAATTCTTAATAGTATGCGAAACGCATTCTGATAAATCAAATCAATTGAAATCATGTAATACTTATGTAAAATAATTAGGACACCGAATAAAAAAAAAATTTTGAACCTTAATGACCAAATATTGATTAAATTTAAACTTTGCATTTAAAAATCAAAGTTTATATTTCCATTAGAAATCATATATTAACACCATTATTTATAAGTGTTTTAATTTTTTTTTAAATATACGCCAGTAAACGAAAATATCAATACAAAAGTAGATAAAAATTATATTCTATATTCTTTTTTCTACCTTTATTGTTTTGAATAATAAATAAACCACTGGTAATTGTTGTGCATAAATATAGCTCTCAGTGTCATTAAGGACACTGAGAATAACTTAATGATGACAAATACGCATAAATCGCTCAAACTTTAATATTTACATTACATTTTGTCCAATGCACGAACATCAAATGACAATATTGGACAAAAGGTTATTTAAAATACTAAACTATTTTCAAGTTTTATAAACGAAAAGCACCAAATCTAAATTTTAATCAAATACATAGACAAACTAATTTATTTTTTAAACTTAAAAGACTTGGATATATTTTAACACTTGGTGGAAAAATTTTAGAAATTTGAACACAAAATATCTTTCTACATAGACCAAAAATAGATATATATATATATTCTACATAGACCTATATTCAAAATATATATACTACATAGACCACGTAGCCACTATCATGCCGTCAGCCACGAAATTGCACAGTCAAGATTTTCAAGATTTCCTTGGCCCAAAACGTGATGTAGTGGGAATGCTCTATTTTATCTTATAAAATTTTTTACTTAAAACAACTGATAGGACAAATAACAAATGCTAATTATTTCAACTACTTATTCATTTGTTTTATGAGTCCTACAAAATTTTTCACATACTACCTGAACAAAATTATTTTACCTAAATTGGTGAACAGTTAATGGAAATAAAAAATATTTAATTCAATAATCTTAATGCTTTTTTAATAATAACTTTATAATAACTTATAATTCTTTTTTAATAAATCTTTTTTTAATAATAACCAAAATGATTGCAAAGAATAACAAAATTTATTAGTGCTATTTTAAACTTTTTTTAAGTGCTATTTTAATTTTTTTTTTTTAACTTTTCACTGAATAAAATAATTTTTAGAATCTGGATATTAACTAATAAACTAAAAAGTAATGAATCTAATTTGAATTGCTGTCTGAAAAATATATGTTTAAATAAGCACGTTTTGCATTAAAGGCATTCAGGCAGACTATAATTATTCCAGAAGCTATTCCAGGTTTGCATTTCTCGTCCTTTGTTTTAAATAAAGCACAAAGTTTGAAAATCAAATTAAATGAGGATATTTTTTCATTTATAAAGCAATAAATAAAAATTTGTTTTATAAAAAAAAACAGACTTGTAATCAAATTGTTATAAAGCAAAAAAAAAAAAGTATACTTTATATAAATACTTTTTTATGTCCGAAAATACATCCTTTTAGTAAGAAACAAAAATATTTTTAAAATTTCAGTGATTTTTTTCCTTTCTAGACTTTTTTAAAATATCAGGAAAATTTTTTTACACATTAAGCAAATAATCCCAAGAAACTGAAGCATTAACATAGTACTTAATTAAAAAACTTCATTCGCTTCAAAAATATACAAATTGGAAATAAAAGTTGACATTTTTTCTAGCGCTTAAAATTTAGGCCTATTAAATGGGCGCCTATCTTTGAGCACTTATAATATTCAGTATTATAAAATTTTGAGCACTTATAATAATTAAGTAATAATTTGATACATTTTTAAAATACATTTATACTTTCTTAGATTTAAAAAACAATTCTTTCTGAACTTCCATTTGTTAGAGAAAAGAAAAACTTTAATTAACGTAGAAATATAATTCTCAATTTTTTTTATTTCCCCCTCCCCTCCCCATTGGAAAATCAACCACCAATATAAAATTGTGCAATTCGTTGAATTAAGATATTTTTCGTTTAAATTAAATATATTTAACTTTTAAAACATTAGGCAACATTTTTAAAAAGAGTTAAGCTTTTCAAAACATAGAAATCTGACGTATTTGTAAAACCATTTGAGCTGTAGGAAAACAAACCATAAAATTTCATGGCATTAGGTCATTAAAGGTATTTTACGATAATTTTATGCATTAATTGAAATAAGAAAAGCGTTTTATTTAAGTTAAATGTTTAAAAATAAATTAATAAAATACTTTGAAGTTCTTATTATTCGTGAATATAGAATGATTGTAATATTTGATGTGTAAAATTCATTTGAAAAGTTATGATCATAAGTAAAAGAAAAAAAGAAACTTAAAAATAATTTCATAAGTCAATTAAAGGTCAAAAGATAATCGTTAACTGTATAATACTTAAAATATGATTCAGTGATCGATGCGGAAAAATGAATCTTTCCATGAATATTTCATTTCAAGGAAAGGTCATTTATTTTTTGAGGTATTGCGTGAAACAGCTCGCTCTTGACATTTTGCTGAAATAATGAAAAGCATAAAGAAATAATTGAGCAGTATTTTGATTTTCTTTAAAAAAAATTATATCGTACTGTTAAATATAATTTCCTGGTAGTTTGTAGCTATGTCTGTAAGAAAAATGTGATAAATAAGAAAATTAGATCTTTAGATTTTTTTGTAACTTCATTAGAATTTAATAAATGATGCTCCATAATCTTCCCTTAATATGTATCCTTAGATTACTAGTCTGAAACGAAGTGAGAAAAAGATACGCATGAAATGTATCGCAAATTGATAGTTAAACAAGAATAAACATATGCAATCGAAGTTTAATTAATCACTACTAAGAAAGGATGGTCTGAAATCATGAAAACCTACTTTATTGTCTAAGAAAAAAAATGAGGAGTTAAAAGAAACACCCAAGAAGATGCGCACACCTCTTGCCATGCGTTACAAAATTGACAGTCGCATAAGACAACAACAAAAGAAACATCCAATGTTTTCATTCAGCCTACTTCATTAGCAGTTCGGTGTTTTTAATTAGAATTTTTGTTCATTTTTTTATGTTTTATATTGCATAGATCAATGTATATACTTTTCTGGTTTTAGTTTTGACATCTATTTTAAAAATTGGCATTGGCAACAATGGTTATGAAACAAGCTGTCTATATTTTATGAAGTGTATAATTATGTACATTATACAAACTGGTACTTGACATAATACATCGCTCAATAACGGATGTTATCAGTTAACTATAAGCTAAAAAAAAGGAACTACCAGAAATTGGAAGCTGTAATCACGTTGTACACTGAGGAAAAAGACATGTGCAAAACTATCTGAATAAAGTAAAGTTTACCTTGTTTTTGGCTCAACGAGAATACCAAAAGGCACGGCAAAGTATAACAAAGCGCTTTTGCTAAAATTAAAAATGAAATATGGTTATATTATCCTTTTGTTTGATACAGAATGTAGCAAAACTCAGTAATCAGCGGTTTCTATTTTTTTCCATTTTGGAACCTTGAATAATTAACCCTCATTCGTAGATCTAAAATATAAGGTAAAAAAAAGACAGTTGTGAACGTATTAACTATTAAAAAAAGACCTAACTTAAAAAAACTTAAATATTTAACCTATTAACGCCCACTGTCAATTGAGGACAGTCAGTGGGCCAATTGAGGACAGTCAATAAAACATTATGTAAAATTTTTATCTTAAAATATATTTTTTTTCTTTTCTTTGAAGATAGTTGACAGCACTATCAACATATCTGCAATATTTTTAATAAATATGCTGCTATATTTGGTTTCTTATTAGGATCGCCATTTTATGATTTTTCTAGCCTCAAGCAAAGCCTTTTCCTTTTTATACAGTCATATCAAACAAAATTAAGGCAAATTATTTTCAAATATATCAAATGAAATTAAATGGTATTATTCCTTTACGTACATTGATTATTTTCATATTGATCCTTTTTTGTAATTCAAAAATTTAAAAAAAAAAAAAATAATAATAATGTTTGCAAACATTATCTGAAGTCTAAAATTATATTTAGTTTTAAGGAATGATACTATTTATACCTATTCCATACCAAAAAACTAAATAGACATTTAAAATCAGAACTAGCCACAACATTTGCATGTTTATCCAAGAGAGATAATTTTCTCACTGGAATGCCAAGTATCCTCAAATAAGGATGGACAGTAATTTTAAAATTAATACGGAATTTGCTTAAATTTTACGTTTTAAACTCATAGGTCGTAATAAACTAGATTTGAAAGATTCATCGAAATATATTAAGTGGAAATAATTTGGGCATTGATGGGTTAATAACAGAAAAAAAAGACTTAAATATTTAATAACAAAAATGAAATTTCAAAATTTTATCATTTATAATCATAAATTATGTTTTATGTCTGATTATTCGCTGTCCTGGAGCTGTATCTATTTAGTTATCAATTTCCTCCTCAGGTCAGGAGTCATTCAGATGCGTGGGAGTAGAATCAGAGGCCTGACACATTCGATGTATTGTTACTTGAAAATTATTATATTCCCCAATCCACATCCATCCATTCCATTATTAATTATTATATCCCCATCCATTTGTTCGTATGGACCAAAAGACTTTTGAGGAAAAAAAACTAGTCTTTTATTCAAGGATTACCGAAACATCAAATAAATAATGGATAACTGATAAATAATTGATCTATGTCTCATTAAAAGTTTCAAAAATCATTACTGGTTAAAAAAAATGTTCCAACCCTCGTAACCCTTCTTATTCTTCTAAAGAACCCTAAAGTTCAGCGTAAAATCATTTGGAAATTACTGTCATCATCTAGTTTGAATAGACCTGGAAGAACTGTATTAATCCTAGACACTTAAACATTCCTCTCACTTACCGCTTATTTAACATAAACACCAGTTATTTTTAAAATTAAAAGGTGAAAAAAAAAATGAATTTCTAAGTACCGTCCTAGATCTTTAGACGAGTGTTTATGAATTGTTTATGAGCTTAGAATGAAGATAGCAGAAAATTTGTAGGTATAAAAAAATGCTTTAAAATATTTAAAATACGTTTAAAATTAGACATCGCGTCTTAATGTTTAATTATATAATTAAATACTCGACATTTAAACTTCCTGTTTTTCAGAATACAAAATTAATTTTCCAATAAGAAAATAGTATAAGAACCTAGTTAATTTTCTTTCGAGATTAATATATTTCGTTCGACCGGAGAAATGATTGAATATTTTATCAAACATATTTGAATCTTATATGTGAAATGAATTATACATTTTAGAATTCAGAATTCTACTTAAATTCTTTTAAGTTCTGGTAAAAATTCCGTATTGCATAGAAAATCACGTTTATGACTTTAAAAAAAAAAATCGTAGTTTAAGTAAAAAAAAACTAAAATACGTGGTATATAAAACTATTCTGGTTTTCAAAATTATTGTTTTTATTACCAAACATTTAGTAAAAAATGCAAAACTGAAAAGTAAAATTAACTCAATATAGGGTTGTTGTACCATGCTCTGAGGTATCGTGTTAAAATTACCTCATTTTTAATGAAGCAACATGAATTCGCAAGAATACTTAAAATTGAAAATTATAATACGTGAGCATATTTTCCCTGGAAAGAAACTCTTAAGCAAAAGTAAGTAATCTTGGTAAAGTTTATAACATTTGCCTACGCTAAAATTGAGGTAAGATGAAATTTAGTCATTTTCTATTCAACCATGATTCAATCACGTACTTTATCTCTAACGATTTTTAGAATAATCATTTGGACATTATTTCTTGTTTTTTATATCATAAATGAACTTTGACTTAAAGTAAGAAGGGAAGTGCTTAATGATGTTAGCCGCCTTTCCATATTCGTGAGATCTTTCAAAAAATGACTTTAGTGACGTCACGGTATATGGCGCGAATCGATCTGGTGGCGTAAAAGGGGAAGGGGTCATTCACAAAAGTTTCTTAACGCCCACGCACGTGTGGGAGTTTCTAAATATAGTAACGATACATTGCTGACGTCACAAGGTGGGCCCCATTGAGGAAATTTCTGAAATCGTTATAATCGAAAGGTAATTGCCCAAACCACGTCACCATAGAGAATTTTGAAATAGAGCAGGTAGGGGAATGAATGGAGGGGCGATGGAAATATAGGGAAGATTAATTGAATTAAAAGCTGTAAAAAGTATTCTAAAAATATAAAGTATCAATGTTCAAAACTTTTTTTATACGTTTTTAAAGTAAATAAATATCATTTCTTAAATAATTTGAAGCATAAGAGAAAGTTTGAAGTAGTTTTTGAGAAGTATACCAAAATCAAAAAGGTCTGTGTTTTTAGAAACGGTAATAAATATTTCTTTGCTTGTATCGAAACTTCTACTTCATGATTTTTATAACATCAATTAATTTTTCAAAAAGACCCAATTTAATACTTATTAATTGAATCAGAAATTTCTTCTCTAACGAATTAAGTTGATTTTTTTTTTAATTCGATATAGGCCTTGTGCTTCGAAGTGAATAAATATAATAGGACAATATACTTTTTAGTGGAAGTTTAATTTAGTTTAAAAAAACTTCTTTTGAGGTACACACAGTAGTCTATACTAGTTTAAATCCGGTATATTAAATAATTGATTAATTCAGTTTAAAAATAGAATTATTATTAGTAGTTTTTTGTTAATACGGCAAAGTTAAATATTGAAAATGTAATTGTTATTGTTTGTTAATTGTGTATTGTTAGTGTAAACAGTTTTATTTTTTGGGTCAGATTTGTATTTTTTTCAGTCTACTTTCTTTACTGTCGTTACTTCGAGTTTAAACCTATTAATTGCTAAAAATATCGGTCAACACTCTAAATTCTAAATATTAGATTAAAACTGAGAGTTATTGACAGACCGGCGTATGAGAACAACTGATTCAGAATAAAATTTAAGTTATTATGTGATCTATGACAAACTGTTAATCGAAGCAAAGACATTAAAAAATATAATTTCAAAAAATTAAAATTGTTTACGAAGAAACTGCTAAATATACAACAATTGTAAAAACTTAGGTAAAAGAAAATAAGAAAATTTCATTTTTAATGATCAAATTTGACAAAAGGTACTAGTTGGAATGAATTAATTAAGAAACTAGTTTTAGGTGTAGTTTTTTAAAAAATAAAATTTTTTTACTCAATTTCCTCCAATAAAACATTCACGTGATTTAAAAAAAACCAACTAGATTTTAAATTTAAAAAGACGGGGTGTAACTTTTCTCGATAATAAATTTACTAACGCTATAATGCACATGTGTACGAAATAAAATAACGTATGATAACAAATTGAGCTATTAGTTGAGCAGAAATAACTAGTTAAAAGCAGACGATGCATAACAAAATAAAACTGCTCAGTAATATTTTTAATTTACACAATTTCAAAAATAATTGTCAACTATATTATAGTTTCAGCGATGTTTCATATTTAGCGTATGAAAAAGATGAAAGAACGATTGCCAAGCTATGGTTTTTTCTTTCCTTTTCTTTGTTTTTTATGCATATGTTACCGGCAAGTTCCACTGTCCGGTATACATTTGCCCGGTATATTCTACACTGATGTTTTTTCAAGGTTCAGTGCCTCTGCCCGGTTCACATTTGCCCGGTATACCCTACACTGATGTTTTTTTAAGGACAAGTGCCATTGCCCGGTATATATTTTTGCTCGATACTCCAAACACTGACGTTTCTTCTAATCTATCGTCATTAAGTATTAAAATATCGAATAAATGTAATTATATTCACGAATTAATTAATATCAAATCGGATGTAATAAGTATTTCGGACATTCACGAAAGCGACTATGCATGTGATTATCAACATTCACCGGTGAAAGTCAACAACCACTGATTTCGGTCATTCACAGCACATCATTTACATAATAACTTCATAAGGACGTTTATTTCATACTTTGACTAAATAGCATTTGGCATTCTATACAATGCCTAAGCATTCTATACAATGCCGGCGTTTCATACTTTGCCGGTAACACATACACTATATTATAATAAAGGATTTAAAATTGTCAATTCTTTTAAAAAACTAAATATGTATATGCATATAAGGCGATTCTATGAATTATTCATTCTGGATGTTTTTTTCAAGCAGCATTGATCAAGATCTATGTAAATACAAGCATATGTTGCATATTTGTAGCACTTCATTTTAAAAAGTATTTACTTAAATCTAGAAGAAAAAAGGGCGCATTCAATATTTTTTAAAAGCTATCCAACGATACCAAACTCGATTTTCTACCTCAATCTTGTTGGGGTGGGGTAACAACTTTAAAATTTTAATTATGAATCTCTATTTTTTCTTGCAAATAAAGATTCACCATGAAAATTAACCCTACTTTAACTGAAGGTTAATACATTTTGCTTCACTGATAGCACAGTAACCGAGAAGATATTAAACAGAGTTCAAGCTGTTTAAAATAGCGCTATCTCGTGACTGATCAGATTAAAAATATATAAATAATTAAAATTGTCTGGTTGGGATAGCCTGGATGATAGGGCAGTGGAGACAAGAGCGCGTGGGTTCGATCCCCGACTGCCGAAGACTCCCCGTGTAGTAAATGGTGACTGATGTACGTTAAATCTGTCAAGTAGAAAAATCCCCCATGTTCCCATAACAAATCAATACCTCTGGGGGTACAGATCCAGGAGATTCCTTGTTTTCTGGATTGGTTCAAAATTACAAGGCTACTTAGTTGAACATTAGTAGTCGTAAGCCCAAAATTGGGTCGGCTGGTCAACGACGGGTATAAAATCAGTTAAACGTGTTTTCTTTTGTTTTCTAAATCTTCCTGCCTTAATAACAATTCTTCAGTTTTCAAAAAAAAAAAATAATAATAATAAATTAAAAAAAGTAAAAAAATTAATATATATATATATATATATATATATATATATATATATATATATATATATATATATATATATATATATATATATATATATATATATATATATATATATATATATATATTGAATTTGTGGTATAAATTAACTAGTTTATAATACTATAATAAATAGTTAGTGTGTGCCTCTATTATGAATTTAGAACTATTTGCGACGGCATCCAGCATTTAAAAGGCTCAATTTTTGCTGTCAAACCTTAAATGTCATTCAAAATTTTAATTTTGTCAGTTTGGTGGGTACGCATAAAACAACGTTTTGCCTTGATTTTATGCATTGCTACTATAAGAACTGCATAGGTAGTTCTGTTTTTAATTATTTAATTAATATTAACCACGGAGATATTTGCTATCTTACTGCTCAATTTCCTCAAAAATGTGTTTTAATGGCAGTTTGCTGAATGATTTTTAATACTTATTTAACTTCGGTTTCTCATGTTGCGTACATGCAATTAAAATCAACATGGGTGGAAAATTGGAGCAACGTAATCGAATTAAGACTCTATGAAACAACATGTTTATTTTTTCATGGTAATATGTTTTATTTATCGTTATTTTGTATAAATTTATAGTATTGTTTATAAACCTTATTAAGATAAAGTTATAGGTAATTAAAATTAAAAAAAAGTTACATGCTAAAATGCTAATTCTTTGAAACAACTGATTGATTATGGTAAAAAAAAAAAATCAAGTTTTGGCCGTAATTATTAGCATTATTTTCGACGTCTACTTTATTAATCTTTTAATTTAGTTCAGTACAAGTAAACATTTCTTCCCGAGAGTTGGATCTCTAAAAACTAATTAATTTAATTTATCTAATTAATTTAATTAATTTAAATTAAGTGTTTTAATTTATCATACAATATAACATTTTAAAGAACATTAAGTAATAAAAAAAATAATTTTAAATTCTTTAGTTGATACGGTGTATTCCTTTGAGTCTCTCAAAATACTATTAGTGCGCAGCTAGTATGAGATAGATATTAAATCGTAAAAACCATGCCCTTTTATAAAGACAAATCCGCCAGAAAACGGGATTTTTTAGACATGGTCATTCAAGTCATGAACTCTCACTTCAATCTTACTTCATCCTACTTCAGGTAAAAGCCAGTTCTTTTCTGAAGATATTATGTGACCTTACTACCAACTAAAAGCATGGTTTCGAAGAAAAGTAACTCTTTTCACTTTTTATTAATCTGATTTACTTCCAATAGATTGAGTGAACTAAGTTAAAGAGAAATGTCCATGTCACATTTGAAAATGGCATTTAAGATAACGTGCAGACAAGAATATTTCAGTTCTATGTATGTTGTGAGAATAAAAATGAGTTGCTTTAAAGTGATTATTCTGAAAAAACTGTGGCGTGATATAGCTACGAATTTAGTATTAAACAACACAAAAAATTGCGTAAAAGAGCGCTTTAAGTAAATACCAAATCGAGCCTTCACATATGCTTCAAAGGACGTTGTTACCTGAACACAAATAAAGTACAATAGAAACGCCAAGCTCACAGAAATTCAGACTGTTCGTGATTTATTTTCGCTTTAAAAACCGTCAGTGTTCGTGTACTTTGGATATAGTCAATAAGTAGAATGTTTGCATTTGAGTACGAAATGGCCTGTTGTCTTTTACGCTGGTCTACGCCTTCACAAAGAAATTTGCTCTTACTAAATGTATGTTTATATGCTTTTTATAATTAATATATATATATATATATATATATATATATATATATATATATATATATATATATATATATATATATATATATATATATATATATATATAATACACTGCTTAAAACAATTAAATGATATTGTAAGTCTTGTACGAAATAGCGTTATAAGCAATTTTTTGCATAAACTGGAAGAAAAGAGTCATGCAAATTTTCTTATTTTAGAACTTCGCAGTATGCAAATTTTGAGTTTGACGTGGAAGGCGACGCTTTAACGGCAGTGAATTTGATTTGGCTTTCAACTTAATGTAAGACAAAGCGGAAAAGAATGATCGACATTCAGTAAGCGCGTTGTTTCGATGAGTGTGATGTCTCAACGAAGTATTTCTTACTATATATAAAAATCTAATGATGGTGTCGCACCAGCCAATGAAATCTAAGGTATCACGTGACAGTATGAAAGAAGTAGCTAATCCAAGCGAGGATGCAGTTTTAAGCCAATCAGAAAAGTGAACGCATTCGCGTCAAAGCTTTTTGTTGATTTACTTTGAGTGGGTTTTTGCTGATTACATCTCATATTATCTTATCATTCTTATGCCTATCCAGTGATTGATATCTTTTTATGTTTACATTTTTGTTGTTTGCTATTATAAAGCTTACTGAGGCTTGCTTACCTTAAAATGGTTAAATTTTAAATCACATTTATTTATACAATCATTTGGAATTTCAGTATAATGTCTGACAGGACAGATCGCGATCGAGAATATCGCAGACAGCGGAGATTGGATTCCACGTTTCGTCAAAATGAACAAGAGCGTCGAAGAATAAATCGACAAAATAATCGAGAGCTTACTAATGCCCGCCAAAGAGAAAATCGAAGTAGGGCAGCTAATCGTCTTCGAGAAATAGATGAAAATCAGTATTTGGGAGAAACGTACAGTGATGACTGTCCACCTCTTTTGATTGGATCTATGTCTGTAGAATGCTCTCATTGCAGGGCACTATCCTTTGTAGCAGAGCATGGAAGAATAAAACACAATTGCTGTCACAATGGCAAGATAAAGCTGAACCCAACTCATCCGTATCCAGAAACTTTGAAACAGCTTTTATTGGGAAATGACAATGACTCAATGAATTTCAGGCAAAATATACGTTTTCACAATTCGTCTTTTGCTATGGCAGCATTTTGTGCAACCCAAGAAATTTAATTTAAAGGTATAAGCTGTGTTGCTCTTCGTGGGGAAGTTAACGCAATGGCCACAACCAGCATCATACCAGCGAACAATGAAAAACCACGTTTTGCGCAAATCTATATCCATGAAAATGAAACTGCTTTGGCCTGCCGAACATCTGAGCGCTGCAAACCAAGTGTTTTAAAAATCATTCAAGATGTTATGCAGCTAAACCCATACGCTCAAGTGTATAAATCGCTGTTTGAAGCTTATAAGAGGCATCCTACGGAGAGTGTTCGCCTTGAATTTCACAAGTTGACCACTACTGATGGCAGACGTTATAATCTTCCAACATCTAGTGCTGCTGCTGAAGTGTCGGCTGTTGTTGTGACAGGTGCTGAAGGTTTAATACCTGATCATGTACAATTTATCGCATACCCAAAACACCAGTTTGTGTGTCAAAAAATGTATAAACTGTCTCATCATGTGGAACCAATGGTTTTCCCATTGCTTTTTCCATCAGGTGATCCTGGTTATTCCCTAAACGTACCAAATAATGCAGGATCAAGTCGTGTTACTGCTGTACAGTATTTTGGATGGCGGTTGCGAGTGCTTAGAGACTTTAACATTTTCACCTCTGCTGGTCGTTTATCCCAGCAATATATTCTACATGGTTACATTACTATGGAGTGGAACAGGCTGAATTATATCAAAAGTAATCAGAATTTATTTCGGAGAGAAACACTTCAAGGGCTGATTGATCATGTGCAGTATAGTTCCGCCAATATCTCAGACATTGTACGACTTGGGCGAGCTGTCGTTCTTTCATCATCATTTGTTGGCAGTCCGAGAGCAATGCAGCAGCATTTCCAAGATTGTATGGCTCTCTCAAGAGATGTCGGACGACCTGATTTGTTTGTAACTTTCACAGCAAATCCACAGTGGCCAGAAATTAGAGAATACTTGAGTCAACTTCCAACAGGATTCACTGCAAGTGACATTCCACATGTTGTTGTACGAGCATTCTATTGCAGATTTGAGGAGTTTGTGAAAGAGATAGCTGCAGGAAAGATTTTTGGCAAAGTAATGGGCTATACTTTTAATATTGAATTTCAAAAGAGAGGTCTCCCACATGCCCATTGTTTATTTATTCTCAACCCACGTGACAAATTGCTGACCCCATCATCAATTGATAGATTTATCTGTGCTGAAATACCTCCAAAAGATAATTTTCCAAATCTGCATCAAAAAGTGTCCAAACATATGTTACATGGCCCACATAGTGAAGCAACTCCATGTTATGACAAAACAAGTGGCATCTGTACAAAAAAATTTCCTTTCGCTTTTCGAGAAGAAACGGATATGTCTGGTGATGTTTTTCCTTTATATAGACGTAGAGATGACAGGAGTGATATGCATTTCTATAACAAACGTATTGGAAACTTGCTAATTCCTGTCGATAATTCGATGGTTGTTCCCTACAATGCCTATCTCCTTCTGAAATACAATTGTCATATCAATGTGGAGTACTGTGGAAGTGTAATGGCGTACAAATACATTTTTAAATATGTTAACAAAGGGCACGACAGAATCAAGGTGACAATTTCGAATGATGATAATTGGGTACAATTAAGAAATGAAGTTGACGAGTTCATCGATAGCCGATATGTAAGCTCAATGGAGGCAGCTTGGCGTTTATTGGAATTGCCGATGCATGACAACAGCCATACAGTTATTCGATTGCCAGTACATTTGCCTGGTAATCAACAGGTAACATTTCAAGAGGGTGAAGAAGTTAATGCCATAAATTCTGTGAATTCTGTAACTCAGTTGATGGGTTTTTTCCAGTTGAATGAGAATGATGTGGAAGCAAGATCTTTGAAATATATCGAGATCCCAAAGCATTATGTGTGGGTACAAAAAGATCGCCAATGGAAAAGAAGGCAACGTGGAAATAATAAGATAGTTGTTCGCATGTAGGCCGTTTCACCCAGAGACAGTGAACGATTCTTCTTAAAATATTTGCTACATCATGTTTGTGGTCCAGTATCATTTGAGGATTTGCGAACAGTTGATGGCGTAACGTTCAACTCTTTTCGTGAAGCAGCTTATACTTTGGGATTTGGTGATGGGGACAATAAAATGGAGGAAATGTTAACAGAAGTGGTTCATTTTATGATGCCCAAAGAGCTCTGCGTTTTTTTCTCACATTTGTTATTGGCTTGCAATCAAATTGATGCCATTCAGTTGTGGGATAAATTTAAAAGCTACATGTGTGAAGATGCAAATGAGAATGAGTGCCTTCTGGAAATTGAAAGCCGTTTAAACAGTGAGGACAAAACTTTGTCTGACTATGGATTACCATCTGTTGTTACGATAGAACCATCAAATGTTGATGAAGTTTCTTCAGAGCAGCATCTCGAAATTTCTCAAGATATGATATCGAAACTTAACCTTGAACAGAAACAAGCCTTTCAAGAAATTATAAATTGCATTAATGATGTTAACAATTCCAACAAATTATTTTTTATCGATGGCCCAGGTGGTACTGGGAAAACTTTTTTATACAAATGCTTATACCATCACCAGAGGCATCTAAATAAAAACATTATATGTGTGGCTTGGACAGGCATTGCAGCCATATTATTACCAAATGGCCGAACAGCCCATCGGATTTTTAAGCTGCCATTGACAATGCCATCAGCAGAAGAACAACTTAGCCCTATTTATTTGGACAAAAGGACTAAACATTTATTAGTCAATGCAGATCTCTTCATCTGGGATGAGGCCTCGATGATACCTGGTGTTGCTCTTAAATTAATTGATGTCACCCTGAGAGACTTATTGAAATCCGAAGCACCATATGGAGGGAAATGCTTTCTATTTGGCGGTGACTTTAGACAAGTTTTGCCGGTTATCAAAAGAGCAGGCAAACACCAAATTGTGAATGGAACAATGAAATGTTTGCCGATGTGGGAAACAGTAAAGCGATTTTCGCTTAACAAAAATATGCGTGCTACAGCACAAAGCTTCGGTGATTGGCTTCTTACTGTTGGAAACGGTTCAGTATCTCATCTGACAGTTCGTGAATTCCTATGTGAAAACATAATTAGTGAAGTTTTCGGTGAAATACTAACTGAAGATGTATTACGCACCTCAGTTCTTCTTGCTCCACTAAATGATCAAGTTCATAAACTTAACAGTGCCGTCCTACAAAAACTGCCCGGCAATATTATTGAATGCCGTTCATATGATAAAGCTACTTCATGTGATGGTGATGGAACGGACGATGAAAGTGTAATGTTGCGCTTTCAGCCAGAATATTTGGCGAAAGTCAATATCACAGGATTGCCGTTTCATAATCTTCAACTTAAAGTTGGATCTGTAGTGATGCTAATCAGAAATTTGTGTATTGCCGATGGATTGTGCAATGGCACACGTTTGATTGTACGGAAAATAACTAAAAATGTTCTCTTTTGTACAGTTATGACTGGAAGTAAAGCTGGTAGTTCAGCTTGCATCCCTCGCATTACTTTAAATACTGGTGATAATAAAGAGTTGCCCTTTGTTTTGCATCGCACGCAATTTCCAGTCAGACTCGCATTCGCTATGACAATCAATAAAGCTCAAGGCCAGACTTTTGACAAAGTTGGCCTTTACATAGACCAGAATTCTCCAGTATTTGGCCATGGCCAACTATATGTTGCTTTATCAAGGTGCCGGAGCATGTCTGGGATAAAAATTCAGATTGTTGGTGCAAATAGTGACATTGAAAGTTCCTCAATTAAGAACATTGTTTACATAGAAGTTTTGTAAATATCTTATTTTTGTGCATATTTTTTTCTTTGATAATCATTATGGTAAATTGTTATTATGTTTTTTATTTTTGTTTCTATAATTTGAATGTAAATTAATTGGGGGTGATGCCCTCTAAAGAGAGCATCCAGTATATGATTCCCTTTGAATTTAATCATGTTGCTTTAAGAACATTGTTTATGCAGAAGTTTTGTAAATATCTTTTTTTTTTTGCATAGTTTTTTTCTTTGATAACCATTATGGTAAATTGTGATTGTTTTTTATTTTTGTTTTTATAATTTGAATGTCAATTAATTGGGGGGGGGGGTGAAGCACTCTAAAGGGAGCGTCCGGCATCCAGTATATGATTCCCTCTGAATTGAATCAAATCTGCTCTGCCACGCGTGCTTCGGTAACGGAACTTCAGTTCCGGCTAATGCCCTTATAATAACTTCTAATATATATGTATTCGAATCTCATTATTATGATAGAATTCCTTGCAATTTACTAAAAATTTTGTATTTTACTGATTATTAAGTTGATTAGTACATTGTTAAATAAAATCCCTTATATTCTGCCGCGCATTTATATCCTTATATAAATGTATTAAAATTTGTTTGCGAAGCAAACAAAAAAGAATTGCGTAGCAATTCTCGGGGGTTGGCGAGCGGTAGCGAGCAGGGGGCGGAGCCCCCTAGTTAACCGAATAAAAAGCTTGGAGAGTTGTTGGCCGGTTAGAGAGGGGCCAAACACAAGTCGAAGTAGCAGAAGCCATTGGAGTTTCACATAGTGTGATTCCCATAATCTGGAACCTTTTTTTATGGAGACTGGAAATGCAGGCCGAAGATCAGGGCAAGGACGTAGACGTGCAACAACGCCCAATGAAGACAGTTATTTAACGCTAACGGCTCGGAGGCGCCGAAATACGAATTCCACTCTTCTTCAACACCTTCGCTCGGTTACTGGAACCACATTTTCGACACTAACTGTTCGAAATCGCCTTCACGCTGTAGGTCTGTATGCTCGCCGACCAATGGTGTGTGTCACGTTAACAGCAAGGAACCGTCACGCTCACAGGTAGTGGGCAACAGAGCATGTGAACTAGAGGAGAAATGAATGGCGCAATATTCTTTTCTCTGACGAGTCCCGTTTTTCCGTTCATCCCCTGATAATAAGCTTATTTTTACCCAGAGGGAACGTGGCACTAAAAACAATAATGCGCTCATGCATGAAAGTGTAAGATTTGGTGATGGGGGAGTGATGGTGACAATTCTCTAGGTCTCTCCTTCAATTGTTTTGAAAAGTATATATATATATATATATATATATATATATATATATATATATATATATATATATATATATATATATATATATATATATATATATATATATATATATATATATATATATATATTATTTCTAGATAAGTTATACAGAAGTTAATGATGACTGTAAAATTATTATCTTAAATACTATTTGCATAAAATAAAATGCATTCATACATCAAAAATTAATAAATTTTACATATATTGATGGGGTGTGTTATGAGTATTAAAAGTTAAAAAAGTTTAATTATTAAAGTTAATTATTGGTAGAAGCTTTGAGAAAGAAAAAAAAAACGGTTACCCCGATTGACTTTTAATCCAATGATCGGATCTTCACGTTCTGGGACATATTCTTAATGGTTCGAGGAGGTGACCTTAAATATGCTAATTAATTAGTGCAGACGATATTTTAAGCTACCTAATTAGAAAATTAAAACGTAATTTCTCGGAATAAACATAATTTTTTTTTAACGCATTCGGATTTTGACGCCAAAACTGAGGGGGTAGCCAAAATCTGGGAAATATGGCCCCCTAAGTTTGAGCAGGAGAGCAATCTGAAATTTGCGTATTTCGAAATATCTCTAGAATTTTATAAGAGAATTGAAAACATTTTACACATAATAATAAAATTTGCTTACCCAAAGATAATTCCAGGCAAAAAGTAAATGTTAGTAAGCATTTATAATTTTATAATATTTTATTCAATATTTGGCAAAAAGTTTGCAATTTTTACACGATTTTAAAGTATGCAATTTTACATGGCGAAATACAAAATTTTAGAGAAATCGTTCGTACAGTTCCTGAGACATCAAATTTTAAATATTCGAATTTGATTCCTTTCTCAGGAACTATTTAACCTATTTCGCTCAAATTATGTATTTTGCAATGTAAAATTGTGTTCTTTAAAATAAAGTGAAAAATTTTATGCATTATAATTAAAAAAAAAAATTCAACTAATATTAAATAAAATAATAAAAAATAATAAAGATTTTTTAAAATTTAGTTTTTGCATAGAATTACATTTTGAGAAACGAATTTTATAATTGTGCTTAAAATTTTTTCAATTCTCTTAAAAAGTTCTCGAGATAAAGTGCACGCATGCAAGCAAAAACGTTAACTCGCAAAAAAGTTAACATCAAGGGTTCCATTCTTCGTAATGCTCTCCTAACCAAACTATAAGGACCATATTGCCCAGATTGCGGCTATCCCCTATATTGTGGGAATCAGAAATCCCGATTCGTCGAAAAAAAGGTATGTTTATTCAGAGAAAGTACGTTTGAGACCGATTCCGTAACTTAAATTATCATCTTCACTAATTATTTAGCATATGTGGGATTACCCCATTAAACCTTTAAGATTGAGTCATGGAACGTGAAGATTCGATTATTAGATGAAAAGTTATTTAGATTGGTCTGTTTTTTACTTTTCACACTGTACAAGCAATATAAACATAGTGAAATAATATATATTTTTTAAAATAACGATTTTCCGGCAACTAATCTAACAGTTTATTACATATATTGTATAATGCCATTCCAATAAAACATGATATAAAATTTTATACATTTTAAAATGCTAATTGGTTAATTTTTTATAATAATAAATTAAATAATAAACATGATAAACATTATTAATAATTATTAAGCTCGAAGCATAATGATTCTAATGTACAATATAAAAGAGAAGTTATCAGATTGAAAGTCATTCAAAACGCATTTTTTGGCGCACCTAGTTTAGGCCCCATTGTCTTCGAGGGTCTATTGTGCGGTATGCATAAAGAAATAAATATATAATTCATACATAAACTAAATTTATTAACTAAAAGAAGAACACAACCATCTGATCTGACGGCCGAGAATGAAAAACCAAATTACAACTACAGTTGTCAACCGAACGTTGCCAACGGTGTTAAATAAACTAAAAGCTTTAAATAAAGTTAGGTGAGGCTAGATCTTAGCTCACCATACCTAGTACTTTCAAGATTATTGAATATGCATTTAATTGTGGTGTGAAGCTCGTGTTTAAAAATTTTGGTAAAGAACTATTCATTATACAATATTAGTCAATTTGAAGCTAATTGTTGAAATTGTCAAAGTGACTTAGGTATATCTTTTTTCTTTTATAGCCGTCGTTGAACAGCAGACCCAATTTTGGGTTTACAGGGGTCTGTTTAGAAGAAATTTGGGTCCGTTAACGGACCCTTCACAAAATATCTTTTCATAAAAACGGACCCTTCACAAAACATTTTAACTTAAAAACGGACCCTTCACAAAATAATTTATCTTTTAATCGGACCCTTCACAAATTTGTTTATCTTCATTATTGTTTTGTTAATCGAATAAACCCTCCCCAGGAAGGGGGAGGGGAGAAAGACAGATGTAAACGAACTAAAGTTTGTCTTCGGCAGACGCTTCTTCCTTTATTCGTCCGAATAGAATGTAATTTAGCCTATTCTGCGTTCAGCAGTATAGGCTAAATAACAAACATTTGTATGTTGCATCGCTAATTTAGTAGCTGCAATTGCTGTTTAGTTTTTAAAATTAATTTTTTTAATTTTACAATGTTGAGCATAATCTTGTATGTCTTAACAATTTAAAAACTCTTTGAAAAAGTTTTTTTTGCAATAACGGACCCTATTTTCACAAATTCACAAAATCGGACCCTGGTTGAAAGAATGTGACTTAACGTTTATTTTATATTCACAAATTACGAGTAATTTTTTCACAATTTTTACAAAAACGGACCTTACACAAAATGTCTGGACAGACCCCTGGTTTACGACTATCAATGTTCAATTCCGTAGCTTTGTAATTTTGAACCCAATCCAGAAGACAAGGGAACTTCTGGATCAAGTATTGGGAGAAATTTGCCTACGTGGTGGACTTTTTGATGGAACTGACTCTCATTTAAGTAACATGGAAAGAAAAACCATGAAAACCTCCCACGGTTCGCCTGATGACAAAAAGACTCTAACCCATGATCTACCACTGAGGCTATTTTACTTCAGCAATGTGTTCGGTGCAAGCCGGGTACGAAATTCGTATAGAACAACCATTACAAAGTAAAAGAACCCTGTTAACTTCATTGGGGGGGGGGGGGAGAGCGCTTTATCCTATGAGCCAGCACGACTATTGCATGTATATAAACTAAATATAACACTTTTTTACGTAATGCCTAAAAGGTTTAATTTTAGTTATTATAGTTATGGTTAGATGTTAATTAAAAATGCCAAAAGATATATTTTAAATCACAATATATAAAGTTTTTTCTTAAGCAATATGAGCTCATATATCAAAAAGCAAAAACCATTGCTGATTTTTCATAAGGGTAAAGAATTTTGTTTGCATAATTTTTTTTTTTTTTTAAAGTTTTATATTTTTAAACGAGGTCAATTTAGAAAAAAAAAAAATCACTACAGCATTCTAATATACAACATTCATATCTCATAGAAAACATACTTCTACAACATTTTATACCATATAAAGTGAGCAGATTCATTTTTAAAGAATAATACGTATTATGTTTGAATTTAAAGGTGTTAAAGTTGTTAAACTAATTATGTATTCAAAAATATTAATTTTAGAGAGAGTTTTGAGAACATGGGAAGAAAGAATGCGGGAATACATTTTAAAAATATTTACTAAAAATTAAGCAAAATAGGCATTTCTCTTAATAAAACGTGCTAAAGGCTTGCTTCAAATAATCTTCTGAGACACAATGGAAAAGTAGTTACGTGTGTACTATGTAAAACTAGTGAAAAGGGCAAAATAGGTGGTTCGAAAAGAATTGCGCAACTAGTTTCAAAGACTAGCGAACGATCAAAGGATGTAGCCTCAAATATAATTAAAATAGAGTTTAAAAATGTAAAAGTCTACCAAACTAAGGCGAAAAGCGTGAGCGAAGATAACTGAAAAATGAACAGTGGAAGCTGAGTTGGTGAGCGACAGCCAGCTGGTGTAAAAGCCCTCTAGTTTTGTTGTAAAATCTTTTCGTGAGGTAATATCAAAACAGGTTCAAGTTATACACGATGCAAATACAATAGCATTATAAATAAAACATAATTTTTCCTTATACAAATTGGCAATTCTGAATAGATTAGGTTTGTTTCAGTGGTCAGTGCCTACTTGAAATCCCTCTCATAATTGTAACATAAGCTACAAACCCGAAAATTTTTTCAATAGGATTTAGTAAATATGTTATAATAACAGTGATTTGACAGATAATAACTTTATTTATATTAAGTTCACTCAAAATTTGTATTTTGTCTTTTAAAATTACATAGTTAGAAATAACTTAAAATTTGGGCACCTTTAAATTCAGTATTTCTTTCGGTTCAATTAAATAAAAAAAAGGTTTCTGTATAAATATAACAAAAGTTATTAAAAACTATTTTTAACACGGAATTGTCTTTGGATAAAAGATTTTTTATAATTTAATTTTGGATATTTTATATAATAATAACGATTATTTTATTATTTAATAATATTTAGAGATGAATATTTTATTTAGGATACCAAGTTATTAAAAGTAGAGTTAGGAAGACTTAAATATGTTCATCTGCTTGTTACATAATTTTATAGCTAAAATATCCATTGCTTTATAGCAAAAATTGACTATAGGTTAATTTTATGAATATTTGTCAAATTTCAAATTATTTCGAGTCATAATTCAAAATAAAGATTCAAAATATTCAAAATAAAGATCAAGTATATTAAATACTTTTAGCTTTCGAAGGGTTGCAGCTAAAGCTATAAAAATGGTAACTAAGAGTGGTAAAGTGGTTATGTGTTTCACAAAGAGATCTCTAACTACCCTTCCTGGTGGAAAAATATTTATTCGGATTTCCGTTTCTTTCTTGGGAAGAATTCGAAATATGAAAGGAAAAAAAACGCATCACAAAATTGAAGAACAGCATCGATTTCGTGCGAAGAAACACTTAATAGATATAAATTCTGAAAAAAGGACGCTTAAAATACAAATATGTTTGTTCGAATTTTCCCTCTTTTGGGAGAAACGAAAAAATCTTAACGTAGAAAAAAATAGCTAGTTATCATAAGATATTTATATTTTCAATATATAAAGCTTTAGAGTAGTTCTGAAAAGAAAATAGAATGATCTGGTGATAACTGGTTCTTTTTTTCCCCATCAGTTCATCGGAATGTAGAAAATAGCGAACAAATGTGCATTATAAGTGATTTTTTGTTCTTCATTAAAAATTCGCAACAAGTCTAACCACTTTAAATCGATGAAAAAACTTTTAAACTTTTCATTTCATTCTTATTTTCTTATCTAGTACTATTATCGAAAAAGAAAACGGCAACTCGTACTTCTTTACTAGGTGGCGCGTAAGAAGTTAGCCTTTTGTGACACAAAGTCACTTTACTTTAGTTAGACACCACCTTTATAATTTTATCTGCTGCTGTTTTATAGTTATGAAGAGGATTATGGGCTTTAGTAAACACTTTATGAAATGGTTCAGTTATTAAGAATTATCTTCTTTAACAGACTGAGAACAAAAAGCTTCAAAAATACAATTGAAAAAAATTTAGAGCATATAAGAAAAAAAATATTTATCCTATCTATTTCTTTAAAAAAATATAATTTGCATATGCTTTATTTTTATTTCCATAAAAATTTTGCGTATACAAAGTCGTTAAATCAAATTTTTTTTAATATAAGCGATCATGCTTTACTTGGTTATTTTTATAGGAAGGAAGATAAATTGTTTTTAAATTAATTCGAATTTATCAAAAAAGTGAAATGTAAGTTTTTAGTATTAACTAGTTTTTTCAGTACAGTATGTATTGCCGTATGCTTTGCGCGAAATGTGATGTCATGCATAAAAGTACATATGGCAACAATCCAAAAGAAAAATATGTTTTAAAAAAAAGATATATTTATTTTATGAAGGGCTCGCGCACAAATAAAAGTTTTAAAGTGCCATTCATAAAACCCTTGCTGTCAGTTGAATAAAGATGCATAAAAATCAGCTTAGTAAAGTTATTTTTAGACATACTTTCAAGCAACAAGTGCTTTCATGTTGCGTTTTAAATCTTCTTAATACATTTTATTCCTGTTTCCTTCTTCTCTTGATTTTAGAGTGCAAAAGCTTGTTACGCAATTCTTTGGAGTTAAAAATGTATATTTCAAGCCTAAAGTTTTGTTGCAAAGAAAAATATTATTTTTTTAATTTATTTGGAAGCGGAAATATTTCTCTTTCAATCGCTTTTAACTAATTTTTAGCAATAAATGTGTGAAAACGTAGTATACAAGATAGTCCAAACAGATCATCCTTAATATATATATTTAGAATCTTTATTAAAAATGGAAACAAAGTATACATATTGACGGTCGTAATGAACTATCGTAAAGTAAAAAAAAAAAAGTCCCGACTTTTTGAAAAAATGATTTTTTTTGTTTTGTTTTGAATTTGGCTATGAAGGTCCGACTGATCACAGTACAGGAAGGTGAATGTGTTAAACAATGATCCAGGTTTGAGAGCGGAAGAAAACAAAGAGGAGAGACGGTTACTAGAAAAAAACTACAAGTTTCAATCTCCAATTAGAACTATTTTATTGCTTGTTGCATTCTATCCTTCCTCTTTTTGTCAGCTTTCGATACAGTTTTTGTTTTTACCTAGCTAAAATATTAAATTTAGACCACCAATCTGTATAAATTTTAGTTTGCATGTTTGATAATGATTCTAAAATCGCACATTAAGATGCAGACTTCACAGAGCACCCTGTATGCATTCCTAAAATATAATTTTTATTAATTTAGTTGTGACTTACGTTGTCCTCCTTAAAAACATCTGCAGAAAATAAAATTCTCATATTTTCCATTTGCTAGGCCGCTGACAATTTCAAACGTTAAGTATGCAATAGTGCAGATTCAACTAAAAAGCGCCACTTCTTAATTAACTAATCTAAATTATATATTGCTACCCCCGTAATCTCTGTTTTAGTAAATATTAATAATTTTAATTCGAATAATTTATTTCAATAATTTTTCATCTTCGCTTTTCATTAATCTTTATTTCTTTCCATGCTTTATCTATAATTTTAACTATCCTTACTAGCCTATTTTCAACTAACCGTCATTTATCTCTAAAAACCTTTCCATTTAGTTTTCTATTAAAAATATAATACCTGCTATCGATTCTTAAAGATTTGGTTCTAGATAACTATGAGCGTAACAAAAATATTCTATGGAAAAATCCTGTTGATAGAGGTGTAAAAAAAAAAAGAAAGAAATTCTCAATTAAATTTTCTGTTTTTAATTTTGATTCAAAATGCAAATTATTTTTTTTCAAAGTAATCCTTTCTTGCCATAAAACTAATTAAAAGTAAATATTTTATATGAAAATGTTTTGTTTTTTTTTAAACTAAGTTGCGTATTCTTATGAAAATACTCCTCGTATAATCGATGTATTTGCGAGTTTAAATAAATTGCATTCTTTTTAATAAAAGTAGTTTAATTTCAACTCCATTCATAACTATTAAATGATTTACTACATACAATATTTTACAATAACAGCATAGTTAGAAGGTGTTGTCAATTTCAATTTGAACTTCGACAGTCTAAATATAAATTAACAGATTACAAAAACGGATTTTATAATGATTGAAATTTCAATATTTTTCTTCCTTTCGATTTTAGTATAATTTTTTTTTCCCTTTTCTTTTTTTTTTTTTTCTTTTTTTTTGTTGTTTCTAAACGTTGTTGAACAGAAAACCCAATTTTAGGGTTTACGCCAACCAATGTTCAAATCCGTAGCCTTGTAATTTTGAACTCTATCAAGAAGACAAGGGAAGAGGTAGGTGAAATTTGTTGTTCGAGGTCAACATACAGGACCGACATTACTGTCTATAGTTTGGAACGACAGAAAGAACAGTTTTTTAGATACAAGAGACACGCACAAACTCTTTATATGATTGAAATGCTATATTCAAGAATTAAATGTAAGATAAGCTAATTCATTAAGATTTAGCCATCCTTTCTAAATGAATGTTTTCATCCAATATTTCTCACAGCATAAGAACAAACCTTATTGTATTTTTTCCCAATTCCTACACACATATATTGACATTCGTCATTCAGTTATCAGAAAGGCAGATGTGTTGACCACCCTTCGGGGGGGGGGGGACACCATAATGCAGTTTGTCTATCTAAAGAACTTCCTAAGCCATTCGTATGGAGTAGAGGTGGTGACTATGATTAAGAGGTTTAACTATTTCAATAGGAGTGTTGGAACATTATTTAAGACAGGTTTAACTCGAGTTGGCGAAAGAAAGGGAATCAGGGGAGAAAGAAGCTCCCCTCTTTGAAATGCGCTATTTTCTTGTTTTCATAGCAGCAGGCGGCTTGAGACTTCGTGGTGAGGGGAGTTCTTTTTTTAGACAAACTATAGGTAGGCCAACCTTACCCCAACAGTAAGAAGGAGATATAGTACAGAGAGAAGGAAAGAACATTGACCGGGATTCAAACCCGGAACCTTACTGACATGAGATCAGCTAACTGACCATACACAGCAGTAAGCTGTGTATGGTCAGTACTCTTTTTTTGAAAGAAAAACTGAAATGTGTAACCTTTCTATGTCATGGAATTTTTTTTATTTTTCTACCGTGTTTATATTGTTTTTTTTAAAATAATATTAAAAACATAGTCTTCATGAAAGTGTTCTCTGCAAAATCATTGTTAATTAAAATTTCAATACATGTTCTAAAACATTGGTAGTAAAGAATTTTAAACAATTCTTTTACAAAATTCACACGGAGAAAAGAATTCTAGTAAATTAATCGCACTGTATTGTAATGACATTTTTAGTAAAAAAAGTAGCATAATTCTGGTTTATAAAACCGAAATATATACGGTATTTAAACCATTCAATTGGTAATTTTTTCCATTCATATCGTAATGGTTCACCAAAAATTCTGGTTCTTAAGATTATACATATATTGGAACATTATTGGAACAGTAAATACCGAATAAATAGTTTCTATACCATGAAGTGATGCCCTATGGTAACATATAAGATTTTATCACATTTACCAAATTTTATCACATATTATTAATCCATATTTTATTGTTAATTTCACCAAAATCATAACAAAAGCGTTTCGGCAAAAATTACTGATCTTTTTAGTTGCCCCATAAGGCCAGAAACATCGTAAATAATTCCTTATTTAGGTAGTTTTGACCATATTTGTTATTTTTAGGGGACCTACCACACTAAACGTACTCACGCTACAGAACTAAAATTTTACCAAACACTAAATTTTAACTTAAGATGATTTTAAATAATTTATATTTCCCGAGTGTTCCTCTGCATTGCTGTAAATATAAGTTTCAAAAGCATCCAGCAATGTTTCAGTAAATATGTGAAAAAAAAGCTAATATTTCAACGTTCTTTTTTTTAAAAGAAAATAAAAGCATTTGCAAATTTTATATTTTTTTCTTTTTTAGAAGGCACTGAAAAGAAATGTTTTTGAAATATATATTGCACGTTTTATTCCAATGGATGATTGCTAGACAATATAATCATGTGAAAAATAAAATTCTTTCGTGTACAAAAACAATAAAATGCTTCAAATTTATTATCAGACATTTTAAAAAAAATCGACGGCAACTGAAATAAAAACAAAAGTTTTGTACAGAAAGACAAAATTATTGAGGAAATGGAACTAATTCTCTCAGAAATAAGCAAAAAACACACCAATATAAATATTGACATCAATGATAATTAATTTTGGCAAATTACTAATTAAAGTACAATAATAAGCTGTGTAATAAAAGGCTAAAGTAACAGAGAAATGTTACTCAGTTCGTATAAGGGAGCGTAAATATCAGCAAACTATTATTGATGTCAATGATGCTTAATTAATTTTAATAGTAAATATTATAATAAAAATAAATGACATAAAAATAGGTTATGAGCTAAAAAGGAAAATTAATGCTGAAGATGTAATTATTCGTAACGGTGTATTGTATTGTAAAAAGCCGGGGTAACATCAACATACTATTGTTGTCACCAATGATGCTTAATTTCGGTCATGGGAACTATTGGCATTATGGTAATAGGTGAAGTTTTGATCGATACCAAATATTCTCTTACATAGGTACAACGTATTTTAGAGTAAATTTGGTGCCGATTACAGCTGCAACAATACTATACATTTTTTTTGTTGATAGATTTATTCTATAGATAGATATATCAGATGATGCTGAATGCAGTTAGCTTTTATTTTGATGGGATGCACTGATAAATATTTGCTTTGCTTAATCTGATAATGTAAAGCAATTAAGAAAATCAACAAATAATAACAAATAATAAACAAAAAAAACTTTGGAATCATTTTTACTATTATTTGTGTCGGTATTTGTCTGAAAATTTTGTGCACTATTTTGTAGTGTTTTTAGTATTCATGCGTTTTTTTTTTTTTTTTTTTCATCTCTTGCGAAGAACGGGCATTTAGCTAGATAAAAATAAAGTACAAGTTCATAAAGTTTGTTGAATGAAGTAAAATTTGCAATTTTATCATGACACCGTTGGGCCCGACACGAAAACCATTTATTTGGTAAAATTTAATTTTAAGATTTATATATTTTGTTAAATATTTGGTAATAAAAACTTTAATTTTAAAAAAATGGTTTTTTGGTTCGCTGCTACCATATGAACGAAAACATTACCGTATGAAATAGTTTAAATACTGTATATTATTTAATTAAAATTATACTTGTATTACCAGAAATGCCTTTGCCATACAGTGCGGTAATTTTACGAGATTTTTTTCTCAGTCTACCTCCTAATAATAGAAATCTGTCTTTATAATTATGTTATCGATAAGCTCTTATTACTATAGATGAAGAAAAAATTATCAATATATAAACATAAATCTTAAAATCTAATGAAAAAAAAAACATTCATTTATATTTGGCACGCATATTTTGTGTATTTCCCTATGGATATAGAATGACTAAATACAGAATGAATAGAATGAATGAATAGAAGGGCTAGGT
This sequence comes from Parasteatoda lunata, assembly GCA_949128135.1. NCBI lineage: Eukaryota > Metazoa > Arthropoda > Arachnida > Araneae > Theridiidae > Parasteatoda > Parasteatoda lunata. The sequence goes on along the minus strand of OX421972.1, from coordinate 57,396,040 downwards.
CACTCCTTTGAACAGACTCGTGCCGTTCCGAGCTTCTGATTTCAGTTAGTGACGTCATGGAGGTGCAGCATCAACTTCTCGCTTTGAAAATAAATTGTTTCGTTTCTAACTTTCTAAAACTTATTTGAATAAATTCATTGTTTTCCATATTTCTTTTTTATTTTGTGGCAATTTTTTTCTCATCTGATAGAAAAAATTTAACAGTTACATCACCGGCAAGAATTATTATAAGACTTAAAATGATAAAACGTTTCTATATTTTACTATTTTCTAAATTTTCTATATTTTACTTCAGAAAATATAAATGTGACATCAAATAAATCATAACATGTACTAGAAGAAATGTGCTAAAAATGTATCCTGCTGTGAATAAGATCGATATCGTCTCGTAACTTTAAACAGAAATAAATGAAGAAGTGTACAAGGTTAAAGGAAATAAAATCCTGAACTTAAAAAATAAAAGTTATTAATGATTGAATATTCTTCCAATTTCATAATGAAAGTATTTTTTATATGTGTTTATACTGTCTTAATTTTAAATATTAATGTGTAATATTTTAATTAATATATATTCAAAGATTATTTTTTTCAGTAATTAGCATTTAAACATTTCATTTCTTAGTCATAATGCATACAATTTTTTCCTATTATTCATATATATATATATATATATATATATATATATATATATAAACATAAAAAGCTTCTATTAATCTTTTTATGTTATCCTAATTAATTATTCAAATCGAAACACTTTATCATACTTTTAAAAAGCCACATCCTGTTCTTAAATCTATTTTTGGCTGAAGTATGCATAAATTAAAGTAAAGACATTTTCCCCTTTAATCTTCGTGGGAATCACTCGACCTATTTCATGAACCAATAGTCATTTCTAAGATTTCCCTCTTTTCCCTAAATAAAGACATTTTCGGATTTTTTTTGCAAGATTTTCCCTAACATATAACCGAGGAGCACAACTTTTCGTATACCTTTTCATGACTACTCTGACTAATAATCAATAAATAAATTTTGTACCCTCCTTCCCTGCCTAAGACCTGTTTTAATCCTTCCACTCGACAACGACGTTATAAGTCGACAGGATGATCTAACATAAGTTGAAAAGTAATGGTAACCGGATACACAAAAAATACTTTTAAAATAGAAATGAAAATATTAGAATTTCCTAACACCCGATTTTGACAAATTAAATTACCAATTAAGATCTCTGCACAAAACTTACTTTAAAAAATATCCGAAAATGTCTCTATTTAGAGAAAAGACGGAAATCTATTGGTTCATGAAATAGCTCGAGTGATTCCCACGAAGATTAAAGGGAAAAATGTCTTTACTTTTATTTATGCAAACTTCAGCCAAAAATAGATCTAAGAACAGGATGTGGCTTTTTAAAAGTATGATAAAGTGTTTCGATTTGAATAATTAATTAGGATAACATAAAAAGATTAATAGAAGCTTTTTATATTACACACACACACACACACACACACACACATATATATATATATATATATATATATATATATAAATTAAAATTTGAAAGCGATAATGATCGATGACGACAACCATTGAGACATTTTTCTTTTTCAATCTTTAAACTGTTATTTTTTAATACTGTAAGAGAAAGTATGAATACTATATTTTTAAACAGAAATAATTTGCTCGAAATGTAAAGTTTGACAGCTATTATCAGAAAAGTGTAAAACCTTCAACTCATTTCTCACAGAAAGTAAAAACAGGAAAGTTTTCATATTCTTTAGTTGTGATTTTCCAGATCTGTGCGCCGCGTGACGTCATGAGGTGGGGAATCGTAGCTTCAGCTTTGTGTAAGGAATGAACCAGCCCTTCTTTATCTTTTCTTTAAGTCCTAGATTAAATAAGTCAGCATAGATGAATCAAAATTATAATGCACAAAATCAATAATTTCTATATATAGAGATTACATTCTTTAGTACTACGCGGAAACATGTGATCTTGGCTGTACTCACAAATGTAAAGGATTCAGGGAAATTAATCTTGTGTATAAGAACTTTTTATTTGAAACATTTTTTGGAATAAGAAAATAGAAATGTCAACGTTTTAAATTAGATTTGCTTTTTTCTAGCTTTAGCTGCGATAAACTAAATTGATAAGTTCTTTCTAAAACATCTTAAAATTATTGTATTTTTAGTATCTCCATTTTTTTTAATCTGTTGCTAGCGAATAAAAGGAAACAGAGTAAACATTTTATTATTTTTATTTTCATAACTTTTATTTTGCTTGAAATATAAGGGAAAAATTCTAAGAAGCATCATAAAATGTAATTTTAATAAAGTTAAAAAAAAAAAGTGCTAGCATTTTGAAAGGTTCAATTTAGAAGCTGTTTTTTTTTTTTTTTTTTCCTTTTTTTTACAACCATGACTAGCTATTTTATTAAATATTCCTCCTTTTTGAAGTTAACTGCATATAACTTCAAGGGTCTTACAGCGGTGTAAACGTTTTGTTCAATTTCCAGCATTTTCTTCTTCAGAACTAGTTTAATTGAGAGTGAAAATGTTTGAATCTTCCTTGCAGGGAAATCCTGCATTTTCATACAAGTCGTTTTGAGTTACTGTTACTCTTCCAAGGGATGAAAAATTCGATTAAAATTTCCGCACTGTACGGTAAAAATATTTCTGGTAAAAAAAAAAAAAAAAAAAAAAAAAAAAAAAAAAAAAACATTCTTGTGGTAATAAAACCAAAATGTAAGTATTAAAGCATATTCATTCGGAAATTTTACCGTTCACATGGTAACGGTTTACCAGGAATTTTGTTTTTAAAAATAAGAGTCCTTATTTTACATTTTGTAAAAAATACAAAAGTTGGAAAAATATTTAAACAAATAAATAGTATTCGTGCCATGTTGTAAAGTTACTCTTCTGTGAATCTTCTATTCATTCCATGATTACCAAATTTTACCACATTTACGTAGTTTAATGATATTTTGTAAAACAACATTTTATTGTTAATTTTACCAAAATTAGCACCAAAGAGTAAAATGTATCGTATTTTTTGGTCTTCTCAGTCTCAGAAAAACGATAAATTTTACCATAATTCTAATAGTAAACTACTTTTTTTTTTCCTCGGCATATCTTTTCAATCAGATCCTGATGCATAACAATAAACAGAGAAATATTTTTTATTACTCTTGATTTAAGTAACTTAAATTATGATTTAAATATAAGGGAACAAAAAGTTATTTTAAGCAGCAGCATAAATAATTACTTCAATACATTTTTTTTTAAAAAAAATGTGTTAGCAAGTCCAAATGAATAAATTTTAGACCTATTTTTTACAACTATGGCGAGCCTTATTTGAAAAATATTCCTCCTCTCAGAAGTCTCCTGTGTGCAAGTTCAAGGGTTTTAAATTGGTCGGTAGGGCGCTGGGCCCATATCCAAGAGGTCGTGGGTTCGATCCCCGCCGGCCAAAGACTTCCCGTGTAGTAAATGGTGACTGATGCACGTTAAATCTGTCGAGTCTCAAAGTCCTCCATGTTCCCATAACAAATCAATACTTCTGATCCAGGAGTTTCCTTGTCTTCTGGATTGGTTCAAAATTACAAGGCTACGGAGTTGAACATTAGTAGTTGTAAACCCATGAAATTGGGTCGGCTGTTCAACGACGGTTATAAAATTTCATTATTTTTTTCTTCTGGACTGGCAGATCACGGGTCAGCTTGAATCTTACCTGCCTTACCATCGTGACTCTTACCTGCTTAATCCTGTATTTGCATACTAGTCGTTTTGAGTTACTGTTACTTTTTAAAAATATAATGTTAAAATTGGACCAGTCAGCAAAGTAATTGCTGATACCTGAATAATTTGTACACGTATTATAACTTAAAAATTAAATAAATACAAAATAAACTTTAAAATTAAGCTCCAGATGTTATTACTTTTCAAATTAATTATGGAAACAAGTGGAATCAAAATCAATCAAAGTGGAAACAAATAAGAAATCCGGTATTTTCAACTAATAGTATAGTCGTAAAGCAACATTATTTGTTTTCCATAAAAGAAGATAATGACCAGGCTGTAATGGTGTTTTGTGTCAACCACTCCTATCGCAAAATATTCTTGAAAACAGTAAAGCGAGACTGTTGTTTCACTGTGACGAAAAGACAACATTTCTCCCTGGAGAAAAGAAAGTTTTGTCAACGACTGTTCATTTCCTAAGCTCATGAAATAACACACCGAATAAAGAACTATTTATTATGGTCGCCACTAACCTTTGAAAAATAAAAAAAGAACACATATTGTAATAGGAATAAAATGGATATCTGTTTCTTTGTTTATCTTTTGGGATCACTAGATGATTACTACAGAACTATATATATTACCGTTAAGGCCTGAAATCCGTTATTTCATTGAATAACTAGGTTTTTCATGAAATAACTAGACATGTCAGTTAAAGTATATAAAATTATTAAATTTTATGATTTCACTAGGTATTCCACAGAATAACGATTACTTGATCGTTAAAGTTTGAAATATGGCACTCGAAAGTTCTTTGAACAAGCTACTACTTATAGACAGTTTTGAACAGCTTACAGCTACTTTGCAATGATGTGTGTATATGCTTCATTCTGTTGCTTTTAAACGTAGTTATTAATATGAGCAATATTAAATTATATCATCTGCTTTTCTTTATTATTTATCAAATAATAATCTGTAATAGGGATAAAATTTATTTTTTGAGATTTTTTAGCAATTCATAATAAATTAATTTATTAAATAACTTTGAAACTGGTTATTTTTCACTTTAACTATGCATAGTTAGTTATTTAGAATAACTGGCTATTTCATAGAAAAACTAATGAAAGTATGAAATTTTTCATCTATTATATACTTTAACTGACTTGTCTAGCTATTTCATAAAATACCTATTTATTCTATGAAATAATTGAATTATACACATTAACGGTAAAATATACATGTTTTTTGAACAAATATACTTTTTATCCTTAAAAATGCTATTTAGTGTTCCATCGAGAAAAATTAAATAAAGATGCGTGAATTTTTTGATAAGGTTTATACATAATTCGCACCCTTTTTTCTTTACACATTATCTGTATCAATTTCTTTAAAATATTTACTAAAATACCTTTTGAAAGAGTTCTTTATTCTCAATTGATTTATATATTCTTGGAAAGATCAAAACTTTGAAAGATTCAAAAGGAATTTTCATTTCATACCTTAAGTCAAAAGTAGCTTAGAAATTTTTTATAATAATAACACTATATATTTATGTTTTACATTATATTAAGTTTCACATTTTAAACTTAGTATCGAAAAGTATGTTGTAAGATTTTTAATAATTGACAGCGTTAGATTTAATATTAAATTGAATTTGATATTTTTTAAGAATAAATACATTACATACATTTAAAAAAAAACATTAAATACTTTTAATACTTTTAACGAAACTTTTTAACCATTTGTTTAATTGTTTTGTTAGATTTTCTAAGCGTATATATAAAGAGGGAATGTTTATATGCAATATAATTAATAAATAAATTTTACAGTACTTTTCAGTCATCGAGCACTGCACTTCCAATAATGTATACTGTATGCAAAAAAATTCTGTATAAAATTACAGAAAAAAGCTCTGGCTCCTTGAGTGTAGCATGTCTTTTGCAGTAAATGTTATATTTACCCTAAAATTTTATACCGTTATGACATTTTTACGGTAGTATTCACTTAAGTGCAATGATTTTACTCCATCTTTCACTGTAAAAATTACGGTTTGTCATATATTTTAGTCCGTAAAATTTTACGGTAAATATGTATTTTGTGGTAAGAAGTACTGAAACTCTGAGAACCAGTTTTTTTAACCGTAATTTGATCCGTAATACTTTACAGTGTATATATTTTGCATAGTTTTATATGGTTAAATTATGAAATAATGCTTTTATCTGGCTCTATGAACAAAAATGTCTGTTTTAGTTTCGTAATTTTATTGAGAAAGGATTTGATTTATGATTGAACGTAAGTATAATTGATTTTTAATAGAAGCTGTTCGAAAAGTAGTTAAAATATATAGATTCGTGAAGATGTTTCCTAAATATCAAATTTATCTTATAAATAAGATAAATTTGATTATAATATTGTATTTGATTAACAGTTTTCAAATCAGTTCAAATTAATTAAATTATTTAAATGCATAATTCATGTGAACAACATCTTTGAAAACATACTCTTATAACAGTAAAATTTGCGTATGCCATAATATTCCTTAATAAACAAATAAAAATGTGCAAAAAATAATTGACATAAATCAAAACCTTTGTTTAAAATTAGGAAACTTCTTCTTTAATTTTGCTGCATACATTAAAATAACTTCTAAAGTTACAAACGCAAGATCTTTTTTGTAAACATTAAGCTCTATAATCATTCTAATCGATATTTTTCTCCAGTGTTTGCAAATAGTGCTCCTCACTTACCCAACTTGGCCAAATAAATATTTTCTCATCATAAGAAGATGAAATTATCGATCGAGAAAACAGGAAATATTTTATCAGAACAATGATAATGACTTTAGGTTTTATTAATGGACCTCGTATACGTAAATGATATGTAAAAATGTAAAATAATTAACAATCAAACTTAATACATTATTTTTTAAAAAAAGTAAATCTAGAATACATGAAAAGTGTTTTTTAATAAGCTGATATTTTTATAAAAACCTGATAGTTATTTTAAATGACTATTCATAATTGTAATGAATGATGAAATTATGAAGCTCATCTCAATATATTTGTAACTACGGAATAAACAAATATTTTAGAAGGTTATTGTTTTTTTATATCTATTTCATTTTTGAATGGTATATAAAATGTTAAAAGAGTTAATATGTCCTAACCATGGTTATAAAAATTATTTAAAAATACAAACGCCAACAGAGAATATGGAAAAATATTTTAAGGCAAAAGAAAGCAATATAAAAAAAAGGAAAATTGATAATGATAAGGGGGGAAAATCAATGCAATTTGTTTTCCAATTAAATATTAAAAGAAAATTTAATTACGAATTCTATAAAATTTGCAGCCATTTGAAGTGGTTTGATGTTCGAAAGATACATTTTTAAGAATCAACCACTTCAATGCCTGAAATAAAAATAATACTTTAATTACGTATTTTTAATTAAAATAAAACAAAAAATGTGACTCTATAAAATTAAATTTCTATTTATACTATCTAATCTTTTTAAAACTAAATTTCTAAAAGAAACATTCTTTCAAAATTAAGCAGTTTCAGAACTAGTGTTATATGTAGATTAAATAGCAATTCAAACGCCTGGCGTCTATAGTTTTTGAACTCAACAATGAGAAAAAATGTGTTGATGAACAGAAACAGCGGTTGAAAAACGTGAAAAAGCTTGTTACTTGCAATGCACTACTTATTAATAAGGTACAAGGAATTGTTTATTACTAAGGTACGAAACACTTGCAAACTTATTACTTACATTTATCTTATTATATATATTTTAAGCCAAATTCTTCATAATACAATATAGCGTATTGACTTTTCTCAATTTGAATTGAGATCAAAGATATGTACTATTAAATCTTACGATAAAACAGTTATTGATTTCTTTTCAAGTTTCATAAAGGCGTTATTATAAGAATTGATCTCTAATTTATTTTTCAATTATAACTACTTTAGCCAAGTTACTTCGAAACATTGAAGCTCATATCAAATTTGATCTTATATTTCAAATATAAACAGATTTAGTAACTATAATCTGTTTTGAATTAAAGTAAATAATTTCAGTACTTTTTCATGCTACATACATACAACTGAAAATATATTTTACCTAAGCTAGAGCAAAATTGAAAATATTAAAATTGATAGTTCTTTTATATTTAAATATATAGCGTGTATAAAAAAATAATCGAGTGTAATTTTCAAATTGCAGTTTTTCAAATCGGATTACAGGTAATTTACGAAATACAAATATTATTTTAAATGTATGCATTCTGAATCAGTTATGTTTTATACTTTTCAGTGTTAAATTTTATTGATAATTTATGCTAAATTTTTATTATGTATAACTCATTTTATTATGTATATGCTATTATGTATATAGCAGCTTATCTTCTGTAAAAATTATGATACGAAAACAATATTTCTTTTTCAAGTTTAGCAAGATAGTATAAAAATGTAACACGATAAAATTGTTATTATAAAAAAATTAATATTTATGCACACACTATAATTTCTTTCTTATCATATTATAGTTTCTTTAAACTGTTTATTAAATATAATAAGTTTTTAATAAAATATCAACTAATAAAATTAATTATAAATATTTTTAAATAAAATATCTAAACAAATATTTATATGAATACACACATTTTTATAGCACATGCTAATTATAAATTAATAATATTATATTTTTATATAATTTAACTAATTTAATTACAGTTATATTAGAAAGAATATAAAAAATATCGTTCTCTTTGAATAAAATTAATGATTTGTTGATATAAAAAAGTAATTTTTCTTGAAACATATTGAATAATGCAATTTTTTTTTATATTCAGCAGCTTATCTCAGTTTTATCTAGCATATATTTTTAGAACATTTACAAATCATATATTCAGAAAAAACGTGATTGTTTAGTACACGACGGTTATTTTGCAGTGAAATTTTTTAGAATAATATTAACATTTGAATCCATATTTTTGTTTTCACTTCCATTTAAAGTGATAAAAATATAATTTTGCTAAGGAATTGTATTATAATAAATAAATGATATTGTATGATAATAAATGAAATTTTTGCAAGTACAAATAAACTTTTACAATCAAAAAACTCAGTTTTTAAAACCCTCACAAATTTAATAATTTAAAATTGCTTTAAAGTCGGATTTTCCTTTTTTTGTTATTTTTATAATTATTTTTCTTTTTTCATTGTTCTGTAATTTTTCCCTTGTTTTATCTACATTTTGAACTTATTTTATGAGCACTATTTACTTGCAGCTTATGCGCAATAAATAAAACTTATTGTTTTTCTTAATTTTCTTCGTGTTTTTTTGTATTTATTGATTATGATATATATATATATATATATATATATATATATATATATATATATATATATATATATATATATATATATATATATATATATATATATATATATATATATATATATATATATATATATATTAAGTTTACTGATAAAAATATTTGGTGCTTATTATAATATTTGCCGCGAACATGACTGAATATGCTTTCAGCCCTTCATTTATTTACGTGCCGTGTAAGTAGCCCTTCAATCAAAAAAGTTGTGCACCCCTTGTGAAGACTACACACATAATACACATATTTATATAATACATGCCATTATATAATACCCGTAGTTTTATAATACACATAATATTTGTAATTTATTATTCTTGTTTTATATTTTATCGTATAAGTAACTTCACTGATTTTTATGTTTATCGTATTATATTGTAATTATGAACTTTGATGTCCCCGTAAAACAAACATGCTTGCTGCTACTTTACATGCACCAAGTAGTAAACAAAAATTCTAGGTGTTTTTCTACGCTAGGAATAAGCTTTAGATTTAATGCAGATGAACATTTAACACTACTAAACACTACTGTTAAACACTACTTAGGTGTCAAGTAGTTGCCAACATTTTTGATGTTCAGATACACTAAATCTTTTTACTATGTAAAATTAAATTTAGTAATTAAATGTAAATAAATAAATGAAAATTTTTTTTTACAAACACATTTCTTTCAAATCTATGCTTTTCAAGGAAAAAATGATTTTAAAAAAGAAACAAAAGGTATACATATACTAACATTTTTATTTTGTTTAAGATAATCTTTTATAAGGATTTCTACACCACTATATACAGATCTATAAAATGTATATAAAAATCCAAAGAATAATTAAAAACATTAAGTTTTAGTATAGTCAAAATAATTCCTGCTTACAGTTGTAAAATCAATTGCTATATCGCTGCAATTACAAAGAATCTTTAACAAGAAAAGGCATCCATGCTAATAATAGTGACGATATCATGTGAAACGTCAAATATTAGTGGATAATAAATTTTTAGTTCATAATTTCAAAATTTAAATTTCCAAATTGAAGTGCAAAAATATACAAAATATCAGTTCGAAACATATACCATCTACAGTCTAAGTGGCATAAAAAATCTTTAGCAATGAGTCAAAGCTATGCAAACAATAAACGAAAGTATCATGTGAAACGTCAAATATTATTGGCTATTAGAAAATTATAATCATAAATTCAAAGTTTAAATTTGCATAAGCTAAAATGAAGTTTATTAATAATGCAAACTATCAGTTTTCAGGGGATAGAGTGTTCGCTTTCCAATGTTCCAACCAGGTTCAAATCCCTCCGATAGGTGGTCGATACGAATCCGTATCTGGCATGCACCGACCACAGTGCTGGCGTAAAATATCATCAGTGGTAGACGGATCATGGGTTAGAGTCCCTTTGCCATCAGGCTAACAGTGGGAGGTTCTCGTGGTCTTCCTCTCCATGTAACGCAAATGCGGGTAAGTTCCATCAAAAAAGTCCTCCACGAAGGCAAACTTCTCCAAATACTTGATCCAGGAGTTCCCTTGTCTTTTGGTTTGGGTTCAAAATTACAAAGCTCAAAAATTTGTCGGCTGTTCAACAACGGTAATAAAATAAAAATAAAATCTACACCATCTACAATCAGAGAGGTATATAATAATTTATAAAATATAACTTTTTCTACAATTGACAAGAAGAGATAAATTATATCGAAAAAAAATCATGTTAAAACATTGATCATACGGAATGTTTTTCAGCTTAAACCGTTTTATCGATCACGTGAAAACCATCATTGCCTTTCTCGGTTCCCGACATGATTGATGTAAAAGACCCAGAATTCAACTAGGGAAGGAAGATCGTTAATCGGTACTTGGTCAAGTGAACAGAGGGCACACCCCACAAATAGAAGAAAATAAAGAACAATTTCTTGTTTTTTCTAATCAAGCAGCACAAGTGGTCGAAATGCGTTGTTTATAGAGTTATACTTCAATTCGTAATAATTCAAATTCATATGGTTATTAATTCTTTTATTAATTATTAATCTATATGGGTTTAAAATACTTTTCTCGTCAATAGAAACCTAATTTCTTCGTTTCTGTGAAATTTAACATACCATCGGTGCAAAGAAATTTATTTATCGGGTTTTGCATCCAAGAAAGTTTTTATTCAAATAAAAAAATAATTGTGTATGTTGCTCTTTTTTATTTTTTTTTGTATTTTGTGACTATAATTCAGCGTGTGCGTATCAGAAATTTTCTCGAAGAAATTCTCCGATTTAACTTTTTGAAACCACTCATTTTGGACGAAACTATTTACACACGCATTTGTAAATTTTAAATTTAAAATATTAATATCTATTCTCTGGTGATTGCAGCAGACAAACCTCAATTTTCTCATTGAACATTTTGTGTGGTACTATGTAAGTTTTAATACCAACCTTTTTAAAGTTTTATATCTTAACAATTAGATATCTGTTGCACGTTAATTGTTTAATACATAGGTGCACATTAAAGTTATTGTAGCCCGAAGTTTTATTATTTATTTAATATTTGTAAAAGTATTATTAGTAACAATTAAGTATTTTTTAAAATCTACTTCTTATTTAAATTTGTAATTTAATACTTTTGTTTTGTACAGCTTGGTAAAAATCTGACAGTAATATTTAATGTTCCTTCAAACATAAAAGAGTCCTACATAAAATGTTGATAAAGTTGCGGCCCGCCATTTGATTTGTGCTTTTAATTGTGGCCCCCAGCCTTATGTAAGTTGGAAACCACTGTTATATAAGGTTTAATTACATTTGTTTGAAACTCAAAAAAATTACCAAAATTCAACAGTAATTATGTACACTATAATCACAACTATTCACAGTAACTATATTTTTACAATTGTTAATACAATTAGTTTGAATAAAATTATCAGATATTAAATTTTTAACTTTTCTTGCAAATTAGGAGTTTAAAAAAAATCCGATACTTTTAAAATAATTAATGACTTTATAATTATTTTTAATAAATCATTTAAAAAATGATTTGCTCGTAATTATTAAGTTTATAAAAGAGTTTGTAAAGAACCAGGTATGGTTTCTTGTTAAAAATGTGCTCATTAGCATTTAAAACTTTTTTTCATTGAATTAGCAGAGAAAGAGAAACAAACTAATTACCTGTTGGTAATTAAACAACGCAGACATATAAACGAGCCAGATTCATTATGTGAAATGAATTTGAACAATGAACAGAACTTAACTATTTCTCCTAATATAGCAGTAGCACAATTCATAATGTTTCAAAACTAAATCCTTACCAAAGTTATTAAAATGATAAGTAATACTTAAACGTGTAGATTTCTTGGAAATTTTCACTAACACTTTTAAAGGTTCTAGAGATTTTGATTTCATCAAGGAAGCATCAATGCACAGTTTTTTTTCGATTTTCTATAACTTATTTATACTGTAAATAATTTGGTGTAAAGAAGTTGCCTCCAATTTTAGTATTGAGATAAAGTAAAAATTTTCTCTGTGCATGTAGTTGCATTTTTATTTATTTTTGCTGTTGTATTTTTTTCTTATAATTTTTTTTTACTGTTATTGTGCGTTTATTTATTAATTACACATATTTTATACGCATTAGAACCAATTTAATAGTTACATTATACAATATTTAGTTTAAGAAGTAAACACATTACTAGAATTTAATTCTCAATAATCTTTTAAAGCAATTGTAAGTTTGTCACTTTTATATATTTTTAGCATGATAAATACAATTAGGTACTTAATTAAGTACCAATCTCTCTTGATTTATCGTGCAAAAATTAGATAAAATTGATAAAATGAAAATTGTTTAAAAGAATGAATGCAAATCTGTTACCAAAATGTCGTTTTTTAAACGGAATGTATTTGGAATGTAGCTGTAAACTGAGTCTTATGCCCATAAAAATATGTGTTGTCACTAAACAAACACATAATAAATGTATAAATAAATAAGAAATATAAGAGTGAAAAAATAATTAACTACATACTTAAATTAATTTTCCTCAACATCAAAAATAGTGGTAATTACTTTACTCCAAATTTTTACAGTGTAGAATTTAACTTAGGAATGAATCTAAAACACTGAATATTTACTCTAATACTAGCATTAGTTAAATACAAACGCATGTATAAAAAAAGTAATTTTTATAAATTATTTTTTCAGAACTAAACTTGAAGAAAAATATACTATAACATCTTCCCTCTCATGCTAAAAGTCATAACAATCATGCTAACGACTTGAAACTTCTTTCAATAGCCAGATGATATATGATATACAAGCTCAAAGAATCAGAAAAAAAAATGAATAAAAACTTAAGTTTCTGGATTTTTGTTTTAAAAAAAAATATTTTGACCAAAACATATTTATAAAATATTTACCAATTTTTAAGTTCTAAGTAGATTTATTAGAAATCGAGAAATTTTGCATGCTAGGTGAAAAAAACAGATTAGTCAAACTTGAAATAAATAGCTTTTAATTAAATACTTTGCAGACGTTTCAGTTAAGAAAACAAGTGTATTATTTTCTCGTTTAAGAGAGTGGGTTTCAATATTTTTTTCTGTAACTTTTAATGTTTTTTGATTATTTTACTTGATATAAGATTGCTAAAAATAAAACAGATGATAGCATATAATGTTTTCCAAAAAAGCAAAAGTTTCGTTTAAAAAAGCATTGAAGTTTTTAAATATCCCCTAAGCTACCTAAACAAAGGTTAACCTCTAAATAATACTTTAAATTATACTATAATTAACACTCGCACCTAAACTAATACCCCTAGAAAACTAACAATACTTAAGAAGATTTTAGAACTATCTGTACATATGTTAGCTACATACTAAAGTATGTTTAGGGATCTTAATAAGTAATGGCAGCAAGAATTGGAAAATTAACTTTGGAATGGAACTTGGTATATTTTTTGTGCATTTTGTATTCTTCCCCTAAAATAAAAAAGAGCTTATAGACCATTCAATTTCGAAAAAACCGTATTATTAAAATACAACTACTGCAAATACTAATTATGTTTTCAGTTTGTCAACAATGCAGTGGCCTAGTGGTAAAGTAATATGCCTTTTAAAGACACAGAGTTTGATTTGATTTGCGATGTGGATTAATAAAATTATTTTCTCTAATTTTTTTTAATAAAGATAATCCATTAATAAAGATAATTCATAATAATCCATTTTAAAAACAGTATTAATTTAAATATAATTGGCTTTATTCTATTCCTTGCATTTTTCAAAACATTAAACAATAATTAAAACTTAAATTGAGTTTTTTCTACTGTTATCTATTGTAGATTATTTTCTTTACAATTAGTGCTAGCTAAAATAAAATGATTTATTTTATTTATATTTCTTTCTTCTTAACCTATAAGTTAGAACTTGATATTTAAGTTAATGTAATAATTCATATATATATTAATATAAAATAATAAGTTTCAAGGAAATAATAATAGTTGAAATAATATTTATAAACAGTACTAATAATATTCATATACTATATTTATAATATTAATAATATTTATGAACACTACTATGATTAAAAGTCCAATTTAAAAATAACTCTTGAAATTTACAGCAGACATATAAATATCAAAAATAAATATAAAAATTGTTTTTCAATATTCTGCATAATTAATCAAATTCGAGAAATAAATTCTCGTCAATATTGTATATTAGAGTGCAATCAATAATTAATTCATCATCAAATTTCCAACGCTATATTTTACTAAAAGAATAAGATGCAACAGGTATGTTTCTAAACTTTCTGAAAACAGAAAAATCTTTTTGAATGTTAATGAAGTATGTTATTCACAAAATCAATTTTCAAAATATTGCTCATGTAAACAATAATATTTTATCAACGGCACAAAAGGCCGATTTTTGTTTTCAATTTTTTTCACAACAATTATCATTCAAATTCCAGGTGGAATACAAAATTTTTAAAATGCATTAATTCCCGTCAGAAAGCAAAACATGCATTTTAAAATATATGCTACATTTCTCAGTTCAGTTCTAGAATATTTTATTCAGCTTTTTTTTAAATTAAAACAATGTTTATAAGCACAAGAAGACGATTTATTATTGAAAATACTTTTATATTATTTTATATCTATTGTTATATTAAATGCCGAAAAATATTTTTCATTAAATATATTCCAACTTCTTCAATACACTTAAAATAAGTATTGAACTGAATTAAGGTTCCAGGAAAGCATGACATTTCAGTAACATGCATTTATTAAATTAACTAGTATATTTTAAATTCAAAGAAGTATACCTAATTTCTAAGCCAACCCTCTGGAACTATTTAAAATTAAAATAAGTCTTAGTACTAACGCTTTGAAACAAACTCATTTCTAACCCAAAACTGTAACTTATAAATTGTAAACTATCTTTTATAAAATGTTATGTTCGAGTTAAAATAGTAATGCCTTTGAATTTTGAAAAAGGTATGGAGAAGTATGTTTATTAATATTATATATTCTTTTACTGTATTAGCAGTGAATATAAAATAGCAAATTTTGAATTTAGTCTTGCATTTCGTGATTTATATATAGTATAAATAAATTACAAATATTTATATATAGCAGAAAGTTCTTGGATATTATTTACGATTCGGCTATGTCAGGTATATTGCATGAAAAATATATTTAAATTATCAGTTTAGTTTTGATAACGATTTTTGTAAAATATATCATCAAGACATTGAACACAGATATTATATTAATTAAGTCTTGAATAGACGGCCCTAGTGCTTTTCAAATCGAAATCAAAGTGCTAAGAATAGAGATATAAGAAATGTTTATGCATATTTCACATACAGTAAACATATTTCGAGCAAAGGATAATGGAACATAGAGAACAAAATATGAAAACATAGAGAACAAAATATGAAAACATATTGTTTGAAATTAAACTAATAACTAGCTATCTCTGCCTTATGTCAAGGTGAGATGGCCATCCATAACCGTAAAAAAAAAGTGAAGTTAAAATATGGATAATAAAATATTTCAGACCACGAAAAACTTACAATAAACTGTAAAAAAATAATTTTATCTTGGAAAATTATGAAAAAGAATTTAATAAATAAAGTCTAACAAACGAATTTAATCAATCACTTTCGAAAATACATTACCGTATTTTTGTCAAAAATTTTCAACGTTTGTACTAGAGGTATCCCGGGTCCTAAACTTTTACTGGGGACTAGTACCCAGTAACTAGTAAAAACTAAATCTTTTATCCAGATGGTTCTGGGTAGCCAGCAGAATTTTTTTTTACCCTGTAATTTTTTTTTTTACAAAACACTATAAAATTCGTATAATTTTGTTAGTTATAGTTTTAAGGAAATTTTCAGCATATTTAATCTCTGTATATTTAATTTTCTGTATATTTAATTCTGCATATTTAATCTCTGATGCTAATGATGTCTTAATATTTGCATTAAATAATGTGGAACACTTCTCAATTAAAATTAACACATTATTGTGCTTAATAAAATGGTACCGTATATTTTTTAAATTGTTAAATTACAAAAAAAATATTTTAAAACTACCTTGTATTATAATATTAATATTAATTATATAGATTAATGCCAGAGAATTTGATCTACCAAAAATATTTAATAAATGTTTTGATAAAAAATTTTTATAGCCTTTTAAATAAATTTTTATACAACAAAAATTTTATTCAGCGTTTACTCTAAAACTACTAAGATATACTAAAACCTATCTCTAAGGTACAAAGCATTTCTACTTTTGATAAAAAATATTAAAATAATTTATATTTTAAGAATGTTATTTGGAATTGTTATTAGAACAACATTATAAAATAATGAGTATTTTACAACTTTCCTTACGGACACGTAGATGTTACAATTTTCTTTACCAGAAATTCAATATAATTCTATATTTATTAATGACATAAACCACTCAGTTCGTTTTTTACGGTCATGCTCTTTAAAATCACTTTATTAACCAGTAAATTTATTTTACGGATTTCTTCGCTTCATTTACCCTAAATAGGGTACAATAAAAAAATCCAGCTGTCGCATTTTGGTTTTAAAGCAACGTTTCACCTTGTCATTCACTAGAATAGTCTGATGAAAAAGTAATTGAAAAGACTGTCTGGTGGTAAGGAATAAAAAAGAATTATTTCTTCTAAGCTTTTACAAATTAGAAGCGTCCACATAAAGTACACTTCAGTAGAAACGGTAACCATGACAACAAATGGAAAGGTGCAACAGGAAAGGCTAGTGGTTCATCTCGTGAATGGAGATAATCTTTTTTTTTTCTTATTCACAATGTGTTGTCAGCTTGTCTTATTTTTTTCTCTTATTTTAGCTTTCTTGAATATCATTAATACAAACGTTTGTTGTGTATTTCACTAACAAGTGTGTACTTCTTCTCTTGAGAGTGGTTTGAGTTTCAAATTGAATGAAAAAGGCTTGACACACTCAAGAATTTGAATTGAATAATTTATCTTGATATCTTTATTAGCTTATTTAGATATAAACTACTTTTGAGGGGGTTTTTTTCGTTTTTTTTTTTTTGTATGTTTGTCATTTAAATTTTTAGTCTGAGACTCATAGCTTAATCTAGCTTTCTAAAATATAATTTGATTAAGTTTACTCGTCATTTTAAACGGAGAATAGTGTATTTCTCTTTCAGTAATATTGTATTTTTCTTCCTGCAACCTTTTTTTATCGCGTTTTTTTATTTATTTATTTATTTATAGTATATGAGTGAAGAACTAGGTTGCAATAGTAAAAATCCACTTTTCTTTTTTAGTTTAGAAGTTAGGAGATTTATATATTCATAAAAAATATATATTTAAAAATAATTGCCAAATTATTGATAAATTTCTAAATATTTGTTCAGCATTTTCTGCACATTACTTAAGCAGAACAGAACCTCTTGGATGTTATTTTCTCAATCGTGGAGCGAAAATTTTTGTAGGATGAAGGTTTTCATTTTTACTCCCAAAGTATTAAAGAAGATAGACAGAGCTTAACTGTTGAAAAATTGGTCTGCATGTATACTTTTCTATGGCTTAAAAGTAAAATTTAACATTTCTATTTAGTATCAAATCATCTCTTTTTAGTATCTGAAAGTCATAGTGAATCAGTCATATTCAGAAAATTATTCACTAATTGATTACTTATCATATAACAGAGTTGTTTATTCTCTTGAAAAGACACGAAACTGGTAGTATAACTGTTACATTTATGTCTTTTTATCTACTATCTTTAACTTTTTCGAGGCAAAAATGGTTATCAAGGCGATTCCAAGTAAAAACAGCGTTCCGTAAACAATGCCAATTTATTTTTAGAAAAACATTGTTAAATATATTATGTAGAAAAAAATTTTCAATTTATGATTTGGAAATATATTTAAGACTGCGCTGCTTAATTTTTAAGTGTAGATGAATGGAATTGTTAGTGTTATATTTTTTTATCGCTAAAAAATAGATGTTTTTGGTCTTTTGGAATTAATTAATGCGGAATTTTAATAATTATGATAAGTGAAACACAATATTTTATGTATTATGATTCAGTATATTTAACGTTTATTATTTTTTCAGTTAATTTGAGATATTTTTCATTAAATATTTATCTATTTGAAAAATTATTTTTAAAAATAATTTATAAGCTTCTCTTTTTCTTATCTACACTGATGATATGTTGGCAATTTTAACATGAATTTTAGTTCAACGTTTCGTATTAAAATATCGTACATAATTTTATAAGGAAAGTCTAATCAAATTTAAAGTAGCATTTTAGTTTTTAGAAGTCTTAATTAATATAAATCTATTAATATTATTTTGAAACAAATGAAACCGAACTATCTTAAACATAATTTTACTATTTATATGTCTGTTTAGATTCTTCTAACATTGTTTTATGAAAATAATCAGTGATTAAATATTTAATTTGAAGGTAATAGTTGGAACTCCGGAAGAGTAACAGGAATTAATTATAATGTAATTTGTTTTTACTCAATATATATATATAGCTCCATTTACTTACATAACTCTTATGACTACAAACTAAAAGCATCTATTTTTTAATACAATTTGATAAGATGATGAAATTAGATAAAAAATTTCTTTTTACCTGCTTTTAAATTAAATTTAATTTAATTTTTCAACTAAGCTGATGTGAACGAATAAGGTATCAAAATAATACAAATAGGTTCCTGTATTAAATAAACCATCTTTTTTAATCGAAAAAGTAACAAAAAGGGTATAGATAAACAATGAAATCCTTTTTATCTACATTAAAAGATATAATTATCACTTTCGAAAAATTCTTAAATAATATTATCCCATTTTTAAGTAATATTATCCTTTGTCATATTTTTTCGAATTATTTCCATTCTATTTACAATTTCTTATAATAAATCATCTTGCATGAAATTTTTTAATAAAAAATGCATGAAATTTTTAAATACAAAATGAATAAAATGTTTAAATTTTTTAATAAGATGACGGCACAAATTTCGCTTAAAAATAGACAAGATAATATAATAATAACAATAAAATTTTTCTTTGTGGGAGTGCATGTGTGCGTGCCTTTCTTGTAATTATCCTCAATTAAAAAAATTATTAAAATTTTAGCTATGTACTATAAAAAATAGGGGAATAATGAAATATCGTTATTTTCTTATTGAAGCTAATATTTCATAACTAATTATAATATAATATATAATAATTGATGATTAAAAAAATTAACTTATGTATCAAAGACTACATGATGGGAGGAAAGGTATTGAATTATTTAGAGAAACACTATTGCTGACAACATTGATGCTTAATTAATTTTAATAATAATTACTGTTATTATCGTAATTGGTGACGTATAAATAGGCACCAAATATAGCAATATATTTACCGAGATACCGACTATAGATGCTATAAAATAGAATATTTACTCCCTACACCGAAAAGGATAATTGACGCGAAAAAGTAATTGATTTCGGCAGATTTTGGCAATCATGAGTTGGCCGCGAACAATAGCATCATTCCAGATGATATTAAATACGGTTAATCTTCATATTTACCAAATAAATTTCTTTAAAGGTGTTTTGTTTAATCTAATAACATAAAGTCACTGAAATAAACAAAAAATATAATAAATTTTAAAACACTTGAATTACTTTAACTCTATTATCGCTATAAGTATCACAGGTATGTTCAGATCCTTATAACTTTGAACGAAACTAATTTACTGATCGTTTACTTTTTTTTAATCCGTTCACAGAACAGGCATTCAGCTAGTTATAGGTATTGGTAAGAATGGAATCAAATAATGGAATAATATAAGTCTAATGTGTAAAACGGATCAAAATCGCATTAAATACTTCTTATTCTTTTTATTTATCCTTTTTTTCTCTCTGAAAAAATATAATCTACAAAACCCAACAAATAAGACACAGAAAAAAAAGTATTTTATACAATGGTAACAAAAAAACTTAACATAACAAACATAAAAACAAGTAGAAAATTCTATTACATTGCTAGAAACTTTGAAAAAATGAACAATTATGAGTAGACTCACAGTAAAACACAAATGTACTCGATCACTTTCTGAAATGCAAATATAAATAAATTTAATTAAGAGATGAAACACTTTTCTCCGTGGGAAACTTAATTAAATATGCTTATTAATTGAAAAACTTTTCTGTATAAACACATTCTAAACACAAAGGAATATATAACTTTTATTTTATGGCTATGCCTGGAAAAATATACAAGATAAAATCTTAATGATATTAATAAATGTTTATTGCGCTTTAAAAAATTGCAGTAAGATATAAAATTATTAAACAAAAAGCTGCTATATAAAACAATTCATTTAAATAATGTCATAAAAATATTAAACTTATTTTAAACCGTAATCACAATGTGATTTCTAAAAATAAATTAAAATAAAATTTTAAATTTAGTTTCAACTGTGTATCTTATAACAAATTTAAAAGTGTTCTAGGAAAGGAAAAAAAATTTATATTAGTGTTTAAAAGTAAAATCACATTTATTCTTTTTTCATCTCCTCTGCACAAATTTTGCCTGTTCCAATTCAAGCAACCATTCAAACTATTTTGATGAATGATAAACATTGGCCTAATGCGAAATTATATATTTGGCCTAATGCATTTATGTATGTTCAACTATATATTAGAAAATGCACCGAGAAAAAAAGTATCGTCAAAATTATCAGAATATGGTAACATTTACCGTTTTTCTGACTATGTGAGAACACCAGCAAACTCGGTCCTTTCTTAACAAAGCGGTTCAATAAAGGTTTTGGCAAAATGAACAAAAATATTTGATTTAATATATAATAAAGTTTAGTAAATGTGAAGTGTAGTATATTAATTATGAACCATTTATACGGTTATATTTACTTTAAAGTTTTGTATTTTTACTTAACGTGAGGTAAAATAGAAACTATAATTTTGAAAACCAGAATTTTCAGCAACCCGCAACATTATGAACGGAAAAAGTACCAAATTAATGGTTTAAATGCATTATGTTTTAGTTTCATTATCAAGAATAGTAGTTTTCACAGAAAATGTCATTACCGTATAGACTTTTTCTTTTCTCCATGTGCAATTATGTTTAATCTTTCTACAATATTTTGTATTTGATTGAAGTAATAGAAAATTAAAAGTTCAGCTCCAATTAGTCAGTTCAATTAGCATTTAGGTTCAAAAAAATTTTTAAAAAATCTGGAAATCTAGAATCTTCTATTTTGAAAAATTCTTTAATCTCATCAATAATTCTGTAAAATTAAGACATGTTGGACCAAACATATGCATACACAAGAAAATATTATTTTTACAATTTGTTCTACAAAAATAATTGTCGAAAATTAATTGATAAATAACACTTTAATAAATGTTTTTGCACACTTTTTCTTTTCTTGATATTAAAAAAATTGAAAAAAAAATCATTGTGCTGGTACTCATGGTTAATCAGCATACATGAATACTTAAGAATAATAACAAACATATTTATTGAAAACAGATTCAAAAACATATTGTGATCGCATAAAACAATGAAACGAAAACTAGACATTAATAGATCTACATTTGACCTAAAATTAGAATAAAATTATTATTTTAGAATACTCGCAATTTGAGGGTAATAAAATTGAATAAAAAATATATAAAGATATTAATATTAATATAAAAGTACTAAAATTTAAAATAGAATTATTTACTTTTCATTAATTACCTTATATTTATTTCTCAAGCTTCCATCGTTTATATTTAATTACAAACTAAACTGCAATTTAGTTCCAATATTATTTCAATAATAATCAAAAAGAAAATTAATCTATTGTTTTTCGAAAAAATCAGCAGTCTCAGAACAATTTTGTCAGTTTTCCGGATAGTTTAGCACACTAAAGTTTTAAAAGTTTATTTGGAGACAAAAGGGAAAAAATGTATTTTCGGTACACTTTAGAATACGAATTAAATTTATTTCTCAACTTAATAGTAAAAAAAGGTGTACTGCTTATTCGTAAATATTGTATAGTTTTTAAAAAGCGATAAACGGCAAATTAATTGTATTTTCCTAATGAATAAATTAGAAGTGTTAAAGAATGATTCTAAGCATATAATCGCTAGTAAATAATAACTTGAGAACTACTTCACCACTTATTATATTTACCTCATGAATGATTAAAACTAATTATTCAAATATTCTATTCATTGCGTATAACAATTTTGTTGAAAAATAATCTCGTTATAATCGATTAACTTGTTACTACTTTCATTTTATAACAAATAAATAGATTTTATTATAAATGGAAGAAAACGTCATTTTATATTTTTCTTAATAATTTGCGTACTAACGTTACTAAAATATAATTAAATAAGAGCAGAAATCATTTTAAAATAAATTACTAATGCAAAATAGAAGTTTAGGATAAAATTAAAAGTATTTTAATATATTTTAAAATAAGCGTTAAATTGGATAAACTAGTTATTAAATTTATGATTAAAATGTCCATTTGCTGAAACATCTTTTTTAGATGTGAGAGTAATTGCTTCCCAAAATTTTAATTAATTGTAAGGCGGATTAAAATATTTCAAAACTAGTACTTGTTTCATTGATTTTTTTATGTAACTAGTTTACAACTGAATAGTTCGCACAAAGAATATTATTCGTTTTAATCGAGAATATTTTTAATTTAAATTGTTTTAAAAGCTTATTTTTTAACCTTAGGTTAAATGAAACGAAACAGTATGCTTTTATTTTATTGCAAAATAGTTTCCTAATTACCTTGTATTTTTTATTTTATACAAGAAAAATTATGGCTGAAGAGTGTTTTGATATTCAACAATTCGAGAAATTTTGGAAATTAATGGTATACATTTACTTCATGAATATTTAAACTTAACACTTATGTTAAAACATTTTTTTCGTTCTCACTGAGCAACTGAAAATTAAATTATCTTTCTCAATTTTTATTTAAAATTATCGTGAATTTTTTTTATATTTATTTTTGATTGATTATTTATTAGTTACATTGTAATACAATCCCATGGGAAAGTGAATTTTCAAAAATAGCAACGATTAAAATATAGCATTCTTTAATCATTTTTCTTTTTCAATAAAACTCTGACATTCTTTAATTTTTCCTCAGAATTACGTGTAGACATTTTTTAAATTATTTCAATTAGGCATGTCAAATTAGTTTGAGTTTATTACAATGCAGTGATAAGGAAATTTTCCCAGACAGTAAAAGAAACAAGAGGAACAATTAAAATTTTTTGCCTTTATTGATTTTTTTAGTTGAAAAAATGCTATCGTTTGAAATATGAGAAGACTTTTTTCCAAAACAAAATAATTAGTTTAACTATATTACGAGCTTCAAAAGAAAGAAAAATCTACTGTAATGCTTTTCTAATGTCGATAAATTGTTATTACTATTAAATTCAAACAAACCAACAACATTTTAAATTTTCTATTTTTATCACAAGTTTACTAGTTTGCTTCAAAAGCAATGAATTGTAATGGGAAAATAAAACTGTGATCTGAAATTTCAATGATACAGTTTCGTATCCTATGGTGGTATTTGATTAGTTCACAAAAACAATATAATTAAATTAAAAAATAAAATAAAATAAATAAACAAAACTTAAATAAAATTAAAAAACAAAACTTAAGGGGTTCAAAACTTCAAATAAAAAGAAATAATGTTACAGAAATGTAGTGTGAAATGTAATTTTTAAAAAATAATATAAGGATAATAGAAAAAAAAATTAAAAAGAAGTGTAAAACGCATGACCTTTTATTTGCTAGAGATGTGATTGAAAACGAACTATAATCCTTCTACATTTTCAGAAAAGGGCAGCGAAAGTCTCAAAGTTAAACAAAATGGAAACGAGATTCTTTAAATCATAAAATCAATAAGTGTTATGTTTCTAGACCTAGTAGCAAAGAAATATTTCAATTTTGAATTGAATAAATGTTTTTCTCATTTTTTTTTATTCAATATTACTCTTAAATTCATAAAACAAGGACAGATGAAATACACTTAAATGCATACGTAATTTGCAACTAAACACAATATTTTATTAACGTACATTATTCCACGTCCAAAACGTAAAATGAATGAAAGTAATTAAATATCGAAGAAATTATGATTATGGCTAAGATAGGTATATGGGGAATCTGCGTAGTCCAGCACAATTTCTATTTGACATATTAGACGGCAATACAGTGATTATAAAGGAAGAATGTCAAAGAACAATCGCACAAAGCACAAAACTGCGAAGAACGTTAGTTATATACTAAATATAATTAACGTATTTAATGATATATAAATAATTTTCTTTTGTAATTAATTTTTTATAATTCTCTCTTATAACTAATTTTTAATAAATTTTCTTTCTTAATTAATTTTTGTAATTAATTTTCTTTCTTAATTATTTTTATAATTAATTTTCTAAATAATTAATCTCTCTTTTCTTCTATAATTAATTTATAAGGTTCTAATACTATTGGATGAAATATAGACTACAGTTTAATTTGATTTTCAAAGTGTTTTGTGTTATATAAGGACAGTGTGGATCAGGTAGGTAGGTAGGTAGTTACTTTATTTACTTCCCACTAGAGCTGCACAACATAAGCGACGGACTGAGAAATATCTCTGAGGATGGTCAGAAGACATGCCATCACAATTTTGAACCTCTACGGAGGGGATGGCTACCCTGTTTTGGTAGTCCGGCGACCTGCGAGCGACGTCGAGCACTCTACAGTAGAACAAATTAATTAGCATCGATACCGCACAGCCTCGGTTCATACGCAGGCTGTCAAAGTGGTCACCCACCCGCTTACTGGCCGCAGCCAGTGATGATTGATTTCGGTGTTCTACTGGGAATCCTGTCTTTATGATCAGTCCACTGTGGATCATATTCAGATTTTATGCGCTTGTCGGTAATTGCATGTTTGTAGTGCTATTTAAAACTCAGTATATTCTGTTTCGAGGAAGAAGTGCGAAACGAGATGAGATAAGATGAGCATTAAAAATATTAGCCAAATAATTGTCTATATTTCTGTGATACAAATTGCAGTGCCGTTTTTGTAAGGAAGAAAACACAAGTTTTCGGATAAATAGGACTCGTTAGCGATTTCGAAAAAGACATCGAATTTATAAATATTTTGTTTTATAAAGAGAAGAAACTTTTAATATGCGTGCAAAGAATAGGATCCCTTAAAATTAGACTTTTATTTTGCTGAAATAAACAAAATTGTCCATATGTTAAACAAAAAAAATGGACATTTAATACAGTAATTTTATCACCACTCTCATATAGTTGTAAAATACTTGAGCAAAGGGCTCGAGCATTTCGTATAGATAGACAACTTGTGTCAGCAAGCTTTTATCTTCAAGAATAATCCTCGATGGTTGAAAATTTAATAAATAAGATTTACCATCACTGCAAAATGGATAATACTTACTCCATATCCTGAAGATACTTAATATATAACTTCAACAAAAAATTTTTAAAATGCTACTACTTAGAGACATTTTGCATCAAATGCACATTTAATATTCTTATTATGTAAATACAAAAATAAGAATTAAAAACCTTGTATTATTAGTATTTTATCAAAAGTTCTACGATGTAAATGGCAAGGTCTTTTGTTACGATAATAAATTTACCAAATACGCGAGCATAAGTGATACATGGGTCTAAGAATAGCAAGAAAAAATACAGAATGGTTTTAAAATTTAGTACAATTATTTTTCTTCGTCTTTTAGTTCCGCTTTGAGAATAATATTTGTAGTTAGAAAAAAAGTGGGTATTATTATTTCCAGTAATATTTATTAAGTTAAGTCCATTGGATGTATGACTCTACCGCACCTAATCTTGTAAATCACATCACAATTAATTTAAAAATAAAAATTTCATATCGCATATTAATAAATTAAAAATTATAAACAACATAAAATCAGCTTTAATTTGTTTAGTTACAAAATAATATTGTAAACGAAAAGTAGGGTCACTAGGGCACTTAAGTGTTGTTGTTATTTGTCCTCAACAATGTTAATCTCTTGAAAGAATATTGGATAAGTACTAAACGCATTTTAAATCATTGAAGAAAACTTAAAATGTTGCTGAAATATAGATTTTTGTCAAAATTATAAATGTTAGAATATATTACCTTACATTTTAAAAAATATTTTATGAAGAATATGTTGCTTTGAAACAATGGAAAATTAATATAATTTTGAAACTCATTTCAGCTTACAGATGAATTGTTCACATTACCTAATCTTTTCAATATCAAAACACCGAAAAAAAATAAAAAATTCTTCAAAACATTTAAAAATTATAAATAATTAAATTAATATCATACTTTTAAAATTAAGAAAAATATTTATTAAAAATGCAAGATATTTTTTATAAAGAAAAATACTAATATTATTATTGAGAATAAAGGACAGATTTTATTAGAGGCCATTTTATTCAAAGCCATTGTTACACAGCAATCATAAATCTCAATTTTTCGAATTAAGTTCTAATATATTTTAAAGTTCTTATTCATCTAAATAAAAATGTTTAAAATCTTAGAAAGAGTTTGAAACAAATTAATTTAACTAATCATATTAATTAAAAACAAAAATTATATTTTTAAAAATAATGTTCAAAATTTATTTTTAATATCTTAGAGAAATATCTTTATTTATAAAGGAAATTACTAGAGAAATATATTTATAATATTATTAACTTAAAATTCTTTTTTTATTAAAGCAACATAATTTTTTTCCAGTAAACTCACAAAAGCTAAATTTGTTGGAGAAACTGCTGGAATATTTTGTTGTTCGAATACTCCTTGAGAATTAATTTAATCCTAAGACAGCCTAAAAGGAAATGAATGAGCAATATGGAACCATATCTTGGTGATAGAGCCCTTAATCTTTACAACTCTGGACAGCATTTATTTCTGACAGATTCGCAATTAGTTACCGTGGTATTTTGGGATTAGACTCATAAGATTCATAAGAGAAAAAAAACGAAATTGTTTTCCATATATATATTTTTTTTGGAAAGGACATTTTTGGCGACATAAAATTCGTTTGTAAATAAAAAAAGTTCCGCATTTTTTATAAATAAATAACCGAAATAGTCAGCATATAATTGTTACCCTAAGTACAAAACAATGTATGGCTTGATTTGAGATAATAATTTGTCTTTTTTACAAATCTATTTTAATGTTCTTATTCATCTTATCCTTTCAATATTACTTTGTAAAAGGAGTAAAACTTTATAAAACTTTACTTTAAACTTTTACTTCGTAAAAGGAATAAAAAAATTTAAATTTTTAATTCCTAGAAGGAGTTCGAAACAAATTAATTTAATTAATCATATTAATTAAAAATGAAAAGTAAATTTTTAAAAATAATATTAAAAAATTATTTTTATTTATAATAATATAATTATAAATTAAATATAAATTATTTTAAATATAAATTATTTTTATATATAATTATCAACAGCCAAATATCTTTATTTATAGTAATATCAACATAAAAAAATTATTTTTTAGTAAAGCAGCACTAAGCTATTTTTTTCAAGTAAAATCACAAAAACTCAATTTGTTGGAGAAAGTTCTGGGATATTTTGTTGTGACATTCTCCTTGAAAATTCATTTAATCCTAAAAAAGCCTAGAAGGCAATGAAAGAGCAATCTGGATCTATATCTTGGTGACAGTGCCCTTAATCTTTACAACTCCCGGCAGCATTTATTTTTGACAGACTCGCAATTAGTTACCATGGTGTTTTGGGATTAAACTCATATAAGATCCATAAGATCAAAAAAGGGTATTTGAAAGGATATTTTTGGTGACTTAAAGTTGTTTGGAAGTAAAAAAATTCTGTATTTTTTTGTAAATAAGTGTATAGTTATAACTGTTGAATAAAATAATGGATGGTTTAATTCGGATTGAATTTAACTTTTCTTTTTATTTATGGATATTAATAATAGTTTTAGTTCCTTAAGACATTTTTAGTAAACCTTATTATAAATTAATATTTTGAAGTAAAATAATATTTTAAAAATACAGTATTCAAATTTTGAAAGTGTTTATAAAAATATTTTAAATTTGCGTTGGAAGTAAATTTTACATTAGTAAGAACTAAAATGTCAAATTTAAATGAAACATTATAAATATTAAGTACATAAATAGTATTTTTAATGTGAATAAAACATGTTTATTTAAGACCGGAAATCATGAATTTATAATGAATTTTAAATTATGAGTTTATAATTTATGAATGTTTCCGATGTAATTTGTATTATATTATAGAGGTGGTAATAAACTGACATAATAAAGAACAATTTGTTTTTACCATGTCGGTTTTAAATACAGGCAGCTTTAGATTGATGGGTACAAATTTGTCCCAACTATTAAAATCAGACGAAAAACATTACTGATTGCATTGCCACCACCATGCTGTTGATCATGAAACTGCAGAGTTTTCACTCCCTTGACCATAGCTGCCAACTAGTGTCTTACTTTTCTGTTATTGGGAAATGGAAATTAGAGTAATTAATATTAAATGGCATAGATAAGTCATAACTGACACAGCATGAAAGAAACTTATATTTACTACGAAGAAAAGAATCTATGTGCTTTTCCTTGGTCTAATTTAAAAGACTTTTCAATAATTATTCAATCTAGTAACCTCGTAGTAAAGTCAACATCGTAATCATAGTTGCATCAACACTAAAATATATAATCCCAAGAAACTAAATCAGAGAAAATGTTCTTGATTTTGTAAAAACTTCATTTGCTTCAAAACAAAAGGTTGGAAAGACATGTTTTGAACGTTCGAAAATAGGCGCTTAAAATTCTCAAAACTCAGCAGACATAAATGAGGGAAGCAAAACAGATTTAAAAAAGAAAACTCAAAGCTGCCAACGAAAAATGAAAAATAAAGGGGGAAACCAAAAGTATAAAAACGAATAGTGTAGCAAATAAATGCCCGAGTGAGGCAAATAAGAGCTTGTTGAATTTCCGAGTTTCGTGGAGTAATGGTAAGGAACTTTTGTTAATTTTAAGGAATCTAACTAAGGGATTGAACTCCATGTGAATGAAACAAGATAATCTGACGTGGCAGAGATAAACACAGCTTTTGGCGTTTTATGCCCAAGATTCAAACAACGTGGGGCAACAGT
The DNA here is from genome assembly GCA_949128135.1 of Parasteatoda lunata. NCBI lineage: Eukaryota > Metazoa > Arthropoda > Arachnida > Araneae > Theridiidae > Parasteatoda > Parasteatoda lunata. The sequence goes on along the minus strand of OX421972.1, from coordinate 57,366,207 downwards.
TGATTTGTCGATTTCTTGAAGGAGGTGGGAATTAAATTTTAAAGTACATCTGGTTTTTTTCGATGATTCAAAAATTTGCATTAGAAATGTATGTGGTAAATGTCCTTGTGGTTTTCAATACTTGCAAATGAGCCACGGTGGCTCAAGAGACAGAGTATCCGCCTCCCAATGAGTTCGCAAAGTTCGGATTCGAATGCTAGTGATGGCCTGTCGATGCAAATTCTTCACCCGGCTTGCACCGACCACAGTGCTGACGTAAAATATCTTCAGTGGTAGACGTGGTTTTCCTCTCTATCTAAACCAAATGCGGGTTAGTTTTTTCAAACAGTCCTCCATGAAGGCAAAATATTTCCCAATACTTCATCCATCCCTTGTTTTCTGGATTGGGTTCAAAATTACAAGACTACGAAGTTGAACATTGGCAGTAGTAAACTCAAAAATTAGGTTGGCTATTAAACCACGGTTATAAAATAAGATAGTAACAAACTCTTTAAGATATTCTTTTGGCGAAGTTTACAAGCGTTAAAAACTTTTTAAATTCAAAACGGGAAAGGATTATAGAATTATTTTTTGTTTGCTGCACATTTGTTTAAAAACTGTTTAGCCTTAATTGCATTCCGTGTTTCACAAATTATTTCTACGATAGTGTCTAAACATTACTTATGTCTATTGGATATAATGTTTACACTGAATGAGTTTATTAACTATAAAGTTGTGGTAATTTTGTTAAACCAAGTATATATAGTTTTAAAGTTATTAGGTCGGCAGTATTATAAATACAAATTATTATATTTGTATACAATGAAAACCACCGAAAAAGTATACAAAATTTAAAATGTTAAAAGAGCAAAAAAAGATAATTATTTTTTATTATAACATCAATATCTATCGACCCACATTCCATTTTTCTTGTTTATTAACGCTATTTAAAATTTGTTATATGTCTTGAAAATAAAAAGTAGTATACATGCAGTAAACTAACAACACAATCATAAATGTTTTCTTTATGCGAATCAAAACATTTAATTTGATCTATTTAGTTTAAATTTCCGCAACTGTTTTGTAGTTGTAAATTACTTACCGAGCTGTAACTGATTTTAGGACCAGCAGATATTACTGTTTAAAATATCTATATAATATGAAAACAATTAGAAATATGTCTAGGATTCGTTAATTTTAATGTTATTTAACTTAGTAATAAAGCAGTAAATGAAATTTGAATTCCCTACAAAAGAGTTAAAATGTGAAAGAAATATCAAATGTTTGACAAGTAAGAGAAGAATAAAAATATTTTCCTTTATCAATTGTAATAAACAAAATAAAATTATTTCTTTATTCAATTCCATCTTAAATAAATCAAATAAGACAAACAAGATGAATAAAAAATTTTTTTTTTTGTAGTTACTTATAATAAATCAAATCAGACTAACAAGATTAATAATAAAGTCTTTTCATAGTCACTTATACGAAAATGTTTGGTTCAAATGTTATTGTTTGAATTTTTTTCCAGGTTTAAACCGATAATAAGACCTTGATTTCATTTCAATATAATAAAAAAATTAATGTAATGTTCAAAAGCATTAAATAAGAACTAATTTTTCAAAAAATAATATTAAATATTACTTATATTTAACTAAAATATATGGAAAATTTAAAATTTTTTTAAACTTTTATCATCATATATACGATTGAAAAACAAAACAAAAAACAAAAATTTATCTTCCCAAATCACAAATTGCTCATAATAGCGTGTAGTTAATAAGCTTTCTTCTAAATAAGCATATGAGCTGTGCTGGCTCAGGGGATAGAGCGTTCACCTTCCAATGTCGTGAACCGGGTTCAAATCCCAGCAATGGCTCGTCGATACGAAGTTCGCACCCGGCTCGCACTGACCACAGTGCTGACGTAAAATAAACTCAGTAGTAGACGAATCAAAGGTTACAGTCACCTTGCCTTCAAGCTAACCATGAGAGGTCTTCGTGGTTTTCCTCTCCATGTAACGTAAGATCAGGTTAGTTCAAACAAAAAATCATCCATGAAGGCAAACTTCGCCCAATACTTTATCTACGAGGTCCCTTGTTTTCTGGATTGGGTTCAAAATTTCAAAGCTACGGAGTTAAACATTGGTGGTCGCAAACTCTAAGTTGTGTCGGCTGTTCAACGAGGGTTATAATATAAAATAAGCATATATTTTAAAATAAAAAACATATGGTATCAATAAATTTAATTTATTTTCCTTGCTAAAGTATTAGATTATATATGAAAATAACAGAAATAAAAAAAAATTAAATCGTTCATGGATATTTACTAGAACTTTAGATACATTTCACTTGTTTCAACTATTGTTTTTGAACTGCTATAATTTTATGATAAGGTAACAAAAAAAATCAGTTATCTTTTAAAACCATGTTTTTACGCATTATCGCTCTAGATCTAAATTTAATCACTTTTTAGAACTAAAGTTATTTTAATCTAATTTATGAATCAGTTTTTCATTTTTTATGTTAAAAAATCCTGAAACAATTATAAAAATTAATAGCAATATTTTTTTTTACATTTCTGAAATCATTAGTATTTCAACCATAAGGCTTTGTATAATTAGTATTGTTCTAGAAATATTTCTTTAACTAAATTACAGCATGAATTGGACAGAAATGTAATTGATATACGTTTTAGTCAGTCAAAAATTTAATGTCTCTACTATTAAACATTGAGAGTTTAAACTAATAACATTTAACTCTAGTAATTTCTATGGCTACTGAATACGAAAATATGTGCTAAGAGGAGAGTGATCTATAAAGTGCCCTATTTTGCAAAATCCCTAACATATTATATTAAAACTCTTAATATATTTAATTTTAGTAGAAAAAAATCTCTAATATGTTATATTAAATTTTCTAAAATCTCAAATATATTGTATTAAAATTCTTAATATATTTAATTTTAGTAGGAAAAAAAATCTGAAATTCTTCGCAAAAAGTTTTCAAATAATTTATGATTTGAAGAAGAAGAAAACTTTAATAAAAAATAGCATAATACTAATTAGTGTATATTATTAATATTTACATAAACTATTTATTATATTATTATGGGATTTAGATGAGATTTATTGGTTCTAAATATTGTACTTCACATATTATGTACAATGTAAATATAATAACTCTAAATATGTAACAATACTTGCACTGATTCAATAAGGTTACACTGGGCAACTTGCTCAGACAGAGATGGATGTTTATTGATAAATGATGCCGTGATTTTCAAAATTAAATTTGGCAGTATCGCGATCTTCTAATCTAAACTATGCAATTAAGCAGTAACTCGCCTCATATGTTATTAGTTTTCCTCAAGATTTTAATTTATCATAGTTTCATTTTCTGAAGATTTCTTAGCAAAAAAATACCATTTTTATATTCTGGAAAAAGTTTGAAGAGATTATAAGTTAATGTTTTAAATTTAATTATGATAAGGATTAATATTGTTTCTTTTAAATTACTAGTTTTTTTTTATTTTTATAAAAAAATATATAGTTTTATTTTCATTATTTTTATATTTTTTTCTAAAGTTAACAAGAGTAGTTTTATTATACAGTATAGTTATTTTACTAATCACTCTCACAGACTATTTAATAATCCAATAATGTTGTCAATTCGTGGTCTGGTACTGTAGAATCATGGCATTTTAGTATTTAATAAACAATAATCAATAGTTTTGATAATTAAGAAACTGAATGATTTTTAATAACTAAGGAAATAGATAATTTTTAATAATTAATCACTGAATTCTAACTTTTAATTCATATAATAAGAACATACGCGACGGCTAATGAAATCTGAAACTGAATCGAATACTCAATAAATTTCGAAAATAAAATATGTTCTCCAGAGAAAAAAAGAAAATTGATCACAAAGTTATTTTAAGCTTCAGTAGAAAGTATTGAAATAGTTAAAATAGAGCCAAAAATTTGTGGGGAAAAATGTAACATCAAAATGTCACAAAAAAGAAAAGGAATAAAATTTTATTCCATCATTACTTCTGATAGTAATTTTAAAATAATTAAAAGGGATAAAATAAGTTGTTGATTTAAATGTTTTTCATTTTGATGAATTATCTCGATTTTATTCAATATATTTTAATATATTTACACTGACATAACAATAAAACAAAATAAAATAAAACTTAAAAACACATCTACACTAAAGGCACTTTATACCATGCAAAAATTACACCTTATTCACCTTTTGTTTAAATAATAAAAGAAAAAATCGAAATTATTAATTAAAGATTTTCAAAAATAACTTATTTAATACTTTTATTAAACTCTAAATTGTTTTAAAGAAAAAAAGTCATCTAAGGTCATTTACATAAGTAATGTATTGAGACACCATTTTTACCAACTGCATAATTGCAAAACTAAAATATTACTAGCAGCGACCGGTGTTTTGATCTGTTAACTTGTTGTTTTGATCGTCAGTATTTCTAATGCATGAATGAACACAGCTTGTAGAAATGCATATTAAAAATAATTTTTTTATTGAAATTCCTATTAATTTAATTAATAACCATATTAATTTAAATCAAATCATACGTAAAATACATCAAAAGTATTCTGTCTTCACATTTAGGAAACTAATATTCATTTTTAATAAATATTATTATAATATAAAAATGAAATACTTTTAATTAAATTAAAAAAAAGCTCTGATATTTTTATTAATTCATTAATTATTATTGTTATTTGCTTAATAATTATTTATTATTTTATATATATATATATATATATATATATATATATATATACATACAGACATACATACATATATATTTAACATTATCCTATAAACAGTTATCACGGATCAGCAGAGAATGACGTTGAAAGCAGGTTAACGTACGAAAACGGACAACGTAAAACAGAGGTTCCACTTTATATGTATATATATATATATATATATATATATATATATATATATATATATATATATATATATATATATATATTTGTAAAGAGAGAGATTTGAGATTTATATCTTTGAACTTCTTTTTCGAGTAAAAAAGAAATATTTTAGAAAATTTCTTTAATACGGGTATAAAGACGCATTTAATTATATTAATATTATACTTACATATTAAGACTATTTTTAACAACTGTACAATTATAAATTAGAGAACTATGGAGTGAGTTTCATAAGCTTGAATGCAAGTCTGATATTTCGATGAACATACCTCTCAAAATTTAATTTTAAAAATAATTTGGAAATGAAAATTTATGTATTAGTTCAATATTATTATTAAAATATTAACGTGATATACTTTAAATTAAATTAGTATAGTTTTAACATCCATTATTTGGTTTATTATAATGATTGCTATTTGTGTTAAAAATTGACTAAATGCATGATTATGAAGTTATGAAATCCCATTATAAACAAATAATCTAATTACAATAAATATATTCTTAGAGTATAAATACAGTGCATAAAAAATGACTTCAGTAATGAAAAATTAATGAAGCTGAATTATTTTTCTTTTTAAAGAAACCCCATTAGTGCTTACTTAAAAATTAAAAATCCATAAAAATCGTCAAATACTCCATAGCCTTATAATAAAAAAGTAAAAAAAAAATTTTTGTTGAAATGTTATCTGTGTTAAAAATATGAACCAACGAAAATACAAAGTACAAAGACATTGTGACCTATATTACATAAATATATTTACTGAATAAAAACACATAAACACACAACAGAAAAAGCAAGTAGTATTTGATATGGTCAATCATAAGAGCTGACAGTTATGAATTAAAATATTGTGAAGGTATGATGCATAAATGTATATAGTTGCTACTGTTTATAAATACATAAGAATCAAGATGAATATTATGACAATCTTGGAATAAATTCCATATATACAGAGAGATAAATTTTGAAACAGAATTTCAAAGTTGATAAGTTTTTTATTTTTTTATTTTTAAAATAAAAAATCGTAGTTAAAAATGGTTTTTATTTACTTTTTAATTGGAGTTCTTTTAAAACATTAATTATGTTACGAAACATTAAACATTATGTTTCATACTGTATTTAACAAGTCTACTCTAAATACAAAAATACATATATATATATTTATAAATCAACAAGTGTACATAGATATTTCTTAAAACTAATCAAAATATGCTCACTAGGGGAAATATAAACAAAACATTTCTACACTGCTGATATTTAACTTAGGCCTAGAACATAAATTTTGCACAGAAATAAACAAAGAATATTGTCATTCTATAATCTTAATGACCCCTATAATCATAAAATAAGACTTACCGACATTATTTTCCGAATGTACACACGGAGACATCCAAAAGATTATGAAGATCAAGTGCAGAAAGCTGCACATTTTCATGCTTATCTCTCCCATGTGGAGCACTAAATATGGGGGAAATATTCTTCAATATGTCATTATTTTTCCTGAAATCTTCTTCGTGTATGTCACAAAATCGGGATACCACCGAGGTAGATCCTCAGGTAGATACAAAATGCAATTCCAAGGTGCTATAGGAGATCCGGCGTGGTCCGAAGCACTGCGTATATGGCTTTACTGCCAGTGTCGAATGAGGCAGGTGGCCTTTTTATTCGATCCCTAAGTAACTCAGGAGAGAACGAACTGCCATGGCGGTCTTTTGACAGCTGAGTAGAATCCCGGATGGTGACGTATCTGTTACGTCACAGGAACGGAAAAGGGAGTGTTTGCAAAATGCATGAGAAGATGACATTTTACTGATAAAGGGAAACGGGTACTTTATGCTTCCTTTAACTTTTAGATACGTTTCTCAAACTTTAATTACTATTATTTGAAGATTGGATTTAAATTCGATAATTTTGTTCTAAGGATTTGTTTATTCGTGGCAATATAAAATAACAACTAGCAGTTTCCTAAAACTGTTACTAGTAGTTTCCGAAATCATGAACGCAATTTTCATTATATTGACTTTAAATGACGTTCGTTGAAAATCACTGAAAGCGTGATTAGAAATATAAAAAAGTATTAATGCCTTTTAGAAAGATTTTTATATATTTTTTTAAGATTAGTGAATATAATCAGGAAGTAATGTATTCTTTTTCAAGGCTGATTTTTGGTTAAATTAAATGTTAAAAAGAGAGAGGAAAAGAAATTGAAGCTTAATGTGCCATAATTTTTATTCAAATATTTTATATTTTCACTAAATAAAAGTTTGAATTTATAATTTTTTACTTCATTTAAGTTTTAATCTAATGCCATAAGTAAATAAACGCTATTTTTAGATAAAATATTCTCGAAGCTAGTAATTTAAAATGTATAAAAAAATAATCATGTACTAATTATAATTGATAATTATATTTTCCTATTAATTATTTAAAAATTTAATTTTTCAAAGCTAATTTGTTTAATATGGAAATGATAATTAAAATTAACATACACTTATTTTAAATTACATGTTTTAAAAGCTAACGATTTAAAATGCACAATTAAAAATTAAAGAAATTATTATTTGTTTTAAATCTAATTTTTTAAAAATAACTTTATAATTATAATTTTATAAATATATTCACACTAATTAATTAAACAAATAATATTTGTAAGTTAACGTTTTTTTTCTAATATTGAGCTAAGAATTGAAATTAACATGCACTCTATTTTTTAAAAAACTTGATTCTGGAGCTAATAATTTTATTTGTGTAAGTAAATATTTAATAAAATTGTATGCATTTTAAATCTAAATTTTCACAAAATCTTTATATATTAACACTAATTAATTGAAAATTTAAATTTTGGAAGTTAACTTTGCAGAAAAATTTTTTAGCAATCAAAACTAAATATTCATTTTTTACAAATATAAGTTCAAAAGTTAATATTTTTATATGGCTACTAATGGCTATGGCTACTAATATTTTTATATGCTTAGACATTAGCTAAAAAGAAATAAAGTAGAAAAAAGCACTATGTGTTATAAATCTAAATTTCATCTGTATTTTAATTGGCATTTATAAATAGTGGAAATAATTTCCACAAATATCACTTTGAATTATTAAATTCTAAACAATTACTTAAATCGTAGTCAAACATTTTAAATACTTGAATATGCAGAAAGAAACATGATCGGAACATGAATATACAGAAAGAAAAAAGAGAAACCTTTAAGTCATAATATTAGAAAATATAACCATATTTATCATTAAGACAGTAATTTGTCCTTACGAAACATGGAAAGAGCTTGGAAAGAATTGAGATAACAGATGGGAAATTGATGTAAGATTCATAAGAGGTAAAATAGTAAAACTAAAGCAGCAAAAACTGCGCTCGCACACTAAAAGATAAAGGGTTTACAGAGGCTAAAATATAAAATATCTTTATCTGGATGTGATTGGATGAAAGTTGTATTTAGTAAATTAATCACGAATATGCGTTGATATTTACTCATGATTTATCTAATAGGCTAATATAATGTTTCCTAAAATATTTTGTTGTATTTTATATTTCTTTATCTGCCTTAAAATATTGAATTCTAGTAAAATTGATTTTTATTGACAATATTTCTATTTTTAACTACCATCACAGAAACTGCGCTTTTTTACTTTATCAATCTAAAGTTTTTATCCATACATTTTCAATTCTTATACCACAAAATTCTCATTAGAACTGTTTTTCGTTAGATGTGATTAAAATCATTTTTATCTTCATTAATCGACAAAATAAAAAATTATAAGAAAGGAAAAAAGAAACATTATGGGATCACAATCATGCAGAATCAATTTTAAAAAAACTGATGTATGGGGAATCTACACTAATTTTCTTATTTCTAATATAATCATATATTCTTTCTTATTACATACAGTTTTCTTCAATTAATTTTTTTTCATAATTTAAAATTTATTCTTATTTAAGAAATATTATAAAACGATAGTAATTTTCAGTTTCTTTCACTTTTGATACAAGAATTTAATTGAATATTTTAAGTTATTTTAATTGGATGCAAAACTTATACTTTAACGTTTAGTTTTATATAAATGTCTGTTGCTTTTTATCACTATGATAGATATACAGCCTATAAACAGCACATGTATACACTAGATCATGTTTCTGAGTGCATGCAAAATTATTAAAAAATTTTAATAGTTAAATGAAGTACTGAATATGCGTGCTTTACTTTTAATTATTTTAATATTTTTTTTAAAAAATAATGTAATTTGGAATTATTTCATCTACAGTGTGTCCCACTAAAGTATAGCCTACTTGATTTCATGCTATATTTGGATGGAAAGAATGCCAATGCGATTCAAACATGCATATTAAAAAAATTGATATACAAACACATATTTAGAATGAGTAATTCAATATTTATTCAATATTACAATCCAACATGTGATTCGCAGGTAACATGTATCCTGACTCTCACTTATCTTTTTATGTGCATGCACTGGATCCGTGCTCGTGGTCAGCTTAATTCCTCCTGTAAGTTGTCTTTTTGTATAGCACACTACACAGATTAGTTCCCCGCGTTAGTTACGTATTTGAAGAGTTGGCTTTCTCCTTTCTATATTCTTTGCTTCCACTTCTATAATGGAAAAGAAACTCTCCTACTTTCTCATACCATGCAAAATGTATACAAAACTGTATGGATTATCCATTTTATTTTACTCTACTCTTCTATATTTGAGAAAAGCTTTTAACTTGAAATGCAGCGTAAATCTTTTATATCACATATTGTTTGAGTGACATATAACATGTCACAGAAGATTAAAAAAGGAGCAGCAAAAATGGGCAGCAAGTTTCAAGTGCTTTATTACATTGGGAATGGGAGTAAACTTATGACTTTTTACCCTGACCTCATCACGGCTACCGATAACTAAAAATGCTTGATACCCATTTATTGCCATTTGCAGAGAAAACGAGAAGCAATTTGCAACATGATAATGCTTTTGTTTAGAGCCATGGTGGCTCAAGCGATAGAGTACTCGACACCCAATAAAGTGACCAGGATTTGAAGCCCATCGATGGCTGGTCAATGCTAATTCCACATCCAAACCGAACACAATGCTGACGTAAAATATCCTCAGTGGTAGATTGATCACAGTTTATAGTGTCCTTGACGTCGGGCTTACCGTAGGAGATATTCGTGGTATATCTCCCCATGTAACGCAAATGCTGGTAAGTTCCATCAAAAATTTCTCCACGAACGCAAATTTTCCCAACTACTTAATTCAGGAGTACCATTGTTCTCTGAAATGGGTTCAAAATTACAAGACTACGGAGTTGAACATTGGTAGACGTGAACTCGAAATCAGGTCAGGTGTTCAACGACGGTTACAAAATAAAATAAATGACTCAGTTTACGTCAAAAAATCTTTACAGTAGTGGTTTTTGAATAACCGGATGTTTGTCATAAAAAGCATGATCTTCAGCGCCAAGATTACGTGGAGGCTGTCTTCTGTAGGGTTTGTATATACCAAAACGAATCAGTTTCAGTTTGTGGCAGAGCAGAAGGTGGCCATCATTGAATCCTTAAATAATATTGATGCTACTGTCCTCCAGGTATTAGTAAAAATTTAAGCAACATCGCATATTTCAACTTACATATAAATGCTGCGGGGATTTATGGGTATGATCAGAAGGGACTTTATTTCGATGAGACACTTTTTTCCCATTACTTATTTTATTTTTTTCTGACCAAGTGAAGGATTGGATTACCCCTTGTAAATATTTTTTTTGGATATCAATTTATTTGTTTTCGTTGTCCATTAAGACATTAGGGGTTCAATTGTTTTTGTTTTCCAATGGCGCCATCTATGGCCAAGAATTTGACTTTTACCACACCCATACGTCACACCTGTTTATAGGGTGGACCCATTCATGCATCTATTCATAAGCAAATCGTAATTTTGACCTGAACCAGAGAAAAATAAATCTTCAATCCAGTACCCTCAGAGTTATAGTTTCTTATAGGAACATGGAGGACTTTGTGACCCGATAGATTTACCGTGCACAAGTCGGGGAGTCTTCAATCAACTGTATTCGAACTCCAGTTCACACGAACGTGAGTCCAGCGCCCTACCAGCCCGGCTGTCCTGGCCCCATCAATTTACTTTGTATACGTGATTGATTAATTTATTTTTTATCTTCCAATTATGTCACGAAATCATGAAGGCCTAATTTAAGTGCTAAGGAAGTAAAAATTATTGAAGTATATAAAAACAACAAAACTCATTTGCTTTGATTTTCAAAAGTAAATTTTATGCAAGTTCTTATGCAGCCAATCAGAATTTGTTTCGTTGTAAATGTGTGAAACATGTAATTAAAGTTTGTAAAATTGTTAATTACCCATCATGATGTAAAAATATACTTACTTATTTCTATCATTTTTTAATAATGATCGCATCTTTGACTAAGATTATTATAAGCTTTAATTATCATTGCTGGTTTGAATTCATGCCAGCATGTTGTAAAATAGTTCATTCTTTGTAAGTCCAAAACAATGTTAATGATTATTAGTCTAGTAATTATGGCAAAAAGGGCGTTTATTCAAAAAAATTAATACCCAAGATTTTTCCACAGAAAACTTTGCTTTGTCGTTATAAACAATGACTGAAAACTTTTATATTTTATCGATGACATCTGCGCCTGGTTAATAGAAAAACCACTTTTATCTATATATTTTATCACTGAAAATTCTTTAACTTAAAACAATAAATTGTTTGTATGTCTTGTCATTATTAAATAAAGTAATAAAAATATTATATAATTATTACAAAAAAGTTTTTTACGTTGAATCATCTTTCCATATATTGGCGAGTAAAGTTTTTTTAACTAAAACAATCAATCACTCTCCTGTTTAACTAAACTATTAAAACAAAATTTTTAAGATTGCAGCTACCCCCATGTTATCATTGTTAAAAGTCTAATTCCATCAAAAAGAGGCATGTTTTTGTTATGAGAGGGAATGTTTTTGCTTCTGATTTTGTAACTCAGTTAATCCAGTAGAACTAATTTATTAGCATATTTAAGATCGACTATTTTAAAACAGTAATATTGGTACTTAGTGAAAATCTTCTCATTAGAAAAGTTATTTATGGTGATATATCTTTATTTTGGTTCTCATTCACATCTATTTTCATGCGCAAAACGTTTCGTATGGAGAAATAAAACACTTCTGATGGCGAAATCTATTTATCTCATCAAATTGAAAGGCTGGCGATTTACCATCATCTGAGAATATGCCATCTCGCCAAATTAATTTGATTACAATACACGAGTGCAGTTTCTAAATTTAATATTGCTCTAGTAAAATTATTTCATAATTTTGTAAAAGACAATATCAAATGACGTAACTGTCAATGTTGTCCCTGCAACAATGTGAGATAGAATGACTTTTACATTTAAAAAATAATATGATGAATATCATTTGTTTATACCATATTTAATAATTTGAAATACTAAAAAATTATTTTTTATCAAACATAGAAAAAAGTTTTAATACTTCTTACAAGCATGTTTTTAAATAAATATTTTTTAATAAGTATGTTTGATTCTCCCCCCCCCCCCAGTATCACCAAGATAGTTTTATTTTATTGGAACACATTTTATACATTATATCTTACAATAAACAAGCTTTTAAAAGGTTTACAGGTGTTACTTTTTTGAAATATTACTTCATATCTTATATAGTTTATTTGTGCTGCTTTGAGGTTGAAATGATATCTTTACTGTTTGTTGAAAATACCAATTTTGGTGAAATATATAGGACACGAATCTGTCACACACTAATTTGTTTCATTAGAATTTGTTTTATATCTACATTAAGGTTATCAAAAAAATCACTACACTACACACAAAATGCTGCAAAATATTGTTGATTTCTTGAGTTTTCATTAAACATCTTGAACTAGATTATTGGGGAAAGTTCGGTTTTTATTTGATCTACTTTTTTCACAACTTTGTGAATGAAATTAATTTATTTTATTTCGTTCAACTCATTAATTAGTAGAACATTAAAGAAAAAATTTCAATCTATTACATTTAAAGTAAGGTACCAGTAAAAATAAATTCACAGAAAAAATCATGATTTAAATACTTTATTATAATAAACTAATACAATTCACATACACTAAACCAATACACTTCCTTCAGGTGTATCTGATATAGGTCTCTTGAAATACTTGATGACAGAGAAAAAAAGTTGTTCTAAAATTTGTATACTTTGAAAAAAAGATATTCCAAGCCACATTCCAATGAATCCACCAACATAGCTAAATACCTCTATATCCTGAGTGAAAATATTAAAAAAATCATAACTATTCTCAAGCCATTAATAGGCATTAAATATTTTCAAGTACTTCAGTATTGGGAGTCGGTAGGGAGTATATCAATATTGTTAAAACTGATCTTTTTCTAAGAAACTTACTTTTGATATCGCTTTGAAATTTTTTGAGGATATTGAAATACATCAGTTGTATGCTGTAATATTGTTTTAGCGTTAAAAGGAATACTTTTTGAGTTATGGAAAATTTGTGATGAAACTTTTTTAAAAAATTAAAAATTCTCAATTCATATATTTTTTGAAATTTTCTTCCACAGAAATGTATTAACAGTTATCACAGTACAAACATGTACATGTAAATATCCTTTGGAAAAAAAACTGAAGTAATATCTTGTTTAGATGATGAGAAAAGGTACATCAAAAAGGGTCAGTTTTGGCATTATTGGTGTACACCTTTACCTACTTTCCTTAAATTTGTTCTTAATTTCATCCGTTTTCAACAAGGAATCTTTTATTCTTAACATTTTCTATAAGGCTCTTTAAGTGCGGAACTCTTAGAGGACTAATACAACCTCTTAGAGGAGCCAAAACAAGGACGAAAAATTCAAGTTTGATTTATATTTAAAAAAAATTCATTCACCCAATGGAATATACAAGTACAAAAGGAAATTTTCAAATAAAATATTCTATTTTTATTTTGTAAAATAAAAGTAATTAAATTTAATGTTCTTAAATTCATAATGTATTACTTAGTACTGCTGACTAGCATTCTTAAAAAAATAACTATGAATCATTTTTCCTACACATTGTATAATATTTACTATATAATTTATTTTGAGCTTGTAATATTTACGGTAAGAAAGAAAATTTGGGTACAATTCGGAAATACAATGATTATTTCTTAGAATTAATCTAAATAATAACAAAGGGCAAATAATAAAATTTTTTAATTTAGTTCATAATAATTAGTGAGATTCCTTCATTTTTTGCGATTTATTGATATTTCTCTAAAAAAATTATATGTTTTTTTATAAGTAAATTAAAGTACAATAAAAGTAATCTAAGTTTTATTCAAACAAACTGTGGACCATATGCCTTTCGAACGATAACGTTTGATTAAGATAAAAATGCAAAGAAAATAAGAAAAGAAATACGAAGAGAAAAAGTTTTATGATAAAACTAAAAATGAAAATATTAAAAATATGAAAAAATAAAAATCAGCTAAATTTAAAAGAAAAAAATAATACAAATGAATAATCTTATCATCAGCTCAAATGATTACGTGTGCAAAAATATTGCTTTCTGATACTGCATTAATACAGCTAGAGCAAAATAAAATAAAAAATACAACAGCATGACGATTACCAAAGGAAAAAAATAGATACTCTTCTAAGGGAAATAGAAACTGTTCAAAGGGAAAAAATAGAAGCTGATTCGATAACAAAGATATATCAAGTAAAAATCGCGAAAATTCAAGAAAAATACAAAACGAAACATACAAATTGAACATACAAGAGCATATAGAGCAAAAAGCTACGTGCACTAATATCTGATAAATGTGATTTAGAAATTTTCAATTATTAATTTTATGATATTTTCATAAATAAGTTGCTGGATTTAAAAATATTAATTTAAAGCGTAATTAGAGAATGTTGAGATATATATTTTAAGGCGTGTTTATAATGAAGTAAAGAATTGTATTTAATTTGTATGTTATTTTAGATTAGAAACTGGATTTGGAGAAAAAATGGATGTGAGCAAGTTATTATATTGCCCTGGACAGTTCAAAGTTTATACTTAATAAATGTCTGAAATTTAAATACAACATTTTAATTCGATGATTTCTTTTATAGAAATAACTGACGTTTATTAAATAGTATTGGTGGAGTTTGATGGCTAGTCATAAAATGTTTAGCCACAAATTCCCCCCATTTGGATTTTGATATGACAAAAACATCAATCTAGAAAACTAAAAGATTTCTATGTAATATTCATTTTTTATAATTTTAATACATGATTAATTCAATGATTTTGTATAAAATTTGATTACATTTTTGGATACCCATTGTTTTTAATCAAATTGCAAAAATTATGTCTATTTGCTTTTAAAATAGATAAATATTGCTACAAATTCTTTTTATTCTATTTTAATAAATTTTTAATTGATTAAAAACAGCATTTAAATAGATGTTTCAGAAACATTGAAATTCTATGCTTATTTATAGTTAATTATCTGTTAGTTTATTTATACTAAACTTAAAATATTTGTAAAGTATTTAATAGTGTATATTTTATCAATGCATTCTCTTTCTTTTTAATAATTAAATCCAAAGAATTGAAATTAATATTATCGGCATGATAACAAAAAAAAAATAGTTCCTTGGGGATAAATATTGTATAACAAAATTATATAATTTTGAATATTAAAGATAATAAAGTCATCAAAAATCTAAAAACAAATTTTATATTTAGAGTATAAATTTTTTCATTATAGTGTACGTTAGCCAGAAACAACTAGCTAGACTAAAAATTAGATCCCAGTGTTATTCCATCCAAAAAATGTGTTCCAAAAAATTTCAATCTAAATATAATTCTTAAAAAGACATTTATTAATTAGAATTTCCAAGTAATCAAATTTTCAATTATATATATATTTTTATTATCATATAAAAATATACAGCAATAATATAGTATAAAATAGTAATGACTCAATAGAAGTAATAGAATAGAATAGATAGTAAAATAGTAACAAAATAGTAACGACTCAAAAGAACATTTATTAGTTTTAAAAATGGAATGTTATTAAAGAGATCTTGGAAATAATAACCATGAAATACCTTTTTTAATAATATTGTTAATAATTTTATTGAGGTTGCTAAAGAACTAAGAGCCAGAATTACCTAATAAGTATTAGACCCACAATTGTGATAGCACTGAATTTAATAAAAATTTTATGAAATACTAGAGAGATAATGAAGATTTGAAATTGTATGTTTTTTAATTTTTTAGAAAGCTAAAAAATTTTAATGATAAACTTTTTAATTTAAATTGTTAGCTTTGTTAATCATTGTTAACTTTATCTATGGGTGTTAAAACGAAAATTCTTTGAAGTTGCTTAATAGAAGTTACTTATAAGATTAATTGTAGAAGTATTAGTTGAATTGTCTAACAGTTATTATTATTAAGAATAAAGTGTTTTAAGCAATGATGAACATCTCATTTTCCTTCTGCAAACAGCCCCAGAGGTAAAAGGAATCTATTGGAAATTTTTAGATAAAAACTATTTGTTTTCAGTTATTTATAATTCTCTTATTATTGTTAAGAATAAAACTTTTTAAGCAATGATAAACCTCTCATTTCCATTCTGAAAAAAGCCCTGAAGGTTAAAAGAATCTATTGAAAATTTTTAGACAAAAACTATTGAAATTATTTAAAAAGCTTTTCTAAATTTTCTATAATATTCCAACAACCAGTAATAATATGTTTATGATATTTTCTGACTTATTAAACCTAAATTTTTTAGTTTTTATTTGGAATTTTATCTTCAGATTTTATCTCTTGTAGGTTGCGAAAAAGTTATAACTATTACCTCTTTCTACAATGAATAAGAAGAAACATTTTCTTACAAGGGATACTCTGATTCACATTCGATTTTATTTTGTAAGAACTATTTTTTTTTTCATTCATGATCTTTCTTAAAATGTCTGTTTAACTGCAGAATTTTTTGTCATTTATTTTTTTAGTTTTCTTATTTTTGTACTTAAATGGAAAGGAGAATGGCCATATTATACCAAAAATAACACAGAATCAATAAACAGATCCTTTTTACGGGATATTTTTATCATATTCAACATGATACCCTCTTTTTGAGAATTTGTTTTCAAATTTCAATTTCATGGATCAAAATAAATTGAAATGTATTCTCTGAATATATCTCCAAAAACAATCATATTACTATATTTTTTCAAGTGGGAAAATTGTTAATACTTTTTATATTGCAAAGGAATTTAAATGTAAATTTTGTTTGAAATTCTACGTTGAATTTACACGGAGAATAAAAAGCAATTTATTTTATTTATTTTCAAATAAACTAAATAAAATATACTTTATTATATTATACGTTTGATGGAAACTTCGTTTTTAAAATTATTCAGTTTCATTACGTTAAGAACATAATAACGTTTTTGTTTACATGGTACAACCGCTTCGAGCTTTCTATAATTAAGACCCAAGTTAAATTAAGCCTCGACATTGCCCAGCATTATAAGAATTAAATATACTTTCATTATCTCGTATATTTTTGAAATGTGCTTAAAAGTTACGTTGCCTTAAAAGGTTTACATTTTTAACATTCTTTAGAATTTAAGTATGTATTTTTAGTTGTTAAAAATACACTCCATTACATAAATTTTATTTAGATCAACAAAAACTCTAATAGGTTTTAGTATGTTTTTAAAAAAAAAATCATGCAACAATCAAAATCTAGCATTAAATATTTTACAAGAACTAAATGAAAATAATGCGAAAAAAATCTTGCAGTGTTGTCATCTTAAATTTTGGAATCAAACATTTTCTTTATAACTTTCTAATAAACCAAATTATTTAAAAACATAGAAAAACTTAGCTCTTTTTTTCTTCCTTTCTTTTTTATTTACTAAAAAGCTTACGTTACAAATTTAATCTATTTTTCCACTAAAAATAAATTATTTTTATAAAAATAACTTTCATGACTTGAAAACTTCAATGAATTATTTTTATAGTAATATCAGTTTATTTAGTAAATATCTTCCAATTATTAAAAGAACAATCAAAATTATGTTGCGTTTTCAAAAAAAGAAATAGGGGTGAATTAGACTCCCCAATCATTCGCATAACAATGTTTCTAAACCAACGGTTCCCAAATGGAGTTTCGTGGAACCCTAAGGTTCCTCCGAAGAGTTATGCTACTTCAGAAAATAAATAAGACTGAATTAGACTCCTATTCATTCCCATAATAATGTTTATAATAATGTTTATCATCAGCTCAAATGATTACGTGTGCAAAAATATTGCTTTCTGATACTGCATTAATACAGCTAGAGCAAAATAAAATAAAAAATACAACAGCATGACGATTACCAAAGGAAAAAAATAGATACTCTTCTAAGGGAAATAGAAACTGTTCAAAGGGAAAAAATAGAAGCTGATTCGATAACAAAGATATATCAAGTAAAAATCGCGAAAATTCAAGAAAAATACAAAACGAAACATACAAATTGAACATACAAGAGCATATAGAGCAAAAAGCTACTTGCACTAATATCTGATATATGTGATTTAGAAATTTTCAATTATTAATTTTATGATATTTTCATAAATAAGTTGCTGGATTTAAAAATATTAATTTAAAGCGTAATTAGAGAATGTTGAGATATATATTTTAAGGCGTGTTTATAATGAAGTAAAGAATTGTATTTAATTTGTATGTTATTTTAGATTAGAAACTGGATTTGGAGAAAAAATGGATGTGAGCAAGTTATTATATTGCCCTGGACAGTTCAAAGTTTATACTTAATAAATGTCTGAAATTTAAATACAACATTTTAATTCGATGATTTCTTTTATAGAAATAACTGACGTTTATTAAATAGTATTGGTGGAGTTCGATGGCTAGTCATAAAATGTTTAGCCACAAATTCCCCCCATTTGGATTTTGATATGACAAAAACATCAATCTAGAAAACTAAAAGATTTCTATGTAATATTCATTTTTTATAATTTTAATACATGATTAATTCAATGATTTTGTATAAAATTTGATTACATTTTTGGATACCCATTGTTTTTAATCAAATTGCAAAAATTATGTCTATTTGCTTTTAAAATAGATAAATATTGCTACAAATTCTTTTTATTCTATTTTAATAAATTTTTAATTGATTAAAAACAGCATTTAAATAGATGTTTCAGAAACATTGAAATTCTATGCTTATTTATAGTTAATTATCTGTTAGTTTATTTATACTAAACTTAAAATATTTGTAAAGTATTTAATAGTGTATATTTTATCAATGCATTCTCTTTCTTTTTAATAATTAAATCCAAAGAATTGAAATTAATATTATCGGCATGATAACAAAAAAAAAAATAGTTCTTTGGGGATAAATATTGTATGACAAAATTATATAATTTTGAATATTAAAGATAATAAAGTCATCAAAAATCTAAAAACAAATTTTATATTTAGAGTATAAATTTTTTCATTATAGTGTACGTTAGCCAGAAACAACTAGCTAGACTAAAAATTAGATCCCAGTGTTATTCCATCCAAAAAATGTGTTCCAAAAAATTTAAATCTAAATATAATTCTTAAAAAGACATTTATTAATTAGAATTTCCAAGTAATCAAATTTTCAATTATATATATATTTTTATTATCATATAAAAATATACAGCAATAATATAGTATAAAATAGTAATGACTCAATAGAAGTAATAGAATAGAATAGATAGTAAAATAGTAACAAAATAGTAACGACTCAAAAGAACATTTATTAGTTTTAAAAATGGAATGTTATTAAAGAGATCTTGGAAATAATAACCATGAAATACCTTTTTTAATAATATTGTTAATAATTTTATTGAGGTTGCTAAAGAACTAAGAGCCAGAATTACCTAATAAGTATTAGACCCACAATTGTGATAGCACTGAATTTAATAAAAATTTTATGAAATACTAGAGAGATAATGAAGATTTGAAATTGTATGTTTTTTAATTTTTTAGAAAGCTAAAAAGTTTTAATGATAAACTTTTTAATTTAAATTGTTAGCTTTGTTAATCATTGTTAACTTTATCTATGGGTGTTAAAACGAAAATTCTTTGAAGTTGCTTAATAGAAGTTACTTATAAGATTAATTGTAGAAGTATTAGTTGAATTGTCTAACAGTTATTATTATTAAGAATAAAGTGTTTTAAGCAATGATGAACATCTCATTTTCCTTCTGCAAACAGCCCCAGAGGTAAAAGGAATCTATTGGAAATTTTTAGATAAAAACTATTTGTTTTCAGTTATTTATAATTCTCTTATTATTGTTAAGAATAAAACTTTTTAAGCAATGATAAACCTCTCATTTCCATTCTGAAAAAAGCCCTGAAGGTTAAAAGAATCTATTGAAAATTTTTAGACAAAAACTATTGAAATTATTTAAAAAGCTTTTCTAAATTTTCTATAATATTCCAACAACCAGTAATAATATGTTTATGATATTTTCTGACTTATTAAACCTAAATTTTTTAGTTTTTATTTGGAATTTTATCTTCAGATTTTATCTCTTGTAGGTTGCGAAAAAGTTATAACTATTACCTCTTTCTACAATGAATAAGAAGAAACATTTTCTTACAAGGGATACTCTGATTCACATTCGATTTTATTTTGTAAGAACTATTTTTTTTTCATTCATGATCTTTCTTAAAATGTCTGTTTAACTGCAGAATTTTTTGTCATTTATTTTTTTAGTTTTCTTATTTTTGTACTTAAATGGAAAGGAGAATGGCCATATTATACCAAAAATAACACAGAATCAATAAACAGATCCTTTTTACGGGATATTTTTATCATATTCAACATGATACCCTCTTTTTGAGAATTTGTTTTCAAATTTCAATTTCATGGATCAAAATAAATTGAAATGTATTCTCTGAATATATCTCCAAAAACAATCATATTACTATATTTTTTCAAGTGGGAAAATTGTTAATACTTTTTATATTGCAAAGGAATTTAAATGTAAATTTTGTTTGAAATTCTACGTTGAATTTACACAGAGAATAAAAAGCAATTTATTTTATTTATTTTCAAATAAACTAAATAAAATATACTTTATTATATTATACGTTTGATGGAAACTTCGTTTTTAAAATTATTCAGTTTCATTACGTTAAGAACATAATAACGTTTTTGTTTACATGGTACAACCGCTTCGAGCTTTCTATAATTAAGACCCAAGTTAAATTAAGCCTCGACATTGCCCAGCATTATAAGAATTAAATATACTTTCATTATCTCGTATATTTTTGAAATGTGCTTAAAAGTTACGTTGCCTTAAAAGGTTTACATTTTTAACATTCTTTAGAATTTAAGTATGTATTTTTAGTTGTTAAAAATACACTCCATTACATAAATTTTATTTAGATCAACAAAAACTCTAATAGGTTTTAGTATGTTTTTAAAAAAAAAATCATGCAACAATCAAAATCTAGCATTAAATATTTTACAAGAACTAAATGAAAATAATGCGAAAAAAATCTTGCAGTGTTGTCATCTTAAATTTTGGAATCAAACATTTTCTTTATAACTTTCTAATAAACCAAATTATTTAAAAACATAGAAAAACTTATCTCTTTTTTTCTTCCTTTCTTTTTTATTTACTAAAAAGCTTACGTTACAAATTTAATCTATTTTTCCACTAAAAATAAATTATTTTTATAAAAATAACTTTCATGACTTGAAAACTTCAATGAATTATTTTTATAGTAATATCAGTTTATTTAGTAAATATCTTCCAATTATTAAAAGAACAATCAAAATTATGTTGCGTTTTCAAAAAAAGAAATAGGGGTGAATTAGACTCCCCAATCATTCGCATAACAATGTTTCTAAACCAACGGTTCCCAAATGGAGTTTCGTGGAACCCTAAGGTTCCTCCGAAGAGTTATGCTACTTCAGAAAATAAATAAGACTGAATTAGACTCCTATTCATTCCCATAATAATGTTTATAAACCAGAGGTTCCCAAATGGAGTTTCGTGGAACCCTAAGGTTCCGTCGAAGGGTTACAAAGATTCCGAGAATTCGTTTAGCCAGTGATGATTTTCAAACCCTATAATTAAATTTATATCCAATTAATAATACATTATTTATTTACTATTTCCGTTATTTTTATGAAATTGTTTAATTGAAATGCTTATAAAGAAATAAATTTCATAGCAATTTTTTTCTAATGGCATAATAATAAATGAATTATGAGGAGGATATTCAGTTATGAAAAATTCCTTCAGTATTTTCAAATCTAATAAAAATGACCAAATTCAGCAATGATAACGTGTATTTCTCTGATAACCATTCTTAACAGTTATTTTCTTTCTTTTTCGTTTTATTTTAATGTAAACCATATTTCAGCTCATTTATTTTCAGTTAAACCATGCATTAAAATCAAATTAAGAACTCAACTAGACGCCGCTCCAAACTTGTGAATTCAACTGTCTAACATAACAACCAATTTTAAGATTAATATTGATGAAACGATTTGATAACAAAATTTCACCCTTCATTCAATCCCTAAATATTTTCAAAATAATTAATAGTTTTTTGTTACTGAATATATTTACAATTGCTGATGAAATTTATTCATTAAGTCTTAGGGTTTCGCCAATAGAAGCTCCATGATTTCGAGTTTTAAAAAAAACTGCTGTTCTAAACTGTCTAACTAAAAATTTATTTTGTATTATGTGCCATTCACATAAATTACATGTACCATAAATTGAATTTACAAAATTGAATAGTATAGTATAAAAATAACATGCACGTGTTGGAAACGTATATGAAACTGCGATTATAATTTATGGTTCAAAAAGAAATACTTTAATTTTTTGCTCGATTTATTTCCTTACACTAACAGCAGTAAAATTTTATACGAGGTATTTTTAGTCTTCTCATTTTCAATATTTGAATTTATCATTATAATCATTAATAATTGTATCATTAATAATAATCAATCATTTTAATCATTAATAATTGAATTTATCATTATAATCATTAAAAACACATTATCATTGTCGACATTTATTCAATAGTTTAAGAAAAACACTCGCCTCATATTTTGGAACGAACTTGTAATGCATAATTTGATCATCGTAAACATCTGGGAAAATCAAGTCTCTTTAAAAGAAAATTGTTCAAATTACTAAAAATAAAATCAATCTAAAAAATTTATTAATCTTTTAAATAGTCATCAATTTAAAGAAAAAAATTTAAATGCTTACGAATTGTTGAATTTATCTTCAAGGAAATTTCTCTGAAAAAAATGCAAACACATCAATCATGAAGTCACAAATCAATCAAAAAAGCTAATTATATGAAGTTAAATCTTTAGAAAGTCTACATCTCAACGCATATTTACAAAAAGTAACTCACTTCTTACTCCATTTTGACGGATGGAAAACAACGATTAAATAAAAAGGGAGATGTCGTAAACGTAAACAAGTGTCTCATCGAAATGAAGCCACTTTTGTTGATTATAGTTAAAATATATCTGTCATGTTTATCTAAGACTTGAAATATATGATGTTTCGCACTTTTTACTATACCCTGGCTAACATTTCAATTATGGCGCTCTTCAATTATGCCACACACTGAAACTGCTACTTTTTGGCATATTCAGTTCAAAAGAGGATAGCCCTTACGTTTTCTTGAGGATGTGGATCAGGTAAAATGGTACGCCAACGCTAAGAAGATTTTGTAACGTAAATTGAGGCAATATCTAGATGGAAAATCCGACTTGGTTAAAGCAATTTTATCTAAAAAATAGCAATAAATGCATTTCTAGAAATCTGAGACTATCCGCAGCCTCTATATAGCTTGAGAGAGAAGCTATATATATATATATATATATATATATATATATATATATATATATATATATATATATATATATATATATATATATATATATATATATATATATATATATATATATATATATATATATATACGTTCGTACATATTACAAGTTCGTTTCAAAATATGAGGCTAGTGTTTATTGAATAAATGTGAGCATTGATAATGTGTTTTTAATGATTATATAATGATAGATAAAACAATCAAATGTAGATAAGAACAAGGGAGAAATTACAGAACAATGAAAAAAGGGGAAAAATGAAAAATAATAACAAAAATAACAAAAACCCGGAGAGGGGGGAATCCGAAAAAAAGAACAATATTTTTTTTTAAAAAATCTAGAAAATAAAAGATATAATCTTTTCATCAGCCCACACGATTGCATCAGCAGAAAAAAGTGCTTTCTAATATTGCATCAATATAGCCAAAGCAAAATATATCAATACAATAGTGTGAGGAGCACTCAAAAATTTTTACAAAAGAATAAAATAGAACACAATAAGTAAAAATAACACGTAAAACCAGAAAATAAAATAAAAAGAAAAAACAGAATGAAACATAAAACGTATTCTATAAAGCGAGTAGCGAATTCAAATGGGTTGATGAAAAGATTATATCTTTTATTTTCTGGATTTTTAAAAAAAGAATTTGTCCTTTTTTTCGGATTTCCCCCCCCCCCCGGTTTTTTGTTATTTTTATTATTATTTTTCTTTTATTTCCCTTTTTTCATTGTTCTGTAATTTCTCCCTTGTTTTATCTGCATTTTGAACTTATTTTATGAGTTCTATTTACTTGCAGCTTATGCGCAATAAATAAAACTTATTGTTTTTCTTAATTTTCTACGTGTTTTTTGTTTGTATTTATTTATTATGATATGCCTGTGAATGAGAATGTATAGAAATAAATCTTATAGGGGAGAGTCTGGTAGCCCCGTCCACTTAATGAGTATTGCTTATATTTCTGTATAATATTGAGCAATAATCAATATTTTTGTATGTTTCTATTGTTTTATCATCTAATTAAATAATGCAAAAAGAATAAACCAAAAAAAGAATAGTTTAACTTAAAAAAATAGAAATTTAAAAAATTTGACTACTGTATTGTTTGACTACTGTATTGTTACACTTAAAATTTGACAAAACTATTGTTTACCATGTTACCAGCTGCATAAATACTTGAACTTTGAAAATAATCTTTTTTTAATATAACAATTTATGTGCGATGGCCCATTAACTTGAAAAAATATTCTATACATATGAAATTGACAGTGGGCGGGGGTACCCGACACTCCCCTATCTCTAATCTGGGTGTGTGAGTCCTTTATGGACTCCTAAACCAACTGCCCGAAAGCTAATAAATTTGGCATACAGATAGTTCACAGCCCGAGGGAGATCACTGCCGACATTAAGTTACAACATTCTACTACGAACCGTGCGAGCGGGATGAGCGAAAAACGAAACCGAATTTTCTGGTCGGTTGAGCATTAGTCGTTGTTTTAAATTTTACTATAAGCGATTCAGTTTTTTAAATGTTTTAAAGATAACATCAGCGTTATTTTCCAGCTTATTACTCTATTTGATTTAAAAAAAAGCTTATTGTACATACTTTAATATTTAAATAGTTTTTATTCGTTATGTTAGATAAATTCAATTAACAGCACAAACGTGGCATCATTCGTGATTACGTTATGAAATTAATATTTCCAATACATCGTGTTTATTTTGTGTATAGTACTTCTTTTAAAATGTATTTCTCAAAAAGTAAACAATTGAAAATTAACGGTAATTTTATATTATTTTATGCAAAATCAAAATTAATAGAAAAATAGTAGTTCATTTGGGAGAAGCAAAAAAATTTCTATATTAATTTTGACGCCAATCATTGTTATATATATTTGCTATATATACTTGGCCAGTAGATTACAATTTTGTAATCTACTAGCCTAGATTATAAAATTGATTAAATAATTTATGTAATATATGCATATTGAAATAAAAGAAATAAGTTATGAACTTAAAAGGCGAAATTAATGGAGTAAATTTACTTATTCATTTAAGAAACCTTAAAAATTTACCATTAAAAAATTACTATAATTACTATTTTGTTGATATTATGTATTAATTGAAACAAAAAAGTAACCTATTTAATAAAAAGCAAAGTAAATGGTGTCAAAATACTTATTCATTTTGGAGATATTATTATTCACCATATTATATCAGCTTATCATTATTGATATCAATATTAACAAAGCTATGATATTATGATTGACGTCATAGCCTAGATAATATTGTTAATATATATTAATAAAACAAATAAGCTACGTGTTGAAAAAGCAAAGTTAAAGAAGAAAGGGTTAATGGGAAATGCGTTTAGAGGAACCGTAAAAAATCGCCTTGCGCAGATGACTCTTCATTTTGGTAATATGTATTACTGGTATTATAGCAATTGGGCATTATTTAAAAGAATTCTACAACGGATTTTCTATAGTTTCAGAAAAAATATTTTTCCAGTAGTAGCAAATATAATGTAATAATATTTTAATAAAATAAAATTAAGAGAACTTTTTTCCTCTACTTCTTATAAATAGTTTTAACAGTAAATTGAAGGTCAGTTAAAGAATTGGTCAGGCTTCAAAGTCGTTATCGAGGTCTTATAAGAATTCTGTTTGATTTTTTAATTTCGATTTCAATTTGTTGCCATGGTAAGCAGAAAAAATGTGGTCTCCGAGCTATTCAATTATCTGTTTTATTAGAAAGTGGGACTAATAATTTTTAGTCTTATTTTAATTATAACTGCTTAATTCGAAAATAAAATTCCTGCAATCATACTAAGAACTAATGTGGATTAGATATGTAAAGATTAAAGTCAAAGCAGAAATAATTCTGTTATATTAAAAGTACCCATATTGACGAAACCAGTTTGTTATTTTCACTGATTCATAAATACCCCTACAATGTTACTTACCTGGTTCTTCTCTTAACTCTTCAATTGTTTCATGTTTTCAAATCTGTGTGTAATTTAGTGTGTTTTATAGAGTATATTCAGTTCTGATTTATAAAATTTTTTATTCATCCCATGCAAAGAATGGGCGTTCAGATAGTTAACATATAAGATGATATACAAAAAGAGCATTTGGAAAATTTAAAAATAGTATTTTAAATCATAAAATAAAAATCGGTAAGTTTATTTCATATTTTCTTCTTCAGCTCGAATCTTCGTTTTTTCATTGGATCATTAACACAGGCCTGCGATGAAAAAAATACAAGGGGTCTGATAGCTGAACTTTATGTATTTTTTGGTGCTGAAATGAAAAACAATAATGAAAAATTTCTATCACGTCAGGTTTTCTTGAAAATTTCAATTTTACTGTAATTTTTATGAATATTTACCATAAAAAAATTTTTCGTTTCTGAATTTCTTGCCTGACCAGTATTCTACTTTGGTTAAATCTACAAAAATACATCTTGACATCTTTCTATGACATCTTTCGATCACCCTCAAGCTCTCAGTCACAATCTCTCTCGACCAACAACTTCACGAGAATTCTTATCTAGGTGCGCTGACCTCTCAATAACACCAGCAAACGTAATAGACAGTCATTTTTCGGAAGCATTTTTAACGTCAGCTTTTATCTTCTTGCGTTTCGTGAAACATGGCTTCGAGTTTGAAACATTGTAAAAATTTCCCAGATGACTTTCGTTATATATGTGGCAAATATAGTGTTGTTAAAAATCGCATGAGGAGCATTACAGACTATATAAGACAACTTTATCTTTCATCTTTTTGCATGAAACTCTGAAACCAGGACAAATCGTGGGCTCCTTATGAAATAAGTGTGCAGTGTCTCAATGATCTACGCATATGGCACTAAGGAAAGAAGACTGCTTGACGATTTGAAATTCCTATGACGTGGAAGGAGCCCGAAAAACACTTTGATGTTTGTTATTTTTGTTTCTGCCATGTTCGTGGATATAACCAAAAATAATCAAAGGCTAATATCTTATCCTAACATTCCATCGGACATAGGCCCCGTTCCTTATAGACCTGGTGTGCCTTTGCCTCCAACTGAATTGCCAGTCATCTCTTCAGAGTCTTCAGACTCGTAACATCCAGAAGTTCAAGGCTCTGATATCAAAAGCTGCCCTTCTTCCTCATGGGAGCCAGTGGGCATCTGTTCCAGTTGGACTCTCGGTATATTTAAAAGAATGCTATGAAAAACTGGCTCTCGTTCTGGACAAAGTCCAGACCTCAGTTGGACCATTTGCGGTGATTTGAAAGTTATCTCCATGCTTTTTGGTCAACAAAGTGAATTTACAAAAAAATTCCCATGTTTCATTTGCGAGTGAGACAGCCGTGACAAGACTCATCATTTGGTCTAAAAAGAATAGCCGAAAAGACAAAATCTTGACCCAGGAGGATTCAAAACAACTTAGTTGATTCAAAAAAAGTATTGTTACCTCCGCTACATATAAAAATAGAAGTAATGAAGCAGTTTGTCAAGGCTGCTCCAAAAGATGGCGATTGTTTCGAATACATGTGCAAAAAGTTTCCAGGTTTATCCCAAGCCAAGTTGAAAGGGGAATCTTTGTTGGTCCAGATATCCAAACTCATGAAAGATAAGATTTTGAGACTAACATGACTGGAACGGAAAAAGAAGCTAGGGTTGCTTTCAAAGATGTCGTCAGTAAATTTCTGGGTAACTACAAGGATCCTGATTATAAAGAAATTGTAATGAAAATGCTGGACAAATTTAAAACGTTTGGTTGCTCCATGAGCATGAAAATACATTTCCTTCACTCACATGTGGACTTTTTAACCGAAAATTTAAGAGCAGTCAGCTTGAAAGATTCCATCAAGATATCAGAGATATTGAGCGTAAATATCAAGAAAGATGGGACAAGAACATGCTTGCCGACTACAGTTGGATAATAGCTCGAGATAGACCTGAGATTAAGCATAAAAGAAGATCATCAAAATTAAGTTTCAGAAGAAAACGAGTATGTTCTTAAAAGGAATCTTTTTTCTTTTGTTTGTTTTGTATTTTGTTTTAAACTTTCATGCAGACATACACAATATTTGCTATTCTTGGTCAATCGTCAATTTTACGTAAGTTATCTTAATAAAAATAAATTAAAATGGTATGTAGGTGATTTTCTTCTAGAAACTGCTGTAAAAAGTTTAAACACAAGGATTTTATTGTTTCTCTCTCGACCAGACGTGACTTGTGCGATCTGGCAACAGTATTTTTTTGTTTATTTTAACCAATAAAAAATTGGCAGATCACTCAAAAATCAATTTACTTTCAGAAGATTCAATTTTACATAGATCAAAATGAATGAAGACCACAATTACCAGATAGTACACGCAAAATTGTTTGAGAGAATTCCTTTCTAAATAGGATTTTAGTAAAAACATTAATATTGATTTTACAAAAAATCCTGACGTGATTGGGGAAAATGAAGGTCATTTTCGAAATCAGCACATCAAATAACATAAAAATCAACAAAGACATCTCTTGTATTTTTCAAAAACTTCAATTTCGCAGGCTTGTGTAATTACAGTCAAGTAGTATTAGGTTGTGGGAGCAGTTTAAAATGTTTGTTTCTTAACTCAATAAAAGATTACTTTGACTCGAAAATGTTCTTCACGAAAGGGAATTTGTGTCGATACTTTATTTGGCTATTGCCATGTTTCTATCGATATTTCTTTATATTATTCAGCATCAAAATACTGTTATAGTGTTTATTATTTAGAGCAGCACATATGAACAATTGATTAATACTGATACAATAAAATAATAGTTCAAGAAAATGATAGCGTTTTATCTTTACAGGTCTTTCGTTTACAGGTCTTTCAAATATGTCAGTCTTAAATGTTATTTTCCTAAAAAAATATTTAAAAGGAATTAAGCCCAGCATCTTTGTATCTTGATCTGGATACAACATTAATCACTACTTACAAACATTCCTCCTTGCAATTATCGGTGCATTCACCAAGGTCTTTATTGGCTCATTCATCTCTCAAGTTTTCCTTATTCATTTCTGAAATGTAAAAGTTTCTTTCACGTTTTTTTCTCTTTTTTTTTTTTCTTCGGAAACTTCACCATATAAAATTTAATGTCTCTTAGCATCAAAAATGGTAGCAATTACTTTTGTACCAAAAGTGATGCAGTTAAACACCAGACGGAATTCCTTGTGTAATCAAAATTTGAGGACAGTTTTTGGTGTCACAGCCACTAGGAGTGTCCCTTTGCACCAATTTTAGTGTTAAGTAGATGCCACCATTTTCGAAGTTCAGTATCACTAAAGCTTGTAATAACAATAAGATTTGTATACAAATAAAAGTCAGTAGAGTTACTTTTACGAATTAATTAAAAGTGAAAAGTATTAGTTTAGGATGTATACACATTCTAATTATTTATTACTACCTACAGCAGAATTAAAAACCTACATGCATTTTATAACGCTGAACTTTTGTATCTTTAAATGCATAGCAGTGGGCAAGACAACGAATTCACGTCATTTCGTACTCGATTGTAAACAATCTAGTGACGATATCCAAAATACGCCAAAACTGGAAGCTAAACTTGTTCATGAATGACTGGAAATGTGCACGAGCTTCACATTCCCTTTCAGAGCTTTTAGAATTCAAGTACAAGTTTAAAGTTATTATGAATGCTTGATGTGTTGCTAACTTAAAATGAACTAATTTTTTGCATAATTTCTTTTAGTTGTTTAACACCGAATTCGGGGAGATTACCTCAGTCTGTAGAGTGATTAAATGAGTGTTTATGATGTTTTTATTACCCGCTTAAATTACACCCAAATTCAGAGTTTGATTACAAAAAAAAACGAGTTTGAAGTGATAGAAAATTTGCAAATGTACTTAAAATTCATTCATTTCCACTTGTCAATCATCCCATATTTGATAAAATATATATATATATATACGTCATACTCCTTATTTTATTCTCTTAAAAGCTTAGGTGAACGCACGCATGCTTCAGTTTGCTCTTATTTTACCATAACCTAAAATATAATGAAGTTATAACACAAAGGTATTACAGAAGATATTCTGTTACCTGCAAACCAAATAGATAATCAGAAATAAGAACGCATGTCTTCTGAAATCTAGCATTTATTTATATTCGATATCTTAAAACGTTACAACTTAACATCACTTTTTATACCTTTCAAGCTCATGCTTTAGTTTTTTTTATATTGACTTAAAATTAAAATAATCAATGAAAAAGGTACGGACATCGTCACTGCTGCAGAACTTTTTCAAAAAAGAATTTTTTTTTAATACAATAAAATATGGTTTTTTTTTTAATACAATAAAATATGGAACAATAAAATATGGTTTTATAATGTGTGATAAAATTTGATAATTTTGGATAGCTCACCTAGCTTTTTCGCTGCATATTTCTGCTTTAGAAGGGTAATTAAATTCAATAAAAGAGCAATTACTGCATTTCTCGTGGTAATCAACGTAGCATTTTTCACGACACATCTGAAACAAGAAAACTGATTCTTTATTTTTATTACTAATAAATTTAACTCCTCATAATCATAATATAGCGAAAATAATAAGAAAGAATATTCTACTCACTTTGCAAAATAAATATTTTACAAACATTAAAATTGACTATAAGGTAAACCTATCAAACTCTTGTATGTTGTCATTTTAAATTCTTAAGAGCTGAATTAGGCAAAATCGCTGAAAGTGATTTGTAAATGCTATAAAGGCTAATATTAAATAATTAAGCGCAATTGCAACTCAGTGGAATCAGTCTCATTATTTTTCAGAAAGAGAGAGATGAAGTGAAAATTCTTATATTACTCATTTAAAAGTATTTACCTGTTTTGAGCGAACTCCAGTCTCGTCATTTTTTCTACAGATATCAATGTAGTCTAAGCAGTCTGTGTCATACGGATAACTCAATATTTCATCTTCTCTCTAATGATTGGTAAAAATAACTCATTTTGTACTTATTGTATTGCAATATGTATTTTAAGTGTTAAAAATTACAAAAAGAATTTTAAAAAATTTCCTGAGAAAATTCATTCTTTAAAATATGAATAATCGTAGTATTAAAGAATATAGGGGAGAGTGAGCGGAAATCGGGTACCTCGATTTTGGTGAAATCAATTTTGTTTTCTAGCTGACAAACTCATGCCTACTCCTCGAATCTACAGCTCATGTAGGACCTTGGCCTCCTTTACTATACAGCTCCACTTTTTCCGGTCCTTGGTCTTCATCCTCTAATTTTTTATTTTCATTTTTGCCACATCTCTTTCTTCCTCATGAAGCCATCTTTTTCCAGGACGTCTGACCTTTCTCTTTCGCTCTAGTTTTCCTTTATAAATTTTCTTTGTTTCTATTATTATACTTATTTGCTCCAGATGTTCGAGCCATTGTTTTCTTTTTGTTTTTATCGTTCTAGAAAAGTGAAATCCAGACCTGACAAACTTTGAATCACATTTTTCAAGTCAAGAAGAAGGATCTACCATATTGGCGCGTAGTTTTTGATTAATTCGTGACATCTTGGTAGATAAGTTTGTTTTACTATATCAACTCTCTTATGTTCTCTTGTTTTTTTTAAGCTATCCTTATTAATTGGTCAATGCAGTCTTAAAAATTATTTTTAGACCATTTTATTATACATCTACATAAGATTCCTTCTCTAACAAGCAATAAAGATTTAGCTCGATAGGTAGCACTGTACTGTATCTTTTCGATATCCTCTACTAGTGGTATAAAACTCAATACTACTCGGTTCGGTGCCCCTCTACCACTCATTGATATGTGTCTATGTTGGACCCAGGAACGTTTCGAAGCAAGCTAAGAGAAAAAATAACTACATCCGAAGGTACAAAGGTTTAACGGTTCCCAGGGTAAAATTGTATTGCTTGTCCCATCCTCAAAGCACAGAAAGCCTTATTTTCAGAGGTTTTGAGAGGAAAAGTTATATTATACTATAAAATTTGGGAAAAGTCCAGTATGCTGATAAATTAGCCCACTTTTCAATAACTTTGATCATTGGAAATTCCAGTACTAACCTACTTATTTAATGGTTCAAAGGCCTAACCATAAATTTGCTATTAAGTTTGAGCAGAAGAAATTTCAAGTTAAAACATGAAATCCAAAAACGCACTTTCACTGAATAGTACTTTTTTTAGATTTAGAGTTTTCTTAGATAGATTTAGATTCTTGACCCTCAAGTCAGGGCGATGCAGACACAATTTGAAAAATCTGATCTGATCTCTGAATGATAAGATCCGTTTTGTGTATATCGCCATATCTAATTGGAGTGAATAAAAAGAAATATGCACAAATGTTAAATTAACAAGCAGGATCTAGCTCTAGCTGATCAAGCTGATAGCTCTAGAAGATTGATTTGTAAGAATGACTCTTTAAAAATCAAGGCACAGAGAAGCTTGTTAACCTTACACTTGAATTATTACACTAGTTATCATAAATTAAGGAAAATCTCAAAAAATGACCATAATTCAAAATATTATACGAATTGAATTTAATAAAACTGGCAGGCATTATAATGCATATAATAATGTATAAAATAACTTAAAAAGTATTAACCAAACAATTGTGGTGTTACAGAAATTAGAATATGCGGGAAATAAATAAATCAGGAGTGCCAGTTTGAAATCGAAAAAGTATACCATTAGTATTAAGTATGCGCAACTCTAGCCGCAATACAGCAAATGCAGTGATGTGTGATGCTTTTAATTATGTGATTTAATAGTTCTGTTGGAAAATGCAAACCATTGATCTTGCAAAGCAGTTGCAAGTGCGTCAAGGGTCTGAGGAGGAGGATTGAAAGCAGCTACGTCTTTTTAAAGCATCTTAAACATTCTCGATAAGATTCAAATCTGTTGATCGAGTTGTCCACTCCACGTGCTGAATTGTTAGCTGCTGAAGATAATAGTCTAGGATGCGAACCCTGCGTGGTGTTGCGTTATCGTCCTGTAGCACGAAATCATTATCAATTGAACCAGAATAAGGCTGTACATAAACATCAAGGATGTCATCTTTATACCCATGAGCATTCACGGGTTCACGTAGAAAGACTTGCAGGTCTGCACTTGGATAGACGTTTAGTCCACCCAAGGAGATACCAGCCCACACACTGACCCTGCCTCATTAATGTGCATCTTTTTCTCGGATGTTCGTAACTTTAGACGATAAATCTGGACTCATCTGCTATCTGTGCTATTATGCTATCTGTGAAGAGAAAGAGATATGCTGCACCCACCTCAAACGTTCCCCTTTATGGAGTGACGAAAGTGGCTGGTTGCCTCGCGAACAAATCACGTTCGTGAAGCCTTCTATGCACAGTACACGTTAACACCAATATTCTAGTGGCAGCACTAAAAGAAGAACTGAGCTGGCTTGTGGTTGTGGTTCTATTTCTTGTGGGGGAAAAACTATAAATATCGGTCTTTGGAGCTCATTGTAGCATTTGGCCCTCCTTGGTTGAGTCTTTTGGATGGCGAATCTGTGGTTAGAAATTGGTGCTAAAGTCTATGAACCACAGAAGACATTTAGCACTCTGGCAACATCTATCTGACTTTTTCATGCTTCTAGCCTTCCAATAGATCTCCATCGCAGTTCTTCGGACAAATGAAGCTTGGAGGCTATTGATAGAATTTGGCTATCTCAATTTTCTAATAACAGAAACACAATGAAATTTGCAGGATTACGATCAAACATACAATTTAATGCCCATTACAGATGACGTCACTCCACTGCGGCTCCACTAATTTACATATTGTAGTCTTACTTAGCAATATTTTATTTATAACCTATTCAAATTTCATAGGAATTCGCTTATTCTTCGGAGAGATCTCACTATTTTTGTCATTTTTCCTTAATTTTAAATAACTAGTGTAGTTATTTAAAAAATATGTAACAAATATATTAATAACAAATATGTAATTTATATGTAACAAAACACTTTTTATGAAATTATATTTGGGCAAAAAAGTTTTATAGTTATTCGTTAAAAGAATTTGATTCTCGCAAATAAATACCATGATATGGGGTAATATGCTTAATGCAAAATTAACATTACAGGACCGAACTTTCTACCGGTCTCTGCACTAAACTATTGTAAGCGTAAATAATTTACTTTAAAATATTACTTTTCATTCTTTCGCACGTCATGTATGTATCGCATTAAATTTTAAAAATTAAAATAAAAATAATAAAATTAATAATATATTTTAGAATGCATAATTTTTTATCATAAGCGTAATAAAAGAGTCTTTTTTAATTAAAACTTAAATTACTAAAAACGAGAAAAGGGGCGAAATGCTTCTTTATCGCTCAGCACAATTGTTTTTTTTTTTTTTTTTTTTTGTTTTTTTTTGCATTTTATTTTAATGCGAATCTTTATATGGACTCTAGAATTTTAATACAAAATGTCGTTTCTTTTTTTTTCCGTTTGCTTAAATAAAATTATTTAAAATCTAACAATTCGCTATTTTCCCCCTTCAATTTAAAAAAAAAGGACTGCTAATGTTATTTTGACAGGATGTCTAAAAAGTGTTAAAACTATCAAACATCTCGTGGAATAAGCTTCAGATTAACGTTCTGAAATTACGCTAGAGAAATATTTTCTAATTCACCTCAGCAGGTGAGGTCGATTTTTGTGTCGTAAAATTTTACTTGCATTTTTCGAGATATCTATTTTCTAAACAATTTGAACTCCATATTCATTTTTTTGAGTTAAAGAATCAAATTTCAAATGCCTGTTTGTCACATGGAGACATTGTTTCCTGGAGAATCCCAATCTGCAACGGGTTTCCATTTTTAAAATTTTGAAATTGCCACCACCCCCACTGGAGGAGGTCAAGGAGTCGAGTTTGGTATTATTAAATGTTTTCGTTAAACGTCTGTCTTAAGATTTTTGATCAGATGCTATTGTCTCGAAATCATTTTTATTCCTTTTGGACACCCTGTACAAAACAATATGAATATAATTACTTACAATGTAAACATCAATTATGTACTGCTTTCCAGG
This sequence comes from Parasteatoda lunata, assembly GCA_949128135.1. Lineage (NCBI taxonomy): Eukaryota > Metazoa > Arthropoda > Arachnida > Araneae > Theridiidae > Parasteatoda > Parasteatoda lunata. The sequence goes on along the minus strand of OX421972.1, from coordinate 57,330,228 downwards.
TGTTGAAAAGTATCCTTTGTGAAAGGGATTTACTGCATCGTATGGCGAATGAATAAAAATATAATACCAGCAATAAAAATACCTGGTGGAACATTAGGTTCAAATACGGCGTCAACTTGGGGGTTAAAAATAAATCTGTCAAATGTCCAGTCTAACATTTTAAATTAGAGAATTAGTATTTTACACATTTTACAAAACTCAGTGATTAATTCGAAAATAATATTTAAAAACAAATAATTTTCTGAAGTTATTTCACAGCATTCATTATTGTATCCTAGTTAACTTGTTGTGGCAATGATGACAAGTGAGGCTAATGTTTTGGGAATCTTTTTATACTTCAAAAAATTCAAATGATTTTTAAATGATATCTCTAGTGCCCCACCCTTTCCCAATGTTTAGAAATATATTCGATTTAATTTTTGTCCCCATCACAGCTGTTTCTGATCTCCTTTTTTTTGTTAGCTTGTTCAAGCTCTTTCAGTTCCTAATGGTTACGCCACTTTAAATATGTTTAATCTCTTTTATTTATTCTACTTTCATTTGGTGTTTAGACTCTGAGGAAGATTTATAGAACCGAAGGTTAATATAAAATGTTTTTACGATCATATGGCAAGTTTGGGGAAGTGGTTGAGCGTATTAAAATGTGTACTTTTTGTAAATGAATGTAAGGTCTAAAGTGATGCGTTAAAGCCTGAACGCACAAAATTACACGGAATGAAAATGTGATAATTCAGTAAATCAATGCAAAGTGATTCTTGGCATTAGTACAGTATTCATATTAAATGTTCCAAATTGTGACCACTAACATCGCATGCTTGCATTATAATTGCGACCAAATAAAACAAAGAGAAAAATCAATAAAAAAAAAGCGAGTTTTTAAAGACCGTTCGATTGTAAATTAGCACCCCGGTTCTTCGCCAACTCAAAGTATTGATTCAGCAGTGAATAATAGATAGTAGTGGTAAACAATCTATAACGATAAACCTTCTTATATGGCATAACAGTTCAAATTAGAGACGGAATTTATCTCTTCTGAAACTTTTATATTTTATTATTAAATTTGATTTAAATGCTATGATTTACATCTGTCAACATCCCTTTCACGTATTGCTTTATTTTATTTATTGTCTTTAGTTGCCTTTGTTATAAGTCAAACATAAGCTTATAAAATGAATATCTCGAGTGAGAATTTTTTTTCTGCAGCAATGGATAAATAATCACTTTTTAAGCAACGAAAGTAAAACAAATTATCAAATAAGCACTTCAAGTTTAAATAACTTTTAAGCAAATTTAAATTTTGAAAACCTTAAAATAATACTTTCAATGCTTCAAATTTCAACAATTAGTTGCACTTGAGTCGGCCACTATGTTTTTTTCTTGCTGCAAGTTTAAAATGTAATAACTTTATGAATAGTAATGGAAAGTTAAATTTTCTTATACTATCGAACTTCTGCATGTACAGTCTTCTACACACCTTCGTAATTTCTGGTTTTTAAGTCTGTAGATTCTGCGCAGCTTAAGAAAAAGTAACGTGCAGCAATTATTTACCTGTTTTAAATACTTACAATCGTCTTAATTTAAATGCGTCCCATTATCACATATTTAACATCTAGATATATTAATACAATATATCTAATTCATAATTATATATATATATATATATATATAAGCAACAAGAACTAAATTATATATAATTTTATATGTAACAATTATTATTTTATTTATAATTACAATAATTAAACTATTTTTTTCACAAAAATTAAATAAACATAGGACACTGTAAGAAAAAATTTACTTTTTATCCAAACTATCTGTTTAGAAAGAACTATTAGAACTAAAGAACTAAGAAAAAAATTAAATTCCAGTAATTTAATAAAAGCATACAAGGAGTAAATAAAAACATGCAAAAGTTTAAAATATTGAAACGTAAGAGCTGATAAAATAAATTTGGAGATGTTACCAATTTAAGCCGTGGGGAAAATTCAACATCATTACATAGAAAAGTGTAGCAATAAAAACCGGAAAAGTCTTTCTTTGCCAGGATTTTTATCCAGTACTTGTGCCTTACTTAATTTATTAAATTTTTTCAAAAACAATCCTGTACAAACAATTAAGTCATTGATATCAGTCTGGTCTAATCATTTGATCCGCAGTTCTGGAAAAAGAAATAATATTTTATAGTCAAGTGAATATCCATACCAGTGTGTCCCACTGAAATAAAACCTTCTTTATTTTGTGCCATAATTGGACACAATAAAATTTATTAAGATGAAACAAGTCTCGATATAACATAAATAATGATGGTATAGCACAATCTTCCATTGTTGTCGTAGAATTTTTATTGGTCGGCGAATCTCGCGGTAGGATCCAGTTTACCCACATTAACTACCATATATATATTTTTTTTATTCTCATCAGCGTAAGATTATGTAATTTAGTTTTCAAATTTATTTTACGTCTCTTAAAATGTTTCTCTTTTACTATTTGCGATCGCAACGAATTATAGGGGGCGTTGCTGTATGAGACGAATACCTGCGATTTCTATACGAACAGTCATTCAATTACTCTGGAGACGTCTTTAATGTTGCGTGTAGCATTGTAACGGTCATTCTTTATTGTGGTTTATTAAATTTAAAAAAGAAAAATGTTTGATATTTTTTCTTATGCAAACGAAAACAAAATGGTATATCTTTTTTTTTTTAGGGATGGAACATCCATAACACATCGGAAAAATACTTGTAAACAAACAGAAAAAAATATGTATCTTCTTATTAGAGTTAAAACCTAATGTCTGAGAAATAGTTTTACTAAATTTAATGATATAACATGAAAGCCCTATTTAAATTCCTTTACATTCCATAGTTTTAAGAATCATATTACTTCAAACATTAAAATAAGCAAAAAGTATACATAAGCCTCATAATTTTATATAATTTAATTTTATAAAAAAAAGTTTTTTGACAACAATTTTTATCAAAAAATTTTAAATTTCAATAAAAATCATTATTCAGAAACTAAAAACGTGAAGTAAAGAATGCTTACGAAACAAAAGAAAAAATCTAAAAATTCCTTACATTAAAATAAAAAACTTTCATGTTTTTTTTTAATTTTTTTTTAAAATTCATAATCGGACGTAGAAAACCGTTCTATAGAAAGTTATCATCAAATAAGAAAAAAAAATTTACAAGTAAAATTTTTTATTTAATAAATTATAACACTTACCTGCTTTATAAATCTGGAGAATTCCAAAATGATATTATCTTCGATTTTTGACACTGTTTTTTAGTGCTACGAAAATGCGTCTTTGAAATTTGCCAAAAGTAGAACAAGATGCAATTTTATTTTTTCAGGAGCGAAATGTTTTACCAAAAAAAAAAAAAAAAAAAAAAAAAAAAAAAAAAAAAAAAACGAAAATGTGCCAATTCTCATGACATAAATCTTTATTATGGTAAACGTACGCTTTGGAAATGTAATTTTATTTGGAATCTTATTTATTAGAGTTCATATGGCGCCAGCATCAGGTGAAAGAAAATATTGAGATTGTTTTGAATCTATGTTAAACTCTATATCGGTCCATTTTCCACCGAAATCCGATTAACTACTCTGATTTTAAATAAAGTGTTTTGAATTTTGAAATGGTTTGGTTTTAAATAAAGTGTTTTTTTGTCGCAAAAATTTTAGACATAGATTAGCGGCACTTAAAAACCGCCAAATCTGCAGTTGCGGTGGCGTTAATACGTAAGTACCGAATTTTTATTCCATACTTTCTGAATCTTATTACTTCAAACATTGGAATATGCAGGAAGTATACATAAACACATAATGTTATACCATTTAATTTTTTAAAGAAGCTATTTTAACAACAATTTTTATCAAAAAATTATAAACTAAAACTATTATAATAAAGAATTCTTAGGATAAAAAAATGATTTTAAAAATTCTTCATATTGAAATAAAAAACTTCCATATTGTTTCCTTTTTTAATCTTATAGTTCTTAATCAGACGTAAAAAACCATTCTGTAGAGAACTATCATCAAATAAGATTTTAAAAAAAATTTATAAACAAATTTTTTATTATTAAAATCATAACACTTACCTGATTTATAAATCCGGAGAATTCCAAAATGATATGTTCTTTGTTTTAAAACTTTGTTCTCAAATAATATATACATAGTTTATTCCTTCATTACTTTTAGATGACATACCACACAGCAAAATTTTATAATTGTAAGATCTCGATATGAATTTTAATATGTAACTTAAAAACAGAATAGCTGAATTCTAGTTGAAATTATCCTTTCAAAACTAAGAAACACTTACCAAGAAAACGATAAAAATTTATTAATAATCAGCACAAATGATACTATTTCAAGTAATTCGGATGATTCTTTATTGTTTTTTTTTTTTTTTTTTTACGAATTATATAGATACAGAAATATATACTATTCTATAAAGAAGAAGAATATTCTATAACTATTACAGTTCTGTTCGTTCTGAATTCACATTTATTAATTGTAATGAAGAAAGCAATGTTGACTTTAATTTGTAATGAATTGAAGACAGAATAAATGTATTTTACCGCAATACACACACCTGCAACAGTATGCGATCCCAAAATCGGAAGTTATCAGTTGCAAGTTTGTTGATAAAAGAAGTTAAATATTATTGAGGAATTTTTCTTCAAATGTTTGGCGTGTTCTATTTCTGAAAGATTTACCAATATTCTGGAGAGTTTTTTCAAGTTCTTCGGCCTTTTCTAATGGAAATTTTGCTTCTTATTTGCTGCTAAGAAAATGGCGTCTGAGCCTGCCAATGATTCTGGTGGAACTAAATAATCCTTTATTTTATGGGATGTAACATTTTGCCGCAAATGCATTAAATATTTTAAATATAATATCTGTATTTTACAAAGAAAAACCAAGGTTTTGAGAGGAAATGTTATTTATACTGTAAAATTTGGGGAAAATCCAGTATGTTGATAAATTAGCCCACTTTTCAATAACTTTTGATCAATGGAAATTCCTGTACTAACCTACTTATTTAATGGTTCAAAGGCATAATCATAAATTTGCTATTAAGTTTGAGCAAAAGAAACTTCAAGTTAGAACTTTATAAATTAATGCCTGATATTTTCAGACTCCCGCTAGAGGGCGTACTCGAGCGTTGCGATCGCTAATCTTATATGTGAACTTACTTGAAAGCCTTTAATTTAAGAAAATATTTTTATCAAGTGTGCATAATTTTTACTGAAAATAGTAAATATTAGTATAGAAGAAATTCCTTTACTTATAATAATAAATTATGTTATAGAATTTTTTATTCAAAATTAATAATAGTTGCTTAAAGTCTCATAATATATTTTATTTTAAATTACAAATTAATAACACATGTTGCTTGAGCAGCAATATATTTTTGCTTTACGAACCTTAAAATCAATTTTATATTTTTAAATTGTTTATAGCTCAATTTTTATTTGTATTAATTCAATTAGTAATTATTCAATTATTATTGTATTTCCATTATTATTCGTAACGAATGGTTTCGATATTCAAATGGTACGGCAACTAACTAAACTTGTAAGAATATTCTTAAAATTACTAAAGTAATTTACTAAATAACTAATTAAATTACTGAAGTATCTATAAATGTGTACCAATAAACATAGTTAAAATTTAAAAATCATTAAAGTGAATTTTCTATTAAAACTGCATTTTAATCTTTTTGTTATATTAAAGTAAGATCGAAACACAAAAAGAGAAAGTGAAGTTTTATTAAATGTGTTACAAATTATGAATAATTGCAAAATGTACCTATAAAAACATAGTGCTCTGTTATAAAAGATTTAAATTGATAAGTCATGAAATCTTGAAAATAATTTTCGGAACATCTGGTTAAAGTAAATATAAGCACTGAAAATTCCAGATATTCCTGAAAACTGTTCTCAGATTTTAAGAGTTAATGAATAAAAAGCAAAAGAACAGATGAGGTACGAATTTCTCAAGAATGGAAGAAAATATAATGCCAGTAAAATATTGCGGTTCGAGTAAATATACCTTTAAATTCTGATTTTATCGCTAATATTTGTAGCCATAATCAAATGATCTTGAATAATGTTTACTTTTAGTTGAATAAATTTTGCTTTAGATAGTTGAAATTTTGTATTATTTGTAAACGTTGAACAGTTTTGACACTTTAAAGGAAGCTGGTGGATTTTATCGATAATAAACAGAAAATTATATTCTTAAATGTGTAAATTTTCAAATTCTAATTTGATGCTTCCCTATAATTAAATTTTTAATTTCATTGTTTTTGAAGGAGGTATTCTGTCATATATTAATTAGTTATGTAATAAAGAAATCATTTGGTAATATGCTCTTTTTGAGAAAACCTTTTAGCATATGGTAAAAAGTGAAATATTAATAATATTTTTTTATTTACTTAAAAAATTCGTAAAAGTCACCTTAAAAAAATAATATGTTTTGATGGAATTTTAAATTTTAGCTTAGTTAAACAGTTAAGAAGGGCTATATAGACAATAGAAGTTTATTTTTCTTTTAAAGTGATAAGGAAAATTGGTTAATTATACGACTTAATGAAAATTAATATCCCAGAAACTATCCGTCAATTTAATTTAAAATTTTCTATTTTGTTATTTAAAGGTAAGAATTTTAAAACAGATTAAAAATTTGCATATTTTACACATAATTATATTTTTAAGTTCGCTTAAAAAGTTTTCTCGATATGGTTTGAATTTAAACAGTGAAATTAACATTAAGGGGTCTAGAATTTTGACCACTTCAACTCTCACATTTTCCAGGTTGCGGTTACCAAGCATATTTTAAGGGTCAAGAATCCTAAACCATCAGTTCATTGAATCATATGTTATTCAGGGTATTAACTTTTTTTTATTATTTTCTAGCACTGTATTTTCAAAGGAGTACTATACGGAGAAAATTATTTTGTTAAAACTATCGAATTTTCTTATAATGGCATTTCTTATAAAAAAACATAATTCTGGAAACCAAAAAAAACCCATAAACATATGGTATTTAAACCTTTTATTTGGTAATTTTTCCACTCATATGGCTAAGGTTTACTGGAAATTCTGATTTTGAAAATTATAGTTCTTGTAACCCCACATTTAGTAAAGTATACAAAACTACGAAATAAATATTATAAACTAAATAGTTTTTATGCTATGCTCTGAGATATCATTAAAAAAAATTAACAAATTCTACCAAATTTACGAAAATTTTATCTCATATAATAAAATTATTTGTTAATTTTATCAAAATCATTACCAGAGCGTTTCAGTAAAAAGTTACTGAGCGTTTCGGTATTTCCATAGAGTCAGACACACGTTAAACTTTACCATATTCGTGTTGTTTTGACCATAATTTTTCTCTCAGTGTATGTCTTGAAAAAGCGATTAAAAAAAAGTTTAATATTTGCCGTGATTTTCATAAATTGAATCAAATACATACATTTAAATCTTTCAAAATATTGAGGAAATGATTTTTTGGCACTAAATAAAAATTACTACTCGCAATCAACTAATTCTAAGAAAAAAAAATTATTATTAAATGTCCAGTGTACTCTTAAACTCAATCTATTTTGAATGTCAGTTAAATTTTAATTTTAGAATGAAGTGCTATAAAAGTAATCTAAGGGTAATTTTTCTTAAAATACTATAAATCCACTTATAGAAAAAAAAAGTATCAGGGTCTTTTTTTTAAAATAAGAGTCAGCCATGTTATACTTTTTATACTTATAATCATGCATTTAACGGAATATGATTCCTTGACAAAATAAAAATAAAAAATTTACTTTTGCCAATATTTCTAAATTAAATCAAATGAAACTTTTAAATACTGTATGAATGAAATAGTCAACTATAAAATGTTCAAAAATAATAGATCTTATGCTAAATAATTTATAATTTTCATATATTACGAAACATTTGATAAAAATAAAGTCTCGTCCTTACCAATTATTCGTTATATGGCGTATCATAAGAAAAATTCCACTCGGATAAAAAAAATTCTGATAAAATTACCGTACTGTTTGGTAATGAAATTTCTGGTAGAGAAACAAAAATTATTTAATTTGGGATAATAAAACAAAAACGTACGGTATTTAAACCATTCACTTGTTAATTTTTTTGCTGATCACGTGGATAAAGTTTACTGAAAGTTCCTGTTTTTAAGTTATAATTCTTTATCTTTCATAGGGCTAACAATTTACCACTAAAAAAATACTTTATAATGGAAGGTAATAAGTTACATATTTCAATTTATATATTTTCAACCCTGTGTTTTCGTTCAATTTCTTGAAAGAAAAGAAAAAGAATTCGGTATCATTCAATTTTATTCAAATTTGGAGACTTCTGTTACTTTTCCAATAGGTGGCACCATTTAATAGTAATTACAAAACTGAAAAGTAAATTTAACCGAATAACCTTTATGCGATGCTCTTTGGTATCGTGATAATTTTACCTCATTTATTACGAAGCATATAGTAAAAAAAAATCTCAGTTTGAATAGTAACTTTTTTTATGGTTACTTGACTAAATACTTGACTTTGGTAAAATAGCAATTAAATAAATTCCTATTTAACCCATTTTGCCAAAAATATTCTAACATTGAAAAATAAATATTGTGAAATACGAAAATAAAAATTCAAATCTAACTCATTTACGCATAAGACTCAGGTTTAATTTATCTTCTTCATAGAAATATAAAGTATTACTAAAATGTGACATTTTCAAAAAAGTTAATGCAAATCAATATGCAAATGAACTTTCTTCGTAGAAGCATAGAAATAGAAAATGTGAAGGAAACAACTTCCGCCCTTCATTATTATATATACCTTCAAAAATGGAAATAAAAAGTAAAAATATTTTCGCCATTTCCTTATATTTATTTCTTTTTTATATTTTCATTGTCACTTGAATAATAGCTAACTTTTTTTTTCATTAAATTTCGAGCTTAAATTAAATATTAGTTACAAAACTCAAATTGAAATTGCATTCTTATATAAATGTAGCTTTTGTTCATTAGTTAGAAAATAATTAATTGGAGATAAGAATTTCCATTTTGTCTTTTAAGGGATAATTGATTGTTTCCTATCTTAAGGATCAGAGAATTGTATTCGTATTCATTATTTTTTTCTATCTCAGAATTGCTTTTCAACACTATTTTCTGTGTTTTACTGAGAGAAATGTGTTTTTGGGAATCGCTTAAATTTTTTTTATAAATAATATCATAGAAAAATTGATGCAAAATATTTTATTATGTAAAAAAGAAAAGAATCAAGTTTTTTCTTCAATTTTTTTTAATTAACGAAAAGATTTCTAAAAGAAATATTTTTTAAGGAAAATTACACGCATAAAACTTTTTTCAATATTTGCATAAAACTTTTTTATACAAATATTTCAATACATTAGCTCAAAATTAATAATTTTATGAACGATCAAAAATAACATATAACACAGCTTTCATCTGGTTTGATAACGTGATAAAATTCGCATCGAAACATGATTGTAGAAGTGTAAATTCCTAATAAATTGCGTTTTTACCGAAAGTGGGATACTGCAGAGATATGATCTAGGAAAAACTTCTTACCTTATTAAGGAGCTTTTTTATAATGAAACAAAAGCAAATATGTGGTCATTACTTATATTAGCAAAACAGAATATTAAGTAGCATCTCTTTTAGAGAGGCGAGAAGAGTTTCTTATCAGGCATCCATTTTATATATGAATGTTTGTAATAATGAACGATCGAATTGAGGGGCCATTGAGTAGCCAAAATTCCCCAGTCCTAACGACAAGAATTTTAAATTACTAGTGAATGATTAATTGCTAACGGACACTTAAAGGCATGGCCAGTTATTGGAGAGTAATTTGGGGAGTTATTGATAGATAATATAGCAACAACATAGTTACTAAATATACCGTGAGAATTTAATATAACCCTATAACAGAAATATTTTTGTGGTTAGAGAAAGAAAGTGACTTACAGAAAGATATAGTTAAAAACAAATTTTGATATTTGATTTGTAATGACACTGAATTAATGAATTATGCATTTGTATTCAATTAAAAAGTTAGCTGTTACATTGATTGTTAAGAATAGAATAAAAGTATTTATATTCGCTTTTTATAAAATGTGATTATTATTAAATTATTAATTGAATTTGATTATAAAAGAGTTAAGATTGATAGAAAAATAAATTTATGAAATTCATAAAATTTTAAAAGCTAGGAAATATGTAATGTTTGTAATGGTATCACAATTAATGTTAACTAGCTAAACCTAATTAGTATAACTAATAGTTTCATATAAACCGAGCTTTTAGATGAAACTATCCATGACGAAAAAAGGCTGTTAATTAATTCAGGTTATTTTCGATCACTTAAGAAACTGGCATATCAGGGAAGGTTTCTTGCAATAAGTTAAATTTAACAATAAATCTTGTATGCAAAATGGCTTAAGAATACTATTAAAAAGGCTAGAAGACTTTATTTCATATCACAGATAGTATTTTACATATTACATATTATTGGAAATATGTAAACAAAAAACAAAAAAGATCTATATTCTATTAGAGCATTACACATTCTACACGGATCTCACAATCTTACGGTAGAGTTTTTACGAAGCTCGTCCACTGACTTGACGTCTTTGGCCTAAAAATTAAAAAAAATAATACGCATTTATTATTTTCGTCAAATATTAAATGCTATTTTATAATAACGTTCGATCAAGGTAGTCACAATTACAGTTCCACTTTGTGAGCTGAAGAAATATTAAAACAGTAATAGTAGACAATATGTTTTCAAACTTAGAAATAAAATAAAAATAAAGAAGTTTAAAATATGAACCAACTAAGACTATTACAAATGCACACATAAAATATCATATTTTTACATTACTACTGCTAATAATAATAATAATAATAATAATAGTAATTAATTCTCTCTCATCTAAATTCGCCGTCGCTAGTATATCAACATTTTTATTCAAAAGCCTAAAAAATTTTGCTTTTTTACACTATAAAAATTAAGATTATTTTTTAGCTAACTGATTCCTTCACTCGTTTTTTAATTTACTAATTTATTTTGCCATTTTATAATTTACTCACTCGCTCATTCTTTTACAATTGCACTCATTACACTTTTCAATAAGAGTCAAACGATGTCATATTCATATATCACTCAAATGAATGTAAAATTGGGCAAATTCATAAAAGTATCATATTTTTAAAATAAGACAACTCTTAATGTACTAGTTTTAATTAACTCTCTCTCGTCCTGATCCACCGTCTCTAGTTCATCAGCTCTTTTTATTTTAAATCCTGAAAAATGTTTTTTTTTTTTTTTCAATTATAAAAATTAAGATTATTTTTTAGTTAACTGATTCCTTCACTTTTTTAATTTACTAATTTATTCATCCATTTATTCATTTGCTCACTCACTCAGTCCTTCACAATTGCACTTATTACACTTTTCAACAAGAGTCAAACAATGTCATTTTTCATATATCACGCAAATGAATGCAAAATCGGGAAAACTCATAAAAGTATCATATTCTTAAAATAAGATTATTCTTAATGTACTAGTTTTAAATAACTCTCTCTCGTCCCAATCCACCGTCTCTAGTTCATCAACATTTTTATTTGAAGGCCTGAAAAATGTTTTTTTAATTATAAAAATTACGATTATTTTTTAGCTAACTGATTCCTTCACTTTTTTTAATTTACTAATTTATTCATCCATTTTATCATTTTCTCACTCACTCATTCTTTTACAATTGCACTTATTACACTTTTCAATAACAGTCAAACGATGTCAATTTTCCTATGTCACTCAAATGAATGTAAAATCGGGCAAACTCATAAAACTCATTTTTTTAAAATACTGAGACTAATCTTATTGTACTAGTTTTAATTAACTCTCTCTCGTCCCAATTCACCTTCTCTAGTTCATCAACATTTTTATTTTAAAGCCTAAAAAAGGATTTTTTTTAATTAGAAAAGTTCATATTTTCGTTAATCGATTCCTTTATTTATTTTTAAAAGCCTATAAAAAGTTTCTAAAGCTGCTTTTTCAAATGTTTCCTAGTTTAATTTTGTTGACATAGAGCAGCAAATAGTTATCCTATGAAGAAAAACCTACAAATTTAAATAATTTATTTAAAGACTGAATTATTTATCTTGAAAATTGAAATATGTATAAAGATTAGTAAGATGGCAAATATTTGCATTAAAATTTCAGATCTTTTTAACATAACTAGTTTGAATGAAGTAAAATTACTTACGCTTTTTTTCTTTTCTTTGTCCTCCTTCATATTTCCTCTTGCGCAACTTTTCTTTCTATTTTCATCACATATATTTGCTCTTAGAATTTTTCTTTTTTCCTTTCTCTCATTGCGCGTTTTCAGTCTGTTCTATAAGTAAAAACATGATGTAGTTAGTTATGAGATTCATAAAATGAATCATTAACATTAATGGAGGTGAAACATTTTCTAGGTGTATATAGATTGCTATATTATTATCTTCATTTTTGAAGTTATATTATTATCATTCTGTACAAAACAATTTATATATAGCTTAAATTCTTCTTTAGAACTGAAAACTACACTTAGAAATAAATAAAATATAATGCACAATAATATAAATCAAAGATAATGCTTTCCCTAGACGTTTTTTTTTTCTGTTGGAAATATGTGTGTACAAATTAAATTATTGGTATTATTAAGTAAATTGTTGGTAGAAATACAAATTAAGTGATTCATAATAAATTGATTTTAACTTCGTACGTAAAAGATACTTTCTTATACTAATATCTGCCTGCGTGGTCTTATGAATGCTTATAGGTATTCTTAATGTTAAAACATTTTCTGAGCATACCATATGTTATCGTCAATATGTCTACAAACAACTAATTAGCTGCATCTTATGTCAGTAGTAATAGTTGTTAGCGAAGGGTTATTTATTTCTTGAGTGCATATTGATTAAATTTTCTTGAGTATTTCGAGGAAATATCTGTCTCAACTTGATAGAAAAGTCAGAAACATTTTTATAAAAAAATTGAAAATATTTTTTTTAAAAAAATAATAGGCGAAGATCAATTAACAATTTTCTTTAAGAAATTTTAAATGGAAAAATACCCTTAACTTTAACTGTAAAAATAATGTAACACAGTTGCATTATTTTTTGTTGTTGTTCGGCATGAGTCAGTGTATGTTTTTGTGTTTGAACAGAACGATAAACTAGATTCAAGTACTGAAAAAGCATTGCAGCTGAGTCTGTAATCTTCCATGTATCAACTCAAACTGTCATATTAACTGAACTGAAATCAAATAATTTAAGAATTAAATCTATGCATAAATCTGCTGAAGCTTGTTCTATTACTTTTATTTCACTTTCTTATTTGACTATACCTTACAAGTATCCAGTACATTACATTTAAAGTTACACACAATTTCTTTTAGGTAAGAAGATATTTTCTTCTTTAGAGCATGCATCGAAGTTTACCGTGGAAACACGCCAAATGTTGTCATAACTACACCTTTTAGTTTATTCAAATATGTGTTTATGCCATTTGGCTTGCGTAATGCAAACCAAACGTTTCAGCACCTTATAAATCAAGTATGATGAGGTTTACAGTTTTGTATACAAGAATTTAATTGTATTTCAATTACCTTGAAGAATGTAAACGTGCACAAAATGCATCTTAAACTTGTGTTTCAAAAGTTCTTCGAGTATGGATTAAACTTAATTTTCTTTTTATAAATACATTAAGACAAAGCTCAATTCCTTTTCTGAGATGTTTAATCACAGACGATGGAGTTAAAGCACTTCCTTATAAAGTTCAAGAAATTTTGAATACAAATATGAATAAAACAATATTTGAGTTGAGAAGATTTTTAACAGTGCTTAACTTTTATAGTCGTTTTATTCCCAACATTTCAAATATCCATGCTATACTTCTTGATTTTTTTAAAAATGCTAAGAAAAATGATAATAGATTTGGTAATGATTGATTAACATGCCATAATCTTCTAAAACTATTGCGTTCTTTTTAGCAAGTGTTTGAAAATGTTATTGTAAAATTTATGAGCAAGAATGGCACATAAGACGTATCTTGCCAAATCTCACATTTCACCAATTGTTTTAATGTTTCTTCTACAATTGTATAATACAAATTATTATTCCCTTCTTAATAAAAGTTCATATAACTAATAACAAAAATTGTTATGCAAGCAATAATTGATCTACAAGTAGTCGAAAATGTTATTGTACAAGTTTTGTGCCATATTAGATATATCTTGCCAAATATAATTTTGCACCAATCATTTTAATGCTTCTTCTTTAACTGTATAACACTAGTTATAGAATTAAATTATTCAAATTTTTAATGAATGTATATCTGAAAATATTTTTGAATGATCTTTATTTTTATCTTAATGTAACATTTCTAGGTGATTGATCTTTCAATCAGAAGTGTCAAATTATGCCACCAATAAAATTTAAAATGTAGATAAATAAAAAATATTATAATGAATGACTCATGAGCAATATTTGATCTACAAGTATAATTATTGCACAATTCGTGTGTGATAATGCAATATCTGAGGTATCTTGCCAAATATCTATTTGCACTAATTATTTTAATGTTTCTTCTTCAATTGTATAATACTAGTTATTAATTATTCCCATTTTTAACAAATTTTTATCTTAAAATTATTTCTAAATCATCTTTAGTTATATTTCCATCTTAATATAACTTGTCTAGGTGATTGATTGATTTTTACTTTCAATTAAAAGTGTCCAATTCTGCCATAAATAAATTTTAAACTGTAGATAAACAGTAGCCGTGATAATGATTAATGAGAGAAAATAAATCAGAATTACAAATGGTAAAGTATTTTTTAACACAAGCATTTACTAAACTTACATAAGTAGCTTACTTACTACATTTGTAATTCCCCCTAAAGGAGGTCTCTGAATCCTCTAAAATAAAGAAAAACATCAAATCAAAATCTATAACGGAAATTTTTTATTTTACCATTTAATGTTTTTATTTTCAAATAAATGAATTTAATCAATTAAAATTATGTGTAAATATTTATTTGCGCAGTTGATTGATTAGATAATTCATTTGTATGTTTCTGACTAACCTAGAAATAAAATTCATAATGAAGATAGGAAATAATAATGATAATAATTTCTTAACTACCACTCAACCACTGGGTGTCATATTTGAAAAAATTCGGATACCTGACAACTTAACATTAGGCTTTTGGCATTATTATTTCTGTGACATATTTTGAATCTAACAAGTTTATTTATTTATCTTTTGCCTTTTCTAATCCAAAAACTATTGAATATAAAAATATTTGATGACAAATTGTTATTGAATTTTATAATGATAAAAACTTGATCAATAATAAGGTGGTATTATTTTTTGACAACAATTTCATTTTATTGATTCTTAAATTTTCATTTTTATAAAATTCAAAAATATTATTTTTTAATTTTTATGACATTGTAAGACTTTCTAATGACTTTACTTTAATAACTAATGACTTATTAAACACCTTTTAAAAATGTGTTGTTTGAATTCAACATTTTTGTTCAATATCTGTCAACAAAAATTGTGATTGTTCTTTTGCAAATGTAACTTAAAACTGACATGTATAAGTATTTATAAATGTTTTTGAAAAGATTGTTACAGAAATCACTAAAGAAACTTCTGTAACAGAATCACCTCTGTTACAGAAATCACTAAAAATGCACTAAACATAAATTAAACAAACATTCTTACTTCTTTATCTCGTTTTTCTTCTTCTGGCTTTTGAAAAAGAAAAGTGCATTAAAATTATTATTGCCAATTACAATTTAACAATATTTACTTCAGAGTTTTAAAAAGTTTTAAATTGTCCATATATAGTTCGAATTTTCTTTTTTTCATATGGATGTGTGGAACTTTGATTTAATATCCAAATATTCACTTTACATTAAGTAAATTAGCATATCATAACAATTTATTATTGATATTTACAATAACAAAATTTAACATAACTTTTAACAAAGGTAATATTATTTTTATTTTACGATGTAACTTTTATGGCAGTAGAAAAATTATTCATTGTTATATTTTAAAAACTATTAAATGCTTTTTTGTTAGAATTTAATCATTAGTTGTCCTAAGAAAGTTGAAACTTAAGATATCTATGTTAATACAAATGATTTTAAAAAAATAAATATAGAAATCACACAAAATTCACGAAAAAAAATTTAACTAAAAATGCTTACATCCTCCTTCATATTTTTTTCCTTATCCGATATAAAATATAAAAATCTTGCAGTTTATAAAAAGTTTTAGATATTTCATATATGAGTCATTTTCAAAATCGGTAATAATAAATCGGTATCGATAAATAAAATTGTTAAACAAGTATAAATTTCAAAAATAATTAAAATATAAATCTTTCATATTATTCTGATGTTTTCGGTAAAGTTAAATTTTTAAGAAATAATTTAACTGTTATATTTTTGTCAGATTTGTTAAAAATTGTCGTGTTTGTTACCGGACATGTTTAGTAAAATTTAACCAATTAATTTCGGAACACAATAATGTAAATTGGAATTTATTGTAACTTGAGAGTCCTACTATCCATTAAATAAAAATTTTCAAATCAAAAAGCACTGATTAATTTTATAAAATATGCTTATGTCATGTCTGCTATAATTCTAACATTTTTTCAAGTAACGTTGTATAATTAAGAATTATAAAACATAAGTAAAGGTTTACCTTCATTATTTGCTATTGTATATATACATACATAGTAAGTTTTGGGGCCACATTGTGGGTCTCCTATTTAACCTATAATTATTTTCTCCGATAGGGTACACTAATACCCGGTTATATAATACGTGGTCTAATTTGAATATTATGGGTCAATATTAAGGGGAGATATAGAGCCATGCTGTAATACAGAATATTGACATCGAATTTTCTCATTCTAACGCTAATAAACACGACACACTATTATATATATACATACTTAGTAAACTATTGGGCCACTTTGTGTACCCCCTAATAAGCCTATAATTATTTCCTCTGGTAGGGTACACCCGGTAATATATTACGTGGTCCATTAGAAAAAAAGAAATTATATGAAGCTCTTACAATAATAACAATACATCTATTTGCATTTTATAAGAAAAATTACCAATGGTAATGGACATGACAATTTTTTAATTATAATAAAGTTTAATATTTAATTTGTCTTTGAAAAAGGGAACAGGGTCCTTGCATCAAACCCAATAAAATTTACCCAGTCGAAAATCAAAGACCCAGTTAAATTTCTTGGTCACCTGCTTACTTAACAGCAGTCCCAACTTCATCAATAGCTCATTAGACGTGACCAGTTTATGCCGATATTGCATTGTGGGACTTTTGGTTCAACTTTGTTAAGTTGATCGAATATTGGTTGAAGTTGAGCCTGAATTGCAGTTGGATCATAATCATGTTACCACTGTGAAATTCAGCAAAAAATTGCTTTCTTGTCTTTTTTGAATATAAAATTCTAGTGTGTAAAACGGCTTGTTTTCTTGAACCTCCAAAATGATATACTTGAATTTCTATGGCAAATTTGCAAACATAATGAGAATCATTGCTTTATTTTGAAGGCTTTCTGAACAATTTAAGGTTGCATGATATTGCTGTCTAACATTGAAAATGTGTTTTTAGGCATCTGCTCATATGAGTGTTGAATTTCGTTATTAGTTCAGAAAAGTTATTAAGTTAAGTCTCCATTATTTCTTTCAACATCATATGAATACTAACTCTTTTTTTACCAAAATAGTTTTATTTTACTTATTTAATATATTTGACCAACATTGTTATTTTATTCTATAGCTAGATTCATAAAAGCTTGCAAGTATTCATAAAATATGTATGTAATATGTATTTATTCCTCTGGTTATTGGCACACATACATAAAATAGACAAAGTCTAATAACGTGTAATAGTCTCTTTTTTTTAATAAACTACTAGCCTTCCTGCAAAACATCTTTTTGTAGAAAGAATTTGGTAGCTAATTTCTGTTTGACTTTAAGACTTTACTTAATTTTTATGGGGGAAATACAGTGCTTAATAGCGTTTAACATTTATAATTATGCTATTTCGTAAAAACACAACGAAAACATTTTTAATATTCTCAGAATATGAGAATATGATTCACCTCTAAAAACTAACGTGTTTTTGAAAATTTATTAAGAAACATTAAAATCAGTATATAAAAATAGCATTATAATGGTATCAAATAATGTAAAAATAGATTAAAAAATTCGGGCAAAGAGAATTTGTATTAGCATTTAAGAATTTTAATTCCATTTCTGATTAAAAAAGGTTTTTAACCAAAAACAATCTTCGAAATTTCAGCCTTCTAATAAGTCATGTCTGTTACCACATTTGTCCAGTCTATTACTAAATATGGTAACATATTCTATTTGATTGATAATAAAGTCTCACTAAACTAAATTAAGCAAGAATATACCATCTACGAAAACTTCTGCTCCTTAAAAAATAAAATTCCATAAAATTCTTTCTGTCTTTCGCTACCTCTTACTATATATATATATATATATATAAAATAAAAAGTTAAAATTTTACATTTCTTTATTATAATCTTATTAGAATATAATTTTGACAATTTTACACTATTATAAAAAATGACAGAAGTAAAAGCTTAGTTATTAGAATGCAATTCGGGTAATTATGTTTTAGTGTTTCTGTTTTGGACGGCTGTATTTTCAGTTTCCCATTATTTAATTTTTTTAAAATACTATTTTTTTCTAAATTTGGATCTTAAAACATTGTACGCCCTGTACTTGAAACTGTTTGTTTATAAGTATGACACAAAGAAAAATTATTTAAAGTTTCATAGAATTTCTAAAAATGTTTACAGTTTTTTACTATAATTCGTACTGTAATTTAAAAAATATGCTCTGTTGTAACCTAATAATCACGCTCCATAGTTCGAAACACAATAAAAAAATTTAATGCATAATACTTAATAATATGGATTTATATGCTTTAATTTATTGTTGAGTCCACAGAAATTAAAATTGCATTCCTTTAACAAATTCTATACATTTTTATAAAATATAATAAAATTTCATAAAAAAAATAGTGTTGATAAATTTAATCTAAATCTTAATATTAAGTCTACTAGAAATTTAAAAAAAATTTTTTTTGTTTATTCTTCTTAGATTTTTACAATTATGCTTTGGAATAAGTTTTTTTTAGTTTTTTTTACCAAGTATATTTAGAAAGACACAGTATAAAAAAATTCCGATTTGTCACATTATGTAATAAATTAATTCTTTTTAAGGTTTTCTTAAGCTCATAAAAGCAATGTCAGAAAATTTTGATTAAACGCTTTACTTTCAATCAGTACTAAGTAAATGAAACTAAAAATATGAACAGTATATTTTTAAAAAATTATAAATACAAAACAAAATGCATTTTAGTGAACTTTTACACAGCACAATTCAGCAACAAATTAATTTTTGCAATAAAATGCCTGGATAAACTAATATGGTATTTACTGAATAATCAAAAACAAGCAGAGAGGATTTTCAAATCGCATGGGAAATAAAATAATTTTTAAAGTGTAAATTAATAATATTTAGTAATATTACATCTACAAAGCAACTTGCAGAATCTATTTCCATCTCTTCATCTCCTGAAGCCATGACAATGAAAAATTTTTTTTCTAAAAAAAATAAAATTAAATTTAATTCTAAAAAAATAAAATAAAATTTAATAACATGGGGCATATTAGTGGAAAAAATAAATACAAATAAAAAAGAAAACAAATCACTTGATGCAAATATAATCAATTTCCTTAAACATGGTCTAATATTTAAGAATAAATATTAGTTTCAAAAAACTGATATAAACTGCTAAAAATTATTAAAATTTATAAGAATCTGTTATGTGAAATTGAATCTGAAATTAAAACTGAATTACACTATTTCCACAAAAATATTTCAAAGTTTTAAGTTGTTAATTCAATTAATTTAAAAACATGTGATTGCACGTGACATGTATGCATATTTATTTTAGTTTAAATATGTATAAATACATATTTCATTTTTAACTACTAAGTATAATTTAAAAGGAAGGAAGATCAAGTCACCTTACATGCAGGAGATAATACTGTTTAAAACTCTTACTTCAAAATTAAACTTTTTGTTAATTTTTTTAAATGCATATTTTTAGAAAAAATTTAACTATATAAATAAAAGTTTCAAACGATTGTCATATTCTGTAAAATAATTATTTGCTGATTTATGCTGTTCAAATATATTACATTAAAGTGTTACATGTGTGACTACATTTTAAAAAATTGACAATTAATAACAGCTTTTTAAAAGTTTAACAATTAAATATCTTTTCTGTAAGTAATTGCCATTTAAGTAATACTTTAGAATAATAACTGTGAAAATTACTATATTACGTGAAAACCTTAACAACA
This sequence comes from Parasteatoda lunata, assembly GCA_949128135.1. Taxonomy (NCBI): domain Eukaryota; kingdom Metazoa; phylum Arthropoda; class Arachnida; order Araneae; family Theridiidae; genus Parasteatoda; species Parasteatoda lunata. Next base: position 57,309,670 of record OX421972.1, on the reverse strand, counting down.
AGACCTTAAGGAAAATCTTAATATCTCATTTACTAGGAAAGTATTTAAATTATAATTTTGTATTTTCCTGATAATGATTTTTAAGAAATTTCTTACCAGCTTAAAAATTTATCATTATTATTAATGTTTAAAAAAAATTATATTGAAAAAATCTTCAACATTTTATAAAATCTTATTGAGATAAATATTAAAAAATAAAAATCTTTTATTGTCTAAAAATGCTTTTATTTAAAATTACTAAACTAAATGCACTCAACAATTCATGGAATGAATGAAAATAATCCCTCTAACTAACTATTACAAGCAATAACACATTCAAAAATAAAAATTTTAAGTTATACTGTGCTTATACTAAATTTCGTAAAACTTATTTTTTCAAACGCATTACAAAAAATATATATCTAAAGATTTAAAAGAAAGACAATGAATTAATTAACATAAGCAAAAAGTATTAAAAATTCTGAAGCACTCATTATAAGTAAAACTTAAAACTTGAGTTGTTTTTAGTGTAGTGTTTTAACGTGTTAAAACGTGAGTTGATTTTAACTGTACAAACAATAAAACTTAACTGCAATTTTCTTGATGTATTCACTAATGTAATTTTAAATAAATGAGAATTATGATTATTTACCGTATTTGACATGTAAAATGGATGCATGTAAAATTAATTACAATGACGCAATCAAAAGATTGCTCATAAGAGCCGGTATAATACACATAATAACTGTTTGTTTTTATGTTATAAACAATACAATTCAAGATATATATTTTAAATAATGATGTAATTTATAAATTTGCACACATTAATTAATTACAAGAATATTCTTTAAAAGGGAATTTACCTGAAGGATCACTATTCACGTTGTTTACGATGGGTAATAATTTCCAGCATTTAAACCGCCAAACCCTGGAACCCACTGCCAAACCCAAAGACAGAATTTCAATAAATTGTGTCAATAATTTATAAAATTTTAGTATTGTGTCAGACTATTAATTTTAATTTATAATTAATTAATATCTATTTAAAGTAAAATTATTATTTTAAGTTTTGATAATATTAAAAAATATATCGAAATATTTTAGTATAAATTCTTTTTTGCTTATGAGTAAAGTTTTAATCGAGGATGTGTTTTTAATGTTTTTTTTTGCCGCATAAAACTTTTTATGTTTTTCTCCAATTTAGTTAAATTGATAGAAAATTTCCATAGTTAATGAAAAATTACGCACCTATAAACATAGGTTTCCAAGGGGATCCGCCATGTTTATTATTATAATATTTGCAACTCGTTATGTTTCTCGATGCGATGTGAATGTTGCTAATGTTTTTAATCAGTATCTAAATAACCTTGTTTTATGATCTATTATTTTTAATAATTAATAGTATACAAACCATTTGTTCATTTAACAATGAATGTTATAGAAGGAGCTTTATGGCTTTTATGTAGGTTCCATGCTGGTTTCTGAATATGCAATTAATCTTCATTGTTTACCTTTGTACATATTTCTTGACTTTAAAGTTGTAAGGGACGGTGAAAAAGTCCTGAAATTTTAAAATAATTCTTAAAATATGAAATAAAACAAATTGTTAAAATCAAAAACCTCCAACTAAGCAATCATTGTACTTTTAAAAAAATTCTTTAGCTATATTGACAAAACTATCATGTAGTTTTGTTAATATTGCAAAAGGTTTTGTAAACTATCGCAGAAAACTTAACTATATTGATATTTAGAGTTAATTTTTTATTTAACTATACAGTTATTTCATCGGAAAATCAATGGAATTTTATGTAAGTGCGTTTTAGTACGTTATTTCATATTAATTAATTTCCATGTTAATTAATTAATGCAAACGAACACAACATAGAGCTTAACTAATTTATCACACAGAGCTTAACTAATTACAGTTTGTTTCACACAAAAGGGTATATACTTAAAATATTGCTATTTTTTGTCAAATGCAATTTTTAAAAACAGAATACATACAAGATTATTATTATAATGAAAAAGAAATAAAAAGAATGTCATTATAACCAACATTGAAAAAGAATATTGCAGAATAACAAATTCTCTATAACCAAATAATCAGAAAACAAATTAGCTTAAAACAATAGTAGATAGAAAGAAAAAATTAAGTAGTGGAAAACTAAACTAAACAAAAAGGGGAAAAAAATTAAAAACATTTCAACAGTGTTGTGAATTCACAAACAAAACTTTTAATTCATTAACTAGGCATTAACAAACCAAAGGACAATTCAGAACTAATATCTCATTAATAAAAATGAAAAGGATTAAAAAAATTCAAAATATTAAAAGCATTATTTGTGTCTAATGCAAAATAGTTTCATTTTTATTTTATGTGAAATAAGATAAATAAATTTCATAAAATAATTTTACTTGTTTAACTATGTTTTTTAAGTGCTACATGTTAATAGGTACAAAAAATTTTCATTTATATTTAATTCAAATAGCAGCTAATTAATATATTTTAATAATTATTAAAGAACTTATTTAATTTAACACTATTTTGTTTTTGACATAATTGATTATTAAATAGTGTAAAAAGCATATTTTTAAGCTTAATTAACACTTTCAAAAGCTACGAAGTAAAAAACAGGAAAAAAAATATAATACCACATTTACAATATTTTACAATATCACCTCTTTAATGTTTTAAAGAAAAACAGATTAATTATTTTTCTTATCTTGTTACGTTTCAGAATGTAACAAGTTAAAAAATTATACTTCGAATTCAGTTTTTTAATTTAAATAAAAATATAAAACTTACTTTTCTCATCTTAAGAAGCATTTCAGAAACATTTGCAATAAAATATAATTTATATCGCAAAAAGAAATATTTCATTTCGATTAGATACGTTTACAGATCATTATAATTTTTTAAAGATGTGATTCACTTTAAAACTTAAAAGCAGCATTGTCTTTCAAAACTCAAAATAAAAATTTCAAAAATTTATCCATTTCCAATTTTTAATGGAATTATTATTAACAAAGCACGTCAAAAAACGTGCAAAACAAATTTTCTTTTAACCAAAAAATGGGTGGGAACAAATTTAAACTCGTCTGAACGATTTCTTGAAAGATTACACTGATATCTCTCTAGCACTTAGACCCATAAGCCTTGACGTAACTTTATAAACAACTATTTCGCGAGATTAATTATCGATAAGTGTAAGAAACTGTGAAGGAGAGTATCTTAGAGATAGAGAGCATCTGTGCTTAATGATGTTATCATAAGCTAATAATCATTGTCGTAAAATATTTGCGTTATGACTAGAAAATTATTTAAGGCAATATAAATTTGAAAATGTAATACTATAATTATAAAAAATTTTAAAAAATACTATTTCATATCTAAGTGATTCTTCAAAATATTTGATCTCTCATTCATTATTTGATACTGACTTACAATATAGATATTTGTAAATGTTACCGTTAAAGTCTGGAAGTAAGTTAATCTGCAGATTATCCAGCAAGCATGCAGATTAACTAGGATGATCTGTTGAAGTGCCTTTTCATACTATGTAGCACTCGTTAAAGAAAAAATAACAACTTTGCTAGAATAACAGTAATATTACTAAAGTTTTCTTTTTTTTTTCTTTTCATAAGACTCTATATCCTGTTTTGAAAACTCTCCAACTCTTCTCTGCACGCTTTTTCCTTTTGCTTCTTTTTTTATAACCTTCCTTGATCAGCTGACCCGATTTCGGGTTTATGACTAATAATGCTCAACTCCCTAGCCTTGTAATTTTTAACCCAATCTATGAGACAAGGGAACTCTTGGATATGGTATTAGGAGAAATTTGGCATCGTGGAGAAATTTATGAAAGAACTAACCCGCGTTTGTGTTACATGAAGGTAAAAACCACGAAATCATCCCTAGGTTAGCTTGATGGCAATGGGACTCTAACCTATAATCCATCTACCACTGAAGATATTTTACGTCAGCACTGTGGTCGGGGCAATCTGGGTGCAGAATTCGCTGGGATTCAAACCCGGTTCACTTCATTTGAAGGCGAAAGCTATATCCCCTGAGCCATCTATGGTAGGATTTTGGTCAATACACTAAAAATATTGAAGCATTAGAATTCCCTCGAGAGAACGGGATAATTATGCTTTCACTTCCAAATCCCACGGACACATAATAATTCTAAACATTTTGCTTAAGATCTCATTAAATCGAGTCATTATATCGAATGATGAGGCTATATACACGAATCAACAAAACGTATAGTTCAAGAGTTGCAGGTGTTATTATGTATAAAAAGTAATACTTTTGACATGACTTATGAGCACTTTTTATATTGTTATAAAACGACTATCTGAACATCTCAGGTAATTTTTATACTGAATTAAATTAGACCGATTTCGAGACAATCGGACTAATAGTTTAAAAGTTATAAGGTTTTTGTGCTCAACAAGTACAATTTTGTAATTGAACTTACTTACTCATCTTACATTCTTATACAGAAAATGGCGATATAGTTTCTTTTGTTTTTAATCACTTGATTTAATCATACCAAACACAAATCAAAATGTCTAATATTTTGAAAGTTGGAACTGGTTTTATGCATAAAACGTCTTATTTTTGAATTGCACTCCACATGAAGAAAACTCTTATAACTTCAAAACTAATGGTCAAAACTAATTCTATTAGCTTGACTAGAGAACTTATAATTTCAAAACTAATAGTAATCCTTATAACTTCAAAACTAATAGTAGAAACTAATCATATTAGCTGAAACTAATCCTATCAACTCGAATGTTATTTCATTCAATACAGTATTAAATATTTCATTAGAACGTTCATTAGATATCCTCTAGATAGCAAAGTAAAAATTGTACATTAAGTCAAGTTAAAATTAATTATGTTTATATACATAAATTTAATGCGATTCGCTTTCAAATTTTCTTAAGATAGTTTATACATTAATTTATACATAATCCTGCATAAATAATATATCAAATTTATACATAAATTTAATGCGAATGCTTTCAAATTTAATGCGATTCGTTCTATTGACTTGTTTATAGTCTCATTCTATTTAACTTGAAAAAATGCATAGGAAACAATGTCTCAATTGCTTAAATAGTAGTATATATGCGTAAACAGGTACAAGTATTAATTTGTACTTTTTGTACATAAAACCCATATAACTTAATAACTATTAGTCCGATCGCCTCAAGATTGATCTCATTCAATTCAACGTGGCAAAAAGCATAAAAAACAATACCTCTTTGTCTGTCTAGAATAAATTCAATTCTACCTTTTAAATCACCCGCATTTCCAAGAAAAAAAGTTAAACATTCAGAGAAGAGTAGGGGAGTTTTTATATATCATTTATAATAGCAAAAGAAACCATTCTGTCAACAAAAAAAAAAAAATTGGTATTAATATTTTTCAAATAATCACCTTTTTTTTCTATAATAACTAGACTATAAACTAACATATTAAATTAACATATTTTTCGCTATCTAAACAATCAAATTACTACATCAAACTATCAGTACATTAGTCTGCAGAATTAACCACTTATCGCTTAAAAACCTATAATACAAAGAATCAAATGGTTTAAGATATTATTACAATTAAGAAAACTATTATTTCTGTCTCTTATTTATTGTTCAATATATATAAGGAGTCAATTCAATACAATTAGATGATGGAATGGGAGAAACATAGTTCTAAACTTGAATGACACAGAGACCGTTAATGTGTCCATTATTTAGGTAAATAGTAAAAAACGTTTGATCCATACTTTGACGAATCTCCCTCGTTAATCCGATGATTATCTTGGTACATTAACATCTTGCAGTGGTTACATAAATACTGTAAAACGGGATGAATATGTAGGTTTTAAAGTTTTCGTTTTTAAAAAAGATTCAAAAAACATAAGTTAAGGCGGTTATTAGAGAACACTTTGATAGCACAATAACAAGGGTTAACTACTGTTTTGAAATTTATGTTATTTCAGCACTGACTAAGGTTTAAATAACATAATATTGGAGAATGATTTGCATTTTTACTTTAGAGAAAACATCTCTTTGAGTTTTCTTACCTTCAACACTCTCTTCTTTAGTATTAATCTCAAAGCAGAAATCCTCTACTACGGGAATATTTTTCTTCAATAGCTCTTTGACGTATATAAAAATTCCAGGATAAGTTCTGTCTAAGACTGCAAGTATATATAGTTGCGTCAAAATCAATATCTATTTATACATCTATCCTTTGCATGAACGTATTATTTATTTTGATATCTCTTTGTTTTGCTTATTTCTTTCTAGTTTACAAGAACATAATTATGTCATTTTTTAAAAAAGAAAAAATTAATTTTCATTCTTCTGTGCATGAGTTTATCTTTAAAAACTCTGCATATATGGCAATTATTAATTTTTTGCAGGAATTTCCAAAGTGATGAGCAAAGCAATTCATTCAATAATTCGAATGACCAAAACTGTTTAGATAAGCGAACAGAATATACTTTAAAACTTGAATAATACAGGGTGTTTCATAATCTCTGCCTTTAATATTTATTTTTAAAAAATTTCTCAAATGGAATATAAAAAAGGAGGGATCACTGGAGAACGTAATTGTAGGGTATCTACCACTACAAAATTACAATTACAAATCACTAGTATATAAGACATGTTAACTCTCTGTCGAGTTAACATGTTGTCAATTAAAAGAAAAGCTAGGAAAAAACAAAAACTCTATAGAAAATAGTCAATCACTATTGTATAAAACTGGAATAAATAAATCAAAATCTTGTTTGATTTCTAGTGGAAACAGAGAGAAGTTGAAAGCTGATAGTTAAAAACAGCTTCATACTTCGACCGACAGTCAAGCAGGTTTTGGTGTTTTGCATTCACCTACCTCAAAAGTTATTTGCCAAATTACCAAAGCTTTTTTATTTTTACTTAACTTAAATATTAATTTATTTTTTCCAATAAACATATTTGAAAAAAGTATGATAATACCACAACTTTTAATGATTTCCAATAAGTATACTTGAAATAAGTATACTAGTGAAAATATGGGGCGTCGGAAACAAAAGAAAAAAAGCTAGGAAGAAAACACAGAATTTGTTAACACAGAAGCTACTTTTAGTACTATTTTTTGTGAGCAAATTCAACAGCTATGAAACATTTTAAGTACTCTTTTAAAGAAAGGGGGTTATTAACTTAAGGGCTTCCTTATTTATATCACCTTTACTTTTGAAACAAATTTTTGTCTAATGACTATAAAAACAAATATTAAATTTCACAAATCACATATTTCTATTGTTAACTGAAATATATCGATTGTGATTTTTAACTCTTTATTATTATCATTCATCTTTATTTTCAATTTATTTTATGATCATCTTGATTCTTTCCTATGATTTATCCATCTTTGTGTAAATTTTTGCCGAAGCGTATTTGAGTTGTACGTTTTCGAAATGAAGCGAAAACGTACAACTCAAATAAAATAAATTTAAACTTATACATTATTTATTTTAATCTTCAAAAATTAAAGAAATACTATTATTTGGGCATTTATTTTTAGTTGTTGATTTTGGTGACAAAATTGACAATTTCATAGTTTCGTACATGTTAGTGTAATAATTTTTTTCCATGCAACGCATTCTTAGGCTTAACAATTAGAACTATAAAATACTAAGTAAATATTAGAAAATTAAGTTTCATTGACCTGATGGAATAAACCAGTTACCTTCGTTGGGTCAGGGAGTTATTTCCTTTTTTTTTAATAAAGTGTCAACTTAGTCAGCAAAATGTTACAAAATACTACAGGACTGAAGTTTTTAGAAGTGAAAGCATAATTATCCCGTTATTTCAAGGGAATTCTAATGCTTCAATATTTTTAGAGTATTGCCCAAAACCTTGCCAAAGAGCCGTGATGGCTCAGGGGATGGAGCTTTCGACTTCCAATGAAGTGAACCCGGTTCAGATCCCAGCAATGAATGTTTGATACGAATTCCGCATTTGGCTTACACTGGACACAGTGCTGACGTAAATTATCTTCAGTGGTAGACGGATCACGGGTTAATATCTCCTTGCAGTAAGGCTAACCGTGGGAGATTTTCGCAGTTTTCCATGTAACGCCAGTGAGAGTTAGTTTCATCAAAAAGTCCCCCACAAAGGCAAATAACTACCAATACTTAATCCAGGAGTTACATTGTCTTCTGGATTGTGCTCCAAATTACAAGGCTATGGAGTTGAACATTAGTAGCCGTAAGCCCAAAATAGGATCGGCCGTTCAACTACGGTTATAAAACAAAATAAAATAAAATTTTACCAAAGGATTATCGAGATGTTTATGTCAAACAATGAAGATAAGAATATATTGCTTTTAAAATCGAATTAAGTTTATTTTATAGTGTGTTTTGTTTAAAAATAAATGCGATGTAAAATAGTATTAATGTTTCTCATTGTTTTTTCACTTTATTTCTGAAGTGTATAATTTATTCCGTAACTTAGGAATAAATTTTCAGAATTTTGTAGTAGTTCATTTACGTCGCACTAGAGCTGCACAATGGGCTATTGGCGACGGTCTGGGAAACATCCCTGAGGATGATCCGAAGACATGCCATCACAATTTTGATCCTCTGCAGAGGGGATGGCACCCCGCTTCGGTAGCCCAACGGCCTGCACGCGAAGTCGAGCACTTTACGGTAGCACAGTTTAACGAGGACCAATACCGCACACCCTCGGTCCCTACGCAGACTGGTCCAAGTGGTCACCCACCCGCATACTGACCGCAACCAGTGATGCTTGACTTCGGTGATCTGCTGCATTGATAGAATGTATTGGAAAACTTCTATAGTATTATTTAAGTGTAATTAAAGCGTTTAAAATCTGGCTACTTATAATTTTTCAATTTGATATCGGAAACAATTTTATTTTAACTCTGATATTAAACAGTATCTCTAGCTTGTAAGTATTTATTTAATCAGTACTGTGTTTATAGCTTTAATTTTGAATTTTTGAATTTTGAAAATTTTAGACAAGCATGCACTTTTCCTTTTTCATGAATAAAGTAGCACAATAGTAAAATAATGATAATAGTTGAATATTCCTTAACTTTATTTAAAATTTAGCTGAAAAACAATTGCATTATTGTAATAAAAATTCAAATCAATTTAGAAAACTATTTCACTTAAATGTTCATCTGAGAGATCCTGTATATTCTTTTCGGAAACATGTTTTGTGAATACATAATACAGCTTTTTCTATAGCTAATTCATCAATACCAGAAACTTAACTCCTGCATATGCTCAATTTATTGCACATTTTTTTTAAAAAAAGTCCCGTTTAAAATGTTTACAAGTAATATCAATTTTTTTCGCTATTTACATATTTGTAATGCATAATGTATTATCATCTAAATATAAGCAATGAAATTAGTTGGTTTTAAACAAAAATTTTGTGATAGCAACGTAAAAAAATAATAACTAATGGTTGTCAAATTTCAATCATTAATACTAACGGCAGCTTTTTTAAAGATGACGTAAAAATGTATTTTTTTCGTCTCACTCCCGTATGTAATTAAATTTAATTTAGATGAAACACAATATTTGCTATAGTTGCTCCTATTTTTGCTTTTAAAATTTAAATGTCATAAAAAGTTCTGCAAAGTTTGTTAATTTAGTATATAGAAGCTTTATTAAATTATAAATTTTTAAAAAATTTCTAATGTGCCCTCGTAAAAATTATTTTTTCAATATAAAAAATTATTGACAATATTTATAATATTAAATACTTTCCTGGTTTAACCCTCAGAAAAATTTCTGCTGGTACCATTGGGTTTTGTTTCAGGCACTTTGTTAAGCAAAATTTCAGATACTGAAAGAATTAAGTTATATAAGTATTACAACATTTAATTTTAGTGAAAAAAGAAAATCTTTGGAAGTATCTAGTAATTGGATTATTTTTAAATCATTTTCTTTATTATCACAATTATTATCAAAATTGGCAATTTAAAAATTCAAACAATAATTTTATTCCCATTTTGAATGAATTTTTAAACAAAGCTATAGTTTTCTTTTTTGTAAATAAATGACATATCACTATATTTTAAGATTGCAAAGAAAATAATGTTTTTCTTTTAACTTAAATATTTATTTTAAATTAAAATAAAAGTATAACTTTACAACTATATAAATTCAAACAATAATTTTATTCCCATTTTGAATAAATTTTTAAACAAAGCTATAGTTTTCTTTTTTGTAAATAAATGACATATCACTATATTTTAAGATTGCAAAGAAAATAATGTTTTTCTTTTAACTTAAATATTTATTTTAAATTAAAATAAAAGTATAACTTTACAACTATATAGTGTGGTTTTAACTATACAACTATCTATTGTGAATAATATATGATAATTGCAAAATTAAAATTGACTAGAGTAAAATAAGAGATGGCTAGAGTAAATACTTTAGAAAAACATGTTTCATTGACTAACAAATTCAAATTTATTTTGATAAAATTAGCACGTTTCTAAAAATAATTTAGGAATACACTTCAAATTAAAAACTAATACTTGAAAATGATTAATGGTTTAAAAAGAATATCAGAAAACTCTTTGAATATAGAAAAGAAAACAATTTCTATAAAAGATTAGCAACGCGAGTATGTATTATTTAAGTCATTATTTTTTAGTTAAATTTCAAATATTCATTCATAAAAATCAACTGGTCACAAAATATACTTTGGAGTAAGAGGGAGAAAAATGGATGGTAGCAGAGAAATCAGTTATATTGTTTTATTTAACATTTTTCTATTGCTAAGTAAATAATTAGTGAAATGACGTCATAAAACTATTGCTATATGCTTTACTGCTTCAAAACAATGCAGAAAATAAAGTTTAATTATATTGCAGAATTATTCTACAACCATTCCAGTGTTCCACTTGCTTTTTCAAGAAACAAAAAAATGACTCAAGATAATAACTGAAAATGTAAAATCTAATATTATCTTGCACCAAAACCAATGCAAAATAATGTTACTGCGACAGCTAGACAGTATTAGTTTATGTAGAATCTAATGGTATATAAAGCAGACGATACAGCGATCTTTTGTATCTTTTTGATATTCAAAAGTTGAACAAAATAGCTTTCGATTTTCTGGTTTTATGATGTTATCTAACATTATGTGCTACTTGGGTAATTTGTTTCTTTTTGGAATTACTTTTATTTTACTTACTATACAAAAAAAACTTTTAGCAAGTGTACATTTTTCTTAAAACATCATATGATTCCCGATTATTCCATTTTATTCATTTTAAATTACAAATTTATGCTTTTAAAACTATCTGCCAAGCAAATCTAAACAAATAAGAACATAACTTAGCAATTAAATAATGATTATATAGAATTATTCATTGTTACTACATCATTTTTTTTAAATACATGCTTAAATATAGTAATCTAACTTTTAGCGTCATTGTTTCTTTGCTCCTTCATTTAATCCGATGTATTTTGTTACTCTCTATAATGCTTTTGAAAAAATAAATTATTCTTTATTATTTTTAATTATAGCAGCCTGCTTTGAATAATTTTGTTAATCAAATAGATTTGCTCACAGAGAAGAGGTTTTATGAAAGCTATTTGATTGATAGGGCAAAGTTTTTTTTTGTAACACTTAATTATAAGTTCTTATAAAATTGAAATCGTCTCCTCATTTTTAATTAAAATAATACATGAAAGAATTTAGAATACAAGCAGTGGTATTAAAGCTGGTTAATCTTATTAGCGCATCTGTCAAGTTGAAATAAAAATCAGAAAGCTACAGAAAAAAAGCGTGTTTAAAAAAAAAAAAAATAAATAAATAAAATTAAGAATATGTAGCTCTTTTTTTGCTCTCAATTTTTATTTAATTTTTCGACTCCTTGACATGTCTAAAATCATTTCTTGTAAACGCTTTCAAAACTTCTTAATACCAGAAAAGATCACTATGATTTTCCAAGATGCAGTAATATTGTAAGATGTATGTTAGATTAAAATTTAAGAACGTTGCTTAAATTTTAATCTAAGTGAAGTATATTTAAAAAAGTGAAAGTATATTTAAAATATGCTTCACTTTTCGAAAATCATTGAAAAAAATTATTATAGAGGGCAGTTACAAAACAATTTCAGATGTTTCTGAAAACTACTGAATCAAAATGTAATAAGTTTAATCTAAAGAAACTTCTGTACCGCTTTTAAAACCACTCAATTAAAATGTTCTTAATATTGTGAAAATGCAAACAATTTTGCACGATTTTTACGCATTGAAAAATTGGTTCATCGTTTGAAACTTAGTTCGAACTTAGTTTTAAATGAAAATGCCTACTCCCAACGATTGCGCCTGCTAGTGACAATTATGGAACATAAGTTTCTTGTTTTTCCTTCAAGAAATATCTCTTATAAAATGCAACTCACTCGTCCTTAAAATAGTTTTATCCCCCACTTTTTTTAAAAAAAAAGAGAGAGAAAGAGGTTGAGAAACGTTTTCCTCCAGACTGTTCTGTCCCTGATCTTGAGCATCCAGTTGGAAATCTTTGAAGTTCTTAAATCATTCAAGACATTATTCCTCCACCTTTTCTTTGGTCTGCCTCTTGGCCTTTCACACATGGTCTTCCAATGCAAGATTCTTACCACTTGGTTGTCAGGTGATCTCTCAATGTGACCAAGCCATGAAAGTCTCAGTGCTTTGATGAATTTTACGATGTTTCTATTCTTGATAAGAGCCTCCAGTTCATCATAAGAGTTATACTTCCAGTTAATCACTTGAATTATAAGTTTAAAATATTCTTCAAAAGATAGCGTGAAATATCTATTCCTGTGTCATTGCTAGTAATCGAACCTCCAACCTCTAAGATAGTAAGCTCAATTTTATTTGACCTTAAATTCCTTTTACTGTCTGGAAAAAATGTAACTTTATTTGATATTTTGAGAAAAAGCACGCTATTCGTAACATGCACCTTAGAATATTTATTTCAAACATTGTTTACTTATTTTTCATACAACAAAATTAAGCAGTGCGAGTCTGTGATTGCCATGTTAAGAAAAGGAAAATTTCACGTTATTGTTCTTTGTTCTTTTTATCTCATGAGGTGGAAGGTGAAGAGCACAGGATTTTGGTGGAAAATGATTTTGAAAGACAGAAAGGCAGACAAGAAATAAATGAGCCGTATGAACCAGACGAACCAATAGCAGCTGCTTTAATATCGCGAATTAATAAATCGTTAAGAAGACCAGATTTTCTGTTTTGCCATAAACCTCACAACAGTCAAGATTGACGAAAGGCTTCTGCAATGAGTTTGGAAGAAAGGAAAAATGCGGTTAAAAATGCTTAAAATGTTGTTTATTGTGTTTCAAAATAGGCCATTTTTTCCGAGATTGTAGAAGCAAAGTAAACTGTTTGTTTTGCAATCAACGACATTATGTGATAATGTGTGCGAATCTCTGTAAAGAATCCACAATTTCTCCTTCAAAAGAGCTTAAGCATGCAGAAGAGCAGGCCACAGCAATGCTTTCTTCGCAGTCTTCCAAATTAGATGTATACCTCGAGACTGATATGTTAAGACTTCGTAATAATGGTAAGTAGATTTGTGTAAGATCTTTATTGGATGATGGATCGCACCGTTCATATATTGAAACTGAATTAGTTAAAGAGTTAAATCTCCAGTCTTCAGATACAAAAATAATGTGACAAGGATTATTTGGAGGAGGAGGAACACCTGCTGCTATACATGGAAAATATTAAGTGAATGTAGAGATTAGACAGAAAATGCTCGTTAACAATTTCATTCCTCGATCAGTCAAAGATTAGTATGTCACTGACAAGAATTCAAGATGAAAGGCTAATTTCCAAACTCTCTTCCCGGGGGATAGTTCTAACTGACGTAGGTAGAAATGTGCCTCCTGTAAGAAAGAGTTCTACTTGGAGCGGATGTCCTTGGTAAAATTTTAACAGTAAGAGTAGACATTTTTAAGTCAGGTATTTCAGCAGTTGAAACAATACTATGTTGGACCATCTTGGGGCTTGGCAGAAAAAGGAAGTTTTTAGTATGGTATCGTTGGCTTTGAAGAACTTTGAATTGCATAACATTTAAGATTCAGACGTTTTGGGCATTACTGATCTAACAGAAGTATATGTGAAGAAGCTTCTGGAAAAAGACATGTTGATCCATTTTGAAGAAACCATGACTGATGAACAACGTTATAAAGTTACACTTCCTTGGTTGGTTGCACATCCCCCTTGTACAATAATCATGAAGTATCCACAGCCAGACTTTGTTCTGTTTAGTGCAAGACGATATGTTTGCTAGTTGTCGATATGTCCGTTCTGTTAGTTTAGTGCTGCGAAAACAAAGCGTTTAGTGCAAGACGACAAATTCAACGCGTATATCGAAGTTTTCTTGAATTGGCAAAGGGAAAGAATTATTGAAGAGGTTGAGTTTTCAGGCGTGAATAATCCAGATTACTACTTACCTCGCAGACCGGTAATTAAGTTATTAAGCAGTACAACAGTGTCATTAAATGATTGTTTGAGTACAGTGACAAGTTTGACTCAACAAATTTCTCCGTTTCTGAACAGATTCAGATGGGCTGCCAAAGGAGTAACATTAGACATCAAACAAGCATTCTTGCAGATAAGTGTAAATCCTGTAGACAGAGGTGTGTTACGATTCTTGTGGTGAAAGGATACTGAAAGTTCAACTATCGTCGAATATAGACACTGACGTGTCGATTTTGGGATAACTACATCACCTTTCTTACTGAATGCAACGATACTGCATCATCTTTGTCAAGAAAAATTTAAAGATGAAGATATGGCTTTTAAAAAGAGCAAATTAGAAGATGGATTTTACGGGGATAACCTGATTGAATCTCCTTCACCTTCATCTTCATTACCTGACCAGTATTGAAGATGAAGTCTCTACTTCTGAAGGGACAGGCAATTGAGATAATGGCAGCTGGATGTTTTGATTAACGATGCTGGTTTTATTCAGGTGATTCGGAAGACTCAACTCAGTCAGTATTAGGACTTAAGTGGACTTGCAAGACAGATAAACACATGAGATTTCATAGATAAAATATCATGTGTTTCTCCCAAAACATCTGCTGATCTCAGTCTATCTGCAACTAAAAGAACTTTACTTTCGATAGTAAACAGCGTAAACGATCCAATAGGATTTTCTAGCTCTGCAATGCTGGTTCCAAAATTAATTTTGCAACAATCCTGGAGAAGAGAATTAAATTGGGACGAAAAAAATCCCGAGAATCTTAAAATGAAGTTTCATAGTTGGGCAAGACATCTTAGTTTTATTGAACAACGCTCTATTCAAAGAAGAATGTTTAGAGGAAATCTTGTCGATGTAACTTTACGCATTTTGTTAGATACATCAGTGTTTGCTTATGCTTGTTGTGCATTCTTACAATGTGAAGGTGAAATTTTCATCAATATGGTGGCTAAGAAATCCAGAGTGATGTCAATTAACCGTCCAACGATTCCCAGAGTGGAATAATTAGGAGCTGCCATCGCTGCTTGGTTATATAAGTATAAAGATTTCTGTAGTTGCCTCTTGGAAACTTTCTTTTGGTGTGACTCTATGGTTGCGTTAGTTGGGATTAAGAAACAAGAACCTTGGGAATACCTTTGTCGAGAACAGAGTAAAGGAAATAAGAGAGCTGACGGATATCAGCGCATGGAGACATATACCTGGAGAACTAAGCCCTGCAGACCTACCATCTCGTTCCTGTAATTGGTCCTACCTTTTCAAACACAAATGGTGGAATGTTCCTTTGTGGTTACGAGAAGAAGAAGAGTCATGGCCGGAAACGAGCTTTTCGTTTCCGGAGGAAGCGCTGAAAGAATGCAGGAAGATAGTGACGAGTGCAACAGATATGCAGAAAAACGATGTAAGTCAAAGATTCTCATACTGTTCGAATTATCCAATGATATTACGGATGGCTGCGTGGATTCTCCGTTTCTGGGTCAATTTTCGTAAAGTTCAAGAGAAGATTGAAGGAATCAGTGGAGAATTTCAAAATGCTGAACAATATTTAATAAGATTATTCAACGCGAGTGGTCAGAGAAGATCAGGAAGAAGCATGAAACTTCAATGAAATTTTATGAAGACGAAGGTGTACTGAGAGTCAAAACACGCCTAGAGCTAGGTGAAGATAACGAGGACTTTCAATACCCTATTGTTCTACCTGATCATTAAATAAATCGACGTTTAATTGAGTATATGCATAAGACACTAAACCATGCTGGTGTATAGACAATTCTAGGACATTTCAGAGAAAGATTTTGGGTCCCCAAAGGACGGGGGATTATCAGGGAAGTGATTTCTAAGTGTATTCCTTGTAAGAGATATTCTGTGAAACATGCGACAACAGAGCGTGCCCATTACCAGCCGATCGTGTTCAGAGAGTGGCTTCCCGGTGTTCAGAAGTGCTCGGTGCAGATTTCGCAGACCCAGTATTTCCACGAAGATGTATCAAGGCTTGTATCGTATTGCTTACCTGTGCTGTGTATCGTGCCGTGCATCTTGAGCTGGTCACGTGTTTGTCAACTGATGCCTTTATTCAAGCATTGCGAAGATTCATCGCTCGTAGAGGCGCAATGACATTTATACAGACCGAGGAACAAATTTTCTGGGTAACTCAAGAGCACTGTAAAATGTGGACTGGGAAGCTATTCAAGCCGACTGTGCAGCATGACAAATTTAGATGAATTTTGACCCTATAAGTGCATCTTGGTGGATAGTGGGAGCGTTTCATTGGAGTGAGCATGGATCTTTCAAAGAAAAATATCGACAAAGTCTCAATTACGTAGAGATGCTTGCAATGCTGGCTGACTGCGAATGTACCATAAAGCAAAGACCTCTAACTTACACACCTGAGGATCCTGAAGAACCAAAACCTTTGATCATTGCCCCATTTTTTGCGTGAAGTTGCTTCAACATAACATAGTGACACAATTGATTTAGATCTAATTGACAGCATCCACTTACGAAAAAGATTATGATAACTTCAAAAGGTTCGTGTGAGCTGTCGTAAGAGGCTCCAGAGAGAATATCTATCTGCGTTGCTGAAAAATCCTGAAGATAAACACCGTTCCAAATAAAAGATAGGTACTATAGTTTTTGTAGGATCTGATAATTTTGAAAGAATCGAGTGGCTCTTCGCTGGAATGATCTGGTTGAGGAATTGATCTTGAGCAAAGATGGAAAAAGAAGAGTCACTTGATTGTAGATGGTACATACTACCTTTATTCAGCCTATTCAGCAACATTATCTTTCAGAAATACAGTCCGAAGATTTACCGCCCATTACCCACCTTAGTGAGGGCTGGAAATGATACCCTAGAGATTTTTAATGTGGAGTACACCCGAAGAGATCTCAAAGTAAAGATGCCACCGAGACTAGACATTTGACTATTAAGAAGAAATATTATCGACTTTACTTTAGATACTTTAAATTTAAGTATATTACTCTCCAATATTTCTCATACCAATTGTTGTAATATCACTTTAAGGTTTTTATTTTCGCATACATTTTACCCTTTTGGTCTAATTTGATTATATTATAAAGTTTCGTCTTGACTAAAATCAATTCAAAAGGAGGGAGTGTTGAGAATCGATATGATATATTTTAACCACGCTAGTTATGATTATCTACTGAGTAAATAGCCAACTGTATCTGGCAGCAGTATAATAAGATTTTCGGAATAAAATATTGTTGACCTCTGTTGATGATTAAGATCTGAGTATTAATTTGCATTGTATTTAACTGATGAATTTCGCCTCTCATGTTATAAAGTGGTCCAATTCGTAAAATGTTACAGTTATAATTGTTCAGGTTTTAATAGATTTCAACTAGCTGGCCTATTCATAAGATATTTATCGATTGAAATAATTACGCTCTCCCTCCAAATTTAATTATTGGCTATAAAAATATATAAAAATATCACTAAGTGATAAATATAGGAGAGAATTAGTAGTAAATAAGAGAGAAAAACGTGAGCTATTTAATGGGTGGTAAGAGAATATGGGAGTTATTTTTTAATTTATGAGGTCATTTTAACAGAGCATTAGCTGAAATGATATCGCAGGTTTTTTCATGCACCGCAGTGAAAAAAAAAATTATACCCCTCTTACAGTTATTGGCTATCGAAATGGACCGCAGGTGGCGTAGAGCAGAACTCTCTACCTATGGCAACACTTTACATGCTTTCAGCATTAGTATGTGGAGAGTCATGGAAGAAGGAAGTGCAAAAATTTCTATTTTGATTTTCACCTGGATTAAAATATTTTAAGTTGGGAAATTATATAGAACTGAAAACTGCATTAAACATAGTTCTGAAAGAAAGCGACATGGAAATTTCAAAAAATATTTTTAACATTTTAATATGAAAAATATTAAGAAAAGGTAAAATATGGTAATACATTCCTATACAACTGAAAAGAGGGGGAGAGGAAAGTGGGAAGGGTGAAAGGCATGGAACCGGTCTTCTCTCCAGATGGCGTATTTGAGCATTGCGCAAGAGAGCTCAAAGCATTTGTTCAAAGTTTATGCGGCTATCAAATAATCATGCCTGAAATTTTCTGTAACTTTTTAACTGCACCCGCAATTTATAGAAACGAGAAGTGAATTTCAGTTCAATCAGTTTAACTTGATTAATCAGTTTAAGACCATATAACTTTCGAGTTAGCATTGTTTTTGGAGTATTTGCAATCTTTCGATTTTTTACCGATGTATCCGTCGATAAATTGGAGTACTCTGTCTGCTTATTTATTTTACTTTTGTTGTTGTGGTTAGGGGAAAATGACAGATCGATTTCAACTAAATCCGCTTACCTACTGAATTAAGTAAGATTGTATTTATATGTTTTGAAACTGAATATTATGGTGTAATATTGTTTTTCTAAATAAAATAGACACGGTATTCTGTATTGAATTTTTTATTTTTAACATTAGTGCCGGTAATGTTTTGAATTAATGTTTTAGCCAATACAAATTACCCCTTAGAATAATAATTAATCTTTTTATTCAGTGTATCTTAAATATTTATTTAGTTCCGAAGTCAAACTATTGGTTTATTTTGGTATTATGGTACTAAAATTGGCCAAATTATTATACCCAAATTTACACTTACGTACTTTACCGAAGCACTTCAATTTCAAAATTATGTGTTGCGTTTTCTGTTCGTGTGTATTTGGCTTTGGTTGTGTGTAATAATTTTTTTAAAATTTTTGTTTTCATTGGAGTTGCCACATCCAGTATTTCCTTGTGGTCTATATAATATTTAATAATGAATGAGTTAAATATATCAATTGTTATGAATGTAAACAATGCATCCTTTGTGATAATATTAATTTTAAAAAAATAATGTTTCAATATCACAAATCAGTTAGTCAAACAAATGGATGTGTTTTAACGCTACAGGGTGCATTTTCTGGGGGGGGGGGGGGGAGAACAATAACAATGAGGACACTTATAAATCAGTGCAAATATTTTCAGTTTAATAAGGTTAATGCTCAAATTTTACCCTAAATTACTAAACCCGAACTAATATAATAAATAGTTTCCTAGCTATAAATGTTCTTGTAACATTTTTATGTCTTTAAAGATTGTAATATAGTTTTATTTATTTTTTGTATCACCTAAAGCAGAAAGTGTTCAAAACTGTGACAAACAACGTCGAACAATCCAAATCACTTCAGGATATGTTATTGTTTAGGCAGAACTATTTATTTCTACTTTCTTGCAGTCATGTTTTATGCAGTTAATAATTTATTTTTTCATTAGGCAGGAAAATAGTTACAATTTAAATAGTGAGAGTTGTTCATTTATTTTTACAGCAATTATCAAAAGTCTTAGTGAAGAATATTGACTCCACTCTTTGTTGCTGTCTTTTTACGAAAATCAACATGCTTTTTGATTGATTCTAGAAATAAAATTATGAGCTACAGATATTGTTGATAGTTTGTCAGAAAAAAAAGTCTTCAATTTGCTAAAGATTCACAAGAAATTTTGAACTTTTTGATTGGAAAACAAATAAAAAAATATATGTTTGTGTACTGAAAGACAAAAGTAGATTTTTCTTACTTTAAAAACTCTTTATTTAAACTGTTTACATAGATTGTTCGAAACTTTTGCTAGTATGCCTCACTTTTAACTCTTAAATTTGCATCATCAGGGTTTAAAATTAAATGAGATCATCTTTTAAGATGCGATAAGCTATGTTTTTGTTAATCAGCCTAATTTATAAAGTTATTTAAAAAAGCATTAAGTTTGCGAGCATTTTTCTTGGTTTTTTAACAGTTCAATAAATGCTTAGCCACTTATTTTATTCTTTCTTCTGATAAAAAGAGGCAAACCTTCTCTTCATTTTCTATTCATACACTTCAGAGAGGAATGGTGTTGGTATTTTTAACAATTAATCACCATAGGGCAAAACTGAAAATTTCAACTTGCTTACTCGTCTTTGGCAATCAATAGTTGAGTAAATTTCTTTCTTTAAAATGTTGAGTTTTCTGAATTATTTATTTTTATTTTGCTATCAAACTATTTTTTATAAATGTTTTTTTAATTTATAAATTTTGATGTTACAGAAAGTTCTTTAAACATAAGTAATAAAGTGAAAGACCAAAAAAACTTTTTTTTAAAACAATTTTCACACAATCTGTAGCATTTAAAAAAGTCTTGGATAAGTATTTTGTTTTAGATTTTGTCTCCAAGAAGTTGTACATTTGTGATCACACATGCATTTTCTTTTCTTTTTTCAATTTAGTATTGAACTTATAGAATAATGTTGTAGGTAGAATAATACAGAATTTAGCTTTTATTTTTCTACATTTAGTTTAAAACAAGCAAAATTATGTGTTAAGGTACATTTGAGTTTATTAACAGTGATTTGCCTGGAGAAAATGTGTTTAGAATTACTATATTATGTTCCTTTTTTTTTCTTATATAGTATTTAAATTGATTTGCAATACTTGATTATAAATTAGAAAATGTTGATAATTTAATAATTAAATTCTTAGGAATAATATTTTGTCATACTTTTACATAAGAGGTGTGTTGTATTTTTTGTATAACCTTTTAAATAATAATAAATTTTCAATGTATGTGCAGAAATAATAAAAAAAAATTCTTATCTCATTAAAGCTTATTATATTTATTTATAGAAATTCTATATTATTTGACATAAAACAAGTTCATTAAAATGGCGGCTGTTGGTCATCAACCTCAACTGCAACCTGCAAAGCAAAACAGCAGGCAAAAACAACCTGTTACGCAGCTTGAATTTCACCAAGCTATGGCAGATTTCAAAGTAATGTTTCCAGAAATGGATGAAGATGTTATTGAAGTTGTTTTGAGAGCAAATAATGGTGCTGTAGATGCCACTATTGATCAGCTACTATCTATGTCCACTGACAATGAGAATGAAAAACTTCGAGCTGAGTTAGATGCAACGGAAAACGACGAGCTTCCACCTAGTTATTCTCCAGCTACACCTCCACCATCTTATCATCAAGCTGTTCCTTATGCTCAAAGTCCTGGGCGTCTAGCTACCGTTCAACTAGGCCGCAAAACTAGTGCATCTCCATCTTTAATTCGGCATGCTCAGTATCACAATCAAAAGCTATCTCCTTTACCACATCAACAACAACTTCCATTGGTGGTGCCCAAGCTTGTGCCATCTCAAAAAAGTGAAGACAATGAGAAAAAGTCTGAAACTGAGTCTCCCCAAAGAAGAAAATGGAATCCTCCACTAGTTGGACCTCTTCCATCATCTTTCTTGCGTCTGGAAAATCAAACGCATACTAATAGGAAGGGAAAAGTTAGTAGTGTTACAGTTTTGATTTAGTATTGAATAATGTATTTTCATATTAATTATCATAGATATCTATCTGTTTCACATTCATGTGTACTTTTTTTCAGGAGGGAGAAGGAGTTGAAAGGGGGAGTTTTTTTAGCACTATAAAAAGTGAAAAATCTATATTCATGCCAGGAGTGAAAGTTTTCAAACTTTTGAAGGAATTCTATCTTTTCAAAAAAATTTAATGACTAAATGAAACCGAAGAAAATAAAATTGAGAAAGTAATAAATAACAATACAATGGTCTGCTCTGAGTCATTTTGAATTATATTACATTTGAAATTGTGACAAGCATTACTAAGACAACAGAAATACAGTCGTGTCTTTTTTTCTATTGAATAGAGTATATAGCATTAGAAAATTTTGTTGCATACTATCATTTGAATAAATTCTCACAATATAATGGGTAGGTTAATTTTTATGTAACAAAATTTTCTTTAAATAGTTTAAGAAAGATGTATTTTGTAATCATGAACAGGTCTATAATAAGGAGACTCTTTAAATATCCTTCCATTGTTAAAATACTACATCTCAACTACCTCACTTAAAACTTATCAGGTTTAGTAATTAATATTTTTTGTACAAATAGAATTACTTCACTTATAAATGAGACACACTTAAAATTTTATTCTGTATTTATTTTAGTAGTAGTTAACGGAAAGCAAAAAATGTAGCAGAAGGACAAAATTATGGTAATGGAGGACCAAATATTGTAACAGAATAATTTGTATCTATTATTTATAAATCCACATTAAATCACGCACAATAACAAAAAATGTAATCGAATAATTTAACAAATCATGTTTATAGTCATGTCAGTTTAAAGGATTTTCTACATCAAAGCTGGGTTAAAATTGAAACAAGCTTAAGTAATACAACATATACCTCCATATTTTATGTCTCAATATATTTATTTAACTTTCTAGGAATACTTTGTAGTTATGTTCAGTCATCATTAATGGACAACTTTACATAGTTTATTGGTGGGAGAAAATATATAAGAATATATATTACATTATATCAAATAAGTATAATATTATATATTTTGCTTATTTTAATATTTCATTGTTCTTATAAATGGGAAAATCAACTGAGTCCTTGTAAGTTTAAAACGTTCAACAATTTCTCATGCATATGCTGACATCAACTGCAAACTTACATCCTGTTGGCAAATCATTTAATAAAAAACAGAATAAACATATTTTCTCATTTTGATGACTTTCTAAATTTTCATGATTAATACTTAGTTTTCTTTTAAATAGGTGTTTTACAGTAGTCCCAATTATCAATACAAAATTATAGATTGTATTTTCATTGAATTATGTTTTTATTTCCAAATGTAAAAAATAAAAAGTTTTCTTGGACAGTATATTTAACAATTTTCATTCATCTGTATATTTAATATCTGTAGTCAATCTGATCTATCTCCATTTGCCAATTGTTAGCATTGTCGAGGATTATAGTTACAAGGTAGAACTATTTCAATATGGAGTATAAATTAAATATTTAGAACAAGTTCTGTCTGTTTTAGGCAATATAAGTATCAAAAGATACCCTCTCTAATATGTGTTTGTTCTTGTTTATCTAGCAGACAACGTTAGACTCTATGATGGAAGTTCTTCACTTTATTCTATGTGTACTGTATGACTTCAGAGATTTTTAAACCAAAATTAAATTTTGATGCTTAATATAGTTAAATTAACTATAATTTTAATTATCAAAATTAAATTTTGATATTTAATATTGTTTTGCTGAGTAACAGACATTGTTTTAAACTTTGGAATGTTTCATTTGATTAGTATGTGACTGTCTTGAGCACTGCCATGATTCAAAAACGTATTCAAGAAAATGAATCAAGAAGGAACACTATTGGATCATCAGATCCTGAAGTTGCTCAGTATTTAGAAGATGAGAGAGTTGCTCTTTTTCTTCAAAATGAGGAATTTGTTAGAGAGTTAATGGCTAATCAAGATTTTTTAACTACTTTGGAAAAGGGTATTGTTTTTTATTCATTTCTTGTCTAATTAGTGTATTTATTTATGTTTTAAATGACAGTTTAAACTTTTGCAGATAGTAGACCCGATGAATTGCCAACTTTTCAGGCAGGGCAGCCAAATGGTAAGTCACAATAAATTTGTAGTTCCTTTTATAATATATAATTTTAATAATCTAGATAATATATATAATCTGGAATAAATTTGTAGTTCCTTTTTTATAATAACTAGTACCTTTTTATTTTTCCAGTTGAAAATGTTGCTAAAAGTTGTTTACATTAACTATAATTGTTTTAGTTTGAATCAGTACTAATTTTTAAATGATTTAAACTTTTCTGTTTCTACCTAAACTGGGCAAGGCTGTACTGAAATTTTCTTGCTGTGCAATCCTATTAAATAACATAAGGAAACATTTTTTTAATGAGGAACAAGACATAGAATGAAAAATTTTTTAATGTTAAAAAAACTAAGACTGTTGTTCTTAGGGTTAATTTACTAAATTGGAACTTTTGTCCTTGCTTTCAGTTTTAAAATAATTGGTACAACTCTGTTTACTAACAAATATATCAGGTTTAATAATAATCACTTAATGTTGATGTTTAGATGAAGTTTATATATTTGTTTCTTGTCACTGATGTAATGTAGCACGTAATTGCAATTAAATAGTCTTGGCTAAATTTTCCAATTTTTTCTTTATGATTATCTTTAATATTGAATTTGAAAAAGTAAAACTTTATTCACAAAAAATTCTTAGCTAATTGACCAATTTCATAAAATTTATAAGATAATTTGACTTTTTTTAATGTTATTTAATCTAAATAAAAACGGTACCTGGTTTAGAAGATCAAACGCGGAACTTTACAAATCATATAGAGAGCCTGATGTCATTAAATTTATCAAAATTCAAAGGATTAAATGGGCAGGCCACATAGT
Source organism: Parasteatoda lunata (assembly GCA_949128135.1). NCBI lineage: Eukaryota > Metazoa > Arthropoda > Arachnida > Araneae > Theridiidae > Parasteatoda > Parasteatoda lunata. The sequence goes on along the minus strand of OX421972.1, from coordinate 57,284,849 downwards.
AAGAATGGAGGATAGCAGGACAACTAAAAACGTTTTCAGTGCCAGGCCAACAGGTACAAGAAAAAGAGGACGGCCAAACCTAAGATTTTTAGACTGCCTTGAAAAGGACCTACAAATTTTAAAGATAAGAAACTGGAGAACCTTGGAATAGGGAAGAATGTCTTGGCATAGGCTTGTTGAGAAGGCCAAAGCCCATCCTGGGCTGTCGTGCCAATGAGAAGAAGAATAATGTTATTTAATCTAGAAAGTACATATAATTTAAGATTGAATCCATAACTGTAACCATGACAACTCGGTGCCTTAAACCACTGAGCCATTACAGCTCTAAAAGATGTAGTGTGATAAAATAAATACATAAATATATTCATTTTTTTCCCTTGCTGCATAAATACTTTGTTTTATTTATTTGTTTCTGATATTGAAACAGAATATTTCTTTCTTTTACTTTTTTATTCCTACTAGATTTTTCAAGTTTTAGTTTGAAATTATTCTTTGTTTTATAATTTAAGTTAGCTAACTATAATTAACAATTTAACTCCCCCTTTTACCATATTTCATTTGACTATTTTAAATAATACTGAAACTGCTATGAAAATGAAAAACATCGGTATAATATTTAATTATTTTTAGGAAACTGAAGTCTTTTATTAATGATTTTATTTTTAGCTTCTAAAGAATGTGAGAAAAATGCCACAGCAAATATCCCAAAATTGGAGGTTCATTCTGATTTGCCTGTTGTCTTAACTCCTGATGAAAATGATGCAGCATTCAGAGAACGACTAAAAAATATGGGGAAAAGTAAGTAAATTATTTTAATAAAGCAGAAACTATTTTTTGGGGGTTATTGTAACTGTTATTTTATTTTGTTTCTTTACATTAATGTATTTAATTAAATATCCGATTCTATAGAAGATAAATATAAATTTCTTTTGCTGTTTCATAATTAATACTGTGATAAATAAGATAAACATTTGATTTTTATGCTTTACATTTTGTTTTGGCAAATGTTTAGTTTACATGAAATGTTTTACTTAGCTCTTTTCCATTCAAATATGCCTTTATGCCTTAACAAACGTTATTTGTTAAATGTCTATAAAATATGCTCTGAATCAAGAGAAAGTTTAAAATCATTTGGAAATTCAAAAATAAAAAAATCTAGTGTCAAAATACTAAATGATTATAAATTTAGAATTCAAACAGTATATGGCAAAAAACAAGAGTCATTATGATAAATATGCATTTTGTTATTATTTCCTGCATTTAAAAATTTTAAATTTTAGCAAAATTCAAATTATTCTACTTCCAAATAAATAGTTTTTCAATTATCTGTGTTTCCCAATTTTATTTTTTGCCCTTTCTGATGATTAGCTTGAATAATAATTCTTCTTTCTTTCTTTAGGTTTTTTTTTTTTTTTTGGATTTGTAATAAAAACTATTTTGTGTTTTTTTTCCGATTAAATTCATAAATAATTTTTACAAAACTGTGCTATAGTATCTCACTTGATTCAGCTTTAGTGCCTATTGAGACATTTGTTAACTATATTATATATTTTTTTAGTGTCAAGAAGAAAATTTGCTCAACTGGCTAGTATTTTTTCACGAAGAAAGCGAGCATTTAAGCCAATGTATCCTTTGTTTGCATTCATAATAATGATTTTTTTCTGTTGTATATATTTTTAATACTTCATATGATATTTATAAAACTTCGTTTAGTGTTTTAATGTATGTTATGCTAAAAAAAATATCCTTTTATCAAAGTGTTTCTTTTTATTAATTTGTTACAGTAATAATTTTATTCTGTTTACATATTGATGCATAGTTTTCTTTCAAATATTTTTTTGGTATTATAAGTTGTTCTCTATCTCTTAAAATGTAATAATGTGTTTTTTTAAAGTTTATATTTAAATATGATTTTTAATTGTTGCTGCTGTAAAAAGTCAAATATCTTAGAAGTAGGGTACGTTTCAGTGAAACTAGTCTAGCTTCACCCCTACTAAAATCATGATCTTCCACTATAAAGATAAAAATAATTATTTAAGATTCAATAATCTACTGCCGCAACTGCCAAATGTGTATTGTCATCGTGATATCACATGGATGTGTGGTACGGTCTAATTGTCTTGAATCAAATTGTTTAAAAAATATTGCATCTGGTTTCAGACTGTAGGCGAAATGAATATTATATATGTAACATAATTCACATATTGTATTGAAAGTTAAGATTTTGAAGACCTCATTGAAAAGTATTGCAAACAGTGAGGTCGGCATAACCACATAGTATTGTGACAAAAAATGGATAAGATGTGTTACTTGAATGTAAAGTAGATACATTTTTTTTTGGATGCATTTCATAAAACATCAGATTGAAGTTCGAAAAATTAAACCAGCAGTTGGATTCAGAATTCACTAACTATTGCATTCAGAGGAATTTTTGTGTAATCTAAGCATCATATTATGATATTGAAAGGCTATTGTTTGATAGCAAAATTGTATCAAAATGAAGTGTGGAAAATTTAATAACATATATTTCACTTTCAATGTAATTGATATATATATATGTATTTTATTTTTGTCTGACACTTTACCTTCTTAATTTCAAAACTGACTTTATCCACAAAAATAAAAAGAAAATTTATTCAGAAAAATATTTTTTAGAATAGGCTTTTTTTTTTTGTGTCCTCAAGACTATTTCCGTCATAAAAAGATAAAAAGCCTGTTAATTTCGTCTTAAGCGGACAAAATATGGATTATTTTTAAATTAATATGAGAGGAGCAAGACATGAAGCTAACTGCCACAATATAATCCATTGAATGGAGCTTCTATTTATAACAAATGACACTCATTTTTTTGACACTCATTTCTCATTTTATATCAGATTCTATTACTCTCCACTCTACTATTTTTATTTTATTTTTTAAGCATATAAGAGTCTTGTACCACTACCAAGAAAGCTTAGCAAACTAGAAAAACCATTCAATTTGGATCAACCATTATCTCATTTCAGAATTTCTTCAGTTGTGACAAATTATTCATAACTTAATATAATAACCCTTTATTATATCTCAATCACCCATATATAAAAGTCCAAATGACAATCCTGAACAAGTGAACATTCTATAATTTTCAAATACAGTGATACCTCGAGATACCAGTTTACTTCGTTCCGCAACCTTGCTCGTATGTCAATTTGCTCGATCTCAAAACAATTCTCCCGGTTGAAATTAATTGAAATGCCATTAATCCGTTCCAGCCCCAAAAATGCTATCCCCAATTGTTTTTGTTACGTGTTTTTGAATAAGAAAAATGTATTTATGAATGGCAAATACTGTATAAAAACATTATAAAAGAGAATGCAAAGCAAAAAAAAAACTGTTTTTATAAAGTGTACATACATATTTGTATTTTTGTCACTTAAATGCAACTAACACACAACTTAAATGCTACTGTAGGTCAATTTTAGTCACTGTATTTCTCTTCACTGGTCTTTGCTTTTTTAGCCGGATTAAAAAAAAAACTGTCCTAGGAGGTTTCTTTCCTCCTCCTTTTCAGAATGCTGTGGAAATGAGTTAGGCAAGTGTCATTAAATAGATCCGATGTACGATTAGTTGCAAGTTTTCGGGGTGTTTCTTTACCACGAACTGTGAAATTCTCTCCCACATTCCCATGAACTCTTTTATCGCACTTGTAGAGATAACCTCTTCCACCTCTGACTCTTCCTCGAAACGAATTTCTTGCAGAATCCCCGAATGCTGCTGTGACTGTAACTCGTGTAATTCTTCGGTCGTCAGTTCCTGAAAGTGCTCCTCGGTGAGCTCGCTCACGTCTCTCTCACCCATAACCAGGTCCATGGATTTTCCCAGAGACACAATCTCCTCCTTTATTGGCACTTCGGGTTCGAATCCTTCAAAGCTACAGACTCGGGCAACAGCACAATTTTCGGTTACAGACTCACTCAGGCTACAGCTTTCATGCAGAGGTCAAGGTCCTCGTTGCAACACTCAGCCAGGCCTGATCTAATCATTCTGAGGCATATCACAATGTTAAAGTGGTCTTTCCAGTATTCTCGAAGGGTGAGGTTTGTGTTCTCTGTCACCTCAAAGCAGCGCCGGAACAGGTGCTTAGTGTACAGCTTTTAAAAATTAGAAGTCATCTGCTGATCCATGAGCTGCAGGATAGGAGTGGTGTTAGGTGTTAGATAGAGAACCTATATAAACTTTAACTCTTCGAGGATGTCATGTTCGAGGTTCGGTGGGTGAGCAGGAGCATTGTCAAGGACGAGAAGGGCTTGCATTTCCGTTCCTCGTATCTCAAATGTTGCTTGTATCTCAAAACAAAATTTCGCTCCCTCGACAGCTCGTATCTCAGATAACTCGTATGTCAGGGCACTCGTATCTCGAGGTACCACTGTAATTTCTATCCTCAAAAAAAGCTTGACAATTTGCTTTTGTTATTATATATATATATATATATATGTTATGGCCAAAGCCCAAAGTCTGAAATTTTCTTGATTTTGGGAATTGGCCGGCCAGGTCGTGAAATGACCAAGGATGGCTGGCAAAAGTCCGGAGTAATTGAAATGATCAGTGAATATTTAACTTTAGCGGCCTTCTATAATTATATAAATAATTCTTATAAATCTTCTAATTTAAAAATATAAAAAATAGAAGTTTTTAAATTGTCTATTAAATAATCATTAATTTAATAATCATTATTTAATTGTCTAGTCTTACATACACCAAAGGTCTAGTCATACTAGGTCTAGTTAAGTGCCACTGCCCCGTATACCCTACACTGATGTTAGTTTAAGGTTCTGTGCCACTGCCTGGTATATCCTACACTGATGTTTTTTTAAGGTTCAGTGCCACTGCCCGCTATACATTTGCCCGGTATATCCTACAGCGATGTTTTATTAAGGTTCAGTGCCACTGCTCAGTATATCCTACACTGATGTTTTTTTAAGGTCAAGTGTCACTGCCCAGTATATCCTACACTGATGTTTTTTTAAGGCCAAGTGCCCCTGCCCAGTATACATTTGCCCGGTTTGTACGATATAATGATTTTTACTTCCAACTTTGGCTGATCTTTGCGTCCCAATTCGCGATTTGGGCGGCCAATTCAAATCAAGAGCAATTTCGGACTTTGGCCAGCCATCCTCGGCCAATTCCCGAAATCAAGAAAAATTTCGGACTTTGGCCAGCTAATTTACATCGTTCTTGGCCAATTCGCGATCTGGCCGGCCAGATCGCGAATTGGCCAACTTCGGACTTTGGTCGTAACACATATATATATATCTTTGATAGCTGGTATGATGTGATGTTTTTTATGTGTCCTAAGATATATTTATTATAATGTTAAATATTTTAACCTTTTCTTTGCTAAATTTATTAAACTATGTCTTCTATATATTTTTCATTATCATTCGAAAGTCATCAACTCTTCAAAAGGTTTAATAACTTTTATTAGCTTTTTTTAAATTAGATAAGTATTTTCATTCCTAATTCTCACTTTTATTAATTTCAGTTTTATACTGAATTCACAAGATAATTTGGCTTAAATGAATGTAGTGTAGCTCTTTTCAAATGGAGAATTTTCTTTAATTCGTACCAGGCTGGGAGAAGGTAGCAATCCATCACGAGATAATTTGCTTCTTCATGAAGATGAATACTCTGAGTTGTCAGAAGATGATTCAGATACTGATTGGAATAAGAAGGATTCCTGGAACAGCCATGTAAGATTTAAGGTCGCTACAGACGGCTAGTGTTATATATTTTATATGATTCTAAGATTTTTATCATCAAATTTATAGTTCAATAGTTGTTTTTATTTATTTTATATAATTTTTTTATCTGTAGCTTTTTTTAAGTTTAAAGCAATAGATTTGTAAGTTTCTTTTTTAAATGTCTGTAATAAAACTCCAATAAAGATGCAAAAAAATTAAATTGTTAGGATATTCAGGGCAATAGCTTAATTTTTTATGGGGCCATTTCTTGAGTAATGTTATGTTAAAATATTTTTTGATTGAGATTAAATCATAAAATTAAATTATTTAGCTTATAACCATAACCAAATATTAATTTAATTTTTTAGGTAATTTTTTGGGTGAGAAGAGGGGGGAATTTTCAATATTTTACCTACTTAAATGAATTGGCCCTTAAATTGCACTTTTGTGTTTATAAATACAGTGGTCCCCTGGTTTTACATTGTTCCTTTCATATGTTATCTTGTTTCATATGTAATTTTATGCTGGTCTGTGAAAATTGCCTATATTAATAATTTTAAATTGTCTTGGATTATTATGTTTACACTTTTTGAGAAATTTCAGCTCTATATGTTTTTTTATAGATCAAAATCATTTTTCCTCTACAAAGCTTGCACAAATTTTTTCTGAGTTATCTTTTTCTTCTTCCTTTTTTATTAAAATAAATAAAGAAAGAGCCATGTTTATTAGCTGGTTTGAACTTTTCTAACATTCTTTCTATTCTATGTTAATGTCTGTGAATAGGGATTCCCTCCTTTTGTCAAAATCCGAAGGGTGATGGGATGGGCAAAGTAAGGGAAATGTGGTTAAAGAAAGTATGGGAGCTTAAATTGTAAAATTTGCATGTGAAATTTTTTCCAGCAAGCTTTGGTTTTTGAATAAATCCATTAAAAGTAAATGTTCTAGAAGCTCTGAATTTGATTTCTACAGCATTTCCAAACCAATAATCAATTCAATGTCAGGGTTTTGATTGAAAACTATTTACTTTTGAAAGGCTTTTTAAGTTGCTTTAATGTCCAAAAGTAGCTTTTTTTCAAAAAAGGAAAGATGCAGAATTAAAACAGGGCACAGTAAAAGAATCATCAAAAAGAATTACATAACGATAGAAAAAGTTGCAGATGATAATAATTGAATATCTTCTTATCATTTGAAGAAGTAAAGAGTATATCATTTGAAGAAGTAAAGAGTGAATTAATTTGACTTTATTTTAATATTCTTCACTCATTTATCATATAATCACTGATACTCTCCACTGAAATAAAGAATATAAGTATGAAATGTAGAAATTAATAAAATATCAATTGTTTTATTTCTCTCTCTTTTTTTTATTGCCATTTATTTATTTATTTATTCCCCTTTTTTATTTATTTTCTTTTATGCCATAATTGAAAATTTCAAAGAAGATTTTAATTAAAGAAGAGTTATGAATTAAAAGTGTTTATGTTTTTCCTTTTCTACTGAGTTAAAAACTATAAAAATATGGTCCTTTTTATCTATTTAAAAGAAAATGATTTTTGAAAACAAGATGTGTGTTATTTTAGACTTTTGTCATTTACAAAGAAAATATCTTTTTTTTGTAACTGCAATTGCTACTTGTTTGCATCTAAAATCCTAGTAGATTTTAGAACATTGGAGATTTAAGAGAAGTTGATTTCTCTTTATTCTAATTCATTTTAAGTGGAAGTAGATTTGAATAGACTATTGTATACACAATTTTTTGTACTTTGCTTTCTAACTGAGAAAAATAACTATTTTTTATATTAAACTAAGGAAGAATTGCGTGATAGTAAAAAAAAAAATTTTGCAACCCTTCTGAGGCTCTCCAAAAAAAGTTTTATGCCCCTAGCTTAATTAATATTATTTACAAAAATCTTGTTTACAAAAAGAAAAAAAAAATCTTATTTACAAAAATCACTGCAATCAAACTTAAGGCTAGGTACTTCAAGGATCTCAAAAATTTATTAAATTGAAAAATCAAGCATATATATTTAATAAACATTTTAAGTACTTGTGTTAAATTTTCACCAAAATAGTCTTAGGTTACAGTGTGATTTGGAAGAGCAGCAAACTATAAGAGGTCTTTAAAATTTATTTTGAAACATTGCATAGTGTAAGATGTTAAAAATTTGATTGCTACAGCTCTACGAGAGTTGTGGATGACTTTTAGTGAGTTTCTAATCAGTAGCATTGCTCAGCCCTAGAGTAAACACACTATGTGGAGCCCCTTCAATCCCTGAAAAATTGATATTTTTAATATTTAATGATATATTGATAAATGAAAGGTATTTTGGGAACTCCGGGACAATACTCCAACAGCCTGACTGTTAAGAATTCCCAGTTTCTAATTACACAATGGAAATTCAATCAGGCACTCATTCTTTACCTCATCTTTGGAAATTACCCCAGAGGACACTGTCATGATTCATAGTTCTTATAGTGGAAAAGTGAATTATCAAAGAGCAAAACATGCTCTGTTTTCATTATAAAGGTAACAACAGCTATATGAATGGGTTTCCTCGAATAAGAATTGAAATGAACTAAATGGGAGGCAAATATGGTTTAGGCAGTATTGTTGCACTAGAACTCACTATGGGCTATTGGCGATGGTCTGGGAAACATCCCTAAGGTTGAAAAAGAAAAGTGTTTATCTTTTTTTAATTAGTCTTCTAGATTTTATTTTTTTGTTGCAAAATTCTGTACAAGATGTTTAATAATCAGAATAATAATCGATTTAAAAATAATAATCGAATAAGCATGGCATTCATTTCAGGGTAATCGGGGCCCTTATTGGCATATGTACAAAAATCTCGGCAACCATTCACACTGCACTAAAAAAGTTCATTTTTTCTATTTTGCTTATGAGAATGAGCACCTAATTGGTGAAATATATATTTTCCTACAAAAAATTTAGCAGCGTGAATGGCCCTATTGACCACACGGAAGAAAAATCTAGTTTAGTTTTCGCATGTTGCAAAGCCCATTGGCTTTATAAACATCTAACTACATGCTTAATTTAATTTGAGGAACCATTTCTTTTATATTGTGTATTAAAAAAATAACCTGATTTAATGTAAGGTTGTTTTTTTTTGCATTAAGATTAAATTTGATCATTCTGTTTATTTGAATTGTTTCTTTATCTTACATCGAATCTTCTTATTATATCTATACAACAAGAACATTTAAATGTGAAGTTTAATTTATAAACACGTAAAATTTTATTCTGCCTTATCATATATAGTCTATCCTTTTTTCTATTCTCCCTATCAATCTTCAGTACAATAACTTTTTAGTTACAATGAGTGATACATAAGTACAAAAAGTCCTGTTTTCAAATCCTTAAACATAATGCTATTTAGAGTGCTTTCAAAACAAAGTAGTTCATATGACAAAAAGTCATTTGATAGCAAAAGTTTGAGAGAGATAAAATAGTTAAACCACCATTTTTTAATGCTACCCCAGATTAATGTGAAACATTTATAATCTCTTTCAGAGTTCATGTTGTCCTGATATTCTTGATTTTTTTGATAAAAAATATTTTGTTATTTTTTGTCCTTATTTTAAGCTTTTTGTGCTAGTATTCGTGTGTTTCTGTGTTTTCACGACAAGACATTTACCACTAATACAAATGCAGAATTTTAAATATTCGGCCTTACACCTTAATTAATTATACTAGTGAAACTCACGAAATTCAAAATTTATGACTTAGGTACCATCTACTAATTGCATAAATAGTTCAGGCATATAGCCTAACCTACAGGATTCCTTGTTACAAGCATTGTCATTTCATAAAAAAGAAACTCAATTAAAAATTTTGCATTAAAAATTTTTTTTGTTGAGGATTTCAAGGATCATATGCTTAATAACTATTTCAGCAAAATGCAGTTAATGAATCTTGTAGATTAGAATTTTGTAATTTCACATTTAATTAATTTTCACAATTAAATTCAATTGACATTAAAAATTATTATACTTAAACACTTATTATGTACTAATTATATACTTTGATTGACATCAAATTAATGACTTTTGTATTAAAATGGTAAACAAAATATTCACTGTTTTCCTTTTCAAGGTTATCTATATACTACTTTTAATTAGTAGGTTAAGAAAGGCTTTAACTCTTATTACGAATTTGTATTGAATATTGGTATAAGCGAATATTAACTAATAATTAGAGAGAAATTTGAATAGGACATAATATTAAATAATTGATTGTGGTTATTTTTTAATACAGCAGTGTTATAACAATTTTCTATGTATTGATCGTAAACTTTTAGTTGATTAGTGCACCAGTAATAATTTTATACTAAAAACTGTTGAAACTTTTATTCTATACAAAGTACTTCTTAAATTAATTATAGTATATTTTATTGTTCTTTTTGCTGTAAAATGTGCCTTTAATTACTCTTTGTTAGAGCAAATTTTATATATATAGTTTTCTATTTGTTTTGTTTTTTTAATGTAGTGTAATATATGTATGCAGTTCTAAAAAATATCCTATGATTGCTATAATTTGCTCATTATGAGACTTGTTCTCTTGTTAGGTGTTTTCCCCCCTTCTTTTTTCATATGATATTTCATTTATACTTTATAATTTTCTGGATATATATTATTTAGTGTAAATGATTCCACTGTACATTATTTGGGGTAAATGAACAAGTGTAATGAAATATGAAATGCTATTTACCCTTTAGGAAAAGGTTGTAAAAAGTTTTATTATTTTTAATTAATGAAGTTATTAAGTTTTATTATTTTTAATATATGAACAATTGCTTATAATATGTGAAATTATTTCTTAAAGAATTTAATGATTTATTATTTGTTTTAGCATGGAGATCTTGGTGAGAGATCTTCAACAATGAAGAATCACCATAAATCAGAACACAGTTGAAATGCAAATTCCCTGCAGCATGAAATGAAAAGGCATATTTTACATTCTGATTACTTATTGAAAAGCCAAGTTTAGGCAATTCATGTTTGTTCATTCTGTTTATTTTTTTAGTACAACTAAGCAAATGCTGATAGGCTTTGCTGCCATATTGTTTTATTTTTTGTTTAAATGTCTATGTAAATACTTGACTGTGCCAAGGTATGCAAAATATCCATTTTATTAGGTGATATTTTTGCATTATTTTATTTAAATTGTTTAAACAACTTATTTAGAAATTTAAATTTGTTCAACATATTTCATCAACTTTATCTGTTAAAAAAATTCTAAACCTTGTTCTAATTTTTTGAAAAAAATTTAATGCAGGGTAACCAAAATCAATTTTAAAACTTGTTTTACAGTATGTGCAAGCATTGTTGTTAAATTAACTGATGTTGTATAGTGGTTGTTATTATGCACTGTGTGAAAATTTCTGATATTTTAAAATGTTTTGCAACACATGAACTGCTGAATAATATTCTGACTTAAAAACAGTTTTTTGAAAATGTGAAAGATGCGAGAGTTAGCATAAACAACAATCTACAAAATCCATTGTGTCTTAGCTACATCACGCGCTTGCACAGAACTGCAGCAGTATTCATTGTGTTCACTCCTATATTTATATTCATAATCTCTCATAATAAGATTTTTATTTTTATTTTAAATCATTTATGCATTTCTTTTTTCATATATTAAGGAATAACTCCAAAAAAGTTTATTTTCATTGTTTTTATGTATATGAATTTATCTTTACATTTATCTTATGAACTGGTTTTTGTATTTTACAAATGCGAATGAATGCTAGTCTTTTTTAATCAATATTAATTATACTGTACATATTTTTGTGTTTGGAATAACGTTTAGTGTTATTTCATTCTGACAGCTATTTTACTTATTTTAAAATGATAATATAAGTATTTATTGTAATTTAATATTAATCTTATTGTCAATAAATGAATCTCAGTGACTTATAATTTGACTGTGTGTGTAGTTCTTTTAAAATTCATGATTCCACCTTATTTTAGCACAGGGACAAATAATTTTATGGCAAATTGACTTCCTATTACTGTCTAGAATTTGATTCTGAGGTAAGGCATTTTCTGAATAATTTGACACTTCTTTTTTCTTAAATTTAAAATGTATTTCATAATTGTAGTGTTGCTTTCATTTTTTTTTAAATAGACAAATATATTTTTCTGTTGTGTTGTTGTTGCTAATCTCGGAATCGTCTAGTAGCGCTAGACGACTCCCATGAATCCGAACACCTCCAAAAAGTCAATAAAAAGACTGGAGTCTCGCAGAACCTCATCTTTACTGAACCCCAAACAAGTCAGAATATGCGCAGGGGAGGCCATGTCTGACGAGCACCAATGGCATTCAGGATAAGTTTCTTGGCCCCGGTTGAAAGTAAGGATCTAGTGTGGCCACTCAAGAAGCGTGAAAAGGCAGTTTAATGGGCTCTCGGTCTAAGATTGAAAGATTCTCCTGGTTTTTTTGAAAAATACCAAGAGTGGTTGGGAGGAGTTCTTGTTTAATTTCATTTTTGCCAGGGAATCCACTGGAAGTGTATAGAATGGTTGGGTGAATTAGGTCTAAAATATCAAGGCTGGTCTGATCTCCGATAATATTCCAATTTGAGATATGCTGGATTGAGGCTCGACTATCAGTCAATATCCAAATGTCTTGAAAATGATCTGCCCGAGCGTCAAATTGCAAGCCCTTTCTGATAGCAATAAGCTCAGACCTAAAAACTGAACTGTTGTTGGGATTTTTGATCTTGTATTCAATAGCACCTGTTGGAGTTGGAATATACACTCCACTACCGAAAATTCCTCCCTCACCTCTGCTACCATCAGTGAATATTTTTAGGGAAGCACGGGGAATATTCTGGATAGTCTCTATGGCCAGGCCTCAGACGAGGTCTGGGAGCTTGGAATTTTTCGTCACACTAGTCAAGAGTTCCTCGTGACAGTGCATTCCATACAGTTCGAGTCCCACTATGGTTCCTCAAAGAATGGGGCTCCACATCAGAAGAAAGCAAGTCCAGATATTTCACAAAGGAGATTGGGCTGTGTTTCCTCAAATGCCGATTATCAGTCCAACTCAGATGATAGATGGAGGTTCTATGCTGCTCACCAAAACTGTAAAGCTTATTATAATATATTGTTAAAAAAAAAGTTCTTCTCATTGAAAGTGATGGTAAGTTGCTCTCAAAAAGCACTGTGTCATTTGGACAGCAATGCCTAAGACCGATAATAATTCTAGCTGCACGCCTTCAAGTTTACAAAGATTAGAGTTGGAACCGCAGGGGAAAATCGTGAAGCCATACTACAGAATCGGTCTGACAAGGGAAATATATGTAGTTCGCAGTGTACTAGCATCAGCTCCCTAGTCTCTACCAGATATAAACTTTAAGATGTTATGTCTCTTTCTGGCTTTGGCCACCTGAGCCTCTATATGTTATGTTATATGTTATTTCTTGATCTAAGGTGTAACCAAGATATTTGGCATAACTAAGTTGATTATCATTCATGAAAATTTTAGGTTGGTAATTGAAAAGCTGTCTGTTTGTAGTGAAGAAGGTTGCTACTGATTTCGAAGTATTCAAAATCAGTTTGTGATGCTTGGCAAAAGTATGGGCTTCCTCCATAGCACGATTTAGGCTGAGCTCAATATACCTTATTATTGCGTCTGAATGCCACACTATGACATCATCAGCAAAGATCCCCACACTACAGTGCTTAGCAATTTCCTTCTTTAATCCAGCGATGTAGAGAGAAAACAGAACTTAGAACTTCTTTTGTGCACTTAGTGTAAAGTAATATTATAAAGAGGGGCATCTAATTCGAATTAACATAATAAATTTTATTCCAGTGGTCTCCATACACTGAAATGAAAGAAAAAATAACCTCGATTTCATACAGTATTTTTATGCTTTAGGTTATATTTCTTTCATATTTAGCTAGCTAAAATGTAAGTAAAAATTTTATACTGCTTGCTTTTAAAGTTTTTCTTCATTAAAACGTTTCTGAACTTCAAAAAATTATGTAACTTTTCATGAAAACACAGTATGAATCCTTTAATAATTTCTCACTTGGATAAATACTCTCTTAATTCCAATAAAATAATTAAAAAAAGTTAACTATTTCTGTTACAATTTCTGAGATAATATTTGTAAAAGAGTTTATATATTTTAATGATATAATAAATAAGTAATGCAACCTACTAGCAACTGTGTCTAATAAATTGCAAATCAATATGAATTCAACTCTCGAAACTCATAGCGTACAAGCTAATACATCTCCAATCTATAAAATTGAATCTGCCAAAAAGTACAGTTGGGTATGGAATGCGTGTCGACTAGCCGTCACTGAGATTCGAACCTGGGTCTCTAGTTTACGAATTTTATTTATTTTAATTTACAACTATCGTTGAACAGTCCACCCAATTTTGAGTTTATGACAACCAAACTTCATATCCTGGTAGTTTTCAACCCAATCCAGAAGGCATGGGAACTCCCGGATCAAGTATTGGGAGAAATTTGCCTTTGAGGAGTTTTTGATGTGACTAACCCGCATTTGTGTTACATGTAGAGTAAAACCTCTCACGGTTAGTCTGATGGCAAGAACTATAACCCATAATCAGTCTACCACTGAGGATATTTTACATCAATCCGATACGGTCGGTCAGAAATTCGCATGCCAAAATTGGAACATGGCCCGTGTTCGAATATCAGCAATGCAATGAGAGTGGGAGATGATCACTCTATCCCTTAAGCACCTTGGCTCTAGTATATAAATTTGAAAAGTATCAATGATTTATGATATTCCATTATCAATTATACCTACTATCAATGATTGTCGATAAACCAAAAAATATTTGTTTAACCACTTATTATTTTTATTGTTTTGTGAATTTTTATCGTATTTAATACATACTTCTTTAGATTTTAAAAATAAGTTTTTCACGGTTAATGGGTAGTGTTATGTTCCACTACCAAGTGTTAAGTAGAATGGTCCTAAAACTTACTGCCTGCAAACATCTAAGTGCCAGTGTTGCTTTAAACTCAATGAATCCCAAGTAAATTGTTTACTTTGATAGTAATTGTTTTCCAATTGATTGTTTCTTATAGTAAGATTATATTTTGTCCATGGTCAAATATTTTCACTGACGAGGTTAACATTTCAGAACTTAATCTCCCATCAACATACCAGTTGTGTTGTATTTAATAGCCAGCTGTATAGTTCTCAAAGAACAATAAAACCAGAAGCTTAAGACGAAAATAATATAAAAACAAATCTATTTTATCATTCTGTAATTGTTTTTTCATATTCTTTATTTTCCATGTTTATGTTGTGGATCCATGATGACTCAGTACTTTCCACTTGAATTTTTCTGTCATTTGGAACTTAATTTTCTTTTTGCGGATTGTTGCATTTAAAAAACAAATTAATATATATATAAATGTGTGCATATATTGTAACATCTAAAATACTAGCTTAATAAAATTAAAAGGATCTTTTGAGACTAAACTTAAAAAGAATTATATCTTATCTGCAGATAAGTTTATTTGGTTTGTGGGGACATTAAATAATCTCTTTCAGATGGTACTTAACTCAGCTCTTCGCGTACATCTTGAGTTTCATTGAATAGCGATGAAATCTTTATTTATAAAATGAGTCCATACCGCGCAATAAAATATCTTAAGATCTAGCCGAATTCCCATTAAAATCAAGCACTATGTTGAGATATTAATTCATCTCCATCTGGTTTTAAGATCTTACAGCACCGGTCCTAACGAAGATCTCGAAAAAGGGTCTGGATTTTATAGATTACATGACATAAACGAATATATTATATGTTACACGTAAAGAGGCACTTAGATTTTGGAAATGATACAGTGAAGTTGTGTCCGGAGCTCTGCTCCATATGTACATATTTTGTAAATAGATTTCTTTATTCTTTTTCTCAATAAAAGACTAGAAAATTTAGTATGTTGTCATCCTTATAAAAAAGGATATTCAAAAAATGACTGCAATTAAGAATCAGAAGAACTATTATTAGAAAACAAATTTTAATCTATTATGATTACTAAATAAAACTCAGCTCGAAAATTATGAAGGAAATTTGAGAGAGGGAGCACGACATATATTGCAGTTATAGTTACTGCAATCAATTTTTGTGCAGTTAAAACTTTCTGCTTGATTATTGAACTCTGATTGAAGAACTGGTTTAACAAGAGCTAATGAGTCAGCTCTAGGCATGTGACATTGTAAATAATTATATTTATAGATCAAACATGTTTTCTTTCTTTTCTTAAAAAAAACTAACTTTTTTTTAAATTTAGGTATTGTTTTAAAGTTTATTATCCAAAAAGTTCATTTCATTATTATCTTATCCAATATCACTTTATACTAAAATTATCAAACTTGTAGGGAAAAAAAAAACTTATTAAAAATAAATTGAATTCACTTTTTAGTTACTAATAAATTTAATTTATATTACCTTTTCTTTAATCTTTTTATACAGATTTTTTGTATTTTCATAAATAAAAAAAAAAAACTTTTATGATTTAATTTTAAAGTTATTATCCAAAATTTGTTTTTGAATCTTATAAGAACTTCAAATTTTAGATAGGTTTAAATATTCCAGTGTTTACAATGAAAAAATTGTATTAGTATGTTTATCTTGTGCAAATTTTTAATGTAGCTTTATATTACTATACTACAAAAAATATTACTAACGAAGGCCTCACATTGTTAAGTTTTCCTTTTTTCTTATTTTATAAAATAATTCAGCCTAGATTAAATATGGCAAATTTTTTTTTATATTTTTGAATTATAATAAAAATTTTCTTACATATAGTTCTAATAACTTCATGTAGAAGATTTTTTATTTTCACATTTGTATTGTTTTGTACATTTTTTTTCTCAACTCTGATGAAAATGTATTCAAATGTCAAGTTTTAAGACAGATTAAAAAAGAAAAAAAATTAAATTCATGATTACTAATTGAAATTATGAGTTTGGAGGTCTATAAATATTTCCACTTTTTATTTCTAGACTATAAAAATTTTCACCTATTTAGACTCTTAAAACAATTTATTTCATGAAATATTAGCAAAATTTTACTAACAAAAACTAGATTATAGCTGTGTTTTGCTTAAAATCTGAGCTGATTCTTTTTTATTCACGATTACGTTGAAATTAAATTAACTAGAATAAAAATTTGAATTTCATTATTCACAATGCTATGGAAAAGGATATGATTTTAAGAATAACCAGCATGAGTTTATTTTATTTTTTCATTTACAAAACATTTATTTGATTACATTTGTCTATCAACAGTAATAAAATGGAATACTTCGTAAATTGTCTAGATTTCTGCCGAAATTTTATGCATTTAAATGTTAATATTTAATTGTGAAAAAAAGTCATCTGTGAAAGTTTAAAGAAAAAGAAATTTGTTTGATTGTAGATATTTATTAGGTTAGCAACAAGTTTTAAAATTAATTCTTGATAAAAATTGTATGGATCTTTAGTTTATAATACAACTAAAGTTTTACTAAGAAACTCTTATAGAATATTTATTTTTAGAATGTAACTAAAAAACAGTGTTGTTTGCATACATAAGACTTTCTTGTACTCATTATTACATCATTTGTTGTGTATATTAACATAATAATCATTTCTATTTATAGGAGTCCATGCTGAATAATCTATATGGTTAAATTAGTTATTAGCAAATATTTGGAATTCCATTTTGTATTAATCCTTTCAAAGTAGGCCAAAAAATATTTACAAATAAAAATCAGTAATATATATATATATATATATATATTTTAAACTAAGTACAAACAGGCCTAAATTTGTATAACTGAAAATAGCATTAAATATTATTAATTATTATTCAAAATTATAAAACTAAAGTTTTGTGACAATCATTTTTAAAATTGTCAGAATTGCTAGTTTCAGTGGGTTGCTTTGTGCCAGATGAGTTAAGTGTCATTTATATGCTTTTCTTTTTTCTCTTTCAAAGCAATGGTCTGTTACTTGGCCAAGGTTCTTCCAAGTAGTTTTTGCCATTTGGTCCTATCTTCAGCAAGGCTCTTTCAGTTTCCATTATTTATTAATAAAGTACTTCTCTGTGTACTTCATATTATAACTATTATAAAAGTACTTCTTATTACATTTATAAGCTTTACTACAATTATTAAATAAGCAAATGATTTATTTTGAACTTTTTATGTTCTTACTTTTTTTAAAACATAATATTTAAAATTTAATCATTAATATAATGTTGTGTTGTAACGTCTTAAGATGTTATGATTTAATGCTTTTATGGCACTGACATGCCTTTGTCCCACAGAAGTAAAAAAAAACGTAAATTCCTTTAATAATTGTTTATTTTACTTTAAAAAATAATAACCAATTGCAATCAATAACCATATTTACTAATACAACAATTCAGCACAGCGAATATTCCTGAAAGACAAGTTATCTCATCAATCGCATTGCAAGAGTTAAATTGTGTTTTAAGAGAGAGCTTTTACATGAAGTCAAAACTTCAAAAGAAACTAATCTGAAGAAATAACTACTAACAGGTTTGCTTCTAATTTCATGCCAGTGTGGGACAGTTACTAGGACTTTGCATCCTGCACTGGCACGTGATTGGCAGAGAATGTTTGATATATTATATATTTTTAGCAGAAGCAAGCAAAGATTATTTTTGACAGAAGCAAAATTAGTTGCAAGTTCTAATATTGTTCAGGAAAGAAAGCTTGAAGCACAAAGAAGATAAGTAAGTAACAAAGTTTAATTAGTTGGTTGTTTTAATTAATTAGAAAAGTTTCTTGATAGTATATTTCAAATCTGTTTATTTATAACTATTTAAATGAGTACACTAGCAAATTAACAAATTTTCATATGACTTTATTATCCTTTTATATAATATAAATTACAGTTTCACAAATATATTATGTAAACATAAATTATATAAAACTTTAATAAAAATTAAAAAAAATATATATTTACCATAAGATATATACAAATAATTATTGGAAATATCTGATTTGATACTGATCTTTTAAAATCCATTTAAATGTAACAGAAAAAATCAATATCATAGTTCAAAATACTAATGCTTCAAACAATAGTTTAAATAAAACAATGTTATCAGAAGTGATTAAAGATTTGCTTTTAGTTTTGGTGTATCACTTTCAACAACTTCTTTCCACCAATATGGTCTTTCCATTGTTCCATGAGTGTTCATGATCACATCTTGCAAATTTTTATATACCTAAAAAAGAATATTTTGTGTTTAGTTCACAAAATAAAAAAATTTTAATAAATTTTTAACGAATAATTGGATTTTCATTAAAATGAAACTTTAATGGTTCAAGGGTCTAATTTAAAATATAATAATCATGCTGTGCACACAAAACTTAAAAAAATCTGACACTAATATATACCATATATTTTTGAATTATTGGGAAATTTTCAAAAGCTGAAATGAGGAGAGAGTCAGCTTATAATCAGATCTGTTAACTTTGCTTAATTTTATGTAAACATTAGAGAGGGTAAAAAAAAATTTTTTTTTTTTGAGTTTAAAACCCTTTAGTGTGGCTATTGTAATCAGAATGAAAATGATATAAAAAATTTTTAAATCTGTTATTACGCATTTTGTTCGCACACGGTACTTAAAATTAATGAAAACTTAATTGAAAGAAAAAAATTGTCATTTCCAATTTGTTTTTATAATTGACTAAAACTTTATAAATAAACTCCTTTTAGTTTGAATAACCTAAATAAATTCTGATCAAAACTTTTATGTTTTACATTCGCACAATATTTTAGAATAAAAAACAACATAAATTTACCAATTTTTATTCATTTTCACTGTGCATCTCTGCTCATTGTGTTAGATCAGAACAACTTAAAACTCCCCAAGTGAAGATGGTTGCATATTAAGTTCAACCAACATTATAACTAACCAACCACCCACTTTTTTTGGAGGAGTATTTACATTAGATTTATAGCTATATACAAAGATTTTCAATGGAGTTAAATTTCTTGGTTTACTGCATTGTAAAGGTTCTTTTTTATATTCACTACGCATATAAAGTCTGATATTTTGGATATTGAGACTTTAATTTGCTCAAATATATCCATGTCTATCTTCATGTTCATATATTTTATTCAAAATCTCTGTTACAAGTTTTATGCTTCTTTCCACAGTGTGGGAGTGATAGATTTTGATATTTCTTTAATATGTAGTGTTAGATCTTGTGTGTTCAAATGGTGCAAACTTGGGGAAGGTATAACATACAAGAATTCCAATTAATGATTCCAAAGAAATACTAAGGTTAGAAGTCTATCTTAAGTAGTGTAAAGTTTCTAACAGTCTTTATTGTTGGAACGGCTTTTAAGGTCTTTCTCATATACAACCTAAGGACTTGACTGACAACAGTTAGTTATTTTGAATTGGACAAAGGAACAAGATCGTAATTAGCCAAGTCTTCTGGATGAGGCCTTAAAGTGATTGCGTTTAAAATGTACAACAGATATTGTTAGTTGACAGGAACTAGTTGAGCAAAGACCAAATTTTGTACCACCAAAGATAAACTTTCAAGCTTAGGATTACACTGAAATCATAAATTCGAATTCTGAGATGGTATATCCTCCCCAATGCTTCAAGACTTAAATGAAGATATTAAATCACTCATCATAAATTCTGGTACCATGCAAATTAGTAATTTCCCTGTAATATTACAATAATTTCCATGAAAATAGTTATAAAGTGAAAACCACAAAAAAAAAAACTGTATGGTTGGTGCAACCATCTTTAGAAGGTGAAATCTGTGTTCTTCTGATTTAACATAACAAACGAAGTGAAAATTAAAAAAAATTGGTAAACTAATGTCTTATTTCAAAACGTTGTACAAACGCAGAAAACTAAATTTTTTTTTTTAAATTGTAATTTATTTAGGTTGTTTAAACTATTAAAGAAGCATGTTTGTGTGCGTGTGTTTCAAAAGATTTAGCCAGCCTATAAATTTTTTTTAAAAAGGCATTTTTTTCTTCAAATTTTCATTAATTGCTAGTGCAATGAACAAATAGAAAATCTTAACTGATTTAAAATATTTTTATGCTGTTTTTATTCTTATTGTAACTTTTTCGCACAAAAGCATTATAAAATATCAAAACCCATTTTTTTAACCAACCCTAGTGAACATCGCCAATAAAAGTGCTTTTTCATTGGTCGAGCAATAGCAATAGATTGTTAAATGATGAAATGAATACAAAATGTAGCAAAACATGTAAATACATAAATTACAGTTGAAAATAAAATGCCTAAAAGAAAACACATAAAAATGACTACATTAAAAGAATATTTTCTTTAATAAGAAACAAAAGCAGGAAGGAAAGAATTAGTGATTTTTATTTCCAAACAAAGGTAAACTAATATAGCTGGGTAGGAAAAAGGGAAGTTGAAACTACACATAATAGATAGTCTGTTTTATTCTTTTGTTTTCCTCACTGGTAAATTTTCAAAAATAGAAAAAAGGCTAGACCTGAAAATAACCATATGCCACGTGGGTAAATAATATAAAAAGTGGCAAATAAAATTAAGTATAACCGATCACTTATTATTACTGTCTTTTTTTGCAGGAAACCATTTAATGATAAAATTATATCAATGCAGAAAGAATCTGGAAAACAGAATTTTAGTTAAAACGTCTAATGTCCCTATTAAAAATTTTGTGTTGAACACATTCAGGTGCAAGGTAAGTTCTTTAACAATTCACATATTTCTAAGTTGTATATTTTATATTCATCAAATGCATTTTGCCTTTTTGAATATTTTTAAGTTAAGTCAGTAATTAACTAGATTTTCTCACATTCATATTACTTTTATTCCTGAATTAATTTTTCATAGCTGTAGATTATTTCAATTATGAATTTTTTTAAAGATATAGGGGAGAGTCGGGTAGCCCCGCTCAGACAATAATTGTTATATTAAAAAAAGATTATTTTCAAAGTTTCAAGTATTTGTGCAGCTGGTAACATGGTAAACAATAGTTTTGAAAATATGTTAAATACAGTTGTCATGATATTAAGAAAAATTGGTTGAATGTTTCAATTAAACTTCATTTTAATATTAAAAAAATAATTTTTTTCTATACATACAGCATTAAAGTATGTAGTCTTAAGTTTAGTTTGCACAAAGAACGAAGTTTATTTGTGAAAAATTGTTCGAGTAATTACAAATTTACAAAAAAATTGGATTTCGGGTAGCCCCGCTCACATGAATGTTAGGTATCACAGCCCACTTTTATTTCGTCGATAAATGTACGGTTCCAAAGATTTTCTTTAAATATATATTAATATTATAATATATATAATATACATTAATAATAATAAAAAATATAACATTTGTTGTTAATAAATGATAGAATTCACTAAAAGTATATAAATATGTAATAAAAAACATAATTTTGTGATAAAAATGATAAATAAGGTTTATCTATTGTCAATACATTGGTCATTTTCATTTACACCTGAAAAAACAATCAAAAAACATAATTTTTGTAACTGGGCGGGGCTACCCGACACATTTTGAGAAGAGCTGAAAAACATGTTTTTTTTAAATTTCTATTTTTTTAAGTTAAACTATTCTTTTTTTGGTTTATTATTTTTGTATTATTTAATTAAATGATAAAACAATAGAAACATACAAAAATCTTGATTATTACTCAATATTATACAGGAATATAAGCAATAGTTCTTAAGTGGGCGGGGCTACCCGACTCTCCCCTAATTTTAAACAAGGCAACAAAAATCCGCTTTTAAATGAAAATGACCAATCGATATGAGTTACAAACTCATTAAGGTTTTATGAAAAAGTGAATACTAAGTTATTAAGAGTCTACAGCCACTGGCTGCTAAATGAAAATTTTTAGGCCTGTTCTTGGCTTATGTACGAATGGGATTATAATCGGAAGTTATTGTATTTAAATGAATAAAAACTTTTTTGAATGATTTCAACCAGTTTATTCAAAAATAATTCTATGCAAAACAATTTTTTATTATTTTATTTAATAATGCTAAAAATAATTTCTAATACTAGGTTTGAATATTTTTATTTCATTTTAAACTAAGTTAAGTGGCAAAATCCAAATTTTAAGATTAATGTCCAATGGTTCTTGAGAAGAAAAGTTCTTAAAAAATACTTTAAAAAAAAATTACTTTGGGACTGACTAATTTTACTCAAAATTTATCAGATTCCAAAATAACACAGTTTAGATTGATGAAAAATTTCATGTATCTTCCAATTTTAAATGTTTTTCATAACAAGACATTCTTTTTTATCATAGAAAATATCATTTTGCATTTCATTGTATTTATATAAAATAGTTTCATAATTATGAGCAAAAAATGTCCGATTTGCTTAAATTTTTGAGTGTGGAAAATTAAATAGAGAAGATAAATGGATATTTTCATTCAGAAAAAATATGTTTCGATGTCTTACTTTGTAGCTTCCAAAGTTGCCTGCACAAATTAATTTGCATGTTAAAACTAAACCTTTTAACTGTAAAATTGCATTTTAATGCATAAATATTTTATCCTTGCTTTAAAAGCTATAAATTATTTTATCATATAGTAGTCCAAATATCTTTATTGTGTGTACAAACTTACCATAAAAATAATAACCAAAAACTCTATTTTTCGTGCAAAAAGTTTGACAAATTAATCTAGAAAATATAATTTATGTACATTTATCAAATTGTCATAAAAAAAGAACTTACTTGTCCATCTGACTTTCCAAGAGCAGAATTCAGAATAAAATCAGGAGGTGCAATGACATCAACCAGTGTAACAGCTTCATCTTTTAACTCCCCACATAGGTTTATTATATTTTCTTTTATAACTGAATCTGCTAAGTTTCCAGAAATGTAACCACCTGAAATACAATAAAATTATAATTGAGAGCTATTAAGTTAAAAACAATTTTTAAGATGTCAAGTTTTGACAAATGTCTAGTTTTTTGATTTTTCTTTTATATTTATGTCTTTAGCTTCCTTTTAAGTATAGTATTAGAATATGGCAAACATTTTTCAATATTAATGCACTGTTTTAAATGTGCTTTTATATTGTTTTTTAAAATCTATGAATATATATTTTTTTCACACAAAAAAAATTATGTCAGAGTATCACTACTACAAAGAATATGTTAAATTCATAGAAGATTGTAGTTGTTTATGATTGGTTATAAAATGCAATGGAGAAAAGAATGAAAATGTACACATGTCAATCATTTTAGCTAATTTAGCAGTGACAGAGTCAAGTCATCAATTGCAATTTATCTTCCAAAGGATGTATGTATCATCATCACATCATCCATCTTCTGCGAAATGGCAGATTGATGAGTGTGCTGATTAAATTTGGGATTCTTTTTCTTTCCAGTGAAGCCAGGTTTTTCTCTAGGTAGGTGATGTTGCAGTGTGGTGCTCTGCGAAGTAGAATGAATAAAAGTTTCTATTTTGTATGGTGTAAGTAAGATGTTAGTACAATATCTGTTTGTGTACTGACTGAATTACATGAAATCTCGGGTACTGCAGAATAAATACATGCGAAACTGCAATTTTCCTGTGAACATTTTTGAAAACAACTGCAGTAGGCTGCATGAACACCCTTGCAATAATGTGGAAAGGAGAGCTTTTGCAAGTAAAGGATTTGGCAGAATTTGCAAGTGTGATGATATAATATCAAACATATCCACATGGTGTTCTACTGCTTTTTGCATTGCTATGCTAAACTGAATACCTTCCCATTTTCAGTTGTGGAATAAAATTTAATTCCTTCAACTATCAGCAGCACCACAAGCCTAGCAAAAAAAAATAAGCAGGTAATAGATTTGTGTCAACACCAGCTATATACACCTGTGAGTTCATCCCTGAAACAGACTCCACTTTTAATGAAATGCCTAGTAAGTGACATCAGTAAGTTGACATGACCTAGTAAGCTGATTCTATCCACCTGTGACTTGTTGATAGATCAATAATGGCTAATTATGCCTTCCCTGTGTACCTGAAGCAGAAGCTAAAGTAATGTGTTGGAGTGTAAGGATCCCTTTTTCTGACGACACAAGTTTCTGAACACAAACATGTGCATTGTTTTTCTCCACCAGTACAATAGACAGCGTTTTCGCCAGTAAAATTGACAACCATGACTGGGGAGAGTAAAACCAAAGAATGAAGGTCATCAGAGCATCTTCAGTTTATCTTCCAATGTTTACCTAAAGAAGGTAAACCCCTGAGGGTGTATTGTTTTTTAAATCATTTGCCCACTTTAATAACAATTGCATACCCAGTAACTTTTATAAAGTTTGCTTGACACATTAAGTTCAGTCTTGTGAGGACAAGTTTAAACTAGCATTACCTGACGGTAAATGTCACAATCTTAGATGAAATTATGCTAACTATTAAACATTTGGCAATGCCAAATGTATCACAGTCAGATGTATCTCTGCTTGATGAATACTCTATTGCCATTGATAGCTGGATGTGAAAGGCAATGCAAACTGTTAAAAAAATCTTTCGACAATTAACAGGCAAGTACGGTTGCACTAGTTTGTTTGACACGTCATAGTAGAGGAAGACATTCTGCTGAACTTGCATTTTCTGTAACAAAAGTGACAAAGATGAATGTGCTAATGGGTTCTGTAGTTCTTTTGAGCTTTAGCAATGTCTTACAGATTTGCAGCAGATAGGCAAACGTGGTTAATTCTAGACACATGTTTAATGTTTGTGGTATATTGGGAAATGTAATCTAGAAATATATCTAGAAGAACAAGTATCATGTGTTTTCCTTTAACTGAAAAACTTCCCTGAACTGCAAAAAGAAAGCAATAAATTGTGAACCATCTTCTATCAATTTGGTAATTGGTTCAGCCATTAGTTTTCTGAATATTCAGTAGAACCAATGATTACAGCTCAAAATTTGCATGGACTCTTGTATTTTCTGGCTGAGGCTCTAAAAATTGAGCGGTAAAAACAAAACTCGTTTGCAGGTTTTACATATAGTCTGAAAGGAGAAAATTCACGACTAAAAAATGGACCATCAAGTTAGCAATGTTTTAATGTAGTCCAGCACTGACCAAACAAACTGTACCACAAATTTTAGAATTCAGTCAGCCCGCGGGTTCGAATCCCGCTCTGGGCATGGATGTTTCTCTCTCTGTGTTGTCTTCTGATGTGTGAATGTGGCCCACCCTATAAACGTGTTTGTGGAAGTGTGGCGTGGGTAACGTTGCTCGCCTCCGTGACTTTGGTTCACAGGTGCCCACTGGGTAACGATAAATGAGCAACACTTCCGGCATCTTCTATGGCGAAGAACGAAAGTTCAGTGCCTGCCGTTATTAAAATAATAAGAAGCAACCAAAACTAACTTTGCATTTGAAGGAATTTTAGTAAATTATCTCTGAAATGCTTTCCCTCTAAATCTCCCCTTTGTTTTAACAGTAAAGATGGTCAACTAGTCACCAAGTTCAACGCCTTGTAATAAAGTTCTTAATTTAGAAGCATCATTTTCAAAATAGGTTTCTATGAACTTAGTCTACAAAACAGAATATTGATCACTTCCAGGTGGACTGATAATCAACTCTTGGATGTTATCCAAAATATGAGATTGGTAGCGGCAATGTCTTCTATTGCAATGACTGCAATTTCAAATTGGGTTTTAATTTGTTCAAACCACAATTTGGGATTATTCTCCCAAGAAGGTGGAGATCTTAGTGCAACTCAAGATATTTCTGAACTATTACCCTTCTGCAACGGCATATTTCAAAGCATTCTGTAAAATAATGATGTAATCCAATTGTGTAGCATATATGTGAAATATTCAATTCACAATCTAGAATAGAAGCACTTAATAAAAATAAAAAAACCCATGGGTAACCAATTATCTTTGGCGAGATAAGTTGCATCAATATTTGAGATGTATCAACCATAAAAGTGCAAAACTTAAACAACATAGATGTCACAGTGTTCTGTGACATCGTTTTTTTTAACAGGGTATTCTGTTATATTTTTATCTTTAAATTTAATTTAATTCTCCTTTTTTAATTGTTTTCCTTTTATTTTATTTAATTATTTTTTTTTTTCTCACCGTAACAATAGACATAATTAACATTATACAGATTCCCAATCATCAAACATAACGAAAGATTAAAAAGCGCAAAACAAACAAAGAAATTTTTTAGTAATTTTTATAAAGTATTTGTCTTATCTAGAAAATAGTAAAATATATTTTTATATTCATCTAATTTTAGATATATTATTAAAGAAAAGATTTACATCTTTACAGTTCTTTAATTTAGAATTGTAAAAACATAAATTTAGTCTTAATAGTGAACATTACCTGCATAAAGCAATCCTAGATATTTATCAACAGTCCACAAACCATACAGTTTGCCCATTCTCATTAGTACTGCTTTTATTGAGGCATTTGTTTGATTATCAATAAGAATTGAGAATCTTTTCAAAGCTACCAACTGAAAAAAATAGTGTTAATAAGACACAGAGTATGAATGTATTTAATATGAATGAATTTTTTATTTTATTATTATAATAGAATATCTAAAAAATAACATACCACCTAAACAGAAAATCTAGTGCCAAATTTTCATACACTTACATGATTGATTAATGCACAATTTAAAATTTTAAACATAACTTAGTCTATTTTCCTTAGAGACAAGATATTTTTAATTCAAAGTAAGTTTAAAATGCTAGCCTAAAATATCTTGAACACTGCTGTAGGATTTTTATCTGACTAATTTATATTTCATGGTTATTTCTTGTCCTGTGTATATTTAAAAGTAGAGTGTAAAATAATTCACGTTCATGTGTTCAACGGGACAGGAAAATTTAATTGTTAAAATATTCCAAAAAAGTTTTTTTTTTCACAACAAAAATTGCTCTGCTTGTACACTTTGAGATAATCACCTACATTTTTAAAGTCAGATGTTTTAAAAATAGCAATGTATTTCATTTTTCAGATATACAGCGGTCACTGGACACCTTCGAAAGAAAGATCCTCAGAGCCATTTTCGGCGCATTTCAAGAAAGGGGATGCTGGCGAACCAGATATAATGTCGAGCTCTACCAATTCTATAAGCAGTCCCAAATTACACAAATAATCCGCAGTAATAGGCTGAGATGACTGGGCCATCTTTGGAGAAAACCTGAAAATAGCGCCATGAGAATCGTCACCTTTAAGAACCCCGAGAGGTCACGTCCCAGAGGTAGACCGTCTACTAGATGGCTCAACCACATCGAAAATGACCTGAAAACCCTTGAAGATTAGAAATTGGAAGAGTTGCCATGGATAAGAGGCGCTGGTGTTTGGCAGCTGTTAAGACAGCCAAGGCCTACAAGGGGCTGCTGCACTGACAAAGAAGAAGAATTTATTTCATTTCCAAATTTTGTTAAGGTAAAAGAAAAGTTAAAACAAGTTTATCAAACTTATTATACATTGCAGAGTTTTATAAACAATTAATCAAAATTTATGATTTTGCAGAAGTAAAAAAAAAAAAAAGGTTTTAAAAGCAGTTGCATTGTCTAAAAATAAAGTGCTTAGGGATAAAGAAGTCATAAAATGAGAAAATCTATAAGACAGAACTTGCAAACCATAATTATGAAATAATATCTTTGGATACTAAAGGAAAGAGAAGAAAAATTCTTATGCATTTTATGTTATAATTTAATTTGATTTTATTTAAAATGTCGTTAAAGAAATACATTACTATCAAAAAAATAAAATTGCCAAAAAAAAAATATATATATTTTTAGTTTAGTGAAAATGAATTAAAAATATATACATTAAAATAAAAAAATACTTAATCCTGTATCTATGTTATACATTACATAATAAAATTGATGTTATTATATTACTTAAACACATAAATAAGAGTTAGGAAATTGATGTTTAAACTAAAACTTTTCATTTATCTTTTTTTTTTTTTATTGTTCATGATGGCTTCAAATAAATTTTTAATAAAAATGAAAGAAACAAACAAAAAAATAAAGCAATAAAAAATAGTTTCTTTCTTTCTGACTAATTCTTTTTCCTAATCAGCCTTATCATATGTACACATTTCAAACTTAATATTGTATTTACCTTTGATTTTTCCAATACTCTTTAATTGAGCCGTGATGACTCTGGGGATAGAGCGTTCGTCTTGAAATGGACGAACCGGGCTCGAATCCTAGTCGATACGAATTACGCATCCGGCTTGCACCGACCACAGTGCTGATGTGAAATATCCTCAGTGGTAGACGGATCATGGGTTAGAGTCTCCGTGCCGTTAGGCTAACTGTGGGAGGTACTCGTGGTCTTCCTCTCCATGTAACACAAATGCGGGTTAGCTCCACCAAAAAGTCCTCCATGAAGGCAAAAATTTCTCCCAATACTCAATCCAGGACACGATTGTCTTCTGGATTAGGTTCAAAATTACAAGGCTACGGAGTTGAACATTACTAGTCGTAAACCCATAAAATTGGGTCGGCTGTTCAGCAACCGTTATAAAAATAAAAAAAATACTCTTTTGTTCAAATAAATCAGTTAAACTACTATAATGCTGAACAATTATTCTTAATTTACTTTTTGTTTTCATAAAAATATTTTTAGATGATTTCGTATGAATTTTATAATTTACTATAACTACTAATTTCGTCTTATTATTTTTAAAAGCTTAATAATTTTTAATATTGAAGTGAAATATGGTTTTAATTATTAGCATTAGTAAAATTATGTAAGAAGTGTGCTAAATTAATAATTTAATATTTTTTTTAAATGACCTTTAATTGTTTTAAATTAGGTTTTATCATTTACTGAATCTCATTCTTATTACAATACAAATTTTTTATTTTTAGGACCCAATTTTTTCAGGTGTAAAAATCTATGAAAATCATATTACATAATGGAATTGTCAAGAAATGTAAAACAATAATAGAGTAAATATTTATTTAAAAAGAAATATGTAAATTTACCTGAAAATATGCAATGGCCAATGTATGAGCATGATAAACTTGAGAATTGCAACGAGCTGTAAAAGCATTTTTGCTGTTTTCAAACTCTGATTGGTATTTAATGCTACTTTTACGAAGCAAATGGCATACTAGCCATTCGTACATCTCTATTATTTCTGAAAAATAATTAAAACAAACAATTACATTTTTTTAAACAATATAAGTAATTTTTAACAATTTTCATTTTATACACAAAAATAGTACCAAAAAAACTGTCTGCATACAAATAATTCTGTACACATTTTTTTAAGAAAACTAACTGAAAAGAATTTCTTTTTCAAAAGAACTATTTAACAGTGCAATGCCTTTTATAACACAATAACTCAGTTAAAAAATAAATAAAATTCTTTAACTTCAACCAAACTTATAATTAAAAACAATTAATTTTACAAATAATTGCAATTCATTCAAATGAACTTATATTAGTTTTCCATATTTTCTTCAAGGTTTGTAAGTTATGTTCAAATAATTATTGAATTTGTTTATTTTAATTTCTTCTAAAGTGGAAGTGGATAGGTAACAAAATCAGGTTTTCTTTTTGGGGAAAAGTGATGCTTACTGTGAATTTTAGATGTAATTGTTTTACCAAGAAACACAGTAAAAAATTAGTGTGTTCTTGAGTTCATGAACTTGTTTAGCATTTTTTCTGCTAATTGGATGGCAAGAGATTTAAATTAATAATTATCCATTCATATTAAATATTATTATTAGTACACTAAATGATTAATATGGTTTTGCTTCAACAAAAATATAGTAATATCTATATGTATAGTTTTTTAATTGTTTAATAGTTTTTTAATTGTTAAAATAAGTATTTTGGTCTTAAAATATATATATAAGTATTTTTTTTTCTAAAAATTTTATTAAAAATTTTTGTTCTTTAGACTTTGGTTAGTAATTTGACAAATAAAGTAATTATAGATCAGTTAAAAAAATGTATAAATTGATAAATAAAATTATGTAAAAATTAAAAATAAATAAAATGGTAAAAATTTTTTATTTGTATTGCACTGGCTATAAATTACAAATCATTCTACAAGTTGAGGTGACTTCTAAGTAATGATAATCGCATGCGAAAATAAGTTTTTCCTGTATTCTGTGGATATATATATAATAGAATGCCTCATAGGAGTCTTTCTATATTAAATCATAAGCTTAAAATAGATTTCTCTTAATTATTTTCAGATGTAAACATCGCTCTTTCACAAAGAGCCATAAAAAGTCAAGATGCCAATCAAAAGATTATTTTCTGAAGTTAATGGGTAATAATTTTAGAAAATATGCATTCAGAAAATCTAAAAAATTCCTTATTGTCAAAATCTCAAAATTTTCTTATTTGAATGACGTTTGATTAAGTTGATAATATCTTGCTACCAATTCCCTTTCAGAACTCCTGTTTAAATAGCAGGAGCCATCAAAAATGTGTGGCTTTTTCACATTTTCATGACTAGATAAATCTGTGCTGAATCCCAACATTCTTGCAATGCAATAATCCATGCAAAAATCTAATGTAAGCTGTTAAATAAACTTAATATAAAGTAATAAGATGCCTATTTATTTGAATTAGCCAAAGTCTCTTGGATATCTAGCTTTTAAAGGCATATTATTTCTCACACAATATATATATATATATACAGTCAAACTCGTTTATAACGAGCACAAAGGGACCGTAGCATGTACTCGTTAAAGCCGAGTGCTCGTAATAAACGGGTCCTTAAGGCAGGCGTGCAACCAGAAGAGGGGAGGGGGGCTTGGGAGGTCATATGATTGAGTTTACAACTAACCCCCCTTCAACCAGCAAAAAATTTCTAGTTGCGCTACAGTCTTAAAGGAAAGAAACAACCTTTTCACTCAACCATTTTGCAATGCCCGCCATGTTTACGGACTTTGCTTCACCGCATATTTTTCCAAAAGTTATGCCATGTCTAACTTTAAAACGATCAATCCATCCATTCGAACACACGAACTCAGAATATCCAAATTGTTCAGCAAATTTTTCCGCTTGCACTTTTAGA
This sequence comes from Parasteatoda lunata, assembly GCA_949128135.1. Classification (NCBI taxonomy): domain Eukaryota; kingdom Metazoa; phylum Arthropoda; class Arachnida; order Araneae; family Theridiidae; genus Parasteatoda; species Parasteatoda lunata. The sequence continues at coordinate 57,253,055 of OX421972.1, read as the reverse complement.
ATAGGTCCACTCACAGGTAAATCAGCACTATGTTGCACCTTCATCCATTTAAAAAACGCTTCGTCCAAATCCTCTTTCGAAAACTTCTTCAGTCGTTTACAGTCTGTTTTATTTAGGTCGTATGCATCCATTAACTTGCCTTTGTTTTTTAGCAGTGTGGAAACAGTAGATGAAGACAATCCATACCTTTTGCAGATTTCGACATTTTTAACACCGTCATCCATCTCCCATAATTTTTCTTTTTTGATTTCGCGAGCATTTCTTATCATTTGGAAAACAAATAAGACAGAAAGATGAGAAAAAAGATTGCAAGACAAAAAAATATTGCTCGTTAAAAGCGACTTCTGTTTCATAGACTTAACATTGATCCAACCAAATATTCTCGTTTTCCTCGTTAAATCCGGGTTCTTGTTATAAATGAGTTCGACTATATATATATAAGATATCTTTGAGCAATATTTTATTTCAAGTAATTTGCTGGTTAGAATAGAACACAGTAACCTGTAAAACATGTACTTTAGGTTTAAATTAAAATTTTCACTGGCTTAATTTTTTATTCAAATGTCAAAAAAATCATTAACTAATGTATGGTACATATAGCTACATATTCTTCAGAGTTTGAAATAAACTCTAAAGTTAAGGGAATGCAAAGAAATAAAGCACTAGGACTAAGTAACCATGAATATTAAAAATCATTTTTTAGAAAACTAAACCCTTACTTTGTACCTCATTGTAGTTATGAAAACTACAAAACTTTCAAGGTTAACCTAATAGCAACCGAAGTTTATTAAACAATGATTCAGCCAAAACCAACTACAATAACTCAAATTTAAACATGGTTCACTTTGGTCACAAATTAGAATCGATTGGTGTGCTTAAAGTTATTATTTTAAAGATGGAACTATTATTATACTCTTGTTATTTAAACCTACACATTTATTGATAAACAAAACTATGTTTAAATTGAAAATATTTTAATAAAACAAACAATCTCACGTAATATTACTAAAAAACATATTTCTAAGTTTTTTTCTTTTCAAAAACACAATTTCTGTATGTGCCACAGTCAGAAATTGTGTCAAATCACTCTAGATGTGTATCCATGTACAGTGCACAAAATAAAAAAAGGGAGCACCCTTAATAATTTTAAATCTAATGATAGAATCCTTTAGGACTCAATCAAAGTTATCCTCAAAGGAGTTATCCTCAAATATGTTATTTAATTAGTGCAGAATGATATTTAAAGTTACGGAATCAGGCACAAAAATGTGCTTTCTCTGAATAAACATATTTTTTTATGATGAATTTGGATTTCTGACCCTCTAAATGCAGCCGCAATATGTTACTAATAGTTTGGTCAGGAGAGCGGTTCAAAGTTTGGACCCCTTAATGTTAAAATTCAATTTCTCAGGAACTATTCAACTGATTTTGCTCACATTTTGTATTTTGCCATGTGAAATTCAATACTTTAAAATCATGTAAAAAATTTTATAATTTATAATTCTAAATTTCGTCAACTATTATTTAATAAAATAATGAAAAATAATAAATATTTACTAACATTCATTTTTTGCATTATCCTTGGATAAATGAATTTTATAATTGTGTGCAAAATTTTTTCAATTTGCTTAAAAATTTCTCGATATACGGCAAAATACGCAAAAAAAAAAAAAAAAAAAAAATTTTTACATTACGGAGTCCAAACTTTGGAGCCCTTTCCTGATCCAACTATTGGGACCATATTTCCCAGATTGCGATTACCCCCATACTTTGGAGGTCAGAAATCTGAATCCTGCTGAAAAAATAGGTTTATTTAGAAAAAGTAAGTGTTTGTGTCAGATTTCATAACTTAAAATATCATTTGCAGTAATTACATATTTGACATCACCCCTCCCCCTGAACCATTAAGATTGAATCCTAGAACATGAAGATCCGATCATAAGATCAAAAGTTATTCAGGGTGGTCTTTTTTTTATTTTGCGCACTGTACATTAAGAATACATTACAAGAAAGTTTATTTTTAGTTATAAAACGAATAAATAATATAAGGAATTGGAGTATGCGTTTTAATTGAACAGAAATGAAACACAGTTTTATCCTTCATTTGAACTGAACAAAAGATAAAACCAGATTTACTTAATTATAAGTTTTATCATCTATAGTATTTTTCCTTAAAAAAAAGATTTTGTTCTTATCATTGAATTATGTATTTAGTGATAATAAAAACATGCTTACTAAGTATAATTGAACTTTATTATTTGTTATTTAAGTGGGAAAAAAAAGACAAAGCATATAAAAACTAAGTTGTAATAATATCTTAATTTTAACATAAATTACATTTCAGATTATGTATGTTCTAAGGAGTTAATGTTAGTTTGTTTCCTAGAACAGGAAAAGAAATAAGAAACATCACAAAAGAGATAATAATTGAACACAAATAAATAAAATAAATACCTGATAATTCTATTACTGCAGATGGAGATGAGGGGGAATACTTTCTTTTTAATATTTGTTGCATGTGATTTAAAAACGCTATATCTTTTAAACAAGTTGGCAGGCTTTCTCCTGAAAAATCAAATTCATAAAATAAAAGTTATTTATAATAATAATGTTATGAAAAATCAATAAAATAAAATAAATCTGCCCTTACAATACGAAATTGCTCTGATTTAAATCCTTCATACTAAGTACACTCTAATAACGCATATATTAAGAAGGAAAATTTAGTTGTCTTTGAATGAAAAGCTTCAACTTTAACTCTCAGTGTGAGAAACAGAAATAATTCTTTGTATGCACTGATTTGATCTCAGTGATGTAGAAATGATTTATAGCTAACAAATGTAGTTGAGTTGAAAATCCACTATAGATTTTATTTACTCTTCAAGTAAAAATAAATTAATAATAATTTGACAAGGAAAATAATAACATTTCTAAAGTATAAATCAAATCATTTAAGGAAAAAAACTTTTACAATTAATTAAAAAAAAAAAAAATCTCATGTTAAACTAAAATATGTTAATTATTTAAAAACTTATTAAAAGTTATTTACCTGCATTGCTCTTCTTTAATAAATTTAAAAGATAGTTGCTTGTTTGCTGCAGAATGACATTGTTATCACCTTCATATGTGCAATTTGCATCATTGTTATCCCGAAGCCTTCCAAATCCAGCAGCTAAAAAAACGTTTTAATAATTCACATAAAATTTTATGCAACAAAAATTAAAAAGCATTTGTATGACATAATTGATCAACCATTGTCATAAAATATAACAATCAGTTAGTTGACTTTTAAACATTGCATTATTACATGGTACAGTACATGTGGTCTCACAAGTGTATATAGTAGAGCCATGCTTTGTCACGTTTTTTAATTGTAAATAAGAAATAATTTAAGGAAATGTAACAAAAGTTATAGGATTTTTGTTAGTTTTCAAAGTTGTGTTAAAAGTTTTGAAATTGAGTTAAAATTTGAAATAATAATATTTTTTTTTTAAAATTTGATAATCATTAATTATGTAAAGCAAATAATAAAAAAGTGTACTTTGAGCATTACAAAATAAATAAAAAACTTGTTTGCAATTACTGTAGTATTTTGTTTTGTTGTTTTAAAAGTAATAAAGCTTCTTTTTCTGCAAACTATCATTTTGCAAAATATAGTAAAGATTATATGAATATTACAAATGCTTTAAAATGCAAAAAGTTTGATTCCAATGCAAAAAAAAAAGCAAACTATGAAAATATTTGTTTCAGCAGTCAGTAAATTTATCTCTCAAAAGATACAAGTGTCCCTAAGTTTAAAATTTAAGAACATTTATTTTAACAAGAAATAATAAGAATCAAATTAATTTTGTAATCCCCATTTAATAAAGTATAAAAAAAAAAAAAGAAAAATATGAGACCGCTAAGAAATCAGCATGACCTCTATAAATAAGTCACTCTTTTACTTAAATTTCTCCTCTTTAATTTCTTCAATTTTTCAAGTTTACTAAATTTTTGAATAAGATTTTTTACAAAAATATAGTGGCAAAAAAAACAACATTTTTTTTAAGGAATGTTGATTATTTTTATATGCATGGCTAGCTTTAAAAAAGCACATGATGCATTAAAACAAAAAAGAAAACACCCATTCTGAGTTAATTTTGATCTATAACTCAGATTTTCACTATTTCAATAATAATAAAAATAATTTCAGCAATGATCAGTACTATTATACAATCTTAGTGCTTCCAGGGGCATAAATTTCTACTTTATAAACACATTAATTAAAGTGCTGTGCAAATGATATTTTAAGACACAAAATCAAATGCGCACAAGCACTTTCTCTCAATGATTTGACAGAATCTGAGCCTCAAAATAAATAATTTAATTTTTAAAGTAATGATGGCCACATAACATAACATTGAATGAAGCTTAATATAGAATATTATACTTCTAAGAATGCACCATTTATATTAATTTCTATGAAATACACATAACAGTAAAATTCTTAGAATGAAGAACCCTTCAAAATAAATGAAAATTGGTACAACAAATTATCTTTTAAAATAAATATATATAATTAGTGTTATAATTGTAATATTAAATACCTTTAAGATAACCATGCCCACCACATGCTTCTCTACATTCTTGTATAGCATCTCTTGCAAGCCAACCAGTAACAGCTTTGCCACAACAACTTAAAGCATGGATATAAACTTTTTTGTCAGCCTAAAACAGAATGAAAAGATTTTATGCAAAGTATTACAGGTTTGTCAACATTCAACATAAGTGGATATTAATAAGGTTGAAAGATAATTTGACTACCTACTTTAAGTTTTCAACTTAATTTTTGAATTTATTACATTTTATTTTATTTTTTACTTTAACACTTTATTGGGGAAATTAGACAGGTGGTTAATTTATGGAGGTGATTTATTATTGCTTTTTTGTCATTTCTCAGACAACCTATTCATTCTTATAATAAATTCTAATACACATGCATTTAATTTAAGACTCTATAATTCTTTTTTTTTTTAAAGTAGTAGCTAAATATTTTATTTAGCAGATGCCCTACATCTGTTAAAAGATTATTTATTACCTAATCGAAAATGAAACTTGAAAAAATATTTCTGAATTTTTTAAATAACACTTGTTTTTATTGAGTATAAGTAAGAAAAAAAAAGGCTTACTTAGGAAAAAAACTAGTTTGGAAAATATATAAATGTTTGAAAGGCTTTTTTATTAAGTAAGAATTTAATATTTGATCTTTTTTTACTTAATAAAGGTGGTAAACTTACAAGAGACTCGGAACAAAATTTAAAATTTTTTTAATGATCAACACGCGGTGAAAATGGTGAAGTTACAAGATTACGACCTCTTCTCTTTAAATTTGATAAATTTGGTTCTTATTAATAGTGATCAAAACTTAAGAAGTTGTTCAAGTACACAGGCTTCACTGTAACTTAGTATTTATTCAATAGCAACTAATTATATATTTTAATAATATTTTTGTGAACTGAATAAACATGGCAAGTTGTTAAATTTCATTTGTATGATATCAAGAGATATGCATACAGGAAATTAAGTTTAATGTAGATATAAAATGTGTGTTTTTAAAATTGCTATAACTTTTCATTTCTTTTCTGCAAGTTACATAAATTGTATACAAAAAAAGTTTTCAAGTATTTTAGAAAAATTTTATAGTGATAAAAAATTGGACAAATATTGGAAATTTAAAAAGGCTAAACCCATTAATAATTACCAATGCACATATTTTGAATAAAATTTTGTAAACTAATAAACCATCAGAAAAATTTTATTCTTGAATATTCTTGTTTTATCAGAAAAATTCTTTAAAGTCAGGGAAGTAATGCAAAAAAAAAAAAAATAAATAAATAAATATCCTGAAAGATTGTGTGAAATTCAAAGAAAAAAAGTATTCCTGCAGTAAATAAATAACTAAATAATCTTTTTTTTATCATTGCAAAATAAAAAAGGCGAAATGATTTTTAATTAATAAAAGGGCTCCATTGTGAATAGACTGATGATTGCTCCACGCAGTCATTTATAATATGTAAAAAAAAAAAAATTGATACATAAAAATAGTTGTGAAAAAAATAATAATTAATTAGTGTTGAAATGAATCAATATCTAAAACAAATTTCAAGGCTACTTTTTTAAGGCTCCGTCGCAATATGAAATTATGCTTTTTTACGAATAATATGCTATTTTTATAACTGCTGTGAGTTTGCAACTGTTATGTCAAGTTTAGCCTATCTAAAGCCAGCACTGTCTACACTTATTTTGAAAATGGTGCAAAACGTTAATATGGAGAAAAGCCACAGTTTTGTGAAAATGAAAAGATTTAATTTAACATTTAAAATCTTACTCCAATGCTGCATTACCTGGGCTCATGAAAATTTGCTAAAACTGAGATAAAGGCAGTTATTTTGATAATTTTCATCAAGGTAGAAAAATGTCACCAAATTGACGATTTTTAAAAAAGTTTAATAACTTTTAAAATATTTATGGTATTTGTCTGTTCTAAAGCCCAGATAATTCTTCAAGGTAAGATCATGCATATAATTTAAAATCATTGCATTGCTTCAAGTGTAAGGCACTTAAACTATGTTTTTTTTATTCTCCTTGGTGACAGAGCTTCCAAAAACAGCGTTAATCATCAATATATTAATCATACTAAAAATGCATCACATTACATGGCAAACACTTAATAAGACTTCAAAAATGGTGCTTTAATTGCTTCAGCTATTTAATGTATTAAATCCTGAATAGTTGCCAGAAGCATAAAATAGTTTCTTTCTTCTAACATACTTTTACAATATTTATACTTCAATGTTATAAAATAATCCAAATAATATATTTTTTTAAAATTTACACTTTATAAAAGACACACGCGAAATACATTTTAAATACATAAAATGATAAAGCTTTAAACTCAATCTGTTATGTAGATGTTTTCAGAAATTTTCAAAAATTAATATATATATATAAAATTTACATTATATGTTACATGCTGTGTAATATAAAAACGTTTTACTATCTCATTAAAAACAGAGAAGAAAAACGGCTAAGAACTCTCGAAACGGCATTAAAAACGGCTAACGAAATGGCATTAAAAACGGCTAAGAACTCTCTTATGCAAAATGTGTTTACACAAATAGAAACAAAATCATAGGTAAACTCAACTATACATTTTCTTAAAACGTTAAATTAAATTCTATACATTTTATATTAATATCCAACTGTTAAACAACATGTTCTTTCCTGCAATAGTCCACGACTGTAGATCACTTCAGTGGCATGAAAACAGACATAACAAAAGGAACCAATTCTTATCCATACCACAGTGGGAAAAAATTGCCGATTGATTTTTTTTTCAGCAGTGAATTGGTAAAGAAAGTCGCTAGTTTTTCACAATCGATTGTAAAATAATCGTTTTTGCCTACATTCCCTAAAAATTAGTTGCCATAGTAGCCTTTTTTTTTAAAAGGGTAATTTTAGTTTGGCAGCCCTACATTAAATGCATTTTGAGATAAATACTGAAATGTATAAGACTTATAAGTAAAGGGAATTGATAAGAACAAACAAAAGTTTCTGGTTATTTTTAAATTTAGATACAGTATTGGAATGGGACATTTAATCCCCATAAGTAAGAAGATAAATAGTAAAGTAATTGATTAAATGGAGATCGTTTTTTTCATAACTTTTTTTAAAAACTAACAAGCTTACCATGTCTGCAGTACTATGTCCAAACAGAGACTCAACAAAATAATCAATAAAATCTTGATAAAAATCCCTTGCAAAGTGGTAACAAACATATGTAGCAGCAACATAAGGTAAGAGTCTCCATTGCTAAAAATTCAAATTTTAAAACTGAGATATTTTGGTACAAGCAAAAAATATCCATAAATAAACTGAACAAATTATGATGTTTCAAGATTATTTAATAATGTAAGCATAACAGTAATATCAGAAAATGAAGAATCTACGATTAATAAAAATGTATCAGAATCTCCATTTTAGGAGGCCATATTCTTTGCTCCATTCTTTAATTAATATCTTTGCACCTTTTTGCTTGTACCTATTTTGGTACAAATTCTATGATATAAAAATGCTATTTAAATCGTCTTGCTTTATTAAATAGAATGCATACAAATGTGTATTTAAACTTTTTACAATAATTAATTTCAACTGATAAAAACTATTTTGTAGTGGAAAGAAAAATTCTTCAATAACAAAACATAGTTAAAAGCATAAAAAAACAAGGTGTAACATTAGATCTGAAGTAGTTTACACTGCAAATATTTGAATGTAAAAAATGAAACAAATTTATAGTTTCTATGTCAATAAATAAAAATTGAAAGTTTACATTTAAACATAAATATGATTAATTTACTTAAACAATGAATAAGCTAGAACAAACTATTTTATACATAAAAGCATGATAAAAAAATATTCTTTTTAAAAACAATGCTTTAAATTGGTTTTTATTTTTCAAATTGTTTAAGTGTTAATATATAAATTATTTGAGATAAAATAATTCTTTTAATGATATAGAACTTAAAAATAATCTTGTGTTGGAGTTATTATATAATCATACTACTTACTACTACTACTCATTGATATTATCAGTAGTATGTAATCATACTACTTACTCATATCAGTAGTATGTTATCATACTACTTAAAAGCATGAATAATAATAATAAAAAAAATATAAAAAAATAAAACAATTAAGTTCTTATTTTTTGAAGTCATTGAGTGATATAGAAATTATTATTAATATCATAATTATATTGAATTAAACATAATTTTTAGGTACAGAAATCTGAAAGAGTATTGAGTTTTTTGACATTTATTATGACATTATTATTTTTGACATTATTATAATTATGAAGCAACATGTAACTACTGAAATACATAGAAGAATACATTTTTTTACATAATAGCAAAGTAGGAACAGCAGAAAAAGATAAAATTATAAATCAAATTCTAAAATTATTGTATCTAAATACTTTTTAAATGTTTTTATTGCATGTTTTAAAATAATTTTATCATAAATTTCATTATATTCTTTATTAGAATGATTGGTTTGATATTTCTTTACCTGAACTTGATACTCTAAGACAGGCACTTCATCATTTGGTGTTGGTCCAAATTGTCGTCTCACAGCTGAATAGCGAATGGCTATAGGAACACTCAGCTTCAAAAAATTAACACAAAGCATTATAATTCCAACACGCCCCATACTCAATGCTCCCATTGAGTCACCAAATCGCTCCATTTGGTTCTAAAAAAGAAATAATATCAAATTTAAATTTTCAAATCAATTTGAATGCACTTTGCTACAGAATTCAACAATAGTTGTCTTTCTCTTCTCTAAATTGGTATGTTTAAACAAAATTAATTTAAAAAATATAGGTGGCTTATGTTTGAGCCAGAAATAAGAGGCTTCAAAGCAAAACTGGTTTATAATCTGTTAGGAAATATTCCAATTTCATGTTGTTAGTTAAATGAGAAATAAACACACAAGCAACGGTTTAAGTGAATTTATAAAATTGATAATGAAAGATACTTATTTCTGTAAGAAAATGAATAAAAACGAATAAGTTGCTGAAAAATATGTACTTAATTAAATTTTAGTTGCTAACAAATAGATGGAACTCTTATATTTCAATATTCTATAAACGGTTTGCATAGTTATAATTTTTTAAAAATAACTATGGTTTTCTCTCTTCACAATTGTTGAATTCTCTACTTAAATAACCCATTGCTTCCATAACAGTAGGAGCTTTTTACACTTAAACATCAATTTCGACCTAGTGCATTTAATCAACGATTTTTCATGAATTTTACAGTTAAAACCAAAAATTTTTTTTAAAAATAACATTATTTAAGCGTAGTGTAAATTCATGGCTTTTATATGCATATATTAAAATTTTTCGCAAAATTTCAAGAACTGTTTTAGTCAAGTTAAACTCCGTAACGTAACTCATACATAGTCTAATGTATGTACTGATCGTACTCTTTCTCATCCACAATTTATATTTCTAATTACCATCCAAATAAATCTGTCTGAGACACAAGATTCTAAAATTCGGTTTCCCTTAAACTATTATCCTTTGAATCAAATAATAATTGAATCTCACTTTTAATGTAGAAGGGTTGTTGGACCCTTGAACCACATTGTGTACCTATGCGATTCTGAGTACCATTGAATCGGTTCAAAATGCATTGTTTGAATAAACATCGTTGGTATAAAAATGGCCTATTATACTTTCTGGATAGAGAAAATCTAAATAGAAATGGCAGCATTCTGATGATCTGAAGGGTTAATGAATATTCACATGAGTATGTACATATATCTATATTGGAGATTCATGAGCTGAAGTATAAAGACACTGCATAAGTAAACACGTTTATTGAAATTGGAGCCTTTAAAATATATGACCATCTTTGCCTTATTTGTCCACGGACTTTCCTTTGTGCCACTGGAGAGTTAGGTGTGTAAATGTGTCTTACCACTCTAATAAAATAATTGATACAGTTAGACTGAGCTGTTCAACAGAAAAATGCTTGACCATAAATAGGGGAGGAATTTCTCCTACACCTACCTGTCAATAAAGGGCAATTTCATCATTAGAGGTCGGGAGACTCAAAAAAGAAAAGTAAAAAATCAGGTTGGAGACAAAAATAAAGATTAACCTTACTAAACAGGAGTCACTTTTATTTTCTTCCATCCATTCGACAGAGCAATTACGAATTCCATTTGGGGCCAACTTTTCCACACTTTTCACTATGTCTTTCGTTTCGCATTATGCCCTTCTCCTTTGCTTGACACTTGGATAATTAGGTTGTCCCAGCGAATTTGTAGGCCCATTCTCTAAGGCAAATCGGAAAGAAACCGGGGCTTAAAATAATAATTTTTGGTGTCATAACTCGTTTCCCCTAGTTGCTGTTGTTGTTCAAGACTCTGTGCATAATTTGCTGGCAAAGTATGGACCCAATTTTCGATGCAGGACTGTGACAGTAATTTGCTCTGTGTTTTAATCTCATTTAGAGCAAGCAATTATTAACTCGCTCTCTCTCTTGAAACAGTGAAAATTTAGTTTACTCGCTACATGTCACACCAATGAAAGAATCTTCCCTATTTTTCAATTATGCAATGAAGCTGCTGGCCTACTTAAAGACATTTTCGTACTTTCAAAGATTTCTTTTTCTTGCGTGGAGAAAAATATTATATTTTACCCCCATTCAATCAAATTTGGGACTTCCCCAAGAAAAATGTCTGCAAATGAAATATCGTTACTTATGAATAAGTAGGGGATGGGGGATATTAGAAAGGTTACACTATTTATTAAAAATAAAATCTTGATAACAAATATGAAATGCATCGAAATGACATTACTTTTCAGTCTCCCTAATATCTATTTTTTAATACAGAAAAATGGCACAACATTGTGTTACACCTTGGACCACCATAAAGTGTAATTTGGACCATTTGATGCTGCAACTCCTTGTATAACACTCATTTTAACTTCTTTTCTTTTACACTTGTTAGTTGATAGGATGTGGATAGACATGAAACTAATGTTTTATCTTTTAACTAGTTGTATTAGTATATCACTAATAATTTTAAAGCGTTCCACAGAGGAGAGGGTGGAGCAACATTTAGATTGTTTTGATTTAATAACTTTAATTGCATTTAAACATGCCTTCACTCAGCTCCTGGTTAATCTTCTCATCCATGAAAAGTTGTACGAACCAGAGAAAAATACAACAGGGTAAATGAAATTATAATAAACTAATGTTCCTTCAGCAGCACAATAGAACTGGACCCATGGCCTGGTACTGGCTTGTGATCCGGTGGTTGGAAACCATTGCTTTAGAGTATACAATCAGAAATCCTACTTTATTACCAATAAGTGTGTTTAGTTTTACATAATTTTTTTTTATATTAAATTTAATTTTTAATTATGTGATTCATAAATTCCTTTAGATAAATAAGCTTCTTTAAAAAAAATTAGCGGTTACACCTTTGTAAAGGTTAATAGACACATGAACTTTTTTTTCTCCTTTCCGATAAAGTAGATAATGTTTTCAAAAGAGGCTTATTGGCGCTTTTAGAAATATTTGATATTTAACAAAAAATGATAAGGAAACAAGAAATAAGTAAAGATATATATAAAAAAAAAATTTATCTAACATTTGAAAAAAAAAAAAAAGATTTTTTGTTTATTTGATCAAACACAATAATCCAATAAACTACTTCAAGAAAATCATTAAAAACGATTCTGAACTATGAAGAAAACAAGATGAAAATGTTGTAAGCTAGCATCAAAAACACATTATAAAAAAATAATAACTTTGATATTTCAATCAAGGCACTGATTACATGCTTCATAAAATTGCCTCTTAAACTGTAATAATTTAGCTCAGTAAACTAAGTTTTTTTTTCCCTGACATTATTCTACAGAGTTTAAAGTATAATAGAAAATGCAATTTTAGAATTTAAAATTTTATTTTATATTTGCAATTTTATAATCTGTATAAATTTATGTACAACATAAGTAACAAAAGTGAATGAAGTTTGTATGGCAAATCAAAACACTTCAAGGATTTGTTAGGTCTGATTAAAAGTAGAAATTTTTTAATATCAAAATACTGTATAAAAGGTAATTTAAATCAATCCCTATTAAAAATATAATCTTAACAACACACAAACTTCTAAAAATAAACTTTAAAAAAATTGTTAACTGTCAATAATAATTTTTACAATGAAGTTAATTACAATCAAATATATACTTAAATAAAATAACAATCAGGAAAGTATATTTACTTTAGTAGAAATATATTTTCCATCAGGATCCACATCACCATTTTTATTAAGAAGACACTCTCTAGGAATGCGATACTGGTTGAACATTATAAAACTAATCGGGGAAGAAAGAAACATTATTAGGTAAAAATAATTTTTATGAAAAACATTGGCAGCATTGCTTTTAATAAACAAATGTATATTAGTATAAAAAATATTTAATAATGAAAAATATAAAGACATAAGTTTAATTTGGCTTGGTAATTAAGACCATTTCTTTTTTAAAAACAATGTAAGCAACTGTAAAATAAAACAATATATATATATATATATATATATATATATACAATATTTTGTATGCTATATATTCCTGTGTTTAAGTCAAATTTTTAAACCCCTAAAATTTTACCAAAATCAGAGGTTGATTTATACACCAGTGATTAAGTCGAAAATTCATCGATCATGAAATATTGATGCACTGTATAGATTAAGACGATAGATATGAATAACTCTGTATCAATTTACCCCTTCCAAAAAATACTTTAACATGATATATATAATAAATTTTATATTTTCTCACATCATATGTGTTTGCATAAAAAAATGTTTTAGGAACAATAGGTTCAGAAAAAAAATTACAAAATAAGCGCAGTTAAGATAATTTATTCAAGACTATTTCTAAAAATAAAACAATGAAAATTTTATAACATGCCATAAAGCTACAAATTTAAAGATTCCAGAACATCATCTGTGGCAGATTTAATAAAGTTATACATCCTTATTTGAGGATACAACTTTTACAACATTATACAACTTTTTTTTAAACAAATTAATAGTGTGCTCTAAATAAAATTTTGCTCCAGCACAGGACTCTAGAAAGTTTAAAGCCAAAATGTTGAAATCTGTAATTTAACCTTTCAATGGGTTTATTTAATTTGCCTTTAAAACTTGTTTTATTATAATGCAGTAATTCCAAATAATTTCAAAAAGATTATAAAAGAAGTATTAATAAAAATAAAAAAACATTATGTAGGTATGCAACAGTAACAGATCTGTAACAAATCTGTTGCTGCTGCATAACAGATTATAACATCTGTAACAGATAATTATGATTTGCATAGATATTTTCACAAAAAAAAAAAGAGACAAATTATAAATTTTTACCCATTATCAAGTCCATTTAAGCCTATTTTTGGTCCAAGATCTCCAACTGTGATACCTGAATATGGTAATAGAGTTTTGGGATCACGGATGGGAACTATAAAATTATGCAAGCCATGACATTTCCCATCAGGAGTGAATAGCTGAGCAAAGACAACTGCATGTGTTGCTAGCTGCCCTAAATTTCCACACCAACATTTACTTGCCTCAAAATCAGGAGAGTGTAAAACGAATTCCTAGAAGGTCAATATTTTACGTAAAAGACAAAAAGTTTTTTAATATCAATACTTGTAGTTAATACAATAACTACATATTCTTGAGTTGCGCTGAATCTAAAGTTTATTGGTTAGCATCAAAAAGTGAAATGGGTTATACTGTCCTAAATTTAAATACTACATATTCATGATAATGAAATCAATCAGTATTATAAACTAAGTCTAATGGCAAAAAGAAAATAAAAAGGTAGAAATATTTCTAGAATACCTTGAAGTTATAAAACTTATATTTATCAGAAATAAGAAAAAAAAACTTACAAAGCTATAGGTCTATGGACTATGTCACTATTCATTCCCAATTCAATTAATAATTCTATATTACTTGATGAAATTTAAATGTATGAACTGATATAGAGAAAGAAAGCAAACCACTTACATAGATATAATAATACCATTTTTATAACCTATGTTTTAATTAACAAAACATTTAAAAGAAATGATATAATTCAACAAACTGTTGTTACTGTTTGTAGAAAAAATCTTCCATTAGAAAAAAAGAAAAGAAAGAGTTAAGACTAAAACATAAAAAAATAAAACGAAAATAACCTGTGTCTTTGGATCGAATCTTGCTTCAGTTCTCATTGCTCTCGTATTTGTACCATGGCTTATTTCAGTCAGAGCGAAACAACCAGTATACTAGGAAATATAATAAATGAAACTTAAGTATGGTGTACATTAAAGTTAAGCATATATAAAAAACCATTCTTATAGATCAATTAATACAATTCCTATAGTAAACTTTGTTTAATGATAGCTGCAATTTTGAGAATTGATAACTTTATTAGTCTTAAATTTTTGGAAAATTTCTTTTGAAAATAGATTTGTAATACAAATACAAAATATTTTGGAGTCAGATTTTAAACTTTTACATAGTAGGAAAACTAATGAGTGTCAATAGTGTGAATAGATAAGACAGTAATATATATTGAAAATTGATTTGACTAAAAATAGATAAGAATAAATTGTTTTTTTACTTTACAATATGAAATATTTATACAGTATTAGATATGCATAAAAAGTTTTGAAGAGCAATGGAGATAAATCAGAATTAGATTCTGAATAAATCATAGGATAAATAATTAATAAATAGCTAAGTATTTATTAGCGTTTGCTAAATTCAACAACTATTTAATTTTTCCAACCACTAGTAGATTTTTAAGAAAATACTGGAGTATGGTAAACAATGAATTTATTATCAAAAATTGTGTGAACTTTTTAACATAATTGCTGTGAAGATTCAGGCATTCGTTAACCTGTTAACTGGGTATAATGACAAATTTGTCATAGATGAACTAGTACTGTAATGTTTGGCAACATTTTTTGTCATGGAAATGAATTGAGATGTGATATTACTCATAACTTTAAGAAACTATTGTGAAACAAATTGAGCAAAAGTTTATTGTATGGTTATAACAAGGAACTAACTTCCTACTTCTCAATTGGAAGAACGTAGCCTTGAATAATGTGAAATAGATTTTATTTTTAACGGTGAGAGATAACTACTCTATTGATGGATGAACTTTTCTGTAATTGATATAGAATAGGCCTGGAAATTCTTTTAAAAATATTCATTAGTTTAGAAGGTATGAACAATGAACCAGTTATTAAATTAATCCAATGAGTAGTGAGACACACTTGATTCGATAACTATGACTAAATGCTGATGATCTTGCATATCCCTTTTAAACTGCTACAGTAGACATTGTTGTGGATGAAGACAATTCAAGAAATCAAGATTACTATTATTTTGATTGATTCTTTGTAGTCTTAATTGTAAAAATGAGCATTAATCAAAGTCTCTTGTCTTATAAACTTAACAAATAAGTACTCATTTAATACTAAAGACAATGTATCACAATGTAACTCAAGTATCACAATGTAACTCAAACTGGGTGAATTATTGGCTGACTGAGAAATAGAAATAAACAAATGAAGAGAAAATTTTGCTAAAGAGTTGTGCTAGGCTAGTTCTTAATTAATTCGAGACTGAAGATAGATCAGGATTAAGTGAGATCAGTAAAAGTTAAAATAAAAAATATAGGTTATCACTTACTTATAATTTTCACCAATTAATAATAACACTTAATGAATAACTGTTATTTTAACTAATATTTATTTTCGATTTTTTTTCCGCACGTAACTAAATTTATAATGCATTACTCTAGAGCATGTTTTTCTCACCAGTTGGCAAAAATTGTCAATGTGAATAATCTCTGTTTTTACCAATCTTGTCATTTATCCAGGTAATGGAGGTGTACCACAACACTGAAATCCATTTAGGTTTTAATATATTTTACTGTTGGTAATTTAAAATATTTTTATATAACAATTGAAGATAAAATGTGACAATTAAAATAACTTACTTCCATTTTATTTAAGGGTTCAAAAAGCTTCATGTGCTGCGCTGTTCCATTACTTCTCATAACATATGTAGGATACTGAGGAAAGTAAAATGCAACATTTTAAAAAAAATAAAAAAAAAATTTTCTATAATTTTATATTTTGTTAATAATTAAATAGCCGATACAAATTGTAACATAAATTACAACTTGGCAAAAAATAAAAGTTTTTATTGTAAAGTTACTATTGTTTTAAGGAGCTTCAAAACGCAATAACATCAAATTGAAAAATAAAATAGTTATTTCATTTTTGGTTTGGTATATTTTTAAAATAAGGATAGCGATTGGACCCAAAAAGTATATCTGCATTAGAATTAATATACAGAAAGCAGAATGTGCAAAACTTATTTTTCTCTTAAAAAAAAAAATTCAAATTATGTTTTCTAAGAAGCTGAAATAGGGCAATTAAATAAAAACCAGTTATAAAACTAAAACTATACATTAGGGATGATCTCTTATTAAGCAGAACTTACGATATTTTACTCTACTTTGAATAAATTTAGAAAAAAAAAATCTTACTAAGAATATTAATAATTTTAAAAAAAAAAGTAAAAGATTTTTAATGATTTACTCTTTAGCCCCTCTGAGGCAACATTATAAGGCAGAACACTGAATTTTAAAATTTTTATCTTTTAATAAATAATAACTACTTTATTCTATGATCATTAGCTATCATATAAAAAAATTATATTCTGTAATTTAAACTTTTTAGTTTTTAGAACTGTTTAAGTAACATATTTAATCAGAGCAGCAAATGGTTAATGATTCTTTTAATTGATTATCTTATTTCATTTAAATATCCCCCAAAAAAAAAAAATTACAAAGGCAAAACAAGATTATAGCTCATGAAAAAATCAAGACTTTAGCATAGGGTTCTGAAGAGGTTATAAATAGACAGCGGATTATATGCACTAAAAAACGGACCAAAATATTCATGCAAATATGCACTAAAAAACTTGAATATATGCTCTTAAAACTAGAAATATGCATTTAAAATAGAAATTAAAAGTTCAACTTATTTAAATACTACTACTTACATTTTCCAACAAACACAGCTAAAACATTTTTTTGTTAAAAGGAAGAAAATCAAAATATTTCTTACTTGAATCTACACATTTCTGAATAAAAAGCCCAAAACTGAAGTATGATAAATGAGAGAAGAAAAATCATCGTATTTTCCGGAAAGATTTTATTAAACTGAATAATTTTTGTTGCAATACACAACTAAGTGTTTTTCCAAATTTTCAAGGGTGAATTGATGTCGTCGGTCATCAAAGATCATTTTGAAAGCAGAAAATGACCTCTCCACATCAACCGATGTTATTGGACAAAACTGGTACAATTTCGTACTCATTGGTTTTACTTTCTCTGGAAGTTCAGTTCCGTTTCCATCATTAAGAAAATCATTTATCTTCTTCACTGCTGCAAAACCCAAATTTTTGTTTTGAACGAAACACCATTTTTCTTTTACTTTCTTCCCAACTGAGTCTGGAAAAGCATTGATGCACTGTTGAATTTTTTCAATTTCGGATATGGCCTCAGCCAGGGGAAAACCTCATGTTTCGAGCTTTGTTATTGCTCCACTTAAAAAAGAAAAGTGAGTGTCAATTATGGCCAAGTCCTTCTGCAAAGAGATATCCTGTAGTAATTCTTTTGTGACATAAACTGAAGAAGCACAGGAACTGTCAATTGCATCTACAACTGACTTTATTGCATCAAAATTATTAGCGTAAAAACGTGCAGCTTCAATCCATGTACCCCACCTAGTTATCACAGGCTGTGGAGGTAAGGGCAAATCAGGATACATTTCTTTATACAAATTTATGTGCACAGGTGCCTGGATAAAAACTTTCTTGATACTAGAAATTTAATTATTCACAGAGGAGAATACTTCTCGAACAGTCTCAGCCAGTCTGTGAACAGCATGAGCCAAACATGTAATATGAAGCATTCTGGGATAAAAAATTTCCAGTGCTGCTGCAAATTTGACCATATACGGAGCAGCATCACTGACAAAAATCAAAACATCTTCAGAACCATCTCTATCAGGCCATAATAATCTGATAGAATCATTGACAAACCTTGCTATGGTTGAATGATTGACTTTTTCAAGGGCTTTGCTTGCTAGAAGATGTGGTCGAGTGGGAATATTATCCATTTTTCCACAAATAAAATGAGCAATATAGCGACCGCACTATCTGTCGTCTCATCGACTTCAATCCATATAGGGCCATCTCCAATATCTCGTCAAATATCATCCAGTACTTCGTTATATATCGGTTGAAGGTAGTTCTTTCTTAAAGTCGATTCATCGGGAATGATCTGATTGGTACAATATTTTTTTAAAAACTGTCTTAAGTTTGGATTATTTAACTTTTTTAAAGGAATATTGCTGCTTACTAAGGCTTTGCATAAATCACTAGAAAAATCACTTTCCTCTTTAGCTGCTTGAACAGGAATAGTTAATAAACTTTGAACAAATCCTTTTGTATTCTGCTTTTTCTTCGCGGAGTGAGCATTAGTCTTTATATGTTGATTGATTTGGTACTTTTTTTCGCAGGAAATGTGTTTTTGACAAATCACACAAAATACTATTTCCCCATCTGTCGTAAAGTCCTTCCCATAGTCCGAAATCCATGTCTTCATTAAATTTGATTTAGTCGACTTAATTTTTGGCATATTATAAAATTCAAAAGTCAAAAATCACGTTCGAAGCTTCACTAACTACGTATTCAATTGATGGATGTCGAAACTATCTATCTATCGAAGGACTATCGAAATATGTTAGAATAGCAGCTCTCTCCAAAAATGTATTCACTCCACCTTTTAACTAATCAATCACAGGAAAGGGAGGTCATTTTATACCCACACAGATTGAAAATTATTTATTCCAGGAAAAGACATCCCTTCATAGAATATCTGACCATCCCTTTCTGAGGTTTCTATGACGAATGTCTGTTTAGGTGGGCCCTTTGTACCCCCCTTCTCGACACGCACCTCATTTCTACATCTTTTTCACGTGATTGCAATCACCTCCAGCAACATCAATCCAGCTGACCCTTTCAGGTGATAAAGAACGACAAAACAAAATTTAAAGCGTTCCTTATGCTAACATAAAAAGAATGGTGATATGGTTTTAGGAGGGAAAAGCCATAAAATGCTGAAAATATGCATTTATAAGAGCAAATATACCTTTTTATGCATTTATATGCACAAATGGCAAAAAGTGCTAAAATATACAATTGCATATGCACGTATGCAATTGCATATTATCCGCTGTCTAGTTATAAATAAAAACACTTAGGAGCCATTCTCATTCTACGAAGCAATTGCATGCCTATACAATTGGTACATGCATAGCAATTCCTTTTGCGTATAGTAAATGAGATATGGATGCAATGAGAATAACCCTTTTAGAGAAAAAGAACAAAAAATTTAAAAACAATGCCTGCAGGCAAAACTAATAAATTTGAAAGACTGGCAATCATTGTGATAACATAAGCATCATCAATGCATAGGCAATAATTTTATCTCTGTCTTGGCACTGATGATTGCATTTGCTTACAGTATCAAAAAGCAACCTTTCAAGCTTGTCAATTTGGAGTAGATATTTGTATATTGTTTTTATGCTATTTAACTAAATAAAATCTTTGAGAATTAAATACTTTAAAATAAGTGTGGATTTTTTTCAATTATATTAATTAACAAACAATAAAGTGATTTTAGCATTGTTTTTAAAATCTTCAATAAAAACTTACTTCTACAGCGAGAGATTTTTTAATGTAAAGTGCCAAATCATACATTGCTAATGCATTATGGCAAGCAGGTGAAAAGTGAAGTTTTTCTGCTAATAATTCTGGCGGTAGAAAATTAAGTTCACAAATACGTTTCATTCTTCTATATGTTATGTGATGATCCTCTTGCCATTTATATTCATCTGTCATTGTACGATGAAATATAGGCTCAGCCTCTAAACTTTTCCATATGTGAAGCTGTTCAAAATAAAAATGATATATTAAAATATTTTAAAGAGAAATTGTACAAGAGATTATAAAATCATGATGTATAAAAACAGATCTATTAAAGAAAGCTAAAATAAAAACAATAGAAGATGAAATTAAAAAACAAAGATGGAGCTGGCTCGGACATATCCTTAGAATGCCCAAAGAAAAAATTACATCTGTTGCGCTTACATGGGCCCCTGATGGTAAAAGAACAAGAGGAAGACCCAGACCGACCATCCAGCGCATGTTTTATGGCGAATTAAAAGAATGTAGAGTTTCTGGCTGGGAGGAAGCAAGATCTATTGCTAGAGACAAGAGGCGTTGGAGGGATATGCTAGAGGCCTTAAGTGCCCAAAGGCACATAGAGGATAAGTAAGTATTTTTTGTCTTTACGTAATTTATGTTAAGGGTATATTTAGTATCCTGCAAATTAGTTTTCATTATTTTAAACAATAATAAAAGTATATTAATTGGCAAGAACAAAGATTTAAATTAATTATATATTTAAAATTATTAAATAACTTCATTCCTATAAATTTGAGACAAATAAATTAATCAAAGCTGTTAAAGTTATCTAAAACTGTTTATACCAATCTAATAAACCAATGCCTTTTTATAACTTGTTTGAAAGGTGAAATGCATTTGAAAGAAACATTACTATCAAAAGTTTATGAATAAAATAATAATAAAAGAATGTAAATCCAAAAATTAACTTGCAATTCAAATGACAGAAGAAAAAAAAGCTTTAAATGAGTTATTTTAAATCATTCAATAAGAATTAATTTAGCGCTTAACAAGAAAAATTCCACAGAATATTGCCTACACCATGATATTTTATGACCTTAATTTTTTAAATTTCAATTGTTCTTTTAATGCATTTTGCAATAAGATATACCTGATATTTGGCGACATCTTCTCCTTCTAAAATAAATTTCATTTCTTTCCAATCAAATGTAGCTTTACAACGGTATTCATCTAATGGCCCAGGTGGGAAATCTTCGAATTTCTCTTTCTCGTAATCCATTCTATAAATATTTTTTATTAAAAATGTATAAAGTATTTATTAATGAAAAGCTTAGAAAAATTAATAAATTACAAAGAGAAAATGAATATTCAATTTATAATTTCAAAATATTTAGTTCCAGGGTAGGGATTTTGTTTGGAAAAAACCTATTTCTTTCAAAACACTAAAAAACAGTTGTATAAACTGAAAGTAACTGGACAAAATATTAGAAACTGAGAGTTGCTGATACACTTGTTAAGAGAAAAGTATTATAAAAATAGTACAAATTTAAACAAATCATGCTTAATATATCAGAAGAAAAATAAAAAAAATTTATGTCTACTTATTTCTATAATAACTATTTTCATTTACTTTTGTTTTATGCATAATATCAAAATCTATATATATAATATATATATACACACATTATTTCAGAATTGGTTTGAGTATCCTTATTTAACAGTATATTGTTATACAAATTGTTTTATATATTTTTAATTACGAATTCAATACGTGATTTGTAATAAAGTTACAGAGTTAGTATGTGATTAGATTAGGATATGTTTAGCATGTGATACGAATTAGAGTATATGTTCAGTATATGATTTGTATTAAAGTATATGCTTAATCTGTGATTTTTTTACTTTTTAAATCTATCAATAAAATTGTCATTATATGATGAAAATAATCAATCAGTAAAAAATCTCCGACTCTCTTTTGGAAAATTTTATGATAAGAAAATTTTAAATGTAATTAATATATTTTTTTTCTTCATAATGTTCTTCAAGATTTCTAAAAATTCTGAAGAAAAAAATGGATAGAACAGATCACTTGGATTACTATTGTAGAATTTTCATAGCTCCCTCAGTTCAACATATTGAATTTTTGCAACTATAAAATTGTTTTGTTATTGTCATTCAATCAGAACTTGACATAAAAGTAGAATTTCACAGAAAAGTGGCATATTTGACACAAAGAGAATTTTGATATTCTTTGTGATCAATGAAAGAAAATAAAACATAAAAAATATAAAATTTAAATTTCCTGAAATAGTTTTTATTTGTGAGAACCTTTAAATTAAATTAAAAATATTCAGTTTCCACTATATTTTTAAATTTACAACTCTTACTTATAAAAACATTACACTCATTTTGCAAATTTATAGTGTAAGAATCTGTTTTTCTGTATTAAAAAAAATTGGATAACAGAAAATAAATTATTTTGAAATAATTTTAAAACAGAAAGTTTTCAAAAATAATAATAATAGAAGAAATCTGGAGCTTTAAAAAAAGAAAAGTTTGATACTGTCAATATATTAAATACACTAATGTTTTATTTTCGCTAAAAGATAGATAGAAAGATAGATTAATTTATAAATCAATATATGATAAACATTTAAAAATATATATCTATGGTAAAAACATGCTTCATAGCGGTGTCAAAAAAAAAATTAGGAGTAAATAATAAAAAAACAAAAAATAATTAAAAAAAGATTTGACAAAATCATGACATTTTCAGTAAAGAATATTCTTTAAAAAGAGCAAGAAGAAAATCTAACTAAGAAGTTATAATTTATTAAACTAAAAATCTCTCTAAAAGTTATAGTTAACTTAATGAAATTTTTTCTGAAATTTATCGAAACTGATAAACTAAAATTTTAGTTCAAAAATTTAATAAACTTTCTTTTTTACTTCAGAATTACCTTATTCGATAAAAAATAATATCTATGATAGTTCCAATCATATTTTACTATTTAGAGTACTGAAAAACTTACATTATTTTGTGATCAAATTTAAATTAATTTTCAATAAACTTAAAAAGAATTAATCTTTCGACTTAATAAAAATTCAACATCTGCATATTTAAGAGAAAAAATAAACAAAAAATATATTCAACCTTTTATTATTTTAGATCATAATGTACTCATTCAGCATAAACTATTATCTATTACCTATCTATTAATAATTTCCAAGAATTAAATTGATTGTCACAAATACAAGTTTGAACGTTAAAAAAAAAAACAAGTAGTGACAAGCGAGTAAGCCTATTTAATGCCAACTTTTATTGTTTTTCTTTAAAACTATATTCACTTCCACAAACTACACTTTAACTAGCATTAAAACTCAAACAAGTTGAAAATCAACAACATATTGCAAAAACATAAAAAGCATTCGGAAGATGTGATGAAAAAATAAAATGAGGTGCAATGATTTATGACTTCCCTGACAACAATGAATGTTGATTCTAATAGTTAGCTAAAGGATGGAAAATAGCCAGCATGACAGATTGTGATCAACAAAAATAAAGATTGATTATTTTGAAATAGGCAGCAGAATTTCGGAGGTATTTTCTTTTAGGGATTAAGACAACTTGCTTGCAACATAAACATTTCAGTTTAAGATTGTAAGTGAGAACAAAATGAAATGATGTTTGCTATTTACTTTTCTCTATGGATACCAGAAATGAAAAAAAAATATCTTTTATTAATTTCTACTTTGAATATATATTGCTCACTTAGCCATAACAAGCACACATAGTAAAGGTATATTGCTCACTATAACATACAAAAAAAAAGAGAAATTGTTGCTAAAGCTGAAGGCTAGTAACATACAATTTTTGTACTTTTAATCTTAGCATTTTGAACAGTATCTCATAATATGCCATACTTGTTATATTAAGTAGTAATATTAAGTAATATAATGGGGTAATAATGCATCTCTATAACAGAAAAGAATAAAAGAAAAAAAGGTTAAAAAGGACAAATCAGGATAAAATATGTTTTATTAGGATTATCAGGAAAATTTTGATCCTTGCAAAAATTTTTAGAACATTAGTTCTTAAAATGATCATATATTATACAGGAATGTTTAAAAAAAGGCCATTTTAACTATGCTCCAAATTTTTGTTCCAATAATGCTTTGATGTATGCTTTTATAAAGTTCACAGAAATACAGAAGCAATAAGAAATTTTTCTGAGGATGGGAAAAATGCGTCTTTTTACAAAACATTGAAAAAAAAATTTTAAACAGGTTTTTCCTAAGACAGTAAAAACCATGGTAAATACCGATAAAAACCTCACATGGTAAATACCATGCCAACTTTGTTAAAAAAATAGAATGTAAAAGCAAAAAAAAATTCTAAATACTTCTCTGTTAATAATAATGCCCAGCATTTGTTCCACCAATGCTTATTTGAGTAAATAGACAGAGGAATTCAACATATCCCAACCAATGCTTATTCATGCTTAATACATCTTTATTAATGATACTTATGGATATCGCAAAGGTCCACTTTCTGAGGGAGAAGGAATTAAATTACACAGTCACAACAGTTTTCTAAATTTCACGCATAAGAAGAATTCTTAAATGTGGTATACCTACAAAAATATTAATTATTTTTATCTCTCTTTGTTTTTAAATTTAAGGAATTTAAAAAGATGACAAATCCAAAATTTTTCCTTTATTTGCCTGAAATAACTACAGGGATTTTTAGAGATTTCAAATTATCTAGGAGTAAATACGTATATCCACTTCCTCTTCCATTACAATGAGGCCCATGATGATATGATTAGCTTCTAATTTATATTTAAAATAAAAATAATATAATGTTGCAAAAATGGAATTATTATTTTTCTTTTTTTTTTGACAGATTAAGATGCATTTATAATGCCTTTAAAAATACAATATATAGATATGCATTCAAACATTCACAGTGTAACAATTTCTTATTTAAAAAAATATTACAAATTTTGATGGTTTTGACTTAAGTTAATATAAATTTCTGAGTTAGACAACACAAATTTAGACAGTAGTGTAACGTTTAAAAATAATTTACCTTCTATGATGATGATGTATAGCTCGACTCTACTTGAATTATATGTATTTTTTTATTTCCAGAATCAATTTATAAACTGGAAATATTAAAGATAGGTTTATGAGAATATCCCCAATAGCAGCTTTCTAGAACAAAAATTATAAGAATGAAGGAAAAAGAAGCATCTGGAAAATACCTTGAAACGAAAAAAAAAGTTTCCTGGTTGCTATTCAGCTAAAATTATGTAACAAAAATGGGCACACTTCCTTTACGATTAGTATGCAAATTTATACTTATTTTTATGAACGATCAATTCCTTTATTTCTGAGGGGCTATCATATGATGCACAGTGGATACACAACACATTTATATATGATTGCAAATAATTTTGTGTATTTTAAATATTAGATAAAAATATTAAAGTGAGATAAAATTATTAATTTATCTTATCCTCATATCGATAACAGTTCATGTATGATAAAAAAAAAAGCATAATCACTCAATATCAATCAGTATTGTTTATGGTTTTATCATTGCAAAATCTATATTTCTGTCTCTTTATTTACGAAATCATCATGTGATGCAATCCCAAAAGTTACTAATCAGGTTTGTGATATAAACGAACGTTTTAAACTTATCAAGTTGAATCATTTTACATTCTTCACGCATTTTCAAACAGCAGTTGTATCAAATTCAGTTCGCAATGCTGAAATAGCTTCGAGTTTCCTGTTTTTGTGCATTTTAAGATTAAACAAAATATTTAATAAAATATAACTTAATTGAACTCAAAACAAAAACTACTACTTTAAAAATTGGCGATCGAAATGGATTAGAGGTAGCGTGGTGCAGAATTCTCTACCTATGGCAATACTTCACACACTTTCACCATTAACGTGTGGAGAGTTTTAGAGGAAAGAAGTACATTAGTTTCTGTCTGATTTTCAAATAGATTAAAATCTTTTAAGTTAGGAAACTACATGGATCTGAAAACTACCTTAAACATAGTTCTAAAAGAAAGCATCATGGAAATTTAAAAAAATATTTTTGACAATTAAATACGAAGACTATTAATTTGGTTTTCTCTCTAGAGAGCGTATTCGAGCGTTGCGATTGCCTATTGATACTTTTGGGTGTGTTCAAATTTGAAAGTGGAAGAAAATTTTTAAGTTGGGAAACTGTTAGCGATCAAAATGAACTTCAAACAGCTTTTTGCAAAAATCTTTACTCAGCAGAAATAATATAGGACCATTGACACAGCATGTTAAATTTAGGTTTAAAAAATGGTAAACCGTGGTTTTGTACTTTTGCTGGTTGCCATGAATCATGATAAAAGTAAATATAAATACAATGCGAAAACCTTTTTTCCCAAGGAAACAAAATAGTGTAAATACCAAACTTTTTAGCAAAAATTTTAATAAATAATAAAAAAAATCTTATGCGAAAAACGTAGTTCAAACGTCGTAATGACTTCTTTGTAATTACCACCACTTAGTAGCCTGAATGTAGTGACATATTTCTTATTTTTTTTATTCACTGAGCAGTTAATGTTCGTTACGTTGGGCTACTAAATTGATCCGTGCTGAGGCCTTTTCTAGGGAGGTGTTGCTTGTAGGCGAAAATAATGAATATTGAAAGATAGAAGTTACTAGAGAGTTAACAGGTAAGATTTTGATTTTTACTTAATGACTTAATGAATTCTAATATTATTTATAAGTGTTAGTTTAAATGAAATAACTATTCCACAATTAAAGATTCTTGATATACTCTTAGATTAATTTGAAGTCAAATATCATGAAATGACCTATTTAAAAATATAATTACGTAATCTTACGTAAATCTTACGTATAATCTTTACGTAAAGATAGTTTATCGGGTGTTTGAAAATTATATTATTTAACTATTGCTCTCTTAATATATTACTGAATTTTTCATTCCCAATTTTTGATTTTAATAATTAACTGAAATAGATAAATAAGATAGTTTTGCCAGTTTTCAGTTGAGTAATTACTGATTTTAATTTGTAAACACTTTTTTATAATTTTATGTGCCAACTGAATCCCAACTTGAAAATGTATTTTTTATTATGATAAAAAAATCACTCAAATATTTTCCAACATTTTTATTGATTAATTTTATTATTAAAATATGAAAATACTTCCAATCCTGAGTGGAGTATTATTTGAAAAAAATTTATTTTTAGCTTAATTTAGTTAAATAAATATATTTTCAACGATTATTCTTTTGTGAATATAGTCATAATTCCTTATGTAAATTTGTGCTAAATATGGCCTTTTCTGTTTTACCACATAAAATTATATATTTTAAAATGATGTAACAGTTTGTATACTTCAAAACTCAAAATGTTTTCAGCTCTTTTAATAAAAATAATAATAAAAAAATAATAATTAAAAGTTATTTTTTGTATGGAATTAATTTTGGGCAAACAAATTTTATAATTGAGTGATAAAATTTTTATTATTCTCGAAATATTTTCTCTAGATGTGTCAAAATAAACAGAAAGTGAAATTAACATTAAGGGGTCCAAACTTTGGACCGCGCTCCTGACCAAACTATTGGTACCATATTTTCCAGATTTAAGCTCCCCCCCCCATATTTTATGGGTCAGAAATCTTAATCCGTTGAAAAAAAGATAAGTTTTTCAGAGAAAGTACGATTTTTTTATAAAATTTCTTAACTAAAATATCGTTTGCATTAATCAATTAGCATATTTTCAGATTATCCTTTCGAATCCTTTAAATTGAGTCCTAGAACGCGAAGATCCGATCATTAGACTGTGGACTGATCGTTAAGACACTGTTTCTAGTAAAACACCGAAGTTAAGCATAACTCTGACTACGATCAGGTGTGCAAGTGGGTGACCAATTTGATCAGCCTGCAAAGGAACCGAGGATGTGCGCTATTAACCCTCACTAAACTGTTCTTCCGTGAAGTGCTCGAGTTCTCTCGCGGGTCATCGGGTTACCGTCGCAGGGAATCCATTCCCGCCACAGAAGATCAAAATTGTGATGGCATGTCTTCGGATGATCCTCAGGGATGTTTTCCAGCCCTTCTCCAATCGCCCGTTGCGCATATATATATATATATATATATTCGTATATTTTATCCCTAGCATTTAAAAAGTTAGGCAAAAGTTTAATATATTTTGAGCAAATTTTAATGACTTGTAATAAAAAATTCATAACTTAATTAAAAGTAACGTTGAAGTACATGTTATTCTGTTAAATAATTATATTTATATTTTAATCCGAATCTTTAATTTTTACCAGAATATTCTCTATGAGAAATTGATCTGCATAACATAGTTGAAGAATTTTTTACTTACAAATATGTACACACACGATATGTTTAATTATTTAATAATATAAATTCTGATAATTATTTTTCTAAACAGCTCATAAATAGCAAGTTTAATTAAATTAAAACTATAAATTATTTGTAATTTCATTAAATAAATGTATTTATATTGCATTATATATTTGTATTTAACCTAGGTCACCGAGTCACGTGATGGGGCAGCTGGTTTTCGCGTGTAATGCATCGCGAACACTCTACCTAGATTATAAGTCCATGACTATGACTCATAAATCTTGAATCGTGTAATAAGTAAGCAACTTTCGATTTTTGACTGAGTTCCTTCGATTCCACAACGTAAAAATAAAACCTGTATAAAAAATATTTATACAGGTGTGGAGAAACTGGAACTAGTAACGCCCCCTAGCGAGAACTAGAAATAAACTCAGAGTGAGAGAGCGTGAACGAACGGTAGAAAGCCTGCCATGCAGAGCTCCTTATTTTTTTCTTCTTCTTATATGTTTTACATGTTATTTTGTGAATGTGCTGCGTGCTAACTATAGTCATGTTGTTTACAATAAAATGAAAAGTTAGCTAGCCGGTTGTTTTAATTCCCCCCTATGCACCACACATCACATTAGTAAATTTTCAAGAATTGTTTTTAGAACTCGTACGTGATAGCATTTGTTTAGTTCGAAAATTAGTATGCTATTTGTAATTGTGAGTTGGGATTTGTAATTGTGAATAAGGATTTGTAATTGTGACTTGTTAATTTAATTGTATTTATAAAATTATCTACTCTATTTCTCTTTGTAAACAGCACTTTAAATTTTTTAATTTTTCTTTCAAATTGTTGTATTTTAATTTTCACTTATTTAAAAATAATCTATTAAACTTCTTGGAAATTAATTATCTTATTTAAACTATGTAACAATTACAAACTATTTGTAAAAAAATGCTCCCATATTTGCTCTCATCATCTTTCTTAAAGACTTTCTTCAACCAGGGTTAGACGAAACCTATAATATAGGGTGGTTTTTTCGTGTATTAAGAATTTTGATATCAACAATTGCCATAATCTTAATCAGAGTAACAATTTTATTAAAGATTTAAGGCTTAAAACTAAAAGTGATGTTTTGTGAATTGTGTTGATGCATCAAGAATAAAAAAATAATTGTGAAAAAATTTTGGGATCTGATCAATGCCAGTATATAGGGGCAAACTTCTTAAGTTAATTGAAATTTTTCGGATCTTTCTAATTGATTAATATATAATTTTGATGATACATTCTGTTAATTATCAAGATACAAAAATGATTGCAAAGCAACCCTGGAGGTTAGTAAGTATAGGCAAAAAAATCTTCTAGTCATTCCTATTTTCAGAAACTAACACACACAAAAAATTATTTTATGCATAAAAAATAAAGAACCAATCATACATCCCATTTCTTTCGTATATGGAATACATTTAGAATTCTAACTTAAATATTTATTTGATATGTTATAAGCTGCTTAGGATAACTGGAGGTTTAATTGAATTCTAAATGATGCTATTTATTCACAGATATTATATTGTATTAGTACTACCTTTATTGTAAAAATTAATGATTTTTTTTCATTTTCAAATTTCTAGAAGAATCCTGTAAAACATAGTTGATGTATAAGATAATATATATATATAACGTCGTTGCCGAGTGGAAGGATTAAAACAGGTCTTAGGCTGGGAGGGTACAAAGTTTATTTATTAATTATTAATCAGAACAGTCATGAGAGTGTGTACGAAAAGTTGCGCTCCTTGGTTATATGTTAGGGAAAATCTTGCAAAGTAAATCCGTAAAATGTTTCAATTTTGGGAAAGAGGGAAATCTTAGAAATTACTATTGGTTAATTAAATAGATCACGCTATTCCCAGGAAGCTTAAAGGGAGTAATGTCTTTATTTAAATTTATGCATAGTTGGGCCAAAAATAGATTTAGAAACAGGATGTGACTTTTTAAAAGTATGATAAAGTGTTTCCAAGGAGCGCAACTTTTCGTACACACTCTCATGACTGTTCTGATTAATAATTAATAAATAAACTTTGTACCCTCCTACCCAGCCTAAGACCTGTTTTAATCCTTCCACTCGGCAACGACGTTATATATATATATATATATATATATATATATATATATATATATATATATATATATATATATATATATATATATATATATATATATATATATATATATATATTTTTTTTTTTTTTCCCGCATGAAATTAAAGAAAACAATTTGGAATTATAAATATCTATATTTTTAATGGGAATAATATCACAAATGTAACAATGTTAAATTTTGAGTATTCTAAATTTTAAATTGACTTTTGTTTATTTATAAGAGAATAAATTCATCAGAAATTTACATATAAAAAATACATAGAAAAGCTCTTTTAAATAATTGTATTCCATTCCCCCTCCCCCAGATATTCATTATATTAAATTTATGCAGTTCACTTTAAATATGATTATCCTCTAATTCTTAGTTGAAATTTATTTAAACATTTTATGAACGCTTTGAATTTTACAAATACTAGGACTACTTAGTAGTTAAATTATCAGTATAATATTTTAAAACCAATTACCCAGTTTAATTTAAAAGCAAACTTTAAAACAAATGACCTTGTTATAGAAACATTTTAAATAAAAAATATATTTTTTGAAGAAATATTTATAATGATATCACTGGGGAGCAAATTTTTTTTAAACTTTATTTTCTGTTGTCGGAGATTTTTAACGGATCTTGGATATTTTCGCGTCACTGATTTCAATTTTGCAATCAATTATTTCGATCTCCAAGCAACGGTTGCTCTAAAGTAGCATTTTCATTCTATTTTTTGTGGAAATTTACACGTTTAGAAACATTATATATAACAGGATTCGTATGAATTCTGCGAGAAGCTTCTAAGAGAGTTAGGGCACACCATCATTATTAAAGTTAAATAAGAACTCATGCTCATAAATCTCATCATTATCCGCTAAAGGGATCTCTCCTGTTGTAAACTGTTTCTTTGTGTGCTTCTGAACAGGTCACAATAGGGAAGCGTTCCTAGCCGCCGATGACATTTCTGGGCAAGGGTATCCATACAATTTTAAACCTGATGATGTGCCATAATTCCCCTAGAAGTTTGTTGCAACATTTATGTGACCTCCTGTATCATATAACGCTTTTAAGTTTGTACATTTCGACGCAAAATGGACCAAAATGTTTTTTTTTTTTATATTTCCAATGAGCTGCACAATCAGTCTTTCCGATGAGCAGACCTAGTGCGTTCTGCAGAAGTGGTATCCACTCTTACAGGACCACCACAATGGGTGAGATACCGTTGGCCATGTTAATTTGGACGTCTAGTTTCTGCCACACTAGATGGCAGCACCAAATGTTGTCAATTAAAAAAATGGACCAAAATGTTGTCAATTAAAAAAATTCTGTTATATTAGAAATAAAACTAATTTCAGATTTGAAATCTTCTCATCCAAATTAGGCACCAAGATCAAGTATTTGCATTAGAAAAAACTGTTCCCCAGAATAATTTCAGTTTACATATATATATATATATATATATATATATATATATATATATATATATATATATATATATATATATATATATATATATATCAGTCTTAATCATTTAATTATTTCTTTTATTTTATCTTTTCATCTTCTGAAATAGCATCTCTCTCTTCATCCTCAGTGTTCAAATGTTTAAAGATGTGACATTCTAAAAGCCCATTGGGTGAGACTTTTATCAGTTATTCCCTACCTGTTGTCAACATACGTAAGCTTTAATAATAATAGCATCAGAATTTCCTCAATTGCCTTATCAAAGTTGTGGTGGAACAGGGGATAGAGTGCTTGCCTACCAATAAAGTGAACCAGACTCGAATCTGAGAGATGGCTAGTCGATACAAATCATGCTCTCGGCTCACACCTACCATGGTGCTGGACGTAAAATATCCTCAGGGGTCGACTGATGTGTTAGAATCCCTTTGCTATCAAACAATATGTAGCAGATTGTCATGGTTTTCTTCTTCATGTATAGAAAATGCGGGATAGTTCTACCAAAAACTCCACTCCCTAAGGCTAGTTTCTTCCAATGCTTGATCGAGGAGTTCCCTTATCTTCCGGGTTGGATTCTAAATTAAAAGGCTGTGAACATTATATAGTTGTAAACCCAAAATTTGGACCACTGCTCAACGCTAGTTAGGAAATAAAATAAAATTGACTGATCAGTCCAAATACTTGGTAGTAAAATCAAAAATCAATTGTTTGCGAAAAATCATGTACCTTCGATGACATTTTGAAGTCAATGAAGGTAACCTCTACGAAAGACCAACCTCAATTAACGATCATTTTACTGTGGGACTGAGTGGGATCTCTCCCGAGAGGATTCACTATATTAGAATTAAACAGAGAATTTCAATTATTTGTATAATACATCTCCAGTATGTACTTTATTAACTTATCACCTGGAAAATGGAATAGAACATTTTTTCTTCGTTCTTTATTCTATTATCTTCCTTCGTATGTCACGTTATTATCCACCATTTTTGTTGCAGTCATTCCAGAAGAAATTATGCATCCTATAGGTTCATATTACCTTCATGCATCGAGATTCTGCATAAATTAGAATTCTGTTTTAATATAATAGGATAAAACAGGGAACCTGAAACTTGTTTGTCTAATACATTCAAAGTTTGAATTTTCTTAACTGAACATTTTGTAAATTGAAAAGAAAATGTTTCTTATTTCGATTATATTCATATTTTCTTTCAGACACAATCTGTGCAAAGAATGATTTAGTATCTGTCACGTAATATCGATAATACAATTTAGTATTTATTTTAAGTGAAAAATTTCGTCAAAATCAATTTTCTTTGGAACAAATATTAACTTATTGAAACATATTCATCATCAGAAAAACATCAACATAGAAAAATTTCAAAGTAAAAGATATCAACGTCCGGAGTATTTTAATCAAAGCAATTATGGTCCATTATGCACTCCACTTCGTCATTTGGGTTAACAGAAAAGTTTCACTGCGTGACTGTTAAAAGATTTTAACTGTTGCACTTATTGAGTATCTTATTAAAAAAATATTCCATTTTTTTTCGCGATATGAAATATAGTTTGCTTTTTCGTTAATTTTTTCTTCAAATTTTAAGCTCAAATTCCATGAAAATTCTAGCAATAAATCTTAGGGACGATTTATTTTCTGTAACTATTCATTATCTCATTTTCAATGAACTAGACAACTTCTGTCTGATATATTATAGTAATTTGTTGTTACCAAAGTTCTCTTTGACAGGAAAATTGTTTGAGGGAAGTGTCAGACTCAAAGGTAGCCATGTTATTCCCTGATGAATGTTCTGGAATAATAAATTTCAATAAAGTTTGAGATCATTTCCTGCTCAGTGGAGATAAAGTCTTCAAGATACAGCCTTAGGATGCCTTGTAATGGAGAAATATGATTGCATGTTTAGAAATGAAAGTGTTTTAATAATACGAAAAGGGAATAAAAATCATGTAGTTTTTCGAAATATAATTGAACAGTGACATTTGCTTTAACAAAGAGCATAAATCATGAAGATTGCCAATAAAGGTTTTTGATAGTTGTACAATATTTTCTTTTTCTAAAGAAATGTGCATTGTATGCAAATTGTTAAATAAAAACTCTGTAAAAATTTAAATGTGATGTCTCTTATAAATCATGATGGATTTTGCATGTGATTGGTGTTTCACGTAGACTTAAGTAATATTAAATAAGGCAATTTCGAAAAGTTTATTTTAGTTCAACGAACGTATACATTGATTTAATAACTAAAATAATGTATCGAGCAAATGTAGCATAATGGCGACAAAATACAAAGCAAATTATTCAGTTCGTACACACACTGTCTTTCACTATCGTAATATTTTAATAATTCTAAACTTCTACGTAAATTTCTGTATTAGTCTTATAATTGTTGATGCAATAGTACTGTTGCATCTAAGGAGTCATACCATTTCTCTCCCGTGTGACTTCTCTCTCTCTCTCTCTCTATATATATATATATATGGGTGATTCTCACGAAATATGACAATTCACTGTCCCTTGCTCCAAGATCTAATACTACAATACTAAAAGAACTTTTAAAAAAAAAAATAATAAATAGCATTGCTGTTAGCATTTTGAAATGACTTTGCACTAGCATTGACTGTTTTGTATTGTTAAAAAATTTAATTGAATATCAAAATGTCATTTTCCTGGCATGTCCCAAACAATATTTCTAATAACAACTAACTTTAAATCTTCCCATACACTTTTCAAAATCTACTTTTTTTTTTATCTCAACCTATGTAAGCATTTCTAGAATGTACGCAGAGGGTATTATTTACTAAAACTTCGTTTAAAAGAATTTTTTCTGTCAATAATTTGCTTGTCCCTTGAAAATCTGTCAATTTCCTGGCTACTTTTATTAAGTGATTTGTAACCAAAATAGATAGAGCCAGCAATCAATATCTTTTGTTAATAGATTTATTAGATACCCTCCTATCTAAACATGTCTTGTAGCATGAATAAAGTACCAATTTTCTGGTTCAAAATTTATTTCAAAAATTTTTTCAAGGTGAGTAGGTTTTTGTGTTGTCCTTTTCTTGGCTTCTTGAAACCATTAATAACATAAACTACATAGATTTATCTGAGTTATTTCAAGAAATCCTGTTGTTTTCTATAGAATATAAACGTCTTAGGCCAAAATATTTAATTAAAGTAAAGTTATATGCTATAAAATGGCGAATTTGTCATTATCCTGGCTTATAAATGCCAGGACATTGAAGTGCTACCAGAAATTTTTTTAACTGCTAATACTGTAAGGAGAGAAAGCAAATAGATATAATACCAAGTTTATGTATGATTGTAATATGCTTGGATGTAATCAAAGTTATTTATTTATTTAATGATTGATTATTATCCACAATTTTATTCTGTACATATCAGCAAAAAATTTTTTTGATTCTTTCTACAGTGGATAAAAAGAATTAATTTAAGCAATTTATGGTCCATCTAACATAAAGGCTTAAGTTGAGTTACTTACTATTAACTTAAAATGACTGTTTTTTAAACTTCTAAGCTAATATGTCATTTTCCTGGCATTCAAGATTTGGTGAATTTCTATTTCATTTTTTTCCCCGAGCCAATGTCAATAAACTACACCGCTGTCTGTAAGATATTAATAAGTGTAACTAAAGAAGTATACAAAAAACTTTATAGATTATTTTGAGGACTTTAAATTTGAAGAAATTTTTTGGTCCGAATCGTCATATTTCGTGAGAATCACCCATATATATATATATGTATATATATATTTCTACAGAGGATTGTCCACAATTTTCTGATAAATTAGCGAAAAACATTTTTATGTTTCATTGAAAACAAACTTTTTTTGTGCTGCATAATTTATGTAATTTTGTTAATTATTAAGAAATGATGAATTATGATTGTACTTTTGGTAAACACAACACAACATAAAATAAAAAAAGACAAAGCAAAACAGAAAAACAAAACCATACAAGACAAGACAAAAAAACAAAACAAAAAAAAAACATGCATAATTAAGTAAATAAGGATTTCTGTACTAATCTCCATGTGGTGGAATCCAAATTTATTTCAAATAATTCCTATCTATAAACAATAGAAATGTTAGCCAAAAATTAATAAAATAGAAATCAAGATTCTTACAATTTCTTTGGAACTCTTCTTAATTTCAAAAGCTAGAAAAATGTTAATGACAAGGGACAGCGGTAGCAAAAATAAGCGGGACCGAAACATTCTGTTGCATGCAAAGAAGCGGACTGTCTATTTGTACTTAGTATAAATCAGTTTTTTCTTTTTTTTTTTTCCGTGAAAATTTCTGTTGAATAGAGAGTTTTGTAAATTTCGTAAAGAGTTTTGTTTTTCTGTAAGGAGTTCCGTTTTTACAATAAATTTCGTTTTGAAAAGATTCCATTTTGTAAAGAATTTTTACACTAAAAACCTCTTCTCGAGTAAACTAACAGCCCTTAAGCACCGAAATAGAAAAACCACAAATGACCTTATGATTCGAATGACAGAAATTAAAAAAAGAAATGCGGTTACGATACGGTGTTGGGAATGAATGAAATGAGAAGTTTGCAAGTTACGTGT
This sequence comes from Parasteatoda lunata, assembly GCA_949128135.1. Lineage (NCBI taxonomy): Eukaryota > Metazoa > Arthropoda > Arachnida > Araneae > Theridiidae > Parasteatoda > Parasteatoda lunata. Next base: position 57,216,065 of record OX421972.1, on the reverse strand, counting down.
TATAAATTCAAAAAGCTTTCAGATTTGACTTGTGAGTATGATTAAAACTGCACAGAACGAGAAAAAAAAAAAAAAACTGTCTACCCTGCATAACTTTTGATCTAATGACCCGATCTTCACGTTCTAGGACTCAATCTTAATGATTAAAGGAGGTAACTTCAAATATACTAATTAATCAACACCGGCGAATTAATTCAGATATAAAAGCGTACTTTTTCTAAATAAACATAAATTTCTTTCGACGGATATGGATTTCTGGCCTCCAAAATATAGGGGGTAGCCGCATTCTAGAAAATATGGTTTCCATAGTTTGGTCAGTAGATTCAATGTTTGGAGCCCTTTCAATTGTAATTTTTTTTTTAGCATTCCTCTATATCTCGGGAATTTTTAAGTGACTTGAAAACTTTTTGCGCACAATTAATAAAATGTAATTTTACATGATAAAACGTAGAATTTTAGCAAAATCGGTTGAGTAGGACCTGAGAAAGCGAAAAATCACAGTTTTAAAATTCGAGTTCTCAGGCATCTTATTTAAACAGTTTCACTCAAATTATGTATTTTACCATTTAAATTTGCTTTCATTAAAAATAACGAAAAAGTAATTTGTACTTTACAATTTAAAAGTCTTTTTTTTTTTTTAAAACTATTATTAAAAAAAAAATAATAAAGAAATAATAAATATTTATTAAAAGTAATATTTTGCCTGGAATTTATCTTTAGATAAAACGGATTTTATAATTGTATGTAAAGAATTTTCAATTCGCTTAAAAAATATATTTGAATTTAAAAATATATTATGCGTATTTGATGTCACCCCTTCGAACGATTCAGATTGAGTCCTAAAATGTGAAGATCTGGTCGCTATGCCAAAAGTTATTCAGAGTGATACGTTTTTTATTTTGCGCATTGTACCTAACAATTAATATAACGTTTTAAATTAATCACTTTATGACACGAATCACTGGAAATTGCTTAACGACAGTGAAGAAACTCAAAGTTTCGGAGGCACATGTTTAAAAATAACAAGACTGTACTTTAATTAAACCTAGCAATTAATATAACGTTGTAAATTGTTCACTTAATGATAAGAATAACTAGAAATTGCTTAACGACAGTGAAGAAACGGAAAGTTTTGGAGGCACATGTTTAAAAAGATGGTACTTTAATTATACCTAACAATTAATATAACGTTGTAAATTTTTCTCTTAATGTCAGGAATAACTAGAAATTGCTTAACGACAATGAAGAAACGTAAAGTTTCGGAGTCATGTGTTTAAAAAACACAGCATAGCTTCGTTGCCGTCAAAATTACTATAACTCTTTTTCTTATTTCAAAAACAAGCGATATATTTCTGGGTATACGACGATTAAAAGTAACATAAGGTGTTCCAAAAGGTAAAAAATCACGAAAAAGCTTTTTAAAGTTAAAATCACTTATGTATAGTAAGCAAAAAAAAAAAAAAAAAAAAAAAAAAAAAAAAAAAAAAAAAAATAACGACAAGAAAAAAAAAATAATTGACCACCTTGAATAACTTTTGATCTTATGATCGGATCTTCACCTTCCAGGACTCAATCTTAATGGTTCAGGACGGGGAGCGTGATGTCAAATATTTAATAACTGCAGATGATATTTTAAGTTATGAAATCTGACACAGGATTTAACAGGATTTGAATTTCTGACCCCCAAAATATAGGGGGTTGCCGCTATCTAGGAAATATTATTCAAATAGTTTGATCAGGAGAGCTTTCCAATGTTTGCACCCCTTAATGTTAATTTTACTTTTTGCATATTTTACCATATCTGGAGAACTTTTTAAGCAAATTGAAAAAAAAAAAATTATAAAATTCATTTATCCAAATAATTCCATATAAATAGTAACTTTTAGTAAATTTTTTTTTTTTATTATTTAATTTAGGAATGGTCGAAAAAATTTTGAATTGTAAAGTATAAATTTTTTTTGCATCATTCTAAAGAATATGATTTTTACGTGGCAAAACAGAAAATTTAAGCTAAATCGGTTGTAAAATTACATACTTTAGATTGATGTTAAAAATTGTATGCCTTGCAATTTAAAATTTTTTTCGACTTTTATTTAATAAAATAATTAAATTTTTCTAAAACTTATTCTTTGCATGAAGTTATCTTTGGATAAACGAATTATATAACCACGTGCAAAAATTTTTCAATTCGCTAAAAAAGTTCTGGAGATATAGCAAAACTCGCAAAAAGTAAAATTAGCATCAAGTGGTCCAAATTCTGAATCGCTCTTCTGACCAAACTATGGTAACCAAATTTCCCAGATTTGCGGTAACCCCCAAAAGTTTGGGACTCAAAAGTTCAAATTCGGTGGAGAAAAGGTACATTCATTCAGAGAAATTATATTTCTGATTTCGTAACATAAAATATCGTCTGCACTTATTAATTAGCTTATTTGAGGTCATCCCCTCGAGCCATTAAGATTGAATACTAGAGCATGAAGATCCGATCATTATATTAAAAGTTATTCAGGGTGGTCCGTTTTTTTTTTGACGCACTGTACATCCCCTACTTTTTAATAAATTCCACCCTGCATCTTTCCCTTCATTAATGCTGGGATTTTCGATTGTATAAATTAGAAACTGTCTAAAATTAGTCCGGATTAATGATTTTCTACTATTTAGTGTTAAATAACTTTGAGTCATTACATGTTTTAAAATTGGTTGAAAGAGGGCAAAGGATTTACTACACAAATAGATCCATAAATTATTCATAAACTATATGTCAATCAGCAATTAAAATTAAAATAAAGCATTAAGTTATTTCTCACATAAAATTATATTCCACTAGAAATGTAAATCTAATGAACATAGTTATTTCTTTAATTACTTTATAACATGAATGACTGTATAATGATAGTTATGATAAAATGAATTAAGCATTAAATCTTGTTTCAAAAGCGACTGAATAGTTAAATTTGATTCGAAATCACGTGAGAGAAAAAGAAGAATTAGTCTAACGAATGGACGATAAGGAAATGAGCTAATGTTTTGAACAAGAGGCTATTACCATAAATCATTCATTGTAATAAATTCCTGATGTAATTTAATCTTGCCACGTTGTAATTAAAATGATAAATCAGTTTAATAGCTGAAATTTCATTTGATATGTCAGTGATTCATGTATAACAATTTAAAATACATATTTATTAACTTAAAAAATTTAATTACGTTTGGAAAATGCGATGATTTGGGAATATTTTTGTAAATGAAACATTCGTGGCATATTTGGTGGCATAATTAATGTGATAATTAAAAAGTTTCTATTTAATTTTGAAAATTTAATTTGAGTTTTATGAATTAAAGAAATTGATAAATTCTTCTTGGTAGAAAATGTTTGAAATTAAAAAAGCGTAAAAAGAATTTTAGTGCGTAAACCTTTATAAATTGACTATTGTTTAATTGTTGATTTAAAAATATAGTTTAGTTTTAAAGAAATTTGATTACTGATAGTAATTTATTTTAACATATTTTTATAGATGAAGCGTAGTAATTTATCGAATTTTGATTCGATTCGAAAAATGAAATATGTTAAAGTTTTTGAGATATATTTTTGAAGTTTTAACCCACTCAACATAGTTTTACTAACTTTTTCGGATTATCGCCCACTTTGCAAGAAAAAGAAACTGCTCATCAGACACACAAAAAAAAAAAAAAAAAAAAAAAAAATCAAAGCATGTTTACAACTAATGCATATTTTTGTAACTAATTCTATTACAAGTTGTATTTTGTATTAAATTACATTTATAGTTGTTGAAAAATTAAATCATAAATTCACGTTTTTAAGGAAATCTGAATTTTTAATGACACTAAAAAGACGGGTGGGGCCATTTTTGCACCTCTTGTTTTTTATTGCTCTGTAATTTAAGGAATAACTTACTAAAAGTATTGAGTGTTTCTAATTTGTTTAAAATTATCCAATTTAAGAGCCTATTTAAGCATTTATATGTTAGCTTTATCAGAATGTATGTATAGATTCTTATACCTAGAATGTCGGGAGGGGTCAGACTAGCCCTTAAGGTATTTTATTTGATACCTCCTAATCCCGTTGGGAAGTTTAAATATTAGGTACCTTTGAGTACCCCAGTAGTTAATAAGGTACCCCAGTTTCATTAAAAACGCAAGAGTATTTTAACATATCTCCAATTATTATTTATAGCAAAAAGGAAACTCAATTATCTAAGAAACAATAAAGTATAAGGGTAATTAAAAATTCAGTGATCCTTTTAATCAAATACTTTCGTTTATCGAATATAATTTCGATAACGGGGTCTCTAATATACTTCTTATTAAATTAATTATTATTGTTCGTGATTTTGGGTGTCTAATTGATGTACACACAAACAATCTTGAGAAAGACCAGACTTTTCTAGACTTTTCTAGGTATCAAAAGTATTCTGTCTTTCTCGCACTAAAATACAGACGTGATTTACCATTAATATTGATATTCAATTATTTTTACATAATGTCATTTATTACATAGGTTAACAAGACATTTCATTTAAAAACATATATTTTTTTTTAATGAAAATTTATAAATTGAAATTTTTTTAGTACATATGTATCTTAAAAATATGTAACTATTATGTTTGTGTACATATAAAACTAAACAAAACTTAAATTATACCGAATAATTTTACAAAATGTGACAAAAATTACAGACAAATTTTGTTTTGAATAAAAAGATGGAGACAGATTCAATGGGCGTGTGCTTGTAACATTCCCTTCCATAAAACACCTACATTGAATATTCAGAATAAATCATGGAAATCCTACTACACTGATAGACCGTATTTATTTGATAAAAAAATGTTGGCACGTGGATTATTTATGCTATATCTTTTTTTTTGTGATCAGCCTAAGGCGAGATATGGTTGGCCCCTTACTAAGATATTTCTCGTTAATCCAAGTGAATCTTGAATGCTGATTGATTGAGTTTCCTCCGCATCTGCCTGCAGTGGTGATCTGAGACAATCATAAAACACCCCAGCCGGTCACGTGTTCCATCACCCAAATGTTAGTCAAGAAAAAATTAATACTTTTAGCAAATTGATGAAAATATCAATACTATATGCAGTTGTCATAGTATCATCTTAAAATCTTAGCTCAGCAATCATTTTTCGTAATTAGGAGAATAGGTAACGAATGAGTAAGCCTAATTTTGCGAGTTAAAAAGCACTCTGGTAATGAAGAATAGTCATGGTGGGTAAACAAAATGACGCTTTACAAAAGGTAACCTCTGCCGTAACTTCAAAAATAAATACCCAGTCATTAATTGAATTTGATATGTAATCAAGGTGGATAATAATTTAAACTGTATAAACTGAATTACGAAAGTACTGAAAGTTTCATTTAAGACTAAGAACAGATCTGATTGACTAAGGAAAAGAAAAAACTTAATGACTCCGCACAAATCTTGCGAAAATTAAAACTCTGTCAAATGGACTGAATTTTATTATGTCGTAGTTCAAAACATTCTGATCAAAAGTTCTCATTAACACTAAGTCCAAAAAATTAAGAGTTTTTTTTTTAAGACATAAAACTCAAAAGCATAAATAATAATTTCCAATTCTTGAATTTCGTCCCAATATTAGCATACTAACTAAGGAAATTGAAATTTTTTTTTAATAATAAGCTTTTAAATAAGAATTGAAAGTTAGCTAACTTTCAATTCTTAATACTTAATCTAGATTAAGTAATAATGAAGCTGGTAGCACGTTAGAACGTCAAAAGCTTAATTAGAAGCTAGCATTACTTTTCTTTGCATTGACCAATACCTAAGTCAATGTTGCGAGTTTGTAGCACATTTCCTTGCAGCCCTTTAGACACCTTTGTTTATAATTCTTATTTTCGGGATTTTGTGTCCCAAAAATTATCTACTTTTTGACAGTGTGTCAACAAGAACTTTTGCTTAAAATGTTTTGAACTGCAACCTGTTAAATTGTCAGCCTACTTTACAGAGAATTTATTTCCGTGAGATTTGTGTGGGATTTTTTGGAAAGTTAACGCAAGTGTAAATTAGCAACATGCAACAAAAAATATCATAAATATTCTAGATATTGTAACATTTGTATGCAAATCAATTGAAAATTTAAAAAGTTATCCTGACTCTGAGTATAAAAACTGCAAGTGAGGAAACGCCATTCAAAATTTGAGTACTTATATGTTTCGGGAGGCTGTAAAAAACTATTAAACTATTGAAGTGAATTGAATTAATCAATTATTTAATTTTGGTAATAATGCTACTATCGGCTGTGCAGTAAATAAGTATCTAATATACCAAGTTTTAAGTGTCTAATATACCAATATAGGTATTGCGGCAATAAATATTTTACTTCCCCCAAAATGGAGTAGCACTCTTTAAAAACTGGCTTTTAATACAGTATTCTTAAATATGCTTACTGTTTAAAAAATAGACAAACAATCATTAGCATCCGTGATGTTTCGTGTGTAGACATTACTGTTACTCAAAATGAGGGAGGGGATATGGGGTGGACATGGGGCCAGTGTTGACAAATAAAATATTTCTGATACTTATCATTAGAAATTACTCCGTCAATTTTCGCAGATTGTCGAAAATGAGTTACATTTTAATATTTAATTACATGAAATAATCTTAGTTGATAAGATAATTGACAAACAAAGTTTTTTATGGCAGAAAAGTAAATTCGTACTTGGCTTTTTAAATGTCATTCTATATTGTGAAGATGCTTATTACATATTTTAAAAGACAAATTTGATTTGCCGAACTAATGACATCATAGGTCTAGTGTGAGACCTGTCTATGTGGATATGTCTAGATTAGTACAGTTTCTTAGTGGTAGTAAATTTTACATTACTGTTGGCAGGAATTACCCTTCTTAAAATATTTTAACGCTAAGAGGTTTAATAAAGTAGAGGGTATATATATATATATATATATATATATATATATATATATATATATATATATATATATATATATTTATATATATATATAAATTTTTTTAATATAAAATAACACATAATAATGATTACATATGTATTTAATGATTGAACGTTGTATTATTTATTTTCGTTATCACTATTAAAATTTTCTTAGAAATGTAGGAATCTTGAAAAAAAATTTACTCACTTTCCAATACGGAAGAGGTAGATTCCTACAAAATAAAAAATTATAGTGTAATGACAATTATGGTTTTCAAAGTTTGTTTAATTACATCATCAATAGAAAACTACAAAGCATTATTATCAGGTCTTATACATTTGTTTTAATTTCCTGATTCTTTGAATGAGTGAAAATGTACCTGAAGCATACTGGTGGCAGCACTTTTTAAATTTTTTTTTTTCATTGAATGTTTTTTTGTTTTATTTCTTAAGATTTTAGAAAAGTTGCCAGCACTTGATTTATTTCTAAAGCTTTCTTAATGAATTCGCAATTTATGTTTTATTTTGATGTATTTATTCTAACTGTAACTTTACCTTTATTTATTTTTCTTATATGTGAGCGTCTCGTTATTAAGTCTTACTCTGCGTACTTTTAAATCTTTATTAAGACTTACTCTGTGTACTATTAAATTTTGATTGTTCGTCATTAATTTTTCTTTGCATTTGCATTTCAATTTTTCAAACTGAATTTTCTTGTTTGTTTTTCCATCATTATGAGCCCTCGGGGTACTGTCATTTTTTGGTTTCACCACTGACACACTGGAAAGGCCCCTGTGTGTTAGCAGGCAGTGTGTTCCCCTGATGAAATGCTGTCCTGCTAACTCACATATCTTAAACTTTTTGTCGTTTTCTGCTAGAATTGTATTTCTGACTTTCTAGAATTTTAATATTAGATAAAATAATAAATTTTAAGTTGCGTCCACATTATAGTCTCATATAATGCTCTAGTGTGGACAAAACAGCTTTTTTTAATATATATATATATATATAAAAGTATACATCCAAATTATCTTTTATGTCATTAAAAATAAAGATAAATATTAAAAGTATAATGAGCTACATACAAGACTTGTTCAAAATAATATTTTGTAAGCTTTATCAGCAAATTTATAAAAACGGTTCACACTACCCTACTTCTCTCCTATAGGTGAGTCGTGGTGGCTCAGGGGATAGAGCACTCGATTTTAAATGAGGTGAACCGGGTTCGAATAACAGCGATGGCTCGTCAATACGAATTCAGCACCCATTTCGCGCCGACCACACTAGTGACGTGAAATATCCTCAGTTGTAGGCGGATCATGGGTTAGAGCATTCTTGCAGTGAAATTAACCATGGGAGGTTTTTCGTGGTTTTCCTTTCCATGTAATGCGAATTCGAATCAGTTTCACCAAAAAAGTGCTCGACGAAGGAAGAATTTCTCCGAATACTTGATCCAGGAGTTCCCTTGTCTTTTGGATAGGATTTTAAATTACAAGGAGTTGAGCATTATTAATCGTAAACCCAAAATTCGGGTCAGCTGCTTAACGACTGTTATAAAATAAAATGTAGGCACTCTGTGATTCTATAGATTTTTTTACATCTGCGAAGTACAATTAGATAATAGATTTTACTGCCACCCAAAAAATTTAGTATCCTTTCAACTTATAGAACAATGTTCTCAAATATGCATATTGTCAAACTACATGAACATAAATAATATCAAGTTATTAAAATCAAATTAAAAAAGTGGCTTGAAATTTCACAGTGTTGTTATCATTTAAAATATGTACAACATTAAAATACAGTAATAAAACAGCTGCGTATTTTCATACTTACCAAAGATAGAAGCCAGACAGTATTTATTCGTCCAAATCGCAAGTGAGTATTATCCTTTAACTCGTGTTAAAGCTGAATTCGTAGTAAAATAAAATGAAGTAGCATTTATTTAGAATTTAATATAAATTAACAGCATGTTTTGAAAACGAAGAAAACTGTTCTACGCAATTGAGTTTAAGTTTCATTTCCTTTTGGGACAACAATTCTATCAACATTCAGAAAAAAAAGCACAGATGTGATTTTTCGTACGAGTGCTATGCTAATTCTGTCTTCTGTTGTGCTTTCTTTGTTGCACTAACCATTATTTGAAAGTTTGGAGTCCCAAGGTGAATTGATTTGCATTTTCGAAATACAGTTCTTTCGGATCACACAATGTGCATTTGGGCTTGTTTTATGTTAGTAGCCATGTAATCGTTTCAAGCTTCCGATTTGTAAAGGATTTGATGAAAAAAAAAACTAGTTTCAATTCCCAATCCCAGCTTAACTTTTTTGCGGAGCAAAAGGTTTTGTTGAAAAAAAAAAGCGTTGTTGGGACAAAAGGGGAAGTGAGATTAACATTATTTTTCTTTTAAAATATTCGAGTTATTTCGAAACAGACAGTACCAGGTAAAGGAATGCGTTTAAGAGTTATTAAATTTATTAAAGCAATTTTATACTGAAATCATTGTTAAAAGGTCTTATATGCGGTAAAAAATACGAGAACATCTAATTCTTTTATCATAAACAAAGTAACAAAGTCTAAGGTTTACTTAAATCATGGAAAATATAATAATTAATAGTACTGTTTAAATGTGGAAACTTCCCTTTCTGTGTACCTAATTATTATCCTATTTGATCCTTTTTCAATAAAAATATCAGTAATATAATGTGTAATGTTTTTATACCACTATCTTGAATTGAGTGCAGAATCAAATCTATTTTTAGAGATTCCCTCTTCTACATCTGCTAAACACATTAGCATGGAATTCGAAAACCTTTATATGGTTGCTAATGCTTTAGAATCATTAAAACTCGTTATTATTTCTCAAGTTTTTTTCTTTCCACCAACACATTTGAATGTGTAAAGGTAAGAAAAAGAGCTTTGGCATTACATTTAATCAATTAATAGCCAATCAATGGATTTCTCAACTTTCCTTGGCAAATACTATTTTAAGGTACACATGAATTGGTGCATGGAGGTGCCCTGTGAAGTTTAGCTCTACAGATGCACTCTACAGGCTATTTTCCAAATTTATAATTTAATAATGAAATTGTAATAATAATAATAATAATGTAATTGTAATAATAATAATTATATTATAAAGTAATTGTAATAATAATAATGATAATAATAATGATAATTGTAATAACGTATAATGTATATTATAATGTATTAATAATGTAATTTAATAATGTATTTATATAAAAAATTGAGATTAATCTTTACTTTGGAGATCCATATAAATTTCAAAAATAGAGCATTTTTATTTATTTTATTTCATTCCTTATTAAGCAATTTTATGATTTTCGTTATATAAATGCTCTCCCGTATTACTCTGGAATAAAATAAAAAAACATATTAACAACTGAAAATACGTCAATCTTCTTCAATATATATGTGTCTTCAATACGGATGTGTCTGCTACGATTTTTGTAGTAAATGTTATCTCTTAGAAAAATAAATCCAACAATTTTTTTTCGGTAAGACGTTCAGTGTAGCTTGATGGAATTTCATTTAAATGCAATTAATAGGATATTTAGCAAGCAGATTGTGCCAAATAAAATCAGCCAAACAAATGAGAAAATAATCATGATAAGTCAACAAATATTTTAATTATGTGAGTTAAAAACAGTACAAATAGATAAAATTAATGAAAAAAAGAATATACGATTGTTTGGTTTTACTGTGCCAATCTTATCTCGTAGAGTTGACAAGTGTAGCGCTTCTTTCTCTTTGAGATGTTTTACTTTCGATTGCTTCGTAATTCATTCGATGTGAGTTTCTTGTTCCCATGAAAAATTACGTTCCATTCCCCTCAAGACATCGAACCATCAAAAACAAGACCCGTATTTTATTATTTTTCTAAACTGATGATAATAAATACTACGTTTTGCTATTACGATCTAAGTTATGTAATATTTAGCAATTAAAAATGATCTCTGGAACGTTGGATATGAATGCTTTAAACAGAATCCCAAGTTTTGAGCGTTATAGCTTGTCTGATGGCTAAATTTTTTAAACTCTAATAAACTCAAATTAGTTGAATTTAAGCTTTCATTGATTTTAAAGACTTGTATACAACCTATAGATAAATTTCAGCTTATAAATTTCAGCTTAATTGAAGGAGGGTAGATAATCTCCTTGATCACAACTTCAACACAATAAAAAATAACTTTAAAGTTATTCTAATGATAGCAAATTTTTAAAGAATTGTTTTCAAAGCAGCATTTACTTGAACCAAATCCTAAAATTTGGGATATGATTTTGTAGAAAGATTATGAGAGTTGGATACCTGCAAGCGACGTCCCGCGTTTGTCAAACAATCAGGTCCGACTTACACGCGTGACCACGCTTGCAGGCATACGATAAAATCTGATCCAAAAATTGGTTCAACGTGATGATAAACCAAAAAGTCCTAATAACTGTACCGTTAACACGCCACGCACAACCACGTGATTAAATACACCCATTTGTCATAAATTGCATTTAAATCATCACACCATTAAAATAAAAAATTCAAAAAATTTGGGGAATTTTTTTTAAAATTCTTGTGAAACATGGGAATGAAATATTAAAATTCATAAAATAATTCAGAATAACTGAGACAGCGTAAATGATCAACTATAACGTACTTTTTCGTTTTAGAATACTAAGAGTCATAAATCTAATTTTCGTGCAGTTATTTGTTAATATATTGTACTTGATATAAAAAATAAGGCATATTCCAAAATAGTTACAGCTGATCTTTTGAAAAATTTACTTACTTCATAGTTCATTTAATAAAATAAAAAATAAAAAAAACTTTATTGTGTTTTTCATTGTGTTTTCTTGGGTTTATTATGATTTATATTGCAGAAAACTAAATTTCAAACGCAGTTATTGTTAAAGTTTTAAAAGTTTTATCCTTAAAATAAAGAAATATACTAGCATTTTGTAATTAGTTTGTAACCAATTCTTTCAATCTTGAAAATTGCATCAAGCCTATAAGTAATAATTAATATAAAAACACTGAATAAAATAATTCCAATTCTTTGTGGATTTATTTTTATTTGCAAATTTTTTTACTGGTAAAAAGTTTTGCACTGAAAAAAATGTAAAAAAAATAAAATAAATAAATGCTCGGAAATTTAATTATTGAAGGGAATCGTTAGCACATAAAATTAGTATCAGGCAAAAGATTCTGAGTTCAACTGTAATAATTTTGAATTACGAAACCTAACCATTTCTTTAAAAGTATTCAACCAGTTGGAAAAATTTCTCGAAGAGAAAAAAAAATCGAAAAACTCAAGTCTCATTTTCTTTTAATTAGCATATATTTCATTTATTTTGAATACCTTAACCAGCTAATTCATTCGCATCTCGGCGAAACGTGTTTCGAAAGAAACTAGAATGTCTTCGCGACAAAATAATTGCCAATTAGTTTGCAATTTCTTTGTTAAAGCCTATATCTGAATGCTTTTTTTCAAACGCATTTGTTTGAAAATGATTGAATAAAAAAGTATTTTATTTTACAGACTCTGCTTATGCGTAAATTTACTAAATTGTTTACACCCATGCTTTATAGATTATTTTTTATATAAAGCTTTAACTTCAATGTAGAAATTGAATTCAGAAATTTCGATTTAATACTAATTTGATACAGAATGTGAAATTTGATATTGATCCAAAAATTTAAATGACGCATGCATTTTTTACGAAGTGCGTAAAATACGCATATACATAATAGTATTAATGCGCACGCAGACATTTTCAAAAAAAACTATTATCGTTATCACTTGGAAAAATTATTCTCCTTTAATCGTAGAAATCCTTTTCTGGAAGAAGTTATAGTCCTAACGGAATTGCGGAAACATTTTATTCCTTTATTTTTTGATTTTAAGCTACATAAATTTTTTTAAACTAAAAATAAAATATTTCAATTTTTACTTCTGAGTTCTGATTCTAACGATTCTAAAATACTTGTTAATTTCATTTTTATTCTAACAGCATTAATAGCATATTTTTCCTTAAAAACTCTCTGTACCTATCAATTGTTTACGTTGTTCCGCTTCGGTGTTTTTCTCAAAGCTGTACATTTAACATACAAGGATCATTTTTCTAAAGCTATTCTTCTAATGAAGCTATTGCTCTTATAAAGCTATATTGCGGTTCTAATACAACCGGATTCCAATATTGTTGTATTTCAATCTGTAAAGTTTAGGTTTTAACAAGTCTAAAATTATTTTTATTTTAATTCTAGCCGCATTAATTAATATATGATTTCTGTAAAACCTATTTCTGCCAATTGTTAATATTGCTACTTGTTCCGTTTCGTGGCTTTTTCTCAAAACTCTACATTTAGACGCACAAGGATACTTTTTCTAAAGCTATTGTTCCAATAAAGCTGTATTTCGATTAAAGTTGTATTTCGATTCCGATACAGCTGTATTTTGATCAATGAAATTCAGGTTTTAACTATTCTAAAATAATTTCCATTTTTATTTTAGCAGCATTAAGAGCCTATGATTTCCTTTAAAACACTTTCTGCCAATTGTTAATGTCGTTACCTGTTCCGTTTCGTGGCTTTTCTCAAAACAGTACATTTCGACACACAATTAGGAACATTTGAAAGCTGTTGTTCCAATAAAGTTGTATTTCGATTAAAGCTGTATTTTGATTCCACTATAGCTGTAATTCGATCAATGAAGTTCACCTTTTAACGATTCTAAAATAATTTTCTTTTTTTTTTCTAGCTGTATTAAGAGTAAATACTTGATTTCTTTAAAAGGTCTTTCTGCCAGTTGCATAATGCGTATCTACTTGTTTTTTGTTTGGTGGTTTTTCTCAAAACTGTACATTTCTACACACAAGGAATATTTTTCTAAAGCTATTGTTCCAATAAAGTTTTATTTCGATTAAAGCTGTATTTTGATTCCAATAGTGATCGCGTATTTCGATCACTAAAGTTCACGTTTTAACAGTTCTAAAATAATTTTCATTTTTGTTCTAGCCGCATTAAAACTAAATATATAATTTTAACTAACTATATAACTATTAACTAACTATATTAAAACTAAATATATAAGGTCTTTCTGCCAATTGTGTATTGCGTATCTACCTATTTCGTTTGGGTTTTTTCATTCTCAAAACTGTGCATTTCAACACACAAGGAACATTTTCCTGAACCTGTCGTTCCATTAAAGCTGTATTTTGATTTCAAAACAGAAGTATTTCGTTCAATAAAATTCGGGATTTATCAATTTGAAAATAATTTTCATTTTTATTCTAGCAGCATCAAAAGCATATGATTTCCTTTGAAACTCTTTCTCCAATTGTTAAGATTGCTACCTGTTTTGTTTGGTGGATTTTTCTCAAAAAAGTACATTTCAACGCACAAGGAACATTTTCTAATGCTCTAGATTCAATGAAACTGTATTTCAATTAAAATTGTATTTCAATTCAAATATAGCTGTATTTGATCAATAAAGTTTAGGTTTTAACAATTCTAAAATAATTTTTATTTTTGTTCTAGTCGCAATAAGAGAAAATATATGATTTTCCTTTAAACTCTTTCTGCAAATTGTTGATGTTTCTAAATTTGTTAATCTCCAATTTAGTAATCCGATGGTTGTTTATATCAACTGTCAACAAAATAAATACTTAGAATTCATTATGGTTTACATTATTCATATTCATCAAAAAATGAGTCCCATTGAAACAATTTAAAACATGTTAAAAATTGAAGGATTTCCTCTTTAATATTAGAGTAAAAGGAAAATAAGGAGCATTCTTTTACAAAGTTTAAAAACGTATTGTGTAAGACAACGTATTGTGCCCTAACGCATGCAGTGCCTCTCTGCGGTACTAAACTTTATGAGCAATTATTTATCTTTGGATAAATTTATTACTAATTTTTAATTGAAGTTAGAAAGATTTTGTAAATTTAAGAAATGTTTGAATTTCTTTTATAAAGAATGTTAAAGAAGACGAATATAATTTTTTCAGCCTATAAAGTAAATTAGGTTTTGCTTTAAATATTTTAATTTGTCCCTGCTTATCTAGTTTTAAATTTATATCTTTGTTATAATAATACAAAATTATGCGCATGATATTCTTCATATATCTAATTAAAATAAAATAATAGTACATGTGAATAAGTTTAATATATTTACTTCATTATTCAATTTACTACATAAAGTGGAGCAACACAGTAGAAGCCTGTAAAAAGAGTTTTTTAAAGAGTTTTGGAACAATTATTAACTTAACTTACTACATTTTTTTATCTTATTGTGCAATGCGCCAAAAAAAAAAAAATGAACTGCAGTGTGTAACTTTAGATCTAATGATCGGATCTTCACGTTCTAGGACTACATCTTTAGGCTCGAGGGGGCTAATCTTAAGGCTAATGTCTAGGACTCAATCGTAATGGCTCAAATATGCTAATTAATAATTGCAGACGATATTTTACGTCACAAAAACGTAATTTTTCTGAATAAACATACCTTTATTTTGACTGATTCCGATTTCTAATTCTAAAAATTCAGGGGGCAGTCACGATCTGGGAAATATGGTCCCAATAGTTTGGACAGAAGGGTGTTCCAAATTTTGGACCCTTTAAGCTTATTTTTACTTTTTATATCTCCAGAATTTTTATGCGAATCTCCAGAATTTTTTATGCGAAATGAAATATTTTTTCACACAGTTATAAAATTCGTTTATCCAAAGTTAATTTCATACAAAAAATAACTTTTAGTAAATTATTTTATATTATTTCATTTAATAGTTATTGACGAAATTTTAAATTGTAAGATAAAAAATTTTTTAAAAATAATTTTAAAGAATACAGTTCTGCGTGGCAAAATGCAAATTTGGAGCAAAATCGGTTCAATAGTTTCTGAGAAATCGAATTTCAAAAAAGTCAGATCTTTAAAATTCGATTTCTTAGGAACTATTCTACCGATTTTGCAGTTTGCCATGCAAAATTGCATTCTTTAAAATTATACAAAAAATTATATGCTTCACAATTCAAAATTTTTTCGACCATTTTTTAAACAAAATAATAAATATTTACTAAAAGTTATTTTTACATGGAATTAATTATCTTTAAACAATTGACTTTGCATAATAATTGTGTGCAGAAATTGTTTCAATTTGCTTAAAAAGTTCTCGAGACATGGCGAAACATACAAAAATTAAAATGAACATTAAGAGGTCCAATCTTTTGATCGTTCTCCTTACCAAATCATTATATAAATCATGGAGAGCATATTTCCCAGATTTCGGCCATCCTCTATATTTTGGTGGCTAGAAATCTCAAAGAAAGATCAGAAAAAGTACGTTTTTGTTTCTGATTTCGCAAGTTTAAATATCGTCTTCACTAATTAATTAATTAGCATAGTTGATATCACTCTTTCGAACCGTTAAGATTAAATCCTAAAACGTGAAGATCCGATCATTAAATAAAAAGTTATTCTAAAAGAAAATTACAGAGCAGTATTTTAAATTTTTTCGCTCTAATGGTAGAGTATATAAAAAAGAAATGCAACTTTTTTTAAAACTGGGTAAAATGGTAACATTTCTCGACCTAGCATATGCAGCACACTGATACAGTTATAAGCTTAACTACTAGTAGGTTATGAGTTTATCGCAGGAACCATGAACTATAATACTTAAGAAAGATCCACTCTGATGTCTTCACAATGCGTTTCTTGAAATTTCGTTGGGCCGATTGTCTACGACGCCCTCTAGCAACACTTAACGGAAACGATAGGTGGATTCAGTAGATGTGAATAGTTGACACTCTAAGGTTTCTAGTGTACTATTTTCACCATATTTTTTATTTACTTCTGTAATAATTTATCTCATGGAAGAATGATTCTTTGTGTTCAATTATTTTAAAGTTGAGCATTTATGCTTCTTTTCAATCGTAATTATTAACTAAGATTAGATAGTGTGAATTTACGTTAGTTTTTTAAAAAATATTTTCATAATATGCATTTATGTAGAAGCATAAACTTTTATAATTAATTCCAAATCTTTCATTTTACATTTCAGTTCTATAATACGCAAAAAGTATTTCATTCATATTTTTATTTACTCTTGTCTATTTCTGTTCTTTCATATAATAAAATCTATTGTAAATAGAGTAAAGAAAATAAATATACATTAATAACGCTTTTTCGTATTTATTTTAGTTTAAAAGGATTAATGATGCATTTCATTCTTGTTAATACATATTAAATTCGGCATTGAAATAAAGATAAGAACAAGTAACATTAGGATAAATTAAAATATTTCAAATTTACTGTAATTTACTTTTCAATTAAAAATAATTAAAAAACAACGATAAACTCAATCTAACTGATAATTAAGATTTTTGCCTTAGCATGGTGTTAAAATTATTCGGGCCAGACTGTTGCCATTTTGGGTCAGTATCAATAACAAAAAAAAAAAAAAAAAAAAAAAAAAAAAAAACATTATCGTCTTTTTATATGCTCTAGCATTTGAGTGGAGATTCTTATGTAATTTTTGAAGTTTCTTTTTTGCTCTATACTCACTGACGAGCGATAAAAAATTTCAAAGTGGCTGGATTCACGCTATTGGTCTAAAATGACATTACTACTTGAGGGAAGGGAGAAGGTAATGGCACATATCAACTGGCGTTTATTTGACTTCAGCTACAGATTTATTTCGTTTTCACATTTGCTCTGAACTTATTTCATTTTTGTAAATATTTACGTAATATGTAATATTATATTAGTATTAAATTTTATTTTCCTAACTTTGACTCTGAAATAAATTATCACAAAACTGAGCGAATTATTAAGAATACTCTTTTATGAACAATTTTTACAATTAAAATAAATATTTATTTCACCGTATGCATTATACACTATAACATTTGTTGCTGAAACAAAAAAATACTGTCTACATTTGCAGTATTTATATTAATTACCTATCAGGTCCTAAAAAAAACTTTACCCCTGTAGTACTGTTATTACTTTTTCTTCCCATGAGTGCCTTTTTAATATTCAGTATTGTTTTAAATTGAACAGACATTTTTCTAATTAAAATTAATATTTTTTAAAATATTAGGTTAAAAATGCACATTCGAAAATAATGTAGTTACATATTTTAAAACTGATAAAATTAATTATAAATTATTAAATAGAAATGAAGAAAATCAAAAGCTAAAATCTTGTTTAGAGAAAAAAATTTCAGCTATTTCCCAAAATCGCGTCAACGCCAGCCATACACCTCCCTTCTTAAAAGGAGTGGTGTCATTTTCGACCAATAGTGTGATCCTGCAATTTCCGACCAATAATGTGATTGGTAAATTAACGAGTGATTGAAATTTAATCACTCGTTACTCACTCTTGCGTTTTGATAATAAAATTAATATATTCCACATTGGTTATCAAGAACATGCCACTGTATAACACTGCACATGTTTAGATGTAGATATAGAGGTTTCATAATTTAATATTTTGATTTAGAAGTAGTTTTTTTCTCAATTTGTAACATAAAATATTTCGGAGTGAAGGAAATGGGTAATTTCTTTGCATACTGAAACACTCACAATATACAAAAAAAAAAAAAAAAAAAAAAACGCGATTAAAAAATGTTGTTAATTTGAAGAATGGACATTTATAAAATTTATAATTAGTGCCTTTGCTATTCTTTTTATTTACTTCAGTTTATTTTTTAAATTTTGCCGGCCAGGTGGCCGAGCGGTTAGCGCGCCTGACTGCGAAGCCAGTGGCTACGAGTTCGAATCCCGCTTTGGGCATGGATGTTTCTCTCTCTCTTTGTGCTGTCCTCTGTTGTGTGTGTGTGTGTGAATGTGGCCCACTCTATAAACGGGTTGGTGGCAGTGTGGCAGTGTGGCGTGGGCAATGTTGCTCGCCTCCGTGACTTTGGTTCACAGGTGCCCACTGGGTAACGCGAAATGAGCAGCAATTCTGGCATCTTTATAGGCAAAGATTCAAACTCAGTGCCAGTCATTGGGTAAAAAAAAAAAATTTAAATTTTATTCTATGATATATTTTTTCTAAATAGTAAACATAGATATTGATTATTAATTGGAAAGCAATTATGTAATAATACGAAATAAAATTTGCTACACTGTTAATTTAAATAAAACAATATGTTTTTGCATAAACCAAAGGGTTTCTCATGCATCTTTTTGGTAGGAGAAAAGATATAAAGCTTCTTTATCTCGGATATCTCGTGTCCTGATGTATCTAAAGCTTCAAAACTTCGATAAGGTAGATAAAGTTTTTGTCGCAAAAAATATCATCAAGATCACCAAAATGTAAACAATTCCACTGGAAACTCTAGAGCTTTTCTTTTGTATGTAAGTTAAGTTGTTATTAAGATATTAAGTGCTGTTAAATGAGTAGTGAAATAAAGTCTACTATGTAGAGCTATGTAAAAATGATGTATGGTAATTACTGTTATGTCATTGCCAGTCAAAAATATATAAGAAACACTTATTTTTATGTAAAGAGCATTTTTCATTTCGTGCAGTGTAATTTCGTCTGATATACACCATTTAAATGTGGTTTCGCAAATAATTAAACTCATTCAGCTTTTCCCTTTTTATATTTGTTTTATAGGTAGCATTTATTTAACACATAATGGTATTCTACAAAGTACAAATGAAATCTTATAGCACTTTATTTTTTATATCATCACAAATAGTTTTTGATTTAGCTAAAAAGTAAAAGAATTATAGCAGCATTTTCATGCGACTCATTTAATCGATTATTTAACTTTTATGAGAAATAAGACTTCTCATTTTTCTTACTGTCATGACATTTATGCTCTTATACGTGACCTTGAAAGAACTTTTTGGGACATTCTTTGCTAACTGCAAATGTTCCCATTAAATCTCGTGAACCTCATTTATTACTTCTAGTTTATCACCTTCTGAAATTTTTTTCTCCTTCCCATTTAATGAAAAGGAAAGACTATAAGCTAGAAAATAAATCTAAATTGAAGAATTGAAAACGGTTTTATTCCCAAAAAGCAATAAATGTGGGAGAATTTTTTTTTAAAAAGAGGTTTATTTAGCGTTTTTCTCAGCAGTATCTTTGCATTGGTAAATTAAAATATGTTTCTAAATTAACTGAAATACAACCTAGATAGATAACGTAAAATTGTTATATATATACGTGAACCTGACAGAACTTTGCAATTGACTACATTCAACTCCAGAAGAAGTTAAAGGGATTATGACAAACCATGTGAATTAAATCAGATTTAATTGGATACCTGTTAGTGACGTCACGCGTATGTGTTTAACACCTTGGCTTCTGAATCGACAAATGCCACGATTTCTCTACGATGAGGTGAGTTGCAGGCATCCAATTCTAGAACTATCCGAACTGAATTCAGTGTACAGTGAGCAATTAAAAAAAATTTTGAATAATTTTTGATCTAAAGATAGCATTTTCACATACTAGAATTCAATCTGATTGATTCATGGGAGTAACCTCAAATATGCTAATTGATTAGTGCAGATGATATTTTAGTTACGAAATAAATTACAAAAACATACTTTCTTTGAATAGACATAATTTTTTGCAGGATTTGGATTTTTGACCCTCGAAATACGAGGAATAGCAGCAATCTGGAAAATGCTGTCCCAGTAGTTTGGTCAAGAAAGCGATCGAAAATGTTAATGCCAGGTTTACTGTTAAAGAATTGTGCCATTTATCTTTTTGTGCGAATCAAAAAGTTTTGTGCACAGTTGTAAAATTCGTTTTTTCTAGGATAAATCTATACGAAAAATAATTTCTTTTAATAATTTATAATTTTTCTAAAACTTTATTTAATAATGGTTGAAAAAATTTCGAAATGTTAGGCATGCAATTTAAATGTACGACTTTTTTTATTAAAATCATATAACTCAGAAGCTGTTCGACCGATTGTGCTCAAAGTTTCTATTTTGGCATTTAAAATATATGAAAAATTAAAATTTAAAATGTATGTAAAATTTGCCCATTTAAAATATATGTAAAGTTACCGCTTCTTCATTGTTCCCATCATGTTTTCTTTTTCTAATTCTTTAACCATCCTCCAATCCTTGCATCTTAAATTGCTTTAAGCAATATATTAATAAATTTTTTTTACCAACCAGCCCACGTGGAAGTACTTTTGTTTCATATTTAAATATTCTCAAGAAATTTCAGCGATATCGTCAAAAGTTTTTTTAACATTAAATTTAATTTATAATTTAAAATCTGCACGGCAGCCATTAAATTACACTAATCCCCCTTCGGAACATTTCAATATATATATATATATATATATATATATATATACATAAAGAGAGAGATGGAGAGACTTTATAGGCAATAAATAAGAAATAAGAAAAAATAATGCAGCCGTTTTGAAATTTCTTTTTTTATTTAGATTGCATAGTTTATGCTTACAAGATATACCCAATTAACTATCATTGCCCTTGAGTAAAAAAACGCAATAATTGTATTTCGAAATATCTTTCAAGAAAGGGAAAAAAAAACTTCTAATTAAATCTCTAACTTAGTTGGATATATAAATTATTGGAGGTTATTGTTTATTCAAGTAACAACTTGAGTTAGAATACTATTGCAAAAAACATCAAAACGCGTGACCTTTGATTGAAGATGCAATTACGCAGAGTCGTGAAGGGTATATTCGTTTATTCATAAAAAACGAATATTTGAGATAGCAATTATTGCTGCTTTTTTTTAGACCTGAGCCTTAGGGAAAGAACAAGTTTGCAAAAATATTTACTGTTCGACTAGAAATATACTTTTGCTATCGGAGGAAAAATCTTTGTATTAATCTTATTTTTTTTTCTAATGCTCACCTGGATAATGACCTAGGTCAGGGGTTTCCAACTTTAAAAACACAAATCAAATGGCGGGCCGCAACTATATCAAAATTTTATGTAAGACTCTTATGTTTGAAGGAACATTAAATATTACTGTCAGATTTTTACCAAGTTGTACAAAACAAAAGTATTCAATTGCAAATTGAAATAAGAAGTATATTTTTAAAAATATTTAATTGCATATTAAAAAATTCGGGCTACAATAACTTGATATGTGCACCCATGTATTAAACAATTAATGCACAACAGATATCTAATTGTCAAGATATAAAACTTTAAAAAGGTTGGTATTAAAACTTACATAGTGGCACACAAAATGTTCAATGACAAAATTGAGGTTTGTCTGCTGCAACCACCAGAGAATAGATATTTACATTTAAAATTTACAAATGTGTGTGTAAATATTTTCGTCCAAAATGAGTGGTTTCAAAAAGTTAAATCGGAGAATTTCCTCGAGAAAATTTCTGATGCACACATGCTAAATTATATTCACAAAATACAAAAAAAATGAAATAAAAAAAGAGCAACATACACGATTATTTTTGTATTTGAATAAATATTTTCTTGGATGCAAAACCTGAGAAATAAATTTTTTTGCACCGTTGGTATGATAAATTTCACAGAAATAAAGAAATGAGGTTTTTAATAACGAGAAAAGTATTTTAAACCCATATAGATTTTTTACGAAAATTGTCCGCAAAAAAATGACAACTAATATAATTTAGTTCGCGGGCCACAAAAAAGGCTACGCGGGCCGGATGCGGTCCCGGGCCGCCAGTTGGAAATCACTGACCTAGGTCATACAGGCAACTGAAGGGCAGATTTGTTGGCCACTCTTTTAGGGGCACCAAATTAGGCGGGCCAACGTTGCTCCCATGGTAAGGACAGATAGTACAGAGAAGGAAAGAAAGTCCATGCCCTGTCCGGGATTCGAACCCAGAACCTTTCTGATGCAAGGGCAGTTCCCAAACCCTTACACAAGCCGGTCGGCGTATTAATCTTATATAATCTCATATAATCTATCCCTTATATAAATGTCCTTCTTATGTAGGAGTTATCATTTTTTGATAAATTAATTCTCAATCTATTGCTTCATAAGAAAGAAATATAACTGTGCTTATTGTATAAAAGTTATATTTCTTTTTAAATCTTAATCTATTGTTTTTAGAAGTATGAAATATAATTGTGTTTATTATATAAGAGTTATAATTTTTTATAAATTTATTCTTAGTGTTTAGTTTCGAAAAGTGTGCAGTATAATTGAGCTTATTATATAAGAGTTATAATTTTTTTTATAATTTAATTCTTAATCTATTGTTTTGAGCAGTAAAAAATATAAATATAATTGTTTTTGGAACTAACTAAAATTTATAAAAAAATAAGATTAAATAACGCAAGAATTCATCTTGGATTACGTTAATGGTTTATTCTGCTTTATAGCAAAAAAATTCTATCAGTCTACGGTTTTTTTAAAGTTAGGGAAAATAGAAGAATTTTTTTTTATCAAAGTATATTTCCAATTTTTTTTTCAAAACAATATAATGTCTAATTTTACCTTATTTCACAGATATTAATATTTTTACTTAAATCGTAAAATATCTTTTTTAAACGTTTTTCAAAACTGCAAAATCTTTGTCAAACATGTGTAAACATCAAAACATAAAAAAGTGTAGTATGATCCTCTACACTGAAAAAAAAATTTGGCGTACAGATGTCAACATTTTTGGAGTGAGAAAAACTGAACTTTTTAATTATAGTACTATGATTGTGCAAAAAAATATATAAAATTGAAAAAATAACAATTGTTTTTAATAATTAGTGCGAATATATAATTAAATGCGAATATGTAATTAAATTGTCTTTTAAACGAAATATTTTTGAAATGAAGCCGTTTATTTGATTCTAATGGGCATAAAAATCTGTGTTGTTAGTAAGCAAATAAACAAAAATGAGTAAATAAAGATAATAACAGGGAAAAAGTAAATAAGAAATGTCGCTACATGCACTGTAAAAAATTTACAGTGCATGTAGTCACATTTACGTGGAGTCACATCTTATGTCAACACCAAAAATGATGGCTACGATATACTAAAATTTTTTACAGTATAAGAAAAGGTTTGGTAAGAGGGAATAGAAAATTTTTTTAAAGTTATGCAACAAAATAAATAAATAAATAAAAATTCTTAAAAAAAAGAGCTGTAGCCGCGTCTAAAGAAGTATCGAATATTTATTTATTGATGAAATTTCTTCATATTGGGCTTCTTTTCAATTTTTTTCTTAGGCAAGTTCACGCTAGTACTAGCGTGATTAGACCTAGCGTACGTACGCTAGGTCTAATCACGTATAATAATCATTTTGTAAAAATGCGAATAAATAAATGAAAAAAAAAATTAAAATAAAAACTAAAAGTAAATAATAATTATAATTAATTTTAAGGGATTAATCTCAAAACATGAAAAATTCAATGTTTTCTACATAGCATTAACCTATGCATAGGTTAATAGCAGAAGGCACGAGAGAGAAGTTGTTACAAAAAATACTTTTCTGGTTGAAAATCATATCAAATGAGATTTCTCCTTAATTTCACTTTCTCCTTGATTCCCAATTTTATATAGATAGAAACAAAATGTGATTTTGTTTGAATCTTGCTGAATTTGGTGTTCATTAACTAAAATAATGTTTAAATTTGAAAAATAAAGAATATGGTTGATCAAACTTCCCGTTGGGTCAAATTTCCCTTGTATTAATCTACAATTTCTCAGATTTTTACGATACACAGTGTCTAAACCTGTTTCTGTATTGACTCTTACATTTATTAATTAGTTCTGCAATTAGTATTTAAAGATATAATCAATACCAAATATAATGGAGAGTCTGCAAATTTTTTAAAACATTATTAAGTTTATTTAAAAAAATGTAAAAAAGTTAAATAATTGAGGTGTAAAATTTCAATTGAAAAAGAAAAACTCTTAAATTTAATCCTTTTACGTGAAGTATTCCGTTAATGGTTGTTTTATGACCTGTGTCAATGTGCTTAAAAGTATAACTGAGGAATACTTCAGCATTTTTCTTCTGAAATTTTTTTTTTCAGGGTGTCCAGTAATGTTGTAACAAACTTCTAGGGGTGATAGAGCAAATAATAAAGATATACAATGCCATATGAACCAATGCCTTGAAATGCTAGGGGTTCCTTCTTTTTATTTATCTAAAATATTTAAATTGCATGCTAATTTTATATTATCTGCTAATTATTGTCGAAAATTACATTCAAATAGTTTTGGAAATAACTGTTTTAATTTAATGATTTGGTGAGGTTGTCTAGTTAGATTCCAAGTTATTAAATTACAATGAAACAGAGAATTTTGAACCTATTTGAATGCGACTTTCGACAATAATTAACAGAAAACATAAATTAAGAAAATTTAGCTAAATAATAGATAAAAAATAGATAAAAAAATATTTAATCTGTTCAAAGATACAGGAAGAAACAGTTCATAATAGGAAAGCGCATCCAGTGGCATACGATGACATTTCCTGCAATATGCGATTCTCCATCCTTATGATATGCCTATATCTCCTAGGAGTTTGCCACAACATATACGAGACAGCGGGACTGGATATATTTTCTATTACTTTTTGAAGTCTTATTTTCTTAGCGCGTTATTATCACCTATGCATGTTTTTTAATCCATTAATTGAACCAAAAACAGTAAAAAAAGTTGTCAAAAATTTATTATGGTATTTTTAGTATTGTAGCCATAATCATTTTTATTCTGCAGGGTATCATGAATTGTTTTAATTAAGAAGTAGGCTTGTTTTTTTAAAAGCCTTCTCCCAAAACCAGCAAAAAAGAAGGGAAAAAAACGTATAGCAACCATCCTTCTTAATTAAAGCGTAGGTGCTTCAACCTTGTTACAAGAAAAGTTCTTCGTTAAATTGAATCACATCCGATAATGATGTGTTGTAACCATGGTAAAGGGAATTTACAAATTAAAATATAGTAGAATATTGATTTTGTACGAAGAAATAAGTGGAAAAAGAAATAAACAGTTTGAAAGTTACTTTGCTGGCAGATTATGTCTTTTTTTTAAATGATTCCAAAGGATTAAAAGTGAAAGATTATAAATTGAAGTACAAGATTTTTTGGTTGTATCTTGTCTTATTATTAGGACTAGGTAAGCTGTAAATGAAAAACTAACAAAAAATATGTCATGAATTATGATAAATGGATTAAACCCAAAATTGAATTAAAAAACATACATTGCATTATCAAACGTAGCAACTATTACAAATGAATAAAAAGAGAGTTAAAAATAGAATTAAATGGAAGGATTTGAATCGTTTAAGGTTAAACATTTTGTGTGTCCTTTTCCTGAAAAAAATGTCTTCTTAACACGTTGAGTAACACATCAGAGATTGACCCTGAACATTTCGTTTAAACCTCGTCAGTCATGAGTGACTGACGAGGTTTCATCATCAGTCATCAGTCACCGAGTGACGATATTTTTCTGTAAAAAGCCCTTTTATGTCTTACGTTTATGTTAAAATGCAACGTCCAAAAAAAAATTTTCTTAAATTTTATTTTCGATTATAAGTAATCGTTCTTGTATAAAATTTGTGACATCAAAAAAATAATTTTTATTTGATCTTTAATACCAACAACTATATAAGTTTCTTACCTCTTTGAGTTTCCCTCCGATTTTTATCATAGATTTAAGGAACAAGCAACCTTACTATTATATCAAAAGCTAGAAGGAAATATGCTGCTACGAAAAAGAAGTAAAGCTGATAGCTAAAGTAATGATCTCATATTTTTCTTTCATTACTTATATTTTTCCATGGTGGTTAAACTGATTGAGATAATTTAAAACTTTCTTTTTTCCAAATATTCGAAAAATTTTTGTGAAACTTCTGGAAAAAGTTTTAATGATCCCATGAAGAAATAACAATTTTTAAAGAACTGTATTTCTTTCAGGAAGCATTCAATTATTCTCATTATTTTTGATCATTTATATTTTTCTATAAAATACTTTTCCCGTAGCAAAGTATTAATAGGAAATACAAAAGTATAAAAGTTTCTTGATAATAGGAAGGAAAACAACTATTTTCGATTAATTTTTCCTTGACTATTTATGAACAAGATTTTCAATAATGATAGCCTTTAACCTACAATTATTGCCAAATATGATGGCAGTTGCTTTCACCAACGTGGTATAGTGAACACAACTTTTGGTGGCCTCTTATTGTAGTGAACATAACTCAAAACATAACTCTCATTTCTTGGATCTAGGAGTTTCACTACACCAAGAATGACCTTTTACACTACTTGATGTAAAGAAACCGTTGTTTGTTCTACGGTAACACTAAAATGTATAACTATAGTAAGATATGTCACATAAGAATCAGTAAAGTTATTTTTACATTGCTATAAAGAGTAAGAACCACTCATTCATGATGCATGTTTGCACTAATTTCAAAAATAAAATTAATTTGTTTATCCAATTTACTCACTGCACAGCAATAATAATAAGACGGATTCAAAATTGGGCTTAACAGAACGGAACCGGATAGAAATTATGTATTACAAATTTATTTAATACGATTCACAGAGATTTAAAAATTAAAATATAACTATCCTCATCCTCATTATACAACCAAAATATATTTAGATACGGGTATTTTCACTGCGACTTTTTGTTCCACTTGATATCTATGCAGTTGATGTATATGTTACGGCGAATGACCGAAATCGGTGGTTGTTGACTTTCACCGGTGAATGTCGACAAACACCAAATATGTCGGTGAAAGATCGAATATTTCATTACATTCTTGTACATTCGGACCCTCACCGGTGCATGTCGACAATCACATAGTCGCTTTGGTGAATGTCCGAAATATTTGTTATATCCAATTCTATATTAATTTATTCGTTGATATTATTATATTTATTTGATATATTTATATTTATTCAATATTTTAATACTTACTGACGATAGATTAGAAGAAACATCAGTGTTTGGAGTATCGGGCAAATATATACCGGGCAATGGCACTTGACCTTAAAAAAACATCCGTGTAGGGTATACCGGGCAAATGTATACCGGGCAGTGGCACTTAACCTTAAAAAACATCAGTGTAGGGTATACCGGGCAAATGTATACCGAGCAGTGACACTTAACCTTAAAAAAACATCAGTGTAGGGTATACCGAGCAAATGTATACCGGGAAAATGTAAATGTATGGCCTGATACTCCAAACACTGATGTTTCTTCTGATCTATCGTCAGTAAGTATTAAAATATCGAATAAATGTAATTATATCCACGAATAAATTCATATCAAATCGAATGTAATAAATATATCGGACATTCACCAAAGCGACTATGTGATTGTCAACATTCACCGGTGAAATTCAGAAATAAGGGTATTTAGCAAATATTTCGGACATACACCAAGCGACTACGTGGATGTTGACATTCACCGGTGAATGTCGATATTCTCAAGATTTCGGTGTTTTACCGTGACATACATACGGTTGATGTATAAGTATATAAGACAAGAACTAAACTCTCGCCAGCTCATTCTGGATTATAAATATACTACTGGTGATGTATAAAGCACGAGAACAATAGTGTTTTTGGAAGTAAAAATAATTATCGTACGTAATGATAGCGCGAGAGTTTGGTGGAAGCTTATGTAGTTTTAAGTGTTTAGATTTAAATCACACCCTTTAAATTGTATAATAAAGTTCGATTTTGTGTTAACTTGTAACAAAGTGTTCTTTCGCACATTTTTTGCAATGTTCAACATAAAATTAAGAGAGATATCACACCACAGATTTTACATTGTGTAATATTTTTATAAAGAAAATTAGTTAGTCAATCAAACACACACACAGCGCAGAGAGAATATTAGTATGAATTTGAACTAGATATAACAAAACCGAAGCAGTTAGAAATTAACTATTATAAAATTAAATTATTGAATACTGTTTATCGATGGATTTCGATGTGGATAAACAACGAAAAATAGTCATTTGTGGACTGTACTAAATTATTTGCGGTTGCGCTCGTAACGCTGCGTAGAGAGACAATTACGACCATGTGTGCTCTTTGGTAGATTTACATCAACTGACGCTTGGCTCTGAAAAATAACGCCAAGAAGCCAACGGGCGTTGCAACAAATACAATTCACAGATTTAAGTATATCTTCTTATGGAAACATTACTAATTTTGTTTTACAAATAAATATATACATTCTTTTTTTTATAACAGTTCACTTCCGTTGAAATTTAACATTGCGCGAAGCGAAATCAAACCTTTCCAAATCAAACCAAAAATGATTTATGAATATAGTGAATGATCTGATCTTGGTGTAAGCTTATAAGCTTTTTATTTACTAAAGTTTAACTACATCTTTTAAAGTGTGTATGAACTCTCAATTCGGTGTTAGCTGGAAATAAAACACAAAGTTTAGAGTCTTTTGAAGCCAAATTCGGATAGGTATTATACCTCTGTTTTACAGTGTATATTTTTGGAGTTTTTATCAAAAAAGAAATAAAGTATTATTTATGCATTAGGAGTTTCTCAAATAATTACAATAATAATTACGCAAACGTTATTGAAATGTAAGGAACGTTATTCCAATGAGATATACGGCACTGAAAACATAAAATTTAGTTTAATTATAAGATGAAACTGTTAGAGTTACTGTTAGTTTTATAAACGCATTCAAGCTTTATCAGACAATCGATTAAGAAACATATTTTTCATATTTGCTTTCTTTATTAGTGATTTGCTATATTTTCAAAGAGTTTTTGTTTTTTCCTCATTTAAATATTAGTTTGTGAGACCTAAATTGTTCACTTTTTCGAGTTTAAAAGCTTAATTTTATTAAGGGCGATTTTTTGCAGAACACTTTGTATTAAGAACAGTATTTGCAGAAATATTGTGTTTATTGAAATATAACATGTAACTTATCAAATCAGCTTTTAAATTTTAGATCTTTGTTTTCCTTTTAAAGAAATAAATAAATTTTATTTGCGTGAAATAAACTAGATTCACTTTTGAATTCTTCTAAACCTGTCTTCTAAAACTATTAATTTTACAAATGACAGGATATTAAGTTTTGAAACTTTCGTTTTGTTTATTTTCTTTATTACTTGAGTCCGCATTTTGATGTCTTTAAAAATTCCTGAAAATGTGCTTAAGACATCAAAAAATTCAACTGAAATAAAAAGAAAATCTGTTGTTATTAAATAAAAATTCTATCTGAAGCATAGTTCTTTTCTAAAATTTTAAATAGCATAAAATTGTATTAAAACTTTCATGTTAGAAAAAACTAGAATGTATTTTTGATTAAAGTAGTTGACCAGCTATATGGTGGGTTAGAGAGGCGATCACATGTCGCAATGGTTCGATTCCTAGTAGAGGACATGGATGTTCTTTCCCTCTTCTTTTTCCTTTGTGCTGTGCGTGTAAGAATTGCCCACCAAATACGGCACCCGAGAAAGTGTGGTTAACATACCTGAACTTCTGATACACGTTTGTCAATGTGTGCGGGTGGATATTAAAATAAATAAATAAATAAATAAATAAATAAAAAAAAAATTAAAGTTTGAAATTAATATTAGGTGTAATAATAACAAAAGACTAAAGAAGAAGGAAAAACTGGTTTGAATACAATTTCAGTGATTTATAAATATACATTTCCTTCTAAAATTCAATTGTGCGAAATTAAAAGAGCAAATAAATTCTTCACAGGCTTTATTTAGTGTAGATTTTTATTTATGGTGAATGCAGAAGTTCTCACCCACTCTCCGCAACAGGAATAGGGTGGACAGAAATCCAAACAATTCCGGCAAACCTTGAATGGAAACATCACACACCAAAAGGCATGCAAAAACTGTCGTTCCTGCATTAAATACTACAACCAAAAGTAGGTAAAAAGGCCAGTCGTGCATTCCTTGTGTCACTACACATCATCGAAAATCGTTTAATACTTCCTCATATGGAAGTGAAAGAGGAAAGATTTTAAAATAACTCCTCTTTTGAGACATAAATCTAATTTGTAATTCATTGGTATGTTTTCAGCCTTGAAGTCCCAAAATAGAATATCTCTACACTTATTATTTAACAAAGACATTTTATGAAAACGAAAGAGTTTCAATGCTTTTATTAATATTTTATTAATACAAAAATATTTTTTTTATAATTTTTGTACTATATATATATATAGTACATATACAAGTATATATAGTACTATACAAGTAATATATATATATATATATATATATATATATATATATATATATATATTACTTGATATTACTAAGGTGTGTTTGAGCCGTGGTCCCTGGAGATAAAGCGTTTGCCTCCCTATAGGGTGAGTCAAGTTCGAACCCATCAGGTGACTGTTTGATACGAATTTTGCTTTTTGTTTGCTCTCACGGACCACAGAACTGAACTAAAATGTCTTTAGTGGTAGGCAGATCATGGGTTAGATCCCTCTCGACGTCACCTTAAGGAGGGTGGTTTTCGTGGTTTTCTTTTCCATGTAACGCAAATGAGGGTTAGTTGATCCAATTCTTGATCCAGGCTTCCCCTTGTCTTTTGCGTTGGATTCAAAATTAGAAGGCCATGGAGTTGAATATTAATAGTCGTAAACTCAAATTTCGATTGGCAGTTTAGTTTCGGTTATAAAATATAAAATAAAATTAGGTGTGCAGAAAAATGAGAAACTTCTTGGCCTGTTAGAAATAGATACCATATGACCAGTACAAGTGGCAGCTGGATTGTAGCTGCGAAGTTGAAATTTGCCATGTTGAAAAGGCCATATTATTTATGAATTTAACACAAAGTTTATTTTTCTTTTTTTGAAATTCCAATTTTTACGAAAGTTAAATCGAATCGAAGTAAGTTTTTTGCGAATTTCTTCTCACTTTTATTTCTTTCCACTCTATTCACTTTGCGTTACATTTTGTTTTGCTGCTCAAACTTAGGACTTAGAAACATATGCTTACAATTGTGTGCAGAAGAATATGCAAAGATATCGAGGGAATAGAAAAACTACGAGTCAATTATTTGATGAAGAATTATATACACACTTTATTATGTTACACTTTCAGTAAAAAAAATGTTAGTCTGTCTATTCCTGTTAGGAAAAAGGAATAATGCACTCAGAAATGCAACTATGAGTTGAAATTTGATGAGCTAATTGGACCACTTTGTATGAAAAACTTAACGAAAGTTTTTTTTCGAGATTTCCATTTGTTCCAAAATTATAACAACACGGGAGTAATGAAACAGATAGCCATTCAATCATGATTTTTGTAAAAATGGACGTAAACCATTCTTCTTCTTTAATCTCGAATAATGAATGTGATGATAACATGGGGGTTGGTGGAAAAATTGGACAGGGAGTGGGACCTCCTAGTAACTATAAGTAACATTAGGAGCTCTAATTAATGTTTTTTTGCAGAATTTCTGTAACTCTTGTCTATAGAAATTGTAAGCTTTCTAATAAAATACTTTAAAAAAAAGAAAAAAACTAACTTAAAAGTTCCATAGTGCGGATAAAATTGCATCGACATTGTATATTTAAATTTAATCGAAAAACAATTTTTACAAGTGACATGAATATTTATGTCGCTAAGACCGTCTTCAAGAAAACTTAATGAGCTTCTTTTCGAGAAATCTTTAAAATGCTTACGTAAAAGTATTATTCAAGAATCTTGGAACAAAATCAAAGTTTTTTACTACTTTTATTGTGAATCAATAAGTTGAGGCTAGATGGTATGAATAAGAATTTGGCTAAAATGTTATCTTTTGGGACATTTTACGGTTTCAGTGGTTACTTAAATATTTAAAAAGAATCAGGAACTTAGATTTTTTTGAAATTATTTTCAAAGTTATAGATTTTAGTTTATTTCAATGATTTTAACTTGAAATACTTTATTTTAGTTTGTAAAATAGTAAGTATAGCTTTTTTTTTCTGTGTGTGTTTTGTATTTTCTGTTAAGTTAAATAGATTTTTTCTGTATTTTTTGATCAAAATATACAAGAGAAAATTGATTTCATTCTTAAAATAATAATATAATAACACAGAAATATATTTTTGAAGAAGAAATGAAAAATATTTAACTTTGATCATAAAATGTAGTTTGTAATGCAACAATTCTAACTTTGAAATTTCTTTTTCTCATAAAATATTCATGATAGTGCTGACTAACAGAGTGATTATGTGGAAGAAATATATCTTTGGTAAATATATCTTTTAGAGGGGGAATCTTTATTCCCAATTTACATGATATAATGGATAAAACTTGTAATGTTATGCTTTATTTTAGATAAAATAAAAATTTATTATCAAAACATATTGAACATGTTGTTGAGAACTTGACAGGATTTCAGTTTACAAAATGCCTTGCATATAAATAAAAGGAAACCGTAATCAGTATTTGTTTTAAACGTCAAATAAGAGCTAACATTGCTAGAATACATTTTTTATAAAACGATAATATATAGCATGCTAATTTTGAGCTACATTTTTCACTAAAACTGATAAATTTTTTATGAATATTAAAGAGTAAAAATGTCCAATGCAAATAAATTTACTGACAAATTTTAAAAGGGTTTTTGAGCAGAAATTTTATTTTAAATAGTGAAATGCTCTTTCCTACTTAAGGAAAAAAGTTAAGAACCTAAAATCAATCATGTATAATCTCCGTAAGGAAATATGAATGAAAAAGGCACTGATCTACTCCTACATTTGCTACACTATGCATCAAAAATTAATATTTTGAGTAAAATGCACATAAAACCAGTGTGGTGACCGGGTTTAAAAGAATAGTCCCATTTTAGCTCATGCATGTCGTAAGAGGCGACTAAACTGGGTACCCAGTGTTCGGGGTTATAGCTGGGCACCCTGCTTCCGGGGATTATATCAGGAGACTGGCCCTCCAGGTTGAGGGTTGGGCGAAGGGCTAACGACCCTACACTATAAAAAAACAATTATTACGAAATCTCAAGAAGAAATAAACCACGGACTGACTACAAGGAGACGATTTGCTAAAGGCTTTAAGAACTTGAAAATTGGATCATGGAATATTTGCTATTTATATAGGAATAAGATACTGTAAATGCTAATTGAGCTGATGGATGATTATAGAATCGATATATTAGCTATACAAGAGATGAGATGGATAGGAAAGGGAATAATTGAAAAGAAAAACCACACGATTGTCTATAGCTGTGATAAAAACAAGCATATAATTGGCACTGGCTTTATACTAAGTAAGCGAATAAGACCTCTACTAATTGACTTTGTAACAAGGTCACCTAGGCTGTGTAAAATTAGAATAAGAGGAATCTTCTTGAATTATAGTTTTATTAACTTTCATGCTCCAACGGAGGACAAAGATAGTTTAGGAAAGGAGCTCTTCTACGAGGAACTACAGGCACTGTATGAATCTTGCCCGAAAAACGATGTCAAAATTACACTGGGTGATGCAAATGCAAAAATTGGTGTGGGGGCGGAGTTATCGGCCATGCCAACCGTCATCTATCTAAAGGTACCTCAGGATTGATTCAAGTTAGCATGGCTTATATACCAGTGAATCGATGTTTAATTTTCGTAGTGGTAGTTACGCCACAATACTCCCCCACCAGAATTTTATCAGAGATAGAATTCGATGAACAGATACCACTAATTGCTGTACTTTGTGACAGACCGGGAAAGCGGTCACCGGATTTTTGAGTGCTGAATGTGAGAGGTGTATTAACTTCACAGTAGTAGTCGCTCCTGTGCTGCCATTAGCAGTTGAGTGTATGCAGGCGTTGAGAGTGTATGACGTTGTATGTTCGAGACGAGACTGAGTAGCAACAGCGCAGGAGGGTGATGATGCAGTCACAAATAGCAAGTCAACTTTCAATATGGACTATCCATCGAAGTAGGCGTTACTGTTAGGAATTTTGCGAAGTGGGCGTTACTGCATGATCATATCACGTCCGGAGGTCACCAATGTGGGGGCGGAGTTATCGGCCATGCCAACCGTCATCTATCAAAAGGTACCTCGTGGTTGATTCAAGTTAGCATGGCTTATATACCAGTGAATCGATGTTTAATTTTCGTAATGGTAGTTATGCCACATTGGTAAGGAAAAATAATTTAGACGAATTACATATAGCCTTCTTATTGATTTTGCAGCGACTTATTGATTTTGCAGCAGGCAATAATTTGATAATACTAAGCACAATGTTTCAACATAAAAAAATTCAAAAAATAACATGGAGTTCCCCTACTAACAATCAATAGACCATTACTTAATAGATTCAAGACACAAGACAAATATACTGGATGTAAGAACTTATCGTGGTGATAACCTGGATTCTGACGATTTTCTGGTCACGGCAAGGGTTAGAGCAAAACTTTCTAACTCCCGCAAAACTCGCGGGGAATGACTGAAAAATTATGATTGTGGCCGCCTCAAGAATGAGATAATTGGGCTAAAATTTCAGAAAGAACTAGAACGTAAATTTAAAGAAATTAATGACGATATTATTGAAAAAGAGAGTATAAATGATAAATGAAATGCATTGAAGAAAACAATCATTGAAGTTGGTAACCAAGTTGTGGAAAAGTTTAAGAAAGCAAAAAGGAAGGACTGGTTTGATAATGAATGTTTCATGGCTACAAAAAGAAAAAACGAGGCATATGGCAAAATGCTGAGCAAGAGACATTCAAGAAATTCAGTGACTGCGTACAAGGATGCAAGAATAGAGGAACCTCATGTCGTAATAAGGAAGGAGTAACCTTGAGTGATAGAACAGAGGTGTTGAAGAGATGTAATGAACATTTCGATTGTCTACTGAACACAGACAACAATGGATATGAGATACGTACAGAAAACATACAAAATGTCAGCCAAGATGTAACTGCCCCACCATCGTTGGAAGAAGTAGCTGAAGGTTTTAACAAACTTAAAGACAATAAAGCACCTGGTTCTGATACTATTCCATCCGAATTGCAGAAAAAGGGTGGAATTAAAACGACTAAGTACATGCATAACTTAATAAAAGCAATTTGGGATCAGGAAATAATCCCTGAGGAATGGAAAATGAGTGTGAGAAAGGCGATTTACTTGAATGCTCTAACTATAGAGGTATTAGCTTTCTTTGTACAAGCTATAAAGTATTTTCAAATATTTTATACAACAGGCTCTCTCCATTTGTGGAAAAACTGGTTGGAGACTATCAAGGTGGATTTAGGAAAGGAAGATCCACCACTGAGCAAATATTTAACATTCGGCAGATTCTGAAGAAGACTAAAGAATTTGGAATAGATACACACTGTGGCGTAACTACCACTACGAAAATTAAACATCAATTCACTGGTATATAAGACATGCTAACTTGAATCAACCACGAGGTACCTTTTGATAGATGACGTTTGGCATGGTCGATAACTCCGCCCCCACACTGGTGACCTCCTGGCGTGATTTGAACACACAGTAACGCCCACTTCGATGGATAGTCCACATTGAACAGTTGGCTTGCTATTTGTGACTGCATTATCCACCTTCTCACGCTGTTGCTACTCAGTCTCGTCTCGGTTAAGCACAACGTCTGCCTGCATACACTCGACTGCTAATGGCAACACAGGAGCGACTACTACTGTGAAGTTAATACTCCTCTCACATTCAGCACTTAAAATTCCGGTGACCTTAATTCCAGCTCTCCCGGTCTGTCACAAGTACAGCAACTAGTGGTATCTGTTCATCGAATTATATCCCTGATAAAATTCTGGTGGCGGAGTATTGTGGCATAACTACCACTACGAAAATTAAACATCAATTCACTGGTATGTAAGATATGCCAATTTGAATCAATCACGAGGTACCTTTTGATAGATGACGGTTGGCATGGTCGATAACTCCGCCCCCACAACACCATCTTTTCATTGATTTTAAGCAATAGAAAAGCCCTCATTGCAGCCTTGAGCGAGTTTAAAGTGCCTAAAAAGTTATCTAGGCCGATATGCCTGACACTAAATGAAACCAAACCTAGGGTCAAAATACAGAATAATCTATCAAATCCAATGGTAATAAATAATGGTGTGCGACAGGGGGATGCATTGGCATGCCTACTCTTCAATTTAGTATTAGATAAGAGATTCCAACATTAATATCGGGGGAAATATTTTTAATAAATCTGTACAACTGTTGGCTTTTGCTGATGACATAGGCATTATTGCTAGAACACCTACAGCACTAAGACAGGTTTTTATTTCTTTAGAGAAAGCGGCTCTCAGAATGGGCCTGAGAATAAACGAGAGCAAAACTAAATATTTGCTCTGTACTAAAACAAATTTCAATAACACCCATTTAGAAATTGAAGAATATATATTCGAGGTTGTTGACAATTTCGTTTATTTGGGTTCTGTAATCAACAACAGGAACAACACTACAATGGAAATACGAAGAAGAATTACTACAGCCAATAACTGTTTAAATGGAATTTGAAAATATATAAAATCTAATGTAAGTAATTCATAGAAAAACAAAAGTTTTATTATATAAATCTCTTATAAGATCAATTTCAACATATACTTGTGAAACCTGGACCACATCTTGCACGGATGAGGGTATGTTGGGTACCTTTGAGAGAAAGGTCTTGAAAAGTATTTTTGGGGGAATTAAAAAAATGGTGTGTGGCTTAGAAGATCAAATTTAGAGCTTTATCACTCATATAATGAACCTAACATTATTAACTTTATTAAACGACAAAGAATAAAATGGGCTGGCAACGTTATCAGAATGGATGAAGACCGTACCACAAAAAGAGTTTTCAATGCCAGACCAGTTGGCACGCGAAAAACAGGCAGGCTGACTTTGAGATGGATAGATGGCCTAGAGAAAGACCTTTTGGTCTTTCTCTAGGCCATCAAAAAATTGGAGAACACTAGCAAAAAAAAAAAAAGGTTAGCCTAATTAACTCTTCTTGAGATGGGCAGTTAGAGAATCCTATTACGAACTCGGAGATCCTTAGCATGAATCCTGCCGACAGTTAACGAACATCTTTTTTCATGTATTTCTCCCACCATCTGTATTTTGTTTAAAAATGGATACATGCTGTTTCAATTTTGAATTCTTGGGGTTTTCAAATTCATCTATTAGATTCGAAGCTACATATTTTTCTCAATTTTGATATAACCTTTTTTACAGTGCAGATGTCACATTTTATATCTTTAATATACCAATTATTTATTGAGTTCATTATCAAAAAAATTTCACAATAACTGATTATCTTTAAAAAACGTTTTACAGAACTTTAAATGAAATAATTTAAGTAATATCAATGAGTAAGAATAAAGAAATGCGTGAAATAGAATTCAGTCTATTTCTTTTTATTATGTTTTATATAAAAATTAATTAAATTGCAGAAATGAACTTTTTGAAAGTAAAAGTGCAAATAAAAAATAATGACATTCAGGATTAAAGATGTAATTAAATTATCTGGATATAATTTATGACAGATGTTTTTAAATGGAAGATTTAAAAATTTTTAATAATTACTTTTAAGAGCTAATATTTCCCCTGTAACAGCTTCTGATTAAAGCTTATTATTACATGGAAAAATATCTTCTTTTCCCTTTGCATAAAAAGTTTTTTTTTTGTTCTTTTTTTGGAAAGAGATTCTTTTAAATATTTTTCCAGAAAAAAGAAGCGCGTTTTTTTTACCTAACACTAACAAAATTTTTGCATAAATAACTCCCGGTCTATTTTTTAACGTATCTAGTTAAATTAAAGTTTGCAAATATCGTGTTTTTTTTTCTTTCATAAAAAAGTTATTAAAATAATTAGAAAGAAATTTGAGATTTCTTAATAAAATAATAAAAAGTTTTCGCTTAAATTCAAGCCAATACAAATAAAGCATTGATTTTTAAGAAATAAATTTTTTCTTCTTTTTTTCAAAATTGCCGCTTTTTTAAGGATTAATCAGATACGAGTGTATTATATGAGTTTGATATTTTAAGAAGCATATCTTAGAGTACTTTTATTTTGAAAAAAGTAAATGCTGACTCATTTTACTATTTATGATATTTTCCCATTACTTTGTTGAACCTACGCAATTGTCTATGATGAGTGTCTGTAAAATGCACCGACCTTTATATTCGTATATGTTAGATTAGTTCAAAAAGTAACGTCACTGAGTCGGAAACATCGATATAACGTACTAAAAGGGTATAATACATTAAAAAATGAAATTTTTTCCCGTTGATCTGGTAAATATTTGTTGCACTTTACCATTTTCATGATAAAATCACGATTTCAATTTTTTGCACTATCATCATTGCATCAAAACATTTGTTATATAATTAAAAACTCAAAAACAAACTTAAATGTTGATACGCTTTTAAACAAATGAGAAAAATATTAAAGAAATGAATAAATAAAAGAAAATCCTTTATTTCATTCTTAAAAAACAGCGATTTACTCAGTGAATGATATTTTCTACAGCAGATGGCGTTGTCAAATAAATTTTTATAGGCTTCTAGAATTATGCATCCGTGATATTTTGACGTTATTAGCTCCTGGTGTAGGCTGTATGTCTATTAATAGTAACAGTGGTAGAAGTAATAATAATTATAATAATAATAATAATTTCTGTATGAAAATGCATATTTTTTTGGAGTTGAAATATACTAACAAGTGCTAATATTTTTTCTTGAAAAGAAATATTACTGTAATTTTTATTATTCTGAAATAACTTTAAATTTTTGAATGGATTGGGAAAAAATAATTTTTGTATTAAAAATATCTTATTTATTCGTATTTGTTAGCTCTAAAACATTTTAAATCTTAGTTGGAAATAATTATAAAATAAATACTTGGTTTAAAACTTTCATTGCAAAATGCTTATTTTTGTTATCAATATATATATATATTATCCTTCTTGTCACAATAAAGACAAGAAGGATAAAAAGAAAATTGAGAGAAAATTAAAAAAATTAATAAGTCTTATTTACTGGGCATAAGCTGCAAGTAACTAATAAAATAATTTAAAAATATAGAGAAAACATAGAAAATGATAAAGATTATAGAAAAGAGAAGAAGAAAAATTATTAAAGTAAAATATTTTTAATAAATATTAAAAAAAAATATTAAAGAGCCGGAAAAGAAAATAATAAAAAGATATAATCTCTTCATTATGTCACAAGATTATATACGCAAAAAGAAGTACTTTCAAATATTATATCAATATAGCCAAAGCAAAATATATATATATATATATATATATATATATATATATATATATATAGATAGATAGATAGCACAGTAAAGAAAAATATGAAAATATGATAAAAAGAAAAAAAGAGAAAAACAAAGAAAATTTAGAAAATTTAACATATATATATATATATATATATATTTTTTCTTTTTTTTTTTTTAAACAAGCAAACTTTATTGGGAACAAAAGCAAATACATAAATACAAAAAATATATATTCGTCGCCAAGAGGGTTTTAAGACTAAATCCTGAGAGTTTTAAGACTATTTTTTAAAAACATTTTATTCTAATAATTTTTCTTTTCATTAATTTCTATAATTTTCCATGTTTTCTCGATATTTTTAACTTTATATATATATACTCCGAAGAGCCACCCTGCTAATAACATGTAGGACCACCATTAGCCCTCAAAACTGCTAGCAACCGCCGTGGCATTGATTCCACATGGTGCTGATAGGTAGTCTGAGGTATCTGGTACCAAGCGCTCACCAGCTGGTCCTGCAATTCCCTCACATTGCGAGGGAGTAGCATGGCAGCACGAATTTTGTTTTCCAAGTAGGACCACGAATGGTAGAATGGTAGTTTCCAAGTAGGCCTAGACATGACTTGAAAGTCACAGGAATGTTCCTCGAACCAATCCATGACGATTTGACCCTTACGACATGGTGACATGGTGCATTATCCTGTTGGTAAACACCATTCCCCGCAAGAAAAACTATTGCCATAAATGGGCGAACCTGGTCTGCAACTATGTTCAAGTAGCTTACAGACGTCAAGGATTATTCTATGAGGATTATGGGTCCTAATGTGCCCCATGGAAACATTGCCCACACCATACTACCCCCGCAACCGGGTTATAGCCCATTGTTATAGATGAAGGGTGGTCATAATGTAATGGCTCTTCGGTATATATATATATATATATATATATATATATATATATATATATATATATATATATATATATATATATATATATATATATATATATATATATATATATATATATATATATATATATATATATATATATATATATATATATATATACTAGGAGGCTTCGCCCCCTGCTCGCTGGCGCTCGCCAACCTCCGGAACTGCTTTCGCAGTTCATTTCGGATTGCTTCGCAATTAGATACTCGCTTTGCTCGCTCATTGGATACGTTCTTAACGTCTAGCTTTTGTGTACTTTTTTAAATACTGAAGTTCCGAAAACTTTTCACTGTAAAATTCTAAACCTGTATATTTCAATATTAATTTGAAATTGCAATTGTTAATTCGGGCATTTGGCGATGCAACACTTATATAATTGAAGGATTTGTTACGTCAAGCGCTCAGGTATCATAATTTTGATCTAGTTGAGCTTCTATGTCATTTTGATTTGTGTTGCTAAGTTTACTTTCAAAAATTCTATGGCTGGCAACAGCATTTTTATTTTTTAAGTTGTTTATTTTTATTTCTTTTAGAATTCGTTCTTTTTTTAGCGAAATGTTTTTTAACCTAACAGAATTCTTTGCCGACTGTTTTCTCTATAAATGAAGAAAATAAAGTAAATATTTAAGTGTTGTGAAAAGAATCTTATTCAGTTGTACAAAGTACTTCAGCCAAAATTTGGGAGCCACGTAACTGAATTATATATATAAATTCGTAATATATAAATTCGTGAAAAAAAACGCTTTCGACAAAATACTAAAATAGAGATCTACTACTCACTTCTGCCTAGCTTAATAGTATGAGATTTCCGCAGCTGAATTGAACAACCTGATAATGCTCACTCTGGTTATTGTTTCCGTTTTTAAAAGCGCTATATATGTTGAGCCACCTCAGCTAGATTTGGCATGTGACATTTTTAGATGCAATCATTGGTCGATTTTCGAACGTTGCCATTCGGGGAGTTGTAATGAGGCTTTTTTTTTTTGTCGCCGCATAAGAGAAATATATATATAGATTACCGTAAAAGTCATAAATATATTCAGTAATAATTCGCGATCGCAACGGTCGAGTACACCATCTAGCGGGAGCCAGAAAATATCAGACATTAATTTATTTAGTTCCATCAAAATCATTGGCAGAATCAGACGCCATTTTCTTAGCAGCGAATACGAAGCAAAATTTACCTAAGGAAAAGGCCGAAGAACTTGAAAAAACTCTCCAGAATATTGGCAAATCTTTCAAAAACAGAACACGCCAAACATTTGAAGAAAAATTCCTCAATTTTTAACTTCTATGATCAACAAACTTACAACTGATAACTTCCGACTTCGGTATTGCATACTGTTCAGATGTGTGTATTACGGTAAAATACATTTCTTCTGTCTTCAATTCATTACAAATTAAAGTGAAATCAACATTGCTTTCTTCATTCCAATAAATAAATGTGAACGTACAGAACTGTTATAGTTATAGAATATTCTTCTTCTTATAGAATAGTATATATTTCTGTATCTACATTATTCAGAAAACAACAATAAAGTATCATCCGTATTACTTAAAATAGTATCATTTGTGCTGATTATTAATACATTTTTATCGTTTTCGTGGTAAGTATTTTTTAGTTTTGAAAGAATAATTTCAACTAGAATTCAGCTATTCTGTTTTAAAGCTACTTATTAAAATTCATATCGAGATCTTGCAATTATAAAATTTTGCTGTGTGGTATGTTCTCTAAAAGTAATGAAGAAATAATCTATGTATATATTATTTGAAAATAAAATTTTGAAACGAAGAACATTTCATATTGGAATTCTGCAGATTTATAAATCAGTTAAGTGTTATGATTTTTATAGTAAAAAAGTTTCTTGTAAATAATTTTCTTCTTCTTATTTGATGATAGTTCTCTACAGAATGGTTTTTTTACGTCTGATTAAGAACTATAAGAAAAAAACAATATGGAAGTTTTTTATTTCAATATGAGGAATTTTTAAAATTGTTTTTTTTTATCCGAAGAATTCTTTATTTTATGTTTTTTACTTTATAATTTTTTGATAAAAATTGTAGTTAAAATAATTGTTTTGAAAAATTAAATGGTATAAATAGTGTTTATGTATACGTTTTGAATATTCTAATGTTTGAAGT
This sequence comes from Parasteatoda lunata, assembly GCA_949128135.1. Lineage (NCBI taxonomy): Eukaryota > Metazoa > Arthropoda > Arachnida > Araneae > Theridiidae > Parasteatoda > Parasteatoda lunata. Next base: position 57,172,863 of record OX421972.1, on the reverse strand, counting down.
AATATGATTCAGAAAAGTATTTAATAAAATTGTAGTTAAAATAATTGTTTTGAAAAATTAAATGGTATAAATAGTGTTTATGTATACGTTTTGAATATTCTAATGTTTGAAGTAATATGATTCAGAAAAGTATTTAATAAAATTTCGGTACTTACGTATTAACGCCACCGCAACTACAGATTTGGCGATTTTTAAGTGCCGCCAATCTACACCTAAAAGTTTTGCGACAAATCATAAAATAAAACATTTTATTTAAAATCAAAGTAGTTAATCAAAATTTCGGTGGAAAAAAGGGCCGATATAGAGTTTAATATAGATTTAAAAAAAATCTCTATTTTCTTTCGTCGCCATATGAACTCTAATAAATAAGATTCCTAATGAAATTACATTTCCAAAACATACGTTTACCATAATAAAGTTTCATGTCATGAAAACTGGTACATTTACGTTTTTTTGGTGAAAAATTTTGCTCATGAAAAATAAAATTGCATCTTGTTTTGTTTTTGGCAAATCCCAAAGACGAATTTTCGTAGTACTAAAAAATGGCGTCAAAAAAGAATTTTTTTTCGTAAGCATTTTTTATTTTACGTTTTTCAGTTTCTAAAGAATGATTTTTATTGAAACTTAAAATTTTTTTTATAAAAATTGTTGTTAAAAAACTTTTTTTACAAAATTGAATTTTATAAAATTATGAGGCTTATGCACACTTTTTGTTCATTTTAATTTCTGAAGTAAAATGATTCTTAAAACTTTTCAAAGTTTAAATAGGTTTTTCATGTTATATCATTAAATTTAGCAAAACTATTTCTCGGGCAGTAGGTTTTAACTCTTATAAGAATATACATATTTTTTTTTTTTGTTTATGTACAAATATTTTTCCGATGTGCTTTGGATGTTCCTTCTCTAAAAAGAAAAGAGATACCATTTTGTTTTCGCTTGCATAAGAAAGAATATCAAACATTTTTCTTTTTTAAATTTAATAAGCCACAATAAAGAAGGAACGTTGTAATGATACACGCTGCATTGAAGACGTCTCTAAAGTAACTGAATGACTGTTCATATAGAAATTGCAGGTATTCGTCTCATACAACAATGCCCCCTATAGTTCTTTGCGATCGCGAATTATAATATGTTTGGTTCGAAATAATATTTCATTAAAAATATTTCTATAGAAAAAGTGGCGAAGATAATATGTGTGAAATATGATAAAGTTAAATAAAAAAGATTGGATGGAATATTTTTAATTAATTACTTTATAAAATTATTAAGTCATTAATTACGAAATTCAATTTCCATCTAGAAATTAGATCGCGATTAGGTAGTTAAAATTTTGAAGCATGTTTAAGCACATAAGTATAATAGCTGATTTTAAAAAATTGCTTAAAGATGAGAAGCGATGCATTCTTTTTACTCACAATCCCTATGTAAAAAATGCAATTTAATAAACTGTGACGGTAAAAATAAAAATCATTAAGCAACAATTAATTTACTCTTTTTGATAAAAATGTTATTTTAATTGTTGTCTGAAACATAAATTTGAGTAAAATTTTTTGTTGATTGGATGAGTTACTAAAATTAATTATTCGTTAACGATATGGGCATTTTTAAGTACACTTTAATTATTTAAGAGATATTGTCATTTTTGAACGATTAATTTTTAAAATTAAGCTTAAGCATTTATTTTCTTATATGAATTTCTTAATAGTCCTTATTTTTTTAAAAATCAAATTTCAAAGAAAATGTATATATGGGTGATTTTTTTTAAACATGACAATTCGGATCAAAAAATTTCTTCAAATATAAAGTCTTTAAAATAATCTAAATTTTTTTTTGTATACTTCTTTAGTTACATTTATTAATATCTTACAGACATCAGCAGTGTAGTTTATTGGCCTTTTTGCTCGAGGAAAAAATAAAATAGAAATTCATCAAATCTAGAATGCAGGAAAAATGACATATTAGCTTAGAAGTTTAAAAAACAGTCATTTTAAGTTAATAGTAAGTAACTCAACTTAAGCCAGTATGTTAGATGGATCATAAATTGCTTAAATTATTTCTTTTTATCCACAGTAGAAAGAATCAAAAAACTTTTTGTTGCTGATATGTACAGAATAAAATTGTGTATAATAATCAATCATTAAATAAAAAAATAGCTTTGATTAGATCCAAGCATATTACAATCATACATAAACTGGGTATTAGGTTAATATTTGCTTTCCCTCTTTACAGTATCAGCAGTTAAAAAGAATTTCTGGTAACACTTCAAAGCCCTGGCATTCATAAGCCAGGAAAATGACAGTCAGGATAATGACAAATTCGCCATTTAATAGCATGTAACTTTACTTTAATATTTTTGCCTTAGACGTTTATATTCTGCAGAAAACAACGGGATTTCTTAAAATAACTTAGATAAATCTATGCTGTTTATGTTATTAATGATTTCAAGATGCCAAGAAAATGACAACATAAAAACCTACTCACCTTGAAAAAATTTTTGAAATAGATTTTGAGTCAGAAAATTGGTTCTTTACTCATGCAACAAGACATGTTTAGATAGGAGGGTATCTAATCAATCTATTAACATAAGATATTGATTGCTGGCTCTATCTATTTTGGTTATAAATCACTAAATAAAAGTAGTCAGGAAAATGACAGATTTTCAAGGGACAAACAAATTATTGACAGAAAAAATTATTTTAAACGAAGTTTTTGTAAATAATACCGTCTGCGTATATTCTAGAAATGCTTACATAGGTTGAGATAAAAAAAATTAGATTTTGAAAAATGTATGGCAAGTTTTAAAGCTAGTTATTATTAGAAATATTGTTTGGAACATGCCAGGAAAATGACATTTTGATACTCAATTAAATTTTTTAAGTATACAAAACAGTCAATGCTAGTGCAAAGTCATTTTAAAATGTTAACAGCAATGCTATTTATTAATTTTTTTTAAAAAAAAGTTCTTTTAATATTATAATAATTTAATATAATATTAGATCTTGGAGCAAGGGACAGTGAATTGTCATATTTCGTGAGAATCACCCATATTTATTGTAATAAATGTTATAAAAGATATGCAGGTAGTTTACCATATTTAAGTTAAAACGAGAATATGATTCCGGGTACTTCTGTGATCTTTCTTCTACTACTTCTTTTTTTTCGGGGTGGGGGTCAGAGTTCTTTGGCCGCCTCTTTTGAATAGCCAAAGTAGAATGCATAATTTAATTTACTTTTGATGTAGAATACGTGTAAAAGTTAAATTCGATTTAGTTAAAAAGGACGTTAACCTTTTTTTTTTAAATTATCGAGAATTTTAAATTCTGCTGACCATGATAAAATAGGATGCTGTATCTATATATGCTGTATCTATGATAATATACAAGTGACGGCATCAAATTAAATAAAGATGGGTTGCAACAAGAGCGCTTCATTTTTACAAATATCTATAAATTAGAAGGCAAAGCCCCGTTCCCACTCAAAGATTATTTCCTCTCATTTATTGTTGCTTCTTGGAATAAAACAGCTTTTTCAATGAAGCTTAAATTATTCACCTAAAATATGTGTACTAAAAATAATTATGTTCGCTTACACCTAAGTCCACACTTCCCACTTCCAAATATGTCACTCGTGAATCTATTAAGATATATAACTGAACATAAGTAATTTTTATGTAATCATTCTTTAAAATAGCATTTAACATTAAAATGATATTGCTATAACAAATTTGGTGAGGTCTTAATCGTGATTTAATATTATCGCTTATCATACAGACGAAAATATTAAATACATTATTTATATGAGTCACAAAGGGCATGAAAGTGATTGGTCAGCTCTAAATCCTTTAACGATTCTCTTTAACTGTAATTTATAATAGTCCATTAATGTAATTTGCATAAAAAATATTGACTGTAAAATGGCTCTTAAGATTAAATACCTATTTTAATAACTTTATCTTAAAATTTAGGGTAAAATACGCTATAGTAAAAAAAGACAATTCTATTAATTATAAATTCTCAATTTAGAAAACAATCAAAATCAAAACATAAGAATATCAGTGCAGGTTAACCTTGAAATAAAACAATACCTCTATGATTTTTATAGATTTTATGCAGATGACAACCAAAACAATATGGAATTCAATGTGGGAAAACCGGATCCTACTATCTGATTTTCTGGCTAGTAACAATGCGCCTACAACAATGAAAAACTGTGTTAGATCATTACGTTTTTATGCTATAAAGAGATATTTTTTTTAAATGCATTGAACATTTTAAAGATTCATACTCGAATAAAATATTTATGTCATAAAAATATAAGTTTCTGAATTGCATGATTTTAAAAAAGTTTTTAATATGCCCCTTTTAATGCTCAAATTTAGCCCCACAATAATTTTCTACGGATCCCGATTCATTTCTAAAATTACGACTCAAACTCAAACTGTATGGAATCATTTTAAAAACTGTTATTAATTCGTTGAGAGAAATGATTTATAAATATTTATTTAATCGTTATTTTCCAATATCATACTAAGACAGTTAAATAAGCAAAAAAAAAAAGAAAAAAAAAAGATAGTTTTAAACCCGAAAATTAAAAATAATGTGCCCAACCGTAAACTTTATCGTTGATTAGATGGTTATACTGCTACCGATTGTTCAACCGTAATTTTTAAATGGAAATTCTAACTGCGATGATTAAAACTCTTAGAAATTATTCAAATAATTTCTGTTTTCAAAATGTTTTTTGGGTGCAAATTAGTAAAAACAATATTGCTAATGATTCTTTAACTCCCAACATAAGACTTTATTCTTAGAAAAAAAAGGGGAATGGCAAAATCAAATTTTAAGAAACTGTTTTAGAAATTTTCATTCTTTAGAAACATATACGTTCTGAAAAATATTGATTTCATTACACATTTTTTTAAAATTAATCTTTTAAATGTCCTTTGTATCGGCAGCTACGTAGCTACTTTTCTTCTATAAAAGCTACCTTCCTCCTCCTTTCTCTTATACTGATATTTTTGAAAAAAAAGTAGGACTCATACAAATATAAATATATTCAACTTAAATGGCATTTAAATATTTTTCTTTTTTAGAATTTTTCTGAAATTGCTGCAGAATACATTAGTGTTATTGAGCTGAACTTTCATTGAATCACAAACATGTGTAGGGTGGAAGTTGTTATCGTAACTAAAAAAGATAAAATTTTATGAAAAAATTTAAAATTGGATGATAAAATAGAAAATCGAATGTAATTGACACTATTATGTAATCAGGCTAGGGCTAAGTATGTATAATAAAGTCATGAACTAATAAATTGTAACATAACATAAGCTAATAATAAACATAAGCTGATTATTGTATTTTATTAGAACTTAATTGGAATTTTATAATAGAGCCAGAATGTTTCGACCTGGATTTTATTGTTGTAAAGCTGAGAACGGATAATGAAACCATTAGATGAGCATACTTTCAGAAAATGGAACATGTTTAGAAAATATCCGTTATTTTATAACAGATCCAGAACTTTGTTAATGTGTTTCTTTACATTATAGGATATAGACAATTTTTTTAGTTGTGTCGTTAATATACGAATATCACTAAGTTTATTAAACATGATTTTATTCGGGATAATAAGTAAAGTAAATAATTGTAGAGGACTTTTCTTTGTATTAATTTTTGAAAATTTAAAAAAAAAGAAAAAAAAAGACTGTGCAATTGAATAGTTTTATAATTCAGGCAACAAGTTTAGCAATACTGTTTAAGTCATACACATTAATAAAAAGTTCGTATAACATAGTAAAATTAATAAACATATTAAAGATTATGAATTCTTATTTTTCATAGTATTGTTAAATTATTGTAAGGAACCAAACAATTGTAATAACTTTGCTAGCACTGTATAGGTTGTTTATTAACTTTTATAAAGGGATTCTTTCTTTCCATAAAACTTGGAGTGTGCTATTTCTAAAAAAAAACTTCTCCAATTTATTTCCATTCTTTTACATGCTTTAAGAAAAATAGATGCGTCCATTTCCCTTTGAGCCTTTATTAAACTTCTACATTCCTGTTTAGAAAGCAATAAAACAGAAAAGTTCTCGTATGATTTTTCTTTGGGGGCGAAATAGATTAAGATTTATTTTCGCTACGATTCTCACTCTTACTATTTAGAAAATTGTTTTCGAAAGTAAGTTGTTTAATAAAATTGAGTACTGAGTAAAAAGCTTTCTGTGGAAACTAGAGCTCATAAAAGTGTAATTAAACCACACGATTTTATACCTTGTTTCATTTTATTCATTACTTTTTTCCCAAAATTTTGCTTAGCTATGCCTATATTTCAATGGAGATGTTACGGTTTATGAAGGTTTTCAAGTTTCATTATCAAAACGCTTTCTCTGGAAAAAAATATTTTCTCTTTCTCAAAAAAATAGCGTCATAAATTTAATGCTTGAAACATTTTCCTAATCGTGTTTTTATATTTCATTTAGTTTGTATTTATTTGTAGTGCTAATGCATACAATACTATCGCTAAAATGTAGAACAATTAGCTAAATTTTATTAAATTGTTCCATTCAGTTATTATCTATAACAACAAAACCATTTGTTCTATCATCCTGAAATTTGGACAACGGCTGCGATAGTCAGACCTCGATCTTAAAATTCATTCAAAGTTTTCATGTAGATAGTTCGGGAGAGATATTTAAAAAACAAAATTTTCTCATTAGTTTAACTTCCCCCATGGCTTTTAAATTATGTTCTAGATTATTTTTCTTTCCAAATATATTATTTATAAATAATACCAATTATAAATAATACCAATTATAAATAATTAATTATTAATAAATAAATATATCAAATATATAAAGATTAAATGAGTGACTTTTTGCTAGTTCCTTGCTCTATGTGACCAAAAAAGGATTTTATTTAACATTATTTAATATCAAATTATATATTTTGTTGATTATGTCAGTTAAACTAAATGACTACATCACAATGATAATATTTCTAAAGTTATGTTTTTAAAACGTGTTTCTAAATAACTCAAAATCAACGGAAATTCAATTAATAAAAATAAGTATCGTATGGAAAAGAAAAACTAATGTAGAGATGGTATTTATTCGTTTAGTAGAAGCGTAATAACTTTTTAAAACGCCAATGATACTTAATTGATTTTGGTAATAGGTAAACATATAAATTATGTACTACTAAACTAAACTCGAAAATCGACCAATGATTGCCACTAAAAATTTTACATGCCAAATCTAGCGGAGGTGGCTCAACATATAATGGAAAAAACGGAAACTGAAATAACCTGAGAGAGCATTCTCACCAAATGTGATCTCTTCCGAAATTCACCCTATCAGGTTGTTCAATTCAGCTGCGGCAATCTCATATTATTAAGTTAGGCAGAAGTGAGTAGTCTTTGTCGATAGATCTCTATTTTAGTATTTTATCGAAAGCGCTTTTTTTCACGATATATATATTTCTCTTACACGGCGACAAGAAAAAGCCTCATTACAACTCCCCGAATGGCAACGCTAGAAAATCGACCAATGATTGCCGCTAAAAATGTCACATGCTAAATCTAGCTGAGGTGGCTCAACATATAGCGCTTTTAAAAACGGAAACTGAAATAACCAGAGAGAGCATTCTCACCAAATGTGATTATTCAATTTTTAATAGATTTAATTATAGCCAAAATTTTAACCTTTTTAAAGAGATATCAGTTTTAGAAATTTTATCTTAAGATTTTATACTATAGCACATTTCTAATAGGTTTAACGAATTATATGTCATTTATTTGAATTCAAATTTATTTTAATGACTTAGTATTTACTAAAAAGATGTAATTTTTTTTAAAAAAAAAAAGTTGTTATATGGATTTGAATGATTGTTTTGAATTCTTAGAGTTTTGTGCATTTGCAATGTACCTAAGTTAGTAGCGAGCGAAGCGAGCTTGATTTGCGAAGCAAACCATATAAGATTGCGTAGCAATTTTCGGGGATTGGCGAGCGCTAGTGAGCAGGGGGCGCAGCCCACTAGTATATACCTACTAATTGAAATAAAAAAAAAAGATAAGTATTAAAAAAAGTAAATTAATGGAAGACTGGTAATAATTCATTTAGGAGAAAGTAGAAAATTCCCATGCTATTATTGTCGCCAATGATGTTTAATTAATTTTGGTAATAGACACTACTGGGATTCACATAATTGGTGCAGTTTTGTAATTAATTACTAAATATCTACAAAATAAATACAGGAGCAAAATTTTATATTAGTATATTTGATTCCTTTTAAAACTGCATCAATTTTGTATAGTTTTAATACATTTACTAAAGAGACGGGATTTTACGGCCCCTTTAAAATATAAATACTGGAGAAAATTGCTTCACTATCATGGGACACCCTCGAGCAACTGCATTATGTTAAATCATACTGAATGCAATTAATTTTATATTGAGAGAATCAACTTCTAAAAATGTGTTTTGCTTATTCCAATAACATAGCCGCTTATAAGGTAACAAATAATAATAAGCAAAAAAGAAAAATTATTTAATCTTTATTAATTATGTTGGTACATATTAAATTTTCAGTTTAAGCATTATTTTGTTCTGTATACTGATTTATTAATTATTTTCACGTCGTACGAAGAACGGGAATTTGCTTGTAAACAATAATCATCCATTATTAATATTAAACAAAGTGGTTGGTTATTATAAAATATTTGCGAGGTTATGTAATATGTTTCAAAGTGTACAATGCGCTACAAAAATAAACGGACCACCCTTAATAACTTTTAATCAAATGATTGGATTTTCACGTTCTAGGACTCAATCTTAATGGTTCGAAAGGGTGACCTCAAATATGCTAATGAATAAGTGCAGACCGTAATTTAAGTAACGAAATCAGGCACAAAAACGTACTTCATCACAAAAAGAAAAACATTTCTTTTTTTACGACAAATTCAAAGTTTTTGACACGCAAAATATAAGGGGTAATCGCAATCTTCGAAATATAGTCCCTATAGTTTGGTTTCTACACTAGTTTCGAGGCTGATGTGGAATGTATTTTGCATGTATTTTGTGTAAAGTGAGTCACATATAACTATCTACATTCTCATTATATTATTTTAGTAGAAATAATAAAGAAAAACTTTATTTCTATTGAAAAAAATTATACATTTCTTATAACGAAGCGTTTATGTAAATTTTCTACACTTGTTTTGAGGCTGCTGTGGAATGTTTTTGGTATATATTTTGTGTAAAGTAAGTCATATCTAAGTATCTCATTACATTATTCTAATTAAAATAATAAAGAAAAATTTTATTTCTTTGGAAAAGAATTATACATTCCTTGAAACGAAAAGTTTACATAAGTTATCTACACAAGTTTTAAGACTTCAGTGGAATAATGTTTGTAATTATTTTGTGCAAAGTGAGTTGCATATAACTATGTACAATCTTATTATATTATTTTCATTGGAATAATAAAGAAAAATTAAATTTTTTTCGAAAAGAATTATACACTACTCAAAAGGAGACTGCATCAGAATGTATTTTGCAAAATATAAAATTCTGCATTTATATTGAGTATTCCTTTACATTTTCCAAAAAGAATTTTTCTTATAATGTAAAACATGTTTTCAACGAATTGTGAAATGCTACTTTCTTATGAAATGGGATTTCTTTTGCTAGGAAATTGATTCTTTTGATGCATACTTTCTTTTACTTACTAGCGCATATGAACGAACATTTCTTGAAAAGAGAACTTTTATTTCCCGAGGATTTGGAAGAAACTAAAGCTATTAAAAGAAAACGATATGTGATAAAGTTTTGAAATAAAAAAATGATTTTGTAAATTTTTAGACTTGTAAAGAATTTTTTTTTTCATTCTAACTATAATAGATTTTATGCAAATGATTCATTGTCAATCTATTTTATTTATATTTTATAACCGTCGTTGAACAGCCGACCCAATTTTCGGTTTTAAGTCTACTAATGTTCAATTCCGTAGCCTTATAATTTTGAACCCAATTCAGAAGGCAAGGAAACGCCTGGTTCAAGTATTGGGAGAAATTTGTCTTCCTGGAGGACTTTTTGAAGCAACTAACCCGCATTTGCGTTACATGGAGAGGAAGGACCCCGAGAACTTCCCACGGTTAGTCTGGCTGCAAAGGGACCCATGATCCGTCTACCACTGAGGATGTTTCACGTCAGCACTGTGGTCATTGCAAGCTGGATGCTGATTCATATCGACCAGTCATCGACGGGATTCGAACCCGGTTCATCTCATTGGAAGGTGAACTCTCTAGCTCTTGAACCATCCCGGCTCATCTGCAATCTATTGCAAGAAAGCTATTTTTTTAAATGAAGAAATACAGAAGGCTATCATCTCGAGTTTTTATCAAAAAAATCAAAATCAATTTTTGTGACAACTTTTAAATATTTCTTCTTCTGTATTTTAGATTTATTAAAAATGATTCATTTGCAATGTATTGTAAGAGAGCTATTTTATTAAATCAAGAAATGCCGACAGCTATCACTTTAAGTTTTTATTGATTATGCAGAAGAAAAGATTCAAACGCAATTTTTGCGTGAACATTTAAATATTAATATTTTTTTTAGTCCAACTATTTTGGATTTAAAGCAAATTATTCATTTGCTTTGTATTATGAGAGACCTATTTTATAAGATGAAAAATTACTGACTTCTATCACAATAAGTTTTAATTAATGATAAAAAAAATAAAGAGAAAAAAGCCAAGTATTTTTTGTGAAAAAAAAAACTCATTTAATTTTATGGGTTATTAAAAACTAAACACAACACTTTGAAAAATATTGTACACACGCAATGTTTGATAAAAAAAACAGGGTCATAAAGCAAAAAAGAATGCAATGAAACATGATAAAATATTCAGAGACACTTTTGACTTGTTAAATCATAATAAACACCAACAAAAATTTATTTAATTAATTATACTTAATTAAAATAAATTTATACTATCCATTGCGTATAACTAAAGAACAAATTTAGATGAAAAAAAACTGGCATTTGATATATTTATTTATTTAAAACAATTTTTATTCTTCTTAACAAATCAAAGAAGTTAACAAGAAAGAAAAAAAAATTTAAAACATACCTTAGGCAATTTTGTTTACCAACATTAAAGTATATTACTTATGCAAATAAAATTGATGTAAAACCATACATAAAATATTCCTTAAAACGTGTAATAAGAAAAATTACAGATCTTAAGTTTTTCCTCATTAAGTTAAATTTCTTTGGTCCAAACAAATTTCAATTTTCTTGTTTTCATTTCATTCTATTTACAATTTAACCAAATCGAGTAGTAAAAATAAATCCTGCTTGATAATTTATTTGTTTTTACCGATATGCCTATCAGGCAAAAAATATTCTTTATGTTGTAATTATTTATTTAAAGTTGTTGGAATGAGAAAAAATTTTTCTGTTAAAATGTTAGCCTGAGGACACAACGCTTTGCAAATAATCTTTCTGTATTTATCTAAAAAATACATCTAATACATCCTTTCGTTTTTTTCTCCAAAATCAAATCATTCGTTAGGATATAATATTTTTTCTTTAAACCTTTAAAGTAAATTACAAGTGCTTTTATTTGTTTTTATAAATGCTAATAAGAATATTTGATTTAAAAATCCCAAAAAGTTCTGTAATAGATTTAATTAGTGTTAATAAATTAAAGTTAAAACTAATATTTTTACACTTTTAATAAAAATAAAATTTTAACTAAAATGATTCATTAAATGTATCAATTAACAAACTAGAATAATAATAAGTTTTTCTTAAATTGCTATTAATTACATGAAATACTTCTACACTGCAGTGGGTACTTACTCGGAGAAAAAAATTCTGATAAAAATTACCGTATTCTATACCGTATTCTATGGTAATGATATTTTTGGTAAAATAAACCATAATTCTGGTTTTAAAAACCAAAACATACCGTGTCATTTGATAATTTTGATAATTTTTCCATTTATACGGTAACGAATTACCGGATAGTCCTTATTATCCCACATTTAGAAGAAATATAAAACTAAAAGGTAAATTTAGTTGAATAAATGGTTTTTATGTATCTATCTGAGCTATCATGATACACTTACCAAAGTTTACCACATTTACTAAATTTTATAATTTTAAATAATCATGATTTTAAATATCTTTTTTATCATCAAAGTGAGAAAAAAAGTAAAGTTAAAACTACCAGAATAATCTACAATTTACCTTGTTTCTAGTTCTGTGGTAAGACCAAAAAGGCTGATAATTTAGGCGTGATAGCTTAGGAGATGATTTTTGGTAAAATTAACAATAAAATATGGTTTTGTTATCATGCTCTTTGGTAGTGAATCTGGTAAAATTTGGTAATTTTATCATGATACTTTAGAACATGGCATAAAACCATTTATTCTGTAAAATTTACATTTGCGAATTTCGGAGAATACTCATAAAATGAGAATTTCTGGAAACCGTTGCCATAAGAACGTAGAAATTACCAAATAAATGGCCGTAATTTTAATTTTATTACCAGAATAATTATTATTATTTTTAACAGAAATGTTATAACCATACAAGTACAGTAATTTTATCAGAAATTTTTTCTCCGTCCTTCTAGGCGAGAAACTTAATAAATAAATTATTTAAAAAAAGGCCTATGTTTAGAAGCATTATAAATAAGCTTTGTACTACTTATTTCGTTGCTAAAAGTTTAACGCGTTTTAAATGGCAAAAGATGATAACGTTTTGGTTGAACTCAAGATCAGATTTATTAATTTTTCTTTCTAAATAGATTAGTATCACATTCAATACATTATTCAACTTATTTTGGAACAATCTCATGCATTACGAACAAATTGAATAAAAAACAATCGTAAAATATCGAGCATAATAAAAATACATGTATAATAAGTAATCAATACCAAGTTATGGTTATTGGCAACTGTTAATTAAGTTGTTTTAAAAAAGATCACGTTAAATTTAGATTTTTAAATACAATTTTTAGAACTTACAATGAAATTTTAATAACAATGATTTCCAATTTTATTAAGGTAGAAAAATATTCTTCATTGCATTAATACTAATATAAGTGAATAAATAAAATGCTTATTAAATAATTTAGTTTTATAAGTGCAATAAATGCATGAAATAATTTTTTAAAAAAAGTTATTTTAAAAATTATGCTTAGTATTTAAGATACATATAATCCGTTATTTTATATTCACATCTAAATTGTATGACATGGTCATAAGAAATTTTTAAAATTTATAACACTGTAATGTTTTGGAAAGCTTCACAGGATTTTGAGCTATGTATGAAAAATTTTCTTTTGGGATATTTAATTTATTAAAATAGTTATCTAGTTGAAATATCGTTGAAATACATTTTTCTTAATTTGACATTTCATGTATATTTTAGCTGTAAATTAAAATTTTTTCCCTCTATGCTATAAAAATTTACCTAAACTCTTTTCTTGTTTTCAAGAAGCTTTAACTATTTCCAACGTCAATCAACAAACTTTTCAAATATTTAACTTGCTTAGAATTTAAAGTATTTGAAACTTTTTATTTGTATTTTGGTTGAAGACAGTTTGGATGTTATGCAATTGGAATAATTAAAAGTGCCTATATATATATATATATATATATATATATATACTTGTTAAACAATTAAAAACACACATATTTTAACTGTGAGAAGACGGTAACAAAATCACGTCATCTCGTATGCTCGATTGTCAACAATTAACAGACGATAACCAAACTGAACTAGCATCATCTTTTCGGAAGCGAAAATATTAATTGTGAATGCGCCTTAGTTTGGTGTAAACTTTTCCCAATGTAAGTGCTTAGATTCAACTACACCTTTTAAGTGTATATGAACGTTTGATTTGATGCTAACTTGAAGAAAAAAAATCTTCCATCTCATAATATTTTGGGATTTTCATCATCACATTTTGAGACATAGTACACTACAGTTTTACAGTGTGTAATTAAATTAAAGTCTTTACTATCATTTGTTTTTTAGCCTAAAATTATATCTGTATTTTGTACATCATTATTCACAACAAAAAATGACGTCTTTAGTTAGAATTTTGTAAAAAAATTAAAGTTGACTTCAAGAATAAAAACATTATTTTTCATGTATATTTACGCTTTTTAAGATAAATATTTAAGAAGCGTTGGATTCTTATTATTGCATTAAATTAATAATTCATTAGGTAAAATATTTTAGAAGGTTCACGGCTGAAATAATTGAAATATATTTTACCTTTATCTACTTTCAGGCACCATATATAACCATATATTTACCATATACATATTTATGTTTCACTCGCAGTTGATCTATTTATTTAAGAGATATGAAATTCAGAGAAAAGTTTAATATATTTTCTTAACAAAGCCGAGTAGACAAGTGTTTTGAAATTTTTATGAAAATTTAAAACATGATTTCAAAAAGCGCACTTTTGCATTTTCTTCGTATGAATTGCTGCATGTGACTTAAAATTCAACTTCGCACTAGGTTATGTCATAAAAGCAAATTTTTTCTGTGAAAAGAGTTGTCTCAAAGAATCTTATTTCTCCAATTTTCTTCAACACCTTAAACAAATATAACAACCTTTTACAAGTGATTAGTATAAATATTTGCTTCAATAATTTTATTTGAATTTAGATTAGGAGAAAGTGTCAAAAAGAGTGATCATCTTTAAGGTTGTTTCGAAAACGTTTGTTTATTATTATAATTCTTCCAATTATCAAATCAAATTAAAATTTAGAAATAATAGATTTATACATTATACTGCATCTTGCCTTATGCGGATGTGGGGTTTTCAAATCTAAAATTAGTTTCGCTCTTAAAGCAGTAGATTTTCTTTTAAAATTTCATTCCTAGCCTATTTTTTTTGTCAAAATATGCAAGTTTCAAAACGTTATAATAAAAACAGGAAATTGCGTTAATGTTGATAGTGAAAATTGTCTTGGGGCACATCATCAAAGCTAAAATCAAACAGGAACCCATGCCCGGAAATGAAGTCATGTGACGCTAGGGGTTCCTGACAAATACTGAAATAGCTAAAGCCTGTTTTATAGTTGGAGAAAACTGTGGAGTATGAAAAATCAATTTTTAATATAGCTTTACTTTTCATTAGACAATGAAGTTGGTTTTCATTTTTCCCATACCGCCTTCTTTGCTAGTGATTAGACAGATTTCGATAAAGGTTTTTTTCTTCTATTAAATATTAATTCTCACTTCCTTATTTGTATACTTTTATTAGTTCACCTTTGACAAGGACATTTAAATTTCTTATCAAAAGAAATTATAACAGAAAACCTCTATAAGCTGCCCTGGCGATACTAAAAAAAAAAAGAAAAAGAAAAGAAAAAGAAAAAAGAGGAGAAACAAATACGTATCCAGTAATCGAGGAACCATTTTCATTTACTTTAGAAATGTCAACTTTCTTCTTGAACACTATGATGCAACATATAGTGTTACTTACAATTATAAATTTTTAAAATTTAAATTATAGAAGTAAATTTTTCTATAAAAATTCATAGTTTAATTCTTATGGTAAATAAAATTTCCATACTGATATTTTGAAGTACGAGAAAAGCATTCAATGATATTAAAAATATTAAGGAAACGTGTTATCTACAAAACTGGATGTATTTAAAACATTTTTTAGGGGGTTGGAAAAAGGTTGGAAAGGAGAAGAAAAGTTTTCTCTTTTCATTTATAGTTGGTTTGTTCTGTATTTTTACTCTGATAAACAGTACTGTATTATTAATAAAGATGTTTCTTTGAAATTTCATTTATATCGTCCGTGTTGATTAAATATTATAACTTATTTTGACATAGAAAGGAAGAATAAAATGGAGGGAGGCAGCGTACCCAACTACACATGAAGTGTTGTCCAACAACCGGTTCACAGGTGACGTACCTCTTAACTGTCACTTTGCCTCTTATGCGCATGCGCATTCATGATGCTCTGCTAAATTTGAGAATGTTGCTCAAGTTGTTTTTTTGGTATAGCGCACCGCACCGATCAGCTCCCCACATTAGTTACGCATTCCAAGAGCTGAGTTTTCTCTATTTTCTATATTCTTTGGTTTTGGTGTCCTGTCAACGACATAATATGGTGGAGAAGAATGTTTGTTTTCTTCAAGATGAAAGCTAATAATGAAATAATTGACTTTTTGGGCTTTGCCTTTTTGTAATAAAAGCCTGCTGTTGCCAAAATTGAACATAGCAATCAAATGATTAAACAGGCATGAGAATGATGTTTTCATTCCCTAAAGTAGAGAAAAGGGTATCAACATTTGTGTCATTTATTTCGCTTAAAATATAAAATCTAACAATAAATCTGAACGCGTACCAAATCTACTCTTTTTAGTAAACGTATCTTTTAGAGATTGCCTAGTAAAATCTGAAATTCAATTAAAACTTTTGAAGTTACTCCACCAGAGATCCAAAATATGGAAGACCTTTCTAGATTCACAATTAGCCCTTTGTAATTACGAATGCAAATCTTTTTTTTTTTTTTTTTCAGAATTACTCTTAAGCTTTACGGAATAAACTGAGAAAAATATTTTAATGATTATGTTTATTTAAGATCCAGATAGAATTTTGTCGATAAAGTATGTAAATAATCAACAAAATTAAATTTTAATTTTTAAACATTAAATATTTTAAAAATGGTATGAAATCGCTAAAAATTATTGCTTTTCGCTGCATGCTTAGCATTAATAATGCAATATTGTATCTATAATTTTTTTCTGATATTATAATAGTAAGATTTTTACACTTTATAAGAAATTAGAAATAAATTTTTGAAAAGAATTATTGGTTTTTTGTTTGTCGAATAAACCATCATATATTTGTATACTTTTATTTCTTCTTCTTAATGAATTTATATCACATTTTTTGAATTAAAATTTTTAATAATAAAGTTAACATCGAAAATGAAACTTTTAGTCCATAAATCTTATGGAACTGTTTTTAACTTTGGACTAAAATAAATAATAGTATTAATACTTTCAAAAAACGCAGTTAAGACCTGTTTTGAATCAATGACAATTTAAGTGGTTTTTGTGGTATTTGTAAATTAAAAACTTAACCATATTTAAAAAATTCATCATAATTTTTGTAGAATAATATACTCGCTCTGACCTGATGCATTTATGTTGCTCTTCATATTTACTATTACATCAAATCAATTTTTAGATAAAATTCTGATTTCATTATTTCAATATTTAGTTTTCTCACATGAGTATATTATTTAATTACGTACTATACCATCTGAAGTAATCTGTATTTATATCTTTTGTATTAACTAACTTGGCAATAAATGAAATAAATTTCTGTTAGGATTCATGTAAACTTTTAATATCGCGCAAATAAAAGCTATAATTGAGATATTTTCAAGTATCAAAAGTAGGTAATAATCATTCAAGTACTCCTTAATTAAGCGAATTCATTACAACCTTTCGATAAACTTAAAACTATTTCATATATGAGTCATTTTAAAATGCACATAAGACTCGGCAGATAATCGATAGTTTCTTCTTCTTGTTTAAATAATACAGCATCCATATACTCTTAATAACTTTATGGGATGTAAAAATTAACGCTCAGCATCTCAAACTGATTTAAACGAGTCTTTAGAGCTATGAGAATATTGCAATTTATACTTTAATGCTTATTGATGCAGAAATATTTTGTTTTAAGAACTCCTATAACAAGTGCAGATTTTCAAAATTTAAAATTTAAGTATACAACTAATCTAGTTAAATTTATAATTTAAAAATTTCAAACTAATTAAACGGTATTGAACAACTGAAAATTATTTTATCCATTTAATTTATTGATTTTTAGTGGTCTCAAGAATATCTTTCGAAATAGTAGTAAAATGTTGTTTATATTTTTTG
Source organism: Parasteatoda lunata (assembly GCA_949128135.1). Lineage (NCBI taxonomy): Eukaryota > Metazoa > Arthropoda > Arachnida > Araneae > Theridiidae > Parasteatoda > Parasteatoda lunata. The sequence continues at coordinate 57,154,911 of OX421972.1, read as the reverse complement.
AATTTTATTTATAGTAATAAAACACGCTAATGCAGTATTTGGCCATAAGATTTTATAATTTAATTTTTCGCTTTGGTAAAGAGTAGCTGTATAGAAACGACACACGGTGTTATTGAAGTATAAAAATTTGAATTGCTCAAAAGGTGAAGTTATGAAATTAGTATAATACACGACAATGGCCTAAAGAATGAATTTGGAGGATCACATCACGAGATTACGCTATTATCCAGTTTTCTTCGTTATTTCTTTTTATTGGTAACAGATGGAGGTTACAATATTTTTATTAACATTTCAAACTTAAAAGAGTGTAAAATTGTTAAATTATGTTTTGTTATATGTTTTGCTCACGCAGTTGACTATCACAAATCATACTTCATGAGCAGTTTTCCTAATTTTTCCCACGTAATTCAAATTTATTTATTTCAAAAATTATAAATAAAAATAAATATAAAATTTTTATGAAAATGCAACATTTTTAAAAACCTTTAGTCTCTCAAATTAGGTGAGGTACAGAAGAAAAACTTTCTTGCACTTTTAAAATATTTCTGTGTGTGTGTGGTTCAAGGTATTAAATTGTTTTCTCAATTCCTTAACAATTATCAAAAATTACTCAAAATATATTTGGTCGGTAGATCAATGAAATCATTACCCACGATTTCTACCATTAATTACACAATAAATAAAACAAATATTTTGGAGAAAATTCTTAACAGTTATTTAATAATGTTTTAAATACTGTGTCGTTAGCTTACAGTTTGGATAGGTTACTTAATCAACAGAAGCAAAATCTTGAAATACCTATAACCATTTCTGTAGTGCCTTGAATATATATCTTAAAAGAACAAATTTATACAAAGCATACTAATTTAACACATATTTTCCTTTACAATGATTATAAGGCTAATATTCTCAAGTAAAATAAGTACATTAAGTACATTAAAATACATTAAAATGTGCCTTTAAGTACATTAAAATGTACGGTGTTTCTTTTATACAGTATTTTTCTTTACTTACTTGGGTAAAATAGTTATTAGCTCGGAGTTGAAATTAGTGAATTTTATTTATTAAAAGTAAAAAATCATGTATTCTAAAATCCTTTTTATCATAGGTTGCAGTACAATATGTTTGGAATAACTGACGGGTAAGTTTTTTAAAATTGATAAAAGTATGAGAAAATAATTATAAAGGTAAGTAATGGAACACGTTGAATTTTGCTCTGGTATAAATAATAGTACGGGAGAAACAAAATAAGAAAAATCCCCAGTAATGGTTATCAAGAGCTATTTGTTGTAAAACGTGTATTCATTTTGCATTTTTTTTAAAAATATGTGTGATCTTGAATTTTTTCCAAAAATGATAAACTTAAATAGAAACCGCGATAAGCAAAAAGTAATGAATTGTTTTATTTATTTATTAATATTGTGGCCAGGGCTGTGCTCCATGCCTTCGATCCGATTTGATTGTACTTCTCTGCACTTGTCAAACGACAACAACAACATTTATTAATGTAAAAGACTGACAATTTATGAATTCATCATAACGTAATATATAGTGCACCAATTCCAGAGTTTGATGAAATTGCTATAATAAAATAATCAAAAACTGTATTTTGGATTAACAACAGACTTCATGGAATGTAACGAAATGAACTTATATCTTTGTAGGAGATAGTGGAAATATATATTTTTCAGCTTTTTTATTCATCAATTTTTGATATAATTCCAATTATCACAATGAAAGAATAATTAAAAATCACTCTAAATCATTCATTTTAAAGTTTAAAAATTTAAATCTATTTTAAATACATATTATGTAAATACATTTTAAACATCGTACGCTTCATTTTTGGAAACAGTGCAATTTCATAACTTACATTTTAACATATATATATAACTGTTTTTTACTCTAAATTGATATCCTTGGCATCAAAAAATATTTCCCAAACTATTTTGATGTGTAGAGAAGTTATAAATCCCAGATCGCATAAAGAAAGTTTATTATAAGACATGAGCATTACTCAGCTAGATAATTATAACGACGTGTGTCAAGATAAACCTTTTGATAAATTTTCACTACTGATATATAGCATGAAAGAACAACTGTTAATATTTACTGAAAGGTTTAGTTCTTAAAAAAAATTGTTAACTTTTTTAACACGTTTCTATGAAATATATCATAATCAATTACTTTCTTGACAGTTAGTTGACATTAGCTAAGAGAATTGGCTATTCGATCTACAATAAATTTTGTCTTAACAACCCTTTATTTTTTTGTCATTTACTAGAAAAAGAATATTGAAGTCTAGATCTGTTAAATCGGGAAAAACTCAGATGGAATTAGTATTAATAAAAACTATTTCTACAAAAAAAGTGGTCGATATATTATGAATTAATGACAACTACAAATTAGACTCTTTTTTTCCTATTTTTTAAAGACCTCAGAATTGCTCTAAAGTATTATTTCTTCCGTATTTTATGAGATTTTAAATTTAAAAATTATATGTATTTTATTGTCCAGATTAATTAAAGGATGCTCATATTTTAATTATTTAAAAATATTTTGCAAGGCACAAAAAACTGTCTGAAAGATATTCTGCAAATAGCAACGCAAATATCTCAATTTTTAACTTCATAAAAATTTTTGGTAATAATGACAGTGTTGTGCATTCTCATTGGATAGAAAAATCACACGATTTAGTGTTTAATTTACAAAGAAAACTCAGGTATGTTTGGCAAACATCAGAATAGAACTAATAACGGTAGTTACCTGTAAATTACTTATTTATCAATTATTTAAATTTTTTAACAGTAAATTTATTTTTATCTCATCCCACCTAGATATTTTCTTCTGTTATTATTTTTATTATTACTCAAAATTAAACGTTTTAAAGTGAAAGTGTTGTCCATTTACTATATTATAAAGGTATTTCATCATACTTTATAATCCATCATTTTATAGCAAGAACATTTATAAATATTATTAAGCGGTAAATAGTTATATGTTTCAAAAAATTTTCTCAAAAACTGTGTCCAGTTAGCATATAAAATCAAAATAATGAAAACGGAATGACTGTTACATTTTTTTAACAAATAAAAAAAATTCTTACCAATTCTAAGTAATCTTTACAAAAAAACTATCTTCAAAATGTTTTTCTGGAAAACAAAAATTATATAAAAATTTCGAAAGCAAGCTTGAAAATGAAGTTGCGTTCGTAGAACCAAGCAAAATTATAAGGTTTACATTTTATTGAAAAAGAATCAAAAACTAAGAATTAGGAATCAATACAACAAAGGAAATCTGATATTTACTGCAAATAATATTTTTTATTTTTGATGCAACAATTTGTTTAAAGAAAATAATCTAAAAAAATGACAGCGAAGAAATCTTGATAGGTTGCGACCAAGTGGGAAAGTCAATTTACTGTAAATATATGGTATATTTTTTAAGGTTAACATTAGTGAAAAAGCATGATTTTGGGTAAAATTTTCAAAAATGAGTTTATTATAATTTTAGAATTCTTGTACCCTTAACTTTCTAGAAATACTTGTACTTGTTATTTTGTTTGTACTGCTATTATTTATAAAATTAAAGCAATTTTTGTGCAAGGAAATAGAAGTGGATATACTAACTTTTTTAAGACTGTAAATGCGTTTATCTCACAATTAGATTTTTTCTTCCATCTTCTACCATCTTAAACACGATATCCCGTGTTATTATTAAAATAATTCTCTACAATTTTTCATGAATTGTTAAGAGTATAAATATAATTTTATCTAAGCATGATTTTCTTTTTCTTTGCAAAGACAAGTACGGAAATTTTTAAAAATTTGCTTTTTTATCCTCAACTCAGTAGTATACGCACTAGCTTTTAAGTTTAATAGTTCAAAACATTTTAGGTTTTAGACGATAGAAATTTTTTTTACTGTGTAAACACAGGCATGTATGCAAACAAATAGCTTATTTTTACTTTTTAACAGTTTTTAAAATGGCCATTTAAAAATTAATAAAAATTGTTTGCTAGTTTTATAAGTTTTTACACATGATAAAACAATTAAACTAGTTTTTTTCACATTTTACATTAATATTTAAAATACAGTTATCGAAACTAATCGGATACCTTAAAAAGTAGTGATAACTATAAATAATTACTAACTATGAGGAAGTTATACCTGCAAAAAAACGCATTGTTGCAAAGCCGCAGGAACCCAGAAGACAACCGAAACTGCGATGGAGGGATGCAGTTGAGAGGGATTTTGGAATCCTGAGTGTTACGATCTGTAAGACCATTGTCATCATAAAAATATATTGTTTATATGCTATCACAAATACTTTTAGTAATATACGAAAAAAGTTAATGAAAATTGAGTTTTCAAAAAGGTTAGTGTCGTAAAAAAATTCTTAATAAAATTAATTTGCTACATTATAACAGTTTTTAAAAATTACTTTGAGAACATGTGATATTTAATGTATGACATTTAATAACACACTGATAGAATTTCACAATGGTAAAGTAGCTGAAATAGTTTGACCATTAAATTATCCAGTAAGTTTACGATCTCAGACATTTCTTTACCGTTATGGTATGGTTAAAAAACCATGAATACCAAACTATAGGTTTTGCAACAATTTACAACTAGCATGGTTTAAAAATAAAACTTAACTTGTTAATGAAGTTGCGCAGAGTCAGGTTGTGGTTGAGTTGTGTTTTGAAAAGTGACCAGTAGAATGTTACTCAAATAGTTTATCTAGTAGTGCCATTTATCGCGAGAGAGGGGAAAGAATCGACTTTCGGGTTAAGAAGCTCTGAGGTGCTGCCGCATGAATGAGAGCTTCATTATGTAATACCCAAGGTCATCAACTGAGGTATGCAAGATAATGGAAACTTCTAACGTAATAAAGAAATGAAAAAAATATTGTAGTGTCAACGCCGCAATTTGAACCCTCTTTCAGTCGGTCTTGAGATTGGCAGATTAACCCTAACGGCTAAAGTATGTACCCAGCTGCAAGGAATTAAGTGACTTCATAAGGTTTTACCCTCATACTTCAGTAGTAAGCGCCCCTCTTCGTGCGACGGAAGTGACGTCATAGTCAACCAGAGCTTATTTCTGCCCGTGTGTTTATTTCTGCCCGCCTATAAACCGGAAGTTGCTTATTTCTGCCCTGTTTTAGTTTCGGTTTCTGTTTTTAATTTAGTTTCGTTTTTTAAATATTACTTTCATTTATTAGTTTTTTGAGGGTGGCAACACTTATTATTTTTAATATTAGTTTTAAAGGATGGCAATACTTATAAACTTTGTTATTTGGGGTAGAAATTGTATATTATGAAGTAATGACGTCATCTTTTATTACATAAAAGATAAATGATATCATGTTTTTACTTTAGTGGCTCCATCTATGTGGGAATGCTAGAAATAAAATAACTTTAAATCTATTTTACTATTTAAATCTGTTTTATTATTATTTTTTAAATATAATTAAGGCTGAGGATCGAAGTCACGCCAACCAAAAAGCCTTCGCGGGTCAGTAGTTGGATATCGTAACCACTGACCCACGAATGCTTGCTAAGATATGTGTAAATAAGTTAAACTTTTGTATTCTGAACACGTGTATAAATGAAAACGATTTAATATCGATACCATACTACATTTTCATCGATATATTTTCACTGAACATTTGACAGTTATTAAATAATTATTTCTGCCCCTCTTAATGCTATTATAACTTTCTCTGAGCGGCAACGGTACTGACCATACACGTGTTAAAGTTTGACGCGTTTTGGTAGTCACATACACTCTTTAATAATTTATACGAAAAAATTTTCAGAAAAATATATCGATATCAAATCGTTTTCATTTATACACGTGTTCAGAATACAAAAGTTTAACTTATTTACACATATCTTAGCAAGCATTCGTGGGTCAGTGGTTACGATATCCAACTACTGACCCACGAAGGCTTTTTGGTTGGCGTGAGTTCGATCCTCAGCCTTAATTATATTTAAAAAATAATAATAAAACAGATTTAAATATTAAAATAGATTTAAAGTTATTTTATTTCTAGCATTCCCACATAGATGGCGCCACTAAAGTAAAAGCATGATATCATTTATCTTTTATGTAATAAAAGATGACGTCATTACTTCATAATATACAATTTCTACCCCAAATAACAAAGTTTATAAGTATTGCCATCCTTTAAAACTAATATTAAAAATAATAAGTGTTGCCATCCTCAAAAAACTAATAAATGAAAGTAATATTTAAAAAACGAAACTAAATTAAAAACAGAAACCGAAACTAAAACAGGGCAGAAATAAGCAACTTCCGGTTTGCAGGCGGGCAGAAATAAGCAACTTCAGTTTACAGGCGGACAGAAATAAACACACGGACAGAAAAAAGCTACTTCCGGTTGGGACAGAAATAAGCTCCGGTTGACTATGACGTCACTTCCGCCGCACGAAGAGGGGCGCTTAGTACTACTTACTTCATACTATAAGATTATATTTACATCCTTATTGTTATGAGATATCCTCTTCAGCATAAAAATAGAAAAACGCAATCCTTATCACACGGCTTAGCCTCCAGCTTTTGAAGAATGCGCGCTCAATTATCATTGACAGTGAGCCTAAGTGGCATGGATAAAACTCTGATTGTTTAACCGTATTAAATTAAAACAGTCAACAAACAATTTTTCTCACGGTTAACAGCTTGAATGCCATTTTTATGGTTATTTGACTGCTTCATTTGAACATGGTTATTAAATAACAATTAAAATATATTTTTATTCAACTACTTTTTCCGAAAAAATTCTAAAATTGCTGCTTATAATCTTAAAGTAACTATTAAATAATCCCCAATTACTGTTTATTACAGAAAAATCTCTGCTGTTTTATGTTACATTTCCTTACTTTTCTTAAAGAAAAAATTTAAGTATTTAGTTCATCAATTAACCGTTCGTTGAAGAAAAGCCTAACCTAAAAAAAAAGAAAAAAACTAAGTAATTAGCAATTACGTAAAGATCAATTTTTAAAGAAGAAAGTTTTACTGATACCAATTAAATTGTTTTCGTTTCATAGAATAGTTAAACAAAGTCTTCTGTTACAATATTCATGAAGAAGAAAATCCCATTGAAAGATTATAAATAATAGGCCACTTTCTTCCCCAAATTAAAACACATATTTTTACTGCAATTTGGGAACACAGAATATATTATTGTATGATAAGGTAATCACGCTTAGAAAATATTTATGCCAAAAAATAAAAAGATACGCAGTGCAAATGTTTGAAAGAAACCTTTCATTCGTTCATTATACCATTAAATATGAAACAACTTTTTTATAAAAACAAGCACGTATTTTTGAATCCAAATACAAAAAAAGTATAACTTACAAATGCAAAGAACATGGTATCGAATTAAACACTGACAAAAGTTGAAAATGTTTATGCTAAATCATTAAAACTTTCGTTCACAAATTCTTCAAATTAACCTTTTATGTGCCTTTTTAATAAATACAAAGGAAGAAAAAAATTGTCAGAAAAGAGCATGTATTTTCACTAAATTAAGCCAATTTTTCACAAAATTGAGCACCTATGTTTGACTTTAATTTTACGAAATATTTACTGTTTTGAAGTAAAGAATATGAGATCAAATTAAAAAAATGACAAAAGTTTTAAATATTTATGACCAAAATTTAAATGTGTTGCTGCCAAAAAGGTTTTAAATAAACCTTAAATGTGTTTATTATATGTTTAGGCTATTTTTCTCAAATTTTTTATTCCCACTTTAACTGTTTAAATAACGACTTAAGAAAGTCAAACAAAATAACTTGAAATTTGATAGATTCACCACGAAAGGGGATCTATTGACAATAAATTAAAAAAAAAAAAAAATTGGAAAAACATTTAAGTATAACTGTAACGATTATCCATTTTCAACATTACCGTTTGATTGGAGCTTGTTTCACTGACAGTGGTCGAAATTACTTCAGCTGCGTGCAGTCGAAACAAATTGGTATCCTTTCAGACCATGAAAATGTAAAATGTCATTTTGAAAAATACATTAACAGTTTAAACTTTTTTTAAGGTATATAATGATTTTTATATTGAAGAGATAAGAGATATATATAGAGAGAATAGTTTTAAAATACGACAATTTATGCGTTTATGACATTTTAAAAAAATTTCTTCCGGATTTTCAATTCCACTGGCTCATCAAATTTCTCTTTCTTATTCGATTTTATAATTGGGCTTTCCTTTTTTCGCTTTTGTTTGACTGTAGGATTTGATTTCTATTTCAATTTCTTCAATATTTCTGTAGAAAACTTTCTTCTGCAGACATAGAATTGCATAATAGGTCAAATAGTTCCTCAGAGGGACTCGACAGTATCTTTACTTTTAAATGTTATTTAAAAAATTATTACTAAGTAAAATTATGCTCACTCATAGATCTTTTTAGAATTATAAAGGAAATAAAATCATACGAGATCTTTCATACTATTTACTAATCAAATTTGTCTCCAAACAAGCATCTGATTTAAAGAAAATGAATATTGGATGTGGGCAAGGGAGACAAAAGCATAAGCAAATAAAATTCTTTATAGAACGTTAAGAGAATAATTTCTATTTTTCGTGAAAAAAAAACTGTTTTGCTTTAAGAAACGATAATTATCGCGAAGCAATCATAGCCATAGATAAGCGGCAACAAATAAGAGTAAAAAGCTACTTAAAGCCTTAGTATTACGTAAAAAGCTACTTTCACCCGAAAATAAATGCTTATTTTTTACACGCCTTTCCTGAAAAAGTCATATTTCGATAGTAAAAAAAATGAAACTAAAGTAAAAATTGTGACAACGTGAAAACATTTTTTTGTCAAAAGGTAAACAAAAAGTTTTTGTAAAAAAATACAAAACATGGAGTATATACATTATATAAACATTACATTTGTCTCTTATATTCTTGACAATAAGGTTGATTATTCGTGAAATTGAGCATCAATTTTAACTTTCATTTCTAGAAAATAAAGATTAGTCTGTGATGTTAAACTTTTTGATTTCCTTTATTTAATAAAATTTACATTCATACTTAATTATTCCAAATCCTTTTTTTATAAAATAGTTAATTATTTTTTTCTCACGTTCGTAGAGAGTGGATTTAAATGTTCTTATTCTTTTAATTTCTCAATAAATGTAACTACCGATATTTTATTTTATTGTAAATGAATGACTAATTATTATTAAATATCATAACATGCAGATATAAAAAATGCATTTTTAATCCTCCTTTTAATCCTTCAACCACATTAAGCATTAATATATCCGTTATAAGGTTAACAATATCTTTTTAATGATAAATTCGAAGTAAAATAATTTTAAACTGTTTAAATATTAAAATTAGATATAGTGGGATTAGATTAATTGGCTTGACTGTTGGTAGTGTTATTTATTTATAATTGAAAGTATGCATTTTCATGTTTTTCAAACCTTTAAAGTTACTTTCTGTTTCTCTATATAAAAATTTAATTTTAAAATCTAAAAATATATGTGCTTGAATGTGAAGTCTGACATCAATTCTTTAATAACACTAAAATGATATAGTGTATGAGGAACCTGATGCCCGAATTCGAAAATTAATAAAAATTGCTTAGACAGATTTCTACTTGAGTAATAAATCTGATTTTAATATTTTTAATTTGATGAGTAAGCGGAGCAGCAAATACTTCTTGACAACTGCATAATATAATTTTGAGTATAAAATTCTAAAATGTGAACAACTTTTATGATGCCAATTAATTAATTTATAATTAACAAATTTCTTGATGATTAATTTATAATACCGGCCTGTGTAGGGGTCAGGCCTTACATCAGAAAGGTTCTGGGTTCGAATCCCGGGCAAGGGATGGATGTTCTTTCATTCTCTGTACTATCTGTCTTTACTGTGGAAGCAACGTTGGCCCACCTAATATGATGCCCCTGAAATAGTGGCCAACAAATCTTCTTTTCATATACCTGTATGACGAAAGGTCATTCTCCAGATGGGAAATGGAAAAAATAAATAATTTGTAATAATTTCAAATTAATTCTTAGAAATGTGCATTTTAAACTATAGACTCAATTAAAGTACTGTTCAGTATTCAGCAGAGTTGTCAAAATACATTTATTTTCTTATTGCAATTTTTAGAAAATTTTAAAATTCATAAGTAAAGATTCGAGTACAGTTCTATAGTTGAACACGGGTGAAAATTGTTTACTTCAAAAACTCACATGTTTACGTTACAATGTTGAATTACGTTTTTAAATGCCATCTGTAACATTACATACTGGGCAATTTTTTTTTCATTTAAACAAACACTAGTTTTTGACAATGATTAATTTAAAAAAAAGAAAAATATGTTTTAGAAACAATGCGCAAGGTACCATTTTAAAGACATTTACAATTAGAAACTATTTATTTTAAAAAACATAGTTTTCTGGTGCAAACTTTCTAAATAATATTTTTGAGTATCTATAGCATCTTTATTGGATATGATTGGGATATTTTTGAGAAATCCAGTACATGCAATACTTTATTTACTTATAACAAGAAACATAAATAACTTAAAATTACGTTAAATATATGTTATGTTTAATTGAAAATAAATCATAACTAAAACATTGATGCTAGCAATAATTTGTTAGCAATGATACAATCTAAATATATTTACTATAATTTCCAAAAATTTTTTAATTTTTTTAATAGTCTTTCTGTTTGTATTAACAATACTTAACTGTTAAGCATTGCGTTTATTTAAAATTTAAATATTTAAACCAATTTATAAGTGTCTCTGGTATTAGAACAAGCTAGGTCTTTTTGCATTGAAATTAACGCATATTTAGGACTAAAAATTTAATTAAAATGTAAAAATTTGAAAATTGCAGTGAACTCTTTTTAATGATTAATATTTATTCAAAAAAATTAAAAGTTTCGTGGTTAAGTTTTTTGTAAAATTTTTTGATTGCCCATTGTAAGAATTCCCTATTTCCATAAAGCAAATACTCATTTTTTTGGCTGACAACTTAAATGCAAATTATAATGTGCCATTTTAAAGATCAATAATAATGAATGATTTAGAAGAAAAATATAAAATACACAGCAAGAAGTTTCGGAAAAAACTACGGTTAAAAGTATTGCACCTTTGGTGCATTATCAGTAAAATTTAATACTATATATTTTACAGTAATAATTAAATAACTAAAGTGAATCAGTGATTTGGTAATAAATACTACTTTAAAAATGATAGTTTGTCAGATTTTGGCCCTTTGAAATGAATTTTACCGTATAAAGTAGCGGTACCCTGGGTGCTATTACATTTCACCGTAATTACCTCCGAAATTTTTTACAGTGTAGACGAAACTATGACTGACAAGGTGTTATATTCGAATGTTTATTCAGTTTTTTGATATTTTGAAAAAAAGTAAATTATTTTCCTGCAAAAATATTTGAAATATACTCTGTAAAATATTTTAGTGTATGTCATGCCTAAAATGTTGGCAATTACTTGGCACAAAAGTAATTTAGTGAAAACACCACACCTAATTCATACCTAATCATTGTGTTACACCAAGAATATATGCTTTTAAACTACTTAGTGCAAAGTAATTACCAAAATTTTCGTTATTAAGTATAACTAATTTATTATTTATATTTATAATTAGATATGACAAACAAAAGAGTCATTTAAGTTATTTTTACGACACAATATAAAGTACATAATATTAAGTACAAAGTAAAAAACTTTTGTTGTATAGTTACCACCCTTTTTGGTGTTAAGGTAAACTAAAATTTTTTACTGTCCATGTAGTCAAATTTTTTAAAATATTTTTTAACTGTTATAGTTTTACTTATTTATTTACTTTCTGCTTGTTTATTAACTGTCTACACACATTTTCATTTGCTTTAGAATCAGTTTCTGACTTCATTTCATTGCAAAAATATCTCTTTTAAAAAACAAACATATTTTTAGTAATGTTTTCCCACTAGTTATTTCAAACAATTAAAACTGTTAATTCAATTGTTGAAATTTCAAATTGTCGTTTCGTCAATTTTATGAAATTTTTTGAAGGATAATTACAAGTTCTATACTTAAAATGTATTTAGTTTACCTTAATATGAAAAATGGTGAAAGAATAATTAAATTAAGATACGTATATACAGTATTTCTTGAAATAAAGTTAGTTTTTTAATTAAAGATACACAAAGAGAATATTGATATGAATTTGAATTAGGCCTAACAAAAACGAAGAGAACAGAAATTAAATATTATAAAATTATTCAGTTTATTTACCACATTTATGTTTCTTATAAGAACATAATTATTTTTATGATACAACTAAAAATGTACGCGCCTTTTTATAGCAGTTTACTTCTGGACATTGTTCAGTATTATGCGAGGTTAAATCAACCAAAAGTATCTATCATCTGGTATGGATTCCAAACGTACACCAGAATTGGCGAAAATAATTCATGAATGAAGTAAGTTCATTTGATCCTGGTATAAGTTTCTCATTTATTGGAGTTTGGATCTAAATTCACACTTTAAAGTGTGTATGAACGTTGGATTTAATATTAACTTGGCATAACACAAAATATTTAGAACTTTTTAACGCATGCATTACAGTTTTTTTCATGTTGGCAGGTTGTGCAGAGTTTGACTAGAAGCTCTTTGATGTCCAACTATTTTTTATTATGGAATAGTTTAATCATTTTGTAGTGAAATAATATTAGAAATTATAATAGATAAAGAAAAAAGGAGAGAAAAAAGTAGCGAATTCTTGCAGAGTTTTAGTGACATGCAATGATAAGTTTTATCTCAGACAAGTAACAGAAGTACAACTGTAACGATAGTAAAAGTTCAGAGATACTAAGCACGTATGAGTGACGTGATTCACATCTATCATACAAGGGCGAAAAGCAATGTTTATGCATGACTGTCTATAATCAAATACCAAGCTGTAGCATTCGATTAACTCTGAAGGTCACTTATTCAGTTATTTCTCAGGGATCCTTCAGAGCAGGCTTTTATGAAACTGATTTCTGAGATTGAACTGTCGGTATTGTGCAGAAATTCCAAAGCGTTAATCCACAATTAGTTTGCCAGTGCCCATTATCTGTTTTAAGGGACTGTTCCAAAAGAATTCATAAGTGGACTAAAATACAGCCGCGCACTCCATGCATTTGGATGATAATGATGCTTTTATAGTTTATATTTACAAGACTTACAAGTTCTTCCTAATGTCATGAATAAACGTAAAATAAATGTTTTTAAGCATTTTTTTCTATGAAATTATATTAAAGGAAACAAGATAATGATGCGTTTTATATTTACAAGAGCTACCCCGTATTTGTAATATCGAAAAAAATGTACACGGTTAGAATTTTCTAAAATTATGGTAAAATAACCGGCAACAGTCTTTTATCCAATTAACCGTAATACCTTTATGGTTTTGATACCCTTTACAACTAGTATGGTTTCAAAACCGCAAAAAAGAAATTTAACTGTGCATTGGATCCAGGCTATTTTGTTAGGTAACGTGGATTAAAGTTTGTGGTTTATCAAGAGGGGATATTGTGGTGTCAACGTTGGAACTCGAACTCCCGTTTAAGGCTATAATATGTACCCAGTTGCCAGGAACTAAATGGCTTCGTTAAGTGGGCCTAGTGTGATAAAATTCTTGTTGTTTAATCGTATTAGGTGAAAACAGTTAATCATTGGTTTTTTTCACAATTAACAGTTTGAATACCATCTTATTTATGATTATTTGACTGTTTTGTTTGAATACCACTTTCCGATAAATTTTTGACTAAGCAATGTTAATTAACTTTAGTATGGTTTCCTTTTAAGTTTAAATGAAAACAGTACCCTCCAAGTGCTTGGTTGATAATGGAGGTTTTTATTCTTCATATTTACAAGACCAACAAAGTCCAAAATAATAGTGACATTATTTATTTTAAGAATTCTTATACTTTATATTTAATTAAGAACAAGATGACCAAGCATTAATAATGATACTTTTTACACTCATAACATCGGCAAGTTTTTTGTAACGTTAAAAAGTGCTAGACTTGTTTTATTATTTGTTACTTGTCCCGCAGTGGAGTGAACGTCAAGACATGGTTTCCAGCAGATCAAAAAAGTCAAGCATCACTAGCTGCGGTCAGTGTGCGGGTGGGTGACCACTTGGATCAGTCTGCGTAGGGACCGAGCGTGTGCGGTATTGGTCCTCGTTAAACTGTTCTACCGTAAAGTGCTCGACTTCACGTGAAGGTCCTCGGTTTACCGAAGTGGGGGTGCCATCCACTCTACAGAGGATTAAAATGGTGATGGCATGTCTTCGGATCATCCACAGGGATGTTTCCCAGACCATCGCCAATAGCCCATTGTACAGCTCTAGTGCGATGTAAATGAACTACAATAACAATTTATTACTTAATTACTTTTTAGCTTTCAACTATTTAGGTAAGAACAATTGCAGAGACGCATTTTGTTTCTTGAAACATTATTTCAAAATTCTGAGAATTTTTTTGACACCCTTTATGGTCTGTTAAAACTAATGAATAATTCGATTATTTAAATAAAATATAGCGAGGAAACCTTTTTTCAATAGTTTTCCTGTTGAGCTTTTGACACTTCATAATAATAACCGAAAAATATAATTAAAAAATCGCGACTTTGTCGTAAATATAATTCAATAATATTTGTATTAGTAAGTTTAATTAGTAAGTTTAATACATATAACGTAAAACATATGATATGAAAATGAAAATATACAATATTTTCATAAATCTAAAAACAATGCTAAGTTAACAAAAACTAAAATAACCGGCAAAGAAAAAGGAAGAAAAATACAATATCTGAGAAATGAAGCGCGGAAGTGAAAAGTACAAATTCTTCTTTCAGATATTTCCCTTTAAAGTAGGAAAGTATGAAAAACGATATCCTTTCCAGTGAAAGTGATCTATTGATTTATAGAGTTAATCATAAAAATATTAGCGATGATGGGCTACGTTTCAGAATGAAAAAGCCCTTTACGGATCTTAAACTACATTTTGCTTTTGACACTTATAAAGAGCATATTTCAAATGCAGTAATAGAGGAGGACTAATAAACACTGTGAATTACGTTAAACAGAGGATTATGAAATGATTTATAACAGAATTTATTTAATAAGTATTTTAATATAAATTTAATATAAATAAAGCTAATAAAATATATACCAAGCGTTCAAAAATTTTAATGACAAACAAATCATAAGTAATATCTTTTCAAAAGAAAATATTTTTTCAAAATTTGCACTTATATGCATAAAATGAGACATAACAGAATTTATTTTCTAAATATTTTAATATAAACTTATTATGAATAAAACTAATAAAAATATAAAAAGCTTTTGACAACTCTGAAGGCAGCCAAATCATAAGGAATATCAATTTAGAACAAAATAGTTTTGTAAAATTTGCACTTATGTGCTAAAAATGAGACATAACAGAATTTATTTTCTAAATATTTTAGTAGAAACTTATTATGAATAAAACTAATAAAAATATATAAAGCATTTGACAACTCTGAAGGCAGCCAAATCATAAGGAATATCAATTTAGAACAAAATAGTTCTGTAAAATTTGCACTTATGTGCTAAAAATGAGACATAACAGAATTTATTTTCTATATATTTTAGTAGAAACTTATTATGAATAAAACTAATAAAAATATATAAAGCATTTGACAACTCTGAAGGCAGCCAAATCATAAGGAATATCAATTTAGATCAAAATAGTTTTGTAAAATTTTCACTTATGTGCTAAAAATGAGACATCACAGAATTTATTTTCTAAATATTTTAGTAGAAACTTATTATGAATAAAACTAATAAAAATATATAAAGCATTTGACAACTCTGAAGGCAGCCAAATCATAAGGAATATCAATTTAGAACAAAATAGTTTTGTAAAATTTTCACCTATGTGCTAAAAATGAGACATCACAGAATTTATTTTCTAAATATTTTAGTGAAAACTTATTATGAATAAAACTAATAAAGATATATAAAGCATTTGACAACTCTGAAGGCAGCCAAATCATAAGGAATATCAATTTAGAACAAAATAGTTTTGTAAAATTTTCACCTATGTGCTAAAAATGAGACATCACAGAATTTATTTTCTAAATATTTTAGTGAAAACTTATTATGAATAAAACTAATAAAAATATATAAAGCATTTGACAACTCTGAAGGCAGCCAAATCATAAGGAATATCAATTTAGAACAGAATAGTTTTGTAAAATTTTCACTTATGTGCTAAAAATGAGACATCACAGAATTTATTTTCTAAATATTTTAGTAGAAACTTATTAGGAATAAAACTAATAAAAATATATAAAGCATTTGACAACTCTGAAGGCAGCCAAATCATAAGGAATATAAATTTAGAACAAAATAGTTTTGTAAAATTTGCACTTATGTGCTAAAAATGAGACATAAGAAAATAATTAATAGATAAAGATGGATAAAACCTTGTCCCATCCCAACGAGCATACGAGGGAACTGACAAGCTTAAGGTGCAACGACGTTTCTGCTAACAGAAGAGAGAGAGAGGGAGGTGATGCGGAACCATATATATGCCTATAGGTACTCAACTCAACTATACTACTATACTATGCCTATAGGTACTATACTCAAACAAGACGTTCAAACATGTCTCCCAAGTAGAAGGCTGAAGTTCAGGCCCACAGGGCTGAACGGAAGGACCAAACTCCCTCTGGTGACCACCTAGGCCGTACCCATCTGGAGAGCACCACGCTACAAAAACCTCCGACCGGAAGCCATTAAAGCCCCCTCGAGCCATACATATTGATTTAAGAACAAAAATTTAAAAATGGATTGAAAATGCATAATTTATTTTAAAAAACAATATAAGGTAAACATCAAGATGTCTCAAAATACTGTAAAAAAATTGGTTAAACAAACGGTACTGGGATAACAGTACTAAAATAGAGTAAAACATCAAGCTAAATAAATACAAAGTCTGAAATACAGACTAAGGTTAAAAGCAAAGTTTAAAGAGTTTAGGTAAAATAAAAGAATCTAAAATACGGAAGAATTATTCAGAAGATAAATTACATTGAAAATGTTTAAAAAGCAAAAGGTACAAAAAGTTAAAAAACAATTCGATAAAATCAACGAGATACAAGTAAAATCAGTTCAAAGTTATTAAAAGTTAACAGCTCATAAACCCAACAAGGTCTGGTGAATGGAGTACTAGTCATGACAAAATTATTCCTCCTCATCCATCACCCGTAGTCTATTACAGAAAAGTTCTTTCATGATTTGCACTAGACCCTCTCTCTATCTGCTACTTTTGAGTGTATTGTATTTCGCTTCTCTACAAAAGTTCTTTAGGAAGAGATAAAAAAAAGAAGAAAAAAATCTAGAAAAAAGAAATATAATAAAAAGATAAATAATTATTTGTGATATTGTTCTAATAAATGAAGAATCTCTCTCTTTATATATATATATATATATATATATATATATATATATATATATATATATATATATATATATATATATATATATATATGTGTGTGTGTGTGTGTGTGTGTTTTACTTTTTGTTCATAAAATTGCTTTCGTGTTTTTAACCGTGGGAATTTGATGCAACAATAAAAATTTCAACAAATTTAGGACTAGATAGATCATTCAAATATCTATAAAAACTCAGGGTCTGATGAAAATGAAAGTTTAATTTTCTAAATCACTGCGAAAAAATTTAGTCACTATATCATCGCTGATGTGAATTTAAAGTCGATAGATAGACTATATATTGCTTTGTAAAGTCTATAGATAATATAGAACAGCTATAGCACTCTAATTTTAAACGTAGTTCTTCTATGATATTACAAATTTAAGTTGCTTCTTGAACGCTACAGACAAGTGGCGCCAATCAAAATAGCTAAGATTGCTCTAATACAGCCAATAGAAGATATTCAAATGAAATCTCGTCCATTATTAAATAGTTAGTGCACTAAAGCTTTAATTAGAGCTCTGTGTCAGATGAAAATAAAAGTTTCAACCGCGTTAGGGTGCTTTTTATTTTGGAAATAGCTTAAAATGCGTTTTGAAGAAATGCGCACAGCTTGAAATGCGTGTTTAAAAAGATGTACAAAGTTTTTTAAAAAAACAGATTTGGAATTTAATTCCATTTTTTAAACTTTTCTTATAAAACCTGTTTTTTTTTTACTAAAGTAATGGATCCAAATAAATTCTTAAAGTGGTGTCTTCCATTTGTCTTAATAAACTACGAATTTTTTTTTTTAAAATTAGTCCTTTTTTAAACTATAATAAACGTTTTTTTAAAAGTTGTTCGCTTTAGGAAGTGCACTATAAATTTATACTAGTGGTATTAAATTGACGTAATTTTAGTTTTTTTAAACCGATATATCGCTTAGTTTACTGAATACAAAGAAATGCCTGAAAAGTGTCTTCAATATTATTAATGTGAGGAATATTACCTGAATATTTCTAGCCACTCTGATTTCGAAATCCCAGACTTTGCCCCGTAATGATTAGCTTAGTGCTTAAAAATGCAAGAAAAAAGTATTTTTTGTTGTGCAAATTTTTTTCAACACGCATTTTAAGCTGTGACCTCCTCCTTAAATACGCATTTTGAGCTGTGTCCATTTTCTTAGACATGTATTTCTAGCTGTGTGCATTTTCTTAAACACGGAATTCAAGCCATGTCCATTTTCTTAAGCACGCATTTCAAGCTGCGTCTATTTTATTTAAGCACACGTCTCAAACTGTGTAAAGGAGAAAAAGCTCACATTTGAAACGTTTCCTTATCGTTGTTAGTAAAATTTATTACGATACTATCAGTGAAATAAATTTATCGCCAGTCTCTAGAGTTTTCAAGATTAAATGATTTCAATTAAATAAAATGAAAAATTTTAAAGCTGCGTTTTTTAAGGGGTATAAAAAAAGGAGATAATTTTTCTATTTTTGTCACACCTAAACGAAACAGTAAGGTGCATTTCTTCATTTAACTTGGGGTCGCGATTGCCTGGTAGGTAAGTAATTGGGCCTACGTCCAAGAGGTCGTTAGTTCGATCCCCTCCAGCCCGTGTAGTAAATGGTGACTATTTTACGTTAAATCTGTTGGCCAACAATGTTCTCCATGTTACGATAACAAACTATATCTCTGGTAGTACTGAATTGGAAATTGATCATTCTCTGGTTGATATCAAAGTTACGATCTTCGGATGAATTATTAGATGCATAAATATGTCCGCTTTATAAAAGGGAAATGACGTGTATGTGGCTGACGTCGTATTCTTGCCTATATATGCCGCCACCGAAAAACAAGAAACACACCAAGTATAATATCAGAGTAGGGAATTTTAAAACTATTGATAGATTTTAAGTTCATATGCTTCTTAGCTTAAAGCTCTAGTAAAATAAAATGAATTTCCCTGACATATCATTTCTTGCCTTTAATTATAATACACTTTCAATTATTATGTCCTCATTTCTATCCTTTGGTAAATTGCAAAACTGCCAACAAAAAATTGATACAGCAATTCTTCCGATTAAAAAAATATCACAAGACAAAAATATGCCGAATGTAACAGGCCTCTTGCAATAGAATTTGTTTTTTCTTTTGAGAGGCAAACCAGTAGATCATTGAATGCATTGAACTTTAGGTATAAAATTACAGTAATTTAAAACTACTCAATTACGCAAAAGTAACCAAACATGGTCTGACATGGAAGTGTCCTAAAATTACAATAATTTGAAACTGCTCAATTAAGCAAAAGTAACCAAACAAGGTCCGACAAGGAAGTGTTCTAAAATTCAATAGTTTAAAACTGCTCAATTAAGCAAAAGTAACCATACAAGGTCCGACATGGAAGTGTCCTAAAATTACAATAGTTTGAAACTGCTCAATTAAGCAAAAGTAACCAAACAAGGTCCGACATGGAAGTGTTTTAAAATTCAATAGTTTAAAACTGCTCAATTAAGCAAAAGTAACCATACAAGTAACAATAAGTTAAACTAAATTATAAAAAGTAATACGAATAAGTATTTTAGTGGAATGCTTCAAACACTTGCATCTTTACTAAAATATAACATTTTTACATATTTGAGTATGATATTCGAATATATTTGTGCTAATTGAAAATCTTGCACAGCACATATCTTAGAGTAGTCCAACAGTAACATGTATACACTTGTTTTTAAAATTTTGTTCAGTCTTGCAAAAATATTTGAATACAGTGGTATGTTTTCATAAATAAAATGATATTT
Organism: Parasteatoda lunata; assembly: GCA_949128135.1. NCBI lineage: Eukaryota > Metazoa > Arthropoda > Arachnida > Araneae > Theridiidae > Parasteatoda > Parasteatoda lunata. The sequence goes on along the minus strand of OX421972.1, from coordinate 57,134,577 downwards.
TGGCATTCATCTACTTTATTTCTGTATTGAAATCCAATTTTTTGCATCGCGTTTTTTCTCAAATTAAATTGGTTGATACCAAACTCAACAAATAAAATATCAAAAATAGTTCTCTAGTATGCGCCTGAAAAACCCGAACTTGAACACGAACATACGGAGTGCCTTGTATGGATAAAGTACCTCCTAAATGGATTACAATTACATAATTATAAGAAGTGTAAGTCTACTTAATATTTAAAATAAAAGTTAAAATTTTAAACAAGAGTTACAATTTAATTAACAATTATAGAATTTAAATAAGTAGATTCAATCCAAGGAACAGGTTTTTGGACTTACACTCTGTGTCACAACAATATTTCAAAAAATTCAACAAGTTTAGTCTACATTAGTTGTTTATTTAAAGCCCTCTCATAACCTTTTTCAATTGTCGAAGGGTGTTTTGCAATTCTGTATGTTATTAGTGTTTGCAAAGTTGTTTGAAAGAAAAATGCTATTGTACACTTAAGCTTTAAATATTTAGGCTTTCTTTAACAATGAAATCATTACACTTTATATATATATATTTTAATTTTTTGTATAAATTTTTGGTTTAAATAAATTTTTATCTTTTATTAAAGATCGAAATCTTATGCCTTCAAGTAATTTTCCCCCCAAAATATACTTAGTTAAAAAACATTTTTGAAAAAATATATATCTAATTTATTATTTTTAAAGCAAAAGTTTAAGAAATAATTCATTTGTTCCTAAAAAGTACTATCGCATTTTATATTGGGAGCTTTTTATTTGTAACCAAGTAATTGTTTTGGAAAATGCTTTTATCCTACTGGATCTATGAAAGTAGCATATTATATATTTTCCCTATTTAAGGAAATGGCACATAATATATTTACAGTAATTAAGAAAAAGCTCAAAGCTTTTTAAAGGAACAAAAGAATCTTAAGGCGGGTAGTAGAATATTCTCTTGCACTAGATTTGTTGTGAGAAAATAAATACTTCAGCACTAGCTATAAAAGTAATCGGAAGTAAAAGAAAGCTTAATGCAGCTTTTGTATTAAATATTTAGGAAATTGCTCAATTGAAACACATCATTAAATTTTTTGTATACTTCAGCTTAATTGTATTTGAATTTATGTATACATGCTTATACGTTTAAGTCGTTTAATCTGAAATAATTATTTAAGCAGTAGTTTTGTTATGAATGATGTATGTGAATGATAATTGAATGATGCACATGGCATACAATTTTAATCACACTAGACATGATATTGTTAAAAAGGTCCTGCTTAATAAAATGAAAATAATCAATTCCCAAATGATGCATCTAGTTTAAAACAAATAATATGTCAGAGAAACAGCCAAAATAAGTTACATGGTGTTTGGAATGTGTACACAATGCTTAAAAAAACATGTGTTTTTTTAATGAGCGACATGTATTTTATGATACATGTTCATCCAAACATGATTTTTAGATAACCTCTTCAAATAATTGTGATTTTAATAATCACCTTTATTTCACTTTAGTACCGTTTCTCGAACTTTGCCCAACAAAAACGTATTTTTGGAATATTGATTCAAATGAATTTTTCTTGTGAACACTTGAAAGAATTTATTTGCATATAAATATAATGAAAATATGAAGTAACTAAATTATTTTGTAAACATAATGAAATATACATATGCCGTTAGTGAATAGTAAAATATAGCTCTTAGAAAACTGCCTATATCACTTTTCAATGCGCTTACAAAGTTCTCTGCAATACGAGTACGATTTATGATGTTAGTAGTTTGCAAGGAGCCGGACTTTCCAATAATTCTACAACGTATACATACTTTGCAAATTATACATTTTATTGCTGTATCTCTTAGCAAGGAATCTATATATCTCTGCAGCAAGAGCCAACAGCTTTTTTTCATTGTGTTATATTATTTACATTATCATTCGTTTTAAATTCATCCTGAATTGAATGCTTTCTCTTCAGCAATTTCATTATTGTTCAGTATTATTACATTAAAGATTAATTAAGATTGTTATTACATTTAGATTAAGATTTAGTTAAAAGTTAGCTAAAAACTTTGGGATCATTAATGCTCTTTTTTTTTCATGAATCTCAAACTATTGTAGATCAAATCAAATAGTCTTTGCAAAAATTTTTTGTATTGTTGACATTTTTGATTTTTTTTTTATGTATGCATAAAATTTGTAACGTAAACAAAAGTTTAAATGCATTCTTTGAATAGAGGAATCAAAAAGTCTTTCTATACGTTAAATAAGCTACTGTAAAAAATGTATAACATATTTTGCAAAGGATGCCTGGGGAGATTTTCATTCATTAGTAGTTATAATTAAAATATTAAAGTAGCAATACATTAATTTAAAACAAAAATGTAAACATTTAGTAACATATCGTAAACTATTAAAAATTGTGCTGAATTAGCCTCGTTATTTATTTACGCCATGTACACTGTAAAAAATTCACTTAATTTTATCACTTAATCCCAATTTATTGGAACATGTTACCAAACAGAAAATGCGATATACATTAATTTTTGAAGTAATAATTACCGTAATATTACTGAATCATACTTATTAAATAAATTATACTTTAAAAATTACAGCGTAATATTTTACGGTAAAAATGAATTTTACGGTAAAATGAATTTTACTGCAAAATAAATTTTACTGTAAAATAAATTTTACTGTAAAATAAATTTTACTGTAAAATAAATTTTACTGTAAAATAAATTTTACTGTGAAATAAATTTTACTGTAAAATAAATTTTACTGTAGAATTAATTTTAATTAATTCTCGGAAATTTAGTTTACTTTATGAAGTGTTTTGCTTCAAAGAAATTTAAGAAAAACAAAAAAAAAAAAAGGAGCAAATATAAGTGAAAATATTTAATTTATACTTACTTCAGATATTATTGTTATCACTTGGCAATAATGCATCTCAACTCGAAAAAGTTTTCTACATATAATATTTTTGCTAGCTTCGTATACACTTTAATATTTTTTTATTATTTTTTTCTTTTTTTACGATTTTTAAAAGTTTCCATGGTAACTAGCTTTATCAGCTCGTTTTAACGTTCAAAAGTATTGTAGTAACTTGTTATTCTCCCCTTCAGGCAAAAAATAGTGTTTATTTCAGCAAGTGGCTTATCTTGCCGAGTATGACCTCCTTAGAGCATTGCAGAGAAATGAAATTTAGAAGTTTTCGATATCGAATAGATCTCATAAAACATTTTGTTTTCAGAGAGATTTATATGGAGCAAATTTTATTGCCACAGAGTAGAATTAATATTTTAATATTCAGTCTCATGTTAACACTTACTGAAATTTTGAATTAATTTCCCACTTTTACTGTTAAATGTTTTTAACGTTGAAAAATAATGAACCATAATTTTAAGCATAAAAATAAATCAGTATATTGAAAATTAGAAATTGTCTGTTTTTTATTCTTCTGCAACCTTGAAAAAAATTCTGGTATATAGTAGACACCATTTTTGTCGTTGAGGTAAACTAAAGTGTTTTACAGTGCATGCAGTCACATTTATTGATTTACTTTTTTCACTGTCATTTAATAGTTTCATTTAATAGTTTTATTGATTTATTCAAATTTGTTTGTTTGTTTGCTGACATTACATATTTTTATTCGCATTAAAATCAATTTATAGCTTCATTCAAAAACATATCTTTTAAAAACAAGCATATGTTTAGTACTATATTCACCTTGATTTTCTTAGAGAATAGTTATTTGTCAACATCATTTACTGTTTGGCACGTAAACTACAATTCTGTACTTAAAAATGTGTTTAGCATCAAAAATGGTGGTAAATATAAAACAGAGATTTTACAGTGTATTCAATTTTCTAATTAATTGGTTAAATTAATTTTTTAAAACAACAAAGGGAAATAAAGTAAATGAAATCAGCAGGAAAATTTAATAAAAATGAACAAAATAGAAGTAAACAATAAGGAAAGCGAATTGAATGAAATTGTTGTGATCAGATCAGAAGAAACAAAGGACTAATATTAATCAATTAATTAATTAATGTAATTCATTAATTTTGAAATTTTAAAAGTAAATCACAGAAAATTTTCAAACATTTTGTATTGTTGACTAGTTCTATGTACAATACTAACAAAAGTCCAAGGTGCTGCAGAAGACTCTTTTTTATTTCGCTAATTTTTATAACTTTTTATTATAATCATTTATATTAAATTAACAAGACCAATCTATTTTTCTTAAATAATTGGAATTTTATCAAGTAATAACGAAGTTAACCTACCTCAGTTCTGTTTTAAAATTAAGTTCTACAATGTTATATTTCCTTATCCAATTGATTAAAAAGTATAACTAATTGAAAACCTCAAGAAAAAGTTCAAAATTTTTAAAGTTATGAAAGTTCTGTAAGTCTGAAAAAATCAAAATGGTCACTAATACGGTAGATTATATCCCTATTACTAAATATCAACCACGATATAATTAAATAATAAAAATAGATTGATTTAAAGTAACATATGCATTTTTACTTTAAAAAAATTTAAGATTATCATAATAAGACGAGTCATTATCGAAGTGAATATGTCAAACAGTATTGAAACAAGATAAAAACACACAAAATAGAAAACACTTATGACTGTCGAATATGACTAAAAATAGTCATTACCCGCCTTTTATTTTCACCCGAAAATCAAAATGCAATGTTTGTGTTTTAATTTCCGCCTTCACTGGGATTATTATTCGGCGGATTTTAATTATATTTCATATTTTATTTCTTACTTAAATATAAATTTGCTGAAAATAGCTATATTTAATAAATATTTGTAATACAAGTTAGTTTAAAAGTAAAAATATTTTTATCTCAGTATCTGAAATATTTAATTTGGAGATGTTATATTTTGATAATTGGTAATTTTTATACTTGATAATTGATAATTGATTATTGATAATTTAATAAATTATCAGCTCTTTGTCCTACTAGTTATTTAATGACTTAAAGCCAAAGCCAAAATCTTTAAAGCCAAGATATACTTGAATATTTTTTAAGTATATTTTGATTCATAATTTATCTTTAACTTATATATTTTTCGTAAAAATGACTGAACTCAAAACTGTTTCTTTTGCTGTAAAGTTGTAATAAATATAATATTAATGAACTTTTTTAGGAGTGAATGATTTTAAATAAAATTATTATGATTGTACACGTAAACTAGATGTAGTTTATGTTTAAGCACTACATAAGCGGAGATATAACAAAATATTAGCATACATAACTAAACAATTATAGTTAAAATTTCAATATATAAGTAAATAAATGTTCAAATGTAATAGCATGAGTGTGAATCTAATTTTCTTCATTAAAAACTTCTCTATAATTATACAATATTATCCCTTATTATGCTCTAGCACCTCTTATTTTTAACATACGCTTCCAGAAGTTACTTTACTATTGAAATAATCAGATTTTTCATTAACAGTATGTAAAAATGTACATTTTAACTAATATAATTTTAAAAATTTAACTTTGAATTTTAACTAAATTATATCTTTATCATTTTTAAAATTTTTAGCATAAAAAAACATAGATTTTAACTAATAGTTCGATGCAGATCTAACATTTGTTTATCAATTACCTTTTCAAAATAAATTGTTGAAATAACTGATATGGTCCTTCAAATTGTTTCATTTAGTTTGAATGTCTCACTTGTCACTTGCTTTCGTTAATTATTAGAATTCCTTTGACAGGTTTTTAAAATTATTCAACCCATTCCGTTTTCAATTCCTGCTTCATTTACCCCAGACAATTCACTACTTTTCCCCCTAGTTTTGAAAATACCGTGTGTTTGACACATAAAGTTGGTCATCTGCCAAACTGTTACTGCAAGAGAAATGCCTACTTTATACTTCTAAATTAAATATTGACAAATGAGTTCATTCGCATTTTGAATTTTTTGTTCAGCATGACAATTTTATATTTGAAGAAGCAAAAAAAAAAAGATGTTTAACGAGTTTACCTATAATTGAAATAAGAAAAGTTTAATTCTTAATGAGCTTTATTAAAAATAAAACTATAAGAAAATGTGTTTAAAGCATTTAAAAAATCAACTGATTGAAAGTGAAAATATTGGTTTAATTGGAGTGATTATGATTGTTTGCTTTTTCACAAAACCTAGTTCAATTTTCTACGTAAATAGAATAGATTTTCTTCGTTTTTATAACCATATGTCTAATGCATGGGAATTTATCCTTTTCTAAATATAATAGGTTATTAAAAATGGTTTTCCAATATTTATTTTTTAAATCTTTTCTATAGTGTATTTTCAATTTAGAAATGAATTGGAATTGAACAAAATAAACTAAATCCTCAACATCATTACTCAAGGTATTATTGCAACATTGAGCTTCCATTTTTCTCTTTATCAAAAGCTTATGTATTCGATTCAGGGAAGATACCATTATCTTGAATATAATGATTCAGGCCATATCCTATTGGATCTGCAGTGAATACATAATTTATTATTACTGATGAATAAATGGAGGCTATTTCTTTCTCTAATCTATTTCAAAAATTTCATAATAAAAGAACGTAATTCTCAGCATGTACATATAAAATAAATAAATATAAAGTGATATCGGATAACATTTTGATATATTTGAAGAGGGAATCCCTTTTTCCTGAGATTTCATTTTTTTCCCCTCCTTCAAGTACTATATACCTAAATGGATCAAAATTCGATTTATATATTTGTATCTGTACAAACTCTCATTTGAATATGTTTCGAGATAAAATAAATTGAACATTAAGATATCTAATATTTTATTTTCGTTTATCATGTTATTTAATGGATTTTGGCAATTGCAGATCATGTATTTTAAATTAGATTAAGTTGGAATATTGAAACTTATTAAGAATTGCACATTAACAGAATTGTCTTTTTTTTCAACATACTGACGCGCATTTTTGAGTGAAGAATTCGGAATCAAAAAAGAAGATTCGTTACCGAATAAAACTAATCCGTTTCTGTGATCAGTGGATGCTTAGTCACGATTATAAAAAGGGGTTGCGCTTTGTGTATTGCTTATTTAGTTGGTTTTTTGTGCGAATGACATGATAATTATAAAGCTTCTACTACAATATAAATGTCATGGTAACAATGTTTAGAAAATTAGGCATGACATTGAATCCAAGCTTTAAAATAAGAAATTGAACAGTCTTACTTCAGGTGGTAAGGTTACTAGGTGCTTTTGATCTCATTGAGAAAGTATCAATGCATAATTTTTTGTTTACTTCTAATCTAATTCCTATCTAAAAAATAACTTATAAATTTAAATTTGTCAGATCAATTTAATTTAAACACGGGCAATATTTAAATGCAAACCATTCTGTGAGACATTGATACTTATATTTTCTTTAAAACAATCATGTAATTTTTAGAGTAATCTCTTTTACGTAAAGCAATACTGCCTTTTTTTGCATGCAAGATAAAAGCTATAAGAAACATTTTTTTAGGAAGTCAAATATGATCTTTTTAGAGCTATACAAGTTCAAAGAAACTAAGAAATAAAAAATAAATTTTTTTTTTAAATTTAAAAAAAAGCGCTTTTTTGGGGATTTTTGAAGGAAATATCTTTTGATATAAAGTTTTAACAATGTTTAATTGCTGGTATGAATTTATGCACTAAATTGTATTCAATAGTATTATTACTTTGTAAAAATTTTGGTGTATACTTGTTACCATATTTGGTGTTGAAGTAAACCTAAATACATTTTTAAACACAAAACTGTAGTTATCGTCAAAAAAAAAAAAATTATATAATATTGAAAAAATAGCAATTGTTTAAAAAAATTAGTACAAATATATTGCGAAAAATGTGCTTGTTTCTAAACGAAATGTCTTTACAATGAAGCCATGAATTGATTCTAATGTGCATGAAAATGTGTGTTGTCAGTAAAAAAACTAACAAAAATGAATAAATAAATAATACTATAAGAGTGAAAAAGTAAAAACAAAATGTGACTGCATGCAATATAAAAGATTTTAGTTTACCTTTAACACTAAAATAGAAGGCAAGTATGCAATGAATTTTTTTTTAGGAATGCACTCTTAAAACTGAGTTGCAATACTTATCTAAATTTGGTGTTGGAAATTTAAAAAATATCATAAATAATTATTTTATTTTAATTTAATACAGAATTGAGTACGCACTTCAAAGAGTGTAGTTAAATCTTAACACCAATAATTAATAAAGCTTTTGCCAATTTGTAGCTCGTTGGTAAATAAGGTAGTGTTTAGCGTTAATTCGGCGAATGATTAGATTAGTGTGTGTTTAAAGTATTTAACTATTTTCTTGTGTGAAATGATGGAAAGGCATATTTAAAACATAGAGGGGAAATATAACAGAGCATGCACATGGCGATATCTTTTGTCCTCCTAATGAAAACACGTGACTATACAACGAATCGAGAGAGAGTATTTTCAACCTCCTGTTTATCTTTGTCATTTCAAAGAAAGAAAATCGATGCTGAAATTTTAAAACCAAAAATTTTAAAATATAGTGGTTTACTTTACCACATTTGTTTATACAGGAAAAATCTGCTAAACTTAGGACATTATACAACCTTTATATATTATATAACTGAACTTTTAAAACGTTTTTCTTTTCCTTAAAGTAACATATTAATTCTGATTGCATTATATTCCTTTTAAAATTCAAATTTATACTCTTAAATCTATCTTATAAATAAAGTATTATATTTTAATAATTATTTATATAAGTATTTATTATTAATATATAATTCTTTTTAACATTTGTGCTAAAATGTAGCAGGCGTGAATATATATATATATATTTCAGTAACTTAGTTTTGGTTTTATTTTGTTTATTGTTGGGTGATGAAAGCGCCACCTACATTACGTTCGTGGTTTAATTAAATACGTCATTTTCATCTTGTGTCATAAGTTTAGTTGACATGGAAGGGCAAAATAGTTAATAATAGAAAAATATTTATTTTTAAAAAATAAGTTTTATTTTAGAGAAAAATAGAGTTATGGAAGAATTAAAAAAGTAATTTCTTTTTGTTAAATCCAATAGTTTTATAACAGATTTACTCATTCACAATAGTGGTTATGAAAGATTAAAACAAAACGATATCATTGTGGATCAAAGATTTTTATGATTAACTTATTAGTTCTTTAATGGCATCATCAGGTCTTCTTAAATCGTCAGATATTTTTTTTTTGATTGATATAACATATGAAACAAACCAAGGTTACATCAGGATGAAGCCACTGCCCATACACCTGCGTCAATCACGTCGTTTTCTAAGAGGTGTTTAGGGACCACCTTATTTTTAAATGACCGTGGCCGTGACGAAGTCTGTGGTTTCGTCGCCCTATATCCAGCTAAATGCGACAATTGAACGAGAGATCAAAAAGGTTCCCCACAAATATTGGTTAATGTCTTCAATAATCTTGTCAAGTATGCAAATGCTTAATAAAATGTTTATGGAGGCCATCTTCAATATTTCTTGGTAATTGAGTTCCATAAATATTCCTTTTCACAGTTGTCTATGCTTTGTTTTTTTCTGGGTTGCGTTTTATTTGGAACAACCTATATTTACCAAATAATATTTAACGATTACCGTTAAGTAATCAGTTACCGATTCTAAATTCCGACCGAACAATTACATAAAACTACCAAACAATAAAAATTTTTCTTAAATATTAAGCATAATAATAACACCTTTTGAAATTTTAAGTTTAGATTCGAGATATATACAATTCTTTAAAATACTTAATAGTCATACGTAAATTAAATTGAAAAATAAGTTAAATGAAATAAGATACATATTTTAAATAATAATAAAAGATTAATTAAAAAAAAAGACGCATAGATATCTATTCATTTTATTCAAGAAATTTTCCAGGAAATTTCTTAAAACAGTTTTTTAAAGAAAGTAAATATTTACGTTATTTGTCAAATTTATAATGAAACTAATTAAAATTTATGAATGGTAATAATGTAATAATGTAAAAATTATTTTCTATTATTTAATTAAGCGTATTTACAGTAATCCCTTAACAGTTTTTTTTTAATAATATCTTACAAAAATCTCAAAGGAATCGATATAAGGCTGGAATTCATTTACTTATTGGTTTTATGGATTTTCATTTTCAGTTTTAATATAATTTTTTGTCTAAACGGACAAATTAATTTAATTAAAAATTAAAGCAAATTTTAATAAATCAAGTCTAAAACATACAGTTCTTAATTAATAAGTAGCTATTTATTGCAGCTTTCCTTTAAAGAAAACTATGAGGAAAAAATTACATAAAATAAATTGTGTTAAATTTATTCTATATTTTCTGACAATATTACAATTTTAACACCTACGCTGTGATTTTTTATTTATTTTGCTGAAATTGAATTATTGAATTTGCTGAAAGTGGAAAATTGAAATAAAATATTTCTTCTTAACATATTAAGCATGCACATAACAAAGTAAACTTAAATTATAAAGTAGTTTATTAATAAATTAATTATTTTTAGGATGCACAGAAAAAAATAGCCTTGTTACATTTTTTTGTTTCTACTTTATCATTAAAATAAATTAATTTACGTAATAACTACTTTTGTTTTGAGGAGTAATTATCACCGTAAATAGTATTAGCTCTTCAGAACAATCCCGTTACAGCGACTCTTCTATTATAACGAACGTTTAGTCACAGTGCCCCGTTTGCAACTCCATAGACGAGATTGTTATTTTAACGTCCATTTTCTGACCAAAAATACAATAAATTTATTAATCATACAATTCTTGTATGAAAATTACATTCACTCTTTTTGACAGTCTCCTTGTGTGCTTTATTTTCTAGTTAAAGCATGCGGTTTCTCAGTTACTTAGCATAATTTGACGTATGCTACTTTTCAAAAATGTCAGCCAGAACCACTGACCATTAATTTATTATTGAATAATTTTTGACCTTTACTTTTATTTGCTTGCATATATATATATACATACACCGAAGAGTCATTACATTATGACCACCCCGCTAATAACATGTAGGACCACCTTCAGCCCTCAAAGCTGCTTGCGTCCGCCGTGGCATTGATTCCACAAGGTGCTGATAGGTAGTCTGAGGTATCTGGTACCAAGCACTCACCAACTGGTCCTGCAATTACCTCAGATTGCGAGGGGGTAGCGTGGCAGCACGAATTTGGTTTTCCAAGTAGGACCACAAATGCTCTATTGGATTAAGGTCAGGTGAATTTGGGGGCTAAGACATGACTTGAAAGTCACTGGAATGTTCCGCGAACCAATCAATGACGATTCGACCTTTATGACATGGTGCATTATCCTGTTGGTAAACACCATCCCCCGCAGGAAAAACTGTTGCCATGAATGGGTGAACTATGTTCAAGTAGTTTACAGACGTCAGGGATTGTTCTATGAGGATTATGGGTCCTAATGTGCCCCATGAAAATATTGTTCCTGGGCGAGAAACCATGAAAACCTGGGCGAGCCCATTGTTACAGGTGGAGAGTGGTCATAATGTAATGGCTCTTCGGTGTATATGTATACTACACTTCTTAGTATACATGGAAGAATTGTATATTTTGGTTTTATCAGCCAAAATTACCAGAAATGTGATTAACATACGATACGATAATTTTACCAGAATTTTTTCCTCTGTGAAATAAGAAAATATAACAAATTTTCATTATCATGACGCAACAGTATAAGTAATATTTCAGATATTTTATGTATTTTTTAAAGATTTAACAAATACTTTTTCAAAGAATTTTTATATTTCGTTAGCAAAAACACTTATACATTTTATATCGGAATTAAATTATACTTATCTGGATATATCTAAGCATAAAATAAAAGTTAAATAAGAATTAATTACAAATTATAGATAACGAAAGTGAGATAAATTTATTTGATAAATAATTACATATTTAGGTCACAGTCATATTTCCACAACTGATATAGCAATTTTATGAACTATAAACGGTTCGGATTTAGTTAAATCTCTAAACTTCCTTGTTCTTTTTAGGAATACTTATTTTATGTTACTTTTATATTGTTTGACACTCTGTTTATATTTTGTTTAAACAATTATTGTTTAACAAAATATAAACAGCATGTTAGTTTTTGTTTAAAAAATTATTATCTTTTTTAAGAAAATATTTCCCATTTTATTTACTTAGTTTGTTGATTTCTCTACTAAATTAAAAGCCACACATGTCAATCGAAGGATATTAGTTTTCGGAAATATCTTTCACGGTTTTAAAAAGCTTCAACATTTCCTTTTTTATTAAAAAAAAATCCCTTTTTAGCTACATAGTTTGTGGAATTTCTCGATTAGATTAGAGCAACATGTTTTTAACCAAAAGCTGTTCTTTTAGGGAAATTCATTTTACCGTTTTAGAAAACTTCAATCTCATTAGATTATAAGAAAATATCTCCCATGATTTTAGTTACATAGTTTGTTGATTTCTTGATTAAAATATGAGCAACACATTCTTAACCAAAAGCTATTCTTTTATAGAAAGCCTTTTTATTATCCTTTCTTAGAAATTTTCAATTTTAATGCTGTTTTGAAAAAATTTCTCTCATTTCGGGCTTCGTAGTTTGTTGATTTCTCTATTAAAATAAAAGCAACAGGAACACATTCTTAACCAAAATCATTACATTAATGCTTATTTCCCAACAGCTTATTTCCCAATTTTTTTAGCACAATTAATCCAAAAATACCTTGTTAGCGTCCGCGTGAATCATTTAATTAACCCACAACTAAAACACATAAAACACAGTAAAAAAACACAATAAAAAAAAGAACAAGACTCGAGCAGTGTTTCATGAACAGAAACACTCACATTGGTTACATGCTGTAATAACTTTTATGTTGCGGGTTTTTTAAAAAAGAAATTCCATTGAAAATGATGGCAAGTTTATTCTGATTCTTTTCAAAGCCACGTATATTTTTTTTGTAATAACTATTCAAAATATAATAAAAGGAATACTCAAACTGGTAAATAATGTATATGATATTGTTTTCTTGCTCACTATACGCTTCATGTTTTTCATTCATAAGAATTTTAGCTCACTCTAGAAACAACAGGCGAAAGAACGTAGGGAAGAGTGGGGTAAGAACGGGTTTCGGGGTTAGACAGGATCTATGAAACAAACAAAAACCCTGAAAGAACTAAAAAATCTTCTGACGGATCTTGAGGTGATTGAGATAATTAGATGTCTTCTCCCTTAATTTCTTTACAATCAGCTAAACAAGATGGAACCCAATGGTTCTAAACTTTTCACTTCAGCTGTTTACTATTCAGCTCCTGGAAGCTCAATCTCCAGTATTCTACTCCATCAGTGTAATCAACATCTCCAAGCACAGCCAACATCGTCATTTAAGTGGGTAAGCCTTATAGGCTAGGTAGCTCATTGCGTCATCTTTTTTTTCCCCTGGGTGAAATCGGGAACCTTGATTCTGGGAAAATTAATTCTGCTTTTTATCTAACAGACTCTGAATCGCATTCTATTTGGATCTGTCATATTTACGTCTTGTTAAATTCATGACGTTTGAATGCATAAAAAACTCCCTAACGTTGCTTTGTTTATAAACTATCCTTATTTCTCGACCATTACAGTTATAGGAAACCTTTCCAGTCCAGCTTATTATACGTTTACTCAGAATACTCGGATATATAATAAGAATTCATATTCTAACTTACAATAAGAATTGGTCCAGTAGTAGAATGGTTCTGTTTTGCTTTGATATCTCTGTTCTAGGAGTAAGATCGAGGAGTAAACTGGCCATAATTAGAATATCTGGACAAGAAAAAATGCGAAAAGAGCATTTAATAAAAAGGCGTTATCAAGGAAGAGATAGTTGTTTTGCAGTGACTCGAAAAAAGGAAAATCTCATAACAAAATTACAAAGAAGAGTAAATGTATGAAGCATCAATATAACTAAACAATTACAATACCCGGTCACCCTACTAGTGGGGTAAGATCTGGGTTCTAGAGAAAAAAAAATAATTAAAAAAGAGTAATTTTTCTATGACTTTTTCAAGAATGATATATTGTATACACAACTAAACAATACATTTATTGAAAAAATCTAATAATTCACGGCGGGGAGCAGTTTCGCTCCAACAGACCTTCAAATCTAAGCTAAGCAGTTTTGCCCCACTTTCCTCTATATGTTCACAAATTGAAATGATGTTCGCATTTCACACCACTCTTATAAGTTTTTATATTCTAAACTTTATTTGCTCTCTTATTAGTCTATGAGTTTCAAATAGAAAGTGTTTATGTAAATTAATTAAAAAAATATGAGAGTTAGCTATTTTAACTAAAGTAAGCGATAGGAAATAAATCTTTAATTAGAAGAATACACATGTCCTATAATTTTAAACAAATCGTAATTTTTACTTTATTCAATAATCCTCCAGATACTGACGTATGTCAGGTTTTAATGAGACCTAAAGACCAGAAAACACTTAGAGATAAAATTTAGGGAGGTTTAAGCGCACAAAACTACGCAAACTACTACTTTTATCTGATCAAATATTCAGCATTTGTTAATGAATTAAACATTTTCACTGTACACTTGAGTCTTTTTTTCAACGCCATGAAAAATAACCAATATGTTTATGATTACAATTTTAAATTTTCTTTTTAGACACTTTAATAAACGTTTCAAGCATACTCAATGTATGTGATGTGAAAGAATGTATGTGCCTGTGAAATGTTTTGATAAAACTTTTCTATATACAGGGATAAAAAAAGGCTTCTCGCTTCAATTAGATTTAGTCTTCAATTTTGAAAAAAAAAAAAAAAAATGAATTCGTTAAAAAATTTCCAACTTTTTTGGAGTGTTGATGTTTATCACATATTTTTCACAATGGTTTACTTGGATGATTTCCTACAATATAAAGTTTTCCAATTTTCATTCATTGTATATTTTTGTACATAAAACTTTTACTTCAAAAAAAATACATGTCAATAGTTGAATGTTTTTAAGCTAATTTTTTGTTCAAAGTTGTTGGTGATTATCTTTCTTGAAATACCTTTCAGCTATTAACCACTACTTTTCAGCTTTAAAAACAAAAATATAATATCAAAAAAATTCTATCTTTAAACATTTTTTAGGTTTCTATTATGTGATCTTCTGCAAAATAATTTAATGCAATATTTTTTTAATAAATTGTAGTAGTGAAGTATGAAGTTTAGACAATAATCGACGATAATAGGAGCATTTAAGTGAGATAATTGTTTTCAGATAACCTACTTTAATGAAGTAAAAATTAAAAATGGCAATAAAAATACTTTTTCTTAAGATTGCTTTTATGAACAAGGGAAAATATTTGATAAATATGTGCTTTTATGAATAAGGGAAAATATTTGATAAATATGTGATGGTAATAAAAATATTGGTTAAATTTTGTAAGTTTTGTTTGATTTGTATATAGTATAAAAGGTTGGAAATAAAAGTTAAATTAAAAAAAACAATCTTTTAAAATTTACTTTATTTAAACTAAAATTAATCCTAAAAATATTAATTTAAGCGAAAGAATAACGACGATTAAATTTATATTCGAATGACGCGAGCTGGCTAGAATATTATTCATATTAAAGAAAAAATATTTTATTTTGTTTTTATTCCCTGCAACTAAAGAAGTCTATTTACGAAACTAAACACTGTGACTTTACATTACACATACATATACACTTACATGTTCCTCATGACCCTGAATTGGAGCATAGGGCTTCGATCGTAGCTCTTTATCTCACTCTTTGGCCAAATGTCCCGAAATTTTCGTTACAAATTTAAAATAGATTAAACATTTGAAATGAAATACTAGCATATTAATTCTTAAAAATGTATCTATAAACAATGCAGATATCTAATATCAGTTTATAATTTAAAAAATATTATTCTAGGAAAAATTTAGGGAAAATAAATGAGAAAACAATCTCTCAGTTGTTTAGTATACAAACAGGCAGAAATAGCATAAAACTTTTGCTCATGCTCTTTTTTTTGGTCAAAAATGTTTTTTCCTTTAAATTTCATATTCTGATGAGATTAAATGATGACATTTTAAAAATATTACTTTCGAAAAAGAATAATGTATATTTAGATCTAAGGTGGCACAGATTAGAATTGTAATTACATCGGCATTTGGCAAATACAGTAAGTACATTTGGTAGGTAATTTGTAGACTGTCTATTTTATCTTAGAATAAGACAAGAGTAAAATAAAAATTAAACTTATTACTGAACTTTCGTTGAAATCACATTTAATTTTTAAGTATGATTGCCATGATGATCCAAATGACACACAGAGTTTAAAATTGTTCGCTAAAACGTTGCAGCCAATGACGCCTATAGCCTTCCAAATTTTTGCGATAGGTCGTCCTGGACATTTTACTTAATAAGAAAAGGAACATCGTTAGCACGAAGTGCACTAATACATATATTTTTTAATGATTCAATTAAACATTGAAAAAAAATATAACATTCCTTCATCTGCTTTGGAAAGAGAAAAAAAAAAATTGTCGTGAGGGGCAAATAATGGTTACATCCGTCAAAATATTCCATTGTAAAACTCCGTTAAAATGGGGTAATTTTCCAATCCAAACATACAAAAGATACTCGATTTCATATGGCAGACATAAACATTTGAAGAAAAAAATGTGTTTCTGAGCATGATCGTGAAATTAAAAGTGTAATGCAAGGTGTTAAATGTTTTGAAAAATAATGTTAAAATAGTATGGTGACACTTTAGATTTTTCATGCTGTGAAAGCTTTGGTTTCTGTGTCAAATCAATAAAAGTGAACATTAGTTTACTCATATTTTAAAGATGTCAGATCAGTTTGAACTTCTGATGTGTTTAGATAGATCTGAGGGTCTTTATTTTTCTCTAAGCTTAACCTTGAAGATCAGTAGACACCATCAACAAAGTTTACACCTGTCCTACAATAGCAGCAGATAGATTAAATTTTAATTTTTAGAAAGATCACTTCTCAAGAGAGAGGCTAAACTTTTCAGACCAATGCATAATTTCTATGCGCATCATGTCTAAAACATTGGTGGCGACATCGTTGGAGTAGACACGTGTAAATATATTCTTATTGCACTTAAACAAAACAAACTTAACTTCAATTAAAAAGTATTTGCTTGTACATCACGATCCATTTAAACAATATTTTCATAATATTGATAAAATAGGATATTGACTTTGTGTTTGCATCAATCAAATTCTAAAATTTCTTTACTCTTAAGCAAACTCAAGTAAATTATCAACGTTAAAAAGCAACTACTACGATTCAAAAACAGACTTTATAATATCAACTTAGCAAAATATTTCAACTATCATTATTACGGAAATTTTAGACAAGCAAAAAAATTTATGCGCAACTTTCGTTGAAATATAATTAATTAAATTAAATTATTTTAAAAATAAGAACTCTCAGTATTTTTCCTTTCAAGTGTTTGTGGCAGATATTTAATTTCTGAGAAATCTGTTTTATAATTTATATGCGTTATTAATACGCAAAAATAATGAAAATAAATAAATAATGAATTGTTCTCAGCTTCTTTGATACCTATAATTAAGCTTGTTTATTTTATTCTTATAATTTCAGTCTGTATTTTTCTTTTTCTTTTTACTTTATTTAAGCCATTTATAGAATTCAAATTATAGTTCTATTCATTCATTGTTGGCATCTTTTTCAATACTTTATTATAGAAAATAGCTTAAGAACAAATTGTAAGGTAATTTATCATGATAGATATTTTATCAGACAATAAAACAAAGAATTTTTTTATAAAATGCATGAAGTTTAAAATATTTTTTATTTCTGTTTTTAAAGATTTAAATTAAATTTTTTCCTGCAAACACAAATTTCTCTTTTTTAATGCAACTTTTAAAATTTGTAAGAATTAAAGTCATATCAATGCACTTGAGATCTTAGAGGGTACTTATTTTTTAAAAATGCAAATACTGATGCTTTTTGGTTGAGAAAATCTAATATAGCATCTATTTATCCGAAGAAAACATCGTTATATATATATATATATATATATATATATATATATATATATATATATATATATATATATATATATATAATATATATATATATATTTAATTCTTCCACAACATTCACGTTTCATTTTGTCGCTCCACAAATTAAATTAATAAAATGTATTTAATTTTTGAAATTTAACTAAAATTTGTGCTTATATAAAGAACAGCGAAATAAAAGTACATTGAGACGTACTTTTATTTCGCTGTTAGCAGCAGTGTAATATAAAGGCAAGGATACGTTATTTTTTTCATACAAGTTTGTTTGTTTAATTAACAAATATAATTTTTGAAAATATTTCTTACTCATCAATTTGTATCGGGTTGGTGTGTGAAGTTGTAAAAATCTTGCTAAATTAAATATAAGTAAATATTTTCAAAGAAAAATTCACAATTTGAAGCAAATTTATTGGTTTAGTCAGAAAAAATCTTTGACAATAAAAAAATAAATCTAAGAAAAAGACTTTAGTACTCTGAAATAACTTACTTTACCTAATATCAGCAAAAAGATAAACATTCTTCTCCGCCATTTATTTAAGTTTTTAAGCAGAATGCAACAAAGACAAAGTGTTCACGCATAGTGCACGTATAATGCAAATTCTATTTTAAACAAAATGATTGTTCTAGCCAAAAAATCTTCCTTGACAATAAAAAAATAAATATAAGAGACTCGAGTACTCTGAAAAAAAAATAAAATTAGCTAATTCAAACTTCACATAAAATCTTAAAATCTGCAAAAAAAAAATATTCTTCTCCTTTATTTATCTAAATGTTCAAGTGTTATGCAAAAAAGACAAAGTGTTTAAGGATAATAATAGTGTTCACACATAGTTCAAGTATAATGCTAATTAAAATTTTAAATTAAAATAACTGTTTCTGTCAAAAAAATTTCCTTGCCTTTAAAAAAAAATGAATTTAAGAAAAAAAAACTATTACCCTAAAATAAATAGACTTGGCTAACGCTCAACTTTACCTATTTTTAGCAAAAATATAAATATTCTTTCCCGCTATTTATTTAAGTGTTCAAAAATAATACAGCAAAGACAAAGTGTTCACGTACAGTGCAGATATAATGCAAATTCTCATTTTTAAAACAAAATGATTGTTTCAGCCTAATTCCATTTCCTTGTGAATAAAAAAATAATAAATCTAAGAAAAAGACTAGTATCCTGAAATAAAAAGAAGTGGTTAATGCTTACTTTACCTAATATCAGCAAAAAGATAAATATTTTCCCCCGCCATTTATTTAAGTGTTAAAGTATCTTGCAACAAAGACCTATTTTATTGAGATAGATATATATTTTGCTATGTATCGCAGAACTTATTTTACTGATCTGACAGAACTCAATAAAATTGTATCATGAGTAACATTTCAAGAAAATAAACTTCTTGTAATATTGCTGACTATATTGCATAACCTAGGTTTATTTTAGAAACCCGCATATTTGGATAAATATTTTGAAATCAGAATTTTTCTATAAAATTCTTTCAAGTCTTTTAAAATATGTATTGCATAACTGAAATAAAAAGTAGATTTATTCGTGACAAAAAGTCGATTGGTCGTAAAATATTACAATCTGTTTAGATTGAGATAAACATTTATATTGAAAACTACTTTTTCCAACAAATGAAAAAAAAAAAAAATTCAAAGAAGGCGACAGTTTAAGATTTTATGAAAAAATAAAGAAATAATAAATTTCATTCCATATTAAGAAGTTTCTGAACTTGTTTATTGCTATATTTCTAAACAAACAAAACTTTACTCTCTGAAAACATTCATAATATATTTTTCATTGGAATTGGGATAAATATATTTTTCATATACCAGCTAAGCTTTACTTTATGGAATATGTTTTTTATTTATGTAAAACTTATTTTTATTTGAAGTAGTATTTTTTCTTTGTTTCTTTATTGAAATGATTGGACATTTCTTTTAAATGATTTAACGTTTCTCTCTTTCTATATTTACGGGCAGAGCATTTCTGAGTTGTGAAAAGTAATATTAAGCACTTTCGAAAAAGCTTTTTTGCAAATAGTGTTATAAAAGTTTTTTATAGTTGATATTTCTTCTTTTATGATTTAAGAGAAGGGTTCCCAATCAGAACGGTTGAATACTTTTTAAGGGGAATTTTACAATTTCAAGGAACGAATAGTGTCAAAATTATTCATCAATTATAGAAAAACTTAAAACTTATTTAAAACACTAATTTAAAACACTAAATAATTCGTAGCGTATTTGAGAAATGAATTTATGGTATTAATTAGTTTAAATAAAAAATAAAGTATAAAATTAAGGAAAAAAATAGTGAAACATTTTTAAACTTCCAAGGTATATTATAACTAAGTATGTAAGAAAAATCCTAGCAATGGTGTGACCTCCTTATTGTTGTCTTTTCGAAGAGTTATGTTGGTGTCAACAAAGCAATTAGTATGGTCCCGAATTTACAATCCAGTAACTTCTAACGACTGGCTCTTTTTTTTTGTGTGAAGATCTTCATCTTGGTTTCAGTTGGCAGCAATTATAATGCAAGTTTTTATTTATTTAAAATTTTTTTGCCAGAACTAGAAAGAGCTCAGAATCAAGTTTTTTTTAATGTAAGAAAATGTGAAACAGGAGAGCGGGTCGTTAAAGGCTGCTGGATTGAAAAATTGCTGTAGGGTCACTTAAGTCGGAGGGGAAACACCAGATAGAGAGGAACACCTTAATGATTTCTGCCCTCACAATGATAAAAAAATGATAATTGGAAACTGTAACGTAGAAAATAGAGAACACTGGAAAACAATCCATTGGAGATCAGAGTTTGCATAATGAGTTTAATGATAATGGAAATAGTTTGATAGATTTTGCATTCGATAATAATCTTATGACTAGAGTATAAAGATATAAAAGCTACTTAGAAATTTCCCAACGAAAATACCGCTGATCAAATTAACCATGTGCTGATTTATTTTAGACACAAAAACAGTTTGGTGTATGTATATAATTACAGAAGATCAAATGCAGATTAGTAGAAACGTACTAGCTAGTACGTTTCTACAACTGTTTTACATTAGCCATTTGTACATTTGTCAACGTTGTTTAATAATATTCCTTAAACTCATATGTCTGTATTTCAAGCTATGATAAGCGTAATATATATAGCGACTGATAGTTATCTGAATAAAGCCGTATAGTAAACGTTTATCTAGGTTGCTGTTTATGTATTGCATTACTGAAAAGTTTGGAGACTAACATGTTTGTTGTAGAGTTATTAAATTTCTTATATGGTCATTCTATGGATATTTTATTTTAAAATTTGGACTATGTTTGCAGAACATGTATTTATTATAGTGTAATTTTCTCACTGCGAACAAATCTTTTTTTTTTTTTTTTTACTGCACTGCAAAAAATTCCAGATCAAATTACAGTTTGAAGTACCAGCACTTCCTGTAAAATCTGTTTTCTACCGTAAAATATTCTATCGTTATTTATTCTAATAAATATTCTATCGTAATAATATTTATTTAACCATAGAGATTCAGTGATTTCGTGGTAATTATTGTTGAAAACATTATGGCATATCAGATTTCTTGCTCTGTAATAAGTTCAAGTATAGATGGATTTTACAGTAAGAAGTACTGGTACATTTTCCGCTACTTTTTACCGTAGTTTGATCTAGAATTTTTTATAGTATGCATTCTTAGTACACAAAAACTTGTACACACAAATTAGTAATATTTGTGCATAGTATACAGAAATTAGTAGTATTTGTTTAAAGCGTATTTGACAGTTTCATTATTTTGATTGTTTCATGCTTAAGCCTGGTTGACTTTGCATAAAAATATGATTATAATATCTAAAATTATTCACAGTGTTAATTTTTTTTAGATTTCTGAAATTTAATCATTAGTTACATTAAACAAACTACTTGAAACGAGTGTAATGTCTAAGGGACGTATTGTTTTCGATGCAAAATGCTGAGGATAATTTAAACGCATAAGATAATGCATAAATTTTGAGAAAATACTAAAATTTCAAGTTTATTTAAATCTGTTGATTATGGGTAGTAAAAATATATGCATCAATTGTATACTTAATGCAATGGCTTGTTTTTTGAGTTTTAGAATTTTTTTTCTTTTAAATAACATAAAAAAAATAGTTATTTTTAAATATTTGTTTCTTAATATCTTTCTTTTTTTAATAGTGTCTAAGCAAACCAAAATATTTTCAGTGTTTCCAAATAAGCCCATATTCTTAAAGATAATTGCATCTTAATTTATTTTAGCATATTTCTTCATTATTTTATGAAAAAAAATAAAACCGCAACGTGTTTATGAATAAATGGAAAGCCATTATATGATAATATTGCAAAAGTTCGATTCGCAAATACTTTTCATGAATACATAATGCTCAGTCTCGATTCGAATGCAAACTTCGTTTGAAAATCCAGGGGACTCTTGAGCTCTTTTGTAGAAAGAAAATGGAAAAATCGTGTGTGGATTGTTTTACGTGTCCGATTTTATATTCAAAGCATTCTCAAAGTCAACATAAAATATTCTACCTAATTTGTTGAGTGAAAAAGTTGAAAACTTTGCTCCAGGAAAAATAGGAAAAATCTAGGGGCAATCACAGCTCTAATTCAAATGCTCTTTAACGATTTGTTTTGTATTTTTAAGATATTTTAAAAGAGTTTTTGATATCGTTTCAAGAAAAAAAAGAAATAGTTTATACTTAATTTTGGAAATTGCTATCAAAAGTTTTTAGGTGCATTTAGTCAAAGTGCAATTAAATGAATTGCCAAATAAAATATTTCCCCATGCCTAAGCTTGTAAAAAAAATTTTCAACTTTAGTTTAGAAATTGGCAAAAAAATCCCACTCAGGGTCCCAAAGACACATACCTAAGAGTTTAAACTAAACTAGTGTCACACTATTAGATTTAGAGAAAAGCAAAAGCAAATTAGAGCAAATTTTAAATCTAAAAACAATTATTTAAAAGTTTAAAGGAAACAGTAAGATTCCCAAAACAGAAATTCTACCTTCTCAATAAAATATATGACAATATAAACTGAGCAGTACGTGCTGATGATACCGTTTGAGGAACAAAATAGTATATCGGAAGTATAAGAACAGAAATTTTGTAACATCTCCAAACAGTACACAAATTTCTCAAATTCAAGAAACCAATAAATAGAACGAACTAGAGTTATTGCTTGCATGTGCGAAATAAAAATACACAGCAATATTCGTACTTCTGCACAAGAAACATAAGTTTTTGTCTTGATTTTATTTAATGCATGGTCGAATGAAATTGAAGTTTTTAATGTGACGAAAATCTTTCTGAATGTGACTTTCTGAAATTTTATACTTAGTCCCTCATTCAAAGAATGTTGTGAGAAGATCACTGATACGACTTAGTATGTTCCGATCAACACTCTTATTAGATTTTGCCAGAGTTTTGATTTTTAAGTCTAATTTTTGTGTGTTTTTTAAAACAGAGTTGTTCTATAAGTCTAGTGCAGAAAGTGCCAGTTTTCTTAACTACCCCATTTTTATTTCAAAACTATGATTAAAAAGCTTATTCTGCTAATTATCAGATTAAAAAGTATATTTTAAATTTCTAAGAATTATTGCAAGAAAATACTAAAATCAAAATAACATGAAAAAATATTGATTTGTTTATTCAAAATGTTTACCTGGTTTTTATTTATTAATATTGGTTTTCTCCTTAAAATTATGTATTCGCTAAAAATTATTCAGATTTTCCTAAACGACAATAAATAAACCTTAACATTAAAAGAATGGACAAATATTATTTTAAGCCAACATTGTGCCATTACATAATTAAGATCGTTTAGAAATTTTATACTTAAATTCCCACATTTAGAAAATGTTTGATAATGGCTGTTTTTGCAATAAGTTATATAAATACCCCAGTGTAAATTATTGTAAGTCTTGTGACAAAACTCTATTTCCTCCAAATGTTCCCCTTTCGTGACATGGACTATAAAGATGAATTAGAAAACGAATATGATAGTCACATGTTTAGATCTTTTCTTACCAAAACAATAATTTATTTATTAAATAGTTTTATACACTGTTAAAAATTTCCCGGAAAAATGGCTAATTTACCATATTCAGTCTAAATAATGCAATAACCCTTAAAAAGAAAGTGTTCAAACTGTTAACTGTACGAAATATTGTTTATAGAATGTTTTCATCTAACACATTTTAATAGCAATAATGTTATCAGCGTCAACTAGGCCCACGGCCAATGAGAATCGAGCACATGTTCTTCGAAAGCTGGAATCTAAGCCATGTGAAAAGAACTAAGAATTCATATTTTTAGTTTCCATCATTGAATTCCTAACACAACCCTGGATGCCAGATAATCTTATAGTAATAAGTGTTCGCTAAAAATTATGAAGCTAATTAGTTCTTTGCAGGTGGGTAATCATTACATTTCACGACCGGCTGATTGAGGGTTCGACAATATTTTCTCCATTCTTCCAAAACACAAGGAGCCCCCAACGTACTGCACTTCTTAATTAGTAACCCTGGACTATTGAAATTCAAAGCTCTCACTCACGCAAAGAAGGCAGATCCACGGAGTGGTTCAACGTAATCAAATATTTATTAACTCTCACGTTAGATGGCACCACAAGATAAACTAATTAAACCAAATTTTTCATGACAAAGTACAACCACGATCTAACCATATTGCCCATTACTAAATGAAAAGTCTAACATAACCTAACTCCAATGTCTAGTTAAATTTCAATTTTACGGTTTTGAAACCATGTTAGTGTTAAATAGTTACGAAATCATATAGTTTACAGGGTCTTTTAGCCAAACTAGGTATTATCGGTTTCAATCCTGTCAGTATAAAAAATGTTCCAATACGCAAATTTTATGGTCAATTGGATGAACAACTGATTATTTAACCATAACTTTAGAATGAAACCTCTAGCAGTATAATTTAATGATATAAATTTCTGCATGAAACGAATACTGTACAATATTAATATTAATATATTAGAGTTTAATTTAAAGAAAATTTTTAAAAAAGTTACTATTCTTTTTATTCTAAACTAACCACTTATGTATTTAAATTCAAAATAATACTTTAATCACTGTCTGAGTTTCATTTGTTACAGAAAAATTGCTTTATTCTTAACCACTCACCTGAGATTAAAATACCGTTATCCTCTTTTGAATATTTTCCCATATCACACTATATTGGTTGAAATTAATTTCAAAAGTATTTTCCAGTTGTTTGGATAACATCGAAAACTATATGACAAAGGACATCACTTTGATTAGAAATGATTATAGAATGACTCTCCAAAGGAGAACCTCGCGAATAGAAATTTCAATAAATATGACGTCTTTCTCCACTCTTTGATTAATCAAATCTTCTTTGTTAGCAGTTGAATAGGAAGGGTTCTTTTTAAAATTATAAATAAACTGAATTGCTTTTAACTCTTAATTGATTCTATTGATATTAGTATTATTTACTATGCTGATATTAGTTCTATTTACTATTAGTATTATTTACTATTAGTATTATTTATTATTATTAAAAAAAATCTACTTATTTAACTGATAGTGCATCGGCTAGAGAGCCGTGAAGGTCCACACGTTTAAGAATAACTGCGCAATAGATACGGAGTTCTCAGTGTTGCGCACTGAATGCCTTTACTTCTCAGACAATTTGAAGCTTTAAGCCCCCATAGGAGTTTGAACCTAGGTCTTACCCAAGGGCAGCTAGTGCCTTAACCACTGTGCCATATCGGCCCTGCTAGTAGTAGCAGTGAAGATAAATTAGGAAGAAAGTAGTGAGATCTTTAAAGCTAAAAACTTTTGTTAATATTTTAAGCATTTCTTACTCAACAGTTTCGGGAATGTTACAATAACTGATTTTATGATATTTTTAATTTATTCAAAAATTATTGTTTATTATTTAAAACATGAAGATTTTTATTTCGTATTTGCATAATAAAAGTGAAAAAAATAATAATAGTATTTGAATTTAATATCTTTTTTTGTTTTAATAAGGCTTGTTTTATGACAAAAATTTAGAGCAATAGTTTTTAAAGGAGTAAAAAACTATCTTTAGATATTCGTAAATTTAGAAATAAACGAATCATATTAACTGTAACCACTAACTCCAATATCCATTACCTCTTGGCTCCTTTTAAGATCTATTTTGAGCAAAATAGTACACACCTTGCGTTTTAAGAATTCCAGTCCAATAAATGATTAAGCATAACGACAGCAATCGAATTTTCTAGAAAGATTTATACGCAAGATAAAGTACAAACTATCACAGAAATCTCACGTAGAAAAGTTATCAGATTAAAAGCGTTCTTCTAAAATTTGAGAATAGTTTTATCGTTGATCTTTGAAAACTTATTTATAGTTAACGTTGGCATTATAGGAAATAATTTGAAATAAACGAAGATTATAAGCAATATAGGTAGCCTGCTAAACTATTCCACAATTGCCTTACTTATATTATTGCTGTTTACTCCACTAAATTTGATTAAAATATGTAAAAGTGAAACAGAGCATCAAAGTCAGTAGACAATATTAAAATTAAATATTCTAGGGAAAAGATAATTTTAACGATAACAAAGAAATTGTACTTTATTAAAAAAAAAGCAATATATTTTGTTTGTTAAATTTAATAAGAAATCAAATGTAAAAAGTAATTTTAAAGGATGCTGAAGATAGTCAATTAACAAAACGTCTAATGACCACTAATTTATTTCAATTTTCTATGAAGAATAACCATAATAGACCAGGATGTTGCTGGTGATAAATTAATATCCTGAATTCTATATTTTTTTCAGTTTGAAATTTCTTGGAAAAAAACTATCAAATAATAATTCATTTAATTGTTATTTTACCGCATTCAACAAAAAACAGATAAATAACCATAAAAAAATATGGTAATCAAACTGTAAATCGTTTGTAAACTGTTTTTGTAAAACAACCAGAACCTTATCAGTGCCAACTAGGTCCATCTTATAAAGCCATTTAGTACCTTGCAGCTGGGTACATACTGCAGTCGAGAGGAATAATGTATTCATTTCACGGTTTATTTGACAAAACATCACTTAACCACAACATAACTCCAAAGTCCTTTACCTAACACTATCTAATAAAAAATATAACATATTAAGTTCAATGCTCAGTTAAATTTTATTTTTATGGTTCTGAAGCCTTTCTAGTTGTAACTGGGTGCAAAATCGTATAATTTTGATATCGTGGTTTTTTAACCATACCAGTTGTAGACGGTTTTAAAACCCTAGGTAAAGAAACGTTCTTAATCGTAAATTTTACGGTTCATTGTAGGAACAGACTGCTGTTCGTTATTTTACTTCCAACCAATGTGTAGTTCTTTTTTTTAGTATTTTATATAAGTTTAAAAATATTAGTTCTTAGATTAAAAATCATTATTTTTTAGTAGACTTTTTTACTAAAAACGAAGCAAACAATTGCGAAGCAATCTTGCTTCGTAATAATGATGGTAATATTAATTTCAATTTTTTGGATTTAGGTATTAAAAAAGAAGCATCTACATTGTTGATTCATACTATAAAAGAAAGGATTTTAAATTTAATATAAATAAACTAATTACTTGGAATTCTAATGTTTCTATAAAAATTTATTTGAGTACCATTTTTAATTAAATTAATAAAATTAAGAGAAAATGCAATAACGTTCATTTTCCGAAAAACAAATGGACAATCTCTTATAAAATTTGGTAAAAAAACAATAGATACCCAATTAATTTAATTCTTAATTATATAAAATCTTTGAGTTAATTGTATATAATTAATTGTATATTAATAAATTTACTGAAAATTTCTTTGTTAACTAAAGTTAAAGTTTTACCATATGCAAATTTAATTTAGGGAAATCCATGGCTGAAAACCTTCGAAAAATTTTATAAAAAATATTTTTGAAAAAAATAAATGTTAATTTTTTTAATCATTAAAATTTTGTAATTAAAAATCAACCTATTAATTATAATTAACATTATCCAGTATAATAATACCATGCACACATCCATTTACAGGTCAATCTTTGGTAACTAAAAAATCAAACGTACTTCAGTACTGCAGTATGTATGTGCCATAAAAAATCTCCCTAACTAGTATTTACGCTTCTAACCTTTATTTACACTCCTATTTCCCTTTTTTTTTAAAGATTGGTTGAACAGCCGAGTCAATTTTATTACTACGGTGTTCAGCTCCGTCATCTTATACTTTTGAACCCAATCCAGAAGTCAAGGATTCTCCTGGACTAAATATTGGAAGAAATTTGCTTTCGTGTAGGACTTTTTGATGGAATTAACCCGTATTTGCGTCACATAGAGAGGAAAACCATGGAAATCTCCGACAGTTAGCCTGAACAGCTAGGAGACTAAAAAGTTCTTCCGAATAGTGAATAAAGTTTCTACAACTGTTATATTGAATAATGGATTTTCATATTTTGTAATCTGGCAAACTTGTTACAAATATATTTTAAGTCATTTTTGAAAGATAGCGGTATGTGTAAGTTCATTTGAATTCACTACTCGCTTTATATATCATATATTGCATTTTTCTTGCATTTTGTTTTGAATTTTTTTGCTTGATTTGTTTTATTTCCAACATTTTTTACTTAATATGTTCTATTTTCGTTTAAATTTTTTTGAGTACTCCATAACCTATTGATTTGATATATTTTGCTTTGGTTATATTAATACAATGCTAGAAAGCATCCCTTTTGGAGATATAATCGTGGGAGCTGATGACGAGATTAAATGTTTTGATTATTTTTGTTTTACGGCTTTTAAATTTAATTTTTTTAAAAAAAAAAGATTTTTTAAGCAATTAAAAATATTTTATTTTAATAGCTTTCTTCTTTTTCATTCCTTTAGCATATTTTTTCCATTTTTCCTCTGTATTACATATATATATATATATATATATATATATATATATATATATATATATATATATATATATATATATATATATATATATATATATATATATATATATATATATAAAGAATGTGTAGAGAAAACATGGAAAAAATTTCAGAAGTTGCATCTGAACTATTTTATTACCAATTTATAAGAAAGTGAGACAAATATTTCTTTGTTTTTATTTAATTACTACTATCTAATTTAAAATAAAAATCATGCAAGTATACTGAAACTGATGTAATTAGTTATGTTAAAATTTAAGTGAAAGCAAAAACAGTTCTGTTACGTAAAACATGCCCGTATATAATCATTATCGTATTTTTTTTAAATCTCATTATTTCTGATTCATTAATTTCCCTAAAATTATCACTTATCTGGTTCTTCCAAGTTCTTTAATTGTGTGAGTATATAATTTTCAGTTTGATTTCAAGATTTCGTAGTGTTTCTCAATACTTATTTATTGATTTCGTAGTGTTTCTCAATACTTATTTATTGATTTATTTTTATTTATTTTTAAATATTTCTGTGCAAAGAACGGGTATTCAGCTAGTGTATACATATATTGTGTATGTGCATGTATATTCTATGACATAATCTATTATTACAAGTAAAGGAATTTCTGCTAAAATAATAATCTACTATAGTAGGAAAAGGAATTTCTTCTATACTAATATTTCACAATTTTCAGTAGAAATTATACACACATAATAAAAATATTTTCTTAAATTAAAGACTTGCATAAGATAATAGAAACATTTTAAGACACGTAAAATAAATTAAAAAACTAAATTACATAATCTTATGCTGATTAGAATTAAAAAAATATATAGTAGTTAACGTGGGTAAACTGGATATTACCACGTGATTCTCCGACAAACAAAATTGCTCCGACAACAATTGAAAACTCTGCTATACCATTCTTATTTATGTTATTTCGAAACTTGTTTCATCTTAATACATTTTATTGTCTTCAATTATGGCACAAAATAAAGAAGGTTTTATTTCAGTGGGACACACTAGTATGGATATTCACATGAATATAAAAGATTATTTCGTTTTCAAGGAATGTGGATCAAATGATTAGACCAGACTAATATCAATGACTTAATTGTTTGTACAGGTTTGTTTTTGAAAAAAAAAAAAAATTAAGTAAGGCACAAGTACTGGTTAAAAATCCTGGCAAGTAAGACTTTTCCGGTTCTTTTATGCTACACTTTTCTAGGTAATGTTGTTGAATTTGCCCCGCGGCTTAGTTGGTAACATCCCCAAATTTATTTTATTAATTCTTACAATTCAATATTCTAAACTTTTGCATGTTTGTATTTGCACTTTGTATGCTTTTATTAAATTACTGAAATTTAATTTTTTTCATTATAATTTTTTTAAACACATAGTATGGGTAAAAAGTAAATTTTTAATTTTTTTTTTACAGTGTTCTATGTTTATTTAATTTAGGACATTGAAAAAAATAGTTTAATTATTGTAATTATAAATAAAATAATAAGTGTTATATATAAAATTATATATCTATATATATTATTGAATTTATATAATTTTATTTATAAAATAATATCTTTATATTTCTCAAGTTATTAATTATATGTAATTTATTTCTCTTTTAAGTAGAGTTGGTGAAAATAAGTAACTTTTTGACGAATTCATTAGTAAATTACATTCATTAGTAATTGACTAATTGAAGTAAGTAGTCTACATGTTGGTTTCTAGTGAATGTTTTAGCTTTATTGAATTTAGTCACACAAGCTTTTCCTTTTTTTTGTAATTAAACGTAAATAATTGAAATTCTTTAACTAACGAGAAAAAACTTCGTCAATGTATTTTTTATTAAAACAGAAATAACTATAGCAAATTAAAAAATATATTATTAATAATGCTTGAACACGGCTTGCTCTATTGCTTTTTCATGCCTAACTGACGGTAATTCAGTAAGTGCTTTGAAACGCAAAACAATAGTTTATACTTTCATTAGGAATTATTTCATCTAACTATTAAGTCTTATTCAGTTTATCTCATAGTTTTCATTTAGTTTTTATATATTAAACAAATACAACTTCATTATAACAATTGTAAGAAAGAATTCTGTTCTGAAATAATATCAATTTGAATCTTTCTTTAGCCTTTTTATTTGAAAATTTAAACGTCGAATCTGGTAAGTAATACATTCTGACATTTTTATAATGCATTTAAATAAATTAATTAAAAAAAATAATAGTAAAGTATAATTTATTGACGACTATTTCTTGTGCTAGTAAAACTAATAGACATCGATTTAATATTTTTTACAGAATATTGAGTTTAATATATTTAAACAAGTTAAAGCCTTTTTTTCCCAAAATTATAAAATGCTTGATTAATTGTAATGTTGAGATGAAAAAACAATACAGGAGCATTCAAAAGACACTCAAGCTATAAGAAACTTTTTATTACTGACTTGATTACAGAATTTTGTTCCCTACTACCAAGTCTTGATTTTAAGCAGAATTTACATGGATAAAAATGTTTTAAAATTCTTTAATGATTACGTATATAAATTTTAATAAGTATTCATTATTATTCATTCATTATTATTCATTATTATTATTTATTTTTAAAATATATTTTCCTTTGATATAAAATAGTATAAAATTAAATATTTTTAGAGATTTAAGTTAGAGAGCCAATAAATGTTTACAAACCTATAAGAATATTTTCAGCACATTTTACTATTTGTAAATTGTGAAAGTTAAATTCAATATTGGGATAATTTTTAATAGCTTCTTAGAGATTTATCTTCATTGTTATGTTTTAAAAATAAATCATAAATCATATACAAAAATTTAAAATTAATGGAAGACAAATGAACCACAAAAAGATACAACTTCTTCAATCCTTACAGTTATATCAGCAAAAATTACTGCTTTCTGTTATTGCACTATTGTCGCCAAAGCGAAATACGAACTTCAATACAATTGTGTGAGTAAGCTTGAAATTTATTTTACACTGGTGATATTATTCAATATCAGGAAGTACTAATTTTTGCGGAAACATAATTGTGTGAGTAGAAAGAAAAGTTACGTATTTTCGTGATTAATGTTTTTTATTTTAATTATTTTTTATAAATTCATTTTTACTAAATCTTTATCTTTTTTTTATTAAACAGTTTTATTTTTCTCTCCTTTATTCTAATTTTTTTGTTTGTTTCCAGGGATCTTTTCTTGTATTTGTAAATCTTTGTTAAGGATTCTAAGTATTTGCAGCTCAAGCGCAATTAATATGACAACTTATAACTTTTTAATTTTCTCTTTTTCATCAATAACAAAAACAACAACAACAATAATAATGATAATAATAATAAAGGTCTCCCAAAGGTGGCGCGTGTAGTTAGTCACAAAATTGTAAAAATTGTAGTGCGCTAACCCCACAATTATTATATATATATATATATATATATATATATATATATATATATATATATATATTATAATATATATAATTGTATATAATTTATATGTAATTAATTTCATATTTTAAGCAGTATTCCATTAAAATATTGCATTATTGAATTTAAATATTATATTTTTATAGCTTCGAGAATGACAGAAGAAGAAAAAATGAAAAATTTGACAAAAGAAGAAAAAATAAAAAATTTGACAGAAGAATTGCAAGATTTAAAAAAAGAAATAGCGTCCATTGGATCTTTGGTGCACTCTTCATCTTTTCATG
The DNA here is from genome assembly GCA_949128135.1 of Parasteatoda lunata. NCBI lineage: Eukaryota > Metazoa > Arthropoda > Arachnida > Araneae > Theridiidae > Parasteatoda > Parasteatoda lunata. The sequence goes on along the minus strand of OX421972.1, from coordinate 57,101,782 downwards.
CCAAAAGGCAGGCTGAAAGTTATGAAAGCAAGTTTTTAAGCAAGTTTAAGGAACCAAAGAGCCTACTCAAAGGAATCTTCATTTTGTTTCTCTTTAGTGGTTTCGCCTATCAAGTCGCTACTTTTCTTTTACACGTTTATAAATATCCTACAGTAGTCAGCATGGATATTCGCTTGACAGGGGAGTACTTGTTACCTGCGTACACATTCTGTAGCAGTTTAAAGTAAGTGAATTTATAAATCCTAAATAAAGTAGAAATGGTTGACAAAGTAATGCAAAAAAAAAAATTTTCTGACTTTATGGGAAAACAATTTCCCTTTTTTCAAAAACAGCTGAAAATTATAAGCTAAATTTTTTAAACAAACTTCATAGATCGTGATTTATATAATTAAAAAAATTATGCTTGTAATAATTTAAATTTTGTACTAGTTTCGTATGGATAGTCCGTAATCACAGTCTTTACGCTGTAAATTATGCATAAGATTGAATCAGGTTTGAAGAGAATATTTTCTAAAACAGAAATTTCTGTATTGGCAATCTGTATAAGATTTAGCGTTCTTTTAATATGCATAAGCCTGTATCTGCCTTTCGCGGAAATGAAAACATTTTCACAAAAAGAATTTTTTTACGTGTTTTGATTTTTCTTCACCTTTTTTGTTGAAATTGTTCATAACATTATCTAAATAATACTAAGAAACTTAAGTGGTCAGATATTACTTGATTAAAAACTTCATTTGCTTCAAAAATATATAAATTGGAAATAACAATCTGCATAAAAATAAAAAAAAACGTGAATAAAGCACAAATGAATGTTTAGTTGGTCCCTATTGGTTTTAACCACTCTACACGTGTTTGCCTCTCTAATTCGTTTATTCATTACCTTTATTTGACGCGTAGACACTAACGAGAAGTAAGGTTCTTGTTCATAGAACTGAAAGTATGCCAATTGATAGTATGCCAATTTAGTACTTTCTTTTGTGCATTATTCACGCTGGTTTTTTGCTTTAGTCTACATAGCACTAAGTATTTATCCTTTCCTTTTTTGAACAATCACCTTGTTGAAAGCGTTCAAAAAAGGAGCCTATTTTCCAGATTTGCCAGATGTGAATAAAAAGAAACTAAAAGTGATTTGACATATGAAATAAAATTAGAAATATAATCTTCGTAACATGCATATCGCCTACAAATAAATCAATTTTTCTTTGTATAATAAAAGATAAATAACATTATGCAGTTATTTCACAATAGAAAAATTTATAATTTGCAATTTTTTTTTTATAACTCACCACAACTTGTGGAGAATAAAAAGAATATAAAAATCTATTCACTATTTTTAGTTTTCTCTAATAAAAACTTATTAGAGGAAAGGAACTATCACATATTAACTACATGAGTTTATATAATACACAGTAGAGTTATAAATTCTTAGTTATAAAATTTTTCTTTCGAATTATATAGAAAAAAAGTATTCGAAATATCAGTCACCAATCAATTTACTGATAGTTTCTAATGACATGAAATCATATATAAAGTTTATTTCGCCTATTTCGAAGAAATTGCGTAGTTATAAATTATAAGAACAACAGTTTTTACCAATGCCAAGTTTAATTAATTCCGCTCCATTGTTGGCTATAAATAATTTCTTTAAGGCTCCTCATTTATTGCGTATTAAAAGGCCAAACGCAAAATATTAAATTACTAGAGGGCTCCGCCCCCTGCTCGCTACCACTCGCCAACCCCCGATAATTGCTACGCAATTACATTTTTGTTTGCTTCGCGAACAAAATTAAATTTGTTTTCCTGGAGATTAGTTGGCAATTTTTCTGCACCAACATCACATAAAGAAAATATGATAGGATTGTAAAATGTCCGAGGTCCTTAATACCAGCATTAAAAACTTATATAAAGCAATTTTAATACAAACAATATTATAAACTTATATAAAGCGAGAAAGCAATATTATTTAATGCATTACTATAGGGCATTAGCCGGAGATTATTCTCCGTATCCGAAACACGCGTGGCAGAGCCTAACTCTGGTACACTATATTTGAGGGTGCCCCTTGATTCTCGCCAAGTTGTGATAGCGGTTGATCGCCAAGCTGGGCGATGTTGAAACCCAATCGTGATTCTGATTGGTTTAGATTTTAGTGTTATTTTTAAATGTTCAATGGTATATGTAATTTCAGAGGTCTGCTAGTTCTACGTTGGATACCGGCTGGTAAGGTTACTTTTGCCTCTGGTCAATAAGATCGAAGGTATGTGGGCAGTCATAAAAGGGACTTTAAAAAAAAATGTCATCGCCAGTCCGGTACCACAGACGCCATTTTCGATTGGTATTTCGCCAAATTTATGTGGCGATGGAGGTACACAGATTCTATTCATGATAAATTTAGACAGTATGTAACTGCTAATAGAGAATTTGGTGCATCTAAATCTGAGGATATTCTAGCTTAACGAAGAAGTGAGTTGTTTTTTTCCTTTTCTTTCTGTGCTTGCTTCATTAATTTTTGTTTCGATTCAAAATGCATTTTATTGGGTTTATTAATTTTGCTCATATCGGGTCCATTGCAATTTTATAAAGTTTAGGCCGATGTTTTGTTGAAATTTTCCAATGTTTTATTGAAATATCATAATATTTTTCAGCCATTCCTGTTACCACGGTGTTCCGCTCAAACAGAAATTGCACCAAACATAAGTAGCCAATTTCGCTAAGGGGCACCCTCAAGTATATATTTACCCCTAACTCAAATCATTGCCGATCTTATGCCGGGCGCTCCCTATATAGTGCTTCATCTCTCCCCCCACCCCAGTAATTTAAATTTTATACTGAAAACAATTAAAACCAAATGAAAAAAAAACTTTAAATTATGGCAAACAAATTAAAACCTGTAATATTAATAAGTGATGCTGAGTAATATTTCAAAAGCAAAAACCATTGCAAGTAATTGCCCTATTAACTTCAATACTGTCAACCGACAAAATATTTTAGTTTCAATCAGAAAAAAAGCAAATTACATAATAAAAACATATGTAACTGAAATTCGACAAATAAAATTAAGCAATTTAATTTTTTTGTAATATTGAATACTAATAAAAAAAAAAACAAATAAAAAGTGAAATAATTATGTTATCAATGATCAATAAACATTTTTTTTAAATAAATTTAAACAACTTGAAATTGAATCGCATTTTTTTCATTTTATTCGAGGATAGCCAGCTTATTGCTTCCATGACAGCACAATATTGAAAATAATAAAGGGGAAAAAAAAACTCAATTTTCAACATCGCATGCAAACAACTCAACGTAGGTGGATAGAAAATATTGAAAAATGACCCATAAAATATCTACAATCTGTAACACAAGAGGCCAGGGTAATTGGTAAACAATTTAAAAGATATTAATGATAGTTTAATCTGCAATCATGGATATAAACAATAAACTTTCCTATTTTCGATATTATGCCTAAACTAACATGAGTCGTAAAGTGGTGATTGTTTACAAATCACCCCATCAAAACTTTCCAAATTTAGAAGAAAAAAAATCCGATCCAAATCAGTGCTCCTGTTCTCGAGTTTATAGTATGAACAGTGAACAAAAAAAAAAAAAAAAAAAAAAAAAACTGGACAACCTTGAACCATTTTTGATCTAATGATCTTCTCGTTCTAGGACTCAATCTTAATGTTTCGAGAGGGTGACCTCAAATATGCTAATTAATTTGCGCAGACGTTATATAAGACTACAAAATAAGACACAAAAATATACTTTATATGAGTAAATATATCTTTTTTCTGAAGATTTAGAAATTTTTACCCAGAATACAAAAGAGGTAGCAGCAATCTGGGTAATATGACCCCTATAGATTGAACAGAAGTGTAGTCCAAAGTTTGGACTCCTTGAGGAAAAATTTTTTCATGCGTATTTGCCATGTCTCTAAAACTTTTTAAGCGAATTAAAAATTGTTTGCACACCAATATAAAATTCGTTTGTCCAAAGATAATTTATGCAAAAACTAACTTTACGTAAATATTTATTATTTTACTTAATAATAATCGAAAAAAGTTTGAATTTTAAGGCATAAAATATTCTACATGATTTTATAGAATGTAATTTTACATAGCAAAATACCAAACGAAAAATTGCAAAATTGTTGGAATAGTTCCCAAGAAATCAAATTTTTAAAAAAGATGCTAATTTTTAAAATTTGATTTCCCAGTAACTGTTTTACCGATTTTTTCCAGATTATGTTATTTGCAATTCAGTATAACATATTTTTAAATGATGCAAAAAATTCCATTCCCTATGCTGCTCCTTATATTTTAGGATTCAAAAATGTAAACCCGTAAAAAAAAGGTATGCTTATGCTATGCAGTATGTTTATCCGTTTTTGTGTCTGATTTCGAAACTTAAACTATCGTCTACATTTATTAATAATCATATGTGAGATCAATTTCTATAAGTTTTCAATAACATAATCGTGAAAAAGAATAAATATTTTACTTCAATATTCAATATGAGTTTGAACCAATTAACAAAGTAATAAAAAGCAAAGAGTACAAATATTAAAACTATTTCCCCCTTTTTTTAAACATTTTTTAAAATTTTAGAAGTAACCCCTGGTCAGGTTTCTTTAGATTACTCATTATTTCAGAAAATTGAATACAATTCAAAAGTTAGAGTATTGCAACTCCTTCCTCAAAAATCTGCCATTTAAATGAAATGGCAAATTATTAAAAGAAATATTTTGCGCCCTTAAGCACAAAAAACAAACCTTTAGATTTAAAAAATAAACACGAGAAAAACTGTCTCTTTACTTTGATGTTTTCTGAATGCTAACCTATCACTCTATTTCGAAATCAGTCATTTCAAAAACATTGAAGAATCCTCATTTCATTGTCTTAGAATAGGTTAGATTTTTTTTTTCTTAATGTCAGCTAATTTGTAAATGAAAGTATCCTTTTAATAGAGCTTTATTTTACAGGATATGTTTACGAAACAAACAAACGAAAAAATTAGAAAAAAACAATCATCATACATTGGTAACATGTTAATAAAGGTAATATTTTGACATTAATGTTGTTTTTATCACTTAACTCGTTAGTATATGCGACGAATGCTGTAAAAATGAAGTTAGCTTTCATGCCTAGTCATCTCTATCTTATTTTAAAAATAGTACACCTTCAGTTTATAACTGCTTGTATAATTCATCTCATTTCTTTGCTCAAAAAACAGGATTTCAATTTTAACTGCGAACTTTTCTTTTCTACAGAACAGAAGAAGTTTGAATAATTTTGCATAAAAGAGAAAAATGGCAAAAAGAATTCAAAACACATGTTTTGACAATTCCTCACGCTGTTTTACCAAACAAAACAAAAATGGCTTATTCAACAATAAAAAGGCTCAATAAAATTCAAAAGCATACAGTAAAAAATTCTTTGAAAAATTTGACCTGTACAGTCTTTAAATTACTTTTATGGATGCTTTTCTTCGAGGCATTTCAGGAAAATAGTAATTTCTAGATAAAAAATTTAAAACGACCCCACTTTTTGAACCTCCCAAAGAATATGGATTAACTAATTATGACTTCATTAAATAGGTTTTTGAAAAACGTTTGCAAAGTTTAATATATTGGGACATTCATTAAAGGTGAGTTTTCCTAAGATAATTCAATCGTTTCCAGTTTTTTTCTTCTTTATATCTTGTATAACAACTACATATAAACGGAACTAAAAACTGGAATAATCATAAATTTGAACGTAAATGTTTAAATCAAATATAATCATTGATTTGGTTGTTTGTCTGAATAAGTTAACGTAAAACCTACATTGCTTTTTTTCAGAGTCAGCAGAAAAAAATTCTGTGAAAAGTATGGGGATCACTGTATTCCTACAACGGAAGAATTTTGCGAAGTCCATAAAAATTATTGTGAAAAAAATAATATGACGGTACGAGTTTTCTTTAAGTTTAAGTATTTATTTAAAATGTTCATTAAAAATTTTTACTAACTGTACTTCCAAATACACTCTATAACAAAAAAAATCGACGCACACTGCCGAGCTAGATTACAGTGGTGCATGGCTCGATCTGGCTGGCATGATGCCGACTGGGAACGTATAGTCTTCAGCGACGAATACCGCTTCCAACTGTGTCCTGACGATCATCGAAGACGTGTTTGGAGACGCACAGAGCAGAGGGGGGGATCCTGCCTTCACTATTGCACGCCACACCGGCCCTCAAGAAGGCATTATGGTCTGGGGTGCCATTTCCTTTGACAGCCGGACCCCTTTGGTCGTCATTAGAGGTACACTTACTGCACAGGGGTACGTCGACGACATCCTCAGATCTGTTTTGCTACCGTTCCTTTTGCAGCGCCCTGGGCTGGTTTTTCGGCAGGACAATGCCAGACAACTTACGGCACGCGTTGCTATGAGTATGCAAGCTTGTCAAACTATTCCTTGGCCTGCCAGATCACCAGATCTCTCTCCCATCGAGCATGTCTGGGATATGTGGGAAGGCGATTGCATCTGGCACGGAATGTTGATGACCTCGTTCGACAATTGGATCGAATTTGGCAGGAAATACAGCGAGAGACCATCCGGGAGCTTTATCGGTCTATGCCACGCCGTGTGGCAGTTTGTATCCAGGCTAGAGGCGGGTCAGCATCTTATTGAACTTGTTACTGTAACTCTGCAATAAATTATTCAATTGTTCTGAAATTTTAATCATTTACTATTCTGCACATTGTCTTCATATCCACCAATTTTCGTTACAATCGGACAACTCCCTCTTGGTGCGTCGATTTTTTTGTTATAGAATGTACTTTCAAAGTATGCAACTGTAATGTAAATACTTTCAAAGTACACTGTTAAAATTTTCATTTTAAAATTATGGTAAAATAACTGGCAGCTGTCTGTCCATCCGATTAACCGTAAAAATTACGGAAAAGACTCTTTTTTTTCCCTTCTGATTTTGAAAACATTTACAAAAAGAATTATAAAACCATGAATCCAAAATTATAAAGTTTTTTTAACCATTTATAACAAGCATTTTTCAAAGAAGTAAAAAATAATTAATTATTTAACTAGACATAGGAGATAGGCATTACATAAGGTAATAGGCATTGGAGAGTGCCGGACACTGAAAATTCTTCATGTGTTGAAGGGAATGGAGGAAATATTGTGGAGTCAACACTAGGACGCGAACTCCAGTTTTGCCGGTCATGAAATTGACAGATAAGCCCGCTCGGCTATGATATGTACTCAGTTGCAAAGAACTAAGTATCTTCATTAGGTGGTTCTAGTTGGTGAGATAAGATTCTGGTTGTTTAACCGTATTAGGTGAAAGTTCATAAATAGTTCTTTTCAAACTTATCAGTTTGATTACCATTTTATTTATGGTTATTTGATTGTTTTGATTAAATATGGTAAAATAACCATTCACTAAATTGTTATTTAACCATTTTTTTCCGAGAAATATCTCACAGTGTATGTACTACATTTCACTAAAAATAATTATTAATGTTTTAACTGGATTTTCATATTCTAACAGTTCATTTCTTGTAACGCGGAGGTATATTTTAAACTTTAATGGTTCAGTTTTTTTCTTTAATAAGAATAATATTTTCTTTAATTTTGATAAGTTATGAATTATGAGGGTTAACTTAGTAAGTTCAAACATGTGATAAAATTTGAAAAAAAAAAGTGTATAAATTGAAGAGTATTAAAGGTTTTATATGGAGCGTAATAATTATAGTTAAACAATTTAACTTTTTGAATTGTATGTTAGCATTTATGTCATTCAATATTCCCGTTTAACCTTTTCAAAGCAATTTGATAACCTATTGATCTGCATGAGAACTTTTCACTTTAAATTTAGCTGTTTCATTTAAAATAACCCCTTTATAGCCAGCCATTATTTTTTCCAAAAATACCAATACTTAAAGACAATTTAGAACTCTAATAAATTTAGTAGTAATTATAAAAAAGAAATAATTTCATGACTCCCTGAAGATCCACGTACATCTTGATTATTATTTTTTTTTATCAATATACACTTACCATCGCGCTTTTTTCCATCAGATATTTATTATATTTTTTACAAGATTGAATAAAGTTCTTCAATCTTTTCTTCAACTAACGAGTTAGGCTCATTTAAAAATGGTTAACTAGATAGAGAAAGATTGATGTTCAATATTACCAAGTAGGCCAAACAAATTAGACAATAACCAAAGACACTAAATATGACCCTTAATTGCTAAATTAAATTAAATATTGTATTAAAAGTCTGTCATGCTTTTAAAATTTCTCTAAAAATTTGTACAATAGTTTATATATTAGTAATTAGTTATTATATATTAGTAATTAGTTAGTTTTTAGTTATTATATTAGTAATTATAGAAATGGACGAAGGTTAAATTAAATGCATTTTATAGTCAGTTATTTTAAAAGATAAATTTATGAAAAGAGGCTAGAAAATAAAAACGAAAAAATTCTTGGCACTAAAAGATGTTTTTCTTTATTATGTTTGTAAACACAAGAATGAAATTTAACATAATTTTGACTAAAATTAATTTAAATGTTAATTTATCTGAAATATTTATAAAGGTGAAAGAAGAGTTCATAAAGAAAGTTAATCAAACAGAAGTTTCCGAGCTTGGATTTAACTTTTTCGATCTTGAACTTAGCGAGTAAGCTGTTTTTACTTACATCAAAATTTTTTGATTTTTATGCATTCGAAAATATAATTTTTTTGTATTTTATATTTATTTTCAAAAATTATGGCAAATTATATATATATATATATATATATATATATATATATATATATATATATATATATATATATATATATATATATATATATATATATATATATATATATATTGATGCAAATTCAGCACCCAGCTCACAGCGTCAAAAGCGCTGAAGTAAAATATCCTCCGTGGCAGGCGGACCACGGGTTAGAGTCCCCTTGCCATCAGGCGAACCATGGAAAGTTTTTGTGCTTTTCCTCACCGTGTAGCAAAAATGTGGGTTATTTTCCTAAAAAAGTCTTCCGCGAAGGCAAATTTCTCCCAATATTATATCCAGGAGTTCCCTTGTCTTCTGGATTGTTTTCAAAATTATAAGGCGAGTTGAGTTGAATTTAGTAGTCGTAAAGCCAAAAATTGGGTCAGCTGCTCAAGGACCTTTATAAAATAAAATAAGAAACTGGGACGTTAACCCACAGCACTCAGTTACCTTTACAGAAAAAGAGGAAAAAATTGAGAAATTTTCGGCAATACTGTTGCACATAGTCGGTAAATCATTGTCTTCATATTCATTGTCTTCGCTTTACAAAAAGAAGTGGGCCACATCTGTCTGCAAAATGATGTATTGTCATGCAATATCTATTTCCAATGTTCTAGTTTTGGAAGGTTTGACGCGAGAAACTCGTAGATGTGGGTTATTTTGCGCGAAGAACCACGAAAAATAGTTCTCAATGCTACCGTACTGACCTCAATGTCTAGAGTTAACGCAATGTCTCCTGCACTGCAGCCTCTCCCGCCGTTACTGATGGATCTTTCTTCTGATGCAGTTGCTAAACTTTCCACAGCAACTGGTTTATTCCCTCTACGAAATTCTTGGCTCAGTCAAAGAGTCAGCTGAAATTTATAAATCATTTCCTGTAAGCATTCTTGACCTGTTTTGAAATTGTCTTTAAACGTTTTTTTTTTTTACTTAATAAATAGAGTAGGTGTTTAAAGGTCACGTCTCCAACTCTGCATACTTTTACCTGTTCTGTTCCAACCACATACCGAAACGTAAGGCCATGAAGATTTGTCGTAATCACGGTAAAGGAGAAGGGAAAAGTGTTGAGAATGAGGAAATCTAATCTTTATAATGTCTATATGCAAAGAGTATTGTGGATTTTTATTAACACATTAATTTATCACTTATATCTAAGTTTTGGAAACCAAAAATTTTTGTTGAACACACAAAAAAAATTTAAAAAAATTCCATTTTTCAGGTTGAATTTTTATTCAATCCTTTGAAAACATTCCCTTTTTAAATATTCTTAACTATAGTAATTATTTCAGCTCTTTCCCAACCAGATCATCAGTTCCTCTTCCAAGGCAAAGGTTTTATTATTTCGAAGAATATTCCTATTGTTTTTCAATAAACTCTAATGTAGAAAGTGAGCGTATACCGTGGACAGTTGTTAACCTTAGAAATGAGAAACCACGTAAGTGCATCTTGGTAAATTTAAAAATTTAAAAACTGTTCGATTTTTGTTCCTTACTTTCTTTCTGTGTTTTAATTTCTATATGTGGTATTGTTTAACTTGTGCAAAGAAAATCTAGATGTTAAAATATGCGTTAATGGGCCACATTTGAATTAAGACGATTGTAAGTATTTAAAACAAGTAAATAATTGCTGAAAATTACTTTTTCTTTAGTTGCGCAGAGTTTACAACGACTTAAAAACCAGAAATTACGAAGGTGTGTAGAAGACTGTTCACGCAGACGTTCGATGGTTAAAGAAAATTTAACATTTCATTACTATTTTTAAAATTATCGCATTTTAAACTTGCAACAAGAAAAAAACATATTGGCCGACTCAAGTGCAACTAAGTGTTGAAGTTTAAAGCATTGAAAGGACTATTTTAACGTTTTCAAAATTTAAATTTGCTTAAAAATTATTTCAACTCGAAGTGCTTTTTTGATAATTTGTTTTACCTTCTTTGCTTAAAAAATTATTATTTATCCATTTCTGCAGAAAAAAATTTTCTCACTCGAGATATTCATTTTATAAGCTGTGTTTGACTTATGTCAAAGGCAACAAAAGTCAGTAAATCAAAAAAACAAATACTTGAAAGATATATTGACAGATTTAAATCATAGCATTTAAATCAAAATTAATAATAAAATATAAAAGTTTCAGGAGTGTTAAATTCTTTCTTAATTTTAAGTGTTGTACCATATAAAAAGGCTATCGTTATAGATTGTTTACCACTAATATCTATTATTCGCCGCTGATTCAATACTTCGAGTTGGCTAAGAACCGGGATGCTAATTTACAATCGAGTGGCCTTTAACGACTCGCTCCCACTTTTTTTTTTTTAGAGATTTTTTTTTCTGAGTTTTAGTTGGTCGGAATTATAATGCAAGCATGCGATGTTAGTGGTCATATTTTGAAACATTTATTGTGAATACTGTATTAATGTCAAAATAATCACTTTATATTGATTTACTAAATTATCACATTTTTCATCCCTTGTAATTTTCTGAGTGTGAGCCTTAAAACATCACTTTAGACCTTACATTCATATACAATAAATACATGTTTTAATACGCTCAACCACCTATCCAACTTGTCATATAACTGTAGAATCACTTTATATAAACCTTCGGTTCTATAAATCTTCCTCAGAGTCTAAACACCAAACGGCAGTAGAATAAGGTAAAGAGATTAAACACATTTAAAGTGGCGTGACCATTAGGAACTGAGGAAAAAGCTTGAACAAGGTAATAAAAAAGGGAGATCAGAAGTAGCGGTGATGGGGGCAAAAACTAACTCGAATAGATTTCTAAACATTGGGAACGGGTGGAACACTAGCGATATCATTAAAAAATCAATTGATTTTTGAAGTATAGAAAGATTCCCAATAATCAAACTCAATTGTCATCATTACCACAATGGGATAACCAGGACACCATAATGAATGCTGTGAAATAACTTAAGAAAATTATTTGTTTTTAAATATTAATTTAGAATTAATTATTGAATTTTGTAAAATGTGTAAAATACTAATTCTCTTTTTTAAAATTTTAGACTGGACATCTGACAGATTTATTTTTAACCCCCAAGTTGACGACGTATTTGAACCTAATGTTCCACCAGGTATTTTCATTGCTGTTCATTCGCCATACGATGCAGTAAATCCCTTTCACAGAGGATACTTTTTAAGACCTGGAAAGCAGTACATAATTGATGTTTACATTGTAAGTAATTATATTCATATTGTTTTGTACAGGGTGTCCAAAAGGAATAAAAATGATTTCGAGAAGTTAGCATCTGATCAAAAATCTTAAGAAAGACGTTTAACGAATACATTTAATAATACTAAACTGGACTCCTTCATCTCATCCAGTGAGGGTGGATTCAATTTCAAAATTTTAAAAGTCACCGATGCAGATTTGAATTCTCCAGGAAACAATATCTCCATGTGACAAACAGGCATTTGCAATTGGGTTCTTGAATAACGCGGAATTCACAAAAGGAATATGGAGTGCAAATTGTTTAGAAAACAGATATCTCGAAAAATGCAAGTAAAATCAAGAAAACACATAAATAGTAGTGATCAATGTGGCACTAAAATCGTGGTATCTAACGACGCGAAAATCGACCCCGCCTGCTGAGGTGAATTAGAAAATATTTTACTGGAGTAATTTCAGAATGTTAATCTGAAGCTTATTCCACGAGATGTTTGATAGTTTTAACACTTTTTAGAGATTCTGTCAAAATAACATTAGTCGTCGTCCATTTTTTTTAAATTGAAGGGGAGAAATAGTGAATTGTTAAATTCTGAATAATTTCATTTTAAGTGGACAGAAAAAGAGAAACGCCTTTTTGTATTAAAATTCTAGAGTTCACATATGGATTCGCGTTAAAGTAAAAAGCAAAAAAACTGTGCAGAGCGATAAAGAAGCATATCACTCCTTTTCACGTTTTTTTTGTATTTTAAGATTTAATTAAGAAAGAATTCTCTTTTATTACGCTAATGATAAAAAAAAAATATGCATTTTAAAATATACTATTAATTTTAATTTTTTCGTTTCAATTTTTAAAATTTAATGCGATACATACAAGACGTGAGAAAGAATGAAAAGTAATATTTTAAAGTAAATTATTAATACTTGCAATACCTCAGAGACCGGTAGAAAGTTTGGCCCTGTAATGTTAATTTTGCATTAAGCGTTTTTCCCCACATCTTGGTATTTATTTGCGAGAATAAAAATCCTTTTACGAATAATTATAAATTTATTTGCCCAAATATAATTTCAAATAAAATGTTTTTGTTATTATATTTATAAATACAATAGTTATTATAAACTAAGGAAAAATGACAAAAATAGTGAGATCTCTCCAAAGAATAAGTGAATTCCGATGAAATTTGTATAGGTTATTGAAAAAATGTTTCTAAGTAAGACTACAGTATGTAAATTAGTGGTGCCGCAGTGGAGTGACTGCATCTGCAATGTAGTTTAACTTTCGTTGTTTTAACTTTAACACTGTAGCTTCGTTTAAACTCTCTTTATTTCTAAAGCATAACTATATATCAATACATTTTACTCCATTGATTTTAATCGTATTGATAATATAGTTACATTATATTTGCTATTATTACTTAGCTCCGAAGTATTATATAGCATCTTGTATATTTGCTGTTGTACTTATAATAACAGACATATACATGCATATTATATATGTTCAACATATTATATGTAGAAGAAGGTGGGGTAATATGGGTTATCTAAGATTCAAGGGTCTGTTGGAGCTAGACTGTTCGACATACAAACTGTCTGATCTAATCAAGATATTCATTGCTTAGCTGCATACAATATATTATTTTCGAGTCATAGATGTAATACTTTTTTATAAATCCAATTAGGGCCAATTTAAAATTTTTTACAAAAATATAGTGTTTATTAATGTTTTTTCAAAAGAAAATTGCAAAGATTTTCTTTATATCTACATAACTAGAATTTTATTTAAAGAATCTTCAAACATTCTACAAAGTGCCGTTCAGGCGTTCGAGCGCTTAGCGTGCCTGATTACGATGCTAATGGCTGTGGGTTCAAATTACGCTCAGGGCATGGATGTTTCTCTCTGTGTGTTGTTCTCTATTGTGTGACGTGTGAATGTGGCCCACCCTATAAACGGTTATGTGTGGCAGTGTAGCGTGGATAATATTCTTCGCCTCTGAGAATTAGGCTCACAGGTGCCCATTGGGTAACGTTAAATGAGTATTACTTCCGGCATCTTCCTAGGCGAAGGACGTAAAAGTTCAGTGTCTGCCATTATAAAAAAAAAACATTCTACAAAGTATGAAAATAAGGCTTTCTGTACTTTGAGGATGGGACATGCAATTAAATTTTATTCTGGGAACCGTTAAACCTTTATACCTTCGGATGTAGTTACCCCTTTTCTCCGCTGTTTTTAAACGTTCCTGGGTCCAGCATAGAGGAGGTCCTGAGTTCAGCATAGGTGGTTAAGGGGTGCCGGACTGAGTAGTTATCAGTTTTATACCGCTAATAGAAGATATTGAAACGAAACAATAAAGTGCTACCTATCGCGCTAAATCCTTACTATTTGTTAGAGAATAAATCTTTAGTAAACGAATAAAAAACTGGTCTAAAAATATTTTTTTAAAACTGTTTCGACCAATTAATAAGGAAAGCTTAAAAGCAGGAGAACATTAGAGAGTTGATATAGTAAAACACACATATCTACACAGATGCCATGATGCCAAACAACGCGCCGATATGGTAGATCCTTCTTCTTGACTAGAAAAATGTGATTCAGAGTTTGTCTGCTTTGAATTGCACTTTTCTAGAGTGATAAAAGAAAAAAGAATACAATGGCTCGGACATCTGAAGTGAATGAGTGAGGAAAGAGCAACAAAGACAATCTATAAAGGAGAACTGGAGGGAAAGAGAAAGATCAGACGCCCTGGAAAAAGATGGCTTGATGAGAAAGAAAGAGATCTGGAAAAAATCAAAATCAAAAACTTTAGGATAAAGGTCAAGGACCGGAAAAAGTGGAGCTGTATAGTAAAAGAGGCCAATACACCTAAAAAATAATTACAAACACGTTGTAGGTATATCTTTAGATATTAAAAGTGCTTTTGACAACATTCAATATAGTATAATTAATTATGAGTTGTCAAAACATGATATTCCCTCTAATCTTTGCCATTTCATAGATGCATAAACACAAATAGGCAAGCAATTCTTTCAACAGATCAAGGTAACGTAACTAAAAACATTTCAAAAGGTTGTCCCCAGGGGTCATGTATTGGTCCTACAGCATGGAATCTTACTATCAATAGTTTGCTTAACATACATTCTGAAAATTATATGATTCTAGCTTTTGCAGACGATCTGATTATACTAACTTTTGCCAACTCAAGGAGAAATTTGGAAGATATTACAAATAATTCCCTGAATCAAATTCATACATGGCTTATTCAAAATTCCCTAAGTCTCTCTATAGAAAAACAGTTACAGAAGACCTTTGTCAAGATCGATTGTTTCTTTTGTAAATAGTTCATCTAAATTAGGCCGTTTTTCAAATTTGGATTTCAGATCTTGAAAATAACTTAGGGGTTTGCTTACTTTATCACTATGTTATCTCGATAAATGGTCTCATTCGCGAGGATTTCAACGCCTTATTACTAGTAAATGTAGTAGCACACAAAAGACAATATGGAAACTGCACATTTTGCAATGACACGATAAAACTGTATTTTAAATATTCGAATGAATACTGAAGACACTTCTTTTTCGAATCCATTGACACTTCAATATAAAAGCATGGCAGATATAACTATAAAAAATAAGCTAACAATTTATGGCTGTGGAAAACAAGTTAACAATTATTAACGGTGAGAAACAAGTATCAATTAATAACGATAAGAACAATTAATAACGATATAAAACAACCTAACAATTAGCAGTCAATAACTAATAACAAAATTTATAAAAGGTATATATAAGACCATAATTTTCAACAAAAGAGAATTCTTGAAGGATCGATTTCCGCCTGCGATACCGAAAGGTATGACGAAAGCGATCCTGAACTTGAAATTTTTTAATTTTTAACTATCGTATTTCTTTGTCTACGCCAGAACCATAAGTTTCATATATGTTTTCAATTTCGATCTTAAATAGCTTTTGTTATTAATATTATTAAAAATTTTTATCTTTTGAGTACTCGTCACCCCCTGATCGCCCCCCTAAGAATTATCACCCCCTGTTGGGGCTCTATCTCCCCCAGGTTGGGAACCACTGCTCTAGACTATGAGAAAAAGCTAAAAATACCACATCGCCATCCTTCTTTTCACATAATTAACAAAATATCTTTAGTAGAGCAGAATAATTTCAATTTTAACAGAAAAACAAACTATTTTACAGACGGCTCGAAGACAAACACAGGCACAGCTTTTGCTTTCCTCAATATTACACATTCACAAAGCTACACATTAGGCAGGGAACTACTATTCTTAAAGATTTCTTTGTAAAATAATGAACATCATTATGTTATTTTCTTCCTCTGATGTGTATATTATACAACCTAGCATAGTCTCAATGAGATTATTATGTAACAAATGTCATATCACTGTATTTATGCACTGTAACTATTTATATACTGCAAATATTGTCTTGTACATATCAAAAATTCAAAAATAATACCACTGACTGGACCCGTTCCTTGGCTAGAGGGAAACTGAACAAGTGGTCAAGTCCTGAGCTATATGGTTAAGGGTTTTGTATAACCTAGGTACATGCTCAGAGCTTGGAGGAAAGGAAAAAAAAAGTAAAAGAGGCCAAGGCCCTTCATGAGCTGTAGATCCGAGGAGTAAGTAAGGGTTTGCCTGCTAGAAAATAAAATTAATTTCGCCAAACTCGGGGTACCCGATTTTCCTCCACTCTCTCCTATATTCTATTATACTACGATTATTTTAATTTTAAAAAGTATATTTTCACAGGTAATTTTTTTAAATTTCTTTTAATATTTTTAACACTTAAAATATATAGTACAATACAATAAGTACAAAATGCATTCTTTTACCAATCATTAGAGAGAAGATGAAAGATTGAGTTATCCGTATGACACAGACTGCTTAGACTACGTTGATATCTGGAGAAAAAATAACTATACGGGCGTTCGCTCAAAACAGGTAAATATTTTTAAATGAGTAATGTAAGAACTCTCGCCTTATCTCTCTCTTCCTGACAAATAATGAGAATTATCCAATTCCGTTGTAATTGCACTTAATTATTTAATATTAGTCTCTATAGCATCCACCCATCACTTTCAGTGATTTTGCCTAATTTAGCTCTTAAGAATTTAAAATGACATACAAGAGTTTGATAGGTTTACCTTTTGGTAAATTGTAATGTTTGTAAAATATTTTTTTTACAAAATGAGTTGAATATTGTTTTCTTTATTTGTATTTTGTTATTACAAGGAGTTAAAAATATAATAATAGTAAAAAATAAATAATTCATTTTGTTTCAGATGTGTCGTGAAAAATGCTACGTTGATTACCTCGAGGAATGCAGCAATTGCTCTTCAATTGATTATAATTACCCTTCTAAAGCTGAAATATGCAGCGTAAAAGGTAGGTGAACTATCCAAAATTGCCAAAGTTTATCACTTATTATAAAAATATACTTTAATTTTTAATAGATCAGAAAATAATCTTTTTTCGAAATATTTTCTGCAGCAGTGGCGATGTCCGTAACATTTTCGTTGAATATTTCGATTTCAAGTCAATATTAAAAAAAAAATAAATAAAGCATGACCTTGAAAGGTATAAAAAGGGATGTTAAGTTATAACTTTTAAAAATAGCGAATATAAATAAACCCTAGATTTCAGCAGACATGCGTTCTTGTTTCTGATTACCATATATGGTTTGCAGGTAACAGAATATTTTTTGTAATTGCCTTTGTGTTATAATTTCATTTTACTTTAGGTTAATGATAAAATAATAGCAAGCTGAAGCGCGCATGCGTTCACCTAAGATTTAATGAGAATAAAATAAGGAGAATGACATATATATTTTATCAAGTATGGGATAACTGACAAGTGGAAATTTATGAATTTTAAGTACATTTGCAAATTTTCTATTGATATCGCTTCAAACTTGTTTTTTTTGTTATCAAACTCTCAATTTGGGGCTAATTTAAGCGCGTAATGACAACACTATAACCCCCATTTAATCACTCGACAGACTGAGGTAAACTCACCGAATTCGGTCAACTAAAAGAAATTGTGCAAAAAAACAGTTTATTTTAAGTTAACCACACATCAAGCATTCATAATTACTTTAAAATTGTACTTGAATTCTAAAATAACTGAAAGGGAATGTGAAGTTCATGCGTATTTCCAGTCATTCATGAATAAGTATAGCTTCCAATTTTGGCGTATTTTGGATATCGTCAGTAGATTGTTTACAATCGAGTGCGAAATGACGTGAATTCGTTGTCTTGCCCACTGCTATGCATTTAAAGATACGGAAGTTCACCGTTATAAAATGCATGTAGGTTTGCATGTGTATACATCCTAAACTGACTGTGCTTACTTTTAATTAATTCGCAACTGCAACTCTACTGATTTTTACGTATATAATATCTTATTGTTACTACAAGCTTTAGTGTTCCTGAACTTCGAAAATGGTGGCAACTACTTTACACTAAAATTAGTGAATAGGGACATTTCTCGTGGCTGTGACATCAAAAACTGTCCTCGATGTTTGATTACACAAGGAATTCCGTGTGGTGTTTCCCTATATCACTTTTGGTACAAAAGTAATCGCTACCGTATTTTTGATATTAGGAGACACTAAATTTTATATGGTGAAGCTTCTGAGGAAAAAATGACCTAGACACATTTACATTTCAGAAATGAGTGAGAAATTCTTGAGCGATGAATGCGCTAATAAAGACCTTGGTCAATGCTCGGAAAATTGCAAGGAGGAATGTTTGTAAGTAGTGATTGATGTTGTATCTAATTCAAAATACAAAAATGCTTGGCTTAATTTCTTTTGATTGCTTAATTTATAATTTTGAAAAAAAGAAAGAAAAATCACGTTTTTCTTTCGTTGTTATTGTTTCTACTTTTATATGAGTCTTTGCAGTCATTTTATAGCAAATTTTCCATTTTTGTTTTTAGAGAAAGTCATTTTCCAAACAAGAATGGAAAAGTTTAGAAAAATATTTTCTCCGTAATATGAATCTATACTTAAAGATATAAATTAGTTATAGGAAATTAAAATTACTAACTAATAACAAGAGATTAAAAGAAAGAAAGAGAGAAAAAAACAATTACAAAAATTCTACACAGTCTATAGTCTTCTATAGTCTATAGTCTTCATGACTTCAGGACGATAATCTGTAATATATTGTTCAATATTTCATTCATCCTCCTAAATTTGATAAACTCACAAAAATACTTTAGAGTAGCATTTAATTTGCTATGTATTTTATAAAGTTATCATCATTTCAAGGACTTTAAATAATGTAAATTTAAAAAAACAATGCCTGGACTTTCCTTGAGGTATTTTTGTAGTAAATACGATTCGTAATTACTATTATTAATATATAAATTTATGATTGTTAATAATTAAATTTTTTCTTTTTTAAAAAAGAACTTAACTCTTTTTTTTACCATTTGCTGTTAAGAAAGAATTTTAATACAAATTTTAAAACACGAATTTTTCCTATAATTTTTTTAGTGTTATTGAAGGCAGTATTAAACTGTTCAAAATTACTGTGAATATTAAAATTATATGACTAAAGAAATAAAAAATAATGGCAGGAATGAAATTTCAGGGACTGATAGCAGAGCCCATGGCATACCGATCCCGCCATTACGGTCTCGTCGTTTTAGACTCGATGCCGTTTTGTTCCCGTTGTCAGTTCGGTCCCTTCCCGGTTCAGTAAAGATACTAATTTGTTTGTTTATATACATATATACTCTCCGATTCTCAAACTTCGATATATGTCTCGAAAGGTTAAAAAAAATATTGTTATGCCAAAATGCTTTGTTATTCCAAAAAAATATTTTTCCCCTGGGCATTATTTATCAACCTACTGTTAAATTGAATTCCTGAGTCAAAGAGTGTCCTCTCAAAACCCTGTGATGTAAAAAAATTTTCGAAATTGAAATTGGATGTTTTTGAAATTTGACTATGTAAATTTTATTCCGAAATTATTTATTTTGAAAAATCACAATGTAAGTTTCTTGTAAAGTTGTTTTTAAAAGATTGTAAAGCTGCTTCTTAAGTTTATTTTTAAAAAGTAAGACAAAAAGTAATTTTCGTCTTACTTTAAAAAATAAAATTATCATTGTTGCATTTAGACTTATTGTCAACTGTCAATACATACATGTTTATTAGAAGTCATTCTTATTTCTCTTGTATACCTACTTTTTAGAGTAATATTTCTTAGAATATTATTTTCTACTTTATATATATATATATATATATATATATATATATATATATATATATATATATATATATATATATATATATATATATTTATTATTACAGTGTTTATGTTTCAATGGCCGTTAAACCTAAATATAAGTTTTTCAGTTTATTAAATTATTCATTTATTATTTTCAGAAACAGGAAATCAGGAATTTTAAATGATTATTAAGAATTTTAAAATAATTAATTGTGGGAAGGAGGAAATTGAGTTTTGTTTTTAACTTTTTTTCCCCATTCTATTAATAGCGTAAATTTGGTTGGGCACATCCTCACCAAGAAATATATGCGTCGAAATACAACAATATGACAATTGTATAAACAGTTGTATAAGCATTTAATGTATAAACTATGAGTTGAGTTAGTTATAAACTTAGCTATTTTTAACTGGTCTGAATCGTTTGACCGGCAATTATATTGAAAGTCCAAATCAAAGAGGTATCCGGAAAATACCGATATTCCCTTGTAAAGTGTGGAATGTTTCTGAAAAACTTTAAATGATAAATCTTGTTTGAACAATTATGTTGCAGCTGCATATCAACAATATGAAAGTTCATTGAATTCATTAAGAAAATCTCAGGTAGTCACGCAAATTGTATGAATAATTTGTTCGGGCTACCTCACAATTTGCAATCAGAGTTTGTATAAAAAAATTAAATACTTAGTAGAGCAATAAATATTGAAAATATTCTTTCATATTTCGTTTTTAATAATTAGAATCAGCTTATTCAGGGAACAGGTTACAGAAGTTTCATTATTCTAGTAGAAATTTAATCTGCTAGCAAGTTTAGAAAAAACAGGAGTGTTAACTAATGAGTTAAAACATTTACATAAATAGATAAATATATATTATATTTCCCTTAAAATTTCCAAATTTTCGAGTAATCACTTTCTTCGTAAAAAAAATAGAAAATCTGAAACTGATCCGAGATTTAATACTTTCTCTTGCATTTTTTTGTAATAACACTACATCTAATTTCAATCTAATCATTCAGATGAAAAAATTTAAAATATACTTAAAAATTGAAAATTCTAAAACGTTGACTGATTTCTCTTTTTAGTAATTAAAATAAAGTATTTGTTCAAAAAGATTATAATAATATAAAAAGTAAAATCATATTAAAATTATAATTATGTCACAGCTATAATTTCTGTTTTTTTTTACCTCTATCGTCTTACATTAAAGCTTAATATTTTTTTAGGAAAACAACATTTAAGACTGACATATTTGAAAGACCTGTAAAAGTAAGATGAATTGCAATCATATTTAAAATTTTATTTTATTGTATCAGTATTAACTAAGTGTTCATATGTGCTTCTTTAAACAATAAACACTATAACAGTGTTTTGGTGCTAAATAATTTTGTAATTACAAAGAAATTTCGATAGAAACATGGCAATTTCCAAGCAAAGCATCTACAGAAATTCCCTTTCGTAGAGAACTTTTTAGTGTCAAAGTAACCATTTTTTGAGTTGAAAAACAAAGCTCTTCAACAACTCCCACAGCCGTATTCTTCTTGACTGTAATTAATGATAAAATGATAAAAACGAAGATTCGAGCAATTCCCTAATCTGTTTCAGTGAAAAGATGAAATAAACTTACCGGATTTTACTTTTTGATTTAAAATAATATTTCTAAATTTTCCAAATGTTCTTTTGATATATCATCTTATATATTAACTAGCTGAATACTTATTCTTCGCGTAGGATGAATAAAAAAAATTAATTAATCAGTACTGAACATACACTATTAAACACACTAAATAACACACAGATTTGATAGCATTACACAATTGAAGAGTTAAGAGTAGAACCAGGTAAGTGACATTTTAGGGGTATTTATGAATCAGTGAAAATAACATAAACTGGTTGTGTCAATATGGGTACTTTTAATATGACAGAATTATTTTTGATTTTACTTTAATATTAGCATATCTAATCCACATTAGTTTTAGTATGATTACAGGATTTTTATTTTTGAATTAAGCAGTAATAAATAAAATAAGACAAACAATTATTAATCTCACTTTCTAATAAATGAGTTAATTCAATAGCTGGGGACAACATCTTCTTACCATGGCAACAAACAGAAGTCGAAAATTAAAAATCAAACAGAATTCCTATAAGACCTTGATAACGACTTTGAAGCCTGACCACTTTTCTAACTGACCTTCAATTTACTGTTAAAACTATTTATAAGTAGTAGAGGAAAAAAGTTCTTTTAATTCTAATTTATTAAAATATTTATACACTATCTTTGCTACTACTGGAAAAATATTTTCTGAAACTACAGAAAATCCGTTGTAGAATTCTTTTAAATAATGCGCAATTGCTATAATACCAGTAATACATATTACCAAAATGAAGAGTCATCTGCGCAAGGCGATTTTTTACGGCTCCCCTAAACGCATTTCCCATTAACCCTTTCTTCATTAACTTTGCTTTTTCAACACGTAGCTTATTTGTTTTATTAATATATATTAACAATATTATCTAGGCTATGACGTCAATCATAATATCATAGCTTTGTTAATATTGATATCAATAATGATAAGCTGATATAATATGGTGAATAATAATATCTCCAAAATGAATAAGTATCTTGACTCCATTTACTTTGCTTTGTAGTAAATAGGTTACTTTTTTGTTTCAATTGATAAATAATATCAACAAAATAGTATGGTCGTTTTTTTAAGGTTCCTTAAATGAATAAGCAAATTTACTCCATTAGTTTCGCCTTTTAAGTTCATAGCCTATTTCTTTTATTTAAATATGCATATTTTACCTAAATTAATGAATAGTTATTGGTGTTAAAAATAGTATAGCAATTTTATTTGTTTCTCCTAAATGAATTACCACTATTCGATTAATTTTTCTTATTTATAAAATAACATAAAATTATCGTTGATTTTAAATTGTTTACTTTTAGAGAAACAAATTTTAAAATAATTTTTATAAACAAAATAAACACGATGCATTGGAAATATTAATTTTATTACGTAATCACGAATAATGCCACGTTAGTGCAATTTATTGAATTTATCTAACATAGCGAAAAACAAATTTAAATATTAAAGTATGCTCAATAAGCTTGTTTTATCAAAGAGAGGAAAATAACACTGATGTTATCATTAAAACATTTAAAAAACTGAATAGCTTACAGTAAAATTTAACACAATGACTAAGGCTCAACCGACCAGAAAATTCTGTTTGGTTTTCGTTCATTCCGTTCAAACGGTTCGTAGTAGAATGTTGCAACATCATGTCGACTCGTGCTGTGAACTATCTGTATACCGAATTTCATCGCTTATCGTCAGATGATTTAGGAGTCTATAAAGGACACACATACCCAGATTTATTTCTATACATTCTCTCTCTCTCTCTATATATATATATATATATATATATTATATATATATATATATATATATATATATATATATATATATATATATATATATATATATATATATATATATATATATATATATATATATATATATATATATATATATATATATATATATATGAATTTTATGTCAAGTTTTAATGAATTCAACATGAATTCAACATCATTCTTCAATTCAGCATCAGACAAGGACTGCTTCTTTGTCGCATTTACAACCTTATTTAGGATAACCCTTTACGTTTTCTAGGGAATTGACGTCACGAAAAGAATACGTAATTTATGACAGGCACACTATTATCCAAAACTTTGCAGCGTTAAGGAATAATTTTTTTCTCTTGCTGGAAAATTCTACTAATGGGCAACAATATTCGCTTCAAAAGCCTGTAAATGAGCTTCTAGCAATTTTTGATAATCTGTAGCCCTAATGCCCTATGGTTTAGGTTCCATGTTAAATTTATTCCCATAGCCAAAGTCATTACCATAACAGTCTCCTCATAGCAGGCTATTTGGAAAAAATCTTTTCTTTTTTCTTTCTCATCTACTGTTTCATTTTATATAACCAACAAGAAATTTGCATTATTAAAATATTGCTGTAACCAATGTCAAGACATAACCACAAACAAAAAAGAAGTAAGATGATCCAGACAGTTTTGTATGCTATTACAATAACATTGGAAAAAGAAGAGGATTTCTTCGAGGAACAGTAAGTGGAGGCTCATTAATTGTGTGAGATGGCTTCAGATATTACAGTAAACATGGCGTAGCTTCTAGCTTCTCTCTCATGTTGTATGGAGGCTGCATATAAAATTTTTTTTTCTAGAAGTGGATTTATTGCTACTTTTGAGAGAAAATTGCTTTAACCATGTCGGATTTTTCATCAAGATATTGCCTTCATTTACATCTTGTTAGTATTGGATAATATGCCACTTGCCATGGATGGTTTGCCATTTTACCTGACACACATCCTCAAGAAAACGTAAGGGTTAGACCTCAGTTGAACTTATACCAAAAAACAGCAGTTTCAGTGTGTGGCATAATTGAAGACAGCCATCATAGAAACGTTGGCGAAGGTATAATAAAACGAGTGAAACATCATATATTTCAAGTCTTAGATAAACATGACAGATATATTTTAGTTATAATCAGCAGAAGCGGCTTCATTTCGATGGGACACTTGTTTACGTTTAAGACACCTCCCTTTTTATTGAATCGTTGTTTTCCCCCCGTCAAAATGGAGTAGGAAGTGAGGTACCCTTTGTAAATATGCGTTGAGATGAAGACTTTCTAAAGATTTAACTTCATATAATAAGCTTTTTTGATTGATTTGTGACTTCATGATTAATGTGTTTGCATTTTTTTCAGAGAAATTTCCTTGAAGATAAATTCAACAATTCGTAAGCATTGAAATTTTTCTTTAAGTTGGTGACTATTTAAAAGATTAATAAATTTTTAGATTGGTTTTATTTTTACTAATTTGAAAAATTTTTTTTTAAAGAGACTTGATTTTCCTAGATGTGGATGTTTACGATGATGAGATTATGCATTACAAGTTCGTTCCAAAATATGAGGTAAGTGTTTATCTTAAACTATTGAATAAATGTCAACGTGTACGCTATTTTTATACAAAATACAATATTGTAAATTTAATTTATATTACATGTAATTTATTGTGAATGACGCAAAAAACAAAATAAATTCCTACTTAGATAGTTTAGAACGGCAGTTCCCAATTTTTTTAAAAACCTGAAATCAGCGAGCTTCTTTTGGCGGAACCCTGACACTTAATGAATAAATTTCACCAGCAATTGTAAATATATTGATTACCCAAAAACTATTAATTATTTGGAAAATATACAATCATCTGAGTTTTATGAACTGTTTTAAAATATTTAGAAAATTAATGAAAAGTTAATTTTTTTTATCATATCGTTTTAAAAATATTAGTCTTAAAATTGGTTGTTATGTTAGACAGTTGAATTCACCGGTTTGGAGCGGCGTCTAGTTGAGTTCTTAATTTGATTTTAAGGCATGGCTTAACTGAAAATGAATGAGCTGAAATATGGTTTACATTAAAATAAAACGAAAGAAAGAAAATAACTTTCGAGAATGATTATCAGAGAAACACACTTCATCCTTGTTGAATTTGGTCATTTTTATTATATTTGAAATACTAAAGGAGTTTTTCAAGAATGAATATCTTTCTCATAATTGTTTTATTGTAATTTTATAAGAAAGAAATTGCTTTAAAATTTTTTTCTTTAAAATAATTTCAATTAAATAATTTCATAAAAAATAACGGAAATATTA
This sequence comes from Parasteatoda lunata, assembly GCA_949128135.1. NCBI lineage: Eukaryota > Metazoa > Arthropoda > Arachnida > Araneae > Theridiidae > Parasteatoda > Parasteatoda lunata. Next base: position 57,075,806 of record OX421972.1, on the reverse strand, counting down.
AATAAATAACGTATTATTAATTGCATATAAATTTAGTTACAGGTTTCAAAAATCATCACTGTTAAAAAAAAAATCCTACTTCTCGCAATCTTTGTAACCTTTTCACTGAATCCTATGGTTCGGGAAACCCCATTTGTGAACCGCTGGCTAAAAATCATTATTATAAAAATGTTTGGGGTGTCTAATTCAACCTTCATTCTTTTTCTGAAGACGCGATAAAATGTTGATTATTCTTTTAATAATTCGAATATATTTACTAAATAAACTGATATTATTATAAAAATAATTCATTAAAGTTTTCAACTAGTGAAAGTTATTTACATAACAAAAAAAAAAAATTTTTACAATAATTTTTTTCATAACAATAATTTTAAGTGGGAGAATTCATTAAGTTCGTAAAAATTTTAATGTTGATTAAACAAAGATAATAGCACGCAGATGTTTTTCTAAATAGAAAAGAAACAAGAAAGAAAGAAAAGAAACGAAAGAAAAGACATTTTTTTTTTAAGTTCTCAAAAAATTTAGTTCATTAGTAAGTTGTAAATAAAATGAGAAAGACTACAGTGTAAGATTTATTTCGCATTATTTTTATTTAGCTCTTATAAAATATTTAATGTTAAGTTGTAGAGTTTGATTGTTGTATCATTTAAAAAAATACTAAATCCTATCGGAGGTTTTGTTGATTTAAATAAAGTTTATGTAATGAAGTGCATTTTTGAACAACCAAAAATACATACACAAATCCTAAAAAGCGTTTCAAATGTAAACCCCTTATAGCAACGTAACTTATAAGCACATTTCAAAAATACACCAGATAAGGAGAGTGAATTTAATTTTTATAATGCTGGGCATTCACGAGGCTTAATTTAACGTGGGTTTTAAATACAGAAAGCTCGAAGCTTTCACGTAAAACAAAAACGTTATTATGTTCGTAACGTAATAAAGCTGAATAATGTTAAAGACGAAGTTTCAATCAAGAATATAATTTTCCTAAAGTATATTTTATTTGGTTTGTCTGAAAATAAATAAAATAAATTACTGTTTAGTCTCTGTGTAAATTCAAAGAACAATTTTAGACAAAATCTCCTTTGAAATTCCTTTGCAATAAGGAAAGCATTAACAATTTTATCTCTCGGAAAAATATAGCAATATGATTGTTTTTGAAAAAATATAGCAATATGATTGTTTTGGAGATATATTCAGAGAGATGTAATTGGATATATCATCAGAACGATATATTTGGAGATATATTCATTTCAATTTATTTTGATCCATGAAATTAAAATTTCAAAACATATTCTTAAAAGAAGGCTATCATATGGAATATGAAGGAAAAAAATCCTGTAAAAAGGGTCTGTTTATTGATTCTGTGTTATTTTTGGTATAATATGGCCATTCCCAGTTCCATTTAACTTTTTAAAAAAGTACAAAAATAGGAAAACTAATAAATAAATGAAAAAAAAAATTCAGTTAAACAGACATTTTAAAACAGAACATGAATAAAGAAAATAGTACTTACAAAAAAAATCAAATGTGAATCAGAGTATCTCTCGTAATAAGATGTTTTTTCATACTCATTGTAGAAAAAGATCATAATTATGACTTTTTTACAGCCTACAAGAAATTAAATTTGAAGATAAAATGTGAAATAAAAATTTAGAAAATTAAGATGTAATATGTTAGAAAGTATCATAAACATATTATTACTGATAGCTTGAATGTTATAGAAAATTTCGAAAAGGTTTTTAAATAATCTCAATAGTTTTTATCTAAAAATTTTCAATAGATTCTCTTAACCTTTCGGGCTGTTTACAGAATGGAAATGAGAGGTTTATCATTGCTTAAAAACTTTATTGTTAATAATAGTAAGGGTATTATAAATAAATGTGACAATTCAATTAATACTTCTACAATTAATCTTATAAGCAACTTCAAAATAATACACAATCTATTAAGCAACGTCAAAGATTTTTTCTTCTAGATAAAGTTAACATTGATTAGCAAAGATAAAAATTTAAATTAAAAATTTAGTAACTAAAATTTTTCTTAGCTTTCTAAAAGAGTTAAAAAAAATTGAAAAATGTACAATTTCAAATCTTAATTATCAGTCTAATATTTCATAAAATTATTATTAAATTCAAAACAATCGCAATTCTGGATCTAATACTTACTTAGCTAATTCTGGAACTTTTTTCTTCAACAACCTCAACAAAATTATTAGCAATATTAAAGAAGGTATTATTATTTTTCCCAGATCTTTTTAATAGTATTCCAATTTCTAAACTAATAGATAAAGTAATAGAATTATTACTATGATTATAAAAATATACATAAGTGCAAATTTGATCACTGGGAAATTCTAATTAATATATATCTTTTTAAGGATTATATTTAGGTTAAAAACATTTTTTTACTCAAACAGATGGAATAACACAGGAATCTAATTTTCATCTTGCTATTTGTTTCTGGCTAACGTACACTATAATGAAAAAATGTATACTCCAAATATCAAATTTGGTTTTAGATTATTGATGACTTTATTATCTTTAATATTCTAAATTATATATTTTTGTTATACAATATTTATCCCCAAGGAATTAATTTTTCTTCGTTAAACCTTCGTTATACCTTCGATATTCCTTCGTTTCTGTTCGTTCGTCGTCGATAATATTAATTTTAATTTTTTGGATTTAATTATTAGAAAGGAAGAGAAGATTTACATTGATAAAATATACACAATAAAAATAAAGATTTCAAGTTCAATATAAAGGAACTAACTAATAATTAACTATAAATAAACACAGAATTCAAATATTTCTAAAACACTTATTTAAATACTATTTTTAATGAAATAAAAATCAATTAAAATGGAATAAAAATAATTTTTAGCAATATTTATCTATTTTAAAAGCAAATAGACATATTTTTTCCAATTTAATAAAAAGCAATTTGTATCCAAAAATGTAATCAAATTCTATACAAAATAAAATTTTTTGAGCGAAATTGACAAATTTTTATGAACTAAGTTGGCAAATTTTATTATTTGCCTTTTGTTATTATTTAGATTAATTCTAAGAAATAATCGTTGTATTTCCCAACTGTATCCTAATTTTCTTTTTTACATGAATACTACAAATTCAAAATAAACTACATAATAAATATTATACAATTTGTTAGAAAAATGATTCATAATTAATTTTTTTAATGAATGCCAATAATAATTAGCATTAAGAGTTAGGCATAAGCCCTAAGTAATACATTAAGAAATTAAGAATATTAATTTTCATTGCTTTTATTTCACCAAATAAAAATAGAATATATTATTTGAAAAAAAAATTGTACTTGTTTATTTCATTGGGGAGTGAAATTTTTTAAAATATAAATCAAACCTGAATTTTTCGTCCTTGTTTTAGAGCCTCTAAGAGGGTTGTATTAGTCCTCTAAGGGGTTCCGGACCTGAAGCGTCGTATAGAAAATGTTAAAAATAAAGATTTTTTGTTGGAAATAGATGATATTAAGTACAAATTAAAGGGACGTTGGTAGGGCGTACAACAATAATGCCAAAACTGACATTATCGTAGCACCTTTTCTCGGCATCTAAACAAGATATTACTTCTGTTTTTTTCCAAGGGATACTTACATACACAATTTTGCACCGTGATAACTGGTAATACATTTCTTTTGAAGACATTTTTAAAAAAAATTGAACTGAGAATTTTTAATTTCTTAAAAAGTTTCATCACAAATTTTTCATAACTTAAAAAGTATTCCGTGAACATTAACAACAAAACATTATCCCCGCATACAACTGATCTATCTCAATAACTTCAAAAAATTTCAAAGCTATATCAAACGTAAGTTTCTTAGAAAGATGTCAGTTTTAGCAAGATTGATAAATGCCCTAACGACTCCTAAGTGTTAAATCCTAAAGTACTTGAAAATATTTAATACCTATTAATGACTTGAGAATAGATATGATTTTTTAAAAATATTTTTATTCAGGATATAGAGATATTTAGCTATGTTGGTGGATTCATTGGAATGTGGCTTGGAATATCTTTTCTTCAAAGTATACAGATTTCAGAACACATTTTTTTCTCTGCCATTAAGCATTTCAAGAGACCTATCTCAGATACATCTGAAGGAAGTGTATTGGCTTAGTGTATTGGAATTTTATTAGTGTATTGTAAAAATTAAGTACTTAAATTACGGTTGTTTCTGTGAATTTATTTTTATTGGTAGTTTACTCTTAATATAATAAATTTATTTTTCTCTTCAGTGTTCTACTAGTAATTAAGTAAAGAAATAAAATAAATTAATTTCATTCACAAAATTGTGGAAAAAGTAGATCAAATGAAAACTGAACTCTCCCCAATAATCTAGTTCAATATGTTTAATGAAAATTTAAAAAATCAACAATATTGTGCAGCATTTTAAGTGTGGTTTAGTGATTATATTTTGATAACCTAAATACAATTGTAAAAAATACAGATGTAAAATCAATTATAAGCAAACAAAATAGTGTGTGACAGATCCGTGTCCTATATATTTCACCAAAATTGGTATTTTCAACAAATAGTAAAGATATAATGTCAACTTCAAAGCAGCACAAATAAACTAAATACGATATGGAGTTATATTTTAAAAAAAGTAACATCTGTAAACCTTTTAAAAGCTAGTTTATTGTAAGATATATTGTATAAAACGTGTTCTAATGAAATAAAGCTATCTTGATTGATACAATATTAGAAAGCACTCTTTTTTGCGGATATAATAGTGTGAATTGATGAAGATATTCAGATATTATATCTTTTCTCCCGGATTTTCATTCTATTATTTATTTATTTATTGTTAAATAATTTTCTTTTTCTCTTTTTTCATTATTCTGTAATTTTTTCCATGTTTTCTTTATATTTTGGATTTATTTGATAAGTTCTATATACTTTCAGCTTATGCGCAGCATAAAGCTTATTGATTTTCTTAATTTTCTTCATTTTACTTATATATATATATATATATATATATATATATATATATATATATATATATATATATATATATATATATATATATATATATATATATATATATATATATATATATATATATATATATATATATATTTTTTTTTTATTTTTTTTTTTTTTTTTTTTTTTTTCTCAACTACTTATAAAGCAATTATTTTATTTTCTAAACCAGCAACCATCAAAGTTACCGCTCTAAATTTTTTTTATTAAAATGGTTTTGAATTTGCATCACATGTAAAGGAAAATTACCCACCGCAACCCAAGGACAACTGAACTTCAATTAATGATCAGTGATCACTGACTGTGTTTAGATATTTTTTTTTTTAACTTTTTTAAAAAATTAAGCAATGTGGATATGAAAATTAGATATAGTGATTAAATTTTGCTCTAAAACAAATAGGTTTTCCTTTTAAGTAATTTTTTATTTAGGCACATGAATGAAGGGCTACTTCCGAATGAAAAATAAACATGAATGAATGAGCATTTAATTTCCAAAAAACTTACTCTGAAAATGAATGGCATTATATTTACGGGTTTAATAATAATTATAAATGAAATTTGTTTATAAATAAGGACGAATCTTATGATTTATAAGGCTCTAAACTTCAAAGTTGAGAAAAAGAAAAGCTTCTGCATTTGTCTAAATGTAAATTTCGAACCTCAACATATATAAACGTAAAGGCTATGAGTAATCTCTCTTGAAAAACAGATTTTAAAAATTTCGGAAAAAAGATTTTCCCTAGAAAAAAATATAACTTCGTAATGGAATTTTGATCCATTCACGCTCATTGTGCTTGAATGAAATAAGATACAAAAACAAATCTAGCGAATAAAGATTTTGTTTTCAGAAGACATCAGATGGCTACACGATATCATAATGTAAATTTTTTTAATCTTTTGTACTATTCTGAAGGTATTACAGTTTTCCTTTTACGCATTTCCAGATTTCAAAGAAAAAGAATTGTCTGTTTGAAATTATACAGGAATTATAAGTAAAGTATTCGCAAAGGCTTCCCAGAATGCCTGTGTTTATTTCAGTTAAAAAAAATCTCCGCGAAAGAAAGTAAATCAAGTTCTTTCTTAGGAGTGCGTTTTGAGTTCTAGAAAAGAGCTTAACTAACATTTCAAATCGATGTATCTTATAATCTGAGCATATCTTATTTGAATTTACAAAACCAGATGCACGATTTTTTATAACGAATTAAACATAATCATAAAAACTTTGGACATGATTTGTTTTTAATTATTTGTTAATGTACGTTTAATTAATATTAAATGGTGCAATATTAAAAAGAGTTTTCCCATACATTTAAATGATTGCACTTAAAAATGAAATAGATTAATTTGTACGCAAATAAGTACACAGCATAAATAGATGGATTTAGAATAAAAACTAGTGCACAAAATATGTCGAAGGATTTAGAACAAAAACAAATGCTCAAAATAAGTAAAAGAATTTAGAGCAAAAGTTAATGCACAAAATATATACAAGGATTTAGAACAAAAACATCTTCATAAAATAAGTTGAAGGATTTAGATCAAAACAAATGCTAAAAAAATATGGAAAGATTTAGAATAAAAACTAATGCACAAAATGTGTAGAAGAATTTAGTACAGAAACAAATGTGCAAAATGTGTAGAAGGATTTAGAACAAAAACAAATGCACAAAATATGTAGAAAGACTCAGAATAAAAACTAATGCACAAAATATGTAGAAGGGTTTAGAACAATAATGAATGTGCCTATAGTATGTAGAAGGTTTTAAAATAAAAACTAATGCACTAAATATATAGAAGGATTTAGAAGAAAAACAAATGCACAAAATATGTAGAAAGACTCAGAATAAAAACTAATGCACAAAATATGTAGAAGGATTTAGAACAATAATGAATGTGCCTATAGTATGTAGAAGGTTTTAAAATAAAAACTAATGCACTAAATATATAGAAGGATTTAGAAGAAAAACAAATGCACAAAATATGTAGAAAGACTCAGAATAAAAACTAATGCATAAAATATGTAGAAGGGTTTAGAACAATAATGAATGTGCCTAGTATGTAGAAGGATTTAAAATAAAAACTAATGCACTAAATATATAGAAAGAGTTAGAAAAAAACAAATATATAAATTATGTAGAAGGCTTGAATATAAACATTGTGTGAAATATTTAGAAAGATTTAAAACAAAAACATTAAAGTTAAATTATTATTATGCATTATGATAATATTATGGTTAATGAGATCAGTTATTTATTCACAGTTCATGAGAGTGCATCTTAGCTATTATCGATTTACAAAGCATGAGGAGTAGATTAACGATAGCGTCTTGTGATAGCATAATTCGATAACGATAGCGTTAATGATATCGTGACCATGATCGACAATGATCAGGTCTTAAAAAAGGGTTGATATTGCAATCACATTCATATTATTTCATAAAATAAATAAAACAGTAGACTTAAATATTTGATGTAATAAAAAATCTTGTTTTAAACAAGTAACAATAAGTTCATTAGTACTACTGGAAGAATTGAATTCAATTAAAGAAGGCTATGAAAAATGATTTAAATACTTTTTAATATCGGAAAATATCTTCCCCGCTCGCATCGCACTTTAATTTGATGAATATGAGTAAACAAATAACACTTTTTACTCGCATATCGCATCTTTATAAGACAGATGAAGTATCCCATTGAAACATAATTGATGAATCGAAGCATAAAAAACATTTTAGATTAACAAAATTATGCATTGCTTCTTCATGCTGGAAATCTCACACTATTTTTTTAAAGACATATAAGTATATAAATTTTATCTAGTGTTGTAAAAAATGTGTACGAGAGCTTTTTAGTGTTGTAATATTCTGTTTGAATGATCCAGCTGCCAAAAAGCGATTTTGTTGTTTGGTTTTTACATGTATAAAAAGTTCTACTTATACAAGTATGCAAGTCTACTTATTAAAGTATACTTACACAATTTTGGTACACTCTTTGACACGCCTGATCACGCTTTCTCGACAAACAAATTATAGTTTTCAGTGTGTGTTTGTTATTGAGTCGAATGAGCTTGTTAGACAGTTGGAATAATAGTTTGGAAGTAAAGATGATTCTGCGTGCACATTTACATATTAGACAAGTTGGATATTTAAGCGAATAATTATTATGAATCATTTTTTTGGCTGAATCAGAAAGAGAGAGAGAAAATCAAGTTCAGACGATATCTTAAATTATGAAATAATACACAAAAACGTTCTTTCACTGAATAAGCATACTTTTCCTTCGACAAATTTGAGTTTCTAATACTCAGCATACGGAGGGGAGGGATCCGTATTATAAGAAATTTGTTTCTATAATTTTGTCAGCAGAACGGTCGAAAGTTTGGTCCCCAAAATGATGATTTAATTTTTTTGTATTTCTCTGTAACTCGAGAACGTTTTAAGCAAATCAAATTTTTTTTCTTCACATAATTAAAAAGTTCACTTATCTTGAAACATTGTTCACTTGAAATACGATTTTTATTATTTTATTTAATTATATCCGAGAAAAGTTTGAATTGTAAAGAATACCACTTTTTAAATTATTTTAAAGTATGCAATTTTATATGATAAAATGTAAAATTTGAACCAAATCGTTTGAATAGTTCCGGAAATATTGAGTTTTTTTTTAAGAAGTCGTATACATGAAATTTGATTTCTTTAGAACTATTCCGCCAATTTTCGATCAAAATTTCTATTTTGACAAATAAAATTACTTTCTTCAAATGATGTAAACATTTATATGATTAACAATTCAAAACTTTTTTAGATGTCATTAAATTAAATAATAAAAAATTAATAAATTATTAAGAACTATTTTTGCAACGAATTATTTTATGTTAAACTAATTTTATAGTTTTGAGGAACAAAAACTTTTCGATTCACTAAAACATTTCTTCAGAAAGGGCAAAATACGCACTAAGTAAATCAAACATAAGGGGTTCAAACTTCCGACTTCTCTTCCTGAACAAATTATAGAGACTATAATTAATAGAATGCGCCTATCCATCCTATTTTGAGAATCAGAAATTCTAATTTCTAGAAAAAAAAGTTTATTCAAAGAAAGTACGTTTTTGTGTCTTATTCAAATATATAACATAAAATATCACCATCACTAACTATTAAACATATTTTAGGTATCTCATTGAAACCATTAAGAGTGACTCTCAATGCATGAAAATCCGATCTTTAGATCAAAAGTTATTCAGAGTGTTCCGTTTTTTACTGAGCACAACACCTTTATGTGCAAAGTACAGAATTAAAAATCTTCAAATAATATTGTACTACCAAATATGATTATTTAATGATTCGTTGATTCATGATGATTTTAATGATTCGCTATAAGGCTTAATGAATAATTTCGCAAGTTACGAACGAACACTAATGAAACATTGGATGTTAAATCTATACTAACCATATGACATAAAGAGAAGTTTTTCAATCTTTTCTCTTGGATTCAATCATTTGAAAGACGGCGTTAACTTCGGAAAATTTCTATAATTTCTAAATAACTTTATTTAATCTCTTCAAATTCGAGTTACTAAGTTGGTATTTATATTCTTCAGAAAAAATAAAGATTATCTTAAACGTTAGGTTCTAACAGTTTAAGTTATTGAAGGGGAAAATTTGTCAAATAGAATGTGCTCGGAAATACTCTACGAATGTGAACACTTAAAGGGATAAAGATTTTTGTTTCTTTAAAAAAGCATAAAAATGCTTTCATCGTTATGGAACAAACATTAAAATAAAACGTTTTCTAAAATAACGAACAGTGTTATATATAACAAATATCTGTTATAGAAAATGTTTTCTGAGGAAAAGAAATTTTTGTTACTTTTACCGAGTACGCCTTTTACTATCGTAATGTCTATCCAATAAGATGAAGCAAAAAATGGACCTAGAAAATTTTATATATATATTTTTTTTATGTTTAAACGAGTTCTTAAAGCAAAGCAAAAATTTTTTTTTATAAGTAACTTACAGTGGTGAACTTTAGAAATAATCAATCTCAGAATGATGTTGCACTATCCAAAAATGCTGATATTTATTATTATTACAAATGACAATTTATTTATTTAAACTTAAAAAAAATTTAAGTATCTTATTTTAAGTTCACGAACAATTAATGTTTAACCCTTCGCGCACGGGAGATGCCTCTCTATGCTAAAACTAATGTTTATTGTTACTTGTATTATATGTATTTCTGTATCAAATACATTACTGTATTATATGTAGTACTTGCATTATATTATTACTTAACATAAGCGCTCATTTTTTAAATCATCGTGATGGTAATGTGATAAAATAAAGGTGTGTACAATAAGATAAAAAAATAAATGTATTCAGTTTATTCTAATAGTTACAAAAAGCATTGAAAAATCCGTTTTCATTAGCTTCTACTGTGTTGTTCTCCTTAATAAATGCATAACTTTCATTTTTCTATAAAATTAACATTACCTTGCCTTTTTTTTTAGTATCTTTAGAGATTAAAATATTTAACTATACCTTAAGTATGCATTTACTTATTTTCAAACACAATAGATTTTCTAAAGCTTATTTTTTATTAATCTTGATGTCTCTTTAATGCCTTCTAGAGTATATTCAAATCTAAACAAAATGTGTTTTAAAAAATATATTATGTTAAAAACTAATTGAATCGATAAGACATTCCATTATGTGTGCAACGCAAGTACCTTAACATATTTTTTAAGATTAAATAAAATTTAATTTATTATAAAAGAACACAACGAGGGTTGCTATTTATATTTCTGGCCTTGGCAACAGTAAGTGTTGCTAGGCGACCGCAGACGATTTTAATCGAAAGTTTGATATTTTGAAACATAAATTCAGCAGACAATTTACCATTATAGCTTCATTTGTGTTGTTGACAGTAAATTGAAAAGTTCTTCTCTTTCAAAAAATGGAATTGAATCGTGAACATTTTCGTGCCATTATTTTTCATAACTTTCGACGTGAATTGTCAAGACAAGAGTGCTTCAATGAACTTAATTCTTTATTCAGCGATAAAGCGCCATCCTACAGCACTGTAAAAAATTGGTATAACGAATTTAATCGTGGTCGATGTTCGATCCAGGACGAATCCCGTGCAGGTCGTCCAAAATCCGTTGTTGTGCCAGAAAAGATCGATGCTGTGCGTGAACTGATAAAGCAAGATCGTCATGTGACATACCGTGAGATAGAGGCGTCTTTGGATATTAATATGACTAGCATCAATAAAATATTGCATGAACATTTGAGCGTAAAAAAAATTTGTTCGCGTTGGATCCCGAATAATCTAACAAACGCTCAAAAAAAGGCTCGTGTCGATTGGTGCAAGGAAATGTTGGAAAAATACGTTCAAGGTACATCAAAGGCTGTGTATAACATCTACACAGGTGACGAATCATGGATCTATGCATATGAGCCGGAAACAAAACAGCAATCAACTGTATGGGTCTTCCAAGACGAGGCAAAACCAACAAAAGTTGTTCGAGGAAGAAGCACATCGAAACAAATGATTGCCTGTTTCTTCGGCATTAACGGTCATGTGGCAACAGTGGCGTTAGAGCAACGCTGGACGGTCAATTCTGAATGGTACACGACCATTTGTTTGCCAGAAGAAAAAAGCAGAAGAACAGGCGAATCATTCTTCATCATGACAATGAGAGCTCTCACACATCGACTCAAACAAAGGCATTTCTGACGGAGCGAAAGATCGAACTGATGGGTCATCCGCCGTACAGCCCTGATTTGGCACTCAATGACTTCTTCATATTCTCACACATCAAAAATAAATTAAGTGGACAACGATTTTCGACCCCCGAAGAAGCGGTTGATGCATTCAAAACGCATGTTTTGGAGTTACCTCAATCGGACTGGAAAAAGTGCTTTGAAAATTGGTTCAAACGCATGCAAAAGTGTATTGATCATCATGGAGAATATTTTGAAAAACAATAAAACCAATTTCGATCCTACATATTTGTTTTTTCATTATTAGGCCAGAAATATAAATAGCAACCCTCGTAATATGTAATGTCAGGAAAAGAATACTTATAATTTTTATAAAGTAACGTTTTTCTTCATGAATTTCGTCCAACATAATGTTGAATATTTTTTCAATCATTGAATTCTTATAATATTAATAATATCTCGTGGAGCTTGCCATTTTTTTTGCGTTTAACTAACAAAAATTTTTCATGCAGTCGAAATTATAACATTTTAGAATGTCAAAATATTTTAAGCACAAATTAAAAAAATAAATAAATACTTATTATCTGAAATATAATGTAAATTTAAAAGATTATTTTTGTTGCAATGAATAAGTAAATAAAAAAAAAAGCTATAGAAATGAATTTGGAATAGAGTTTTCGGTTACATACAGAACTTATTTCTTTTATTGAACTTATTTACTATAACTTTGTTAACGTTGATAAAGTTTATAGATAAGATGTATTTTTGAATCCCTAGCCAATTACTTCAAATTATAATAAAATAAATATTTTCATTACAAGTAAGTTTCGAGCTAGTGTAAAAAAAATATCCACGCAAATGCGCATTTATTTTAGTAATACACTATAACCTTTAAAATATTGAATTTATTTTTGTATGTAACATTAAGAAAATATATAAAGAATAAGTCTTACTGATTTTTTTTTGTTTTGCAGTTTCTATAAAAATAATGTTGCTTACTTTTGTTGTAGGAATCTATTTTATTTTAGAATTTTTCTAAACATTTTACAACATTGAAATGTTCTTCGATAAGAAATAAAAAAAAAGTCTTAGGTAATACTTTTTTTCAAATTTATCTTTTCGTAATTTATTAAAAGTATTTCCATAAAATTGACGGTTTTCTTTATCAAAAACGCCTTTTCCTTGTAAAAGTCCTTTTTTTGCAATATTTTTTAAACAAAAGTTTATCTGAAAGCATTTTTATTAAGCTACAGTGTATTTTTTATGATGATATTCTAATATATTTTTGGAATTTTCGTTATGTTTACTTGTTCTTTTCCTTAGATTACAATACGTACAAAAGATAATTAATTGATAAAAGTTTTTTTTTTAATTTTGGCCAGCTCTGTTACGAAAATAATAAAATATACGAAGAACATGATTAACATGGTTTACATTTGTTTTTGTATGTTAAATCTTCGGGGATAGGGAAAAAACTTTAAAAAAGCTACTGAGTTTTTCAGCTAAAAAACTGATTAAAGGTTTAATTACTTTTATTAATTTATTAATAATTTTATAAAAAAAAATCATAATCATCAAAAACCCAAAAATACAAAGGGTAATTCCTTTATCATAACGTTTGTACAATACGGTAATTTTGATCTGTGAAACTCCATTTATAGAGATGGGTTAGCTAGTTTCTCAAAAAAGAATTTTGTTAAATATCAAATGTAGAAAATAAAAATAAAAGCATTATCTTTTTCAAGCTGATCGTATAAAAACATAGTTAGCTAGTTAAGGGAATTTATTTTTTGAAATATTTTTTACAAATTATTGAAAACAACAAAAATTTTATGAAAAAAATAAGCACGAAAAATCCTAATAATCAATTAAAAATATAAAGGGTAATAGAGTAATTCTTTTTTCATAACTTTTATTCAACACGGTAATTTGATCTGTCAAAAATCATTTATAGAACTGTGTTACCAAGTTGCTAATGAAAATAATTTTGTTTGATAGTAGATGTAGAAAATATGAAGAAAAGTTTATCATTTTCTAGGTAATCATTTAATAGCAAGCATAGCTAGTAAAAGAATTTTTTTCAAAAAAATTCAAAAAAAAAATATATAAATATTTCTAAAGGATATTTTAAATTAAAATGAGTCCCCCTCTCTCTCTCTCTCTTTGTTTTTTGGCTGTTCCGTCAATCGCGTTTATTAATATTCTATAACAAAAAAAAAAAAAAAAACTTCTTGCGACCGTATTTGGAAAGCTATGATCAATGTTTTGAATGATTATCAATCTTAAATATGCCTCTCTCTCTCTCTTTGTTTTTTGACGGTTCCGTCAATCACGTTTAATCATATTCTATAACAAAAAGAAAAAAAAAACTTCTAGCGATCGTATTTCGAAAGCTGTGATCAATGTTTGAATGATTATCTGAGAAAAAATTATATTCGTTAAAATATTATAAATAAAAATTTACAAAAAATTCAAATATATTTTTCAAACTTTTTTAACATATTTTTAAAGAAAAACGTAAGTTAAAATTTAAAATTAGACTTTTAATTATAATCTGTAGGGAAAAACAATTATGTTGTGATACTGATAGAACTTGTAGAGCTTATATGTAGAACTTATATGTAGAAATATTTTAGTTAAGTTCTAAGCAATTTTTTTAAAAACAATATGATGCATCATGTTTACGATAGCGCAAAATATGCAAAAAAAATATTTTTAGATAAAAGCACTTCAAGTTATAAAAGTATTAGTGAAAAAACTACATCACTGCCTAAAATGTCAAAGCATAAACATTTTATTGAAAGATATCTATAATATTCGTTTTTGAAACAATTAATAGAATTATTTATGTATAATTTTTATAATAGTAAAAAAAAATTTATATATATTATGTGAAATTAGCTGAAAAACTCAATGCAGATTTAAAAGTAATATTTTAGAAACATTAATTTTTTCACTTTTATTACTTTTTACTATTTAGACTAAATATTTGAGACGTAATTTGTCTTAGACGTGAGCACAAAAACACATAGTTTTACGTTTAATACACCTAGCCGATGTTGGTGCCAAACTTCTCATGATTATAAATTTTGATTAATGACATGTTGTTTGAACGAATAAGTGTTATTTATTCTTATACTTGCTTGTTACGGTTAAATAAAGTATTTCTTTAAATTTTGATGACTGTTAGTCGGCGTATTTGTTTTCTGCCCGTGTTTTTACTTAAAGAATTTAAACTATGAGATTAGAGAGCTTTAAATAGGTATTTTATTTTTTTCACGTTATTCGTGTCTGCTCCCGTTTTCTTAAACATTTTATAACGACACTGCTTCCATGACAATGCAACGTTGAAGCAATCAAAAAGCACATGTTTCAATATTTCTTTCAAACAACTCAATATAGAGGGATGGAAAATGTCGGAAAATAGTCCAAAAAATGCTAGCAATCTACGTCACAAAATATACCACGCAATGCCGATCGAGGAAGCCATTCGAAAGATATAAGGGGGTGTTTAATCTGCAGCAAAACGTTTTAACAGAGGAGTTTCGTATTCTCGACATTGCACCAGAACTATACATGAAACCGAAAAGAAACGGCTGTATACAAATCACCCCATGAAAGTTTGAAATTGTAGGAAAAAAAACACGATTAAAATCCGGTTTCGAGCTATCAATGAACGTATGTACAGATTTTCGCTTTTAATTATGTAGAGATTTGTTTCGGTAAATTTTGCTGTATAAAAACAAATGCAATTTTGAAAAAAAAAAATAAATAAAATGGAAAATAACAAAAAAAAAAAAAAAACAGTTTTTACTATGAAATATTTAAAAAAAGTTTTTGAATAATAATTAGCAGGTTATGGATTATATTTTCAGTTATGAGTTTGAAAAATAATATTCATCACAAGCGGGGAAAATATATCCTCTAAAAGAATATGAACTAGATTTTTTTTATTATAAGTCAATTTTATTTTTGGAGCAACTTTTTTTTACCTAGATATTAATTTAGAAATAATTTCTTCATAGACTGTCTAAAAATCTATCAAAACATTTTTATCAAATAAATAAGAAGAAATGTAAAGTTCGAAAGGAAAAGCAACAAACCATTAGAAGTAGAACATCAACAAACAAAAAACAACATCAAAAGTGAAAAGCTGTTCCCAGATTAAACTATTTTATTATAATCAATATAATCAATAATATTATACTATTTATTTATGCTATTAGATACTTATGAATATTATTATAAAGTTACATAAAATATCGCTAGTATAATATATCCTCCATAAGAATATGAAATTGATTTTTTTTTTTTCATTAGTGCATTTTGTTTTTAGAACAACTTTTGCTTCACCCTGATATTTATTTAGAAATTATTTATTCCTATACTGTCTTGAAAAGAAAATTTTTTTTTCAAATAGATAAAAAGAAACGCAAATTGCAAAATAAAAGACAAAAAACATTAGAACATAAACAAACAAAAAACAACACCAAATGTGAAATTCTGTTCCCAGATTAAACTAATTTTAAAAAAATATTTTTTTTTTGTCTTATAAAGTTAATTTTAATTAATATTCTAAATTCAGTAAAGCTAGTTCAGAAAAAGTAAACATTTACTACTTCTGATTTTGATATGCAATTTTCGGTTTGTTTCCTCAATTCCCACCCTGCATTAAAACTGCTGCTGTAATTTTGTATATATATATATTTTTTTCCAATGACAGGCACTGAATTGGAATCTTTGTCTATAAAGGTGCCAGAATTGTTGCCCATTTCGCGTTACCCAGTGGGCACCTGTGAACCAAAGTCACGGCGGAGAGCAACATTGCCCACGCCACACTGCCACAAACCAGTTTATAGGGTGGACCACATTCACACATCACACACACAACAGAGGACAGCACAAAGAGAGAGAGAGAAACATCCATGCCCAGAGCGGGATTCGAACCCGCAGCCAATGGCTTCGCAGTGAGGCGCGAATCGCTCGGCCACCAAATAATCCGGCTAATTTTGTATAAAGCACAAACAAGTAAAAAAACTTTAAAAAAAGTTACATAAGGAAAGTAAGTTTAAAGTTAACCTAATACCGATATTTTTATTGAAAATAATAATTTAAACTGGTCTCAAACTTAAGTTAAAATAATACTTTGGTTGGTATGGAATTTTGCGATTAGAGTACTGGGTTATAAACAAGGATTTTTTTTCAATTTTACGTTACTACCAAATATATGTGATGTTTTCCAGTAAGACGACTCCCTCTCCCTTTGAGACAGGTTATAATGACTCATACACGCATATCACGTTGACCATAAAAAAATAAGGTTACCTGACATAAAAGCAATATTTAAGTAAATAAATTTAAAAAAAAAAAATATTTGTAACCCTTATTAATAGTATAATTAAATTTTCGCAATTCATTAGAATTTAATAGTACAAATGAAACATTGAATAAAATTCTTCACAGCTTTTTATCCTGTTAAATTGATACTTCAAGAAAACATTGCTAAAAACACTTTCTTAATTTTCTTTTTTACTTTTTCAGTTGCTCATTAAAATAATCTACTAATTTTATTTTTTAAAAAAAATAAAGCATAAATAGTCGGTATAAGCACATGCGGTAGAACATAAATATCATTACACAAATAGACAATCTTTAGCTTCAGTTTTATAATCAGTTACTTCGCTCTGTTTCGATACACTAAGTATAGATTCACTGAGGAGCATATGAAAATTACAAACAAGATACTGCAAAGAAAAAAGAGAAAGTTGATCAATAGGTAAGAAAAGTATATGCTTGAGCAACATATTTAAACAAAAAAAAAAAAAGGAAAAAAGAGTGGTGAGGGTAGGGTTAGAGCTCAGATGTTGTAAGAAAATAGATTTAATATCACTTGGAAACAATAAACTAACTAAATTATTAAAACTTTTCAAGATATGATATGGTTTGCTGAAATACAAATGAGTAGCTGAAGAACAGTGTTGAATGATTTTAGCAGGAAAAAACTCATACCTATAATTATAAGTTAAGGCATTCGAAAGAAAATGATATAACATAATGTCCGAACCCATCAAATTACCTAAAGAAAATCGGTTTACTCAAAAGGATCCAAGTTAAAAACAGGGTCAAGTTTGTGAAATGTGCCCAAATAAAAATAAGCAAAGTAAATAACCATTGTAAATGTAATAAAGAAAGTAAAAAAGTAATGTAAAAGAGTGTAATGTACAAGCAACATAAACAGTCAATAAGCAACATAAATAGTATAATGAATGATTTTATTTAGTATCGAATGCGGTTGTTTTGACACAGTAAGGTCGAATAATACAAAACGAGCATATTTTATTACATGCTTATCATTCAGACACTTGAAACTTCACGAAAAATTATTTTATGACAATACACGGAATGAATTCAGTTAATCTATTTTAGTCAGATTTGTTAGAAAAATTGATAAATATATAATTTAAATTTAAATTAAGACAATTGCAATAATATCATTGTCTACTACTTTCCCTGAGTAAAAAGTAACAAAGTATAGATTTAAGAATGCATATAAACTTTATATTCATTTAATTTTACTACTAAATTACCACAGTTTATATATTTCATTTTCTGATTAAATTTCAGAACTGTTCCGTTTATATTAATCTCCTAACAGGTGTGAATGAAATTTTGAAACTAAGTTTTCTAATAAGATTGAATTATAAATATGTGCATTTAACGTATTTAGCATGGACGTAAACGAAAGGACGGAACAGCATTTACATTTTCTAACACTTAAGAATTCAAATACGAGATATGTTAAATAATAAACTCTAATTTCAAAGAAGCGTATTATTGTTAATCATATACTTATTCGAAATGTTTCATGCATTTTTCAATAGATAATGTGCATTGGAATACAATCAAATGCTATGAATTAATTAAATTGAATTCGGAGATTTTAAATGATTTGATTGATTAATAAGATCATAAGGAGCCATCAAAGCAGTTTTAAGAAATGAAATAGAATGTATTAAAACCAACATCAAAAGGCGTATAAACAAACTGAGAATTTTAAAATTTCATTCACAAACAATGGAAAGAAGTTAATAAATTTGAAATTCATAGCAAATAATTTTAGAAAATATTCTAGTTCGTTAAGAAAATAATAGTTTGTTTAAATATCAAAATTATGGTTATGTATATTATTACAGACATTGAAAAACGAATAAGTTGGAAAACATAAGTAAAATTTAGTAATTAACACGAATACATTATTTCTATAAATTTATTGGTGTTAATTGCGAAATTTAAGTTAAGTTAACGTGCTAATTTATAGTAATTAATTTAAGTAGTGAACATTTTGATACATTTTACTTTAGAAATTGATCTTTAAATTGCCATGTTGTATTCGTTACTTATTAAGCCTTATTACTATTAAAGCCATGTAATTATTAGCCTTAGTATAAAGCTTTCACATTATAAGAAATGGATACTCAAATATCAAGAAACTTTCTTCGTTTTTTTACGAAATCGTTTCCTGGTATATAGTTCGAGCAACAGTTTCTTAAAATTGATGGAATAACTATCGTCACTCTTAAGAGGAAATGTCAAAATTAAACCTATATATTGTCATTCTATTTTTTCCAAATAAAAACTCGTTGTTCTCTAATCTATCTATCTTTTCTAACAATCACTCTAACTTGGGTACCATATAGGTGGCACAACACAATAAGAGCAGATAGAAAAATTACAAACCTATGTCCAAAGCGGGATTCGAACCCGAGATCCACCATGCAAATGGTCAAATTAGTTCTTCACTTAATTTTTGATCGTCTAGTCTTCATCCTAGTTTCGTCATTCTCCGTACCAATCTGCCACAATGCACTACGATGAAGTTTATGATACATTTATACATTTATGATACATTATACATTATGATACAATTATACATTTACACATACATTTATGAGTTCCCATTTCAGCACGCCTCATTTCGTGACGAATTATTATTCAAAATTATTGAACTATAGATCAACAATGAATCATCAAAGGTGAGAGTTTTTTTTCCGAGAGTGCTCATATTAATAATCAAGAAAAAGCGTTTTAAATAACAAATACGAGGGTTGCTATTTATATTTCTGGCCTAATAATGAAAAAACAAATATGTAGGATCGAAATTGGTTTTATTGTTTTTCAAAATATTATTCATGATGATCAATAAATTTTTGCATGCGTTTGAACCAATTTTCAAAGCACTTTTTCCAGTCCGATTGAGGTAACTCCAAAACATGCGTTTTGAATGCATCAACCGCTTCTTCAGGGGTCGAAAATCGTTGTCCACGTAATTTATTTTTGATGTGTGGGAATAAGAAGAAGTCATTGGGTGCCAAATCAGGGCTGTACGGCGGATGACCCATCAGTTCGATCTTTCGCTCCGTCAGAAATGCCTTTGTTTGAGTCGATGTGTGAGAGCTCGCATTGTAATGATGAGGAATGATTCGCCTGTTCTTCTGCTTTTTTCGAATTTCTCCGATGACTTCTGGCAAACAAATGGTCGTTTACCATTCAGAATTGACCGTCCAGCGTTGCTCTAACGCCACTGTTGCCACATGACCGTTAATGCCAAAGAAACAGGCAATCATTTGTTTCTATGTGCTTCTTCCTCGAACAACTTTTGTTGATTTTGCCTCGTCTCGCAAGACCCATACAGTTGATTGCTGTTTTGTTTCCGACTCATATGCATAGATCCATGATTCGTCACCTGTGTAGATGTTATACACAGACTTTGAATGAATACCTTGAACGTATTTTTCCAACATTTCCTTGCACCAAACGACACGAGCCTTTTTTTGAGCGTTTGTCAGATTATGCGGGATCCAACGCGAACAATTGTTTTTTACGCTCAAATGTTTATGCAATATTTTATTGATGCTAGTCATACTAATGTCGCATACGTCATACAAAGACGCCTCTATCTCACGGTATGTCACATGACGATCTTGCTTTATCAGTTCACGCACACCATCGATCTTCTCTGGCACAACAACGGATTTTGGACGACCTGCACGGGATTCGTCCTGGATCGAACATCGACCACGATTAAATTCGTTATACCAATTTTTTACAGTGCTGTAGGATGGCGCTTTATCGCTGAATAAAGAATTAAGTTCATCGAAGCACTCTTGTCTTGACAATCCACGTCGAAAGTTCTGAAAAGTAATGGTACGAAAATGTTTACGATTCAATTCCATTTTTTGAAAGAGAAGAACTTTTCAATTTACTGTCAACAACACAAATGACGCTATAATGGTAAATCGTCTGCTGAATTTATGTTTAAAAATATCAAACTTTCGATTAAAATCGTCTGCGGTCGCCTAGCAACACTCACTGTTGCCAAGGCCATAAATATAAATAGCAATCCTCGTATACTTAATTTATAATTAAAATGTAATATGTAATTATACTTAGATCACGCAAAAATCATTAAAAGTGTTTTATCCCAAAGAATCCCGAATGGATTAATCGTGTTCCAAATGAAGAAATTTTTAAAACATTGACAAGTGGGAAGTGTCAAAAAGTATTTATGCTAGTTTTGTCACTCAAACTTTCTTTTACTACAAACTTTATTGGTTTTGACACAGAATACAACTAACTGGTTAAATGAATTTCAATTAAACTTTTGTGTTTGGAATAGTTTTAATCTTAACTTTATAGAGATGCCTTTTCAAAGAAAGAGTGTATTTATGAAACTTTTCATGATCACTATTTGAACTAACAAAGTGCTGTAGTAATTGATAAAATAGAAATACTTCCAAAAAATCACAAATAAATATCAGTCATTTATGTTTTTAATACAAGCTTTTAAGTTATAGCTTGTTAAATACTTATTTCAAGACTTATGTTTACTTTATGTACAGTTAGGAAATCAGTTCTATTCATGTTTTAACAGTAACAATCAGTACATTTTTTGAAGCAAAGGAAAGCATACACCAAAAGAATTCAATTTCCTGCCAAGGAAGACCTATTTCATTGGGAAATAGAATTTTTCAAATCATTGAATTCGTATTTTTTTTTTTTTGGAAAGTTCTTTTAGAAAACTGGTTCGAAGGAACAAGATGGATATACTGACAACATAGACGTTTTTACTTGTTTCACAATTTAGTAGATGGCTTTGAAAAACAAAGTTATATTGAAAAATGAACATTGAACAATGTGAAATAGTTTATAAGACGAACTGATTATAGATTTGCTTAAAATTTTGATAACTTAAACTTTCTTTCGAAGCTTTTTCTTTTTTCAATAATTTGTTTTAAAAATCAATTTGGATGAATTTTTAAATAATTTATCAAAGAGAGAGGGAGAGAGAGTATTTGTTCTTTGCCAATAAACATATTGTTATGAGAAAAATAAACGTTATTTAGATAAAGCGTTGTTGTTGTTGACTTATGACTGTTTAGGCAGAGGGGGTGCGATTGTTCTTGTTTTCCAGTGGCGCCATCTTCTTAAGGTCTTCTATCATCAGGTTAAAGTCTTTTTGTTCAAGAGATTTTTAAATCTTAAATGTTTAAATCTTAAAAATAAAAATCTTAATTAAGTGTTAATTAAAGCAAATGTTTAAATTTAAAAATTTAATTGATAGCTTTAAATATAAATTGAATAGTCACTGTTTTAACTACAACTTTCTTTTACAATTTATTGGTTTTGGTAATTTTTATCTAATATCTTTAATACTAAATATTACATTGTAAGGTTAAGGCAGGTGATATTTTCATCACTTTGTAAATCAAAATAACTATCTGTCTACATGCATGCATTCTAAAAACTCGTGAATGAGTACAACCTAAATAATTTTCAGCGTTATTTTTTCTTCAATTTCTTTTAATAATTTCTTATTAGTTATTTTTATACCAAAGTTAAGACTCGCCATTTCGCACTTACGACTTTTTGAAGCCTAACAATTAAAAAAATTACATTATTTTAATGCTTTTTAAAACAAATAGAAAATACGATAAAACTTCGATGATAGTATGTTTCTGTTTATAGAATCATTCAATCAAAATTCTCAGACAAATTTCCAACAAGATCTAGCACTCAAAATTGTACTGAAGCTACGTGTCCATCAAAGCAAGATTTTCCGGTCATTGCCAGCAAAAATTATAACGATATAAATGTCAAAGCGTATTTATCATAACCAAAATTTCAGTCGATATATTGGAAGAAATTGCATTCAAATTAAAATATAAGACCAAATAGGTTGATATAAAGACATAACATTTTATCAAATGTTAGTTTTATCAAGAAATGTTTTCAGTGTATTTTATTTCTTTCGCGAGTTTGTTTTTATATAAAACAGATATTTTATCCAAAATTCTATAGCATAAGAGGCAATGTAAACATTAATTCCCTTTGTTCTGAACGAAACAAAATGTCAAGTAGTTTTATTTTCCCAAATAAAATTGTAGATCTCTGATAAAGTCCCGAAAGGAAGTGGAAGCATTTTTAGTTTTAAGCATAAAAATAAATAAAGGCATGAAATACTGTAAAATAAAAACGTTAGTTGAAATGAAATGCGTTCTGACAAAATACGCTTGTACTTTTTGGTAACTCGAGAACAAGACAATAATAAAACTCCCCTGTTTGACGAAAATGCGACTCGACTTTTCCAGCATTCTCAAAAACATATCAATAAAGAAATTCCACGCATATATTTAAATTAAATTTAGTACCTTACCATTTTTTATCAGAAATAAAAAAACGTATAAAACGCTTAAGTTGATTATTCCATAATTTCCTTCCTCTTTTTAATTATTTTAATTTAAAAAAAAATTAATATTCTAATTAAAATAACTAGATAATACGAATTATAGAGCTTTTTGTCTTTATATTTTCCTATTTCTAGAAAATACAAATTTATAAGTAGGTTTCAAAATGTTATAGATATTATAGAGGTATAATCTTTTATGTACCTATTTATAATTTATTAGGGTAATTTTATTTCGGATCAAATTGCGGTAAAGAGGACCGACTCTGAGATGCCGGCACTTTTTTACCAGAACATGCTATGGTACAAAAAACCTGATGTAATTTTTACTAATCTATTGATCTAATTTTTACAATCCACATTTTAATCTAATGATTTATTATTTACAGCAATAATTACCGTAATTAATTAATTAATGTTATGTTCATTTTAAGAATACTTTGAACATAAATCGGAAGCGTAAAACAATCCACACACACACACATTTTTTTTCCATTTTCTTTCTACTAAAGAGCTCAAGAGCCCCCTGGATTTTCAACCGAAGTTTGCATTCGAATAAAGGCTGAGCATTATGTATTCAGGAAAAGTATTTGCGAATCAAACTTTTGAAATATTATCATATAACGGCCTTCCATTTATTCATAAACAAATTGCGGTTATATATTTTTAAATAAAAAAAGGAAGAAAATGCGAAAATCCCTTACTCTCATTTCACTCTTTTCAGGTTAGTTTAATGTAACTACTGATTAAAGTTTTAAAATGCTACAGATTAAAAAAAAAACCTCTGAATAATTTTAGATATTATAATCTCAATTTTAAGCTAAGTCAATCAGGCTTAGCATAAAACAATTAAAGTATTGAAACTGTCAAATACCCTTTAAAAAAAAACTACTAATTTGTGTAGACTGTAAAAAACTTTGGATCAAATAACGGCAAAAAGTACCGGAAAATGTGCCAGTACATTTTATTGTAAAATCCACTTTTACCGGAACCTGTTACAGAGCAAGAAATAGTATTGACCGTAATTTTTACAGAAAATCACTGAACCACACTAATTAAATATTGCTGAAAAAATTAAGGTACTGTAATAATTAACGGTAAATTGGATTTTACGGATGATACATCCAAAGTGCCGGTACTTCATATTGTAATATTTTACAGTGTATGACGAATAAACTTGTTTTTAGGATATGACAAATTTAGGATATATAATAATAATAATAATATATTAAGATTAATCTACCGGCACTAAGGCGACAGTACGTTTTACCGTAAAATACATTTTTACCAGACATGTAGCAGAACAAAAAATCATATATACTATGATTTTTACAGTTATAATTACGGTAAAAATACAGAATTATTTAAATTAAATAAATATTACTGTAAAAATTATGGTATTATATTTCACGGTAAAATTGGATATTTCGATAAAATGGATCTTACGGATAATGCTCTCAAAGTGCCGGTACATTATACCGTATTATTTTGAAGTGTATGACAAAGAATCTTGTTTTCAGGATATGTCAAATTTAGGAAATAGCAATTTCTGAATACAGCTCAATATCAAAAATATAGTGCTAAAAATTATAATAGCGGAGCTAAGTGTAAGTATGCACTCAACGACTTTCAAGAGAAGTTGAGTAAATTACTTTTATTATGCCTTAACAAAAAATTATTATGACTTACATTTATTTTTAGTCCATCAACTTCCGATTAGCGAAATTTATATATATTTGCACACTCACTAAAACTGCTGACATCGTAGAAATCTCATTCGTACCGTATTGATTTTCTGAAGAAACACAAATTTTCTAAAATAAATCTTCAAATTATGTCAAATCTTCAAATTAAAACCTTCTTTGTTTCCAAAAACAGTTAAATGTATTGTTATTCAATACCCTGTTTTACTGAAATCAGTAAAACCTAATGACTTAAAAAAATTAGAAAATGTTGTCACGTTGCCAAAACAAACTAAAATCAGGTCTTCCATCGAGAAATCCCAATTATTTGATAATTCTCAATTAGAATCCTATTCACTTAGTTTTTAATGTATTTTGTTTTAAGCTGAAAAAAATATTACTATTTTAAAAAAAGGTGACCGCATTTGTACGAATTTTTAAAAATTAAATACAGTAAAACCTGTTTTTGTGCGGTCATTTTTTATGTAATTTTGTTTTTGTGCGGTTACGTAGTCAGAGTCAGTTACGTACATATTGTCGCTTGACGCGAGAACAGTATACGCTTCATATTCAGAATTTTATACACAATTCACGTGATTAAGGATTCATTTTATAGTGAGATTAAAGATAAATAAATTAGTTACTTTTGTTTCTATTTATATGTAGTTTTTATGATTTTTATTTTATTTTTAGACATAAATAGTCCCTTAAAATGAATAATTATGGCCAAAAGAAAGTAAAGAGACAGACAATTCAACTATTTAATGCATAATTTGAAAACTTCTTCAGGTATATGTACAATGAAGAATTAAATCTTTTTGCAATTTCTTTAGGTCTAATTTAATTATTTCATTTAATTGAAAGCATTCTCTCATCTATTCCATAAATCATTGATGTATTTTATAAGTCCGACTTTTTTAATGCGGTCCCTATCCACCGCATAAAAAAAGTTTTAGGTTGTATATCGTACAAACTTGTTTATTATATGTAAGAATTTATAAAATTTTCGAATTTTTTTTTGGTGCGATTTCTTTTATGCGGTCCCTATCCACTGCACAAAAACAGGTTCCACTGTACATGTCAGAAGGCGTGTAATTATAATTTTGTTAAAATCGGGACTTTTTCTTTTACATTTTATGAATGGGCTTGCATGCAAGCCATGAGAAAGTGCCTCATGATATGAAATATAGGATGATTTATAGTGTTTTATTAGAGTATTTTGCATGTTTTGAGTCATCTTTGAATTTATTTCTTTTTCTTTTAAATTTTGAGGACATTTTATTACAGTATTTTATTTACGAACAACGACAATCTGTTAATTACAGCGTATTTAATTGCAGTAATGGTTTCACGTGATTTTTTTTAAATGAAATTAGACTTAACAAAAATTACCTGCTTCCGAAGGAATGTATGCTTTCAGAGCGGGCGATCTTTGAGAAACGCTTCTCTCTCCGTTCACATGTCCTGTACAGACTAAAAATAAGGACTTTGGCCTTTTTTGTTTTTTAGAAAAAAACTTATATGACTTTTGAAGCTTACATCAGCATTTTTTGTAATCTCTATTTAATTTTGGTCGCGCTTTTTTTATTTGTTTTTTAGGTTTTATGACATTAAAGTTAAACTATCTTTTGGATTTAGGATTTTTGATTTTCTAAGCACTTTTCGCACAATTCCTTTTGTAATAAAGTTCATACTTTTATGAAATTTTGTAATAAATTTCATAAAATTTATTTATGTAATTCCAAAGAAAATTACTCTCGCTCTTAAACTCTAAGGCCTATGGATAATTTTGATAGTAGATTATATGAAATATTTCTTTCTCGCAAAATACTATAATTTACAAAGCGAAAAACATGATGAAAAATGTATACTAGTTTCTAAACTGATAAAAAAAACATGCAATTAACTTTTTAATCAGCACTTTTTAATCAGCTTACTCTATCTGACCTTTAGCTGACTGTAATTACAATTTGTACTTGATAAAACACAAAACATAACTTCGTAAAAACATAAAAACATATATTCGCAAATAAGATTAAAGCTTCTGAGAAAATGCAACTTAAACAGTAGAACTTTTTTTCGACAAACTATAAACTAAATGAAAGTATAATTTTTATATTTAAAATTACACTAAATTGATTAGATCTTGCTCTGCTATGAAAAGATGAAATATTTTTGCACATTTATAGTTGACATCAAATGTCTTGCTAAAAATATCAATTTCTGAAAAAGAATCGTTAGATGTAATTAATTTAAGTTTGTTATTAGCAACGGCCTTTTTAAGATATTTAATTAATTTTAAATCTTTTTTTTCGTTATTAATTATTCCTTTTTTTTTAATTTTTTCCATTTTCTGCGCAAAGGACGTGGACGCAATTAAGTCTTAACTCTTCGAATGTTTAATCATCAAAAACGATGTAACGTTTTCCATATCACTGATTACGGTAAGAGGTGGTGCATTTTATTTTTCATGATTTTCATTATATTTCTTTCGTTCTTGAATTAGTAAATACTTTTCCATCCTTTTCCTTATTACTGGGTTTATTTCTGCTTTATTGAAATTAAATGCAATGAATACAAAGACGAAATAGTTTTTAAATTAGAAATGTTTATTTTAAGCCCGTTCTTTCCTTTTTCGACAAGTTTTAAAGTGTGTTCAAATTTAACTGAATGTTATAATTGAATTGTTTTTAAAAATGTTTTGATTTTTTTTGGTGACATTGTAAGTTGTTTCATATTAATTACAGGGGAGTAATTTTGTGTATATTTTCCCTTTTTGTCTCTGTTTACTTTATTATATGTGTAAGTGCTGTTTAAAGTAATGCATTAATTATTTTAAGTATGGAATAGTAATAAAATCTGTGAAAAGCTATAGTAAAGCAGTAATTGATTTTAATTATATACGATACCAGAATATAAAAAATGCATGATAAAAAGAAATATTTATTTTAAATATTGTTTTAATGAGTAAAATTGAATTATTCCAGCATTTTAGCAATAGAAGGCTTTTATAACGGTAATTGATTTTTAATAAAATGGACAAAGCAAAAGAAAAAAAAATATGGAATGCAATGACCGTGAGATAATTTTATGTAACTAATTATCTAGATTGTTGGATTTATCGAACTATCACAATGTGATATTTTAAGCCAAACATTTAGCTAAGATCAATCAAACTTTTTCAGTTGAAATAATTTTGTTTTGTTTGAATTAATCGTGAAATCTAAGATATGGACAAGCTTATTTAAGGTATAATCTTTAGCAGATATATAAGTCTATGTAATTGAAACTAATGCTTTAAGTAAATGAAATCAGGAGAGTAAAAACTTAACAACTTTAATATAACATTTAACAAGTAAATAACATTCGTGAAAATATTAGAACACAATTATAGACAAAGAAGGCTGACGTTTTTCTCCCGTAGAACACCAAAGCTAAACTATATCTTCTTTTCACAGAAAACTAAACTGAAACATTTTTTAGTTGCCAGATCACGAAAGTTCAAAGGTAGTGCCGCCACACCATGGTCGATAGCTCTGCCCCCCACATTGGTGACCTCCGGACGTGATTTGATCACACAGTAACGCCCACTTCGCAAAATTCCTAACAGTAACGCCTACTTCGATGGATAGTCCACATTGAAAGTTGACTTGCTATTTGTGACTGCATCATCGCCCTCCTGCGCTGTTGCTACTCAGTCTCGTCTCGAATATACAACGTCATACACTCTCAACGCCTGCATACACTCAACTGCTAATGGCAACACAGGAGCGACTACTACTGTGACTTCAATACACCTCTCACATTCAGCACTCAAAAATCCGGTGACCGATTTCCCGGTCTGTCACAAAGTACAGCAACTAGTTGTATCTGTTCATCGAATTCTATCCCTGATAAAATTCTGGTGGGGGTGTATTGTGGCGTAACTACCACTACGAAAATTAAACATCGATTCACTGGTTTATAAGCCATGCTAACTTGAATCAATCCTGAGGTACCTTTTGATAGATGACGGTTGGCATGGTCGATAGCTCCGCCCCCCACATAATGCTTTAAGTAAATGAAATCAGGAGAGTAAAAACTTAACAACTTTAATATAACATTTAACAAGTAAATAACATTCGTGAAAATATTAGAACACAATTATAGACAAAGAAGGCTGACGTTTTTCTCCCGTAGAACACCAAAGCAAAACTATATCTTCTTTTCACAGAAAACTAAACTGAAACATTTTTTAGTTGCCAGATCACGAAAGTTCAAAGGTAGTGCCGCCACAAATCCAAGAATAGCCCACCTCTTGGCCACTCTTAGAAATCTCGCCAAGTAGACGATTATTACATGAATCAACGTTGCATTTTGAGTAGTAATAAAAATTATTTAAAAAAAATGAAATTCCATTTTTAACCGATACCGCACAAAAAAAAAATTAAAAAATGAAATAATAATGGTAATAAATGAAGTAACGGTTAAAAAATTAAATAATAACGTTGATTCTAACCGCTAGAGATCAGAAGCGAAAAAATAAGCCCTTTTACCTCTTTTCTTGCGAAATCCAACTTTCGCATAGTAATAATACATATTAAAAAACCAATCAGGTTTAAGAAATATGGTGGTGTGATCGGACGTTCAAAATGATCTCCCCGAAATGTCTTCCGGAAACCCAGTTTGGCGAGATTTCAAAAAACTTGCTTGACGAGATATAAGAAAAATTGTCACGGGGTGGGCTATTCTGGGATCCAACCTTATTATTTTTGAAAACTAAAATTTAATATCCAAGTGTTTTCTAATGTTATTCGTTGAGCTTACAACTCTTAATCGCATGATATAAAATCGACAAGAAAATGACCACAAACGAAATATAAAAATCAGCGGATATAGTTTGTGAAACAAAGTGCCGATAAAAACCATGAAAAGTTCGGAGAAGACATTCATTCATTAATTGGTAGGTAAAAACTATAATAATTTGAAAAAAATGTTTCATAGAATGGAATATAGAACATACGCAATTCAGAGAAAAAATGTTGTTTTTGCTTTAAAGGAAAAGCTTTTAACAAGCATTTTTATTTCTCGGAATAAACAATTATTATCTCAACAATTTATATGCTATTATACTACACATATACTTGATAATAATTAACATTTTATATGGAATAAAATGTATGATACTTCAGTCACTCCCCTGGATACACCAAAATAATATCAATAACGAAAAAAACATCTATTCTGACTTACACTCCAGTCTTCAAGCCGTAACAACACAAACACGAATGATTACATAGTTCAAATGATAAAAAATACTTACAAAAATATTACTAAATTCCACTGGACTAAAGCCCACAAAGGATATGAGGGCAATGAGGAAGCTGATAGACAGGCCAAATTAGCTCGTCAAAAATCAACAATTGAACTATATGACATACCATCAACAAGAACAGAACTTATGAAGAATAACCTTTCAACATGGCAGCAAAGTGGGGATAGTGATGATACAAAAGACCGACACACTTACCAATTTATCCCAAAAGTCAGTAATCGAATAATCTATTCCAACTTTTACATCAATCAATTTCTAACTAACCATGGAGTTCAGGGTAGTTATCAGTCAAAATTGTTCGGGAAAGACCCGAACTGTAAAGTTTGTAAAACTTATGAAGATATCAAATACATAATTACTGTCTGTCCAGTTTATGATGATTTAAGAATTAAATTTTTCCCGTGCAATTTCAACTTTGACACCATTAAAAGAAACTAGAACCAAAAGAAAATAAACAAAGGAATTGAAGTGATTTTTAAAAGGCCCTTTGAAAACAGAATTGAGGATCTGGCCTAAACCGATCCCTCAACAGTATTCCCTGGTTGCCCCGAATGGGGGCGGGACAGGGTAAAGCCGAACTATAGAGCCTCCGTGTTTGGTTTAAATATATTACGTATTAATGTCCTGTTAAAAATGCGTAATATTCTACAGGAACAGTGTTAATTTATAAAATAAAATATTCTGTTAGATAAGAATTCCCTAGATATTATAGGAAACTCTAGAAGTAATAAGACGATAGTTTACTTATCCCACAAACAACCTAAGACTTCACTTAAAAAAAAGAAAAAGGGAAAGAAAAACGAAGAAGCGAAAAAATAATCATTTGTTTCCGAGACATATACATGTACAAGCAACAGAATTGCACTTTCTTATTTATTTCGCGTCAAAGCGAAATAGAAAATACAGAGATACACTGTATTATACTAATAATTTAGCACGAAGCACTTAGGCTCCCTAAATTTATACTCTCAATTGTTTGGATCTTTTCTTCTTTTCTCTTCTTTTTTTCTGGTCTTTTAGGTCAGGTAGTGGCTTTAACAACATTTGATCTCGTAACTTTAATTAGGTTAATAAATTTGTTAGTTATTAATACCAATTTGGTGCAGTTAGACTCTTAAGAATCTCGTTTATTAAAGACAAATAAATTTTTTAAATTAAAATATAAATGTTTTATGTCAGTAAAAGCTAAGTAAAATAAAATAGCCACTTATTTAAAAACATCACTCGCCACTTTTTTTATTTTATCATTAGCAATAAGTTCCGTAGTTTAACGAATTTAAATGTTAAGAAATTAGAGAAGTGATAACAGATTACATTTTTTTTCTAAAAAACCTTTAAATTCAAATAAGAAAAAAGAGAAATATGTTCAAAACCCTTTGAAATAAATTTAAAATGGAGGGAATGTAGTTACATACCTTTGACTGAATGCCCGATTTTCGTACGTAATAAAGTAAAAATATAAATAATCAAAAAACAAATATTGGGCGATGATATTTAATCATATACTTAAGTGAAAGAAATGAGTATTCACAGTTAATGAAGCTAAAATAATTTCTTTTATTATACTTATTTTTTGTTGCCTTTCTTTATGGTTTTGCGTCATAAGATAAAGAAAAAATATGTTTTTAAAAGTTAAATTTGTGATCTTGATATTTTTGCGAAATATCGAGAAAAATCATCTGTGGAAAATCACGAATTATATTTTCATTAGTAGATATAGATCGCTTACTTAAAAGAATTGAGCTATTTCTCCTCAATAATGCCAAAGATTAACTAGATTATTAAAACAAATTAGTTTTAGTTGAAAATGTTTATTGACGTGATAAAGAACAAGTATATAGCAAAACTAATCCCTTATTTCACAACTAAAAGGAATATAATAGTAAATATAGAAACTTTACTGAAGATCTCGTGGAATAAAGACTGTTATGGATATAAGTTCTATAAGTCTATACGATTCCTGTTTGACTTTTCTATTTTCCCAAAAGAAGTTTGAGAAAGTTTGAGATGGTCAAACAAAGCAAGGTTTGAAATAATGACTTATCATATAAAATTAATAGGAAAAATGTAGTATAGACTGAGTCTTTGGAATATGTTTAACTTGTCATTTGATTTAACAGTAAAAATGATTAAATGATTAAATATTCAACATTAAATAAGATGATATTGTAATGATGAAAACTCTGCAAATAAAGTCGAAAATATAAAAGATCTAAATTAAACATCATTTAAATGTTTTGAGAAAAAAAAAGATATTTAAATTTGACTGAAAACTAAATTTTATGTTAAAAATTTTATGACTGATTTTGTATATAGATACATGCATACATGTGTATGTATGTGTGTATGCATATATGGATAAATATAAATTATTATCTCAAAACCTGGTCTTTCGTGAGGTTGAACCTCAATCCTTAAAATCCTGTATTGATCCCTCAGAAGGACTGCCAAGAGTTTTTTTTTCCATTTTGATCTGAATTCCACTGCAAACAAGCAAATTCACAAGGTAGACCATCTAAGACAGTTGGCTCTGGAAATCATCAGTTGCAAACCAAGCGATGCAATGCAAGTTTATACCGATGGTAGTCGTACAAAAGATCGTACTGGCAGCGGTATATATATTAAGACCCAACATCTAGAAAAATCAATAAAGCAACGCAATCCAGACACTTGCTCTGTCTTCAGGAGCGAGTTAATAGCGATTAAGGAGGGGCTCGACGCTATCTTACCTTACGACAGTGATTATGAAAATTTCTGGATTTTATTGGACAGCTGCAGTGCTCTGCAACATCTTAGTAGCTGGTCTTCTGAGAGAGATGAAACTAGTATATCTATCCTGCTCAAGATGAAAAGGATTTCTCTGCAACATGACGTACCATCTCCAATGGAATCCATCACATGTTAATATTGGTGGCGACGAGATAGCTAATAGATTGGCCAAAGAGGGCAGTGAGGAAGATATGCCCACCGGGTCATCACTTACTTATCAGGAACTTTACTCCAATGAAAAATATAGACAAAAATCAATCTGGCAAACTCCACCTACGCACCAATGGTACACGACATCTCCTGGCACCCTTCTGGGAATCAATTGCGATCGAAGCTCACAGACTGCCTTGACCAGATTCTCAACTGGTCACCTAAAATGTCTAACATTCGAACGCGGCACAAAAATTTAAAAGAAATTTACCAGAATTTACCAGAAATTTACCAAACATTTACTGTATCCAATCAGCCTCACCGAAACATACACTTGATTATGTCGAACTGTCCAGGGTGGACTTAATTTGCGATCCCTTTCTTGTCATCGACTTTCTGGCTTTCAACTTTTTATAGTTGATCTGACTAATATTAGATCTATGAAGATAAGCAACAACAACAACATATAAATTATTTAAAAAAAAAATAAATAAATAAAAAAAAAGCATTTCAAATTCTATGTCTCATTCAAAAGAAGAAAATTGTTTAAATAGGGAGTCAAAATTTATGGATTTCTAAAAAAAAATAATTTTAATGATATTATAAAATATTAAAATGAGATTTTGATCTCAAAACCATATTGAAATTAAATATAGATATGAAAACTAGGGTAATAAGTTGCAAAGCAGATTAATGTATACTTGTATCTATCTTAGATTCCTTGTAGTCAAAAAGTGTGAAAAGTGCAAATTTCAATAGAATAAATCCGTAATTAAAATAAAGAAAACTAAAATAAAAAGTTAGCTACAAAGCACGTCTTAAAATTCTTTTTGTAAAGGTCGTAGGTTTAAATGTTGTAAAAAAATAATTAATAAATTACAAAAAATAGAACACATTAAAATTCTTTTTAGACGCCCGGTGGCTGAGTGGTAGCGCTTCGCGCTCCCGTGCCACAGATCCTAGGTTCGATCCTCGGGCCGGGCAAGGTTGACTCAGCCTTTCATCCCTTCAGTGGGTCGATAAATGAGTACCAAGCCAGCTTTGGCACTAAACACTGGGGGTTTCGCGTTCGGTCGACCACCTAATCTAAACATCTGCTCCTGCACCCCAGAGTTCAAGGTCAAGAAAACTGAGATGGACACAGTAGGCCTTGGCCCTCTATAGGCTGTCGCACCACTGAGTTTAGTTTAGTAAAATTCTTTTTGAAATGACATTTTAGAAAGAGAGTTACATTAAAAAGTAAAGAATGTAAGCATATAAAAATTTCAAAAACTAGAAAATATGATCGAATTATATCATTCTCAATTTTGCTTATTGCATTTTTTTCTTAAATTTGCTTTTTTAAAGAATTAGAGAAATTCTGCATAGCGTTACGTTTTTCTCGCTAAACTCTATTTTATTTTCAAGGTGCCTCACAAATCTCAGATTTGCTAAGCGGTAAACAAGTACATAATATTTCAGAATATATGACAGTTCATAAATTTGGTAAAATAAACTATTTCTAAGTATTGAGCACAGCAAGCATGAGCAAAAAATGAAAACCCTGAAAAATATTTGATGTGATATCGGACTCGCACGTGCTAAGACTATTAGCACAAACACCTAATTTTGCATATTCAAATAATATTTTAAAATACAAAATCAGACACATAAACATATTGAATAAATAAAGCTTCTTTCGACGGATTTGAATTCACGACCTTTATTATATGAATGAAGGCAATTGCAATTTGAAAAATATGGCCCCAAAAGTTTCAAGAAAGTCGTCGATAAATTTGATTCCATGATGTTAATTTCACCTTTTTCGTTTCTCGTCATATCTCAGCATCTATTATTTTTAATTATTTCACATAATAACGGACTAAAACGTTTGGAATTACAAAGTATACAATATTTTCATCATGTAATGTTAAATAACAAAATTTCATGTTTGAACGAGATTGCTTGAAAAATTCTTTAGAAATGAAAATATACAAATATGGCTGAAAAAGTTTAATTTAAAACTTTATTCTATTTATAATTTTGTTCTATTTAAAATTTTATAATATTTAAAATTTTATTACATTTAAAATTTTTTTGCTCATAAATTATTTAATCAGGTTTCGTTTAAATCTCGCATTTTATCATTTAAAGTTACATAGTTTAAAGTTAGATTAAAATTCTATGCTTTGCATTTTAATGTAAACATTGACATATTTTAAATATTTAAATTCTTTGCTGAAATATTAACATGTAAAAGTTTAAGTAAAAAATGAATTAAGCATAGAAACTTTCATTCATATTTCATGCTGAACGATTCATTAGAATTTAATAAGTTATCAAAAGAAGCATAGATTCTTGTTACGGGTGAAAAATATCAATTAAAGTAGAATGTGATTCATTTTCAAATAAAACTTTTTACAAAACTAGTTGACAAATTTCAACTAGTTTAATTAAATATTGAAGTATAAAATAGTAATGTTGAAAAGTTATAATATAAATAATGTGTAAATTTTTAGTACTTGTTAAATAAACAAAAAAATCTGAACTTTTATGGATTTTAAAATGTGTACTATATATAATAAGAAAATCGAGCAAATAGTTTATTTAAACTTAAAAGAAAACTGAATTATTTTATTCTTTTGCAATTATGTCAGAGAATACGTTAGGTTCATTGTAAACAATCAATTTCTTACTCAAATTATGTAACTAAATTATTCAGTTACCTTATTTATTTATTTATTTATTGAAATTTTTACAAACTAATTTTATGGCGTAATGTTTCCACACTAGAAAAATATATTTAAAATTGCTATTATCTGTCAAAAGGTATTGTGATAATTTAAAATAGTCATAAACTGATTAGATTTTGAAAGATTGGAGCTTGAAAATTTAAAACGTAACAATATAAATATGCGCTAAAATACAGGATATTTTAAAAGAAAAAAATCATTTATTGAATTATATACTTTAAATTCCATACGTTAATTGAAAACTAACTGAAACAGAAAAAGAAAAATAGCAACAATACTTTGCTTAATAAACGTCAAGCAAGCGTTCAATTACCGAACATAATTTTTTTTCATCTACTACCTCTTACATTTACAATGTTTAAGCTGAGATATATTTCAAAAAAAGAAAAATAATAATTTAGAGTTTAAATTATGCTTGACTCCATAGACTACGTTAATTTTCAAGACTTGATTTCCTTTTCATTACAGCATTTTATGATTAAAAGAACAATTGCTTTTCAAAAAATTTTAATCTTTTAGAGATGGTGCTTTTCTACTATTTGGAACAGAATTATTTCATGTTTTATTTTAATGCCTGGAATAAACCACGTACTGAGAATTGTTTTGGTGAGTATAAAAATAGAAATAAAAGAAGCGAAGGAAATAAAACTAAAATTAAAAATATGACCTGGTGAAGCCGACGTCTTCAGGGGATACCAGCCCCAGTGGCCATAAAACAAAACCTTTTCTATTGAGGGAGATGGCAAAAGCCTAAAAAGACTCCATCAGTACACCAAAGGTTTTGTATAAAAGTCCAGGAGAAAAAAACATGTAAGACATATAACTAAATACAATTTCATCAGAAAATAAAATAAAAACTCACATAAACAAGGTCAGACGGCGAACTCACAAGCAAACCAAATGAATTGGAAACACTTAAACCAAATGAAAACAACGCCCTCTTTTAAATTGCGCAGATTGAAAAAATGAAAGAAAGAAGAAAGATTACGTCACAAATTAATAGAATGCTTAACTGGGGCTGCTCAGTTAAGTCTTGAATTGCGTCCTGTTAAAAGAAATAAAAAACTAATATTCTTCAATCATTTTCTTAATCAAAAAATTAACATTACAAAAATTATAAGGAAAATCATTATTACTCAAATTATTCAAAAAATTATTCACAGTTTCCCGAAAGCTTTCAACATTATAGAAAATATTTTTAATCCTAACCAATTGTGAAAAAATTAAATTTTTAAAAGTTTTATTACACAAATTAGTATTAAAGTTGCAGAAAAATATAACTTTAAATTTAAAAGCTTTTCTTTTATCAAAAACACCAATTTTAATTATTTTGTCCACAATATCAATTTTAAAATCTAAATATTCAACATTTAAACAATCCTCATTAGTTTTCTTCAAAACCAAATCTTTAGGATAAATATTATAAATAAAATTATAACTGTCACAATTAAACAAAATCAAATCATCAATATATCTAAAAGCTTTAAATTCATTATACTCAAGAAATTTAGCTTCAAAAAAATATTAGCAAAAGCACCAGAAAAGGAATTACCTTGTGGAATTCCTATAATTTGTTTATATAAATCTAAACCATTAAAAAGAACATTCTCAAAAAGATTAAACCTACATAAATCCAACCAATTCGATTGATCTATTTTCTCATTAAATAAATACTTATCAAAAACGCCACTACAAATTTCAATAATCTTATCATGTGGTATACTTGTATAAAAATTTTCAAAATCAAATGTATTAATGTTGGATATATCATTATTATTAATATAATCCAAAACTTAAACATGACTATTAATAACAATATTTTTCTCTTTTTTAATTTTAAGCAAAATAATTTTTAGAAAACTAAAAAACTTTTTACTAATATCAGAATTGTAATAATTAGTACCACACGCTATGAATCTAAATTTAACAGGATTTTTATGAAATTTAACAATAGGAAATAAATATGGAAAATTAATCCTATTTAACCTAAATTTTAACTTTTTACTAAACGCAATAAATCTTTTTTCAATAAGTTTCTTATCTTCTTTTAATTTTAAATAAGTATTATTTGCATTATATTCTCCAATAAAATTTCATACTGGGCCGGTACCCCCTGAAGACGTTGGCTTCAGTGGTCATATTTTTAATTTTAGTTTTACTTCCTTCGCTTCTTTTATTTCTATTTTTATTCTCTCTTTTTTTGAAATTTCTGCTGCTTTTTAGCGCATTTTTTTAAAAGAAGTTTTGTCCATTTTGTTTAAAAATTATTTGTATTCTTTTAGTATTGTTTTGGTGAGGTTATTTTTAGGTTAGATTGCTAATGGGATTATAAGTTTTGCATGAATTAACAATGTATAAGAAACCCTAACTATACTTTATGAGCATTCAGTTCGTTTAAACACTATTATCTAACTATTTGTTTTCTTTAATAATTAAGTTTAATTATCTAGACAATAATAATATGCGCTAAGACTAAAGCTATGCTGACTTTTACCATTTTTTATAATAAATTAATTAATTCCTGATAAAATACTGTTTATAATAAATAAAAGATGGTGATAAAACAAAACACAATAATATAAAGTAGGATGAATTAAGAATCGGCTAAACGAATAAATAGAAAAGCTTCTTACTGTTACGAAATGTTTTTAAAGAAAACAGTTTTCTAATACAAACTTAATTTATTACTTCTAAAAGCTAGAATTATAAAAACTGTTAGAATTACAAAAAGTCCAACAAACCTTAATCCTTATGATTCAGAAAAATGCTCTGTCTCCACATTTCAAAAACTTGATTCGAAAATACTTGCATAATTCTCTTTCTTTATTTTACATATTTTCTTTATTTTTTCAAAACAAAATAAATAAATAAATAAATACAGTAGCAAAGGCATTTACATAATGAACTTTAAAATGCAAAGAAGGGATAGTGATATTAATTTATTTTAGAAGTTTTAGAAAAGTAAATTATTTATAAATGCTATTTATAATAAATAAATAATATTATATAAGTCTCTTTAAAGTATAATTTTTTTAATAATGGTTACTTTCTAAATAAGTAAATTTTATGAAATAGTAATCGAGTAGATCGCATATCTCTTGAAAGAGTTTATAGGAACGAAATGAAAAGCTCTGCTTGAATCACTATATGACAAATGCATGTTTCACTAACTCAAAGAAATCATGACAAAAGTTTTGTTTGATAAATGGAAGGAAACTGTTACAAAGGGAAGTAGGAGAATTTGTTTCGAGAAAACTATTTCTATTGTGTATATAACCTTTCTTGTATAAAAGGTTATTGGTTACAAACACAATATTTCTTACTAGGAATGTTTCGTATATCCTGCATGCTTTTTTCTTTTCTAAAAGTAGCTTCTTAAATATAATATAAATAGAATTAGATTCTCAAAATAAAATTGGCTATAGTGATTCTCATATTATATTTCTCATGAAAAAATTACAGCTTACATGAATTTCCAAAACTTTCTATTATCATTCAACTTTTTTTAATGTATTAAATTATTAAAGTAAAAGCACAATAGCACGAATAGTTCTTGAGAAATTTAATTTAAAAAAGTTGATATTTTTTAAGAGTATCAGAAAGTATTCGATCTAATTTGCTCACAGTTTTGTATTTTGCTTTGTAATATTTCATTCTGTAAAACAACGCAAAAAATTTTATACCTTACAATTAAAATTTTTTTCGATTATTATTAAATAAAATAATAAAAAATTATAAGTATTTTATGAAAGTTATTTTTGGCATCTTTGGATAAAAAAATGTTAGAATCGTGTGCAAAAATGTTTCAATTCACTTGAAAAGTTTTCCAGAAGTTGGGTACATATAAAGCATAATTAACATTAAAGGATTCAAACACTGAACCGCTTTCCTGACCAAACTTTTGGGACCATATATTCCAGATTGTTACTACTCATATATTTTGGGTTTAGAGATCCAATTCCGTCGAAAAAAAATAGTTTTATTAAAAAAAATACGTTTTTGTGTCTTAACTTAAAATATCGTCTGCACTAATTAATTAGAATATTTGATTTATTATTACCATTAAGATTTGATTGTCTAAGTTTGACCACTAGAATCTTAAGATCCAATTCTTAAATCAAAAGTTATTCAGGGTGGTCATTTTTTAATTTTGCGCACTGTATATTAAACTGCGCTTGCATCCATAAATGGTGTCTGTAATAAAAAAAATCATCATGACATCGTGGATTCTTTTTAATTTTTCTACTTGCATTAAATTAAAACTTTTTAAACTTCTTAAACATAGGCAATTACGAATGCTTTCAATTATAAATAAATTTTTTCATTGAAATAATTAATATAATTTATTGAAATAATTAATATAATTTATTGAAATAATTAATATAATTTATTGAAATAATTAATATAATTAATATAAAATATATCCTTTTAAACTAACACATTATTAGTGTTAGATTTAAAAAAATATTCCCAAAATGTCTGTATGAGATATGGTTATTCTGGAAATTAAGACCACATAATTTTCCGACCAAGTGCATGATGGGGAGTAATGTAATCAGCTTTGAGTACCGACTACCCAGTATATACCCATCGAATCAAATCAACGACTGGTACCCATTGATTTGAAAGAAGGGGGGGGGAATCAAGCCACCTCATGGGATAGAACCCCAATACTTAATAGTAACGAGTGCCTAAATCACTGTAATATTGCGGCATTGTCATCATGTATCGAAAAGTTTTTATAATTTGGTTATATTTTTTAATCGATAATGTTCGAGAATAAACATATATTTGTTCTTGAACAGTATTTAATGAAAAATGGCTACTGAAATTCATGTATACTCTAGCAGTTTGCTTTGATTGTATGCATTTTTTTTTAATATCACAATTTATTTTTCATTATATTTTGATTAAAACAATTATATTAAAATTCTTTTAGTACAAGAAATTATGATTTTGACATCCGTAAATGAATTTTATATCCAATTCATTTTAAATATATTTTGCATAAGAACTTATATTTTCGTGAAACTATTTTAAATGCATTTAATAATTGGTGTACAGACACATTTTAAAGTAATATTTTTTTAATACTTTCAATAGTTTAATCTTCTTCTGATGACCTTATATTTATAGACAAATATAATTTAATAAAGTAAGCTTAAAAGTGATAAAGTAGTTTTTCAAAAAATATTGAAAATATTAAAAACACATATTTCCTAAAAATATCAATTTCTGGATATGACACTTATCCCTTAGATATGTGTAAAAGAACTGAGTTATCATTCAAAATATTTGTGCAAAAAGAGAATAATCTAAAAAAAAAAATCAGTTTTAGGATAAAAAAAAAACTTTATTTCAAAGACTTACTTCCATTTTTCATCTGGAAAATTTAAAGAATTAAAAAACATTTATTTCAGAGACTGGAATATAGAACATTATCAATTCAGAGAAATATATTGTTTATGATTTAAAAAAAGGGCTTTTAACATGCATTTTCATTTGTCGGAATAAACTATTATTATCACTACTATTTTCTTTAATCAAAATATCCATAGAACCTTTTGCAATATCACAGACAGTCATTAAAGTTTTAATCCTTAAGTAGAATAACTATGTGAAATTATTTTTTAAACATAAAAAAAATTATGAAAACTATGAATCTTGCGTATAATCGTTATACATAAAATCTAATTCAATCAAAATTAATTTAGAACTTTTCATATATACTCTACTACAGTCAAACCTTAACAAATGTTTTTATGTTAGCGTAGGAAATAAATGATAATAAAAAAAAATCAATTCAGCTTTTGAAACAATGTCTGCATATATGACTCCCAACCCTTTGTAATGAGAAAGAAAATCATGAATATTTCATTTTAATAACGTTCATAGATAAACGTGCACTGAATTTTTAAACGGGTATTCCTCAGTAATAATTAAAAAGGGCCCCCCCCCCACAAATACCGTTAAACGAAATAACAAGTTATATAGCAACTTAGATAGAAGGGAAAAAAAATGCTGTTTCCTGCCTGAAAAAAAAAAAGAAAGCAAAATGCTCCAAATTATAAGAAAATCATTCTTTTGTTAACTTAAATGTAACTAAGAATCATTAATAATCAGTTGACTTAATTAAATGTGCCTTAGAATCATTAATAAATTAATACCATACTTGTTTTTGTACTTAGGTAAGTAAAATTAATCACACCCTTCTAAATTATTCAATAAGATTCTAGAAGAGTATTTTTACCCATTCAAACTAGCTTGTATTCCTTATTCAAAAGTATTTTGAAAAATATACAATGAGAACTCAAAAACTTGAAATTTGACAACATAAACTTGAAAATTGACACCAAAAAACTTATAAATTTTTGTAGATTCTATTGATGTATATCTTTACGTAGTACCTTTATCTATTAAACTTGAAAGTGTTTAAACAAATCCTTGCTTTATATGAACTTACTTTGAAAAATTTGTCTAGTATGTGATGCAGAAATTAGCACTAAACCTTTATTAAACAATTAGGATCGCTTAATTTTTAACTTCTTAAAATAATTTTTAACAGTGTTGGAATTATTTAAGTAGCTTTAAGCTTTAAATTTCTCCAAACTTTCTAGAAGGAATACAGTTTGAACATCTGAAAAGAAAAATTAAGAAACAGTGTATCTTTGGTTCCATTGGAAATTCGTTA
Source organism: Parasteatoda lunata (assembly GCA_949128135.1). Classification (NCBI taxonomy): domain Eukaryota; kingdom Metazoa; phylum Arthropoda; class Arachnida; order Araneae; family Theridiidae; genus Parasteatoda; species Parasteatoda lunata. Next base: position 57,032,974 of record OX421972.1, on the reverse strand, counting down.
TTACATACATTTGTTTGCAATCATTTGTCAGCATTTATATGTTCTCTTAAAGACATATTGCTGCCAAAAATGACAGACAAGAAGAAATGTTAATCTAAGTGAAAAGTAGCCTAATTTGTTATTAAAAAATTGATTCGAAAAACTTTTTTGTAATTTAACTTAAGGAGAAATTTAATTTTTTGTGATAAATGTTTACAATTTGAGTCAATCATCAAGATTTAACTTACTTATTGCTTCTGAGTAGTTAATATCTTTCGAAGAATATAAGCGAAATACGTGTTTATTTTTTCTAAAAACGTGGCATAATAACTGAAAAAAAAATTCGAAGTTTATTAAAAAGAAAGCGAAAATGGACATAAATTATGTTATTTTTCTTCTTTTATTTAGAATTGATAATTTTTACTTGCATTCATCATTTAAATTGTTTTTTACTCCTGAACCTATGTTCTTGAGTTTCTATTCTGCAGCACTTTAGAAATGATAGCTTTTGCTCTGTTTCTGATTTGTTTATTTTCAGTGAAATTTGCAGACGAAATAATAAATAAAAAAATGGCCTGTAATTTGTAGAACATGTTGACATACATGAAAATAATGCTATATTCAAATTTAATTTTTTAAATAAAAATAAATGCTAAAATTTATTTTTCTAATAATAACTTAACAACAGTTTGAATTAGAATAAAAATAGTAACACATTACTGGTAATAACAAAGCAACTTAAAATTCATTATTCAAACTACTGAAATACGATTTAACAGCCATTGATGTTTCTTAGCTGGCAAAAAAAGTGTTTTGAAAATATTTGTTTCACTGTAAAATCTTTTTAAAGAATTGTAAGAGACAATTTTTTCGAATATGTATTGAAAAAAAATATCCTTTCAAAAATACTATTAATTTTATGTATTTTTTAAATTTTAATTATTTGTTTCAATTTTTATGTATCATTTAATATTGAATTTTATATTAGAATTATTTCTACCTTAAACAATTGATTCGGTTGTTGATTAATGTCTGTGTAATTAAAAAACCAAAAATCTAAAAATTAAATTCTTTGCAACCGATATGCAAAGTCAGTTTAAAAAAATGTCCTATTCTGCTATTAAGGGACAATATTTATTTTAAAAAAACTTGCAGTGAAGCTTTAGTGACATTTAGTTGGTATACTCTATGGCTCTTCTATAGTAGGAGCTGAACTGTCCGCCATTATGGAGCAAACAAGTTAGATAGTTACGTAGTGTTAACATTAGCGTGAGAGTTTGAAGCCCATTTAGATACTAAAAATTATTAATGTGGGTAATTGTGCAGTGATTAATTGGACAAACTAGTTAAAAAAGGCGTTCTAATGTTAAGATTCCCCTCAGAACACGAAGGAAAGAAGAAATGTAAAATAAATTTCAGAAGATATAACTGACAGACTGAGGTCTCTTATGTGAAGTAAATACATACTTATTTATAATTTACTGAATTTATTTATTTATATATGTAGTATAAAACCACCTTAAGTTGTTAGAATTTGTTTCCAAATTTTTATTTTTGTCTGTTTCTTTAAAAATAAATAAACGAATAACTTTTCGGGGTTTCTTGAACTGTTAAATTCTAATTACATATCAAATATAAGAATTTTCCTTGAAAATCGTATTGCATTCCTTAAAAATTGCATTGTTTTTTTTATTTTGTAATTATTAAAGAACCAAAAATTTGAATAAACTCTTTCCATATAGTAATGAATAATATTTTTATTTTAAATAACAATAATAATAAATTTTTTGAGGAATTTGCCCAGGCATTAAGAAAAAGTTCCCAATGTAAATCGATGAGATTATCCTAGTTGAGGTTAGCGTCTCTTTTAGTAATGAATGGAAAAAACCTTGTAACTCTTCCACCTTCCTGAATGCTTTTGCTCCAAAATTGCGGACGAATCAGCCTCCCTATTTACACGTTTAAATAGACGTCTTTGCATTATATTTGGGGACAAATAACACAAAAAGTTAAACCTTATAGCTGCATAATACTTTCTCAGAAGTATTTAGATTCGAAAATAGATTTTGTGAATTGTTATCATTTGAGAATCCCCAAACAAAATTTAATGCACAGACGTTGTTAAATTTTTTAATTTTTTCCCCAAAATACAATCCAATGATTCTCACAGAAACGTACTTAATATTTAATGATGTGGCGTCGATTGAGTGCTGCTATAGTCGTGAAAAATTTGAGCAAGCACCAAAGGCTATATTTACGAATATTTACTAAGCCCTATTCCCTCTTGGATCATACTCACTGTTACCAAGTCTGCCAAATCTTTTTTTTAAATTGGCAATAAAATATTTTTTCGGATACTTTTGAACAAACTATACATTGTTAACTACATTTTTTGAAACTTCCAACTTGAATAAACTTTTAAATAAATATTTGTTAATGTATTAGGTTTTAAATATAATTTTTTCAAAAACCATCTATTTTGACTGCAATTACAAGCTAGAAATAAAAAAAGATAAGCTTATAATAAATTTGCATCAATTTATAAAAAGGAAAAAAAAATGTGCAAAGAATTTTGAACTATTATTTTTTTAAATCTTTCTATTTCCATTTATCTTTTCGTTTCTCGAAAGAGTTTCAGTCAACATTGATGCAAAAATATAGTTTTAAAATAAACAAGTGAAGTTCAGTGTTTATGCTAAAAAATAGAAAGCAAGAAAAAAGTGAGATTTCTTTCTGAGTTTTTATAGATAGTAATAAAAGTTTTAATGGAGATTCGTCAACATAATAACTGATTGAGTTTTATATTCGTATTTCACAAGGCTTTGTAGCATAAATTGCCAAATAAATAAATTAAAATATGACTGATAAGAAATATTTAATCTATCTTTACATTGAAACACTTTATTTAATAAATTAACCTAGTAATTCTGTTAATTAAATTGTCTAAAATAGCAATTATTGAGTGAATTTCTTAAAGTTTAAATTTTATTTTGCAACCACAAACATTAAATGTGAAAGTAATTTTTTTCAATTAATTTTTTTAAAAAATTAAAACATTTTAACAATCTTTTGATAATAGTTCTTTGAAATAAATAAACTGCTATTGAAAAATATATAAAATAGTAATAAATAAAAATAAATTAAAATTTCCAAATAACAATGTTTTAGAAATAAAAAAAAATGGATTGCAAAGCTTTCTGTTTCATATCATATGTTAACGAGTCACAAATTACGTTTTTTGTTTAATGTAAAAGCAGGATAATTAAATTTCCAAATAGCATTTCTTGCACTTTTTTTTTCTCGTTATAAAATAAAAGTAAATTGCTTTTACTTTTATAAATGTGGTGAAATATTTTTTCCTCACATATTCAATGCATTGACAAGTTAAAAACGACATTTTCTAAAAATTAAATATGGTGATAAATAAACGTATAAATGTTAAAGACTCCGAATAACATATAATGTGCTGATTTTACTTCATAAAAAAGTCAATAAAAAGTTAAATGCATTAAATTTGTATAAAAATTTCTTCATTCATTGTATAAACAACATGTTACAAATTATGTTTTCTTTTTTAGTTTATAAGTAAAACAAATATGTTAAGTGTTCTGATTAACAAATCTTGTGTTTTTTTTTTGTGCTTTTTTTTTTTTTTTTCTTTTTTTTGAGAAATAAAAGTTTATGCACTACTGTTACATTTATTTAATAAATTTGATAAATATTTCTTTTATTTATTTTATGCATAATAACCAACAAATTACATTTTTACATCAAATGTAAAAAAAAAAAAACTTTAATAGTTTTAATGCCATACGTTGCCCCTGATGTTTTTGAGAAATAAAAACTTACATACTACTATGACTTTTTTGCAATACCTTTGCTTAAATAGTTTATAATTATTCATAGCTATGTAACACGTAAAAAAATTGTATTTCATTTCTTAAATATAAAAAAAAACGAACAAATTAAAAAATAAGTGATAGAAAATTCTGCTAAGTTTAGTTCAAATATTAATCAATCAATAAATTGAATTTAAATATATGCTTAAAATGTCATACTTGCTTTAATGCCATACGTTGCCCCTGATTTTTTTGAGAAATAAAAACTTATATACTACTATGACTTTTTTGCAATAAGTTTGCTTAAATAGTTTATAATTAATCATAGCTATGTAACACGTAACAAAATTGTATTTCATTTCTTAAATATAAAAAAACGAAAAAATTAAAAAATAAGTGTTAGAAAATTCTGCTAAGTTTAGTTTAAATATTAATCAATCAATAAATCGAATTTAAATATAAGCTTAAAATGTTATAATTGCTTTAATGCCATACGTTGCCCCTGATTTTTTTGAGAAATAAAAACTTATATACTACTATGACTTTTTTGCAATAAGTTTGCTTAAATAGTTTATAATTAATCATACCTATGTAACACGTAACAAAATTGTATTTCATTTCTTAAATATAAAAAAACGAAAAAATTAAAAAATAAGTGTTAGAAAATTCTGCTAAGTTTAGTTTAAATATTAATCAATCAATAAATTGATTTTAAATATAAGCTTAAAATAGGTGGTCAAAAGATTGTTTTAACAACAGTATTTAAAATATAATTTCAACATGTTGTACAAATATCCTTAGGTAGAAGCTAGTTCCTTAAGCTAAAAACTATCGAAACAAAACCTTTTGTCTGTTATAGAATTGCATAATAATTTGTTCTTGTAGAAACAGCTGCTCTTCTCACGGAATAAAATCAAAGCAATCGGGTTTAACATTTGGTCTGACTTGATAGTAAAGAATATAAATTAGATAAGTTGTTTCCTATAGAAAAGTATTGGAATTGTTCCGATTTCTATTTCTTTCTAAATGAATAGAATGCAACAAGCTTCAGTGATATTTGTTCATTGATTTTGAGAAATAGTTGTTAGATTCTCTCTTTGGAAAAAAACAACTACTAACTAATGAACCATTAATTTATGAAAAAATTTTTAAACTTTTATTATTAATCTTTCGTTTTGTGTTACTTTTTATTCATAGTGTTATTCTATTTACTATTCCATTATATTCTAGCTCTTGTTACCCTATTATTTACCATATTCCTTATCATTCATTTTTCTTTAATTTGTAATGCTTTTCATGTTTGATTTTGACATAAATTTTTTCTTTACATAATTTTCCCTATGTTATTAATAAAAAAATGAACAGTCCTGGAAACCCTAGAGCATCCTAAAAAAGAGAAGGCTCCAACACGGGTTACCGTAAGCAAGAATTTCGATCCTCTATTAGTCCAAAAATAATGACATCTTGCGTATTTTCCACCACTGCGCAGTTAATTAGCCCAAATGTAGGGACATTTTTCTTATTTTTCATTCACTGCGCAGTTTGTTTTCGGTACGACAGACTACTAAATTGTTCCGTGCTGAGGCCTTCTTTTTTCTATGAGATGTTGGTACAGTGCGATCTTCATTTATATTTCAGTTATAATTGAACATGATTTCCAGCCAGTTTAAAATAATTAATCGTTATTCTTGCCGCAATTTGTTTTTGTTTGAGAAACTAAAGCATAGTATGAATATCCTTTAGTTTATCTTTTAGTAGGCTTATCTGATCGAATTAATAAATCAATAATTTTGCCACTATCATCGTTATATTTGGCTTAACTTTATAATTTAATTATTAATAAGATAAAAATCATTAATAAATTGGATTTAGTTTTATTTATTTGTAATAATAGTAACAATTTATACTAGTCTTTTCAAATGCATTTTAGCCAATGCCGGTTATTAAAGTTGTGATTAAACAATAGTAGAGATTCCAGAATATGAAATAAAGTCAGTAAAAGTTAAAGAAAAATAGTGGTTTACCTTAATTTTTCTCACTAAAAGCGTTACAGGCAGTCATCCAATATGCTTTACTATTCCGCGAAAGTATTTTAAAGCAGTCTTTTTGTATGGACTGGCTACTGCATGGTTTAAAAATTAAAATAGAAATGATTTTTTTCCTTTTTTTTTTACACTAATGAAGGGCAAAAACAATTTTCAAATTCTAGTCTTTTAAGCTAAATATGATAAAAATCATTGTCCAAATTCATACATATCTTAAGCATTTTTATAGACCATTTTCGTTTGTTTTTAAAAAATAGTAGCTTCACCTGATAATTCCATGTTTTAAAGAGAGAACTGAAAATTATGAAATTATTACTTCCCAATAAATAACAAAATGAGGAAAGTAGCACTTGCTATCATTGCTTCTTTTTTATATTTTATTGAAAGCCAAAGCTTATTTTGAATTAAATTCAAAATCAAAATCTTTGTTTCGTGTAAAAATCCTAGATATGTACTTCTTTCATAAGAGGCACAAGTAGTTAAAAACACAAGAATAAGCTATAGAGAAAAAGTAAAATAAAAACAATTTTTGTTGGCTTTTGGAAAAATATTAAAGACGAGGAATACATTAAATAAATAAAGAATTGCTGCGTTTATTTTTTAGGAAAGAAAATAGTTTTACGCATTTTATAGTACAAACAAGATATTTAACTTTACAATATACATTAGAAAAGTGATCCACCTTTTACAAAGTTATTCATGAATTATGCACAAGGTTTGGTCTTAACTCTCCGTCAAACTCTCACGTAAGCTCCATTTCAAATTTTTGAAATGTTTTCCATAGTCACATTTTCTTGTTTCATTTTTACCATTAAATCTGGATTGGGTTTTCTTATTTTTAAAACTCACTGAATTCATCCTGAAATGTTTGAATTTTGTTAAAGGCATTCCAGACTCGTAGATAGTAAATATTAAATTTATTTGTAATTGTAAATATTTATTAAGAATTAAATGGATTGCAAAGAAATGTTTAAAATCAAATATTATATTGTTAAGTGCCTAAAATGAATGTGAAAAGAAAATTAAGGAATGGATTACTCAGAGGAACAATTCTGGTAAAATTGCTGTTCTGTATGTAATTGCATTTTTGGTAAAAAAACAACATAATTTTTTAATAAAATCAAAATTTACGGTATTTAAGCCGTTCTTTTAGTACTTTTTTTATTCATATGATAATATTTTGGCAGAAATTCCAGTTGTCGAAATTATATTGTTATTACCACACATTGAGTAAAAAAATAAAACTGAAAATTAAATTTAATCAAATAAATGATTTTTGTTCCATGTTATAAGATATCATGTAAAAACTACGATATTCTACCATATTTACGAAATTACAGATTATAAAATAAAAGTTTATTGTTAATTTTACCAAGCTCATTACAAAAGTGATTTGGTAAACATTACTGAGCTTCTTAGTGTTTCCACAGAGCTAGAAACGTGGTTAATTTTTCCACATTAAGGCTGTTTTAACCATACATTTTTTCTCTGTGTGGGCTGTGTAATATTTATAAACGAACGATTTGAACCAATTTAAAAAACAAGTGTAATATTCAAATTTAATCATAAGAGATCGTACTTTTGAATTATTTTACACGAATGAACAAAATTGATACATTTTAATCAACTTAATATATGGAATACATAAAATATCAAACATTTGCAGGAAACATAAAAAATATGTCATCTCACTAAATTTCTGCTTTTTAACTTTTTTTTATTAATTTTAGTACATCGTTTTATTTATTCTCTTTTTTTTTCATTCCAATCCTCAAGCAATTTACCCTAACATTCTCATTGCCTTACTAAGCATGATGGCAGCTTTTTAATGATTTTTTTTAATTTCCTGATCAATTAATTAAAACATACCTTTTCCTTTTTTATGGCTATTATATTAAAATCAATATGATGAAATTATATATATATATATATATATATATATATATATATATATATATATATATATATAATTTTATATTAGTATAGAAACTTTACGAAAAATTGAGCTCAAAAGTATTTACTTACCCGTTAGAAAGCAAACCATACTTAAGTGAAGTTTTAAATTATAGATAAAAATTTGATTTCATTTGATTTAAAAAAAATTCAGTAAGAAAAAAATAATTTTTTTTTGTTCCATAACAAATCGTTCTCATTTTTGTCAATCAAATGTTTCGTTGTTCTTTGCGTGAGATCGGTATCGGCATGTAGATAAGAATAATATATTCATGCTGTAAAGCAAAGTTTAAAAAGTATCAAAAATATGTAAACAAGAAACATCGATTTGCATAATTGCTGCAAATTTTAAAAAACTCTGGATCAAATTACGGTAAAATTTTATGGTACACAAAAACTTGCACTATTTTATTTATAGACATTGCAGCCAAAAACAAAGAAATTTCTATTTGAACTTTAATTTTGAACGTTTTGTTGTTACAAATCAATGTTTAATTAAAAATTTCAAAATTTTTTTAATATTTTTAGTTTTAAGATATAAATTTTCTGAATATTTTAATAGGAAAAGGAGAATTTTCGGGTCTTTGTAATTTCAACTTCAAAAATAGTCACTCATTAAAAACCATGTCGAAATAAAAGTGCAGTGTTTTAATTTCAAAAACTGGATGTGATAAAAAGTTAAGATTTAATAAAAATCTTACAAAAGAAATCATATCACCCTTTGAATTCCAATTTTTATCAGGTTATTAAATAATAAAACACGCCAGCTTTGAATTTTATTTTCTTTACAGTATTTACTCAAGTTTTTTTTCTCTCTAAATATTGAATTCCTTTCTTTATATTTACCTCATTTCATAAGGATTTTCTATTGTTAAAAGCAGAAAAGGAAGTTCACAAGTGTTATTTTTTCATAACATCCGTCACTTTTACCTTCAGTATCAACAGACGATAGCCACTTTCTTTTTCACTAAACTTTGGTATTTGAGAAATTTGAATTGTAAAAATAATTTTAAATTTTTTTGCAGTATTAAATGGATTGGAGAAAAAGATTAATTCGCAAAAAGCAGAAAGGGCAGTACTGAATCAAACTCAATATCATATAGGAAACACAAATTGGTTTTAATAGCAAATACGGAAAAAAAATTAAAAATACAATAGCATCTTAAGTCTGTGGAAATGTTGGCTTTACGAAAGATGATAAATCCAGTAAAGAAGATATTGCAGATACACAAATCAGTTACGTGGTTTCTGACAAACAATCGGGTAATCTTAAATAATTACATGAATCTCTCTAATCAAGGGGTTGCGCAGGGCGTGTTAAAGTTATAGCTTTAAGGTTTAAGTTTATTACTACGTTGACACGATTTTCAAATCAGATTTAATCGGACTCCAAGCAACATCAAGCGTATGCATCGAAGATGATTGGCTGATCTATTGGCTGATGATTTATGAAGGAGTGTGCTCCATTTTAATTTACTGAACCAGTTTGATAACATTTTAATCTCATTAAATATTACCCACACACCCTAATTCACAACGTCCCTTATTTGTTTTCATTATTCTTCATGAAAACAGTATTTTGTACTAGGGACGTAACGAATATTCTGCCACTATTCGGTATTCGGTTCTAATATTCGGTTGGCTGAATATTGGGGCAATGTTCAGCCGAATATTTTAATTATGTTCAGGCAGGTCTGTTTAATCATTTTTTAAACAATTTATGTACTAAAAATTGAGGGCTTTTTTTAAATTTTTTGTTGCTTTTCAGTTTTAAATGAAGCAAAGAATATTAATCGTGCGTTTCTAATAGACTAGATTTTTTTATTGTTTTTGTTACTGTACGTAAAACAGATTACTAGTAACATAGAAAACTGCGATTTTTAATGTTAAAAATATATTTTAGAACTAAGAGAATTTTTTCCCTTTATTTTTTGATTTTTTTATTAACTTTTTCTTTTATCAGAGTATTTATTATGCATTTTTTAAGGATGGTTTCTAATGAACGTTACTAATTTATGATAAATTTTTTTCTAAAAATACTGAAATGTAAAAAAGTTAAAATAAAATTTTTAGCTTTAAATCTTTCGATTAAAAATTAAGAATGATTTTGTTTTGGTCTCTATCGAACTTTTTGTAGACGTTTTCATGACGCATCAATTAAAAGATTTTCTATTAAACTTTAATCCTTACTTTTTCTTGAAAATACGGTAATTGGAAAACGGAAATGCTAAGCTTTAAAATTTTCTTTCAAAAATTAAGATCGGTTTTTTATTTTTTCTGTTTTGCTTTTGTATATAATGTTTGTTTTTTATAGTCGTTTTTATGATAACGCTGCATTTTTAAAGGCTTCTCAGGTAGACATTATCTCTTTTAATCTTTAATGGATAATTTTTTCCCAGAAAATATTATTTTTTTTTGCATTAACATTTTGTTTAAAGAATTAAAAGGATATCTTTTAAATTTATTTTTTTGTTCAACTTAACAATTTTAGTTTTTTTTATCTTAAATATTTCAAATTATCTTAATATCTTATTATCTTTATTATCTTAAACATTTCTATTAAAACATTTTTCCCTTTACCCCATAACAATATGCAGCTAAGTTTTGCTTATTTTTCAACTATGAGTAACCTAATTTTTATATAAAAACTAATATTGATGGCAGTCAATAAAAATAGAAACCAAATATTTTTCCTGAATTAAGTATTCCATTGTTTTCCAATGCTATGGTTATATATTTTTTATCAGCTAGCTGTGCCTTTAAAGCACTTATATGGCCCAATCTATGTCAATGAGTAAAAAGCAGAGGAATATTCTAGCGAACAGACACTATTAATTTTGTGGCCTTGAAATCCTCAAATTTAGGAGAGATGATCACACAAACTCGAGGACAGATTGTCATTTTTCACTAGTACACATTGGCATATCAAGGATTTTTTGTCCTTAAAAATTTATAAGTAGGTAGTAAAAGTAAGAAAATAACATTAATTTCAGTTAATTACTCTTCACCACAACACTTAATAACTTCAAATAAATCTAAATACGAAATCTTTGGGTTCTTTAATGGTTTTCGTTTAAAGAATATTCGTAATTTCAAGAGAAAAACTAATATACAGAAATGCTTAGCTTTCTTTTACCATATTGAAACCACTTTTTCACATTTTTGAAGCAGCTTTACATTCTGATTTAAAAGATCTAACATACGATTCGATAGAACACAATAACCTACTCTATAAAAACTTACATATTATACGATTCCACAAACTCAAAATATATGAATATTAGTGTCTTAGCTCTATGCCACACTAAAAACGATGACTGGGTGAGACATGCATGAAATAGCTTCATGAATTATGTACAAACTTTGAAAACCTTTGCCAAAATTGTAGAAATGTTTTTTTCGAAAGTAATTGGCTAAATCTGTACATTAGCTTTTGTTTACAGTATCTTTTAATTATTTTATAATATGAATTTCATTCCTTTTAGTTTATCGTAATTTTTTTGTGGCTAACTATATGAGATATCTTCACTTTTCTTTATCATTAGATGGCTTTATTTCTTTTTATTATGTGACCTATTTCCTTATTATTATTATTATTAGATGTATTAGATGGCCATCTCACCTTTATATTACATTGTTTTTTCTCTCTCTACATTATATTTTGTTTGCTCTAAATGCGTTGAATTCACGTATGAGAAATTAAAGCGTGTATAAATATTTCTTGTATCTCGGTTCTTAATACTTTTATTTCAAATTGAAAAATTTTTTTGGCCATCTATCTTAGACATACCTTAATAGTCAATACTCAACAATGCATGAAAAAAACTACAAGCATAAATTTTATTTTCTAATTTTATTTTCTGGAAAAAAAAACACTTTCAAGAGTTTCAAAATGTATTCCTTTAATTCTATTAAGAAATTGCTTAGTTAAATTGTAGAATGCACTTTTTTTTAGAAAAAAACAGAAAGTTCCGCAATTATTTTAATTTTTTACTAAAAGGGAAAAAAATATCAAAAATGTGTAGATTGTGCTAATCAAATTTTTATGTACTTTTATTTAAATTCAGCATTTTTATTTTAGATAGAAAAATATAATCGCGAGTGTATTTTTTTTTATCTCTTCGTTACTCATCTAAATGAAGGGAATGCTACTCATTAATAATTTGCTGTTCTAGTTCTTCATTAAATGAAGAATTTAAGGATAGGCATTTTAAGAAGTCTGTACCCTCTTAATTTAACAGCATAGATTTAATAATAACTAAAAACAGAATCATTGAAAAAAATAAAAGTATGTTATTCATTTGTTAAAGTGATATCCTCGTTATTCTGTTTCAAGCTTCACGAATGATCAATACGTCTGGCAGCTATTTATCTTATTTTTTTAGCAAAAAAAACTTAATTTAAATTCTAAAGAATACGAAAGAAAGAACAAGAAACATCTTTTCTTTTCTATTAGAGAACATATTAAGTATATATTTTCTTAAATAGAAAACCTAATTTTACGACTTCGACTTTACCTTTTTAGAAACTTTGAATAATATTATAACAACAAAATTTCATCTTATTAAAATTTTAACCGCTTATATTTTTGAGAAATGTATATTTGAAAGTTATAGCTCTTAAATTTTCGTAATATTTTGTATATATTTTTATACAATATTTTGCATCTATGAGTAATTTCGGGAAGAAAATTTCAATTTCATTTGTCGGCAGAATATCTATAAAGATTTACTACTACAAATTCAAAGAATAATATATCAATCTAGTGTTGAAAAATGAACAAATATACATTTTGTCATTTAAATCTTCTATTCTTACAAATTCTGCAAATTACTTCAAAAGTATTGATTCATACATGTTTTATATCATGAAAGAGATAAAATAAACGTTATAGATTGCAGTTTTCATTGCAATCAGAGTTTTTCTTGTATCCTAAATCATTCTAAATCATTAATCTACCTTCTAAGTCATTTTCTAAGATCATCCTAAACATTAAATAAAAACTTATAAGGAATTTAAAAATCTTACTTAAATATTTATTCAGTATTGACCAGAAGAGAAAAATAAGTGCGTAACTATACATGACTCTTTAAAACTTTTCTCCCTCAAATCATATGAGCTAAAAGTACCTTTAGACTTTATAAATATTTCAGAAATCTAACCGAAATTATTTCATTCAAATACAATCATCCAGACTTTAGTTTTTGAGAATTATGTTCACTTCTGTTTAAAGTTAATGTTTCAAAAGAAAACACATACATTTAGAAAAAGAAGACTGGTCTGACCGTTTCTTGCTAATAAAATCTAAATGTATTTTTATATCCTGAATTTTTAAAGAAATTTATGTACTGCAAATTTTAAGCATTATAAGGCAGCAAAAATTCCGAACATCTCTAAATTATTTTCATTACAAGAAGTATATTGTTTTCATGGTAATCTAAATTTACTTTGAAGTCTAAATAAAGTATATAAATCAATAGTCCAACGATATAAGTGACTTCTGTATAATCCGGAGAAACTGAGAACTGAAAATTTATGATGACTAAGAGTTATCTTTAGATACTTTTATGAAATAAGTCCGGAAAAAAGGGATGAATTTATTTCTTCCGCAATGGTAATAAATTATACTGCATTAAAAGGGCCACTCTAAATCTATAAAAATGAAATGAAGAGTTTGCCTATCTATCCATGCGACTGTGTGTCCGTGTGCCTGCGTATTCGTCTCTCTTTTAACTCTAAGAACCAAGCGCGCTATCATCCTTAAATTTTGGCAGCGTCTACAAGGAACAATTTTAGTCCCCATTCTAAAATTTGTTTGAAATGTTTAATTAGTTTAAAGTTCACGTGCGTGCACTTAGAGTCTACAGTATTCTCCGGATGCCCCCTGACGGGGACGGGACAGGGTTAAGCTTTGATTCAGTAGAGTAATTTAAAAATTGGAATTCTCTTATTGGTTAAGGATTAGCCATTGTTTTAAATTAAACTATAGACACTTCTTATTTTTTAAATGTTTTTTAAAGATCAGATTAGAAATGTATGCTAGTTTATAACTTTATTAGTTCAAAAAAAGAAATAAATTGTATGTTCTTTAATATTTAATTATTTTTGTCTTTATGCCAGATTCACTTAATGATAAAATTGAATGTGGTAGCATATGCAGAATAAGTCAACAAATTATTATTTCTATAGTTATCTGAAACCACGTGCTTATTTTGTTTATAGTTAGGTTTTTAAAACATATTTACATAAAACTGAATATATTAAGATCAAACATAATTCTAATAAAAAATAAGCTATGCACAGAATAGTAATCGGAATTTTATCGAGTGATGGTATTAATTCGTTTTTGATAAACGTATAAAATCCCTATACTATTGACGCCAATTACGTTTAATTAATTTTGATAATAGTTGCAAGAAAAAAATTAACTAAGTAAGATAAAGAAGAAATGGTACTTTTTCCTTTAAGGTAACCGTAAAAAGTGCCATTCTCTTACTGATTTCCATGATGCGCAATTATCTTTGGTAATTGGTACTATTGGTATTATGGTAATTGGCACAGATTTAATGGGAACCAATACAGATTAAACGAACTATATTTGTGTATTTGGCATCGATTAAAATTTCTGCAATGCAGTGTGCGCTTAAAATTGTTTCTGTTGAAATAGTTTTACGGCCCTTCGAAAGGGATAAATACCGATAAAAATTGCATGATTTTGATAAATTTGAATAACCATTAGTTGTGTTCACGCTATTTTCATCACGCTAAATAATACTGTACACAGTAAATATTTACTTTGATAGTATGAATTAGGAAAAATTCCTTTTTTTCCATATAATAACGTGAAAACAGCGAGAATGGCAACAACTAATAATAAATTTAAGAAGGATGGAATTACTTTAGCTTCATCATTTTGTTGGTCTGTTGCTTTTAGTTTTGTGCACGCCTTTGTAGTGTTTTCTAGCTCTGATTTATTCATTGATTTATTTATTTTATTTTTTTTTCTATCTCTTAAGAAGTAACTCAAAAAATTAAAATATTATCGAACATCATAATAGTCCAATGAATAAATTTCGAAGATCGTGTCACGAATTGACCAAACAACCCAGTTTCAGTAGCTTTTTCTACCAGTCGGTGACTATTAGACGTGTATAAATAATTCTAAAATTTTTTAAACAAATATGAAGAACTGAAATCTTTTCTTTTTTTTTTTCATTCAACCAATTAAAAATGAAGATGATTGAAATTTGCGTTTATCATTTTAAAATTAATTTGAAAACAAAGTGAAATGAACATAAAGGAAAATTATTGCTCTAACCTTTTCAAAATGCTAAATTTTCTTCAACACATATAGCTTTCATAAAAGAGTGTCATAGTATTTAAGCAGATCGAGCATGGGTCGTGAAGCGATTTTAAAAGACCGTGAAAATTGTTTCAAGAGTTCACGACCGATGCCACTTGGTAATACTTTATACAGTAAATGTTACTGTATGCAGTGATGGCAAATATATACTATACGTCTAGCAATTAGAAAATATAAAAAATTTTCGTTTGTTTTATTAAATTCGAGCTTTGAAGGAGTAAATCATTTATGTATAAAAAAATGAATGACTCACACTCTGTTTGTTCCTTATAGACTCTTAAACCATGTGACCGAAATGGATGAATTTTTTCATACCGATAATTTGAAGCATCGAGGAAGGTCACTGTCTACATTAGAACATTCTAAGACGAACCATTCGAGCAGGCTGAGTGAGAAACAAAATTGAGTTTTCTTATTAGTTAAGCGGTAGCCATGATTGTTAGATTTAAATATAGACTATTCAATTTTTCACATATTTTTAAGACAGCATCAGTGATAATTGCTAATTTATAGCTCTATTTTATCAACAAAAAATAGATTATCTCAAGTATTTAAATATTTAATTATTTTATATTCTCTATGTCACATACATTTGATAAACAACATTACGCAGTTGCAAGCGCGGTCTGCGTCACTAAATTTATATTTTTAAAATTGTCTGATACCATACGCTTATTTCCATTTATATTATTTGCTTTTAAAACTTGTTTTTTTAAAAATTAAATATTTGAAATCAGCAGTAATAGAAAAATAATATTTAAGTTTTTAGGGATAAAATTAATGGGAAAGTAGTACTAATTCATCTAGGAAAAACGTAAAAAAACGCCATATTATTATTGGTGCAAATGATATTCAATAAATTTAGGTAAGATATATTATTTTATTTTATTTTATAAACGTAGTTGAACAGCCGACCAATTTTGAGTTTACAACTAATGTTAAACTTCGTTGTCTTGTAATTTTGAATCCAATCCAGAAGACAAGAGAACTTCTGGATCAAATAATGGGAGAAATTCACCTTCTTGGAGGACTTTTTAATGTAATTCAACCTTATTTGTGTTACATGGAAAGGAAAATCACGAAAGATTTTTCATGGTTAACCTGACGGCAAGGAGACTCGAACCCATGATCCGTCTACCACTAAGGATATTTTACGTCAACACCGTGACCGGTGCAATCCGGGTGCAGAATTCGTATCGACCAGCTATTCCTGGGATTAGAACCCCGTCCACCTCATTGGGAGGTGAGGTGAGTGCTTTCTTCCCTGAGCCACCACGCTTAAGATATGCATATTTTATTTTAATTCTATAACCGTCGTTGAACAGCCGACACAATTTTTGGGTGTACGACTACTACTGTTTAACTCCGTAGCCTTGTAATTTTGAACCCAATCGAGAAGACAAGGGAATTTCTGGATCAAGTATTGGGATAAACTAGCCTTCATGGAGGACTTTTTTGATGGAACTAAACAGCATTTGCGTTACATGGAGAGGAAGTCCACGAGAACCTCCCACGGTTAGCCTGAAGGCAGGGGAACACTAAACCATGATCCGTCTTCCACTGAGGATATTTCACGTCAGCACTGTGGTCGGTGCAAGACGGATGCGGAATTCGTATGGACCAGCCATCGCCGGGATAGAACCCTGGTTCAATTCATTGGAAGGCGAACGCTCTATCCCCTGAGCCATCGCGGTTCAAGATATGCATATTGAAATATAACACACAAGATGTTTACTAGAAAGGAACAATAATGGAGCAAAGGTATGTTTTTATCTAGAAGAACCGTAAAAAATCGCCTTATTGTTATTGACGCTAATGCTTAATTAATGTTGATAATGTGTATTAATTGAAAGAAAATGAAAAAGTTTTGTGCCAAAAAGCAAAGTTAAATGATAAAATGGTAATGGGAAATTCGTTTACGAAAATCGTAGACAATCGCCATTCACAGATGATGCTTAATATGTACTACTGACCGTAATATGTATTACTGGTATTAATTATTGGTGCAGTTTTGATGAGAATTTTACAACGGGTATTCCGTAGTTTCTGATAATAACTTTTCTAATGGTGGCAAAGATAGTGTATTAATATTTTATTGATTTATAATTGAAAGTTCTTTTTTCTATCAGTAATTATAAATATTTTAACAGTAAATTAAAGATCGGATAGAAAAATGGTCATACTCCTAAGTCCTTATCAAGTTCTAATAAGAATTCTAGACATTTTCATTTAAAATTTCGGTTTCAGCTGCAACTGACAAATGTATTTTGCACAAAATTCAAATGCTGAAGGTTTAACTAAGTACTAATCAGACTAATGTAGGTGTAAAATATTATATTGATACATTTGGTGATTTTTAAAACTGCTCCAATACAAAGCACTTTAATACCCATACTTTGGTATTTGTTTTGGTCCCTCGTCCGGCGAAAAATACTTAAGAGTGGTAAATTTTAACTATCATGATCGTGAGCAATAGCACCATGCCAAATAGTGTAGAATAAATTTTATTTTATTCTAATGAGATCAACTACAAAAAAACAGAGTTTTGCTTACTTCAATAACGTAAAGCCTCCGAAAAAGAAAAAAAAAATAATGTAAAATAAATAACAAATATTTTAGCTATATTGTCAAACTTAGTGGAAGATCCAGCTAAAGGACGTTTTCGGAATGAAAAAAAAAAGTTGTATACGAACTATTTTATTATCAATTCATTAAAAGTCTTGACTAATATTTATTTGTTTTATTTTATTTACCACAGCCTAATTCAAATAAAAATCATGCAAGCATACAGAAAACATCTGCGGAATAGTTATGTTAGGATTAAAGTGAAAGAAAAAAAAAACATTCCCATTACATTTAACATAGACATATTGATGCAATCTCTTTATGTTATTGTCTATGATTCATTAATTACCCTAAAAAGCGAAATTTTTGTGGCAATTACTAAAAGAAATATACCTTAAATAAAAGTTTTCAACAAATCTGAAAAGCAAACAAAATTAAGGGTCACAGTAACGATTTTTTAAGTGCAGTGTAAATTGCATGTGCAAAAATTATCTTAATTTTTTTTTAAATAAGCAATTAAGAATTTCAAAAATTATTTAAAATTGAAAGCGGGTTTATTGGATTACTTTTAAGAAGTTTTTTCAAATAAACTTGTAAGTGGTGACTTAGATTCTTCCTAAGTCATGCACTTCGAATGAAGATCAAATAACGGAAGTTTTCCGGAATATGGGGCCACTTTGAGCAGCAGATGAAAATCCGGAAGCTTTCTGAGAATACCACTTAAGAGGTTAAATATGGTTCTTAAGTTAAACTACGATTTGATAAAAAAATATTATTTATTTATGTTATGTATTATGTTTATTTAAGAAAAAACACATGATTATTCTCTTGAAGGAAAAAGAAATCTTGCTCATTTCTGATTTTAAATGAATTATTTAGATTAAGATCGTAGGTTTCACGCAGCATTTTATGTTAAAATTGATTTTAATAGGATGAAACTTTTTTTTTTAACTAGGCAAATATTTTAATTTCTATGGACTTCTGAAAATCTATTGAAGTACAGTTAACTTGAGAAATCTAATTATGTTTGAGATGCAATAAATACAAAAATAAATATTACATTCGAAAATTAGAACTTTTTTAATGCGAAAATAAAATTTCTTTATTTTTTAAGTTACTTGAAATGTAATTCAATCTACTTTAGTTATAGTGTAATAAATTCCTAGTAAAATACCAGCACTTTTATCGTATCGTCTATAAAACAAATTTTACCGTATAATCCGTTTTTACAATGAAATATTATACTGTAGTTTTTACAATAACATTTATTTAACTGGAGGGATCCAATGATTTTACGTTAATTATAATAGTAAAATTTACAGGATAAGTTTTTTTGTTCCATAACATGTTCTAGTAAAAAATAATTTTATGGCAAAAGCGATATTTTTTACCATAATTTGATCCAAAATTATTTACAGTGTAGATCACTATTGCAAGCATACCTTTATAATATTATTCATGCAAAAGAAATTTTTTTTAAGAATTAGCTAAAGTCTTTAAATATTTATTTCTCTAATTGATTTCCTTTTAAAATAAGTTGAGATTATTGAAAATATTAATTATCTAATTGTTTCAAGAGGTAGTTGATGACTTTAAATCTCTCCCTAAAATAAAAATTTATATCCGATTAAAGAGAAATTAGTTTGAAATAAAAAAATAAACCTTATTGCAACGGCTATAAGAGGAGTTAACTTTTTAAAAAAAAATCTTAACAATCAATATCTAAAAAGTGATTCTGTCACTTCTTTAGAGCCAAACATCAATTGGAGAATAAATGCTTTACATTGGATCTCATATACAATAAACGCCCTTTTGGATGATTTAGTTTAGGGGGAATTAATGGCTAAAAATTGTAAGAAAATTTCATTTCCTTTCTTGTATCCTTTTAAAGTATTTTCATTTCTATATACTAGAAACGTTTATAAAATTATGGTAAAAAGTACCGGCACCCAAAATGCGGTAATTTGTACATTGCAAAGCATGTTTCCAAGCATAGCATTATAATATTTTACAAGCAAAAGAAACTTCCTTCAATAATTAACCTCCATTTTGAAACGCTTTTTTCACGTTATTGTCTTGTTTTCAAAATAAAACGAAAATTACTGAAAACATTAGTTCCCTAATTGTTTGAAAAAAATACAGCTCAATAATAAAAATTTACATCGGATTATAGTGAAATAGTAGATATGAGTTTGAAATAAAATTTAGTCTTATTACAACGTTATAATAGAGTGAGGAATTCAAGTTTTAATACTTTTTTTCATTCTTAACAATCAATAACTTGAAAGAGATTCCGTCGCTTTTTTGGAGCCAAACATCAATTAGAGAAAAAAGGCTTCTCATCGATCTCATAAACAGTAAAAGTGCTTTTGGATGATTTAGTTTAGGGGGAGTTAATGGCAAAAAATTGTAAGATATATTTCATTTTTTTTTTATCCTTTTAAAGTATTATCTAACTTTTAATTTCAACTCTTAAAATCCTTCGATAAGAGAAGTATATTTTTATTAACTTTCACGTAGATTTAATAAATAATTTTTTTTGTTAACCTTTTAATATTTAACAATAAAAACCTTCATTAAACGTTACAATTAATGGCCGGATTTAAACTTTAGCTAATTAATTTATTGTCATTTAATAATTTAAATAATATGTTTGTCTGAATCAAATGTTATATATACATTTAGGAGTTATAGATCGAATATTTATATTTAAAAAAAGAGTTCCTTTTATTATAAATGTAACAGTTTAATTTCTATATATTCGGTGAATTGGTGAAGAATGTATTATATGCAATGAAATTTGTTTTAAAGCTAGAAAAATAAAATATTGTTATAATTGTATTTTTTCTTTGAAATAAATTTTTATTCGAGAAAATTATAGAAATTTTCTATTGAGAATATGCAAATAGTTTAAATATATCAATTGTAAAACTGTTTTGTATATGGTAAATGTTTAAGGAAATGGTTGTAATATATAATTCAATTTCAATGTCTGTAAAAATTAAAAAGAACAATAATTGTCATTTAAAAATGTTTACATTGTTATGTTTATTAAAGGAAAAAACATAGCTTCCCACAATTGTAACTTTTCATTGAGGCAGAAGAAATTTTGAGTGTAAGCAGAAATGTTGTAAAATGTTGTAAATAGATGACTAAAACCGAAAATAATGACTAAACATACATGTCTTTTTAGGCATCACTATATGTATTTAGACGTCATTATTTAACATAAATTTTTAAAAAACACTTCATCAAATTATTGTTATGATTTGTTTGTACACACAACTGCAAACTTTTATATTTTTCGATGACGTCTATGACTTTTTGATTAATTTTATAGCACCTAAAATCGCATCTACTGATTGGCACCTTTGAAAAAATAAAAATAAATGAATTAAATATAATGATGCTCAATATCCTTTTTAATCAAATTTATTAAAATAATTCCATATACGGTTTAAATACAAAAAAATTAAAAATTTCTGTTAAAAGTAAAATAGCTGTTAGCTATGCGTACACATTGACGTATAAAAAAATTAAAGAGTCGATGTGATTGTATAAATTTACTTCATATAAAAAGTATTATAAGGTATTCAGAATAAAGCTAATGATATTGGTGCGTAAAATTTTAATATATAAAATAGAATAAATGTTAGAAAATAGAATAATAAGGGAATAAAGGTTTTTTTACATATTTCGGTAGGAAAAATTTTCCAATAAATTTTTAAGAAGTAAATGTAAATTTTATAAATAAAACTAGAAATTTTCTTGATTTATATAAACTAATATATGACTTTTTCAACTAATAACAAAATTAATTATTTTTTTATAAGTTATAATTGATACAAATATAAACGTTTTAAATTTACACTAATAAAAACATTTAAAAATGAAGTAAATTGCATATTCATTAAAACAATTGTCTTAATGTACGAATTATAACTTTTTTATTATTTTTATCATATTTGATAATATTTTTAATTATTATAATCAAATACAGCCATGTGCTACATTTTGATTTACTAATTGTGTTTATTGCAACTAATAAGAAAATTCTTAACTGTTCTAATGTTTTTCTTTTTATTGCACTTTTCATATATTTGACAAAACTATAAAATTTTATTAAATATGTATTTGAAAGAAATAATTATAAAATGGAACAACATTACTTCTACTTGACTTGAAACAAACATTTAAAGAAATAGTTTGAATCAATTTGATATTTTAATATTTACAGACAATAAAGCAATATTTACATAAAATTTATTATTCTCAAACGTATATTGATGTATTTTTAAATACAGCTTGAACTTTACGAGCATTGTAGGTAATAAACTGTGAAATAGCAGAATGAAATCCTTTGTTTTCAAACCTAAAACAAAATATTAGTATTTGATTCGTCTTGTATTACATTCAAAAGTGGTCATAAAATTTACATTTGTTTTTAAATCATAAATTTTCAGTGGCATTTCGACTAAATATAGCAGTGTTTAATTCCTTTAATTAAACACTGGACAGTAAAATATTATATACTGAATATTTTACTGTCCAGAACTATTAAAGTTTCAGCATGAAAGATTTGGGATGGCATTCTTATTAGATGTAATTATTCAGATATAGATAATGATAGATGTAATTATTCAGTATAGAGCCATAGGCAAATTTTAGGTTTAAAATCGAACGTTATTGTTTCACAGAATATTTTCTCTAAATAAGAAAAGCAAAAACAAGCATCTTTCATGAACTAGCCTAAAAAATGTCAATAAGGTACATATTAGCAAATTGCATTGTATTTTCTATGTATTGGGTTTTGAGCTTAATTACAGCTTATTTCGTTTTGTTATTTGGATTGTACAGATTGAACTCCGTGAACTGTCTGATGTGTATGGCCATATATAATAACAACAGAGTTTGATAATTATGTATCTCTCAGTATTTTTATTGTCTAGAATTAAAATGCGTAGTAATAATTTTCTGTCTAGTAGAATTTTTTATAGTCTGGAAATGAAATACCCAGCTATAGCCAAACACTGGAAATGACTGTATATGCCTGTGATAAGCTTTTTAAATCAATTATCAGATTTTTTTCTTTTTATATTTAAAAACTGTTAATATGGAATCTAACGAAGAGTATTCCATCTCGTATTTAGATTGTTTCCGCAACGAGTTATAATATACGAGCTCGCATTATGCTATTAAGTTTTAAGTTTCTTAAATTTTAAAATACGAAATAGTAATAATTAAATTTGGAAGTTAAATATTTATTTATATTGCATTATCTTTATTTTTTAACTAACAGAAAATTTTAAACGAAGATTTACCAAAAATTGGTCAATAAGAATACTTATTACCTTATTTTTCAATCATAAAAAACGTAGTTAGTCTCTACAGAGTTCGTCTTACCCAAACATTTTATTTACAGAATCTAAAGTATTATAGCTTCAATTTTAAAATCTGGAGTTATAATATGTGGCTAATTTTTAATTTAAATGAAAAACCTACTTCACAGAAACTTAATGCTTTAATAAAAAATAGACCTCTTTCATTGAAAAGTAGGCAATAAAATATTTTGCATTACAATCGACTTTTAATATGAAATCGCAAAAGCATTTTTCAAACCTTACTTTATTTTTTTAATCATTTTTAACTTTTTTAATTTTGTTCAAATAAAAAAATATTATTCTTAAAAAAATATACTTTATTAAAATTAAAAGTCTATTATTCGAATACTGTTATTCGAATACTACATATTCATTAGGTTGTTTACGCAATCATTTACGGCATTCAAATAAAAAATTAATGATCACTTCAGAAATACAGTAAGATGGAGCAGCTGGAATCGAACAATATCGTTTTAAACCGTAAGAAGTTAAAGAAAGGGATAAGAGTCTCAGGCCCCACTGTAGTGCAACAAGATTAGTGATGATGATAAAAATTTGAGGGAAACTTTTTTTGCTTGAAATTAAAATATTCAATTTAATATTTTATTTTTGTCTTACATTTCTCATTAAGGAAGATAAATTTATGCATGTTAAATTAATAAAATAATGGGTATTAAATAATAACATTTCATATGATTTTGAGCGAGATTATATTATATTTTATACATACTAACTGAATAACCTTGCGAGATGATAAAGAAGTTGACATTCTATAAATCAGAGCAGAACAGAACATTTTGAAGTCATGCATAAATTGAAAGATATATACCGACACAATTAATAAAGCTCCACATCGCTCATCCTTAGTTTAAAACAATTGTAGACACAGAATCGAGTTACAGTTTAATACACAGAATTATATCAACTGCGCTAGCTGAAAGACAATGAGGAAACACTGATTATCAAACGTCTCTCCTGAACGATCAAAGTAAAATTTCTTTAAAACTAAGGGGAACTATGAAAAGAATATATATATATATATATATATTGTTAACTAAACTGTTGTATTACGAAAAAGATTGCGATTGAGTTTTATTTTTATTAAATGAGCAATTTAGTAAAAAAAAAACAAAAAAATCTTTGCTATATAATTTTTTATAATTTTAAATATCCCATGCAATTTTATTAATAATTTTACCTAAGTAATTTACTGCAGATTCTAAATATTACATGATTATAAAATTAATTGCGCATTCCACATCCTTAACTTCAAGCAAAACAGGTTCATTCAAACTTGGATAGGAATTTAATTACGAGTAAATAACCTTTAATTAAAATTACAATTTTAAGCATATTCTAAACTGCATAATTGAAACGTTGAGGGAATATTTTCATAAAGCAATTTAAAGAATTTCATGGTAACCATATTGGACCCCCTTAAATCGCTTGACTTAACAATTTATTCAGTGATTAAAATATCATTAAACCTACCACCTAGAAGAGTTATAAATTATAGTACATCGTGTTTTTAGATATGCAGCTCTATATTGAAAATTAAGCAAACGATTTCCAAAGTTTTTGTTTTGCGTCCTTAACACATTAGTAAGCTTTAAGAACATTTAATGTGTGACTTATGTCCCCCTTAGGTTTATTTATGTCTTTCAATGTGCTTTTTATGTCATACGTATTAACTATAAAAGTTGCATCATAAAATGGAAATAGTACGATTAGAAATAATTTTAAATCAAAATATATTGTTTTAAATTGTCTTAAAATAGCAAAGAAGTTTTAAAGACTTCATTCTGAAATAAATGAGTTACAGTGATCGCTTTTATAAACAGGTAAAGATTTATGTCAGCAAAAAAGAAAAGTAAACAACTTATGAAAAACATTAGCAAAAAAAGGCAGATTCGTTAAAATCAAGTGCAAAAATAAAATACCTCAAGCATTAAAACAAAATAAGTAAAAAACTTATTGCCTTGTTGTCACAAACTTCTGTGTTATTCAATTTCGAACTAAACATTTTTATTCCCTCATAATTTGTTTTGATTCTTTTTGAAGATTTTATACATTTGTACTTTTATTTGAGGTCTCAAAGCCATAAATGCCTTTCATGATTTCATATTTTTTTTGCTTGATTATACGTATTTAACGCTAAACATACCAACAGTTCAAACAAAACAAAATACCATAACCAGTCTTTTGACCAGTTATGGTATGTTTAGTGTAAATCTTTTTGCATAATGCATAGATTTTATATAATTTTTTATTTGAGGTATTATTATTAGCATTTCATTTGATGCTTCAAAGTCTCAAATACTTAGAATATTTTCAATTTTGGTTTTACATGATTATGTAACCTTAATATTTTTGCGCAAAGCATTAAAAATATATTAGATACCGTAATTTTCCTTAATGTCTTAGATATATCATCAATATTTAAATAAGTATCGTTTTAATACTTAAAGTAATGCATGAAGTACTAAAGTTGTTGCATTTTTGATTGAAGTTCTTTTAAAGATTCTATGAAAATCAAAAAATTCCCTTTAGCTGTAGAAAAATTAGCTTTAAAATGTGAAAAGCTAATAAAAAAAATGTTTGTAGTAAAGAAAAAAAAATAAATGAAAAATTTTATTAAATGACATTAGTAAGGAGAAAATGTCATATAGTTTTCAGAGTTTTATGTCTTTATAAACAAATTGCTTGGCTTTAGAAAGGAATATAGCACTTAGGAGACTCAAGGAATTTAAATTATTAAATATTTTATGTCTTTATAAACAAATAGCTTCAGAAAGGAATATAACACTTAGGAGACTCAAAGAATTTAAATTATTAAATATTTTATGTCTTTATAAACAAATAGCTTCAGAAAGGAATATAACACTTAGGAGACTCAAAGAATTTAAATTATTAAATATTTTATGTCTTTATAAACAAATAGCTTCAGAAAGGAATATAACACTTAGGAGACTCAAAGAATTTAAATTATTAAATATTTTATGTATTTATAGACAAATAGCTTCAGAAAGGAATATAACACTTAGGAGACTCAAAGAATTTAAATTATTAAATATTTTATATCTTTATAGACAAATAGCTTCAGAAAGGAATATAACACTTAGGAGACTTAAAGAATTTAAATTATTAAATATTTTATGTCTTTATAAACAAATAGCTTCAGAAAGGAATATAACACTTAGGAGACTCAAAGAATTTAAATTATTAAATATTTTATGTCTTTATAAACAAATAGCTTCAGAAAGGAATATAACACTTAGGAGACTCAAAGAATTTAAATTATTAAATATAATAGTCAATATAATATTTATGTTAATTTTTAAGACTTTGTAGGTTTCAAATAGTTAGAAGAAGAAAAGATTTAAAGTCCTCTTTGTTTTGTTTTATTAAATATCTAAGAATTTTAAAAGAAAATAATGCATTATTTCCCTGTTAAAAAATAGAGTTTTACTGAACATTGGTAAAATTGTGCATTACAATAAGTACACACATAATTTTCATGATATTTAACTATAACTGACAAACAATTTTCATCGATGGCACTAACTTTATAAAAGTTTTGAAAAACACTAATTTATATATAAATTGATCCCTACATTGAGAACGTGTAAAAAAAAAACTTAATATTTCCTCAAAGCAAAAATAGCAAATTCTAAAAATCTTCAGGAAAAAAGTCTATCAAGTTAAAATATATTTCACCTTACCTTCGTCAATGCTGTTATTTGAATAAGGTAAGTAAATATACTTTACTTCCTTCTATTTTCAGATTTCTTAAAAACAATAGTTCGAAATACTTTTACAATAAGGGAAAGAAAGTTATGTATTTTTCCATGTTTTATATATTTTGAAGTATATAGCTAGTTTTAAGAACTGAAGATAATACATAGGAAACACAAAAGGAAAAAAAAAGAAATCAGCTCACCCCATCTTGAGAATTTGTTTTTACTCTGTTCCGTAGTATTAAGTATATATGGTCGATTCCTTTTTTCTGCTTCTTCAACAACCATTAGAGCTCTTGAACAAATGGAAAGAAAATGTGTCGAAAAACAATTTCTAAGCCACTTAAGCATACGGAGAACAAGATATTGGATACTCTAAGACATTTACAGAATTGAATGAGATTTGAATCGATCGAAAAAATATTTTTAGGAATTGTTCAGGAAAAAGAACACCTTTAAAACTTAAATAAAATAAGAACTTTGGAATATTTTAACCGTTTTTATGTGATGAGTCCTATCAATACACCAGCAATGCTTGCCCAAATGTTCCTACTGGGCAAATTTTGTGTGACATTTTTATTTTTGCGAATAAGGATAAAACAACTTAAAAGCGATGATTTCGGATTTAGACAAATTATTTATTAAATAATATAACTCATAAATATTTTATTGCCATTCCAAAAAAGTCAAAAATGTACAATAACTTAAACAAAACAATACGTGACACAAATTGTTTAAAAGAAAAGAAAAAGAAAACCATTAAAGATTAAAATAAGAACTATGAAATAATTCAACCATTCATACGCATCAGTCTCAGTGACTTTTTTTAATAATATTACATTGCATATTTATGTGGAAAATTTTCCTTTTAGTGTTTGAGGTAAGAAGAGAAAAAATCAACAAATATACAACAAATTTAAGAAAAGTAGTTTTGATACAAAATTACCACGTAGCGGCTTGAACTCACTTTATCAAAATCAATTTTTTTGAACTAGAAGAAAAAATTAAATAAAATATCAGCAAATTAAATTAGCTGTTGAGGAAATTTAATTGTCATTGAATTAACAAAAATGAAAAAAAAAATTTTTTTAGGATAAACTTTAAAAGTATTTGATAAAAACGTAGAAATTTTGCTGGAATATTAACTTTTCACATTTCGTTTCGTCGGCATTTTATAAACAATGAGAAATATTTTTGTTTTGTGTGTTTTAATGAATATTGACAGCTTCATTAACTTCTCAGTTTAAGAATTCGGAGAAATTTTTTTTACAAAATTCATACTTTACCAGAGATTAATAAAAATGTTCAACGGAATTATTTTTAAGACAACGGAGATATATTTATACTCACCACGTCCTGGCATATTTTTACCAACTTAAATTATTAACTAAACGAAAAATATAAGCATTAAAAACATATTAATTGCTGAGAGAAGAATCCTGTCTAGATAGAAGATATATTATAGCAGCAAGCAAGAAAAAGTGTTAACAATAATAATAAAAATGAATTAAAAAATAAGCAAAATAATTTGTTTGAAATAAAGTACATAATTACTAAAACAGAAAGATAATGCATAATATTTCATAAGAAATATAATGCATATTATTTCATAAGAAATATAAAAGATTAAAAATGAATTAAAACAATATTTTACGAATTTTTTTTCCACATAAACTGAAGAGACCGTGTCTTTGAAATGTAAAAAAAAAGAATATTTTTAGTATTGATCATAAATTTATTGAACCGAATATATTTTTCAAATCGGAAAACTAACCGGCAAATTACATAACAGTTTATGAGCAAAGTAGAAAAGCATTATTTTCTAAAGCGATGGACTTTATAAATTCCATTAGTTTTTTCTTTTAGATATGATTAAATTATAGGATAAATCTTAAAAATCTTTTTCGCATGGCTTCTTATGGTTTGCAGCTGAATGTAAATTGCAGGTTTGAGAAACTATGACAAAGACAATCAAGCATAATAATATTTTCTAGTTTTTTTTTTCTTTTATTAATAAATCTACGTAAAATTATTTTACGTATTCCTATTTAGTACAAAGATACTTTAGATAAATTAAGCATATTCACAAATTGTTTTTGAATAAAATATTAAGATTCTGCATGCATCACGTAGTATAAAAACATGAAATCGCTCTAATTTGCATAACCATCGAATATACGCACACACTGTTTATGCAGGGCATACAAAAATGTTAGTCTTTTTTTTAATTTTCAATGACCTTAAACCTGAATTGCATTCTAAACAAGTTGCAATTTCAGAAAAAGATTGAGAAATTAAGAATAGCTTATTGAATACGTCTCAGCTGTCAAATATTAGCAACAAAAACTAAGTATATTTTTTTCTTTTTTTTGTAATTCACAGTATTTTTTGTGCAATATTGAGCTTTAGATATTAAACTCTTTATTAAAAGCATCCTCATTTGAAAAAACCAGTATGATTATCATTATTAAAAAACTTCTCTTTAATGGGTAAATATTACTTTTATTCAATACATATACCAAATGTTACGTTTGCTAATAATATACAGAGAAATCATACTTAACCATTACATATTCATTAATAGCACTTCGATAATTTTTGATAAATTGTCAAGCACAAATTAATTATTTGAACATAATGAAATATTCTATTTATATAACTCTGATAATGAACCTTATCGCTTGCTAATTAAATTTTTTTTTAAGTGGAAAGTGAAAATCTCCATCTTTTCCTTAACGAGTGGAAAAACCTTAATATATAATAGAAATGAAGCAATTAAATGATAAAAGTCCTTAACATTGTCTTACGATGAAGAAAATATGAGTAAATATTTTTTTAGCGTTTTCTTTTATGATTTGTTTTTTATATTTTATGAATTGAGTGAAAAAATAATCTTATAGATATTTTTAAATTGAAAATTAATTCATCGAAACATAAATATATAATTCACTTTTGTAAAATATTTGTCTTTAGAAATTTAAGATGAAAGGAATAGATAAATAATACTATAAAGTCCTTAAAATGAGGTCCCTTTGTTTACGCAAGAAAAAATTCTGCTTAACAGAAGGCCTATTGGTTTATGGTTTACAACTCGTTTATTAAGGAATTCTTAAGAAATGGTTATTATTATAACTTATTTGCATTAATATTATTATAACTAATTGTTGTCCATGTGAGATCTGTTAGATTTAAAAATCATGTTCAGTTTTTAGAACTTGTATGATTTTCCTCCCCAAAAATTTATTAAAAAAATTTATCAGCTTGCATACTGGCCTCGTTTGTTACTGACCACAGAAATGACGTAAAATATCTCCAGTGGTAAATGAATCGTGAGTTTTGTTTTCTTTGATATCGGACTAACCATAAAATGGCTTAATAACTTTCCTCTAAATTTAACGCAAACTTTGTTTTTGTTTAAAAATAAATTAGTTTAACCCATTTTTTTTAAAAAATTTTTTTTTGTCGTATGCCTGTTTTAGGTAGAGGGGGTGCGATTGTTCTTGTTTTTCAGTGGAGCCATCTATGGCCAAGAATTTGACTTCTGCCACACCACACTGCCACTAACCCGTTCATAGGGTGGGCCACATTCACGCAGTCACACAAAGGAGAAAGAACATAGAACACAGAGAGAGAAAGAAACATCCATGCCTTGCCCGGGATTCGAACCCAGGACCTTTCTGATGCAAGGACAGTTCCCTGCCCCCTACACAGCCCGGTCGGCAGTTTATCCCATTGATTGATCTAATTGCTTTCTTGTACTCTGCGTTTCCAAATGTTTAGAAAGCTATCGAAGCTGAATACGAGTAGCATTATTTTTATATCAGGATTAACATAGCCATTATACTTTAATTTTACACGTCATAGTTGTAATGACGCAATTTTACTAATGCAATGTTACTAAAATTGCACCATTTTAGCTGCATTTATTAAAATAGAATAAAAAAAATAACAATAATATCAAAATTTACCTACTGTTGCCTCAGTATTAGGTACAAAATAGAGAACAGAAACCTAAATATCAGCCTAGAAAACAACAAGCGTGATCAATTTAACTTAGATTAAGAAAACTTCCATAGAAAATTTAATAAAAAATAGGTATCATGGACATATTTTTAGAAATAACATTGATATTAGTTATTAACACTTTAAAAAATTTTTCCGGAAACTTTCTTTGATTTTTATTATTATTTATGTTTAAACTTCAGCTCTTGAGCATTATAAAACGCTTTAAAAGTTTCATCTCTGATTTTAAGAAATGGAGTTAGTTTTTTTTTTTTTTTTTTTCGTATGCTGACGGACGAAAAAGAAACTGGAAGTAAACTCATGAAAACGAAACTGGAATGTTTTTTGTTTTGGTTTGAGTTCTTAAACACTTATATATTTATTTTTATATTAATAAATTATATTTAAAAAAAAAAGAAATTTATTTTCCCAGACATTAATTTACGAATTATTTTTTTTTGTTGCCAGAATATTCTAACATTTCAAAATTTTCTTGCATTTTTAAATACATTTTGTGAAGAACGTTAGATTTTGAGGAAAAAAAAATTGCGCTAACAGACATTAATTTTTTTTTTTTATGTAGAATATTATTCTTTTATATTTGGAATTGAGATTTATATAATGTTAGTGATGGTTTGAACTTAAATCTAAGGTCTAAGTTCGAATTAATTGTTTTTATCAAGCTTTACGAATTTTTAGGAATTTTTCTTCGAAATTTCGATATTAAACAATGTATTTAGTTCTATTTCATTGTTTGTTTTTTTTTAATAAGATTTTAATTCAAAACACGAGCAATCATATTATTAACTAACGAAAAAATTTATTTTGGTGTTTATATATTACAATTTGTTGTAAAACTGTTAGTTTGACATTAAAAAATAGTAGTTCTTAAGCTAAAATTTGCTTTTACTTTGAAATATATTTTATAAACTTCTAATCATTACTTTAATTTTATAATTTTAACACTCCTGTTTACCAAACAAGAAATCAAAATTTTAATTGAGCTAAGCATCTGTTGAAACCAGTCGGATACCTTAAAGTGAAGTTTCGTTGTTAGATAACGTAGTTTAAATGCATTGCCTTCTTCTCATAGACAGGACATACAAGTGTGAAAATTTCCATATCGAAAGTTCCTTTCCTGTCGACACCTCCTGAAAGAAGAAAGGAGACACCACGTATCAATTTATTAGTAGAAAATACCTAACATAAACTGCCCAGTAGAGGAAAAGTAAGAAAGATATCACTACGTTTAGGCCACTAAGCTGCACAGTGGGGGAAATTGCGAGAGACGTTATTACGTTTGGAGAACTAAAGGATTAAATTTCTTAATTATGGTAACCCATGCTGACGCCCTTCCTCTTTTAGGAGGAATTGATCTGGTTCGAATACGGATTTACTGTTTGTCTACGATAGGTACTCTGCCAGACATTCATCTGGAGCTGTGGTGGTAACTATGGTAACGAGGTATGATTATTTCAAGTAGGGGTGCAGGGTCCCTCTTTAGAACTGGTTTCGGCGAGAGAAAAGGAGACCTCTTCATCGAAGCTACCCTCCCTAAAATGCCCTCTTCTTGTTTCCATAGCACCAGACTGCCGCAGACTTAGTGGCGGTCAGAGTACTTATCTTAGACAAACAGATTTCCTAGGTAGGTAGGTGTTTTATTTACGCCGCATAAGAGCTACACAATAGATTTACTTCGTAACTCTTACAGAGAATGTTTGTTTCTGTATGGTAAAAGTTCGTTGTGACTATGGATTTGCTTTGTAACTTTTGTTGTAAAACTTTGTTTTGGTGCGGTTTGGTTCAGTCTGACTGGATTTTCCCCTCGTAATTTTCTTCGGAGAAAACTTGTTCTTGTTGTGTGGAAAAACATTATGACTATAGACTTACTTTGTAATTTTTAAGGACAAAAACCACAACCTTCACGGCTGCCAGTTTAAAAGCGTAAATATTACAACAAGTTATTTTTTCAATTTTTTACAGTGTAGTAATATAAATTTACCTTAATACAAAAATGATATCGTAACACTTTCTCGTATTTTAATTATTTTTCAACTTATGATTTTTATCGATTTCTTTCGTTTACTGTGTTAACTTTCAAAGAAAGCAAAACTAAACTCTGTTGGAAAATATCAATAGCTATTCTATAAAGGTTAAGAAAAATCTATTTCTTGTAAAAAATGTATTTCACGGAGACAGTTGGAAACGTGGAAAGAAAGAAGCGATGAACCTCACGTTAAGAGCAGAAAAAAAATTAAACCTGAAATATTTATCGGAAACAGCTACAGTTTTTAGCTGCTGCACTTTTATTAAAACTGAAACAAATAGATTCGATAAAATGTTTAATCTTAAAAACTTATTAAAATTTATTTTTATGTTTTTCTTACAGTGAAAAAGCTGAAATTAAATTTAGAATTTTTTTATTTTTAGAGTTTTTTAAGTATTGGAAAATGGAGTCACATAATTAAAAATGATTTGCCTGGCTAGTCCGATGAAGAGCTTTTGTCTTTTACAGTTCAGAAAGTGTTTCACTGTAGATCTTATTTCAAAAATGGCCACGCAATAAAAAATACATTTCTCAAAGGGTATTATTTTATTTTTTAACCCGTGTAGTTGCAGCTGACCCAATTTTGAGTTTACGAATATCAATGTTTATCTCTTTAGCCTCTTGATTTCGAATTCGATCCAGAAGGCAATAGAGCGCCTTTTTCACGCAATAGTCTTTACGGAAAACTCTTTGGTAGAACTCACCCTCATTTGCGTTACATGGAAAGGAAAACCATGTAACTCCCACGGTTAGCCGAACGACAAGAAGAGTATTAACCATGATTCGTCTATCATTGAGGATATTTTACGCTTGCATTGTAGTTGGTACTATCTATGAGTAGAATTCGAATCGACTGGGCATTGTTGATATTCAAACCAGCTAGTTCCAAATGTCACCAAAAATGCAATGTGTCTGTCGAATTGGAAATGTCTTCAGTATCTTTTTTTTTTTTTTACTTGCCAGATATTTTTAGGCTCATTACAATCAGATTCTATCCTTTTAAGATCAGACGGAAATGAGAAAAGAAGTAAAAGTGCCTAACCGTTTTCAAAAATCCTTTAATAAGGTTTTTTACAAAAAGCTTTCACTAATATCGGTTTGAAGAAAACTGTCTGAAACAAATCAAGATAAGTGAACAATAAGAATTATATTTTCCAATATCCCAAAGCAATGTGGACTAACTACTATAAATCTAAAATATGACAGACTGATCAGAAATTAGATTCTTCCAATAAGCCTGGTGTATTGAAAACTGGCGGTAACTATTTGCAATTGATTCGGAATATTCAATTAGTCTATTATGTTCGTAAACTACGTATAAAAAATTAAATGGTTAAATCTTTGTTTTCTGAAAAAAAGGGATAATATACCAGTCGCAAATTTCTAAAAAATTAAAACCAGCGACAAATTATGACAAGAAACATACAAAAAACAGAAAACACAAAGAGTAATTAATAATATATACAAACGATTTCGTTAAATTTTTCTAAAACTTATTCTTCTTGCGCTTAGATGTTGAATTTGAATTTTTTTTTAATAATTTCAGTTTGTCTATTAATTACTATTAAAAGGAAGTTTCAAAGAAGCATTTCAGTATAAGAAAAATTGACACTGACATGATTTTGCACTTAGATATCCTAAGTATCTCGAGGTTAAAATTTAAAAAAAAAGTCCTATAAATATATCAGTGGAAATTTATTTATTAAAAATTAAGTTTATTTCTTTATAAAAATGAATATTTTAATCACATAATTTAATTTTTGTGTTATATTTATTTATTTGTTTGCTTTCCTTTATAAAACATTTTATTTTTGTTTTGTCTTCAAAGAAAAGAATATTTAATAAATATAATTTAAATTACAACGTAGCTCGTGTAAGATATTATCATCATAATAATAAAGCTACAAATTTATAACTGTATAGTTGTTTTATTTATAAACTATTATATAAAAAAATGTCAAAATTTGTTTAAAAAAATTTTTTTTTGGCTACGACTTTAGCAGAAAAGACTTTAGGTAAAAAGCTTAATAATATGATAGATTCAGCATTTTATTAGAATTTAAAATTAGACTTCACATTGTTTCTTGCTAAAACGCCTGACTGTTTATCACGGCTTTTATGTTGTGTGCAATATAGTGTTCTTTTTTCTTATTATATCAGTTGAAAAGTATTCTAATTGAATTTAAAGTTATCATCCCTCGTAAAAATGTTCAAAATGCCAGTTATTGTTTATTTATTGTGCGAAGCCCATCCGTCTCTAAACTTTTTTCTCTGTTAATTGTAAAAGATACAGCTAGTACACTGAGAAAAAAGATTTGATTGAAACTAAAGTAATATGGAACACTTTACTGTGTTTCTGGCTCTATGAGAACACCGAATAGCTTGGTATTTTATATCGAAGCTCTTTGTTAAGGATTTTGGCATAAACAGTAACATTGTTTTATAGTATGTGAAAAAATCTGGTAAATGTGATAAAATTTTGTAAGAATAACTTAGATTATGGCATAAAAATCGTTTATTCGTTAAAATTTACTTTTTTGTATATTTTAATAAATGTGTTGTAATAAGAACGATAATTTTTAAAAAACCATAATTTCCGGTTCCAAACCATAAAACCATATGAACGAAAAAATTACCAAATGAATGCTTTGAATATCGAAAAATTTATTTTTACTAACCTCATTTTTTTTTTTTTTAAAGAAATGTCATAACTAAACTGTAAAAAATTTCGACCTATGTTGCGCCAAACATTGGTATTCATTTGCTGGTTACATAAAGTGGAGCTCAGTTTTACTTTATATTGGTGCTTTCACTAATTCCAAACAACGAGAGAAGGTTGCACCAAAAATTGGAATTTTGAAAGAGCCTAAAACCAGCGAAAGGTTGCACCAAAAAATAAGTGTTTTGAAGGGAACTAAAAATGGAGGAATGTTGCACCATGATTTGGTATTTTTGAAGGGAACTAAAAGCGAGGAAGGTTGCACCATTATTAGGTATTTTTAAGCGCTAAAAAGCAGGGTAAGGTTGCACCATTATTAAATATTTTTAAAGCGCCAAAAAGCAGAGAAAGATAGAATTATTATTAAATATTTATTAAAAAAAGTGGAGAAGATAATTTAAATCAAAATATAATTTATTTATTTAAATCTATAAAAATTAATAAAACTACATTTATTTTAGATGTGTTATGTAATATATATATATATGTATACAACACATCTAAAATAAAAAAAAAGCTTCTTTATTTTTATAGATTTAAATAATTAAATTATAATTTGATTTATATGAATTTGATTTAGATTATCTTCTCTTTTTTTTAATAAATATTTATTAATGATGCTAACTTTCTCTGCTTTTTAGAGCTTTAAAAATATTTTCGATCATGTAAAAACTTTGTCTTTTTTCAGGTTGATATATGTAAAATTTAAATTATTTTTTATATTTCATTTAAAGCACCTACAGATGCCATAGAGTTATTTACCGCTAATATTTAGAAGAGAAAATAAAAAAGAATTTTAATTTTAGGCTGAATCAAATTCTTATTACTATGTATTTTGAAATGATTTTATTATTTAAAAATGAAAATAATACTTCCACAAATAAAAATTTAGACAAATATAGTATTAGTCAACCCCCAATCTACCCCCAATTAAGAAAAATCAATATTTTTATTACGTATTCATTATAATGGATTTTCTGGTGCTAATACATTAACCATATCGCATTTTTCAGCTGATTGTAAAAAATACTACAAGATTTAAAAATATTACACACAAATAAAATTTTGGAGCCTATTTAAAAAATAATAATTGTTTTTCCAAACACAGGATCTTTATTCTAAAAACTTGAAACTAAACACATTCCTTGTTTGTAAGCTGTTCTTGAAACTAGTACTTTTCAAAAGTGAAAAAAACTGTTTATAACCTTCTGGAATTTTGGTAATTTCGGCAGAATAAATATTTTTATCAAAAGGTTCGTCAGTGGTTATAACAATATTTTTTCCTGTGTCTCTTTCTTGATTAAAATCATTTAAGTTGTTAGTGCCTTTGTGCTCATAATAGAAGATTAAATATAATGTAATTTATGCTTATAAAATGCACAGAAGAAACAAAATTTGAATCCTTACTTTTTTAAAACATAGAAAGATCAATCAAGGCAAGTCATATTTTAATTACTAATTTTAAAATACAATATTAAAAAAAATTGAGAAAATGTAGTTCTCATGTAAAAAAAATTTTAAAACTTTCATGACCTAAAAAAAAAATTTCGAGACCAACTATTTATACGGGGGGAGGGGGGATTTTTATCGTAAGTCTCCTTTCACTCACAAAGATCCCGGAAAGGAAAGAAAGATTTTGATATTTTAAAATATTATTATTATTATTATTGTTAAAAAGAGCTAAAGCACCAAAATAAAATTTCTCCACATGAGAAATTGTGAATTGAATTTTATGCAGAGCGTCCCCGTAAATAATTTTCTGAAGGAATTGTTAACTGTTAAAATAATAAATGAACAAATTTATCATCACTTGTATGGATAAAAGAGTTCGTGTTGAGTCTAAGAGGGTGGAATCTGGCTGCTGATAAACACACAAGCAGCATTCACGTGGATGGTATTAAAACTCCACATATATATTGTTTGTGAGGATTTTCTTTTTAACTAAAGGTCTTTGGTTTCATAGAAGCAGATATATTTACGAAAAAAAAATACTTTTATAATTAAAATGAAACTTTTCAAAAAAAATTATTAAAACAATAAATAAAAACAAAAGCTGTAAATATTATACAGAATACGTATGACATTCTTGATGATCAATGAAAACGTTCGATTTCATGCTTATATTGTCTTTTCCCTCGCTCACAAAACTCAAAATATACATACATTTATATACATAAATCTACAAAAAAAAAAAAAAAAATGGAAAATATTATCGAATAAAAATAATTATCGAATCGATTAATTATCGAATAAAAATAAATAAACATGGAAAAATAAGTATCTAAAGCAAAGTATCTATGAGCATCAAAGTATTTTTTTATTTATCTTTAATAAAAAAAACATATTTATTAACTTTTTAAATACGCTATTTTGTTTTGTTTAAAATTTGTTTCGCTCAGTTAAAAAATATTAATAATAAAATCTATTTTTTAAAACAAATTATAATAAGAAATCAGCTTATTTCTAAATGTTCTAAAACAAATCTTGTTCTTGCCGATGTTTTGCTCTTAATTTCAGTAAGATATTCTTGGCGAATAAAAAGAAATATCGTTTTGTTTTCTTTAACGCCAATATTACCCATTACGTTTTTCTCCTACTTCGTGCGCCTAACGAACTTAAAGAGAAACCTAGTTTCCATGGCAACGGTTAGTATTAATTTGAGGTGAATAATTCGCATTGAAAATTTTACAAGAAAAGCATTTCAGAATATATAGACCAAAATTCGTGTAATTATGTGATATTAGAAACGAAAGTGAGCAAAATAGAACATGAACATAAAATAAAAAGCATAGATATTGAGGAAAAGTTATAATCCTAACAGAAAGCACATACTAATTTTTTTGTTCGGCAGAATGAAATTAAAACACGAACCTAAAAATTTTTCACTGGCACTAAATTTGTCGGAAAGTATGCTGCTTAAGTTTGCCGTATTTACAGTTTATTTAATTATTACTTATTTACTGAAAAAGAGCTTATATAGATTTTAAAATATTTAATTATTCATACAACGAATATAGTTTCTTTAAAGAAATTTGAAGCTAACACTTTCAGAACAGACAACAATATTTTTGAAATTTATAAGAAAGAAACGAACTGTTATTATTGCAAATAAATAAGAAAAGTTTACTTACTTCCAAAAGAAATAGTCAATTTCAAAGACAACTTGCATGAGATGATTACAAGCTCCGGCAACAAAATCCGCCATTAGTCAACAGCTACAAAATAAGTTATCGGTCACGATTAAAGCTCGTGCCTGTCATAGTACGAAAGTTTGGTGCAATCGATTGCGCCATAAACGCATTTTTTGATCATATTTATCAATTTATGGCCAACCTAAATAAAATAATTTTTCATTTATCCAATTTATGGTGCAATTAGAAACTATGCACCAAGTATTGGATGAACATTAACCGAGATTTATAATTTCTTCTAGGAAACTATATTCGTTGTATGAATAATTAAATATTTTAAAATTTATATTAGCTCTTTTTCTGTAAATAAGGAGATACAACGATTTTATGCTCACAGAAAGTGCAATACCAGTGACAAATAAACTGTAAAAACGACATACAGCCGGTGAAAATTTTCTAGGCTCGTGTTTTAATTTCCTTCTACCGAACAAAAAAATTCGTATGTACTTTCTGTTAGGATTAAAACTTTTTATCAATATCTATGATTTTGTTTTGATTTTCATGTTCTATTTTGCTCATCTTAGTTTGTAATGTCATATAATTACACGAATTTCGGTCTATACATTCTAAAATATCATTGTTGTAAAATTTTTAATGCGAATTATTCACCCCAGTTTTTCACTAACCGTTGTAATGGAAACTAGGTTTCTCTTGAAGGAGAAAAACAAAGTGGGTAATATTGGCGTTAAAGAAAACAAAGCGAATTTTTTTTTTATTCACTAAGAATATCTTACTGAAATTTAGAACGAAACACCGGCAAGAGCAAGATTTGTTTTGCAAGAACAAGATTTGTTTGAGAACATTCAGAAATAAGCTGATTTCTTATTATATTTTTTAAAAAAAATAGATTTCATTATCAATATTTTTAACTAAGCGAAACAAATTTTAAATGAAACAAAATATCGAATTTAAAAAGTTAATAATTATATTTTTTTAATTAAATATAAATAAAAAAGTACTTTGATGCTCATCGATACTTTGCTTTAGATACCTATTTTTCTTTGATTTTTTTTTGTAGATTTATGTATATTAATTTAACCCACATTTGTGTTCTGTGAGGGAGGGAAAAGGCAACATAAGCATAAAATTGAACGTTTTCATTGATCATCAAAAATGCCATATGCATTCTTTATAATATTTACAGCTGTTGTTTTTGTTTTTATTTATTTATTTTTTTTTTAAGAATTTTTTTTTTGAAATTTTTTATTTTAATTATAAAAGTAATTTTTTTATTCTGAAATATATCTGCTTCTATGAAACAAAAGACCTTTAGTTTAAAAGACAATCCTCACAAACAATATATATGTGGAGTTTTAATACCATCCACGTGAATGCTGCTTGTGTGTTTATCAGCAGCCAGATTCCACCCTCTTAGACTCAACACGAACTCTTAACTATCCAAGTGATGATCAGTTTATTCATTTATTATTTTAACAGTTCTTTAAACAAATTTTTTACGGGGACGCTCTGCAAAAAATTAAATTCACAATTTCTCATGTGAAGAAATTCCATTTGGGTGTTTTAGCGAATTTTATTAAAAAAAAATAATACTATTTTAAAATATCAATATCTTTCTTTCGTTTCCGGAATCTTTGTGGGTGAAAGGAGTCTTAAGATAAAACTTCCCCCCCCTCCATATAAATAGTTGGTCTCGAAAATGTTTTTTTAGTTAATGAAATGTTTTAACATTATTTTTACATGAGAACTACAATTTCTCAATTCTTTTTAATATTGTATTTTAAAAATAGTAATTAAAATATAACTTGCTTTGATTGATCTTTCAATGTTTTAAAAAAGTAAGGATTCAAATTTTGTTTCTTCTGTGCATTTTATAAACATAAATTACATTATTTTTAATCTTCTTTTATTAGCTCAAAGGCACTAACAACTTTAGTGATTTTAATTAAGAAAGAGACACAGGAAAAAATATTGTTATAACCACTGACGAACCTTTTGATAAAAATATTTATTCTGCCGAAATTACCAGAATTCCTGAAGGTTATAAACAGTTTTTTTTTCACTTTTGAAAAGTACTAGTTTCAAGAACAGCTTACAAACAAGGAATGTGTTTAGTTTCAAGTTTTTAGAATAAAGATCCTGTGTTTGGAAAAACAATTATTAATTTTTGAATAGGCTCCAAAATTTTATTTGTGTGTAATATTTTTAAATCTTGTTTTTTATTTTATAATCAACTGTAAAATGTGAATCAACTAAATATAGTTAAAGTAATAGTACCCGAAAATCTATACTAATGAATATAATAATGAATAAATAATAAAAATATTGGTTTTTCCCAGTTACTCACCATCATTTACTAATTTGTAAAAAAAAATCAGTATCTTTTTCCAAATTTTGTGAAATTTTAATCTTTTTATCAAGTAGTAAATTATGTTTGTAAAAAAGTAATTTAGTTATATTGTAAATTTTAACTCGGATGAGGCAGAGTATATCAAGAAATTTTGCACCTTATTAAAATATTGAAAATTATTTTCAGATGATTAACATTTCAAAACTGTAAACATTGAGGCATTACATAATTTTTATTTTAAATTACTATAAATTAAAAATAAGTTTGAAATGAAAGCACTCTCTTAGTAACAAAAACAAACTATCTATCATATTTTGAGTGAATATTTTTTAATGAATGTTATGCTATGTATAAAAAGTATAATATATTTAAATTTTAAGATTTTGCATAAAAATTATTACATTCTGTCTATGTATAAAAACATCAAAGTGATTGTAAGTGAATGAATCATGCTTGATTATTGATCTCAATTTGTAAATTGTTTGTTAATATTTCCAAGTTATGTCATTATTTTTACATTTCATAATTTACTTCAAATTTATTATTTCCATAAGCCAATGTAAATAATATTGGAATGTTTCCTTGATTAGTGATTTGGAGTTGACCAATCCAATATTTGGCTACTCTTTTATATAAGTTTTTATATGTAAAAGTAATATTTCAATTTTTAAAGAATAAAATAATTTCAAAATACATAGTAATAAGAATTTTCTTCAGCCTAAAATTAAAATCTTTTTTTATTTTCTCTTTAAAACAAT
This sequence comes from Parasteatoda lunata, assembly GCA_949128135.1. Lineage (NCBI taxonomy): Eukaryota > Metazoa > Arthropoda > Arachnida > Araneae > Theridiidae > Parasteatoda > Parasteatoda lunata. The sequence goes on along the minus strand of OX421972.1, from coordinate 56,991,087 downwards.
AGTGATACTAACTCTATAGCATCTGTTGGTGCTTTAACGAATGAAATGTAAAAAAGAATTTTAATTTTATATATATCATATTAGAAAGTGAAAAATTTTTATATGAAAGAAAATATTTTTTAAGCGCCAAAAGCGGAGAAAATTAACATAATTATAAAATATGTAAAAAAAAGAAAAGATAATTTAAATCAAATTCATATAAATCAAATTATAATTTAATTATTTAAATCTATAAAAAGTAAAAAAACTATTTTTTAGATGTCTTATGTAATATATATATATATATATATATATATATATATATACACCGAAGAGCCATTACATTATGACCACCCTGCTAATAACATGTAGGACCACCTTTAGCCCTCAAAACTGGTAGCACCCGCCGTGGCATTGATTCCACAAGATGATGATAGGTAGTCTGAGGTATCTGGTACCAACAACTGGTCCTGCACTTCCCTCACATTGCGAGGGGGTAGCGTGGCAGCACGAATTTGGTTTTCTAAGTAGGACCACAAATGCTCTATTGGATTAAGGTCAGGTGAATTTGGGGGCTAAGACATGACTTGAAAGTCACTGGAATGTTCCTTGACGATTCGACCCTTATGACATGGTGCATTATCCAAATCATGGTGCAACATTCCTCCATTTTTAGTTCCCTTCAAAACACTAATTTTTGGTGCAACCTTTCGCTGCTTTTACTCTCTTTCAAAATTCCGATTTTTGGTGCAACCTTCTCTCGATATTTGGAACTAGTGAAAGCACCAATATATAGTAAAAATGATCACGATTTTTTGTAGGCATCAAATGAATACCAAAGTTTGGCGCATCATAGCTCGAAATTTTTTACAGTGTATCAATAATGAACAGCATTTAAGTAGTGTCACATATTACTAGGATCAAAATCCATACGATCATTATAGAGAACCGCTCCAAAAAACTAGCTTCAGATTAGCAAGATTTATCTTATCGCAGACTCTTTTTCGGCATCTATGACCCGGTTCTATTGTGCCAACTTGTGGGCCACTATAAAAATGAAAGTGTTAATACATTAAGATAAAGAATTAAGACATTCTTTCAATTTTTAAATTATAACGATGGTCAGCATTCATACTTTTTTTTACATCAGATATAACATGAACATTTCTTTTAATAAATGATTCTTGTTTTTAATAAAAATAAGTGTTTAGATCTAATTTGTAATGTAAAAAAGACCATAAAGGTTATTTTGAACGTAAATCTACTTTGAGAGGGGCTATGTCCTTAAGTAACTGTGCCAGTTTACTTGTCGTTCTTGACTTTTTGTAATTATTAGTGACCTTCAAAAGCATTAAATTTAAATTTTATTTGGTTATAAAATTAGTGCATAAAATGAGGTTTGACCTAAAACCGTCCGTTTGCTGTCAAAATGATCGCTAACGAGATTTAAATGTATTATTTCGATTTAACACACTGTTCCGCCTCTATAACTTATCTTTATTCATTACAGAGTATTAATAGGGGTAAATGGTATTAATAGATTTAAACTTTAAAAGCTTTTTTTCACAAATGAAGTCTCTCTCCTGCTCGCTAAAGCTCTCCTACCCCTCTTCATTGTTCATGCAGTCCCCAATTGTTTTGATTCTGATCTGATTTTTCCTGAAAGTTATTTTAGGTTATGTTTTATACATAATATATTGAATAAAGATTATCTTTTATATCCTTTAAAATAATACAATCAAAGCTGCTGATCATTGTTGCAATTATTAAAAATAATCTTTTCTTAATTTTTTATTATGTTATTCGAACTAAAAATCATACATTTCTGCTCATTTTCCGCAATGGTCGTTTTAGTGTTTAAATATAGTGTTAAAAATATTGGTCGTTCTAGTGTGAAATTTATTAGAAACTGAAGAATTACTTGGAATAATTTAGACGTTGAATAGAAACTAAATAATATTTGACTGGGATTCAGCATTTGCTGACTTTTAACTAAAACATCAAAAGGAATAGATACAAAACACATATTCAATGTCAAAACTGAAGGACTCCTAAAATTTACGAAAAGCCTGATATAATGCCCGATATCAAAGTGTTAAAAATCTACAATCGCATTCATGTGAAATGAGAGTCACCTGAATATTCAGTTCACGTTTATGCAAATGAAAATTTGATTGTGGTATTCTGAACAGTTAATCCAAGAGTATGGCATACATTAATGAATATAAATGCCAGAATCATTATTGATCCTTTTGAATCTGGTAATTTCACATCTGTGGAATACTAATATACTCTCTTAGTTGTCTCTATCATTAAAATAGCGTTTTATTCTCCCAGTTCATGCTTGTTTCCAGCTACACTCAGAATCAATTATCCAGCAACACTCAGAAGTCTATTGGTTAAGAAAAAATGAATAAATTTGAATGAACAGGTTTTGCACGCTTTGTCATCTACTTTGAATATTCTTTTATCCAAAAATCATTTAAAACTTTCGTTGTATCATTTTAAAACTTTTAGTACTTTCATTACTGATTTAACAAAATTATTAGGTTCATAGTGCTTTTATCATTTATTTAACAAAATTTTTTTCTTCATTATTCAAATTTGTTTTTTTTTATAAATACGAATGTTTTTTTAGATGACACACATAAAAAATTAAAAGTACATACAATTAAAGAAGAGAATACGCTATTTCTTCTAAATATTATCTTTAATATTTTAAAATATATTAATCTGTATAAGTTAATCACTAATAATAATGTAATCAAAGTTATTTTATAAATTAATAGAAAGAAACTAGTTTGTGAAGTAATATACTTCGTGAATGAAGAGTATCATTGAATAGATATTCAGATTTTCATAAATATTAATGCAGAGTTTATTGTATATAAAGTTTATATTATTACTTCGGTTTCTTAACATTCACTGCAATATTTGCCACTGAGTAATATTTATCGTTTTCTTGCCATCTAATTACACTTCATTAGTTGTTATTTTAGGACAAATTTAAATTTTTCTGTGTGGCTTTGATTCCTATTTGTTTATCGATTGTATATCATAAATTTATAATGAAAAATTTTTGTTTCAATAAATAGATTTTATCGAGCATATAACGTTGAATCTGTAAAGTTTGACATAGTAATTAAAATAGTATTTATTTTAAGAGTCTTAACTAGGATTTTGGTAACGAGTTTTTTTTTTAAATAAAATAAATGTGAAGTAAAATGTTTAGGTTAATGTATAAATATAAAAAAAATATAACATAATCTAAGAATATTGAATTTAATTTAAAAAATGATTTTTTGTTCAGAAATCAGCGAGACGGTAGATTCGCCGCCAACCTCAAAAGTCAAAATTTGCCGGAGAAATATATATTCTGCACAACTTCCCGTGTTAAAGTCGAGATTGATTTTATTTTTTATCTACGTAAATAAACTTCAAAGAATAAAAAAAAAAAATACGATATGAAAATATTTGCTACATCTTTACGGTATCAGACCTGTATACCTTTTTAAGATATCTCTAGAATTACGGAGATAAAAATCATTTAAATTTCTGAAAACAAAATGGTAAAATTTTGAAGAAACTGTCTGAATTAATTTAGTCGAAAAAGGATTCGAGTGCGATTCAAAATGTTCCGACTTAAAATATGTTGTTGATTTAAACTTCTATAAATTACTCTTTTTATTTATCATTTATTTAAAATCATTTTCCATTATTTAATTGTTTGGCGATAAAGATAGGCGATTAATTTGTCATTGTGATTCAGAAATATCTACAAATAAGTTTTTCAACATTTTGCTACCGAGTCACTTTTCACCGACATGTTTAGCTTATGAAAGTTCAGCAGCAACATAAAAGTATAGGATGACTATTCTCCTATAGGTTAAAATTAATTTACCACGTCTTTCAAGGTTTGACTGTTTACTTTTTGTCTAAACAAAATCAAAGCTGAATACTTTTCCTATCGACAGAATATGATACCTAAGCATTTTATTAAACTATAATCAGTTAAATTCTTCTGAAAACATTTGCGTTTAAGTTTTGCGCCATATAACACGGTAAACGTAAGAAAATTAACCATCGTTCTTGGTTACCAGATACCCCAGGATTTAATAACATATAAATATAAAAACAAATTTCTTTAATTAAATAAATTTAACTAATTTAATTTTTATTTATTTTATAAATGTAGCTAAATATAAATATAAAAACAAATTTATTTTCAGTACTTTATTGGTATTTAATTTTAAAAAGAGTTCATTTCAAATTAAAATTGTTTAATATATATTAATAACTTTATAATTAACTTTGATAATATATTTTGCACAGAATCAGATAATGGTGACAAGTCCGAGAAGTTTTGTTTAAATATAAATTTAAATGGTTAAATCTAGTTTTACATCATAAAAATCAAAATTTGTTTGGTTGTAATGAGCATAAAAGTATAAAATTTATAAAGCAGTTGCTAATTTTTAAAATATTTTTTTATTCCTAATTATAAAAAATATTTCATAATAAATTGATATCAGAGCTATAAGTGCATTTTTTTTTAAGATGTAAAGGGCTCAAAGACTGACCGACTTTGATGTTTCGTCTGATATTTGTACTTTAAGGCATTTAGCCTGAAATTGTTATTAATCATCCTTTCTTATTGTTTTTGTTATTTTGAAATTATCACTCTAAACTAATGACATAAAACAAAACTGAAAGCAATATTTTTAGGTGAAAGCAAATTCATAACATTTCTTTGTATGAAATTAAAAATTAAATATTACTTAAAAAACCAAAATGGTACTCAAAGTTAAAATGGTAAACGAGCAAAATGATTAGGAATAAATTTTATCCCAAAAGAACCGGAAACTAAGAGCGTGTGATGCTGTATTTGTGTTTATACAAAAGGTTTTTTTTTTTTTTTTTTTTTTTTTTTTTTTTTTTTTTTTTCATTTTTTACCAACACTGATTGAATAACGCTATTTGCAGTTAATTTCTCTTTTGGTGAGTTGAATTTCTGAAAAGTTTCTTTTAAGACATACATAGAATTCCGTTAATTAGAAGTTAGAAGTTTGCGTTGATTAGGAATAGCACAATAAATAAATACAAAACGGACGAAAATAAAAATGAGAGAAACGAAGAAAATTAAGACAATCCATAAGTTTTGTTACAAATTAATCTTGAAAATTTTTCCGTTCATGTAAGTTCATTAGCATGCTTTATATATTTCATTTTATGTTTTCTTCTGTTCAGTCTTTGCATTTTATATTCTGTTTTTTACGTGATATTTATTGCTTAATGTGTTCTTTTCTATTTTGTTTCAAAAAATGTTTTGAGTGCTCTTCACACTATTGTATTGATGTATTTTGCTTTGGTTACATTGATACAATATTAGAAAGCACTATTTTTTTCAAAATTTAAAAATTAAGAGGTAAACCAATTTATTCGATAAATACAATTAATAATATAAAATACAGTATCTTTTCTTTCTGAAAGTCATCATTTCTTTATTCTATATATTGTTTACATTAAACAATATCGTTTTTGCTTACAACAAAAATTACGTCAACTTAGCAAAATTATTTTAACCATGAAAAAAATGCACACGATAACTTTTTTCTTAATTACATGTTATGCATTAAAGAACACAAATCATGAGTGTCAGCCAAATGGTAAATGTTAGTTTTAAATTCCCGTGGAAATGTTTCAATTGAAAAAATGGTAAAAATAGATATAATACAACAGTAAAAGAGGAAAAATACATTCGTATTTCAAAGAAAAAAACGCTTGTGAAAGAAATACTACTTCTTAATTAAGAACATAATTGTTAACACCTCAAATTAATATGAACTGCTGAAGTAAATTTCAAAATTTAATTAAAAATCTTAACTATAATTCTTAAGATATACTGTAGTTAATTAAAATAGAAGAAATTAGATGCACGAAAAAAGATGATATTACATTTTCTTTTAATTAATTTTAGTTGAGAATATTTAATTTTTAAGAGTAATTAATATATAAATATGCAAATGTTATTAGTTATATTATATTTGATATAACTATATCAGATTGATGAAGAAATAACTGCCAATTAAAATATTAGTTTCTCTACCTAATTACTAATTCGAACCGTTTGTTTTATTTTTGTTAATAATAAATACTTAAAACAGGCACCAATTTTATTAAATTAATTTTAATTTGTACACTATGAAAAATTAAATGGTTAATGTTATAAAATTTTTATTTCATCTAATTAAGATAAGCATTTCAATATAAAACTTTAATGTAAAAAGGTTTATTTATAATAAAAAATAATTTCTGCGCAATTGTTTAAGTAAAAATATTAAATTACTAAACTCTTTATTTAGTGTAAGACTTTAGATAAATATCTTAAAACTCGAAGATAAAACCTTTTGAATGCAAATAAATGTGCTTGTTTAGTTATTCTTAAGTTCTCCATTTTTTTTTTTTTTATAATAATTTATAAAAAAAATTCTTTTAATATATAGTTATAAAAATCAAATAATCGAGGTAATAAATGTTTGCAGGTAAATATATTTAACATTTCTTGTTTATTTTGGGTTCCATTTTTTGTTTTATAAAAAAATTACCAATTGTAAACATTTTTGCAAAGGAAAATATGAAATTATATATTTTTCTGATTTATTATTTTTCTGAAAATAGAGAAGAGAATAGAGAAAATAGAGAACAGAAAAACTTAAAAATAATTAAGACATTTTAGCGATTAATTAATAATAATATAGCGATTGATATTTTATTAAGTATAATATTATGCATTCTTTTTTTATATGTTTTTATGCACATAAATCTTGTTTGTATACTTATATCATTACAGGCTTTTTTAATGAAAACATTTTTAAATAGCAATCTGTCACCAGTGTCCTACCTTAGGGATTTCTTAAGAGAAGAATTACAAAAGTAAAAATTTGATGAATGGAAAAATGAGGAAGGGACCATATAGGGAAGGGTGTACATAATGGCAATATATTTATTATACTTCGAACTATTTTAGATGCAATATTAAGTACATGTACATATACCTCTAAAAATTTGTTTAATACCAATATTGCTAAAACTGACCTTTTTTTACTGTATTTTTCTCAGCATCTAAACAAAATACTACTTCAGTTTTTTCGCAGAATATTTACATTTACATGTTTACACAGTGGTAACTGTTAATACATATCTTCAGAATTTTTTAAAACTATTATGAACTGAAAAATTTTAATTTTAAAAAAAATCATCATTTTTGATTAAAAGTCTCCCGTAACTAAAAAAAATTTTCTTGTTGACTCCAAAAAAATATCACATCATACAATTAATATAATCTCAAACATCTCCAAAAAGTTTCCAAGTGATATCATAAGTAGTTCTTGAGAAAAAATACATCGAAAAAGGTCGGTTTTAGCATTATTGCTATATGCCTTACTGACTCCCCTTAACGAACAATTATTTAAGAAAATGTTAGATATAAATTAAATTATATATATGCTTGAAATCTACATAAATTTAATTAAACTTGTACAAAATTTAAAAAATAAATAAATTACAATATCTACTTTACAATCCATTGTAATAGAAAGAAATAAGGAAGCTTATACTTCAAAGATAACAGGCTTATTTTATAAACTGAACTGAAAATTTATATCATATGAAAAATGGCCATGTAAAATATTTCTAAAGAAATGCATATATATTTTAGTCATCTTTGGTTTTTTATTTCTTAGGGATATGGAAGCATAAAAAACGGCTTTCCGTCAAACGGAAGTAAACTATTGATTTATAGCATCAGCTTTAAATAACTTCGTCAGCTATATTTATTTATCCATTTTAAACTTCAGAAATTTACGAGAACTCACCTATTTAATTTCAAGAGATTCAGTATTTTGAGTTGAAGTGTGTTATATGAGAACGAAAGCCCATAACTTATAAAAGAAATATATTTAAAATTTCTGCATATATCTGCTACAGTTATTAAAATAATAGCTATCTAAAAATAGTTCTAACAATTATATTTCCCTCAATATAGGTGAAATTTAATTTCTAAACACGAACAAAATCTAAACTAAAAAGTACACTGATGGTAATTTTTGCTGAGTAGTAGATTCTAATGATAAATATAAATTAACATACTATAAAAGAAACGAAACACACTCTAAAGGAAATAAAAAGCTGCAACTATTTAAATATTTACTCCTTAAACAAATCTGCTACTATTTATACTTAAATTAATATACGTAAAATGTAATATTTCAATAAAAAAAAAAAAAGAACGACAATAGTATTTTTTGCTGAGTAAGTAGATTCTAATGATAAATATAAATTAACATACTATAAAAGAAACGAAACACACTCTAAAGGAAATAAAAAGCTGCAACTATTTAAATATTTACTCCTTAAACAAATCTGCTACTATTTATACTTAAATTAATATACGTAAAATGTAATATTTCAATAAAAAAAAAAAAGAACGACAATAGTATTTTTTGCTGAGTAAGTAGATTCTAATGATAAATATAAATTAACATACTATAAAAGAAACGAAACACAGTATAAATCAAAGAAAAAAGTCTCAAATATTAAAATAATTGCTATCTTAAAAAGAACTGTTAATATTTGAATTTAAATTAATATAAGTAAAATTTAATTTTTTTACAAAGAATAAAATTACATTAATAGTAATTTGTTTTTGGGAGTGGTAGATGGTAATGATAAATACAAATTAACATTCTATAAAGGAAACGAAACACTTTATAAAGGAAATTAAAAGTTGATTTTTATTAATGTCTGAATTAAAATAAATACATTATTAATTTCGGTAGATATTTAAATGTAATTCATTCAGGATATATTAATATGAGTATTTCTAACAACTTTTGATTATTTCTTATGTTTCAATACAACGTTACTACAATGAAAGAGTTGATCAGATCTACTCTGTAAAATCTCAAATAAAATCAACTCCGTAAAATAATCAAATCTATTCCACTGTAAGAAAACGTTTTTCTGTTCCACTGCAAAAAATCACGGTAAAAAGTACTCGCACTCAAGGTTTTGGTGTTGTTGTGGCTTATCCTCCAACCGTCTGTCGAAGTCAGACAAGATTCATTAAAGCTTTCACCCTCAAAAAATTAAGAACCAGAAGGGGAGAAACGTAGAAGTCTTCCGAAGAAAGACCCAAGCGGTCCAGGATGTGCTCTGCAGAGACCTGTTGAACTTGCCATTTAAAGCAGACTGCATAGATTCTCTTGATCTCAAAGAACAAGAGACTCTTTGTATGTCCACTTGCCAATCTTCAAAATGCCATTTGTGAGGCTCTGTTACAGGGGAGGACAAACTGTCAGCTTACCAGTGGTAGCAGGAAGGGTCCTTCCACTCCTTAGAAATTTCATATTTAACCTAAGATTGATGCTCTGAGCAGGTAAGAGCTGAAGAGGAAGATGTTGAGTGACTGCAATCCTCCTTGGTTAAGCGATCGGCTTGGTCATTGCCATAGATGTCAGCGTGGGATTGAATCCACTGAAAAAGAACATCATGGAGCTTTGAAATAAGTTTAAGAAGGAAGGAACCTCTAGTTTTATCTCCAATTGTAATCCAATTGATAAACTCTAAGTTTTAGTACTTTTTATTGCATTATTTGTTTTTATGTGCATGTTACAAAAAAACAACAACTAATAAACTGCATTTTTTACAGTAATAAATACGGTAAAATCACCGAAAATCTAATTGAACAATAAAATCTAATTAAACATTATTACTGTAACAATTGTGATTAACTATTTTGCGGTAAAAATTGATTTTACGGAGAAAAAAAAATAGCTAAAATACCCAAGTGACGATTTTTATACGGTAATTTGATCCGGATTCAAAAAAGAATAGAAAATTGCATAAACAAATGTTGTCTGAAGCCCACTTAAAAACTTTTCATGTCAGTAATATAAAGAAAATAAACAAAAGGTATTCTATGTGATTTTATTTTTAATGTATTTCCACTCATTTTACACAATTACTTTCAATATTACGGCAGAATGGGTAAAAAGCTTTGGTCATAAGCTTAATTATATAACTATATAATTTTACACCAAAGCTGCACACACTGTAAAAGTTTCCGTTTCGATAATAAAATATATAAAAAGCCGTATCAGTATAAAACTTCCGGTGTATCATTCGAAAAAATGAATTTTTTCGTAAAATCCATTTTACCGTGAAATATTATACCATAATTACAATCCATCATATTTTTTGTTTCATAATATAACCCTGTAAAAATGGGTTTTATGTGGTTACCTTAAACTATAATTGTTGGGTGAACGATGAAGATTTAAATTTTGATAATTTGTTGTCTGTCGAATGCGTAACATTTCTAGAAATATGTTAAATATAAAAAGGTGTATAAAAGTTTTTGTTTATAGTTTTGTATAATATATTCTGCAACTGTTTCCAGCGACTTTTGATAGCATTTTCACTACACCACGTTCTTATGTAATTTTCATTTTTTTAATTTGTGTTTGGTCAAGTTAATTTGAAGCACCCTATGTATCTATCTGAAAAACATATTTTTGCAGCAGTAGTATAGAAAAGCTATGAAATACTACATACCTTTTATAGAAACATTAAATATATATCAGTATCATAACCCATTTGAAGGTCAATTGGCAAGCAGTGGCCATATCAAGGAATGATACTAAGTTACACGTTTCAAATATGACAAAAAATGGATGTTAAAATCTAAATCAGAAGTAAAATTGTAGGAAACCAAGACAGAAAGGCATTTGATTAATTCCGTTATTATCATAACAATATAAAAAAACCGGAAGGATCTCTCAAAATTGTCCTTTTAGAGTTTCTGTCGTTGCCAAACAAAACATTCTTGTCGAATCTACTTCAATAACAGCACCTTCAAAACAGTGGCATTACCAAAAACATCTTTAAAATATACGTGATCGTAACTAATTATTCTGGGTTTAGCTGAAACGTAACCCGAAGAAGAAAAAAAGTAATGTTGTTGGTAATCTTTTTTTTTTTTCATAGTGGAAATCATAATGGTAATGAAGAATAATAAAGTGATAAAAATGACAAATAGCTCATGTTATATGGGTAAGAAATGATAAGTTATGTAAATGAAAATACTGAAACATAGTGACGTAAGTAAGTGATGAAACAACATATTTATAATAAAATGCAAAAGAGAAAATTATGAGAAAATTTAAGATTATAAAGGTTCTATGATTGAAAAAATATAGCTTATTTACATATTAATTGTGCGCGTACAAACGCTATGCAACCACATAAAATATATTCTAATATCGAATGTAATTAACGAATATATGTTTGGTGTTAAGGTTGTTTCGAAAAGAAACTGCTCTCAGATAAAAATATGATTCTAACAAACATATTCTTATAACTGTTTTGTGTTTATAACAGTTATTCAAATGTGTTTAGTGAGCGTCATCTGAGCTAATTATGGAATTGGACCTTACAGTATTGTAAAAAATGAAAAATATTTGAGAAAATTTTTTTTTTAAATAAAATCTTAAGAAGTTAACTCCAGCACTGAATTGTCTGTGATTATAAAAGAGAAAATTATAATCATTTTTTAAAAATTTTTTATAATTTTCTAGTAAGCGTAAAAATCTTGCCGAATAGATGATTTATTTATAAAAAAGAATTAAATATATATTTTTTTAATACACTGGGGTAAGAAACTAAAATATTTCGCAGACTTGGTTGATTAACTGTAGAACTGCTGGAACGATTTTAATGAAATTTGATATGTACATTCATTGGTACAGTAAAAACAAATAACCATTCAACAATTGCAATACACACGCATGATCATGCATGACACTCGTTGGAGTCGGAAGGTATGGAACAGCGGTCGCAGAATAAATAAAAAAAATGGTTAATAGGGGGCATGCTCTCCTCTTACAGATATACAGGCGTTGCAGCGTGATTTCATACTTGAAATTAGGCAGTTTATCATTTCCTGTGGCAATTGGTCCCACTAATTCAGCAATGCTGTTTTCATTATCTGGATGGTTCTTTTAGAGGTGTAGCGAGTTGCAATTGCCCTCCCCAGATCGTCCCAGACATGCTCTATAGGGTTGAGGTCAGGAGATCTGACTGACCAATCCATCTGTCGAATATCTTTACTCTAGAAATTCGTCTACCAGAAGAACTCTATGTGGTCTCGCGTTATCGCCCATTAAGATGAACTCGGGGTTAATTGCACCCCCTGAAAAAGCGAACATAGGGTTCCAAGACCTCCTCTCCATAACTCACACCAGTCACAGAGCCTCTTTTAAAGACATGGAGAGTTGTGCCTTGACCTTTAAACCTACTCCACCATAATGGTCAATTTCGCGAACAATGGAGAGTAGGGATCGGGTCCCTGGTTCTCTTCATATGAAAGTACGACGAGAATCAGTGTTCAGGCTGAACCGGGACTCATCACTGAAGAGACTGATCACCCATTGATACATTTTCCAATCTCTATTCTTTCTGCAGCTTGCTGCACGTACTCCCCTGTTCATAGAGGTGAGATGGAAGCAAACAGCAGATCTTCTTGCAAACAACCCTCTCTCATGAAGTCGTTTGGAAACAGTCATCCTTGATACAGGGGTTCCTGTGGCTGCATTCAAGTCTCGAGAGAGTTAAGAAGCTGTAGCCATTCTGTTATGCCTCGCTATAATGGACAAATGGCGACCTTCTCTGGTGGCTCTTTGACGACATTTCTCATGCTTTCTCTCAATGGATCTGGTATCCTGTAACTATTTCCATAAGTTACACACGATGCTGGGCGTAAAATTGAACTCTCTACAAATCTGAACCTTAGACTGGCCTGCTTCTTGCCTCCCCACAATTCGCCCCCTCATTCCATTATTAATCGTAAGTGGTCACTCATTTTTATAGTTACAATTTGAATTTAACCTATTGCTGCAGAACAACAGCAAGAAGTTCTCCGAGGAGTGCTAGCGAACGAAATGAGTCTAAACTTACGCGCACTTTTAAGCCTATTTCTCTACTTTTACCACCTACATACACATGTACGCTTACGTATTTGATGTACAAAATTTGCTTTTTTGTCTAGAAGCAGTGGTTTTACATTCATTTCAGTTCTCTTCATGAAATTCGATAAAATATGCAAATTTTTTTAATTTATTTCACCAGTGTAATTCGGGCTATTTATCCTTTCTAAGTCCAGATAATTATTTACGACGAAACCGGTTAACATCATTGGAAGGCGAAAAAATCTCCCGTTAAGATAACAAATAAAATGGCCATTTCAGTACGCCAGTTAAAAGTTTGTGAAAAAAGTTGTGATTAAAGTTGCAATAACTTTCGAAAAATTTCTAATTTCGAAAATTAAAAACTATCAGTTAAGTTTACAAACAAAAATGGCCCAGCTAATACACGAGTTAAAGGTTTGCAAAAAAAAAATAAAAGTTTTTGAAAAAGTGATTCAAGTTGCAATAACTTTCGAAAGAATTGGAATTTTGAAAAAAAAAAAAAAATTGCCCGTTAAGTTTACAAACAAAAATGGCCATTCAGTACACCAGTTTGTGGAAAAAGTAAATAAAGTTGCAATAACTTTCGATGAAATTGGACAAAAAAATTTCGAAAAAGAAAAACTATCCGTAGTTTGAAAAAAAAATGCCCTTTCAGTATACTAGATTTCAATTTATATTAAAATTTTTGTGGTTTTTACAGTGACCCACATGGCATTTTTCTAAAAGCTTAATAATTATAAAGTTAACTATCGAGTTTTAAATACCCTCCATACTCCCTGTACATTTTTCTGCACACAGTCATAATTTTAATTTTTTAAGCCTTATAGTTTTTGTACTGCAAAACAAACTGTAATAGAGTTCAACACTCAAAACTTAAGAGTCGGCGTTAACAGAATCTAAACTTATCATTTATCATTTGGCGAAATAACTTTTCAGAAACAACCTTGAATTTTAATATATTATATGAAGCATTTCAAATTTAAATTGAAATTTTTTTGACTTGATTTAAAAATAATGTGATAAATTTAAAATATAAAACAAGTTGTGCAGAAATTTCAACAGAAAAAATATCGTTTTAACTTTTTTTTCTATAAAAAGAAAAGGTTCTTTCAAAATAATAGAGATATAAAAAAAAGTTCTCCGCTATCCGAAGATAAATGATTATCGTGATCGAAACGTGTGATAAGAACAACAAAAAGTTGCTTTAGAAACTGTCTCATCTTAATGGTCCATAAAATAAAACATTTAATATACTTTTCACTAGTGTAGAAAAGTTTCACAAATCAGATGCTTATAAAAGAAAAAAAAAGGCTTCAGATGCACATTTAAGTCTTTCACGCATGCCTATTTCTCAAATAAATTCTTTCAGTTTTGCCAATTTGGATTGAGTGAATTTTTAAATAATACTTATTTTATCATCCATTATACTTTTTAAAACTCCGCCCATTCATTTTTTCACAAATAAACAGTTCTATTCTCGTTAGAAATAGTATATTAACCTTTCATGAATGAATAAAATTAAAAAGTGAAATAGATTACATAGAAATAAAACTTTTTACTTACGTATTTAAGCAACTTAAAAACGTTATTCATTCGCAAATGGTTCCAACGCTCCATTTATGCTTCTATAAATTCTAAGGGGACACCTAAATGTATACATTTTAAAGTAAAAACAAATTCCAAAACGTTGTGTTTGAAAACATTCTTGCATATCGGGCTTTCTTTTGAAAATCAGGATCAAAGTTTATCATCGAGTTCAAAAAATTGTAGCGAAAAGCAAAATTATTTGCCTTACTTCATTGGCATAAATTTGCCAAATTATTGCAATGCTTTATAAGTTGTGTCTTGCTCAGCTAACGTTTCAGCACTTTTATAAAATTAAAAGCAGAAAAATCTGAACTTTAATATGGTTAACTGTCAGTATATTGAGTGCAGTAACAGTGACAGAAAAAAAATACTGCTATAAAAATTATAATAATAAAACTCAAAAATTGAACTTAGAGCGGAAAAATATGTCGAAATTTTAAATCTAGTTAAATTTTTATAGGAATTATAATTCTCAATCTGGTACTTGTGTTCAAAAAATTTTGTTTTTTTCTTCATCGAGATTCAGTGGCAGTGAGAAAAACTATTTTTTTATTATTTGTGTGCTGAAGCTTTGAAACTATTTGTCATAAAAGTCGAAAAAACTTGAATAGTAAAAGGAAAAAAATATTTAGAAAATATATTTGAGCAGAAAGCAAGCTGTTTCGGTTAGAAACTGTGGAATTTATTGAATATGTTAAAAATGCGTAAATGAAAAAACAAAGGTTGAGATCTTTTTTGTTTTTTTAGCATAATAAATTTCTATTGTTCGTAAATTCCAAAATTTTAAAATAACTATAAACTGGTAAGATTTCCTAACACTATATTTTTATTTTTAGGAAAACATCAAAACAATAAAAAAGTTTACATTTATTATTTACAATTTTAACATACGTACTAAACAATAATTTTAAATAATATTTTTTCTTTAATTAACTAATTAAATAGAACACGCATATAATTATTACAAATGAAGTTAAAAAACAACTTCAATTCCAATATATTCAATAATAGACACATCACAATTCTTTAAAAGTTTAAGGATATAACCACGTATGTCATAGAATATTTAGGATAGATAAATCATAAGAAAACTACAGATTAGGATACGTATATCAATTTATAATTTACGTTAACAGCAGATGCCATTTAAAATTAAACATATGAAATTTAAAGTGTTTTTTAAAATTTCATTGGAAACAATCAGGTTAACTGGTTGTTTTTGTACAGTTTGCTTTTTAAAAACAGTTAAGTTTTATTCAAATAAAAAGGAATGCTTAAAATGTTGTCTATGCTGTCTGCATTTGTTTATCTTCCATATTCCCATAACAAACCATATCTTTGGGGGTACTGAATTTGTGATTTATCGTTCTCTACATCAGGTAAAAACTACGATCTGTGGATGAACGAATGTAAGTATTTACGGGTTTGCCCTATAATCCGACAGGACGTGTGTGTGGCTGAAGTTGTATTCTTTATCATAGATGGCGCCTCGAAAGAACATGAAACGCACCCTCAACCTTAAATTCTTTTGGTTACATCAAGCAGGCTTGCTGGCATTGGCAAGTAGCATTAGAAACAACAACAATATTGCATTCATATTGTATTTGTTATTCATTTACATCCAATTGTATAATTTCTTTATATTATCCAAGACAGTTTGGTACAATCTGTCCCTCTTTTTATCCATGGAATTAAAACTAATGATTATTGTTAAAAAATGGATAGTAACTTTTCAAAAATCAAATACATAAAATTAATATTTTTTTATAATTGTAAAAAAATGTTTTTTTTTCCTTGTAGATTCTCTTGCGTGAAAAAATAAGTCTAATTTGGATAAAAATCAAAACTCGTATTTTTTTTTATAAAAAAAAATATCCTTAATAATTTATTACCTCTAGAAAAATGTTGTACTAGATTTAAATCTCCAGTTCTTTTTCCCCACACTTGCACAATTTGACTAATTTACATTGAAGCTAACATAGGCTCTTGTTGATGGACGTTTTCCCTACTGATAGTACAAACACAGTTACATAGAAAACTGTGAGCAGAATTTTTTCTTCAATTTCATCAGCACTTAAAACCACTGCATCGGATGCCTTCAAAATTTATGTTGAAGTTATTAGTTTAAAATGGTAATCGAAAGAAATTTAAATCGGATATACTAAAATAACACGGGTTTACTAATTTGGATTCATTACCACTTTAAGTGAAAATAAAAAAATTAAAAAAAGAAACAATTTGAAAAATTGAGAGGTAGCATATGTAATTTAAATCTTTTCCATACTTTAAACATAAATGAATAATTTATGTACAGGATCCCCAACTGAGAGCAGACTAATTGATCTCTGATCTCGGAAACAAACGATGATTGAGAAATAAAACAAACTGTATGTCCATTGTGAAAATCTGCAAAGTTTTTATTCTGAAGTCTTTGAATTTAGAGTTAGACTTAGAGGTTGGGAAGCTCCGAGGAGCAAGACAATCGACCAGAGGTCCAAGATTTAGATCATGACTACCAGAAACGTTTTGAAGCTGAAACGAAGTTCAGCAAACTCCTGACAGGAATGTCCTGTAGTTCCCAGACCTTAACTTAATGTTACCATAGATGGCCAAACTTTTGAGCAGAAAAAGACTCTACAGAGAACATGTCGTACAGTCTCTTTCCTAAAATGACAACCACGGCAAAAAGAATGGGATGCAATGCCTATAATGTAGAAGCATCTCCTGAGGGTAAAGTGAGAAAACCAATGATCTTCCTCAAGCCATTCATGTTAAGCTTGGGATTCTCTTTATAATGCACACCGGGCAGTCACGATTCAGATAGAATTTAGTTCTGAGGGATGTCAAAAAATTATCTCGTAGTATCTATCCAATGATGTACCATTCACTGCACAAACCGAGAGTATGCCGAGGAGCCAACTATTAGTAATTTTTGTAAGTAAATTCCAAAATTTCTGTATAAGTTTTTCAGTTTTAACAATGAACAAAGTTTTTTTTGAGATCTTGTTGAATTGTATTTTGTTTCCGAGGTTATTATTTTTGAAATAAGTTAATCCTCTATTGGCCAAACCCTTCTATTCGAATAGTTCTACTCTGTTAGTGTTTTATTTAGTTTTAAATACTGCTTTTACTTTTAATTTGTTCTACGTTAGTCTCAAGTTAGTTAGTAATTGCTGACTATTTATCATTGTCACTACATGCCATTATGTATCCTTCATTGGTCAGGAAACACGATTATGATACTTGATTTAACTAAGAAAAATAAATTAAAAAAAAGACTAAAAACTAAACAACTTCCCTCTGTCTTTGGTTCCCACGGGGGAAAAGTTTTAGTCACATCGTCAGAAATTATTGAACACTTTTTAAGAAAATTTTTTCAAGAAAATTCCCAAGCACGAATACTCAAACTCGAAAATTCTGGGGACTTCCATAAATATATAAATATCTATTTCCACCTTCATCGTTCTTTCTTCTTCAGAACTGGTTCAATCATGAATAAAATGTCAACATCATCCTTGCTGCTAAAGTCAATTTTTTATACTATCTATTTCGTATCTATAGCAAATAGTAACAGGTGGGCAATGTAATGCCAATTTTCCTATGGATCATATGGATCATAGTCCAAAATTATGCCAATAGATCATATTCCATACTAGTAGATCATACTCCAGTAGATCATACTAGTAGATCATACTGTTTCTAAAGCAACCTATTAGGTGTACTATTATATAAGTTCTTTGTTTCTTCTATTATCTAACAAGAAACATTGCGCAATATTAGTTTTATGTCTCATTAAGAGTAAAATGTGAATCTAAAAGATAACTTATTCAAAATATTTGCATTTTATGAAAACTGATAGGTTAATTAAAAAATAATACCCATCTTTTCTAACGATAAAAAAATGGCGTTGGCAGATTAAAGAACTAAAAAAAAATTTGCGTTAAAACATTTAATGTTAAAGCTATTGAAATGTCTATTAATCTAAATTAATCAATCGAATTTAACTCAAAAAGGATACTTAATCATACCAATTGCATTAAAGTCACGAATTCAAAACTTGGATCTCTCAAAATACTGGCACAAGTATAACAAACTCTTTTTTTTAGCTTCCATTTGCATAATCTAAGAAAAAACTTATTGTAATGATTTTAGTGTCAATGGGCAGTATTTCTATCAAATTACTGTCAAATAAGATAAATTTATAACGGAAAACAGATTTTATGACATTTTTTTATGAGATTTTATGGTGTTAAAGAAGGGACACGTCTTATAATGGCATTAATATTTGGAACATAATTCTGGTTTTATAAGTAAAATAATTTATAAACGTGTCCTTTGAATATTTAGGAGATGTTTTTTTCTTGATTTTAGATTATGTTTAAAAGAATAATGAATCTAAAAACTTCAAACATTAGCTGAAGAAAATCTTTATTTTTTGATTGTTGGTTTAAGTTGTATATTATAGTAAATGTCATTTATTCAGTAAATGGATTTTGAAGTCTACATTTATGTATGTTCTTAATCTCTGATGAATAGATAGATGATTTTCTTCTTCTTACTCTTTTCAAAATCTTCAGAATCGAGATGCTTTATGATTTAGTTTTGTTAAAGATTTTTCAAAAAGCAGTGCTTCATCGATAATACCTTCGAAGTATTACAAGAAAAATACTTTTTCCATAGAATTTTCTTTCTTAAAGCTATTTTTCATTTCTTTCATAGAAATGCATGGACAAGTAATTTATGAGTTTAAGGTTAAAGTATAATAATTTTATTAAGCGATATTTTGTATTTATTTGATTTGCTACGTCAAAAATAAATATTTTGCAGTTTTGTTCTTTACATGTGTTTATACTTTGATTTATATGTAACTACATATAAAACGCTTGTAAAAAGTTAAAAGTTTTTTCAAAAAATTGCCAACTGGTATTGACGAAAAAGTATACACCGGAATATAAACACTATTAAAATTTTCTAATGCATTTGCTGAAGATTTTGGGGTTACAAGAAAAATTTAAAGACTGAGTAAACTGTCCTCAGTGTTTGAATAGTTTTTAACGAATCCTTTATTCACCTTAACTAATTACGAATTAAATCTTGTATTTGTTGAAAGAGTATGTACTAGTACTTTGTTTATCAGATAGCCTTTTATTAAGAGAGTTAAGAAAGGGTTCCATTTGACATTTTAGCGAACAGAATAAAACTTTATATAGCTATGTGCGAGTATAGAATTTCGTGGATTTTTTATTGTCGCATCTATTTCCTGCGTACGTAATGTTAAGTTTGCGCTATTGAGCAATTAATGAGGTCACATTTTAAAACATGTGTGCTTATGTGTATTTTTGTATTAATAACAATTATTTTTTATGACTTGAGTTCTTTTGAAAAAAATAGCCTGTTATTTATACTGCTACTATATATTTTAATGTCGTTACATATACATTTTTTACTCTCTACAAACTCTTACACATTGCATTTTCGACAATTTTTATAATTTCAAACATCATAAACGTTGGTAAAACCGTTTTTATGGGATGAACTATTAAATACGTGATTTTCTGAGTCTAATAATGCAAAGGCAATGAGAAGAGCAACAGATAATTAAAAAATAAAGGCATTGGAAATATTTTATCTTTATTATTTCTGACGATTTTTGTCTTACAGTTTTGTGCTCGATTATGTAATGTTGTACAATACTTATTTATCGTAGCTTAAATTTTCATACCATACAAAAATGCTATATAGGAAAAAAGTATTCAGCTAGAATAAGATACTCTTAACAAATTTAAGATTCAAGTACTTTTTTCAAAAAAAGAAAAGAAAAGAAAAAAGAAAAAAAAAACTAGTACAAATGAATCAATTAACAAAAGAAAAAAAAAACGGAAGAATGGATTGTCAAGAATTCCTTTAATGAACTTTTAGTTATTTTAAATTGTTTTTGTTTTATTTTTAAGTAGAAACACAATTTGCAGTACATTTCCAGAAGAAAATAACAATAAGGAAAAATTTATTAAATCTTAGAATTATTTCTTATTGCTGTAATTAATACCATTTTTATTCGCTTTTAGCGCAAAACTTAAAGTACTAAATTATAATTAAATACAAATTAAAATTTTTCTTTTCCCATTAGAAAGCTGTTATTCATCTAATTGTTCTTTAATGACTTACTTGAATCTCGAGCATTCGCTTTTATTCTTGTTTAGTTACGATCATTACCTAAACATATAATTAATTGTTAGGGAGAAAAAGGTTGCTTTCGTTTAACTTTTCAGAATAAATAAAAATACCAAATAAGATATAAATATATTTGCAAACAAATATATGTGCTCAACCCCATACTTTTCTTAAATTCAACATTTCCAATATATGCCTGTTATTTATTACAATTTACTTATATTAAATATATACACGAAGGAAAAGTTCCACCTCACAAAGGTTAGATTTAAGAAGAATCCAGTCGAATGATTATTTTAGATATTTTCGCGAAATTTCTACGTAAAAAATGGACATAACACATTTCACTTCCATTATACATAAGCTAATTTGTTTGTTTCATATACATTATAAAATATAAATATGTATATTATTTGTTAAGTAACAAATGCGTTTCTTAAGTTATCAAATGCAAAGGTGATACAAATGTTTCGATTGCTAAATTTTTGAATTCAACTTCTGCAGGGTCATGCTGAAATGTGCATAACATAATTGCTAACATATAAAAACTAAATTATTATTTCATTTAATCCTTTTTTTCTGTAAATAAAAATCATTAATACAATCTGTCCTTGATCCTTGATCCTGTTAATCCTTGAATTTAGTGCAGAATAAAGTCTGTTTTCAACATTAGCATAGGATTTGAAAACCGTTATATGGCTGCTAGTGTTTTGAATTCATTAAAATTCTTTATAATTTCTCAAGCTTTCTTTTCGGCCAACTCATTTTAATGCGTAAGGCAAAGAAAAAAAAGCCCTGGCATTGAATTTGATCAATTAATAGCCAATCTATGGATTCCTTAACTTTCCTTGGAAAAACTACGCTTACGTTCGCATTTTTAATTTCTTGGCGGACGGAGGTGTCCCGTAGGTGCCCTGCATCCACATCTCCCGGGCCATTTTCCAAATTTATAATTTTACAAAGTCTTTATTTATATTAAAATTTGAGAGTAATCTTTAATTTAGAGCTCCATAATTTTTAAAATATAAATCATTTTTATTTAATATAATTTGGATCTTTAGCAAGTAATTTGTGATTTTTGATAAATAATTGCTTGCCTACATCACTCCGGAATAATGTATGGACAACTGAAAATACGCCAATCAACATCTTCAACTTTTGTAGAAAATTTTTTACAAATTAAAATAATTTCTTAACAGTCAGTGTTTCTCTCATTTTAATTTCAAAGCATTCATTTGACTCTTAGTTGTAAAGATAAATTTAGAAACAAATTGCTCTAATTAAAAATATTAACACCATTAAATAAAAAACATATAATCATAAATATTTTATTTCAGAAGCCAATCGTTTTTCGAATTTTTTCTCTACTTCCTGTTTTGTGGACTTGTCCGATATATCTAGTTAATTAAACCATAAAATCAGTGTCAGTTCACCAGAGTATTACATCAGACAACGTAAAATTGTTCATGAGATGCTTTATAGTTCAATTTGATACAAATAAAACGCTTGATCTTTTTTGGTAGTTACTAAATTCGACAATCGTGAAAATAGTTTTAAAGCACGTAAAAATTTAAAATATTTGAAAAATACCACAGTAGGTTATTACTTTATTGATAACTTCATTCGCTTCAAAAATATGCAATTAAGATTGGACATGTTTGAAGCGCTCCAAAACAATTACCTATTTTCAAAACTTGCCAGAAGGGAAAAAATAGAAACAAAAGTAATTTGAAACAAAAAGTTGCGAATGGGAAATGGAAAAATGAAGGTGAGAAACAAAACTAGAAAAACTACGTTATTCTTCTTTTTACTTTTTGTCACACTTTTACGTCTGGCAAGTCTTGAAAATGGTCACCTGGTTTTAAACGATTGAGACATCTCTACTGTCTTTTTTTAATTATATATTTCCGTAGCAATTGAAGTTTTTAATCAGGTAATACTTAAGAGCTTCAGTTTCTTGGGATTGTTTATTCATTATCAGAGTATAGGTTGTTACAAACCATCATGTTTTGAGAATTTTTTTACATTTTCTGCAATGTTTAACCAAAACCTCTAGATAATAGAAGGAAAACATTGTTTCACATTATTTCATTGTCTATAACATGCATTTTGAAAACTTATCTTTGGGATACTGTCACGGTAAATGAATACATATCAACTATTACTAACATTTTAACTCAAATTAAAATTTTCATGTTTGTCTTGCATAATCCCTGCAAGCTTTATAACTTTACATAAGCTGCCTAAACCAAAAAATTAACATCTTGTGTACATATTTAAATCTTTCAAAGCTACTTACCTTAACTGGGAACGTTATCTCTATATATTTAAGAGTTAAAAGTGATCATTTCGCTATGTACCTTTTCCCTTATCAACTTCGCTTCATTGGGTTTGTGTTGGTAGATTTTACAAAAATCATTTATTAAGCTTAGATGTTTCGGTTAAATTCCCGTATGAGCTGATCCGTCGGCGGCTAAAGATAAATTATTTCATGAATAAAGAGTTTTAAATGAGGACAAAGCTGAACTGTTTGTTTAGAACAGCGTTAAAATTGTATTGTTATAATACATTATTTCCAAGTTGTAATTCTTTAGTTTTAAAATTTTACTTGTTGAATACTTTATGTTTGTTACATTGAGGAATTAAGTGTTATTTTCTTTGGTAAATGAGTATTTAGGTAGTTTACAACAAGAATATTCACTTCTAAGATATTTTTAGCACTTTTGTGAATCTTTTAATATCAGCACGATTCTGTACAGATAGCACGAATAAAATTTAGGAAATACATACAAAAACATTGATTTCCATGTTCATCCTAAAAAAAAAAAAAAAATAACGCTTATTTCAAAACTACTCCCGTTGTTAAAGTGTTCTATCGCAGGGTTCTGTATGTTCTTTATGTTTTAACCCTTTGACGCAGAATCTTTATTGAACACGTTTTTCTTACTTTTTTCATTATTATTTAGGTCAAAGTAAGTGAAAAATATAACATTTAGTACATTAATAATTTATGTTTACGAATTACAACAGGAAACGTCGGTGTCTTTTTCTGCGTTAAAGGCAAAATCTCCCTTACACGGCTCACTTACAAATAGTAATTTTTCAAATTTGCATTTATTTGCTGTTAGTATTTGATCTAAGAGAAACAGTTACTAACAGTCATCATTGAAATTTCCTTAGTTTACAAAATCAATAATTGATAGATTTTTGATTATGAAACCTAAGAAGAAAAAAAACTCACCCTACTTTTTTTGGAATATTAGTACAAACATAATTCCTATAGTTTAACAAATATATTTTGTGTAACTTAGACTGTTTTAAACATATAAAATATGCCCAAATATATATTTGTATTTTTGTTGCATTTTTTGTCAGAAAAAATATATATCTGCGGGACACCGGTGTTTAATCTTTGTCAGAGGGTTAGTGTTCAATTATATTTTACAAGCGTGGTGTTATGGTCAGTTCTTCTCACTTAATTAGAATCAGTTGATAAAAAAAATGAGAAAAAAAAGAAAGATGAAGAAATTTCAATAATTTGAATGTTGCACTATTGGAATTTTCATTCTGAATTTATTGCAAAATAACCGTAGCAGTCTGCTCATCCAATTAACAGTAAAGATTACGGTAAAGAACATTTTTTTACCTTACGGTTTTGAAAACGTTTATAACTAATATGGTTAAAAAGCATGAATACAAAACTATATGGTTTCTTTCCAAACTGCAAAAAGGAAATTTAACTGGACATTTGAGAAAGTTTCGCAGACTTATGGTGCTCCCATTTATGCGTGAAAGAGAATATCGTATTTTAATAGCCCTGGATCACAAAGTGGGGAGGGAAAGACAATGGAAACTCTTTATGCGTTGAAGGGAATGGAAAAAATATTATGGTGTCGACGCTGAAGCTCAAACCCCAGTTCTTGTCGGTCATGATATTAACAAATTTGTCGGCTATAATATTTTCTCAGTTATAAAGAGCTAAGTAGGTTTATTAGGTGGACCTTGTTGGTGCGATAAAATTCTAGTTGCTTAACCGTATTAGGTGAAAGCAGAATAGTGTTAAAACGTTTTTTCTCACAGTTAAAAGCTTCAATACCATTTTATTTATAGCTATTTGACTGTTTTGTGTGAATGCGGTAAAATAATAAATAAACAAATTGTTATTTAACCATTTTTTCAGAGAAATTTACAATTGTTTAGTGTGGTGATTTATAAATCTTATTCAAGAAAAATCTTTAAAATAACGCCTTAAAATTTCTAAAAAATGAATAAATTTATTATCGAGTCACAGAATAGAGAGATCCAGTTGCTAAGTGGAAGCTTTTTGCATTTCCTTGCTACAGGTTTGGGGTTTTATTTCCGGGGCGGGAAATTGTGACTCCAGCCTTTCATCCTTTTTGGGTCCATAAAATGAGTATCAAGCATGCTTGAGGAAAAAAACATTGAGGGTTCAGCGTTCGGGTGACTACCCAATCGGAACATCTGCTCCTGCACGCAAAAGCTCTATGTCAAGAAAACTGGATTGGGCACAATAGGGCTTGGCCCTTTATGGGCAGTCATGTCACTGAGTTTAGTTTAAGTCACAAAATAAATCAAGAGTTATGAAAGGCAAGAAAACATAAATTTTTCTCAATTATGTTGCTGTTATAATTTTGATAGCCATAGCTATTGCTGTTATAGTAATTATTGTTATAGTTATTTTTATAGTTATTATTCTTATAGTTATTGTTCTTATAGTTATTATTATTATTACTTGAATAACAGATATTCATAACGAAAAATAAATGTCTTCGAAAAAATATAAAATAAAAATCGAAAATATTTTGGACTTCAAAATTTTTCTTAAGGTTTTAATAAAAGTCTTAAATTTCTTTACATTATATATTTAGAGCAATATAAACATTTCATTCTATTTCATGGAAACATTTCCTTCAATCATTAATTTACTTGAGTAAAGACATGACTTCAATGATATAAAAATTCATTTGTTAAATATGCTTTCATAGGTATTTAATTATTACTCTGATTATTAGTATTTTTTTATTTTAAAACAGACACTGAGAAAATTCTGATCAAAAGAGGATTATTATTTAGGATTCAATACAAAATTAATATAAATATTAAACAATCTTCTTTTTTAAATTAGGATTTATCTCAAATTTAAATATAAGAATCTATAAAAATGTACATTTCTAAATTTCCGGAAAATAGTACATTCAATTTTCAGAATTAAGGTTAATATAAGAGTTTAAAAAAAAACAGTTGCTCTTATTTAAATAAATTGCTAAAAGTAACAACCATTTTATATTCATTAGATTTTAGTAGCACGACAAGCGTTAAATTTTGGAAACTCATACAAAAATGCTATTATGTTTTGAGATTGCCGTTTGCATAATTTCAAGATACCTTTTTTGCTTGAAGGAACAAAAGTTTAATCCTACATATGTTTGAATGAACTCAAAATAAATAGGTTCTATGTTTTTACTTTTCCTATAGAGCCATAGTTAAATATTCATGAAACACAAGATACACATTCCTAGAGATATTGGAGTTAAAAAAGCCTTCTCTCTTAATTGACTTTATTTCTTAGAACTTGCATAAACAGTCTAGTTTGATAGGGTAAGATATAAATATTTTATGAAGATTATATTTTACAGCTTTCACGATGATGTTTTACTTCATGATCGAATTGAAAAGTGAAATTGAATAAAATTTCAAATGCAATTTTGTTTCAAAATATAAATATTACTTAATGAACAAAAAATGGAAAAGTAAAATTTTAACTTAAGTTAGCTTAAAAAATTATTTTAATGAGCTCTTAAAGTTGTATTTACAAGTTGTGTTTTGAACCTTAAGTTGAGAATGAATTACTGTTGTGCAATCTAGATCTATATTGTGTAAATTAATATTTTTTATCAGGTAATTGAAAATACTCATGCTGCAATTGCAAATACATATATTATTTATATTTAACATATAAATAATATATGTATTTGCAGGTGAGCATTTCTCGGTTTTTCGTTCTCACTAAAAAAAAATCTAAAAAAATATATATTTTTAGAAAATTTTTAAACGCGTAATGTTGTTTAATCATTTTAAGGTTAAATAGGTTATAGTTATATATTTTTCTAGAATGGTTTTCAAATCATTTAAAAAGTTTTTAAAATATTTTTTTTTGCAAAATGCCGAAAAACTGCTAGATATGTTTAAACACAAATGTTATCTAATATAAATAGTCTATATACAATGCTCAAAACAATAAAATTACATCCCTGAAAACCTTTTGATCTAATGATTGGATCTTCACGTTCTTGGTCTCAATCCTGAGGGTTTGTGGGGGGGGGGGCGTCAAAAATGCTAATTAGTAAATGCAGCCGATATTTTTAGTTACGAAATTAAACACAAAAACGTACTTTTTCTGAAGAAACATACCTTTTTTAACGGATTCGAATTCCTGACCCCCAATATATCAGGGGTAGTAACAATCTGGGAAATATGGTCCCTATAGTTTTAATCAAGAGAACAATCTAAAGATTGTTCTTCTGATTCCCTTGATGTTAATTTTACTTAATCGTATTTCAAAATATCTCGACAACTTTTTAGGCGAATTGAAAAGTTTTTGCACTCAATTATAAAATTCTTTATTCCAAAGATAGCTCCATGAAAAATTTAACTTTTAGTAATCGTTTATTATTTTTCTTTATTGTTTTATTTTATAATAGTCGGAACTGTTTTGAATTGAGAGGTATGCAAATTTTTTCAATATTTTACAAAATGCATTTTAAATGGCAAAATACAAAATTAGAGTAAAGGTGATTAAACAGTTCCCGAGAAATTCAATTTTAAAGCTACTAAATTTTAGATGCTACTTATAGGAATTGTTCCAATAATTTCTCTATAACTTTGTATTTTACCACTTAAAATTGCATAGTTAAAAATGAATGATGTAAAAAATTGAGCACCTTAAAATGATTTTTTTTTTACTACTTTGAAATAAGATAATAAAAAAATAATTTAATAAAAGTTATTTTTTGCACGAAATTATCTTTAGATAAACCAATTTTATAATTGCGAGCAAAAATATTTCAATTCGTTTTCTAAGTTCGCGAGATGTGATGAAATATGCGAAAAGTAACATTGAAGATTTTAAACTAGACCGATCTTCTGACCCTATAACCCAGATGACGGATACTCCCCATATTTTGAGGAGCAGAAAACCGAGCCAGTCGACAAAAGGTATTTTTATTTAGAAGACGTCTGTTTTTGTGTCTGATTTCGTAATATAAAATATCACTTGCACTATATTATTAATACCTTTGAAGTCACCCTATCAAACTACAAAGGTCGAGTTCTAGAATGTGAAAATCCGATCATAAGATCAAAAGTTATTCAGGGTAGACAGTTTTTTTTTTATTTCGCGCACTGTACGCATACATTTATAACATAATATAAATTCTGTAGCTTTCTTAGGGAGAATACTTTCATATTTTTAAAATTTAAATTTTAGTTTTGATATTAATCTAAAACTCATCAACTTCTTTTAAAACTCTAATTTTTTTCGAATGAATTACTGTTTCAAATATTCAAAGTCTTTTGTTGGTCTGTTTATAAAGCATGGAATTTAATCTCTCTGATCTCTAATTCGAAAATTTAAAAAAAAAAGAATTCCTGAAAATTTCTTCTCGAAAACTCTTTTTATAAATCAACTTCATTGAAAATGCAGATTAACTTTTTCATAAAGAACAGTCTATATTTAGAACAAAAATGTTCGAATTATTTCATTTAAATATGTTCTGAGATGAGCAGTAAAAATTATATTTTGCTAGATTAAAATAATGTGCTTAGAAAATATCTATTTTTTCTACCATAAAATATTCTTGTTTTATATACAGTTTCCTATTTCTATTTCCGGAAAGTATCTATTTTTAGAAAAGAAAAAAGTAATTAAAAATATACAAAATTTCAGAATATTTATGTAACAATGAAAGTATCAGAAATATTTATTTGAATCGGCAGATATGAATTTTCGTTATTTTGATAAAATTTGAAATTGAGTAACTAATGAAAATTTTAAGAAAATAAACTTATAAAAGAAAAATTTAGAGCTTCTGTACATTTTTCTATTCTTTTTAAAAACTCTATTTCAACTTAAATTTAAATAAATAATGACAAAAGTATTTTTCTCTGCAAATGAAATTTGTTTTAAAAGTCAATTCATGTATATTTAGACAAATCTATGCTTATTTATATGCATATAAAAACATGCAAATTCAGGATGTTATTTATAGATTTTTAAAATCTCATAAATATTAGTCTTATGTTGTTGTTGTCGTGTCCATGTTTGAGAATTGTTCTCTAGATGCCATTAAAGGAGCGGATATTAACTTTAGAAACTTGATTTATATGTTTTTGTTAATAAATTAGATACATTAGATACATTACACTGTTAGAAATTTCTCGAAAAAAATGGTTATATGATAATTTAATTAATTGTTATTTTATAATATTGAACCAAAATAAATAGTTACCAATAAAAAAACATGGTATTCAAACACGGTGTTAACCGTGAGACAAATCGGTTATGGTTACAATATGGTTAAAATATTAGATCGTAAAATCATAATATGGTTAAAATACCAGAATTTTATCCGTACTTATTTGGCAAAGATTATGAAGCCACTTAATTCTTTGCATTGGGGTACATGTTACGGGTACATGACACTATATTATTTCTTCTATTCCTTCGACACATAAAGAGTTTCCAGTAATCTGCATTAACCAATAGATGATAATGAACTATTAGAATACGAAACACTCATTCAGGCATAGATGGCAACATTACGGAATAGTTAAACACAAAAATTTTAAGTATTTTCCTCTTCTCGCGATTGATAGTACCACCAAATAGGCTTAATAAACCACACAATGATTCCCTTGACAAAACACAACTCATCTACAATTTAACTTCACTATTTTCATTATCTAAAGAAAAGTCTAACTTAACTCCAGCGTCCATTACCTAAAGAAAAGTCTAAAATAAGGTTTAAGAACATGTAGTAAGTTTAAGAAGTACTCCAATATCCAGTTATATTTTCTTATACGGATACCATGCTAGTTTTAAACAGTTAAGAAGCCATGTAGTCTTTTTCATTCACGATTTTTTAGCTACACCATTTATAAACTGTTTCAAAATCGTAAAGGTAAAAAATGTGCCTAATCGTAAACTTAACAGATATTTTTAAATTGAAATTAAATTTCATTTAGAAGCTAGTTTTTGTATATTGGATACAAATGATTATTTCTGTTTGTAACGTACTTATGAGTATTCATGGTTTTGTTTATTGACTTTAAATTCCCAAAAATGCAAATCTGTGTTTTTTAATGGTTATAAATAAATATTCAGATTACATAGAACCAAAACGTTTTTAAACTTTGCCCAATCTCAAGAGATTGATGAAATCTGAGAAAGTAAGCAATTAATTTAAAATTGATTTGTTTGAGGTTGAAGTTTAAAAGTGGTTCCTAACTTATAGATCAAGTGCATTCTAGCAACACCTCCTGGTAGAGAGAAGTAACATAAACTTTGCAGTGAAAGATAAAGAAGAAAAACGTCTCTACGTTCAGGCTCCTATGCTACGCTGTGGGGTAATATGCGAAAGGTGTCATTAAATTTAGACTACTAAAGTATCAAGTTTCTTATTTATGGTAAGCCATGCTAAGGCCTTCGCTCTTCAAGGAGGTATTAAATCTTGTCTTACTAGGCTTAAAAAAAAAGAACGGTTATTTATATGAGACTGGCATTTTAAAATCAAGAATAGAACATTATTATTTAAAATCAAGATTTGGATGTAGTTATTTAAAATAGACACTATGGCATAATTATTTAAGATCGAGATTATGTTATAACTATTAAAAATCATATAAATCGGATTAGGACATAATTATTATTTAAAATTAATATTATGGCATAATTATTAAAAACTAAGACTAGGATATTATTATCACTTAAAATCAAAATTAGGATATCATTATTTTAAATCAAGATTATGTCATAGCTATTTTAAATCAGGAAAAGAACATAAGTATTTAAAACAAAGATTATCATAAAATTATTATTTAAAGTTGAATTTTGTTAAGTTCAAGATTAGGGCAGGATTATTTAATTTTCTAAACATGAACCGTTAAAACGGTTGAATGGTTCAAAGTTATTAGTTAATTTTTTCGATATGACAGCGTATGTTCATCAGATGGCATGGTTAAATCTTGAAACCACATATTGAAATTTTAGTTAAAAACTTTAAACCCCGGTTTAAACCTTAGAGTTCAAAACCGAGTTAATTTCTACACTGATTCTGGATTGCAGCTATAGCATAGATTGCAGCTATAGGGTTAAAATACCGCTCGTGGTAGACATATTTCAAACGTTTTCCTTTTTCGGTTAGATTTTCCGTGTAATGCACATTCCATGAAATTTCCCTCAAAACGAAAGCAGTTTAAGAATTTACCAGGTCCCTTCAAGACTTGGTAAATTCTTAGACTTTCTTTCAAGTGACTTAAGCTCAAATGAATATAATGGAATGCTAATATTGAAACCATAAATACCAGTTAATGACCGTGTTAAATGCTTTTCACGACCTAAGAAAATGACTCTGAAAGTTTTATTTTCAAAAAGTTTTGGAATAAAAAGACATACTACTAACAGTGAATACTTTAAAATGGGTTACGACAAAGAAACATTAAAGATTTAAAGACTTATTAGCAATAACTTTTCCTTACCAGTTAGAATAAAGTTTTTCGTAACTCATTAGAGTTGCAGGTGTATATATAT
Organism: Parasteatoda lunata; assembly: GCA_949128135.1. Classification (NCBI taxonomy): domain Eukaryota; kingdom Metazoa; phylum Arthropoda; class Arachnida; order Araneae; family Theridiidae; genus Parasteatoda; species Parasteatoda lunata. The sequence continues at coordinate 56,959,497 of OX421972.1, read as the reverse complement.
ATATATATATATATATATATATATATATATATATATATATATATATATATATATATATATATATATATATATATATATATATATATATATATATATAGTTCTACATCGCAATTGAAACGAGGTATTCAAAAACAAAACTTAAAAAGTATTCCAAAGCATCCCCACTTTCAAGTATTTTATAAAATAGAAATATTCCATGCCAATGTTTTTTCTATATTTCTCAAAAAATAAATGGGAAAGTTAGATTTTTTAGAAACTATCTAAATTTTTTATTAAAGTTTTCAAAGAACATATTTTATTCAGCTATCAGTAAAATCAAAGAATTTTTCCATTGTTTTATTTTATATTTCAAACAAACTATCACATGATGTTAACTAAAAGTGAGCACTGAAATAGTGAGCATTTTTATCCTATCATTCCATTTTAATTCTAAATAAACAAAACTTCATTGAAACTTAATAAAGATATTTTGATATGTTTTTATTTATTTTAACTTTTTTGTCATTCAGAAAATGAACATGAACCTATTTATAAATAAGTTAACTAACACGAGAAAAAAAAAATCTTAACAAATGAAAAAACTTTTAAAAAATACCTTTATAATTTAAATTTTACAGTTTTCATGTTACTAAAATAAATAAGCTATTAATTTACATTTTTTTATGAAAGGCATTTTCAGATATCTGTATCAAGTATTCATTTAAATAATAGAAGTAATTAAATAAAGGCTTTTGCAAGTTCAATAAAAACTTTCAATATTCTTTTTAAGTTTAATTTATGTCTTTGTACCTTGAATTTAGCTAAAATTCTAAAAATTAATGAACTAGTGATTTATTTTTTATTACTGGATTTCCTGACAGACATGAAGCTAAATTCTATGATAATTTAAGATTTGCTTTTGCGCGTACATAACACTAATATTAATCAGAAATATAATTAACTATTAGAAAAGAACCTAAAAACTATAATGTGACGAAAAAAATAACAATTTGCTTCGCTTAACTTAGTTACTTGGTAAAACTTTAAACAGTTTATAGCATAATCAATATTATTACGTTTTACTGTTTCACGAATTGCATTGAAAAAGAAAGTATTTTAGTTTTACAATCTATTTTGACAATAATAACGAAATGAATATACTTGTGTATCTAAAAATAATCAAAATAAAATACTGTACATACAATATGTTTCGGAATCATAATTATTTAAATATAGACATTAAGAACGAATTAAGACGAAATTACAAATAAACAGGATAGTATATGATTATGGTTTGGTAACCACAGCCCAAAAATACATTTTTCAGAATTCTTGTCAAAATCTGTGTTAAAAATTGCTATTTAAACCATAAAATGAGTCAAACCTCTATTGAGAAAGATGGAACCCAAAAGATCAAAGAATTCGGTCTCTGTGTGAAAACATGAAGATTTTTCGAATTATCACTTAAACACCATCTAGTTTTCTCCAGCAGTTCAATAGGGACACAAACACACCTCTATATTATATTTATTTCAGAAATACCTAGAGATAGTTTAAAAATATCATTTTTCATGTGTTTACAAATAGGGAATGAATGTATTTTTTTTAACAAAAACTCTCGAGAGTTGATTTTCTTTCTTTATATGCGTTTTTTTATTTTATTATTTTTGTGAAAACTCTTAGGCTTAAATATAATTTTTTTTGTTTTACGAAAAAAAAACTTGCTTTGTCATATAATTTAAAAATTCCAAGTATTCGAACAAACTTAATCTGGTAAACTTTTTTCCATTTCTCAATATTTACAAAAATACTTTTTTTTTTAAAATAAAACGAAACCTGAAAAAACTGAACTTTCTTTCATTTTTATGAAAAAAGAACATTTTTATATATAAAACTGACGTAACTACGTTTAAAGTCTAAGTAAAAAGTAAAGAATAAATTATTAGTTTTCAGGAGAGTTAAAGAAATTAACTTCGATATAGCATGGTTTAAAAAGCAAAATAATAAGAATTTGTCTATTTCCAAAACTTCAATGCTCTGAAAATTTTTCTGTCATACAAATATGCAAATTACTAGGTATATTGTAATGAGCACAATAATTTGCATGCATTTTTATTGGGTCCATTTTATTATAAAATTTTTGTTTCATTTCCTTTTATAGTGACGCACGATTCAGCATAGCTCAGAGCAGTGTAATATGAATATGAACTAGTGGATATAAATTTAGTTTAAATTCAATGAAAACTAAGAGCAATTGATATTCCTTTAACCCCTTCTGGATCGTTATCGCATATATGTAATCACGAACCTGATGGGGATAAAGGAATGTTTGTGACCACGGTCCTGAAGGTGTTAAAGGTGTGTTTGTGATCATGGTTCTAAAGGGAAGAATGTTTGTGACCACGGACCTGAAGGTGTTAAAGGTGTGTTTGTGATCATGGTTCTAAAGGGAAGAATGTTTGTGACCTAGGACCTGAAGGTGTTAAAGGCGTGTTTGTGATCATGGTTCTAAAGGGAAGAATGTTTGTGACCACGGACCTGAAGGTGTTAAAGGTGTGTTTGTGATCATGGTTCTAAAGGGAAGAATGTTTGTGAGCACGGTTCTGAAGGTGTTAAAGGTGTGTTTGTGATCATGGTTCTAAAGGGAAGAATGTTTGTGAGAACGGTCCTGAAGGTGTTAAAGGTGTGTTTGTGATCATGGTTCTAAAGGGAAGAATGTTTGTGATCACGGTGCTGAAGATGTTGACGATACGTTAATGATCACGGACCGGAAGGAATTAAAGGAATATTTGAGAGTGATCATGGTCCTAAAGGTGTTAAATGTATGTTTGTGATCACGCGACTGAAGGAGTAAAAGGAATGTTTGTGATCACGGTCCTCAAGAGATTAAAGGAATATTTGTGATTACGCGATTCTCCTTCCATGGCCTTTCACGGACGTGATTTCAGTTCGGTACTCTCGTATACACATACGAACTTCTTAGTACATATAAACTAGGACTATGCCGACATAGGGAAGAGTATCTTTCTCATTCTATCATTCCTGACGGGGTTATGCCTATAATTTATTAGCATCACTTTATAAGCTATCAAACAAATTTTCTCCAAAAAATATTTATCTTCAATTGTTCATTTTTTTATTCTTTACTTTTTTATTTTGTGAAGGAAATATAAGCATTGGTAATCTTTAGTTGAAACTAAATCTCAAGCAAATGCCAAAAGTATTTTAAATTTGACCAATATTTTCATGTTAAAAATGTTTAGGTTATACATATATAGAAGTATAAAAAATATTCAACGTAGTTACATATAAAACAGACATAAAATACTTCATTAGTCACTCTAATCAACATTGAATAGAATTTCCAAGGATGGCCAAATTATATGGTATTGGATTAGATAATAATTAATCAGAAATATAGAAGATTTTTGTGAAGCAAATGAAAAGTATTTTATATCTTAAATGAATTTTGATTTATATTTTTTAAATTACCATACAAATTGGCATAATATCATCTTAAAAAACACCACAAATACCTAAAATATTGAAATGTCCAAAAAATAAAGTATAAACAAAATATTTAAATCTTACTGATATACTATATTTTCTTGATAAACTCTTTCAACAGATTATCTCACTTTACTAAGATACTTTAAATAACAGTTCAAGATGAATTTAGATTAAATTCGGCATTTCAAAACTAAGAACATTCTTGAAAAAACGAATCATATGTTATATTCTTATTTTAGGAATAGATATAATTATTCGGACTAAAAAGCATAAATATAATTACATAGTTTTAAATAGAAGATTTTAGTTCTACATTTCACTTTTAAGGCTACAAAAATTAGCAGAGTAAAGAAACAAGCAATATTTTTACAATATGGTTAGTAAATCTTACCGTGGTTGTTGAATCAGGCGACTTCAAGTTTTAGAAAACAATACTTAAATACATATAGTACTAAAATGCCACTTTTAGAGTCTAAATTCAAGTTTAAATTACATCATTTTATCGAATTTTAAAATGTGTCACAATGCTGATATTTTGTAAACAGCGCTTCACTTTCAAATCGCTGTATTATTAAATGTATTATTATCACATCACTTTTTGAGCAATAGTTTTTACTTATTTTCTTTGTTCCATAGTTCCAGCTAACTACAAAGACATTCAGTTTTATGTCACTTTTTTGTACCATTATTAAACGGTAGAGAATCACTAAATTTGTATTTTTCACATTTCATTGAGATGGAAAAAAACTGCAGTGGCAATCAATAAATACTGTTAATTAATAATGTAATAAAATACTTAATAAATACTGTAATAAATTCGTTTAAACCATGTGCTGCATTTGTTTTAAAAATTGAACATTAAACATAAAAGTTCTGAAAAATTAGTATACACTTCTCTACATTTTTACGTAAGACATATTTGCACATTACTATAATACTATTTATTTATTTATTGGTACAACATACATTTGCAGACTTTTGTGCTCCATTAAGATTTATAAACTTTCGTCAAGTAGAAGAACATATAGAATAATGCAGAAAAGGACAGCACGAAGCTACATTCAAGTTTACGGTGGGATTCGAACCCACTGTCTCCATGCTACACGCAGCGTTTAGTGGACGATATCACTAGGCCAGGTAGACCCCAATTGTAGTAGTATTGCAATGTTTACAAGCAAAATCACAAGCGATCCATACACACAGTTGTCACTCAAACGTCGTAGTGGTAGGACGAGCGCATCAGTGCTCCGGTCTTGCAAACCATCTTAACGGATAACCTTTCCTTTCCGAAGACCCGACAGACGGGCTTAGTTGGTCTGTAGGGTTGTGGGATTGGGCATTAGGTGAACAGAACTGCACACGCGTCTTGTGGGTGACGGCTGTGTGCTTCGCGGGTTGGCTGGCAACCATCGGTGACCAAACGATGTATGCAGTTATGTTAGTATTTAATTATTCAACGAAATTTGTCTTTTAAATCAAGCTAAATGTTTAAAGTCATTATTTTTAGTAAGCACGCAGTCCTGCTAAATAATGAGTATTGATTATGAATAATTATTATTATAAAAAGCTGTATCCTCTGATCATCATAAAGGTTTTTTATTAGAGAGTAAAGTTGTGAACTATAACAAGTTTGTGAGCTGCAGTTGTGTATCTCAAAACTTTTAATTGGAGAGTAGTATGGTTTAAAAGTGAATAAATTATAAAAGAAGTTAAATGCAATACTTACTATATAGAGTTTGAGGTGACCAGATGCCTGATGGATCAGTCATTATGACGAAGAATGTCGCAGATCCATAACAAACGAATAATTCATGGAAAAGCATCACAAATTGCAAATAAAATGTTTAAGAAATCCTCAATGGTTAGCTAAAAATAGTTGCAATTAAAAGTCATATGAATCTTTTAGGTATAGAATAGATTGCGTATTAGATTCAGTTGCTGTTATAAAGCTATTAAATTAAAATGCTTAGTTTCTTTAACAGCATAACCCGTATTTTACTTCCCAACTCAAACTCGGGTAGATATGTTTGTTTCAGAGCAGTCCAAACTCTATCTCTCTACGGCAGATCCAGTTTCTATTTCGTTCACAACCAAATCAAGGCTAGTCACTGTTTCTATTCATTTTAAAGAATGCTTCTACTCATTTTGAAGGATGCATTCGGCAATATTTTAAGTAAATTCCACTACGTGGGGGTAATGGTTTTGATTCTCACTGTAACTCTGAATACATCAATCTTCTTTTGTGTTGATTTCCTGTAATTTGTGCCATCTGTGGTATCAAAATAATGTAAAGGAATGTTGCAAACAATCCGTATGAAAAACTTCTGATTTTTGTATCAATGAATTAAAAGAAAAATAATGCACTTTCTTTTGGCTATATTATTCATGAAAATGCAGGTCCTAGGTTTCAACAAGTCATTTGCAGGTTCGTGGCTTGAAATCCCCAAAAAAATTTAAATTATTAGAGTAACAAACAGCAACATACTTGAAATAATTAACTGTGAATGATAACCTCCTAGAACATTAAGGAACCTAAAACAAATTAAACGATTTAGGAAAAGTCAAGTCCCGCAGTGGACTAATCACTAAGAGACGCTTCCCAGCAGATCACGTCACGCATCACTGACTGCGGTCAATGTGCGGGTGGGTGACCACTTGGATCAGTCTGCGTAGGGACCGAGGGTGTGCGGTATTGGTCCTCGTTAAACTGTTCTACCGTAAAATGGCCAATTCCACTCGCAGATCGTGGGGCTACCGAAGCAGAGGTGATATCCCCTCTGCAGAGGATCAAACTTAGTTTTGGATCCTAAGCAGAAGGCAAGAAAACCACTGAATCACAAACTGGAGCAAACTAGCAATCGCAGAGAACTTCCTGATGGAACTAACCCGCATTTCCGTTACATTTAGATGAAAAGAGAGAAACATCCCATAGTTGGCCAGATGGCAAGGGAACTCTAACCCATACTCCGTCTGCCACTAGTATCACAAAGAATTGATCCTACAGACACGGTTCCCATTAGAGCGCCGAAATCAAGCATCGCGGGCTGCTGTCAGTAAGCGCGTGGGTCACCACTTTAATCTGCCTGCTCGTAAAGACCGAGAGTGCGCTATATCGGTTCCAGTTAAATTGTTCTACCGTGAATTGCTCGACTTTGTTTGCAGGTCGTCAGACTACCAAAGATGATGAGCCATCCCCTCTGCAGAGGATCAAAGTTGTGATGCTACATCTTCAGATCATCCTCAGGGATGCTTCCCGGATCGTCACCAATTGCCCATAGTGCAGCTCTAGTGCGACGTAAATAAAATACCTACCTGCCGCCTACCACTGAGGATATTCTACGTCATTAGTGTGGTAAGTGCGTGCTGGCAGCTTAATTCGTATCGACGAGTGATCTCTGGTACGCGAACCTGGCTCAGCTCATTTGGAGGTGAACTCAATCCCTGGAGACAGAATGGCTGGATTTTGTTTTATTAAGATTATTTTTAAATAGCTATAAGTGTTGGTAAAAGTAAAGGTGGATAAGTGTGTAAACGTTAAAGTTACAGTAACAATAGTAGCCATTCAGTGTTATGAAGTTAAAGACATGCATTGCACACTGCATATAACTGTCTAACCAATTAAGCAGTTAAAACAATAGCATTAAAATTGATAGTAAGCCTTGCTAAAAGGATGCGGAAGGTAGCGGAAGGTCATTGCACAATCTAACTAAGTACTACACAGATAACACAAAGAGTAACTCTTTAATTATTTCCCACATTCCGTTCAGATCCTGTCAGTGAAATTCGTATTACTGTGTATTGCGCTCTGTTAAAAAAACATTCATTTTAGAACGACTATTCTTAATCCCATGCAAAGAGATTAATAAGTTATGTGCAACCTGTGCTTTTTATCTTAATTCCAAACACTGAAAAATGCAAAAGACAACTGTAACTTTAATAGAAAAAATACTTATTGCTAATCGAAAATTATTATTACGGTGTATTAAAAGAAAGAAAATTTAACAGATTTAAAAGATGTAGATGTAGTTAATTTACGTCGCACTAGAGCTGCACAATGGGCTATTGGCGACGGTCTGGGAAACATCTCTGAGGATGATCCGAAAACATGCCATCACAATTTTGATCCTTTGCAGAGGGGATGGCACCCCTGCTTCGGTAGCCCAACGACCTGCAAGCGAAGTCGAGCACTTTACGGTAGAACAGTTTA